>CM075878.1:4842335-6169089 GCA_038021265.1 Cyprinella venusta
TGACAGAGGGCCACGAGACTTCGACCAGCGCGCAAAAATGGAGGCTCTAGACCCTTCCAGAACCGAGATATCGGACTTCAAAGTTTTGACCTGAAAAAAAAAAAACATAAGGGGTAACACTGTCGTTTTTGGCCGAAATTTTGACCCCCTCCGATCTTCTTGAAACTCTGGATTCTGACAGAGGGCCACGAGACTTCGACCAGCGCGCAAAAATGGAGGCTCTAGACCCTTCCAGAACCGAGATATCGGACTTCAAAGTTTTGACCTGAAAAAAAAACATAAGGGGTAACACTGTCGTTTTTGGCCGAAATTTTGACCCCCTCCGATCTTCTTGAAACTCTGGATTCTGACAGAGGGCCACGAGACTTCGACCAGCGCGCAAAAATGGAGGCTCTAGACCCTTCCAGAACCGAGATATCGGACTTCAAAGTTTTGACCTGAAAAAAAAACATAAGGGGTAACACTGTCGTTTTTGGCCGAAATTTTGATCCCCTCCGATCTTCTTGAAACTCTGGATTCTGACAGAGGGCCACGAGACTTCGACCAGCGCGCAAAAATGGAGGCTCTAGACCCTTCCAGAACCGAGATATCGGACTTCAAAGTTTTGACCTGAAAAAAAAAACATAAGGGGTAACACTGTCGTTTTTGGCCGAAATTTTGACCCCCTCCGATCTTCTTGAAACTCTGGATTCTGACAGAGGGCCACGAGACTTCGACCAGCGCGCAAAAATGGAGGCTCTAGACCCTTCCAGAACCGAGATATCGGACTTCAAAGTTTTGACCTGAAAAAAAAACATAAGGGGTAACACTGTCGTTTTTGGACGAAATTTTGACCCCCTCCGATCTTCTTGAAACTCTGGATTCTGACAGAGGGCCACGAGACTTCGACCAGCGCGCAAAAATGGAGGCTCTAGACCCTTCCAGAGCCGAGATATCGGACGTCAAAGTTTTGACCTGAAAAAAAAAAACATAAGGGGTAACACTGTCGTTTTTGGCCGAAATTTTGACCCCCTCCGATCTTCTTGAAACTCTGGATTCTGACAGAGGGCCACGAGACTTCGACCAGCGCGCAAAAATGGAGGCTCTAGACCCTTCCAGAGCCGAGAAATCGGACGTCAAAGTTTTGACCTGAAAAAAAAAACATAAGGGGTAACACTGTCGTTTTTGGCCGAAATTTTGACCCCCTCCGATCTTCTTGAAACTCTGGATTCTGACAGAGGGCCACGAGACTTCGACCAGCGCGCAAAAATGGAGGCTCTAGACCCTTCCAGAGCCGAGATATCGGACGTCAAAGTTTTGACCCGAAAATAAAAAACATAAGGGGTAACACTGTCGTTTTTGGCCGAAATTTTGACCCCCTCCGATCTTCTTGAAACTCTGGATTCTGACAGAGGGCCACGAGACTTCGACCAGCGCGCAAAAATGGAGGATCTAGACCCTTCCAGAACCGAGATATCGGACTTCAAAGTTTTGACCTGAAAAAAAAAAATAAGGGGTAACACTGTCGTTTTTGGCCGAAATTTTGACCCCCTCCGATCTTCTTGAAACTCTGGATTCTGACAGAGGGCCACGAGACTTCGACCAGCGCGCAAAAATGGAGGCTCTAGACCCTTCCAGAACCGAGATATCGGACTTCAAAGTTTTGACCTGAAAAAAAAACATAAGGGGTAACACTGTCGTTTTTGGCCGAAATTTTGACCCCCTCCGATCTTCTTGAAACTCTGGATTCTGACAGAGGGCCACAAGACTTCGACCAGCGCGCAAAAATGGAGGCTCTAGACCCTTCCAGAACCGAGATATCGGACTTCAAAGTTTTGACCTGAAAAAAAAAACATAAGGGGTAACACTGTCGTTTTTGGCCGAAATTTTGACCCCCTCCGATCTACTTGAAACTCTGGATTCTGACAGAGGGCCACGAGACTTCGACCAGCGCGCAAAAATGGAGGCTCTAGACCCTTCCAGAGCCGACATATCGGACGTCAAAGTTTTGACCTGAAAAAAAAAACATAAGGGGTAACACTGTCGTTTTTGGCCAAAATTTTGACCCCCTCCGATCTTCTTGAAACTCTGGATTCTGACAGAGGGCCACGAGACGTCAACCAGCGCGCAAAAATGGAGGATCTAGACCCTTCCAGAGCCGAGATATCGGACGTCAAAGTTTTGACCTGAAAAAAAAAAACATAAGGGGTAACACTGTCGTTTTTGGCCGAAATTTTGACCCCCTCCGATCTTCTTGAAACTCTGGATTCTGACAGAGGGCCACGAGACTTCGACCAGCGCGCAAAAATGGAGGCTCTAGACCCTTCCAGAGCCGAGATATCGGACGTCAAAGTTTTGACCTGAAAAAAAAACATAAGGGGTAACACTGTCGTTTTTGGCCGAAATTTTGACCCCCTCCGATCTTCTTGAAACTCTGGATTCTGACAGAGGGCCACGAGACTTCGACCAGCGCGCAAAAATGGAGGATCTAGACCCTTCCAGAACCGAGATATCGGACTTCAAAGTTTTGACCTGAAAAAAAAAACATAAGGGGTAACACTGTCGTTTTTGGCCGAAATTTTGACCCCCTCCGATCTTCTTGAAACTCTGGATTCTGACAGAGGGCCACGAGACTTCGACCAGCGCGCAAAAATGGAGGCTCTAGACCCTTCCAGAACCGAGATATCGGACTTCAAAGTTTTGACCTGAAAAAAAAAAACATAAGGGGTAACACTGTCGTTTTTGGCCGAAATTTTGACCCCCTCCGATCTTCTTGAAACTCTGGATTCTGACAGAGGGCCACGAGACTTCGACCAGCACGCAAAAATGGAGGCTCTAGACCCTTCCAGAACCGAGATATCGGACTTCAAAGTTTTGACCTGAAAAAAAAAAACATAAGGGGTAACACTGTCGTTTTTGGCCGAAATTTTGACCCCCTCCGATCTTCTTGAAACTCTGGATTCTGACAGAGGGCCACGAGACTTCGACCAGCGCGCAAAAATGGAGGCTCTAGACCCTTCCAGAACCGAGATATCGGACTTCAAAGTTTTGACCTGAAAAAAAAAACATAAGGGGTAACACTGTCGTTTTTGGCCGAAATTTTGACCCCCTCCGATCTTCTTGAAACTCTGGATTCTGACAGAGGGCCACGAGACTTCGACCAGCGCGCAAAAATGGAGGCTCTAGACCCTTCCAGAGCCGAGATATCGGACTTCAAAGTTTTGACCTGAAAAAAAAAACATAAGGGGTAACACTGTCGTTTTTGGCCGAAATTTTGACCCCCTCCGATCTTCTTGAAACTCTGGATTCTGACAGAGGGCCACGAGACTTCGACCAGCGCGCAAAAATGGAGGCTCTAGACCCTTCCAGAACCGAGATATCGGACTTCAAAGTTTTGACCTGAAAAAAAAAACATAAGGGGTAACACTGTCGTTTTTGGCCGAAATTTTGACCCCCTCCGATCTTCTTGAAACTCTGGATTCTGACAGAGGGCCACGAGACTTCGACCAGCGCGCAAAAATGGAGGCTCTAGACCCTTCCAGAACCGAGATATCGGACTTCAAAGTTTTGACCTGAAAAAAAACATAAGGGGTAACACTGTCGTTTTTGGACGAAATTTTGACCCCCTCCGATCTTCTTGAAACTCTGGATTCTGACAGAGGGCCACGAGACTTCGACCAGCGCGCAAAAATGGAGGCTCTAGACCCTTCCAGAACCGAGATATCGGACTTCAAAGTTTTGACCTGAAAAAAAAACATAAGGGGTAACACTGTCGTTTTTGGCCGAAATTTTGACCCCCTCCGATCTTCTTGAAACTCTGGATTCTGACAGAGGGCCACGAGACTTCGACCAGCGCGCAAAAATGGAGGCTCTAGACCCTTCCAGAACCGAGATATCGGACTTCAAAGTTTTGACCTGAAAAAAAAACATAAGGGGTAACACTGTCGTTTTTGGACGAAATTTTGACCCCCTCCGATCTTCTTGAAACTCTGGATTCTGACAGAGGGCCACGAGACTTCGACCAGCGCGCAAAAATGGAGGCTCTAGACCCTTCCAGAGCCGAGATATCGGACGTCAAAGTTTTGACCTGAAAAAAAAAAACATAAGGGGTAACACTGTCGTTTTTGGCCGAAATTTTGACCCCCTCCGATCTTCTTGAAACTCTGGATTCTGACAGAGGGCCACGAGACTTCGACCGCGCAAAAATGGAGGCTCTAGACCCTTCCAGAGCCGAGAAATCGGACGTCAAAGTTTTGACCTGAAAAAAAAAACATAAGGGGTAACACTGTCGTTTTTGGCCGAAATTTTGACCCCCTCCGATCTTCTTGAAACTCTGGATTCTGACAGAGGGCCACGAGACTTCGACCAGCGCGCAAAAATGGAGGCTCTAGACCCTTCCAGAACCGAGATATCGGACTTCAAAGTTTTGACCTGAAAAAAAAACATAAGGGGTAACACTGTCGTTTTTGGACGAAATTTTGACCCCCTCCGATCTTCTTGAAACTCTGGATTCTGACAGAGGGCCACGAGACTTCGACCAGCGCGCAAAAATGGAGGCTCTAGACCCTTCCAGAGCCGACATATCGGACGTCAAAGTTTTGACCCGAAAATAAAAAACATAAGGGGTAACACTGTCGTTTTTGGCCGAAATTTTGACCCCCTCCGATCTTCTTGAAACTCTGGATTCTGACAGAGGGCCACGAGACTTCGACCAGCGCGCAAAAATGGAGGATCTAGACCCTTCCAGAACCGAGATATCGGACTTCAAAGTTTTGACCTGAAAAAAAAAACATAAGGGGTAACACTGTCGTTTTTGGCCGAAATTTTGACCCCCTCCGATCTTCTTGAAACTCTGGATTCTGACAGAGGGCCACGAGACTTCGACCAGCGCGCAAAAATGGAGGCTCTAGACCCTTCCAGAACCGAGATATCGGACTTCAAAGTTTTGACCTGAAAAAAAAACATAAGGGGTAACACTGTCGTTTTTGGCCGAAATTTTGACCCCCTCCGATCTTCTTGAAACTCTGGATTCTGACAGAGGGCCACGAGACTTCGACCAGCGCGAAAAATGGAGGCTCTAGACCCTTCCAGAACCGAGATATCGGACTTCAAAGTTTTGACCTGAAAAAAAAACATAAGGGGTAACACTGTCGTTTTTGGCCGAAATTTTGACCCCCTCCGATCTTCTTGAAACTCTGGATTCTGACAGAGGGCCACGAGACTTCGACCAGCGCGCAAAAATGGAGGCTCTAGACCCTTCCAGAACCGAGATATCGGACTTCAAAGTTTTGACCTGAAAAAAAAACATAAGGGGTAACACTGTCGTTTTTGGCCGAAATTTTGACCCCCTCCGATCTTCTTGAAACTCTGGATTCTGACAGAGGGCCACGAGACTTCGACCAGCGCGCAAAAATGGAGGCTCTAGACCCTTCCAGAACCGAGATATCGGACTTCAAAGTTTTGACCTGAAAAAAAAACATAAGGGGTAACACTGTCGTTTTTGGCCGAAATTTTGACCCCCTCCGATCTTCTTGAAACTCTGGATTCTGACAGAGGGCCACGAGACTTCGACCAGCGCGCAAAAATGGAGGCTCTAGACCCTTCCAGAGCCGAGATATCGGACTTCAAAGTTTTGACCTGAAAAAAAACATAAGGGGTAACACTGTCGTTTTTGGCCGAAATTTTGACCCCCTCCGATCTTCTTGAAACTCTGGATTCTGACAGAGGGCCACGAGACTTCGACCAGCGCGCAAAAATGGAGGCTCTAGACCCTTCCAGAACCGAGATATCGGACTTCAAAGTTTTGACCTGAAAAAAAAAACATAAGGGGTAACACTGTCGTTTTTGGCCGAAATTTTGACCCCCTCCGATCTTCTTGAAACTCTGGATTCTGACAGAGGGCCACGAGACTTCGACCAGCGCGCAAAAATGGAGGCTCTAGACCCTTCCAGAACCGAGATATCAGACTTCAAAGTTTTGACCTGAAAAAAAAAACATAAGGGGTAACACTGTCGTTTTTGGCCGAAATTTTGACCCCCTCCGATCTTCTTGAAACTCTGGACTCTGACAGAGGGCCACGAGACTTCGACCAGCGCGCAAAAATGGAGGCTCTAGACCCTTCCAGAGCCGAGATATCAGACTTCAAAGTTTTGACCTGAAAAAAAAAACATAAGGGGTAACACTGTCGTTTTTGGCCAAAATTTTGACCCCCTCCGATCTTCTTGAAACTCTGGATTCTGACAGAGGGCCACGAGACTTCGACCAGCGCGCAAAAATGGAGGCTCTAGACCCTTCCAGAACCGAGATATCGGACTTCAAAGTTTTGACCTGAAAAAAAAACATAAGGGGTAACACTGTCGTTTTTGGCCGAAATTTTGACCC
This sequence comes from Cyprinella venusta, assembly GCA_038021265.1. Classification (NCBI taxonomy): domain Eukaryota; kingdom Metazoa; phylum Chordata; class Actinopteri; order Cypriniformes; family Leuciscidae; genus Cyprinella; species Cyprinella venusta. The sequence goes on from CM075878.1 coordinate 4,848,696, forward strand.
CCTCCGATCTTCTTGAAACTCTGGATTCTGACAGAGGGCCACGAGACTTCGACCAGCGCGCAAAAATGGAGGCTCTAGACCCTTCCAGAACCGAGATATCGGACTTCAAAGTTTTGACCTGAAAAAAAAAACATAAGGGGTAACACTGTCGATTTTGGCCGAAATGTTGACCCCCTCCGATCTTCTTGAAACTCTGGATTCTGACAGAGGGCCACGAGACTTCGACCAGCGCACAAAAATGGAGGCTCTAGACCCTTCCAGAACCGAGATATCGGACTTCAAAGTTTTGACCTGAAAAAAAACATAAGGGGTAACACTGTCGTTTTTGGCCGAAATTTTGACCCCCTCCGATCTTCTTGAAACTCTGGATTCTGACAGAGGGCCACGAGACTTCGACCAGCGCGCAAAAATGGAGGCTCTAGACCCTTCCAGAACCGAGATATCGGACTTCAAAGTTTTGACCTGAAAAAAAAACATAAGGGGTAACACTGTCGTTTTTGGCCGAAATTTTGACCCCCTCCGATCTTCTTGAAACTCTGGATTCTGACAGAGGGCCACGAGACTTCGACCAGCGCGCAAAAATGGAGGCTCTAGACCCTTCCAGAACCGAGATATCGGACTTCAAAGTTTTGACCTGAAAAAAAAAACATAAGGGGTAACACTGTCGTTTTTGGCCGAAATTTTGACCCCCTCCGATCTTCTTGAAACTCTGGATTCTGACAGAGGGCCACGAGACTTCGACCAGCGCGCAAAAATGGAGGCTCTAGACCCTTCCAGAACCGAGATATCGGACTTCAAAGTTTTGACCTGAAAAAAAAACATAAGGGGTAACACTGTCGTTTTTGGCCGAAATTTTGACCCCCTCCGATCTTCTTGAAACTCTGGATTCTGACAGAGGGCCACGAGACTTCGACCAGCGCGCAAAAATGGAGGCTCTAGACCCTTCCAGAGCCGAGATATCGGACTTCAAAGTTTTGACCTGAAAAAAAAAACATAAGGGGTAACACTGTCGTTTTTGGCCAAAATTTTGACCCCCTCCGATCTTCTTGAAACTCTGGATTCTGACAGAGGGCCACGAGACTTCGACCAGCGCGCAAAAATGGAGGCTCTAGACCCTTCCAGAACCGAGATATCGGACTTCAAAGTTTTGACCTGAAAAAAAAACATAAGGGGTAACACTGTCGTTTTTGGCCGAAATTTTGACCCCCTCCGATCTTCTTGAAACTCTGGATTCTGACAGAGGGCCACGAGACTTCGACCAGCGCGCAAAAATGGAGGCTCTAGACCCTTCCAGAACCGAGATATCGGACTTCAAAGTTTTGACCTGAAAAAAAAAACATAAGGGGTAACACTGTCGTTTTTGGCCGAAATGTTGACCCCCTCCGATCTTCTTGAAACTCTGGATTCTGACAGAGGGCCACGAGACTTCGACCAGCGCACAAAAATGGAGGCTCTAGACCCTTCCAGAATCGAGATATCGGACTTCAAAGTTTTGACCTGAAAAAAAAAACATAAGGGGTAACACTGTCGTTTTTGGCCGAAATTTTGACCCCCTCCGATCTTCTTGAAACTCTGGATTCTGACAGAGGGCCACGAGACTTCGACCAGCGCGCAAAAATGGAGGCTCTAGACCCTTCCAGAACCGAGATATCGGACTTCAAAGTTTTGACCTGAAAAAAAAAACATAAGGGGTAACACTGTCGTTTTTGGCCGAAATTTTGACCCCCTCCGATCTTCTTGAAACTCTGGATTCTGACAGAGGGCCACGAGACTTCGACCAGCGCGCAAAAATGGAGGCTCTAGACCCTTCCAGAACCGAGATATCGGACTTCAAAGTTTTGACCTGAAAAAAAAACATAAGGGGTAACACTGTCGTTTTTGGCCGAAATTTTGACCCCCTCCGATCTTCTTGAAACTCTGGATTCTGACAGAGGGCCACGAGACTTCGACCAGCGCGCAAAAATGGAGGCTCTAGACCCTTCCAGAGCCGAGATATCGGACTTCAAAGTTTTGACCTGAAAAAAAAAACATAAGGGGTAACACTGTCGTTTTTGGCCAAAATTTTGACCCCCTCCGATCTTCTTGAAACTCTGGATTCTGACAGAGGGCCACGAGACTTCGACCAGCGCGCAAAAATGGAGGCTCTAGACCCTTCCAGAACCGAGATATCGGACTTCAAAGTTTTGACCTGAAAAAAAAAACATAAGGGGTAACACTGTCGTTTTTGGCCGAAATTTTGACCCCCTCCGATCTTCTTGAAACTCTGGATTCTGACAGAGGGCCACGAGACTTCGACCAGCGCGCAAAAATGGAGGCTCTAGACCCTTCCAGAACCGAGATATCGGACTTCAAAGTTTTGACCTGAAAAAAAAAACATAAGGGGTAACACTGTCGATTTTGGCCGAAATGTTGACCCCCTCCGATCTTCTTGAAACTCTGGATTCTGACAGAGGGCCACGAGACTTCGACCAGCGCACAAAAATGGAGGCTCTAGACCCTTCCAGAACCGAGATATCGGACTTCAAAGTTTTGACCTGAAAAAAAACATAAGGGGTAACACTGTCGTTTTTGGCCGAAATTTTGACCCCCTCCGATCTTCTTGAAACTCTGGATTCTGACAGAGGGCCACGAGACTTCGACCAGCGCGCAAAAATGGAGGCTCTAGACCCTTCCAGAACCGAGATATCGGACTTCAAAGTTTTGACCTGAAAAAAAAAAACATAAGGGGTAACACTGTCATTTTTGGCCGAAATTTTGACCCCCTCCGATCTTCTTGAAACTCTGGATTCTGACAGAGGGCCACGAGACTTCGACCAGCGCGCAAAAATGGAGGCTCTAGACCCTTCCAGAACCGAGATATCGGACTTCAAAGTTTTGACCTGAAAAAAAAAAACATAAGGGGTAACACTGTCGTTTTTGGCCGAAATTTTGACCCCCTCCGATCTTCTTGAAACTGTGGATTCTGACAGAGGGCCACGAGACTTCGACCAGCGCGCAAAAATGGAGGCTCTAGACCCTTCCAGAACCGAGATATCGGACTTCAAAGTTTTGACCTGAAAAAAAAACATAAGGGGTAACACTGTCGTTTTTGGCCGAAATTTTGACCCCCTCCGATCTTCTTGAAACTCTGGATTCTGACAGAGGGCCACGAGACTTCGACCAGCGCGCAAAAATGGAGGCTCTAGACCCTTCCAGAACCGAGATATCGGACTTCAAAGTTTTGACCTGAAAAAAAAAAAAACATAAGGGGTAACACTGTCATTTTTGGCCGAAATTTTGACCCCCTCCGATCTTCTTGAAACTCTGGATTCTGACAGAGGGCCACGAGACTTCGACCAGCGCGCAAAAATGGAGGCTCTAGACCCTTCCAGAACCGAGATATCGGACTTCAAAGTTTTGACCTGAAAAAAAAAAACATAAGGGGTAACACTGTCGTTTTTGGCCGAAATTTTGACCCCCTCCGATCTTCTTGAAACTCTGGATTCTGACAGAGGGCCACGAGACTTCGACCAGCGCGCAAAAATGGAGGCTCTAGACCCTTCCAGAACCGAGATATCGGACTTCAAAGTTTTGACCTGAGAAAAAAACATAAGGGGTAACACTGTCGTTTTTGGCCGAAATTTTGACCCCCTCCGATCTTCTTGAAACTCTGGATTCTGACAGAGGGCCACGAGACTTCGACCAGCGCGCAAAAATGGAGGCTCTAGACCCTTCCAGAGCCGAGATATCGGACTTCAAAGTTTTGACCTGAAAAAAAAAACATAAGGGGTAACACTGTCGTTTTTGGCCGAAATTTTGACCCCCTCCGATCTTCTTGAAACTCTGGATTCTGACAGAGGGCCACGAGACTTCGACCAGCGCGCAAAAATGGAGGCTCTAGACCCTTCCAGAACCGAGATATCGGACTTCAAAGTTTTGACCTGAAAAAAAAACATAAGGGGTAACACTGTCGTTTTTGGCCGAAATTTTGACCCCCTCCGATCTTCTTGAAACTCTGGATTCTGACAGAGGGCCACGAGACTTCGACCAGCGCGCAAAAATGGAGGCTCTAGACCCTTCCAGAACCGAGATATCGGACTTCAAAGTTTTGACCTGAAAAAAAAAACATAAGGGGTAACACTGTCGTTTTTGGACGAAATTTTGACCCCCTCCGATCTTCTTGAAACTCTGGATTCTGACAGAGGGCCACGAGACTTCGACCAGCGCGCAAAAATGGAGGCTCTAGACCCTTCCAGAACCGAGATATCGGACTTCAAAGTTTTGACCTGAAAAAAAAACATAAGGGGTAACACTGTCGTTTTTGGCCGAAATTTTGACCCCCTCCGATCTTCTTGAAACTCTGGATTCTGACAGAGGGCCACGAGACTTCGACCAGCGCGCAAAAATGGAGGCTCTAGACCCTTCCAGAACCGAGATATCGGACTTCAAAGTTTTGACCTGAAAAAAAAAACATAAGGGGTAACACTGTCGTTTTTGGCCGAAATTTTGACCCCCTCCGATCTTCTTGAAACTCTGGATTCTGACAGAGGGACACGAGACTTCGACCAGCGCGCAAAAATGGAGGCTCTAGACCCTTCCAGAACCGAGATATCGGACTTCAAAGTTTTGACCTGAAAAAAAAACATAAGGGGTAACACTGTCGTTTTTGGCCGAAATTTTGACCCCCTCCGATCTTCTTGAAACTCTGGATTCTGACAGAGGGCCACGAGACTTCGACCAGCGCGCAAAAATGGAGGCTCTAGACCCTTCCAGAGCCGAGATATCGGACTTCAAAGTTTTGACCTGAAAAAAAAAACATAAGGGGTAACACTGTCGTTTTTGGCCAAAATTTTGACCCCCTCCGATCTTCTTGAAACTCTGGATTCTGACAGAGGGCCACGAGACTTCGACCAGCGCGCAAAAATGGAGGCTCTAGACCCTTCCAGAACCGAGATATCGGACTTCAAAGTTTTGACCTGAAAAAAAAACATAAGGGGTAACACTGTCGTTTTTGGCCGAAATTTTGACCCCCTCCGATCTTCTTGAAACTCTGGATTCTGACAGAGGGCCACGAGACTTCGACCAGCGCGCAAAAATGGAGGCTCTAGACCCTTCCAGAACCGAGATATCGGACTTCAAAGTTTTGACCTGAAAAAAAAAACATAAGGGGTAACACTGTCGTTTTTGGCCGAAATTTTGACCCCCTCCGATCTTCTTGAAACTCTGGATTCTGACAGAGGGCCACGAGACTTCGACCAGCGCGCAAAAATGGAGGCTCTAGACCCTTCCAGAGCCGAGATATCAGACTTCAAAGTTTTGACCTGAAAAAAAAACATAAGGGGTAACACTGTCGTTTTTGGCCGAAATTTTGACCCCCTCCGATCTTCTTGAAACTCTGGATTCTGACAGAGGGCCACGAGACTTCGACCAGCGCGCAAAAATGGAGGCTCTAGACCCTTCCAGAACCGAGATATCGGACTTCAAAGTTTTGACCTGAAAAAAAAAACATAAGGGGTAACACTGTCGTTTTTGGCCGAAATTTTGACCCCCTCCGATCTTCTTGAAACTCTGGATTCTGACAGAGGGCCACGAGACTTCGACCAGCGCGCAAAAATGGAGGCTCTAGACCTTTCCAGAACCGAGATATCGGACTTCAAAGTTTTGACCTGAAAAAAAACCATAAGGGGTAACACTGTCGTTTTTGGCCGAAATTTTGACCCCCTCCGATCTTCTTGAAACTCTGGATTCTGACAGAGGGCCACGAGACTTCGACCAGCGCGCAAAAATGGAGGCTCTAGACCCTTCCAGAACCGAGATATCGGACTTCAAAGTTTTGACCTGAAAAAAAAACATAAGGGGTAACACTGTCGTTTTTGGACGAAATTTTGACCCCCTCCGATCTTCTTGAAACTCTGGATTCTGACAGAGGGCCACGAGACTTCGACCAGCGCGCAAAAATGGAGGCTCTAGACCCTTCCAGAGCCGAGATATCGGACGTCAAAGTTTTGACCCGAAAATAAAAAACATAAGGGGTAACACTGTCGTTTTTGGCCGAAATTTTGACCCCCTCCGATCTTCTTGAAACTCTGGATTCTGACAGAGGGCCACGAGACTTCGACCAGCGCGCAAAAATGGAGGCTCTAGACCCTTCCAGAGCCGAGATATCGGATGTCAAAGTTTTGACCTGAAAAAAAAACATAAGGGGTAACACTGTCGTTTTTGGCCGAAATTTTGACCCCCTCTGATCTTCTTGAAACTCTGGATTCTGACAGAGGGCCACGAGACTTCGACCAGCGCGCAAAAATGGAGGCTCTAGACCCTTCCAGAACCGAGATATCGGACTTCAAAGTTTTGACCTGAAAAAAAAACATAAGGGGTAACACTGTCGTTTTTGGACGAAATTTTGACCCCCTCCGATCTTCTTGAAACTCTGGATTCTGACAGAGGGCCACGAGACTTCGACCAGCGCGCAAAAATGGAGGCTCTAGACCCTTCCAGAACCGAGATATCGGACTTCAAAGTTTTGACCTGAAAAAAAACATAAGGGGTAACACTGTCGTTTTTGGCCGAAATTTTGACCCCCTCCAATCTTCTTGAAACTCTGGATTCTGACAGAGGGCCACGAGACTTCGACCAGCGCGCAAAAATGGAGGCTCTAGACCCTTCCAGAACAGAGATATCGGACTTCAAAGTTTTGACCTGAAAAAAAAACATAAGGGGTAACACTGTCGTTTTTGGCCGAAATTTTGACCCCCTCCGATCTTCTTGAAACTCTGGATTCTGACAGAGGGCCACGAGATTTCGACCAGCGCGCAAAAATGGAGGCTCTAGACCCTTCCAGAGCCGAGATATCGGACGTCAAAGTTTTGACCTGAAAAAAAAAAACATAAGGGGTAACACTGTCGTTTTTGGCCAAAATTTTGACCCCCTCCGATCTTCTTGAAACTCTGGATTCTGACAGAGGGCCACGAGACTTCGACCAGCGCGCAAAAATGGAGGCTCTAGACCCTTCCAGAGCCGAGAAATCGGACGTCAAAGTTTTGACCTGAAAAAAAAACATAAGGGGTAACACTGTCGTTTTTGGCCGAAATTTTGACCCCCTCCGATCTTCTTGAAACTCTGGATTCTGACAGAGGGCCACGAGACTTCGACCAGCGCGCAAAAATGGAGGCTCTAGACCCTTCCAGAACCGAGATATCGGACTTCAAAGTTTTGACCTGAAAAAAAAACATAAGGGGTAACACTGTCGTTTTTGGACGAAATTTTGACCCCCTCCGATCTTCTTGAAACTCTGGATTCTGACAGAGGGCCACGAGACTTCGACCAGCGCGCAAAAATGGAGGCTCTAGACCCTTCCAGAGCCGAGATATCGGACGTCAAAGTTTTGACCCGAAAATAAAAAACATAAGGGGTAACACTGTCATTTTTGGCCGAAATTTTGACCCCCTCCGATCTTCTTGAAACTCTGGATTCTGACAGAGGGCCACGAGACTTCGACCAGCGCGCAAAAATGGAGGATCTAGACCCTTCCAGAACCGAGATATCGGACTTCAAAGTTTTGACCTGAAAAAAAAAACATAAGGGGTAACACTGTCGTTTTTGGCCGAAATTTTGACCCCCTCCGATCTTCTTGAAACTCTGGATTCTGACAGAGGGCCACGAGACTTCGACCAGCGCGCAAAAATGGAGGCTCTAGACCCTTCCAGAACCGAGATATCGGACTTCAAAGTTTTGACCTGAAAAAAAAACATAAGGGGTAACACTGTCATTTTTGGCCGAAATTTTGACCCCCTCCGATCTTCTTGAAACTCTGGATTCTGACAGAGGGCCACGAGACTTCGACCAGCGCGCAAAAATGGAGGCTCTAGACCCTTCCAGAACCGAGATATCGGACTTCAAAGTTTTGACCTGAAAAAAAAAACATAAGGGGTAACACTGTCGTTTTTGGCCGAAATTTTGACCCCCTCCGATCTTCTTGAAACTCTGGATTCTGACAGAGGGCCACGAGACTTCGACCAGCGCGCAAAAATGGAGGCTCTAGACCCTTCCAGAGCGGAGATATCGGACTTCAAAGTTTTGACCTGAAAAAAAAACATAAGGGGTAACACTGTCGTTTTTGGCCGAAATTTTGACCCCCTCCGATCTTCTTGAAACTCTGGATTCTGACAGAGGGCCACGAGACTTCGACCAGCGCGCAAAAATGGAGGCTCTAGACCCTTCCAGAGCGGAGATATCGGACTTCAAAGTTTTGACCTGAAAAAAAAACATAAGGGGTAACACTGTCGTTTTTGGCCGAAATTTTGACCCCCTCCGATCTTCTTGAAACTCTGGATTCTGACAGAGGGCCACGAGACTTCGACCAGCGCGCAAAAATGGAGGCTCTAGACCCTTCCAGAACCGAGATATCGGACTTCAAAGTTTTGACCTGAAAAAAAAAACATAAGGGGTAACACTGTCGTTTTTGGCCGAAATGTTGACCCCCTCCGATCTTCTTGAAACTCTGGATTCTGACAGAGGGCCACGAGACTTCGACCAGCGCACAAAAATGGAGGCTCTAGACCCTTCCAGAACCGAGATATCGGACTTCAAAGTTTTGACCTGAAAAAAAAACATAAGGGGTAACACTGTCGTTTTTGGCCGAAATTTTGACCCCCTTCGATCTTCTTGAAACTCTGGATTCTGACAGAGGGCCACGAGACTTCGACCAGCACGCAAAAATGGAGGCTCTAGACCCTTCCAGAACCGAGATATCGGACTTCAAAGTTTTGACCTGAAAAAAAAAACATAAGGGGTAACACTGTCGTTTTTGGCCGAAATTTTGACCCCCTCTGATCTTCTTGAAACTCTGGATTCTGACAGAGAGCCACGAGACTTCGACCAGCGCGCAAAAATGGAGGCTCTAGACCCTTCCAGAGCCGAGATATCGGACTTCAAAGTTTTGACCTGAAAAAAAAACATAAGGGGTAACACTGTCGTTTTTGGCCGAAATTTTGACCCCCTCCGATCTTCTTGAAACTCTGGATTCTGACAGAGGGCCACGGGACTTCGACCAGCGCGCAAAAATGGAGGCTCTAGACCCTTCCAGAACCGAGATATCGGACTTCAAAGTTTTGACCTGAAAAAAAAACATAAGGGGTAACACTGTCGTTTTTGGCTGAAATTTTGACCCCCTCCGATCTTCTTGAAACTCTGGATTCTGACAGAGGGCCACGAGACTTCGACCAGCGCGCAAAAATGGAGGCTCTAGACCCTTCCAGAACCGAGATATCGGACTTCAAAGTTTTGACCTGAAAAAAAACCATAAGGGGTAACACTGTCGTTTTTGGCCGAAATTTTGACCCCCTCCGATCTTATTGAAACTCTGGATTCTGACAGAGGGCCACGAGACTTCGACCAGCGCGCAAAAATGGAGGCTCTAGACCCTTCCAGAACCGAGATATCGGACTTCAAAGTTTTGACCTGAAAAAAAAACATAAGGGGTAACACTGTCGTTTTTGGCCAAAATTTTGACCCCCTCCGATCTTCTTGAAACTCTGGATTCTGACAGAGGGCCACGAGACTTCGACCAGCGCGCAAAAATGGAGGCTCTAGACCCTTCCAGAGCCGAGAAATCGGACGTGAAAGTTTTGACCTGAAAAAAAAAACATAAGGGGTAACACTGTCGTTTTTGGCCGAAATTTTGACCCCCTCCGATCTTCTTGAAACTCTGGATTCTGACAGAGGGCCACGAGACTTCGACCAGCGCGCAAAAATGGAGGCTCTAGACCCTTCCAGAACCGAGATATCGGACTTCAAAGTTTTGACCTGAAAAAAAAACATAAGGGGTAACACTGTCGTTTTTGGACGAAATTTTGACCCCCTCCGATCTTCTTGAAACTCTGGATTCTGACAGAGGGCCACGAGACTTCGACCAGCGCGCAAAAATGGAGGCTCTAGACCCTTCCAGAGCCGAGATATCGGACGTCAAAGTTTTGACCCGAAAATAAAAAACATAAGGGGTAACACTGTCGTTTTTGGCCGAAATTTTGACCCCCTCCGATCTTCTTGAAACTCTGGATTCTGACAGAGGGCCACGAGACTTCGACCAGCGCGCAAAAATGGAGGATCTAGACCCTTCCAGAACCGAGATATCGGACTTCAAAGTTTTGACCTGAAAAAAAAAACATAAGGGGTAACACTGTCGTTTTTGGCCGAAATTTTGACCCCCTCCGATCTTCTTGAAACTCTGGATTCTGACAGAGGGCCACGAGACTTCGACCAGCGCGCAAAAATGGAGGCTCTAGACCCTTCCAGAACCGAGATATCGGACTTCAAAGTTTTGACCTGAAAAAAAAACATAAGGGGTAACACTGTCATTTTTGGCCGAAATTTTGACCCCCTCCGATCTTCTTGAAACTCTGGATTCTGACAGAGGGCCACGAGACTTCGACCAGCGCGCAAAAATGGAGGCTCTAGACCCTTCCAGAACCGAGATATCGGACTTCAAAGTTTTGACCTGAAAAAAAAACATAAGGGGTAACACTGTCGTTTTTGGCCGAAATTTTGACCCCCTCCGATCTTCTTGAAACTCTGGATTCTGACAGAGGGCCACGAGACTTCGACCAGCGCGCAAAAATGGAGGCTCTAGACCCTTCCAGAACCGAGATATCGGACTTCAAAGTTTTGACCTGAAAAAAAAACATAAGGGGTAACACTGTCGTTTTTGGCCGAAATTTTGACCCCCTCCGATCTTCTTGAAACTCTGGATTCTTACAGAGGGCCACGAGACTTCGACCAGCGCGCAAAAATGGAGGCTCTAGACCCTTCCAGAGCCGAGATATCGGACTTCAAAGTTTTGACCTGAAAAAAAAAACATAAGGGGTAACACTGTCATTTTTGGCCGAAATTTTGACCCCCTCCGATCTTCTTGAAACTCTGGATTCTGACAGAGGGCCACGAGACTTCGACCAGCGCGCAAAAATGGAGGCTCTAGACCCTTCCAGAACCGAGATATCGGACTTCAAAGTTTTGACCTGAAAAAAAAAACATAAGGGGTAACACTGTCGTTTTTGGCCGAAATTTTGACCCCCTCCGATCTTCTTGAAACTCTGGATTCTGACAGAGGGCCACGAGACTTCGACCAGCGCGCAAAAATGGAGGCTCTAGACCCTTCCAGAACCGAGATATCGGACTTCAAAGTTTTGACCTGAAAAAAAAACATAAGGGGTAACACTGTCGTTTTTGGCCGAAATTTTGACCCCCTCCGATCTTCTTGAAACTCTGGATTCTGACAGAGGGCCACGAGACTTCGACCAGCGCGCAAAAATGGAGGCTCTAGACCCTTCCAGAGCCGAGATATCGGACTTCAAAGTTTTGACCTGAAAAAAAAACATAAGGGGTAACACTGTCGTTTTTGGCCGAAATTTTGACCCCCTCCGATCTTCTTGAAACTCTGGATTCTGACAGAGGGCCACGAGACTTCGACCAGCGCGCAAAAATGGAGGCTCTAGACCCTTCCAGAACCGAGATATCGGACTTCAAAGTTTTGACCTGAAAAAAAAAACATAAGGGGTAAAACTGTCGTTTTTGGCCGAAATTTTGACCCCCTCCGATCTTCTTGAAACTCTGGATTCTGACAGAGGGCCACGAGACTTCGACCAGCGCGCAAAAATGGAGGCTCTAGACCCTTCCAGAACCGAGATATCGGACTTCAAAGTTTTGACCTGAAAAAAAAACATAAGGGGTAACACTGTCGTTTTTGGCCGAAATGTTGACCCCCTCCGATCTTCTTGAAACTCTGGATTCTGACAGAGGGCCACGAGACTTCGACCAGCGCACAAAAATGGAGGCTCTAGACCCTTCCAGAACCGAGATATCGGACTTCAAAGTTTTGACCTGAAAAAAAAACATAAGGGGTAACACTGTCGTTTTTGGCCGAAATTTTGACCCCCTCCGATCTTCTTGAAACTCTGGATTCTGACAGAGGGCCACGAGACTTCGACCAGCGCGCAAAAATGGAGGCTCTAGACCCTTCCAGAACCGAGATATCGGACTTCAAAGTTTTGACCTGAAAAAAAAAAACATAAGGGTTAACACTGTCGTTTTTGGCCGAAATTTTGACCCCCTCTGATCTTCTTGAAACTCTGGATTCTGACAGAGAGCCACGAGACTTCGACCAGCGCGCAAAAATGGAGGCTCTAGACCCTTCCAGAGCCGAGATATCGGACTTCAAAGTTTTGACCTGAAAAAAAAACATAAGGGGTAACACTGTCGTTTTTGGCCGAAATTTTGACCCCCTCCGATCTTCTTGAAACTCTGGATTCTGACAGAGGGCCACGAGACTTCGACCAGCGCGCAAAAATGGAGGCTCTAGACCCTTCCAGAACCGAGATATCGGACTTCAAAGTTTTGACCTGAAAAAAAAACATAAGGGGTAACACTGTCGTTTTTTGCCGAAATTTTGACCCCCTCCGATCTTCTTGAAACTCTGGATTCTGACAGAGGGCCACGAGACTTCGACCAGCGCGCAAAAATGGAGGCTCTAGACCCTTCCAGAACCGAGATATCGGACTTCAAAGTTTTGACCTGAAAAAAAACCATAAGGGGTAACACTGTCGTTTTTGGCCGAAATTTTGACCCCCTCCGATCTTCTTGAAACTCTGGATTCTGACAGAGGGCCACGAGACTTCGACCAGCGCGCAAAAATGGAGGCTCTAGACCCTTCCAGAACCGAGATATCGGACTTCAAAGTTTTGACCTGAAAAAAAAACATAAGGGGTAACACTGTCGTTTTTGGATGAAATTTTGACCCCCTCCGATCTTCTTGAAACTCTGGATTCTGACAGAGGGCCACGAGACTTCGACCAGCGCGCAAAAATGGAGGCTCTAGACCCTTCCAGAACCGAGATATCGGACTTCAAAGTTTTGACCTGAAAAAAAAACATAAGGGGTAACACTGTCGTTTTTGGCCGAAATTTTGACCCCCTCCGATCTTCTTGAAACTCTGGATTCTGACAGAGGGCCACGAGACTTCGACCAGCGCGCAAAAATGGAGGCTCTAGACCCTTCCAGAACCGAGATATCGGACTTCAAAGTTTTGACCTGAAAAAAAAAACATAAGGGGTAACACTGTCATTTTTGGACGAAATTTTGACCCCCTCCGATCTTCTTGAAACTCTGGATTCTGACAGAGGGCCACGAGACTTCGACCAGCGCGCAAAAATGGAGGCTCTAGACCCTTCCAGAGCCGAGATATCGGACTTCAAAGTTTTGACCCGAAAATAAAAAACATAAGGGGTAACACTGTCGTTTTTGGCCGAAATTTTGACCCCCTCCGATCTTCTTGAAACTCTGGATTCTGACAGAGGGCCACAAGACTTCGACCAGCGCGCAAAAATGGAGGCTCTAGACCCTTCCAGAGCCGAGATATCGGATGTCAAAGTTTTGACCTGAAAAAAAAACATAAGGGGTAACACTGTCGTTTTTGGCCGAAATTTTGACCCCCTCCGATCTTCTTGAAACTCTGGATTCTGACAGAGGGCCACGAGACTTCGACCAGCGCGCAAAAATGGAGGCTCTAGACCCTTCCAGAACCGAGATATCGGACTTCAAAGTTTTGACCTGAAAAAAAAACATAAGGGGTAACACTGTCGTTTTTGGACGAAATTTTGACCCCCTCCGATCTTCTTGAAACTCTGGATTCTGACAGAGGGCCACGAGACTTCGACCAGCGCGCAAAAATGGAGGCTCTAGACCCTTCCAGAACCGAGATATCGGACTTCAAAGTTTTGACCTGAAAAAAAAACATAAGGGGTAACACTGTCATTTTTGGACGAAATTTTGACCCCCTCCGATCTTCTTGAAACTCTGGATTCTGACAGAGGGCCAGGAGACTTCGACCAGCGCGCAAAAATGGAGGCTCTAGACCCTTCCAGAACCGAGATATCGGACTTCAAAGTTTTGACCTGAAAAAAAAACATAAGGGGTAACACTGTCGTTTTTGGCCGAAATTTTGACCCCCTCCGATCTTCTTGAAACTCTGGATTCTGACAGAGGGCCACGAGACTTCGACCAGCGCGCAAAAATGGAGGCTCTAGACCCTTCCAGAACCGAGATATCGGACTTCAAAGTTTTGACCTGAAAAAAAAACATAAGGGGTAACACTGTCGTTTTTGGCCGAAATTTTGACCCCCTCCGATCTTCTTGAAACTCTGGATTCTGACAGAGGGCCACGAGACTTCGACCAGCGCGCAAAAATGGAGGCTCTAGACCCTTCCAGAGCCGAGATATCGGACTTCAAAGTTTTGACCTGAAAAAAAAACATAAGGGGTAACACTGTCGTTTTTGGCCGAAATTTTGACCCCCTCCGATCTTCTTGAAACTCTGGATTCTGACAGAGGGCCACGAGACTTCGACCAGCGCGCAAAAATGGAGGCTCTAGACCCTTCCAGAACCGAGATATCGGACTTCAAAGTTTTGACCTGAAAAAAAAAAACATAAGGGGTAACACTGTCGTTTTTGGCCGAAATTTTGACCCCCTCCGATCTTCTTGAAACTCTGGATTCTGACAGAGGGCCACGAGACTTCGACCAGCGCGCAAAAATGGAGGCTCTAGACCCTTCCAGAGCCGAGATATCGGACTTCAAAGTTTTGACCTGAAAAAAAAACATAAGGGGTAACACTGTCGTTTTTGGCCGAAATTTTGACCCCCTCCGATCTTCTTGAAACTCTGGATTCTGACAGAGGGCCACGAGACTTCGACCAGCGCGCAAAAATGGAGGCTCTAGACCCTTCCAGAACCGAGATATCGGACTTCAAAGTTTTGACCTGAAAAAAAAACATAAGGGGTAACACTGTCGTTTTTGGCCGAAATTTTGACCCCCTCCGATCTTCTTGAAACTCTGGATTCTGACAGAGGGCCACGAGACTTCGACCAGCGCACAAAAATGGAGGCTCTAGACCCTTCCAGAACCGAGATATCGGACTTCAAAGTTTTGACCTGAAAAAAAAACCATAAGGGGTAACACTGTCGTTTTTGGCCGAAATTTTGACCCCCTCCGATCTTCTTGAAACTCTGGATTCTGACAGAGGGCCACGAGACTTCGACCAGCGCGCAAAAATGGAGGCTCTAGACCCTTCCAGAACCGAGATATCGGACTTCAAAGTTTTGACCTGAAAAAAAAACATAAGGGGTAACACTGTCGTTTTTGGCCGAAATTTTGACCCCCTCCGATCTTCTTGAAACTCTGGATTCTGACAGAGGGCCACGAGACTTCGACCAGCGCGCAAAAATGGAGGCTCTAGACCCTTCCAGAGCCGAGATATCGGACTTCAAAGTTTTGACCTGAAAAAAAAACATAAGGGGTAACACTGTCGTTTTTGGCCGAAATTTTGACCCCCTCCGATCTTCTTGAAACTCTGGATTCTGACAGAGGGCCACGAGACTTCGACCAGCGCGCAAAAATGGAGGCTCTAGACCCTTCCAGAGCCGAGATATCGGACTTCAAAGTTTTGACCTGAAAAAAAAACATAAGGGGTAACACTGTCGTTTTTGGCCGAAATTTTGACCCCCTCCGATCTTCTTGAAACTCTGGATTCTGACAGAGGGCCACGAGACTTCGACCAGCGCGCAAAAATGGAGGCTCTAGACCCTTCCAGAACCGAGATATCGGACTTCAAAGTTTTGACCTGAAAAAAAAAACATAAGGGGTAACACTGTCGTTTTTGGCCGAAATTTTGACCCCCTCCGATCTTCTTGAAACTCTGGATTCTGACAGAGGGCCACGAGACTTCGACCAGCGCGCAAAAATGGAGGCTCTAGACCCTTCCAGAGCCGAGATATCGGACTTCAAAGTTTTGACCTGAAAAAAAAAAACATAAGGGGTAACACTGTCGTTTTTGGCCAAAATTTTGACCCCCTCCGATCTTCTTGAAACTCTGGATTCTGACAGAGGGCCACGAGACTTCGACCAGCGCGCAAAAATGGAGGCTCTAGACCCTTCCAGAACCGAGATATCGGACTTCAAAGTTTTGACCTGAAAAAAAAACATAAGGGGTAACACTGTCGTTTTTGGCCGAAATTTTGACCCCCTCCGATCTTCTTGAAACTCTGGATTCTGACAGAGGGCCACGAGACTTCGACCAGCGCGCAAAAATGGAGGCTCTAGACCCTTCCAGAACCGAGATATCGGACTTCAAAGTTTTGACCTGAAAAAAAAAAACATAAGGGGTAACACTGTCGTTTTTGGCCGAAATGTTGACCCCCTCCGATCTTCTTGAAACTCTGGATTCTGACAGAGGGCCACGAGACTTCGACCAGCGCACAAAAATGGAGGCTCTAGACCCTTCCAGAACCGAGATATCGGACTTCAAAGTTTTGACCTGAAAAAAAAACAAGGGGTAACACTGTCGTTTTTGGCCGAAATTTTGACCCCCTCCGATCTTCTTGAAACTCTGGATTCTGACAGAGGGCCACGAGACTTCGACCAGCGCGCAAAAATGGAGGCTCTAGACCCTTCCAGAACCGAGATATCGGACTTCAAAGTTTTGACCTGAAAAAAAAAACATAAGGGGTAACACTGTCGTTTTTGGCCGAAATTTTGACCCCCTCTGATCTTCTTGAAACTCTGGATTCTGACAGAGGGCCACGAGACTTCGACCAGCGCGCAAAAATGGAGGCTCTAGACCCTTCCAGAGCCGACATATCGGACGTCAAAGTTTTGACCTGAAAAAAAAAACATAAGGGGTAACACTGTCGTTTTTGGCCAAAATTTTGACCCCCTCCGATCTTCTTGAAACTCTGGATTCTGACAGAGGGCCACGAGACGTCAACCAGCGCGCAAAAATGGAGGATCTAGACCCTTCCAGAGCCGAGATATCGGACGTCAAAGTTTTGACCTGAAAAAAAAAACATAAGGGGTAACACTGTCGTTTTTGGCCGAAATTTTGACCCCCTCCGATCTTCTTGAAACTCTGGATTCTGACAGAGGGCCACGAGACTTCGACCAGCGCGCAAAAATGGAGGCTCTAGACCCTTCCAGAGCCGAGATATCGGACGTCAATGTTTTGACCTGAAAAAAAAAACATAAGGGGTAACACTGTCGTTTTTGGCCGAAATTTTGACCCCCTCCGATCTTCTTGAAACTCTGGATTCTGACAGAGGGCCACGAGACTTCGACCAGCGCGCAAAAATGGAGGATCTAGACCCTTCCAGAACCGAGATATCGGACTTCAAAGTTTTGACCTGAAAAAAAAAACATAAGGGGTAACACTGTCGTTTTTGGCCGAAATTTTGACCCCCTCCGATCTTCTTGAAACTCTGGATTCTGACAGAGGGCCACGAGACTTCGACCAGCACGCAAAAATGGAGGCTCTAGACCCTTCCAGAACCGAGATATCGGACTTCAAAGTTTTGACCTGAAAAAAAAAACATAAGGGGTAACACTGTCATTTTTGGCCGAAATTTTGACCCCCTCCGATCTTCTTGAAACTCTGGATTCTGACAGAGGGCCACGAGACTTCGACCAGCGCGCAAAAATGGAGGCTCTAGACCCTTCCAGAACCGAGATATCGGACTTCAAAGTTTTGACCTGAAAAAAAAAACATAAGGGGTAACACTGTCGTTTTTGGCCGAAATTTTGACCCCCTCCGATCTTCTTGAAACTCTGGATTCTGACAGAGGGCCACGAGACTTCGACCAGCGCGCAAAAATGGAGGCTCTAGACCCTTCCAGAACCGAGATATCGGACTTCAAAGTTTTGACCTGAAAAAAAAACATAAGGGGTAACACTGTCGTTTTTGGCCGAAATTTTGACCCCCTCCGATCTTCTTGAAACTCTGGATTCTGACAGAGGGCCACGAGACTTCGACCAGCGCGCAAAAATGGAGGCTCTAGACCCTTCCAGAGCCGAGATATCGGACTTCAAAGTTTTGACCTGAAAAAAAAACATAAGGGGTAACACTGTCGTTTTTGGCCGAAATTTTGACCCCCTCCGTTCTTCTTGAAACTCTGGATTCTGACAGAGGGCCACGAGACTTCGACCAGCGCGCAAAAATGGAGGCTCTAGACCCTTCCAGAACCGAGATATCGGACTTCAAAGTTTTGACCTGAAAAAAAAACATAAGGGGTAACACTGTCGTTTTTGGCCGAAATTTTGACCCCCTCCGATCTTCTTGAAACTCTGGATTCTGACAGAGGGCCACGAGACTTCGACCAGCGCGCAAAAATGGAGGCTCTAGACCCTTCCAGAACCGAGATATCGGACTTCAAAGTTTTGACCTGAAAAAAAAAACATAAGGGGTAACACTGTCGTTTTTGGCCGAAATTTTGACCCCCTCCGATCTTCTTGAAACTCTGGATTCTGACAGAGGGCCACGAGACTTCGACCAGCGCGCAAAAATGGAGGCTCTAGACCCTTCCAGAACCGAGATATCGGACTTCAAAGTTTTGACCTGAAAAAAAAACATAAGGGGTAACACTGTCGTTTTTGGCCGAAATTTTGACCCCCTCCGATCTTCTTGAAACTCTGGATTCTGACAGAGGGCCACGAGACTTCGACCAGCGCGCAAAAATGGAGGCTCTAGACCCTTCCAGAGCCGAGATATCGGACTTCAAAGTTTTGACCTGAAAAAAAAAACATAAGGGGTAACACTGTCGTTTTTGGCCAAAATTTTGACCCCCTCCGATCTTCTTGAAACTCTGGATTCTGACAGAGGGCCACGAGACTTCGACCAGCGCGCAAAAATGGAGGCTCTAGACCCTTCCAGAACCGAGATATCGGACTTCAAAGTTTTGACCTGAAAAAAAAACATAAGGGGTAACACTGTCGTTTTTGGCCGAAATTTTGACCCCCTCCGATCTTCTTGAAACTCTGGATTCTGACAGAGGGCCACGAGACTTCGACCAGCGCGCAAAAATGGAGGCTCTAGACCCTTCCAGAACCGAGATATCGGACTTCAAAGTTTTGACCTGAAAAAAAAAACATAAGGGGTAACACTGTCGTTTTTGGCCGAAATTTTGACCCCCTCCGATCTTCTTGAAACTCTGGATTCTGACAGAGGGCCACGAGACTTCGACCAGCGCGCAAAAATGGAGGCTCTAGACCCTTCCAGAGCCGAGATATCAGACTTCAAAGTTTTGACCTGAAAAAAAAACATAAGGGGTAACACTGTCGTCTTTGGCCGAAATTTTGACCCCCTCCGATCTTCTTGAAACTCTGGATTCTGACAGAGGGCCACGAGACTTCGACCAGCGCGCAAAAATGGAGGCTCTAGACCCTTCCAGAACCGAGATATCGGACTTCAAAGTTTTGACCTGAAAAAAAAACATAAGGGGTAACACTGTCGTTTTTGGCCGAAATTTTGACCCCCTCCGATCTTCTTGAAACTCTGGATTCTGACAGAGGGCCACGAGACTTCGACCAGCGCGCAAAAATGGAGGCTCTAGACCTTTCCAGAACCGAGATATCGGACTTCAAAGTTTTGACCTGAAAAAAAACCATAAGGGGTAACACTGTCGTTTTTGGCCGAAATTTTGACCCCCTCCGATCTTCTTGAAACTCTGGATTCTGACAGAGGGCCACGAGACTTCGACCAGCGCGCAAAAATGGAGGCTCTAGACCCTTCCAGAACCGAGATATCGGACTTCAAAGTTTTGACCTGAAAAAAAAACATAAGGGGTAACACTGTCGTTTTTGGACGAAATTTTGACCCCCTCCGATCTTCTTGAAACTCTGGATTCTGACAGAGGGCCACGAGACTTCGACCAGCGCGCAAAAATGGAGGCTCTAGACCCTTCCAGAGCCGAGATATCGGACGTCAAAGTTTTGACCCGAAAATAAAAAACATAAGGGGTAACACTGTCGTTTTTGGCCGTAATTTTGACCCCCTCCGATCTTCTTGAAACTCTGGATTCTGACAGAGGGCCACGAGACTTCGACCAGCGCGCAAAAATGGAGGCTCTAGACCCTTCCAGAGCCGAGATATCGGATGTCAAAGTTTTGACCTGAAAAAAAAAACATAAGGGGTAACACTGTCGTTTTTGGCCGAAATTTTGACCCCCTCTGATCTTCTTGAAACTCTGGATTCTGACAGAGGGCCACGAGACTTCGACCAGCGCGCAAAAATGGAGGCTCTAGACCCTTCCAGAACCGAGATATCGGACTTCAAAGTTTTGACCTGAAAAAAAAACATAAGGGGTAACACTGTCGTTTTTGGACGAAATTTTGACCCCCTCCGATCTTCTTGAAACTCTGGATTCTGACAGAGGGCCACGAGACTTCGACCAGCGCGCAAAAATGGAGGCTCTAGACCCTTCCAGAACCGAGATATCGGACTTCAAAGTTTTGACCTGAAAAAAAACATAAGGGGTAACACTGTCGTTTTTGGCCGAAATTTTGACCCCCTCCAATCTTCTTCAAACTCTGGATTCTGACAGAGGGCCACGAGACTTCGACCAGCGCGCAAAAATGGAGGCTCTAGACCCTTCCAGAACAGAGATATCGGACGTCAAAGTTTTGACCTGAAAAAAAAAAACATAAGGGGTAACACTGTCGTTTTTGGCCAAAATTTTGACCCCCTCCGATCTTCTTGAAACTCTGGATTCTGACAGAGGGCCACGAGACTTCGACCAGCGCGCAAAAATGGAGGCTCTAGACCCTTCCAGAGCCGAGAAATCGGACGTCAAAGTTTTGACCTGAAAAAAAAACATAAGGGGTAACACTGTCGTTTTTGGCCGAAATTTTGACCCCCTCCGATCTTCTTGAAACTCTGGATTCTGACAGAGGGCCACGAGACTTCGACCAGCGCGCAAAAATGGAGGCTCTAGACCCTTCCAGAACCGAGATATCGGACTTCAAAGTTTTGACCTGAAAAAAAAACATAAGGGGTAACACTGTCGTTTTTGGACGAAATTTTGACCCCCTCCGATCTTCTTGAAACTCTGGATTCTGACAGAGGGCCACGAGACTTCGACCAGCGCGCAAAAATGGAGGCTCTAGACCCTTCCAGAGCCGAGATATCGGACGTCAAAGTTTTGACCCGAAAATAAAAAACATAAGGGGTAACACTGTCGTTTTTGGCCGAAATTTTGACCCCCTCCGATCTTCTTGAAACTCTGGATTCTGACAGAGGGCCACGAGACTTCGACCAGCGCGCAAAAATGGAGGATCTAGACCCTTCCAGAACCGAGATATCGGACTTCAAAGTTTTGACCTGAAAAAAAAAACATAAGGGGTAACACTGTCGTTTTTGGCCGAAATTTTGACCCCCTCCGATCTTCTTGAAACTCTGGATTCTGACAGAGGGCCACGAGACTTCGACCAGCGCGCAAAAATGGAGGCTCTAGACCCTTCCAGAACCGAGATATCGGACTTCAAAGTTTTGACCTGAAAAAAAAACATAAGGGGTAACACTGTCATTTTTGGCCGAAATTTTGACCCCCTCCGATCTTCTTGAAACTCTGGATTCTGACAGAGGGCCACGAGACTTCGACCAGCGCGCAAAAATGGAGGCTCTAGACCCTTCCAGAACCGAGATATCGGACTTCAAAGTTTTGACCTGAAAAAAAAAACATAAGGGGTAACACTGTCGTTTTTGGCCGAAATTTTGACCCCCTCCGATCTTCTTGAAACTCTGGATTCTGACAGAGGGCCACGAGACTTCGACCAGCGCGCAAAAATGGAGGCTCTAGACCCTTCCAGAACCGAGATATCGGACTTCAAAGTTTTGACCTGAAAAAAAAACATAAGGGGTAACACTGTCGTTTTTGGCCGAAATTTTGACCCCCTCCGATCTTCTTGAAACTCTGGATTCTGACAGAGGGCCACGAGACTTCGACCAGCGCGCAAAAATGGAGGCTCTAGACCCTTCCAGAGCGGAGATATCGGACTTCAAAGTTTTGACCTGAAAAAAAAACATAAGGGGTAACACTGTCGTTTTTGGCCGAAATTTTGACCCCCTCCGATCTTCTTGAAACTCTGGATTCTGACAGAGGGCCACGAGACTTCGACCAGCGCGCAAAAATGGAGGCTCTAGACCCTTCCAGAACCGAGATATCGGACTTCAAAGTTTTGACCTGAAAAAAAAACATAAGGGGTAACACTGTCGTTTTTGGCCGAAATTTTGACCCCCTCCGATCTTCTTGAAACTCTGGATTCTGACAGAGGGCCACGAGACTTCGACCAGCGCGCAAAAATGGAGGCTCTAGACCCTTCCAGAACCGAGATATCGGACTTCAAAGTTTTGACCTGAAAAAAAAAACATAAGGGGTAACACTGTCGTTTTTGGCCGAAATATTGACCCCCTCCGATCTTCTTGAAACTCTGGATTCTGACAGAGGGCCACGAGACTTCGACCAGCGCACAAAAATGGAGGCTCTAGACCCTTCCAGAACCGAGATATCGGACTTCAAAGTTTTGACCTGAAAAAAAAACATAAGGGGTAACACTGTCGTTTTTGGCCGAAATTTTGACCCCCTCCGATCTTCTTGAAACTCTGGATTCTGACAGAGGGCCACGAGACTTCGACCAGCACGCAAAAATGGAGGCTCTAGACCCTTCCAGAACCGAGATATCGGACTTCAAAGTTTTGACCTGAAAAAAAAAACATAAGGGGTAACACTGTCGTTTTTGGCCGAAATTTTGACCCCCTCTGATCTTCTTGAAACTCTGGATTCTGACAGAGAGCCACGAGACTTCGACCAGCGCGCAAAAATGGAGGCTCTAGACCCTTCCAGAGCCGAGATATCGGACTTCAAAGTTTTGACCTGAAAAAAAAAACATAAGGGGTAACACTGTCGTTTTTGGCCGAAATTTTGACCCCCTCCGATCTTCTTGAAACTCTGGATTCTGACAGAGGGCCACGAGACTTCGACCAGCGCGCAAAAATGGAGGCTCTAGACCCTTCCAGAACCGAGATATCGGACTTCAAAGTTTTGACCTGAAAAAAAAACATAAGGGGTAACACTGTCGTTTTTGGCTGAAATTTTGACCCCCTCCGATCTTCTTGAAACTCTGGATTCTGACAGAGGGCCACGAGACTTCGACCAGCGCGCAAAAATGGAGGCTCTAGACCCTTCCAGAACCGAGATATCGGACTTCAAAGTTTTGACCTGAAAAAAAACCATAAGGGGTAACACTGTCGTTTTTGGCCGAAATTTTGACCCCCTCCGATCTTCTTGAAACTCTGGATTCTGACAGAGGGCCACGAGACTTTGACCAGCGCGCAAAAATGGAGGCTCTAGACCCTTCCAGAACCGAGATATCGGACTTCAAAGTTTTGACCTGAAAAAAAAACATAAGGGGTAACACTGTCGTTTTTGGCCAAAATTTTGACCCCCTCCGATCTTCTTGAAACTCTGGATTCTGACAGAGGGCCACGAGACTTCGACCAGCGCGCAAAAATGGAGGCTCTAGACCCTTCCAGAGCCGAGAAATCGGACGTGAAAGTTTTGACCTGAAAAAAAAACATAAGGGGTAACACTGTCGTTTTTGGCCGAAATTTTGACCCCCTCCGATCTTCTTGAAACTCTGGATTCTGACAGAGGGCCACGAGACTTCGACCAGCGCGCAAAAATGGAGGCTCTAGACCCTTCCAGAACCGAGATATCGGACTTCAAAGTTTTGACCTGAAAAAAAAACATAAGGGGTAACACTGTCGTTTTTGGACGAAATTTTGACCCCCTCCGATCTTCTTGAAACTCTGGATTCTGACAGAGGGCCACGAGACTTCGACCAGCGCGCAAAAATGGAGGCTCTAGACCCTTCCAGAGCCGAGATATCGGACGTCAAAGTTTTGACCCGAAAATAAAAAACATAAGGGGTAACACTGTCGTTTTTGGCCGAAATTTTGACCCCCTCCGATCTTCTTGAAACTCTGGATTCTGACAGAGGGCCACGAGACTTCGACCAGCGCGCAAAAATGGAGGATCTAGACCCTTCCAGAACCGAGATATCGGACTTCAAAGTTTTGACCTGAAAAAAAAAACATAAGGGGTAACACTGTCGTTTTTGGCCGAAATTTTGACCCCCTCCGATCTTCTTGAAACTCTGGATTCTGACAGAGGGCCACGAGACTTCGACCAGCGCGCAAAAATGGAGGCTCTAGACCCTTCCAGAACCGAGATATCGGACTTCAAAGTTTTGACCTGAAAAAAAAACATAAGGGGTAACACTGTCATTTTTGGCCGAAATTTTGACCCCCTCCGATCTTCTTGAAACTCTGGATTCTGACAGAGGGCCACGAGACTTCGACCAGCGCGCAAAAATGGAGGCTCTAGACCCTTCCAGAACCGAGATATCGGACTTCAAAGTTTTGACCTGAAAAAAAAACATAAGGGGTAACACTGTCGTTTTTGGCCGAAATTTTGACCCCCTCCGATCTTCTTGAAACTCTGGATTCTGACAGAGGGCCACGAGACTTCGACCAGCGCGCAAAAATGGAGGCTCTAGACCCTTCCAGAACCGAGATATCGGACTTCAAAGTTTTGACCTGAAAAAAAAACATAAGGGGTAACACTGTCGTTTTTGGCCGAAATTTTGACCCCCTCCGATCTTCTTGAAACTCTGGATTCTTACAGAGGGCCACGAGACTTCGACCAGCGCGCAAAAATGGAGGCTCTAGACCCTTCCAGAGCCGAGATATCGGACTTCAAAGTTTTGACCTGAAAAAAAAAACATAAGGGGTAACACTGTCATTTTTGGCCGAAATTTTGACCCCCTCCGATCTTCTTGAAACTCTGGATTCTGACAGAGGGCCACGAGACTTCGACCAGCGCGCAAAAATGGAGGCTCTAGACCCTTCCAGAACCGAGATATCGGACTTCAAAGTTTTGACCTGAAAAAAAAAACATAAGGGGTAACACTGTCGTTTTTGGCCGAAATTTTGACCCCCTCCGATCTTCTTGAAACTCTGGATTCTGACAGAGGGCCAGGAGACTTCGACCAGCGCGCAAAAATGGAGGCTCTAGACCCTTCCAGAACCGAGATATCGGACTTCAAAGTTTTGACCTGAAAAAAAAACATAAGGGGTAACACTGTCGTTTTTGGCCGAAATTTTGACCCCCTCCGATCTTCTTGAAACTCTGGATTCTGACAGAGGGCCACGAGACTTCGACCAGCGCGCAAAAATGGAGGCTCTAGACCCTTCCAGAACCGAGATATCGGACTTCAAAGTTTTGACCTGAAAAAAAAACATAAGGGGTAACACTGTCGTTTTTGGACGAAATTTTGACCCCCTCCGATCTTCTTGAAACTCTGGATTCTGACAGAGGGCCACGAGACTTCGACCAGCGCGCAAAAATGGAGGCTCTAGACCCTTCCAGAGCCGAGATATCGGACTTCAAAGTTTTGACCTGAAAAAAAACATAAGGGGTAACACTGTCGTTTTTGGCCGAAATTTTGACCCCCTCCGATCTTCTTGAAACTCTGGATTCTGACAGAGGGCCACGAGACTTCGACCAGCGCGCAAAAATGGAGGCTCTAGACCCTTCCAGAACCGAGATATCGGACTTCAAAGTTTTGACCTGAAAAAAAAAACATAAGGGGTAACACTGTCGTTTTTGGCCGAAATTTTGACCCCCTCCGATCTTCTTGAAACTCTGGATTCTGACAGAGGGCCACGAGACTTCGACCAGCGCGCAAAAATGGAGGCTCTAGACCCTTCCAGAGCCGAGATATCGGACTTCAAAGTTTTGACCTGAAAAAAAAACATAAGGGGTAACACTGTCGTTTTTGGCCGAAATTTTGACCCCCTCCGATCTCCTTGAAACTCTGGATTCTGACAGAGGGCCACGAGACTTCGACCAGCGCGCAAAAATGGAGGCTCTAGACCCTTCCAGAACCGAGATATCGGACTTCAAAGTTTTGACCTGAAAAAAAAACATAAGGGGTAACACTGTCGTTTTTGGCCGAAATTTTGACCCCCTCCGATCTTCTTGAAACTCTGGATTCTGACAGAGGGCCACGAGACTTCGACCAGCGCACAAAAATGGAGGCTCTAGACCCTTCCAGAACCGAGATATCGGACTTCAAAGTTTTGACCTGAAAAAAAAACCATAAGGGGTAACACTGTCGTTTTTGGCCGAAATTTTGACCCCCTCCGATCTTCTTGAAACTCTGGATTCTGACAGAGGGCCACGAGACTTCGACCAGCGCGCAAAAATGGAGGCTCTAGACCCTTCCAGAACCGAGATATCGGACTTCAAAGTTTTGACCTGAAAAAAAAACATAAGGGGTAACACTGTCGTTTTTGGCCGAAATTTTGACCCCCTCCGATCTTCTTGAAACTCTGGATTCTGACAGAGGGCCACGAGACTTCGACCAGCGCGCAAAAATGGAGGCTCTAGACCCTTCCAGAGCCGAGATATCGGACTTCAAAGTTTTGACCTGAAAAAAAAACATAAGGGGTAACACTGTCGTTTTTGGCCGAAATTTTGACCCCCTCCGATCTTCTTGAAACTCTGGATTCTGACAGAGGGCCACGAGACTTCGACCAGCGCGCAAAAATGGAGGCTCTAGACCCTTCCAGAACCGAGATATCTGTTTTGACCTGAAAAAAAAAACATAAGGGGTAACACTGTCGTTTTTGGCCGAAATTTTGACCCCCTCCGATCTTCTTGAAACTCTGGATTCTGACAGAGGGCCACGAGACTTCGACCAGCGCGCAAAAATGGAGGCTCTAGACCCTTCCAGAGCCGAGATATCGGACTTCAAAGTTTTGACCTGAAAAAAAAAACATAAGGGGTAACACTGTCGTTTTTGGCCGAAATTTTGACCCCCTCCGATCTTCTTGAAACTCTGGATTCTGACAGAGGGCCACGAGACTTCGACCAGCGCGCAAAAATGGAGGCTCTAGACCCTTCCAGAACCGAGATATCGGACTTCAAAGTTTTGACCTGAAAAAAAAACATAAGGGGTAACACTGTCGTTTTTGGCCGAAATTTTGACCCCCTCCGATCTTCTTGAAACTCTGGATTCTGACAGAGGGCCACGAGACTTCGACCAGCGCACAAAAATGGAGGCTCTAGACCCTTCCAGAACCGAGATATCGGACTTCAAAGTTTTGACCTGAAAAAAAAACATAAGGGGTAACACTGTCATTTTTTGGACGAAATTTTGACC
Organism: Cyprinella venusta; assembly: GCA_038021265.1. Classification (NCBI taxonomy): domain Eukaryota; kingdom Metazoa; phylum Chordata; class Actinopteri; order Cypriniformes; family Leuciscidae; genus Cyprinella; species Cyprinella venusta. The sequence continues at coordinate 4,875,770 of CM075878.1, forward strand.
CCCTCCGATCTTCTTGAAACTCTGGATTCTGACAGAGGGCCACGAGACTTCGACCAGCGCGCAAAAATGGAGGCTCTAGACCCTTCCAGAACCGAGATATCGGACTTCAAAGTTTTGACCTGAAAAAAAAACATAAGGGGTAAACACTGTCGTTTTTGGACGAAATTTTGACCCCCTCCGATCTTCTTGAAACTCTGGATTCTGACAGAGGGCCACGAGACTTCGACCAGCGCGCAAAAATGGAGGCTCTAGACCCTTCCAGAACCGAGATATCGGACTTCAAAGTTTTGACCTGAAAAAAAAAAACATAAGGGGTAACACTGTCGTTTTTGGCCGAAATTTTGACCCCCTCCGATCTTCTTGAAACTCTGGATTCTGACAGAGGGCCACGAGACTTCGACCAGCGCGCAAAAATGGAGGCTCTAGACCCTTCCAGAACCGAGATATCGGACTTCAAAGTTTTGACCTGAAAAAAAAAACATAAGGGGTAACACTGTCGTTTTTGGACGAAATTTTGACCCCCTCCGATCTTCTTGAAACTCTGGATTCTGACAGAGGGCCACGAGACTTCGACCAGCGCGCAAAAAATGGAGGCTCTAGACCCTTCCAGAGCCGAGATATCGGACGTCAAAGTTTTGACCCGAAAATAAAAAACATAAGGGGTAACACTGTCGTTTTTGGCCGAAATTTTGACCCCCTCCGATCTTCTTGAAACTCTGGATTCTGACAGAGGGCCACGAGACTTCGACCAGCGCGCAAAAATGGAGGATCTAGACCCTTCCAGAACCGAGATATCGGACTTCAAAGTTTTGACCTGAAAAAAAAAACATAAGGGGTAACACTGTCGTTTTTGGCCGAAATTTTGACCCCCTCCGATCTTCTTGAAACTCTGGATTCTGACAGAGGGCCACGAGACTTCGACCAGCGCGCAAAAATGGAGGCTCTAGACCCTTCCAGAACCGAGATATCGGACTTCAAAGTTTTTGACCTGAAAAAAAAACATAAGGGGTAACACTGTCATTTTTGGCCGAAATTTTGACCCCCTCCGATCTTCTTGAAACTCTGGATTCTGACAGAGGGCCACGAGACTTCGACCAGCGCGCAAAAATGGAGGCTCTAGACCCTTCCAGAACCGAGATATCGGACTTCAAAGTTTTGACCTGAAAAAAAAACATAAGGGGTAACACTGTCGTTTTTGGCCGAAATTTTGACCCCCTCCGATCTTCTTGAAACTCTGGATTCTGACAGAGGGCCACGAGACTTCGACCAGCGCGCAAAAATGGAGGCTCTAGACCCTTCCAGAACCGAGATATCGGACTTCAAAGTTTTGACCTGAAAAAAAAACATAAGGGGTAACACTGTCGTTTTTGGCCGAAATTTTGACCCCCTCCGATCTTCTTGAAACTCTGGATTCTTACAGAGGGCCACGAGACTTCGACCAGCGCGCAAAAATGGAGGCTCTAGACCCTTCCAGAGCCGAGATATCGGACTTCAAAGTTTTGACCTGAAAAAAAAAACATAAGGGGTAACACTGTCATTTTTGGCCGAAATTTTGACCCCCTCCGATCTTCTTGAAACTCTGGATTCTGACAGAGGGCCACGAGACTTCGACCAGCGCGCAAAAATGGAGGCTCTAGACCCTTCCAGAACCGAGATATCGGACTTCAAAGTTTTGACCTGAAAAAAAAAACATAAGGGGTAACACTGTCGTTTTTGGCCGAAATTTTGACCCCCTCCGATCTTCTTGAAACTCTGGATTCTGACAGAGGGCCAGGAGACTTCGACCAGCGCGCAAAAATGGAGGCTCTAGACCCTTCCAGAACCGAGATATCGGACTTCAAAGTTTTGACCTGAAAAAAAAAACATAAGGGGTAACACTGTCGTTTTTGGCCGAAATTTTGACCCCCTCCGATCTTCTTGAAACTCTGGATTCTGACAGAGGGCCACGAGACTTCGACCAGCGCGCAAAAATGGAGGCTCTAGACCCTTCCAGAACCGAGATATCGGACTTCAAAGTTTTGACCTGAAAAAAAAACATAAGGGGTAACACTGTCGTTTTTGGACGAAATTTTGACCCCCTCCGATCTTCTTGAAACTCTGGATTCTGACAGAGGGCCACGAGACTTCGACCAGCGCGCAAAAATGGAGGCTCTAGACCCTTCCAGAGCCGAGATATCGGACTTCAAAGTTTTGACCTGAAAAAAAAACATAAGGGGTAACACTGTCGTTTTTGGCCGAAATTTTGACCCCCTCCGATCTTCTTGAAACTCTGGATTCTGACAGAGGGCCACGAGACTTCGACCAGCGCGCAAAAATGGAGGCTCTAGACCCTTCCAGAACCGAGATATCGGACTTCAAAGTTTTGACCTGAAAAAAAAAACATAAGGGGTAACACTGTCGTTTTTGGCCGAAATTTTGACCCCCTCCGATCTTCTTGAAACTCTGGATTCTGACAGAGGGCCACGAGACTTCGACCAGCGCGCAAAAATGGAGGCTCTAGACCCTTCCAGAGCCGAGATATCGGACTTCAAAGTTTTGACCTGAAAAAAAAACATAAGGGGTAACACTGTCGTTTTTGGCCGAAATTTTGACCCCCTCCGATCTCCTTGAAACTCTGGATTCTGACAGAGGGCCACGAGACTTCGACCAGCGCGCAAAAATGGAGGCTCTAGACCCTTCCAGAACCGAGATATCGGACTTCAAAGTTTTGACCTGAAAAAAAAACATAAGGGGTAACACTGTCGTTTTTGGCCGAAATTTTGACCCCCTCCGATCTTCTTGAAACTCTGGATTCTGACAGAGGGCCACGAGACTTCGACCAGCGCACAAAAATGGAGGCTCTAGACCCTTCCAGAACCGAGATATCGGACTTCAAAGTTTTGACCTGAAAAAAAAAAACCATAAGGGGTAACACTGTCGTTTTTGGCCGAAATTTTGACCCCCTCCGATCTTCTTGAAACTCTGGATTCTGACAGAGGGCCACGAGACTTCGACCAGCGCGCAAAAATGGAGGCTCTAGACCCTTCCAGAACCGAGATATCGGACTTCAAAGTTTTGACCTGAAAAAAAAACATAAGGGGTAACACTGTCGTTTTTGGCCGAAATTTTGACCCCCTCCGATCTTCTTGAAACTCTGGATTCTGACAGAGGGCCACGAGACTTCGACCAGCGCGCAAAAATGGAGGCTCTAGACCCTTCCAGAGCCGAGATATCGGACTTCAAAGTTTTGACCTGAAAAAAAAACATAAGGGGTAACACTGTCGTTTTTGGCCGAAATTTTGACCCCCTCCGATCTTCTTGAAACTCTGGATTCTGACAGAGGGCCACGAGACTTCGACCAGCGCGCAAAAATGGAGGCTCTAGACCCTTCCAGAACCGAGATATCGGACTTCAAAGTTTTGACCTGAAAAAAAAAACATAAGGGGTAACACTGTCGTTTTTGGCCGAAATTTTGACCCCCTCCGATCTTCTTGAAACTCTGGATTCTGACAGAGGGCCACGAGACTTCGACCAGCGCGCAAAAATGGAGGCTCTAGACCCTTCCAGAGCCGAGATATCGGACTTCAAAGTTTTGACCTGAAAAAAAAACATAAGGGGTAACACTGTCGTTTTTGGCCGAAATTTTGACCCCCTCCGATCTTCTTGAAACTCTGGATTCTGACAGAGGGCCACGAGACTTCGACCAGCGCGCAAAAATGGAGGCTCTAGACCCTTCCAGAACCGAGATATCGGACTTCAAAGTTTTGACCTGAAAAAAAAACATAAGGGGTAACACTGTCGTTTTTGGCCGAAATTTTGACCCCCTCCGATCTTCTTGAAACTCTGGATTCTGACAGAGGGCCACGAGACTTCGACCAGCGCACAAAAATGGAGGCTCTAGACCCTTCCAGAACCGAGATATCGGACTTCAAAGTTTTGACCTGAAAAAAAACATAAGGGGTAACACTGTCATTTTTGGACGAAATTTTGACCCCCTCCGATCTTCTTGAAACTCTGGATTCTGACAGAGGGCCACGAGACTTCGACCAGCGCGCAAAAATGGAGGCTCTAGACCCTTCCAGAACCGAGATATCGGACTTCAAAGTTTTGACCTGAAAAAAAAACATAAGGGGTAACACTGTCGTTTTTGGACGAAATTTTGACCCCCTCCGATCTTCTTGAAACTCTGGATTCTGACAGAGGGCCACGAGACTTCGACCAGCGCGCAAAAATGGAGGCTCTAGACCCTTCCAGAACCGAGATATCGGACTTCAAAGTTTTGACCTGAAAAAAAAAAACATAAGGGGTAACACTGTCGTTTTTGGCCGAAATTTTGACCCCCTCCGATCTTCTTGAAACTCTGGATTCTGACAGAGGGCCACGAGACTTCGACCAGCGCGCAAAAATGGAGGCTCTAGACCCTTCCAGAACCGAGATATCGGACTTCAAAGTTTTGACCTGAAAAAAAAACATAAGGGGTAACACTGTCGTTTTTGGACGAAATTTTGACCCCCTCCGATCTTCTTGAAACTCTGGATTCTGACAGAGGGCCACGAGACTTCGACCAGCGCGCAAAAATGGAGGCTCTAGACCCTTCCAGAGCCGAGATATCGGACGTCAAAGTTTTGACCCGAAAATAAAAAACATAAGGGGTAACAATGTCGTTTTTGGCCGAAATTTTGACCCCCTCCGATCTTCTTGAAACTCTGGATTCTGACAGAGGGCCACGAGACTTCGACCAGCGCGCAAAAATGGAGGCTCTAGACCCTTCCAGAGCCGAGATATCGGATGTCAAAGTTTTGACCTGAAAAAAAAACATAAGGGGTAACACTGTCGTTTTTGGCCGAAATTTTGACCCCCTCCGATCTTCTTGAAACTCTGGATTCTGACAGAGGGCCACGAGACTTCGACCAGCGCGCAAAAATGGAGGCTCTAGACCCTTCCAGAACCGAGATATCGGAATTCAAAGTTTTGACCTGAAAAAAAAACATAAGGGGTAACACTGTCGTTTTTGGCCGAAATTTTGACCCCCTCCGATCTTCTTGAAACTCTGGATTCTGACAGAGGGCCACGAGACTTCGACCAGCGCGCAAAAATGGAGGCTCTAGACCCTTCCAGAACCGAGATATCGGACTTCAAAGTTTTGACCTGAAAAAAAAAACATAAGGGGTAACACTGTCGTTTTTGGCCGAAATTTTGACCCCCTCCGATCTTCTTGAAACTCTGGATTCTGACAGAGGGCCACGAGACTTCGACCAGCGCGCAAAAATGGAGGCTCTAGACCTTTCCAGAGCCGAGATATCGGACGTCAAAGTTTTGACCTGAAAAAAAAAACATAAGGGGTAACACTGTCGTTTTTGGCCAAAATTTTGACCCCCTCCGATCTTCTTGAAACTCTGGATTCTGACAGAGGGCCACGAGACTTCGACCAGCGCGCAAAAATGGAGGCTCTAGACCCTTCCAGAGCCGAGAAATCGGACGTCAAAGTTTTGACCTGAAAAAAAAAACATAAGGGGTAACACTGTCGTTTTTGGCCGAAATTTTGACCCCCTCCGATCTTCTTGAAACTCTGGATTCTGACAGAGGGCCACGAGACTTCGACCAGCGCGCAAAAATGGAGGCTCTAGACCCTTCCAGAACCGAGATATCGGACTTCAAAGTTTTGACCTGAAAAAAAAAACATAAGGGGTAACACTGTCGTTTTTGGCCGAAATTTTGACCCCCTCCGATCTTCTTGAAACTCTGGATTCTGACAGAGGGCCACGAGACTTCGACCAGCGCGCAAAAATGGAGGCTCTAGACCCTTCCAGAACCGAGATATCGGACTTCAAAGTTTTGACCTGAAAAAAAAAACATAAGGGGTAACACTGTCGTTTTTGGCCGAAATTTTGACCCCCTCCGATCTTCTTGAAACTCTGGATTCTGACAGAGGGCCACGAGACTTCGACCAGCGCGCAAAAATGGAGGCTCTAGACCCTTCCAGAACCGAGATATCGGACTTCAAAGTTTTGACCTGAAAAAAAAACATAAGGGGTAACACTGTCGTTTTTGGCCGAAATTTTGACCCCCTCCGATCTTCTTGAAACTCTGGATTCTGACAGAGGGCCACGAGACTTCGACCAGCGCGCAAAAATGGATGCTCTAGACCCTTCCAGAACCGAGATATCGGACTTCAAAGTTTTGACCTGAAAAAAAACCATAAGGGGTAACACTGTCGTTTTTGGCCGAAATTTTGACCCCCTCCGATCTTCTTGAAACTCTGGATTCTGACAGAGGGCCACGAAACTTCGACCAGCGCGCAAAAATGGAGGCTCTAGACCCTTCCAGAACCGAGATATCGGACTTCAAAGTTTTGACCTGAAAAAAAAACATAAGGGGTAACACTGTCGTTTTTGGCCGAAATTTTGACCCCCTCCGATCTTCTTGAAACTCTGGATTCTGACAGAGGGCCACGAGACTTCGACCAGCGCGCAAAAATGGAGGCTCTAGACCCTTCCAGAACCGAGATATCGGACTTCAAAGTTTTGACCTGAAAAAAAAACATAAGGGGTAACACTGTCGTTTTTGGCCGAAATTTTGACCCCCTCCGATCTTCTTGAAACTCTGGATTCTGACAGAGGGCCACGAGACTTCGACCAGCGCGCAAAAATGGAGGCTCTAGACCTTTCCAGAACCGAGATATCGGACTTCAAAGTTTTGACCTGAAAAAAAAACATAAGGGGTAACACTGTCGTTTTTGGACGAAATTTTGACCCCCTCCGATCTTCTTGAAACTCTGGATTCTGACAGAGGGCCACGAGACTTCGACCAGCGCGCAAAAATGGAGGCTCTAGACCCTTCCAGAGCCGAGATATCGGACGTCAAAGTTTTGACCTGAAAAAAAAAAAACATAAGGGGTAACACTGTCGTTTTTGGCCAAAATTTTGACCCCCTCCGATCTTCTTGAAACTCTGGATTCTGACAGAGGGCCACGAGACTTCGACCAGCGCGCAAAAATGGAGGCTCTAGACCCTTCCAGAGCCGAGAAATCGGACGTCAAAGTTTTGACCTGAAAAAAAAAACATAAGGGGTAACACTGTCGTTTTTGGCCGAAATTTTGACCCCCCTCCGATCTTCTTGAAACTCTGGATTCTGACAGAGGGCCACGAGACTTCGACCAGCGCGCAAAAATGGAGGCTCTAGACCCTTCCAGAACCGAGATATCGGACTTCAAAGTTTTGACCTGAAAAAAAAAAACATAAGGGGTAACACTGTCGTTTTTGGCCGAAATTTTGACCCCCTCCGATCTTCTTGAAACTCTGGATTCTGACAGAGGGCCACGAGACTTCGACCAGCGCGCAAAAATGGAGGCTCTAGACCCTTCCAGAACCGAGATATCGGACTTCAAAGTTTTGACCTGAAAAAAAAACATAAGGGGTAACACTGTCGTTTTTGGCCGAAATTTTGACCCCCTCCGATCTTCTTGAAACTCTGGATTCTGACAGAGGGCCACGAGACTTCGACCAGCGCGCAAAAATGGATGCTCTAGACCCTTCCAGAACCGAGATATCGGACTTCAAAGTTTTGACCTGAAAAAAAAACATAAGGGGTAACACTGTCGTTTTTGGCCGAAATTTTGACCCCCTCCGATCTTCTTGAAACTCTGGATTCTGACAGAGGGCCACGAGACTTCGACCAGCGCGCAAAAATGGAGGCTCTAGACCCTTCCAGAACCGAGATATCGGACTTCAAAGTTTTGACCTGAAAAAAAAACATAAGGGGTAACACTGTCGTTTTTGGCCGAAATTTTGACCCCCTCCGATCTTCTTGAAACTCTGGATTCTGACAGAGGGCCACGAGACTTCGACCAGCGCGCAAAAATGGAGGCTCTAGACCCTTCCAGAACCGAGATATCGGACTTCAAAGTTTTGACCTGAAAAAAAAACATAAGGGGTAACACTGTCGTTTTTGGCCGAAATTTTGACCCCCTCCGATCTTCTTGAAACTCTGGATTCTGACAGAGGGCCACGAGACTTCGACCAGCGCGCAAAAATGGAGGCTCTAGACCTTTCCAGAACCGAGATATCGGACTTCAAAGTTTTGACCTGAAAAAAAACATAAGGGGTAACACTGTCGTTTTTGGACGAAATTTTGACCCCCTCCGATCTTCTTGAAACTCTGGATTCTGACAGAGGGCCACGAGACTTCGACCAGCGCGCAAAAATGGAGGCTCTAGACCCTTCCAGAGCCGAGATATCGGACGTCAAAGTTTTGACCTGAAAAAAAAAAAACATAAGGGGTAACACTGTCGTTTTTGGCCAAAATTTTGACCCCCTCCGATCTTCTTGAAACTCTGGATTCTGACAGAGGGCCACGAGACTTCGACCAGCGCGCAAAAATGGAGGCTCTAGACCCTTCCAGAGCCGAGAAATCGGACGTCAAAGTTTTGACCTGAAAAAAAAAACATAAGGGGTAACACTGTCGTTTTTGGCCGAAATTTTGACCCCCTCCGATCTTCTTGAAACTCTGGATTCTGACAGAGGGCCACGAGACTTCGACCAGCGCGCAAAAATGGAGGCTCTAGACCCTTCCAGAACCGAGATATCGGACTTCAAAGTTTTGACCTGAAAAAAAAAACATAAGGGGTAACACTGTCGTTTTTGGCCGAAATTTTGACCCCCTCCGATCTTCTTGAAATTCTGGATTCTGACAGAGGGCCACGAGACTTCGACCAGCGCGCAAAAATGGAGGCTCTAGACCCTTCCAGAACCGAGATATCGGACTTCAAAGTTTTGACCTGAAAAAAAAAACATAAGGGGTAACACTGTCGTTTTTGGCTGAAATTTTGACCCCCTCCGATCTTCTTGAAACTCTGGATTCTGACAGAGGGCCACGAGACTTCGACCAGCGCGCAAAAATGGAGGCTCTAGACCCTTCCAGAGCCGAGATATCGGACTTCAAAGTTTTGACCTGAAAAAAAAACATAAGGGGTAACACTGTCGTTTTTGGCCGAAATTTTGACCCCCTCCGATCTTCTTGAAACTCTGGATTCTGACAGAGGGCCACGAGACTTCGACCAGCGCGCAAAAATGGAGGCTCTAGACCCTTCCAGAACCGAGATATCGGACTTCAAAGTTTTGACCTGAAAAAAAAACATAAGGGGTAACACTGTCGTTTTTGGCCGAAATTTTGACCCCCTCCGATCTTCTTGAAACTCTGGATTCTGACAGAGGGCCAAGAGACTTCGACCAGCGCGCAAAAATGGATGCTCTAGACCCTTCCAGAACCGATATATCGGACTTCAAAGTTTTGACCTGAAAAAAAACCATAAGGGGTAACACTGTCGTTTTTGGCCGAAATTTTGACCCCCTCCGATCTTCTTGAAACTCTGGATTCTGACAGAGGGCCACGAGACTTCGACCAGCGCGCAAAAATGGAGGCTCTAGACCCTTCCAGAACCGAGATATCGGACTTCAAAGTTTTGACCTGAAAAAAAAACATAAGGGGTAACACTGTCGTTTTTGGACGAAATTTTGACCCCCTCCGATCTTCTTGAAACTCTGGATTCTGACAGAGGGCCACGAGACTTCGACCAGCGCGCAAAAATGGATGCTCTAGACCCTTCCAGAACCGATATATCGGACTTCAAAGTTTTGACCTGAAAAAAAACCATAAGGGGTAACACTGTCGTTTTTGGCCGAAATTTTGACCCCCTCCGATCTTCTTGAAACTCTGGATTCTGACAGAGGGCCACGAGACTTCGACCAGCGCGCAAAAATGGAGGCTCTAGACCCTTCCAGAACCGAGATATCGGACTTCAAAGTTTTGACCTGAAAAAAAAACATAAGGGGTAACACTGTCGTTTTTGGACGAAATTTTGACCCCCTCCGATCTTCTTGAAACTCTGGATTCTGACAGAGGGCCACGAGACTTCGACCAGCGCGCAAAAATGGAGGCTCTAGACCCTTCCAGAGCCGAGATATCGGACGTCAAAGTTTTGACCCGAAAATAAAAAACATAAGGGGTAACACTGTCGTTTTTGGCCGAAATTTTGACCCCCTCCGATCTTCTTGAAACTCTGGATTCTGACAGAGGGCCACGAGACTTCGACCAGCGCGCAAAAATGGAGGCTCTAGACCCTTCCAGAGCCGAGATATCGGATGTCAAAGTTTTGACCTGAAAAAAAAAAACATAAGGGGTAACACTGTCGTTTTTGGCCGAAATTTTGACCCCCTCCGATCTTCTTGAAACTCTGGATTCTGACAGAGGGCCACGAGACTTCGACCAGCGCGCAAAAATGGAGGCTCTAGACCCTTCCAGAACCGAGATATCGGACTTCAAAGTTTTGACCTGAAAAAAAAACATAAGGGGTAACACTGTCGTTTTTGGACGAAATTTTGACCCCCTCCGATCTTCTTGAAACTCTGGATTCTGACAGAGGGCCACGAGACTTCGACCAGCGCGCAAAAATGGAGGCTCTAGACCCTTCCAGAACCGAGATATCGGACTTCAAAGTTTTGACCTGAAAAAAAACATAAGGGGTAACACTGTCGTTTTTGGCCGAAATTTTGACCCCCTCCGATCTTCTTGAAACTCTGGATTCTGACAGAGGGCCACGAGACTTCGACCAGCGCGCAAAAATGGAGGCTCTAGACCCTTCCAGAACCGAGATATCGGACTTCAAAGTTTTGACCTGAAAAAAAACATAAGGGGTAACACTGTCGTTTTTGGACGAAATTTTGACCCCCTCCGATCTTCTTGAAACTCTGGATTCTGACAGAGGGCCACGAGACTTCGACCAGCGCGCAAAAATGGAGGCTCTAGACCCTTCCAGAGCCGAGATATCGGACGTCAAAGTTTTGACCTGAAAAAAAAAACATAAGGGGTAACACTGTCGTTTTTGGCCAAAATTTTGACCCCCTCCGATCTTCTTGAAACTCTGGATTCTGACAGAGGGCCACGAGACTTCGACCAGCGCGCAAAAATGGAGGCTCTAGACCCTTCCAGAGCCGAGAAATCGGACGTCAAAGTTTTGACCTGAAAAAAAAAACATAAGGGGTAACACTGTCGTTTTTGGCCGAAATTTTGACCCCCTCCGATCTTCTTGAAACTCTGGATTCTGACAGAGGGCCACGAGACTTCGACCAGCGCGCAAAAATGGAGGCTCTAGACCCTTCCAGAACCGAGATATCGGACTTCAAAGTTTTGACCTGAAAAAAAAACATAAGGGGTAACACTGTCGTTTTTGGCCGAAATTTTGACCCCCTCCGATCTTCTTGAAACTCTGGATTCTGACAGAGGGCCACGAGACTTCGACCAGCGCGCAAAAATGGAGGCTCTAGACCCTTCCAGAGCCGAGATATCGGACGTCAAAGTTTTGACCCGAAAATAAAAAACATAAGGGGTAACACTGTCGTTTTTGGCCGAAATTTTGACCCCCTCCGATCTTCTTGAAACTCTGGATTCTGACAGAGGGCCACGAGACTTCGACCAGCGCGCAAAAATGGAGGATCTAGACCCTTCCAGAACCGAGATATCGGACTTCAAAGTTTTGACCTGAAAAAAAAAACATAAGGGGTAACACTGTCGTTTTTGGCCGAAATTTTGACCCCCTCCGATCTTCTTGAAACTCTGGATTCTGACAGAGGGCCACGAGACTTCGACCAGCGCGCAAAAATGGAGGCTCTAGACCCTTCCAGAACAGAGATATCGGACTTCAAAGTTTTGACCTGAAAAAAAACATAAGGGGTAACACTGTCGTTTTTGGCCGAAATTTTGACCCCCTCCGATCTTCTTGAAACTCTGGATTCTGACAGAGGGCCACGAGACTTCGACCAGCGCGCAAAAATGGAGGCTCTAGACCCTTCCAGAACCGAGATATCGGACTTCAAAGTTTTGACCTGAAAAAAAAATAAGGGGTAACACTGTCGTTTTTGGACGAAATTTTGACCCCCTCCGATCTTCTTGAAACTCTGGATTCTGACAGAGGGCCACGAGACTTCGACCAGCGCGCAAAAATGGAGGCTCTAGACCCTTCCAGAGCCGAGATATCGGACGTCAAAGTTTTGACCTGAAAAAAAAAACATAAGGGGTAACACTGTCGTTTTTGGCCAAAATTTTGACCCCCTCCGATCTTCTTGAAACTCTGGATTCTGACAGAGGGCCACGAGACTTCGACCAGCGCGCAAAAATGGAGGCTCTAGACCCTTCCAGAGCCGAGAAATCGGACGTCAAAGTTTTGACCTGAAAAAAAAAACATAAGGGGTAACACTGTCGTTTTTGGCCGAAATTTTGACCCCCTCCGATCTTCTTGAAACTCTGGATTCTGACAGAGGGCCACGAGACTTCGACCAGCGCGCAAAAATGGAGGCTCTAGACCCTTCCAGAACCGAGATATCGGACTTCAAAGTTTTGACCTGAAAAAAAAACATAAGGGGTAACACTGTCGTTTTTGGACGAAATTTTGACCCCCTCCGATCTTCTTGAAACTCTGGATTCTGACAGAGGGCCACGAGACTTCGACCAGCGCGCAAAAATGGAGGCTCTAGACCCTTCCAGAGCCGAGATATCGGACGTCAAAGTTTTGACCCGAAAATAAAAAACATAAGGGGTAACACTGTCGTTTTTGGCCGAAATTTTGACCCCCTCCGATCTTCTTGAAACTCTGGATTCTGACAGAGGGCCACGAGACTTCGACCAGCGCGCAAAAATGGAGGATCTAGACCCTTCCAGAACCGAGATATCGGACTTCAAAGTTTTGACCTGAAAAAAAAACATAAGGGGTAACACTGTCGTTTTTGGCCGAAATTTTGACCCCCTCCGATCTTCTTGAAACTCTGGATTCTGACAGAGGGCCACGAGACTTCGACCAGCGCGCAAAAATGGAGGCTCTAGACCCTTCCAGAACCGAGATATCGGACTTCAAAGTTTTGACCTGAAAAAAAAACATAAGGGGTAACACTGTCGTTTTTGGCCGAAATTTTGACCCCCTCCGATCTTCTTGAAACTCTGGATTCTGACAGAGGGCCACGAGACTTCGACCAGCGCGCAAAAATGGAGGCTCTAGACCCTTCCAGAGCCGAGATATCGGACTTCAAAGTTTTGACCTGAAAAAAAAACATAAGGGGTAACACTGTCGTTTTTGGCCGAAATTTTGACCCCCTCCGATCTTCTTGAAACTCTGGATTCTGACAGAGGGCCACGAGACTTCGACCAGCGCGCAAAAATGGAGGCTCTAGACCCTTCCAGAACCGAGATATCGGACTTCAAAGTTTTGACCTGAAAAAAAACATAAGGGGTAACACTGTCGTTTTTGGCCGAAATTTTGACCCCCTCCGATCTTCTTGAAACTCTGGATTCTGACAGAGGGCCACGAGACTTCGACCAGCGCGCAAAAATGGAGGCTCTAGACCCTTCCAGAACCGAGATATCGGACTTCAAAGTTTTGACCTGAAAAAAAAAAACATAAGGGGTAACACTGTCGTTTTTGGCCGAAATGTTGACCCCCTCCGATCTTCTTGAAACTCTGGATTCTGACAGAGGGCCACGAGACTTCGACCAGCGCACAAAAATGGAGGCTCTAGACCCTTCCAGAACCGAGATATCGGACTTCAAAGTTTTGACCTGAAAAAAAAACATAAGGGGTAACACTGTCGTTTTTGGCCGAAATTTTGACCCCCTCCGATCTTCTTGAAACTCTGGATTCTGACAGAGGGCCACGAGACTTCGACCAGCGCGCAAAAATGGAGGCTCTAGACCCTTCCAGAACCGAGATATCGGACTTCAAAGTTTTGACCTGAAAAAAAAAACATAAGGGGTAACACTGTCGTTTTTGGCCGAAATTTTGACCCCCTCTGATCTTCTTGAAACTCTGGATTCTGACAGAGAGCCACGAGACTTCGACCAGCGCGCAAAAATGGAGGCTCTAGACCCTTCCAGAGCCGAGATATCGGACTTCAAAGTTTTGACCTGAAAAAAAAACATAAGGGGTAACACTGTCGTTTTTGGCCGAAATTTTGACCCCCTCCGATCTTCTTGAAACTCTGGATTCTGACAGAGGGCCACGAGACTTCGACCAGCGCGCAAAAATGGAGGCTCTAGACCCTTCCAGAACCGAGATATCGGACTTCAAAGTTTTGACCTGAAAAAAAAACATAAGGGGTAACACTGTCGTTTTTGGCCGAAATTTTGACCCCCTCCGATCTTCTTGAAACTCTGGATTCTGACAGAGGGCCACGAGACTTCGACCAGCGCGCAAAAATGGAGGCTCTAGACCCTTCCAGAACCGAGATATCGGACTTCAAAGTTTTGACCTGAAAAAAAAAACATAAGGGGTAACACTGTCGTTTTTGGCCGAAATTTTGACCCCCTCCGATCTGCTTGAAACTCTGGATTCTGACAGAGGGCCACGAGACTTCGACCAGCGCGCAAAAATGGAGGCTCTAGACCCTTCCAGAGCCGAGATATCGGACTTCAAAGTTTTGACCTGAAAAAAAAACATAAGGGGTAACACTGTCGTTTTTGGCCGAAATTTTGACCCCCTCCGATCTTCTTGAAACTCTGGATTCTGACAGAGGGCCACGAGACTTCGACCAGCGCGCAAAAATGGAGGCTCTAGACCCTTCCAGAACCGATATATCGGACTTCAAAGTTTTGACCTGAAAAAAAAACATAAGGGGTAACACTGTCGTTTTTGGCCGAAATTTTGACCCCCTCCGATCTTCTTGAAACTCTGGATTCTGACAGAGGGCCACGAGACTTCGACCAGCGCGCAAAAATGGAGGCTCTAGACCCTTCCAGAACCGAGATATCGGACTTCAAAGTTTTGACCTGAAAAAAAACATAAGGGGTAACACTGTCGTTTTTGGCCGAAATTTTGACCCCCTCCGATCTTCTTGAAACTCTGGATTCTGACAGAGGGCCACGAGACTTCGACCAGCGCGCAAAAATGGAGGCTCTAGACCCTTCCAGAACCGAGATATCGGACTTCAAAGTTTTGACCTGAAAAAAAAACATAAGGGGTAACACTGTCGTTTTTGGCCGAAATTTTGACCCCCTCCGATCTTCTTGAAACTCTGGATTCTGACAGAGGGCCACGAGACTTCGACCAGCGCGCAAAAATGGAGGCTCTAGACCCTTCCAGAGCCGAGATATCGGACGTCAAAGTTTTGACCTGAAAAAAAAACATAAGGGGTAACACTGTCGTTTTTGGCCGAAATTTTGACTCCCTCCGATCTTCTTGAAACTCTGGATTCTGACAGAGGGCCACGAGACGTCAACCAGCGCGCAAAAATGGAGGCTCTAGACCCTTCCAGAGCCGAGATATCGGACGTCAAAGTTTTGACCTGAAAAAAAAACATAAGGGGTAACACTGTCGTTTTTGGCCGAAATTTTGACCCCCTCCGATCTTCTTGAAACTCTGGATTCTGACAGAGGGCCACGAGACGTCAACCAGCGCGCAAAAATGGAGGCTCTAGACCCTTCCAGAGCCGAGATATCGGACGTCAAAGTTTTGACCTGAAAAAAAAAACCATAAGGGGTAACACTGTCGTTTTTGGCCGAAATTTTGACCCCCTCCGATCTTCTTGAAACTCTGGATTCTGACAGAGGGCCACGAGACTTCGACCAGCGCGCAAAAATGGAGGCTCTAGACCCTTCCAGAACCGAGATATCGGACTTCAAAGTTTTGACCTGAAAAAAAAACATAAGGGGTAACACTGTCGTTTTTGGATGAAATTTTGACCCCCTCCGATCTTCTTGAAACTCTGGATTCTGACAGAGGGCCACGAGACTTCGACCAGCGCGCAAAAATGGAGGCTCTAGACCCTTCCAGAACCGAGATATCGGACTTCAAAGTTTTGACCTGAAAAAAAAACATAAGGGGTAACACTGTCGTTTTTGGCCGAAATTTTGACCCCCTCCGATCTTCTTGAAACTCTGGATTCTGACAGAGGGCCACGAGACTTCGACCAGCGCACAAAAATGGAGGCTCTAGACCCTTCCAGAACCGAGATATCGGACTTCAAAGTTTTGACCTGAAAAAAAAACATAAGGGGTAACACTGTCGTTTTTGGCCGAAATTTTAACCCCCTCCGATCTTCTTGAAACTCTGGATTCTGACAGAGGGCCACGAGACTTCGACCAGCACGCAAAAATGGAGGCTCTAGACCCTTCCAGAGCCGAGATATCGGACGTCAAAGTTTTGACCTGAAAAAAAAAACATAAGGGGTAACACTGTCGTTTTTGGCCGAAATTTTGACCCCCTCCGATCTTCTTGAAACTCTGGATTCTGACAGAGGGCCACGAGACTTCGACCAGCGCGCAAAAATGGAGGCTCTAGACCCTTCCAGAGCCGAGATATCGGACGTCAAAGTTTTGACCTGAAAAAAAAACATAAGGGGTAACACTGTCGTTTTTGGCCGAAATTTTGACTCCCTCCGATCTTCTTGAAACTCTGGATTCTGACAGAGGGCCACGAGACGTCAACCAGCGCGCAAAAATGGAGGCTCTAGACCCTTCCAGAGCCGAGATATCGGACGTCAAAGTTTTGACCTGAAAAAAAAACATAAGGGGTAACACTGTCGTTTTTGGCCGAAATTTTGACCCCCTCCGATCTTCTTGAAACTCTGGATTCTGACAGAGGGCCACGAGACGTCAACCAGCGCGCAAAAATGGAGGCTCTAGACCCTTCCAGAGCCGAGATATCGGACGTCAAAGTTTTGACCTGAAAAAAAACATAAGGGGTAACACTGTCGTTTTTGGCCGAAATTTTGACCCCCTCCGATCTTCTTGAAACTCTGGATTCTGACAGAGGGCCACGAGACTTCGACCAGCGCGCAAAAATGGAGGCTCTAGACCCTTCCAGAACCGAGATATCGGACTTCAAAGTTTTGACCTGAAAAAAAAACATAAGGGGTAACACTGTCGTTTTTGGCCGAAATTTTGACCCCCTCCGATCTTCTTGAAACTCTGGATTCTGACAGAGGGCCACGAGACTTCGACCAGCGCGCAAAAATGGAGGCTCTAGACCCTTCCAGAGCCGAGATATCGGACGTCAAAGTTTTGACCTGAAAAAAAAAACATAAGGGGTAACACTGTCGTTTTTGGGCGAAATTTTGACTCCCTCCGATCTTCTTGAAACTCTGGATTCTGACAGAGGGCCACGAGACGTCAACCAGCGCGCAAAAATGGAGGCTCTAGACCCTTCCAGAGCCGAGATATCGGACGTCAAAGTTTTGACCTGAAAAAAAAACATAAGGGGTAACACTGTCGTTTTTGGCCGAAATTTTGACCCCCTCCGATCTTCTTGAAACTCTGGATTCTGACAGAGGGCCACGAGACGTCAACCAGCGCGCAAAAATGGAGGCTCTAGACCCTTCCAGAGCCGAGATATCGGACGTCAAAGTTTTGACCTGAAAAAAAAACATAAGGGGTAACACTGTCGTTTTTGGCCGAAATTTTGACCCCCTCCGATCTTCTTGAAACTCTGGATTCTGACAGAGGGCCACGAGACTTCGACCAGCGCGCAAAAATGGAGGCTCTAGACCCTTCCAGAGCCGAGATATCGGATGTCAAAGTTTTGACCTGAAAAAAAAAACATAAGGGGTAACACTGTCGTTTTTGGCCGAAATTTTGACCCCCTCCGATCTTCTTGAAACTCTGGATTCTGACAGAGGGCCACGAGACTTCGACCAGCGCGCAAAAATGGAGGCTCTAGACCCTTCCAGAACCGAGATATCGGACTTCAAAGTTTTGACCTGAAAAAAAAACATAAGGGGTAACACTGTCGTTTTTGGCCGAAATTTTGACCCCCTCCGATCTTCTTGAAACTCTGGATTCTGACAGAGGGCCACGAGACTTCGACCAGCGCACAAAAATGGAGGCTCTAGACCCTTCCAGAGCCGAGATATCGGACTTCAAAGTTTTGACCTGAAAAAAAAACATAAGGGGTAACACTGTCGTTTTTGGCCGAAATTTTGACCCCCTCCGATCTTCTTGAAACTCTGGATTCTGACAGAGGGCCACGAGACTTCGACCAGCGCGCAAAAATGGAGGCTCTAGACCCTTCCAGAGCCGAGATATCTGATGTCAAAGTTTTGACCTGAAAAAAAAAAACATAAGAGGTAACACTGTCGTTTTTGGCCGAAATTTTGACCCCCTCCGATCTTCTTGAAACTCTGGATTCTGACAGAGGGCCACGAGACTTCGACCAGCGCGCAAAAATGGAGGCTCTAGACCCTTCCAGAACCGAGATATCGGACTTCAAAGTTTTGACCTGAAAAAAAAACATAAGGGGTAACACTGTCGTTTTTGGCCGAAATTTTGACCCCCTCCGATCTTCTTGAAACTCTGGATTCTGACAGAGGGCCACGAGACTTCGACCAGCGCGCAAAAATGGAGGCTCTAGACCCTTCCAGAGCCGAGATATCGGACTTCAAAGTTTTGACCTGAAAAAAAAACATAAGGGGTAACACTGTCGTTTTTGGCCGAAATTTTGACCCCCTCCGATCTTCTTGAAACTCTGGATTCTGACAGAGGGCCACGAGACTTCGACCAGCGCGCAAAAATGGAGGCTCTAGACCCTTCCAGAACCGAGATATCGGACTTCAAAGTTTTGACCTGAAAAAAAAAACATAAGAGGTAACACTGTCGTTTTTGGCCGAAATTTTGACCCCCTCCGATCTTCTTGAAACTCTGGATTCTGACAGAGGGCCACGAGACTTCGACCAGCGCGCAAAAATGGAGGCTCTAGACCCTTCCAGAACCGAGATATCGGACTTCAAAGTTTTGACCTGAAAAAAAAACATAAGGGGTAACACTGTCGTTTTTGGCCGAAATTTTGACCCCCTCCGATCTTCTTGAAACTCTGGATTCTGACAGAGGGCCACGAGACTTCGACCAGCGCGCAAAAATGGAGGCTCTAGACCCTTCCAGAGCCGAGATATCGGACTTCAAAGTTTTGACCTGAAAAAAAAACATAAGGGGTAACACTGTCGTTTTTGGCCGAAATTTTGACCCCCTCCGATCTTCTTGAAACTCTGGATTCTGACAGAGGGCCACGAGACTTCGACCAGCGCGCAAAAATGGAGGCTCTAGACCCTTCCAGAACCGAGATATCGGACTTCAAAGTTTTGACCTGAAAAAAAAAACATAAGGGGTAACACTGTCGTTTTTGGCCGAAATTTTGACCCCCTCCGATCTTCTTGAAACTCTGGATTCTGACAGAGGGCCACTAGACTTCGACCAGCGCGCAAAAAATGGAGGCTCTAGACCCTTCCAGAACCGAGATATCGGACTTCAAAGTTTTGACCTGAAAAAAAACATAAGGGGTAACACTGTCGTTTTTGGCCGAAATTTTGACCCCCTCCGATCTTCTTGAAACTCTGGATTCTGACAGAGGGCCACGAGACTTCGACCAGCGCGCAAAAATGGAGGCTCTAGACCCTTCCAGAGCCGAGATATCGGACGTCAAAGTTTTGACCTGAAAAAAAAAAACATAAGGGGTAACACTGTCGTTTTTGGCCGAAATTTTGACCCCCTCCGATCTTCTTGAAACTCTGGATTCTGACAGAGGGCCACGAGACTTCGACCAGCGCGCAAAAATGGAGGCTCTAGACCCTTCCAGAACCGAGATATCGGACTTCAAAGTTTTGACCTGAAAAAAAAACATAAGGGGTAACACTGTCGTTTTTGGCCGAAATTTTGACCCCCTCCGATCTTCTTGAAACTCTGGATTCTGACAGAGGGCCACGAGACTTCGACCAGCGCGCAAAAATGGAGGCTCTAGACCCGTCCAGAACCGAGATATCGGACTTCAAAGTTTTGACTTGAAAAAAAAACATAAGGGGTAACACTGTCGTTTTTGGCCGAAATTTTGACCCCCTCCGATCTTCTTGAAACTCTGGATTCTGACAGAGGGCCACGAGACTTCGACCAGCGCGCAAAAATGGAGGCTCTAGACCCTTCCAGAACCGAGATATCGGACTTCAAAGTTTTGACCTGAAAAAAAAACATAAGGGGTAACACTGTCGTTTTTGGCCGAAATTTTGACCCCCTCCGATCTACTTGAAACTCTGGATTCTGACAGAGGGCCACGAGACTTCGACCAGCGCGCAAAAATGGAGGCTCTAGACCCTTCCAGAACCGAGATATCGGACTTCAAAGTTTTGACCTGAAAAAAAAAACATAAGGGGTAACACTGTCGTTTTTGGCCGAAATTTTGACCCCCTCCGATCTTCTTGAAACTCTGGATTCTGACAGAGGGCCACTAGACTTCGACCAGCGCGCAAAAAATGGAGGCTCTAGACCCTTCCAGAACCGAGATATCGGACTTCAAAGTTTTGACCTGAAAAAAAACATAAGGGGTAACACTGTCGTTTTTGGCCGAAATTTTGACCCCCTCCGATCTTCTTGAAACTCTGGATTCTGACAGAGGGCCACGAGACTTCGACCAGCGCGCAAAAATGGAGGCTCTAGACCCTTCCAGAGCCGAGATATCGGACGTCAACGTTTTGACCTGAAAAAAAAACATAAGGGGTAACACTGTCGTTTTTGGCCGAAATTTGGACCCCCCTCTGATCTTCTTGAAACTCTGGATTCTGACAGAGGGCCACGAGACGTCAACCAGCGCGCAAAAATGGAGGCTCTAGACCCTTCCAGAGCCGAGATATCGGACGTCAAAGTTTTGACCTGAAAAAAAAAACATAAGGGGTAACACTGTCGTTTTTGGCCGAAATTTTGACCCCCTCCGATCTTCTTGAAACTCTGGATTCTGACAGAGGGCCACGAGACGTCAACCAGCACGCAAAAATGGAGGCTCTAGACCCTTCCAGAGCCGAGATATCGGACGTCAAAGTTTTGACCTGAAAAAAAAACATAAGGGGTAACACTGTCGTTTTTGGCCGAAATTTTGACCCCCTCCGATCTTCTTGAAACTCTGGATTCTGACAGAGGGCCACGAGACTTCGACCAGTGCGCATAAATGGAGGCTCTAGACCCTTCCAGAGCCGAGATATCGGACGTCAAAGTTTTGACCTGAAAAAAAAACATAAGGGGTAACACTGTCGTTTTTGGCCGAAATTTTGACCCCCTCCGATCTTCTTGAAACTCTGGATTCTGACAGAGGGCCACGAGACGTCGACCAGCGCGCAAAAAATGGAGGCTCTAGACCCTTCCAGAACCGAGATATCGGACTTCAAAGTTTTGACCTGAAAAAAAACATAAGGGGTAACACTGTCGTTTTTGGCCGAAATTTTGACCCCCTCCGATCTTCTTGAAACTCTGGATTCTGACAGAGGGCCACGAGACTTCGACCAGCGCGCAAAAATGGAGGCTCTAGACCCTTCCAGAGCCGAGATATCGGACGTCAAAGTTTTGACCTGAAAAAAAAAAACATAAGGGGTAACACTGTCGTTTTTGGCCGAAATTTTGACCCCCTCCGATCTTCTTGAAACTCTGGATTCTGACAGAGGGCCACGAGACTTCGACCAGCGCGCAAAAATGGAGGCTCTAGACCCTTCCAGAACCGAGATATCGGACTTCAAAGTTTTGACCTGAAAAAAAAACATAAGGGGTAACACTGTCGTTTTTGGCCGAAATTTTGACCCCCTCCGATCTTCTTGAAACTCTGGATTCTGACAGAGGGCCACGAGACTTCGACCAGCGCGCAAAAATGGAGGCTCTAGACCCTTCCAGAACCGAGATATCGGACTTCAAAGTTTTGACTTGAAAAAAAAAACATAAGGGGTAACACTGTCGTGTTTGGCCGAAATTTTGACCCCCTCCGATCTTCTTGAAACTCTGGATTCTGACAGAGGGCCACGAGACTTCGACCAGCGCACAAAAATGGAGGCTCTAGACCCTTCCAGAACCGAGA
This sequence comes from Cyprinella venusta, assembly GCA_038021265.1. Taxonomy (NCBI): domain Eukaryota; kingdom Metazoa; phylum Chordata; class Actinopteri; order Cypriniformes; family Leuciscidae; genus Cyprinella; species Cyprinella venusta. The sequence continues at coordinate 4,897,602 of CM075878.1, forward strand.
TATCGGACTTCAAAGTTTTGACCTGAAAAAAAAACATAAGGGGTAACACTGTCGTTTTTGGCCGAAATTTTGACCCCCTCCGATCTTCTTGAAACTCTGGATTCTGACAGAGGGCCACGAGACTTCGACCAGCGCGCAAAAATGGAGGCTCTAGACCCTTCCAGAGCCGAGATATCGGACGTCAAAGTTTTGACCTGAAAAAAAAAAACATAAGGGGTAACACTGTCGTTTTTGGCCGAAATTTTGACCCTCTCCGATCTTCTTGAAACTCTGGATTCTGACAGAGGGCCACGAGACGTCAACCAGCGCGCAAAAATGGAGGCTCTAGACCCTTCCAGAGCCGAGATATCGGACGTCAAAGTTTTGACCTGAAAAAAAAAAGGGGTAACACTGTCGTTTTTGGCCGAAATTTTGACCCCCTCCGATCTTCTTGAAACTCTGGATTCTGACAGAGGGCCACGAGACTTCGACCAGTGCGCAAAAATGGAGGCTCTAGACCCTTCCAGAGCCGAGATATCGGACGTCAACGTTTTGACCTGAAAAAAAAACATAAGGGGTAACACTGTCGTTTTTGGCCGAAATTTGGACCCCCCTCTGATCTTCTTGAAACTCTGGATTCTGACAGAGGGCCACGAGACGTCAACCAGCGCGCAAAAATGGAGGCTCTAGACCCTTCCAGAGCCGAGATATCGGACGTCAAAGTTTTGACCTGAAAAAAAAAACATAAGGGGTAACACTGTCGTTTTTGGCCGAAATTTTGACCCCCTCCGATCTTCTTGAAACTCTGGATTCTGACAGAGGGCCACGAGACGTCAACCAGCACGCAAAAATGGAGGCTCTAGACCCTTCCAGAGCCGAGATATCGGACGTCAAAGTTTTGACCTGAAAAAAAAACATAAGGGGTAACACTGTCGTTTTTGGCCGAAATTTTGACCCCCTCCGATCTTCTTGAAACTCTGGATTCTGACAGAGGGCCACGAGACTTCGACCAGTGCGCATAAATGGAGGCTCTAGACCCTTCCAGAGCCGAGATATCGGACGTCAAAGTTTTGACCTGAAAAAAAAACATAAGGGGTAACACTGTCGTTTTTGGCCGAAATTTTGACCCCCTCCGATCTTCTTGAAACTCTGGATTCTGACAGAGGGCCACGAGACGTAAACCAGCGCGCAAAAATGGAGGCTCTAGACCCTTCCAGAGCCGAGATATCGGACGTCAAAGTTTTGACCTGAAAAAAAAACATAAGTGGTAACACTGTCGTTTTTGGCCGAAATTCTGACCCCCTCCGATCTTCTTGAAACTCTGGATTCTGACAGAGGGCCACGAGACTTCGACCAGTGCGCAAAAATGGAGGCTCTAGACCCTTCCAGAGCCGAGATATCGGACGTCAAAGTTTTGACCTGAAAAAAAAACATAAGGGGTAACACTGTCGTTTTTGGCCAAAATTTTGACCCCCTCCGATCTTCTTGAAACTCTGGATTCTGACAGAGGGCCACGAGACTTCGACCAGTGCGCAAAAATGGAGGCTCTAGACCCTTCCAGAGCCGAGATATCGGACGTCAAAGTTTTGACCCGAAAAAAAAAAACATAAGGGGTAACACTGTCGTTTTTGGCCGAAATTTTGACCCCCTCCGATCTTCTTGAAACTCTGGATTCTGACAGAGGGCCACGAGACGTCAACCAGCGCGCAAAAATGGAGGCTCTAGACCCTTCCAGAGCCGAGATATCAGACATCAAAGTTTTGACCTGAAAAAAAACCATAAGGGGTAACACTGTCGTTTTTGGCCGAAATTTTGACCCCCTCCGATCTTCTTGAAACTCTGGATTCTGACAGAGGGCCACAAGACTTCGACCAGTGCGCAAAAATGGAGGCTCTAGACCCTTCCAGAGCCGAGATATCGGACGTCAAAGTTTTGACCTGAAAAAAAAACATAAGGGGTAACACTGTCGTTTTTGGCCGAAATTTTGACCCCCTCCGATCTTCTTGAAACTCTGGATTCTGACAGAGGGCCACGAGACGTCAACCAGCGTGCAAAAATGGAGGCTCTAGACCCTTCCAGAGCCGAGATATCGGACGTCAAAATTTTGACCTGAAAGAAAAAACATAAGGGGTAACACTGTCGTTTTTGGCCGAAATTTTGACCCCCTCCGATCTTCTTGAAACTCTGGATTCTGACAGAGGGCCACGAGACTTCGACCAGCGCGCAAAAATGGAGGCTCTAGACCCTTCCAGAGCCGAGATATCGGACGTCAAAGTTTTGACCTGACAAAAAAACATAAGGGGTAACACTGTCGTTTTTGGCCGAAATTTTGACCCCCTCCGATCTTCTTGAAACTCTGGATTCTGACAGAGGGCCACGAGACGTCAACCAGCGCGCAAAAATGGAGGCTCTAGACCCTTCCAGAGCCGAGATATCGGACGTCAAAGTTTTGACCTGAAAAAAAACATAAGGGGTAACACTGTCGTTTTTGGCCGAAATTTTGACCCCCTCCGATCTTCTTGAAACTCTGGATTCTGACAGAGGGCCACGAGACTTCGACCAGCGCGCAAAAATGGAGGCTCTAGACCCTTCCAGAACCGAGATATCGGACTTCAAAGTTTTGACCTGAAAAAAAAACATAAGGGGTAACACTGTCGTTTTTGGCCGAAATTTTGACCCCCTCCGATCTTCTTGAAACTCTGGATTCTGACAGAGGGCCACGAGACTTCGACCAGCGCGCAAAAATGGAGGCTCTAGACCCTTCCAGAGCCGAGATATCGGACGTCAAAGTTTTGACCTGAAAAAAAAAACATAAGGGGTAACACTGTCGTTTTTGGGCGAAATTTTGACTCCCTCCGATCTTCTTGAAACTCTGGATTCTGACAGAGGGCCACGAGACGTCAACCAGCGCGCAAAAATGGAGGCTCTAGACCCTTCCAGAGCCGAGATATCGGACGTCAAAGTTTTGACCTGAAAAAAAAACATAAGGGGTAACACTGTCGTTTTTGGCCGAAATTTTGACCCCCTCCGATCTTCTTGAAACTCTGGATTCTGACAGAGGGCCACGAGACGTCAACCAGCGCGCAAAAATGGAGGCTCTAGACCCTTCCAGAGCCGAGATATCGGACGTCAAAGTTTTGACCTGAAAAAAAAACATAAGGGGTAACACTGTCGTTTTTGGCCGAAATTTTGACCCCCTCCGATCTTCTTGAAACTCTGGATTCTGACAGAGGGCCACGAGACTTCGACCAGCGCGCAAAAATGGAGGCTCTAGACCCTTCCAGAGCCGAGATATCGGATGTCAAAGTTTTGACCTGAAAAAAAAAACATAAGGGGTAACACTGTCGTTTTTGGCCGAAATTTTGACCCCCTCCGATCTTCTTGAAACTCTGGATTCTGACAGAGGGCCACGAGACTTCGACCAGCGCGCAAAAATGGAGGCTCTAGACCCTTCCAGAACCGAGATATCGGACTTCAAAGTTTTGACCTGAAAAAAAAACATAAGGGGTAACACTGTCGTTTTTGGCCGAAATTTTGACCCCCTCCGATCTTCTTGAAACTCTGGATTCTGACAGAGGGCCACGAGACTTCGACCAGCGCACAAAAATGGAGGCTCTAGACCCTTCCAGAGCCGAGATATCGGACTTCAAAGTTTTGACCTGAAAAAAAAACATAAGGGGTAACACTGTCGTTTTTGGCCGAAATTTTGACCCCCTCCGATCTTCTTGAAACTCTGGATTCTGACAGAGGGCCACGAGACTTCGACCAGCGCGCAAAAATGGAGGCTCTAGACCCTTCCAGAGCCGAGATATCTGATGTCAAAGTTTTGACCTGAAAAAAAAAAACATAAGAGGTAACACTGTCGTTTTTGGCCGAAATTTTGACCCCCTCCGATCTTCTTGAAACTCTGGATTCTGACAGAGGGCCACGAGACTTCGACCAGCGCGCAAAAATGGAGGCTCTAGACCCTTCCAGAACCGAGATATCGGACTTCAAAGTTTTGACCTGAAAAAAAAACATAAGGGGTAACACTGTCGTTTTTGGCCGAAATTTTGACCCCCTCCGATCTTCTTGAAACTCTGGATTCTGACAGAGGGCCACGAGACTTCGACCAGCGCGCAAAAATGGAGGCTCTAGACCCTTCCAGAGCCGAGATATCGGACTTCAAAGTTTTGACCTGAAAAAAAAACATAAGGGGTAACACTGTCGTTTTTGGCCGAAATTTTGACCCCCTCCGATCTTCTTGAAACTCTGGATTCTGACAGAGGGCCACGAGACTTCGACCAGCGCGCAAAAATGGAGGCTCTAGACCCTTCCAGAACCGAGATATCGGACTTCAAAGTTTTGACCTGAAAAAAAAAACATAAGAGGTAACACTGTCGTTTTTGGCCGAAATTTTGACCCCCTCCGATCTTCTTGAAACTCTGGATTCTGACAGAGGGCCACGAGACTTCGACCAGCGCGCAAAAATGGAGGCTCTAGACCCTTCCAGAACCGAGATATCGGACTTCAAAGTTTTGACCTGAAAAAAAAACATAAGGGGTAACACTGTCGTTTTTGGCCGAAATTTTGACCCCCTCCGATCTTCTTGAAACTCTGGATTCTGACAGAGGGCCACGAGACTTCGACCAGCGCGCAAAAATGGAGGCTCTAGACCCTTCCAGAGCCGAGATATCGGACTTCAAAGTTTTGACCTGAAAAAAAAACATAAGGGGTAACACTGTCGTTTTTGGCCGAAATTTTGACCCCCTCCGATCTTCTTGAAACTCTGGATTCTGACAGAGGGCCACGAGACTTCGACCAGCGCGCAAAAATGGAGGCTCTAGACCCTTCCAGAACCGAGATATCGGACTTCAAAGTTTTGACCTGAAAAAAAAAACATAAGGGGTAACACTGTCGTTTTTGGCCGAAATTTTGACCCCCTCCGATCTTCTTGAAACTCTGGATTCTGACAGAGGGCCACTAGACTTCGACCAGCGCGCAAAAAATGGAGGCTCTAGACCCTTCCAGAACCGAGATATCGGACTTCAAAGTTTTGACCTGAAAAAAAACATAAGGGGTAACACTGTCGTTTTTGGCCGAAATTTTGACCCCCTCCGATCTTCTTGAAACTCTGGATTCTGACAGAGGGCCACGAGACTTCGACCAGCGCGCAAAAATGGAGGCTCTAGACCCTTCCAGAGCCGAGATATCGGACGTCAAAGTTTTGACCTGAAAAAAAAAAACATAAGGGGTAACACTGTCGTTTTTGGCCGAAATTTTGACCCCCTCCGATCTTCTTGAAACTCTGGATTCTGACAGAGGGCCACGAGACTTCGACCAGCGCGCAAAAATGGAGGCTCTAGACCCTTCCAGAACCGAGATATCGGACTTCAAAGTTTTGACCTGAAAAAAAAACATAAGGGGTAACACTGTCGTTTTTGGCCGAAATTTTGACCCCCTCCGATCTTCTTGAAACTCTGGATTCTGACAGAGGGCCACGAGACTTCGACCAGCGCGCAAAAATGGAGGCTCTAGACCCTTCCAGAACCGAGATATCGGACTTCAAAGTTTTGACTTGAAAAAAAAACATAAGGGGTAACACTGTCGTTTTTGGCCGAAATTTTGACCCCCTCCGATCTTCTTGAAACTCTGGATTCTGACAGAGGGCCACGAGACTTCGACCAGCGCGCAAAAATGGAGGCTCTAGACCCTTCCAGAACCGAGATATCGGACTTCAAAGTTTTGACCTGAAAAAAAAACATAAGGGGTAACACTGTCGTTTTTGGCCGAAATTTTGACCCCCTCCGATCTTCTTGAAACTCTGGATTCTGACAGAGGGCCACGAGACTTCGACCAGCGCGCAAAAATGGAGGCTCTAGACCCTTCCAGAACCGAGATATCGGACTTCAAAGTTTTGACCTGAAAAAAAAAACATAAGGGGTAACACTGTCGTTTTTGGCCGAAATTTTGACCCCCTCCGATCTTCTTGAAACTCTGGATTCTGACAGAGGGCCACTAGACTTCGACCAGCGCGCAAAAAATGGAGGCTCTAGACCCTTCCAGAACCGAGATATCGGACTTCAAAGTTTTGACCTGAAAAAAAACATAAGGGGTAACACTGTCGTTTTTGGCCGAAATTTTGACCCCCTCCGATCTTCTTGAAACTCTGGATTCTGACAGAGGGCCACGAGACTTCGACCAGCGCGCAAAAATGGAGGCTCTAGACCCTTCCAGAGCCGAGATATCGGACGTCAAAGTTTTGACCTGAAAAAAAAAAACATAAGGGGTAACACTGTCGTTTTTGGCCGAAATTTTGACCCCCTCCGATCTTCTTGAAACTCTGGATTCTGACAGAGGGCCACGAGACTTCGACCAGCGCGCAAAAATGGAGGCTCTAGACCCTTCCAGAACCGAGATATCGGACTTCAAAGTTTTGACCTGAAAAAAAAACATAAGGGGTAACACTGTCGTTTTTGGCCGAAATTTTGACCCCCTCCGATCTTCTTGAAACTCTGGATTCTGACAGAGGGCCACGAGACTTCGACCAGCGCGCAAAAATGGAGGCTCTAGACCCTTCCAGAACCGAGATATCGGACTTCAAAGTTTTGACTTGAAAAAAAAAACATAAGGGGTAACACTGTCGTGTTTGGCCGAAATTTTGACCCCCTCCGATCTTCTTGAAACTCTGGATTCTGACAGAGGGCCACGAGACTTCGACCAGCGCACAAAAATGGAGGCTCTAGACCCTTCCAGAACCGAGATATCGGACTTCAAAGTTTTGACCTGAAAAAAAAACATAAGGGGTAACACTGTCGTTTTTGGCCGAAATTTTGACCCCCTCCGATCTTCTTGAAACTCTGGATTCTGACAGAGGGCCACGAGACTTCGACCAGCGCGCAAAAATGGAGGCTCTAGACCCTTCCAGAGCCGAGATATCGGACGTCAAAGTTTTGACCTGAAAAAAAAAAACATAAGGGGTAACACTGTCGTTTTTGGCCGAAATTTTGACCCTCTCCGATCTTCTTGAAACTCTGGATTCTGACAGAGGGCCACGAGACGTCAACCAGCGCGCAAAAATGGAGGCTCTAGACCCTTCCAGAGCCGAGATATCGGACGTCAAAGTTTTGACCTGAAAAAAAAAAGGGGTAACACTGTCGTTTTTGGCCGAAATTTTGACCCCCTCCGATCTTCTTGAAACTCTGGATTCTGACAGAGGGCCACGAGACTTCGACCAGTGCGCAAAAATGGAGGCTCTAGACCCTTCCAGAGCCGAGATATCGGACGTCAACGTTTTGACCTGAAAAAAAAACATAAGGGGTAACACTGTCGTTTTTGGCCGAAATTTGGACCCCCCTCTGATCTTCTTGAAACTCTGGATTCTGACAGAGGGCCACGAGACGTCAACCAGCGCGCAAAAATGGAGGCTCTAGACCCTTCCAGAGCCGAGATATCGGACGTCAAAGTTTTGACCTGAAAAAAAAAACATAAGGGGTAACACTGTCGTTTTTGGCCGAAATTTTGACCCCCTCCGATCTTCTTGAAACTCTGGATTCTGACAGAGGGCCACGAGACGTCAACCAGCACGCAAAAATGGAGGCTCTAGACCCTTCCAGAGCCGAGATATCGGACGTCAAAGTTTTGACCTGAAAAAAAAACATAAGGGGTAACACTGTCGTTTTTGGCCGAAATTTTGACCCCCTCCGATCTTCTTGAAACTCTGGATTCTGACAGAGGGCCACGAGACTTCGACCAGTGCGCATAAATGGAGGCTCTAGACCCTTCCAGAGCCGAGATATCGGACGTCAAAGTTTTGACCTGAAAAAAAAACATAAGGGGTAACACTGTCGTTTTTGGCCGAAATTTTGACCCCCTCCGATCTTCTTGAAACTCTGGATTCTGACAGAGGGCCACGAGACGTAAACCAGCGCGCAAAAATGGAGGCTCTAGACCCTTCCAGAGCCGAGATATCGGACGTCAAAGTTTTGACCTGAAAAAAAAACATAAGTGGTAACACTGTCGTTTTTGGCCGAAATTCTGACCCCCTCCGATCTTCTTGAAACTCTGGATTCTGACAGAGGGCCACGAGACTTCGACCAGTGCGCAAAAATGGAGGCTCTAGACCCTTCCAGAGCCGAGATATCGGACGTCAAAGTTTTGACCTGAAAAAAAAACATAAGGGGTAACACTGTCGTTTTTGGCCAAAATTTTGACCCCCTCCGATCTTCTTGAAACTCTGGATTCTGACAGAGGGCCACGAGACTTCGACCAGTGCGCAAAAATGGAGGCTCTAGACCCTTCCAGAGCCGAGATATCGGACGTCAAAGTTTTGACCCGAAAAAAAAAAACATAAGGGGTAACACTGTCGTTTTTGGCCGAAATTTTGACCCCCTCCGATCTTCTTGAAACTCTGGATTCTGACAGAGGGCCACGAGACGTCAACCAGCGCGCAAAAATGGAGGCTCTAGACCCTTCCAGAGCCGAGATATCAGACATCAAAGTTTTGACCTGAAAAAAAACCATAAGGGGTAACACTGTCGTTTTTGGCCGAAATTTTGACCCCCTCCGATCTTCTTGAAACTCTGGATTCTGACAGAGGGCCACAAGACTTCGACCAGTGCGCAAAAATGGAGGCTCTAGACCCTTCCAGAGCCGAGATATCGGACGTCAAAGTTTTGACCTGAAAAAAAAACATAAGGGGTAACACTGTCGTTTTTGGCCGAAATTTTGACCCCCTCCGATCTTCTTGAAACTCTGGATTCTGACAGAGGGCCACGAGACGTCAACCAGCGTGCAAAAATGGAGGCTCTAGACCCTTCCAGAGCCGAGATATCGGACGTCAAAATTTTGACCTGAAAGAAAAAACATAAGGGGTAACACTGTCGTTTTTGGCCGAAATTTTGACCCCCTCCGATCTTCTTGAAACTCTGGATTCTGACAGAGGGCCACGAGACTTCGACCAGCGCGCAAAAATGGAGGCTCTAGACCCTTCCAGAGCCGAGATATCGGACGTCAAAGTTTTGACCTGAAAAAAAAAAACATAAGGGGTAACACTGTCGTTTTTGGCCGAAATTTTGACCCCCTCCGATCTTCTTGAAACTCTGGATTCTGACAGAGGGCCACGAGACTTCGACCAGTGCGCAAAAATGGAGGCTCTAGACCCTTCCAGAACCGAGATATCGAAGGTCAAAATTTTCACCTGAAAAAAAACATAAGGGGTAACACTGTCATTTTTTTTTTTTGGCCAAAATTTTGACCCCCTCCGATCTTCTTGAAACTCTGGATTCTGACAGAGGGCCACGAGACTTCGAGCAGCGCGCAAAAATGGTTGCTCTAGACCCTTCCAGAGCCGAGATATCGAAGGTCAAAATTTTCACCTGAAAAAAAACATAAGGGGTAACACTGTCGTTTTTTTTTTGGGGGGGGGGGGCAAAATTTTGACCCCCTCCGATCTTCTTGAAACTCTGGATTCTGACAGAGGGCCACGAGACTTCGACCAGCGCGCAAAAATGGAGGCTCTAGACCCTTCCAGAGCCGAGATATTGAAAGTCAAAATTTTGACCTGAAAAAAAAAAAACGACAGTGTTACCCCTTATGTTTTCTTTTTTTGGGCGAAAAATTAAGTTTCCCCAATCTTTTCAAAACTCTGGATTCTGATAGAGGGCCATGAGACTTAGACCTGAGTGCAAAAATGGAGGCTTTAGACCCTTCCAGAGCTGAGATATGGAAACTCAAAATTTCGACAAGAAAAAAAAAAACACGACAGTGTTACCCCTTATGTTTTTGTTTTGTTTTTTTTGGGCGAAAAATTATGTTTCCCCAATCTTCTCAAAACTCTGGATTCTGATAGAGGGCCATGAGACTTAGACCTGAGTGCAAAAATGGAGGCTCTAGACCCTTCCAGAGCTGAGAAATGGAAACTCAAAATTTCGACGAGAAAAAAAAAACGACAGTGTTACCCATTATGTTTTTTGGGGGGGTGAAAAATTAAGTTTCCCCAATCTTCTCAACACTCTGGATTGTGATAGAGGGCCATGAGACTTAGACCTGAGTTAAAAAATGGAGGCTCTAGACTCTTCCAGAGCTGAGATATGGAAACTCAAAATTTCGACCAGAAAAAAAAAAACGACAGTGTCACCCCTTATATATATTTTTTTTTGGTCAAAAAATTGAGTTTCCCCAGTCTTCTCAAAACTCTAGGATTCTGATAGAGGGCTATGAGACTTAAACTTGAGTGCAAAAAATGGAGACTCTAGACCCTTCCAGAGCAGAGATATTGAGCTTCCACGTAGCATTTATGCCATTACAAATATCTCAACTCTGAAAGGGTCTAGAGCCTCCATTTTCACACAGAGGTCTAAGTCTCATGACTCTCTGTCTTATTTGTCATATTTTGAAAAAAAAATAAAATACAAGAAATAAAGACGAAAAGAAACAACACCAAAAAAAAATCCTTTAATTTTTACAGTTTTTTAAACTTTATTATTACAAAGATAACATTTCACAACTCATTATTACAGTCTTCCTGCCTCCAAGATCCTGAATTCATCAGAACTTTTCCCTCCATATGAACAGCCATTGCTGCAGACACCTGAAAAATAGCCACATGTCAAACAACACACTAGCAGCAACTACATTTTCACTGGGACGAATGCTGTAGACCAGAATCTACACTGCTGGAGTCATAGATACTCACCAACAACTGGAACATCATAGAGCCACAACTGGAGAAAACTGCAGAGACACCTGAAAAATAGCCACATGTCAATTCTCACTGGGAAGAAAGCTGTAGACCAGAATCTGCACTGCTGGAGTCATAGACACTCACCAACAACTGGAACATCACAGAGCCACAGCTGGAGAAAACTGCAGAGTCACATGTCAATTGTCACTGGGAAGAATGCTGTAGACCAGAATCTCAAGTAACGTAGATCTGCAAGGAATGATCAAGGTTAGGAAAGGAAACCAATTTGAAAGCTTCAGCAATAAGGGATGACATTTCGCTTACCTTTCCATTAACCATAGATCCAGGTTTAAAATCGAGTCTTTGCGTCAATTAAGTCACCATTACATCTGTGAGAGAAAACCCAAACAGTGGAGAATATCAACTTTGTGGCTTAAAGTGGATGTCTTGTAAAGATCATAAAGAGTATATGGAGCTCGCCTGTTCCCTCATCAGTAAAACTCGCATTCACAAGAAATGCGTCTCACATTTGGTGTTGGAAAAACACTGATGTATCAACAGTAAGAGAGGCACAGCCCATGACATTCACCTGGTAGGAGAAGATAGACAATTAAGTCAAGCACAGGCATAAGGAACACTCTCAGCAGGAGTCACACACCTTTGCAGTTTCAGTCAGGCACTGTCTGGTCAAATTATGGATCACAGCACACTTCCACTAAAGCTCCACCAGGAACAGGTTGTGTATATCTGTGGAACTGACCAACCACAAGACAAGAAAATAAAGCATCACTCAACTTTCAGTCACGTCAAACTTTTCACCTCAAAAACTTGGAAGACTTCTCGGTCAGTAATAAAACTGAGCTCCAGTCCTCACGACCCACTGTTCTGCATATTGTGCATGTCTCCCTTATTTAACACACCTGATTCAGATCTGAGTCAGGTGTGTTAAATAAGGGAGACATGCACAATATGCAGAGCAGTGGGTCGCGAGGACAGGAGTTGAGAACCCCTGCTTTAGTGTGTACAAAGCAATCTGAGCCTCTTGATTTAACTTGTGAGGAAGCTGCAACATCAGCCCCGTTGAGGAAACGTTTGTCCACTGACCGATCCGGTTATTATCTTGGTCCTATTAAAACAAATTAAAGAGAAAAGTGCAAAAAGCTGCATTGGCTCCATTCAAAGTCTTACACCGAAATAAATTCTCCTCCACCACGACCAGATCGTACTGCAAGAAAGAAAGGAAACAAACATTTAAATGCAGTCATTCAAGTTGAAATTTCTGCATCTTACAAGAAGCTGCATTTCATTTGCCAAAATGGTGAAACATCTGGTCTTACCATTTGATCAAAAGCCACAAATTTGGGATTCATGGAGACAACTCTGAAATTACCTGCAAAGACACAAACAAACTCACATATATTGCATTTGAAGATGATAGCTTCAACCAAGGGTCATTCACAGCTCACCTGTTCATCCTGGATTGGAAATAGGTTTATCTGCTTGGATCAAGGTCAAGATAGGTAACGTCTGAACATGAATTTGCGCTCTGAAGACCCTGAACCTTAAAGTGTACATATCATGCTTTTAAATCATTCATTTTTACTTAGAAATCATACATTTGTGGTCTATATAAAGCATAACTGCAATGCTTGTGTCTGAATTCCTCATTATTATAGCTCAACAGGCCCCTTTTCTGATGTGCTTCTGTGAGCAACCCGTTTCGAAGTGTCTCCTTTAAATAAAAAGGAGTTGCGTCTTTGCCCGCCCGCTCTCCAGGTCACTGAGTTCACGGTCGGTTCAACTCCCCGCGTTCAGCCATTATTGTAGTTTGATAAGAGATATACAATTACTATAGTTTCAAAGAACATTTTTATTTACACGTTAACAAAATGTCAACAAAAGACTTGTCCATCAAGCGTTACGTATTCGAGCCAGAGCGAGCGATTTGAAAAAGACGACAAACCTGCAGAACAACGTCTTCATATGGATGCAGTGGTATGTAAAGTTGAGTTACCTATGTCTATGTTGTGTTATTAGTGAAAGTCGACTATTTCTCTTGTTAAAACAAGCACACTGACAAGATAAATGACTGCGGTCTGATCTTACCACTAAAAATCTGTATGATAATATGATAACTCGCGTTTAGAAAGCGTCAGAAAACACAGCAGCTAAATGATAGAAGGAATTTACCCCTCATTCAGACGAAGTCGATCGGCAAACCCTTCTGTATACTGGCGGAGGTTGTTGGATTGGGGATCCTTGAAGTGCTTCAGGTCACTACATCCAACAACCGAACATTTTGACTAGCCCTCCCGTAACTTCTGCATCATTGAGCTTGGACTACAAAATCGGAGCGAGAAATGATAATGGCAGATTGCTCGAAGTGTTGGACCGGTAGTCAATGTCCTTATTTGTCAGTTCCGCTGCAAATACTGTGACGTAATAGGCTCTATGCACAACTCCACTACTTCCCGAACTTCTGCCAGCTTCTTGTTTCCTGTATGTCATTATTGGACACATTGATTAATTCAGGTGTGTTTGATTATTGTTGCCGTGACTACTGAGGTCAAGCACACCTGAATTAATCAAATTGTCCAATAATGATAGACAGGAAACAAGGAGCTGGCTGAAGTTCAGGAAGTAGTGCAGTTGTGCATAGAGCCCATTGTTCAAAAAACGTAATAGACAACAGGAAAATCCGAATAAGTTAAAAAATATGACCAAAACAGAATATAAAGATATAAACGAAGCACCTGAAGAGAATTATTTTGATCTTTTCTGTACTTACAAACACTCCAAATATACAACAAAATGCATTTAAGGGCTAAAAAAGTGGATTTTGCATGATATGTCTCCTTTAACCTTCAGCTTCTGCACCGAATCTCCATCTACCCAAGGAGCCTGTAGAGACAAAAAGAGCCACATGCATCAAATGACTATGCCCGTTACCTACAAAGCACACCAACAGCAGGAGCAGACTGCAGAGAACAGTGACTGAACAGATCCAAAACTTGGCTTTTTAAAGAGCCCAGCCAGCTGGAGCCAATGATGAGTAGGAGGAGTCCACTGACGAGTAGGAGGAGTTCCAAGATCCAATCAGCCGTTGAATCACCAATCAGCTGCTGGAATGGTTACAGAAGCCATCTTATCTGTACTGTAACTCTGTAACTCTGAGATTTAATGTTCAGAAATTGTGTGTGTTAATGAATTCCAACCTGTCGTAAATGGGATGCGAGTGCACGTTCGTTCTCAATAACCATAAATCAAGTCCATTATATGCGACTGACATCTATATATCGAGGGCTTGGAGCCAGAGGGGCATAAGTGGCATTTTGGGCGAATATGAGTTATTTTATATCAAAATAAAGGTCTCGATGAGCTCTATCCAATGGTGCCAAAAATACCTATCTAAGTATTGAATAAAGCAACAAAAAGGCATATCTGGCATATTTGATTTTTTTTTATCTGAAAATGTTTTAGAGCATGTTCATTGCGTTATTCAATTTTTTTTTTTTTTTTACCACTTTTAATACTCATTCATGTAAGTATGCCTGTGGTTGCAATGTTTGTGGTTTAAGGTTAATAATACAGGTGATTGAAGTGTGGTCAAAATTTTGTTTTGTCTCTCCTGTAAAGTTTGTTGAAAGCCACTTACGCCCCTCTGGCTCCAAGCCCTCGATATAGGCATATAATAACATTTGATTTGAACTAATTTGATTTGATTTGGAATATAATTTTTATTGCATTTTCTTGAACACTTACACAACAATGTACATCACATATCTGTAACATCAAATATACTGTACAAAAATAAAACAAACAAACAAACACCGGGGCTCCTATTACCTAAAAATTGCAATAGTACAAACCAACAATGGATAATAAAGTATGTAGTTTGGAAGTCAGAGTAAACAATACACTGCAATCAAAGATAGCTACAGATTCGAAAGATCGAATAGGGTTTATTTTTCCAATTAATTTATATATACAATTTAAAATCTATTTTCAAATAGATATGATCTCTAATCAAGCACTTTGTTCCTCCTCCATTATATTGTTCATATCCCCATGCTCAATAAATAATAAAAAGGGACTCCAAATCTTAAATTGGTCTTCTTTACCTTCAAGAATATATGTTATCTTTTCTACTGCAATGCATGAAGATAATTCTTTTAACCATCGAGTTATAGAAGGTCTTTCTATATTTTTCCAATAAATGGCGATGAAATGTTTGTCATGTACAATACACATGTCAATAAATACTTGAGTGTCCTTATTAATTTTGACCATTAATGAAAATCCCAGGCTCCAGTGGCAATCTTACTGAGACTATATGCCATATCATATTATTAATTTCTCTCCAGAATAATTTGATTTGATTAACTCTAGTGTAAGTTTCCCTGCTGACATTTTCAACGTTCATAAAAGTTGCACACATCTAAAAACATCTCAAAAGAACACATATAAAAGAAAAGAAACACATCTAAAAAGTGTACATGTAAAATTCCAATCACAATCCACATACACACAATTTGACATTTACTTGGATTCTTACAAAATACGTGGCTATACCCCATTTGTTCAAATGCTCTGGATTATACCCAGGTCCTGCTGCTGAAATAACATCACACATTATAAAAATTTGACTCCCTTTTCCACCTCAACGCTACCATCCTGTGCTAGGCCCATGGCCAGGCTAGTTAAGAGGATAAGATTTAGTAACATATTGCCACACAGTGCAACTTCGCCAGGCGAGAAAATATTCTAATGAAAAAGATATATGTCCTATTTCGCTATGTATAGTTGGTCTTAGGGCAGGTCTAATCGATATTATTAGACAAGTAACTGCAATGGCCTCTCCGTCAAACACCACAGAGTTCTTCACTCAATACATTCTACTCCTAAAATTGCAGAATCGTCCTGGGGTGCGTTTCACGAAAGCATCCTTAGCTAACTATGGTCGCAAGTTACGTCGTTCCCAATAGAGTTCAATGGAAATTGCGACCAACTTGCGACCATAGTTGGCTAACGATGCTTTCAGGAAACGCACCCCTGTACGATAGATTCGTCCTCTCTCCAATGACGATGGTTTTCTAGTGAGTAACAAGCAACTTTGGTCAGTCTGACACCTGTTTGGTACTCGTAAGCTGTGAGTGGGATTCATCTACCGTTGCAGCTACCGCATGAGCAGGCACTTTTCGACTTTCACCGCAGTGTGAGTTGTCAGCAAAACCTGAAATGGCCCCTGCAACCTCTTTGCTTTCCAATGTTTCCTCGTCGGATCCTTTATTATCAGCACCAAATCTCCTGGCCTGATGCTGTGCAGGGCCGTCTCAGCTGGCACTGGAACTGCTGCTTTGACCTGTTTTGAGATATCAGAGAACACCTTATCGAGTTCAACACAATATTTCAACATGTCATGGTCACAAAGAGTGGTGTCAGGCAGTGGTCTAGGATTATGTGGTTCCCAGCCCATGTGAGGTGGACGACCAAACAGAATCTTAAATGGAGAGAGGTGTGCGGATCCCCTCTTTCTCATTCTCATGTAAGTCAATGCAATGGGCAAGGCCTTTGGCCAAGGAAGCCCTTTTTAATCACCCCTGGTGGGTTTTTTTTTTTTTCCGGTGCAAAAAAAAAATAGCTTCTCCAATCTTCTCAAAACTCTGAATTCTGATAAAGGGCCATGAGACTTAGACCTGAGTGCAAAAATGGAGTTTCAAGACCCTTCCAGAGCTGAGATATTGAGATCCCATGTAGCATTTATGCTATTACAAATATCTCAATATCTCAGCTAGGAAAGGGACTAGAGCCTCCATTTTTGCACTCAGGTCTAAGTCTCATGGTCCTCTATCAAAATCCAGTGTTACCCCTTTCGTTTTTTTTTGGGGGGGGGGCGAAAAATTAAGTTTCTCCAATCTTCTCAAAACTCTGGATTCTGATAGAGGGCCATGAGACTTAGACCTGAGTGCAAAAATGGAGGTTATAGACCCTTCCAGAGTTGAGATATTGAGATATTTATAATGGCATAAATGCTCAGTGGGATTAAAAAAAAATCACAATGAAAGCAATTATATATATATATATATATATATATATATATATATATATATATATATATATATATAAAATTTCATTTGTTTCATTGAAACCTCATGAGCTGGGAAAATGTACTTTTATATTTTTCAGAAACTTGAAACATAATTCAGGTCTGAGGGGGTTAATCGCCAAAGATATACGGATCTTAGTGTGGCTCCATGAGTATTTTTTTTTCAATGGTTGTACATTTTCTGAAGAACAAAAAAAGTTTAAACTACAACTATATCTCGCTTTATTTCTATTAACACAATTGAACAATCCTGTCTGAGCATAATACATATTGAGAAGCTGAACCGAGGTCCTGACTAAGGTCATTAAAAATCACAGGATGGAAAAAGAAAAAGAGTAGGGGTGTACACTTTCCTCTCCACCAATAAGCTTGGGTGTGGTGGGAGTACTGGTGAAATATAGATTCTATCACTGCACACTGGTAGTGGAAGAGGAGATTTATAATCAAAGAAAATTTATAAGAAACTTACAAGAAAATTTGTATGCATATTAATATTTATATTAAATGTATATTCATATTGCATTTTGTTTCCCTGTGGAGTTTCAAAAAACATTCCTCTGACATAGCCATCCCATAGGCTCCTGCAAATCCTTCTCACTTCTGAAACCACTATGGCCTGAGCGTCCAGCCATGAACTGCAATCTGCTAACAATCTGAATTGCTAAAACGCCAAATTCTCAATTGCCTAAACCAATTTGTCGAATAAAGCACTCTTTCTGTAAAACGTAAAACAAGTTCAGGTAGTTGAAACACTGTTTGCAAATGTAATGCACTCTTTTTGCAAACCTCTAAACACATTTCACACTGTGATGCACTTTTGTTTCAAAACTCGCTCACACACAACGAATCAATTGTTCTCACTTACTTCTAATGATGAGACCAAACCAACTGTACATAATACAAGTCAGTTTAGAGTGCCAAAATTGACTGTGATGATACCTACAATGGATGAAAACAAAATAAGAGGGAGAGGAGGAAAAGTGATACTTTTTTTCTGTACTTACATGCTTTGCATTCGGTGTTCTCCATTTCTTGATGTCGTGTCTAACAAATGATCTGAAATGTTTATTATATTGACTCTTGTACATGATCTGAAAGCATTGTTTGATGTTGCCATAACAGTCAGAGTTATGAATGTAGTTTAAAAATTTGGTTTTGTGTTAAAGGTTTTGAGAAAGTGGGTGATAGTTTCAAGAAATATGTTTTAGCAATTTAGAAAAAACTTTAAAACTTTTAGATACTGGTGGCGTATTTTTTTCGAACTAACACCCCTCAGTTTGAAAGGTTCTAAAACAGTTAAGTCTCAATGTCCTAAATCAAATGATTTGGCCAGTTTAACATACACTCCTAACCCTGTTAACATGTGTAATAAACAACAGTACAATTAACCCAAATGAATGCAGGCGAAAAACCATTTTGTTGTTACTTCAGGACACGCAACACTATTTTACTGCTAACCTTGTATTAGTTAAACCAAAACAGTGATGCAATAAAACAGGCCACTTTATAACCGAAACCCAGTTTATTCAGAATGCTAAATTCTTTAAATTCACATTGCATCAAAAGCTTTAAATGCAATATTTGTATGAGGGTGGCCATATAAAACTCCACGTTTGGCCTTGTGTAGTTGATCAGGTGTTACCGGTGTGTCCAAATGGTGGTCTGTCTTGGATGTAGGGAATGCTGGCGATCGCTGGTTATTACGCCTCAAGCTCAAAATCAAAATAATGTGGATCAAAGTAATGAATTCTGACGTAACCATCCTCTCCTCCACTGCTATAACTGTGGGTGGAAGAAGGAAGTGAAATCTTTAACTTGTACAAGAAAATAATTAAGGATAGCAATGAAGGATAAAACATTTTGAAAGCAGCTCAGAAAAACGGTTCTAAGAAACTTTAGTCAACTTTACAATAAAGTTTCACTTGTTAGCATTAGTTGACATGAGGTATCATTAAAGGAGTAGTTCGCTTTTAAGAAAACTTTTGCTGATAATTTAGTCACCCCCATGGGGGTGAGTAAACTGGAGCAATATATTTTATAACATTTATTAATTCTTAGTGAAATGTTAATTTTAGTGCTGGGCATCAATTAATCACATGCAAAATAAAAGTTTGTGTTTACATAATAATATGCATGTGTACTGTATAATTATTTAGTATATATATTAAATACACACATCCATGTATTTATTTAGGATATTTTATTTATTTGTATATAACATTAATCATGTATAAATATACTGTATATGCAAATATTTATTTTATTTACTTTTATTTGTGGATGCGATTAATCATTGCCCTTATTATTTTTACATTTTTAAAATCAAAAGCAGTTTGTTAATACTAATGCACTGTGAGTCAACATACAAAATGTATTTTTATTAACTGACATTAACAAAGATTAATAAATGCTGTAAAAATATATTGCTCCTAGTTAATGTTAACCCCCACCCCAACTAACGTTAACAAATGGAACTGTATTGTAAAGTATTATCTATACTTTAAAGTGCCCCCATCATGTTATTTTAAAGATTTCTAATTTAGTTTACTTGCACCCAAGGTAAAAAAAAAAAAAAAATCTCATAATATACTTTGCAGCATTGGTCTACCGATAACAGCGCGTACTGAAACAAAACGGCCATTAGGTTTGAATAGCATATGAACTTCAGCTCCAGAGGCTTCCTTAACACCTGCATACGAACTGATACAAACAGTAAAGATGACAACAGTTTTACTGTGTCAATTCCGACCCGAATCCCTCGTCCGAAGTGCATGTAAAGTGGATTTGTTCTCACAGCGCAGAAAACAGTGTCTTCACATGTCTACAACACAAATCGTTCCCTGCCAGGCCTCAGCTTCAACTACAGTGTTTGAGGGCGGGTCAAAGTAAACGTTGTTCACGGACAGCCAATAAAGACCACATACATTATGCAAATCTGTTACAAACCTACATAGGTTCGTGCAGTTAGTGAGCCATGAATTACTGACGACTTGTTTCAGGAAGTTCAGAATCGGTTCTTTCTTTTAGGAGACAATAGCTCAGTTTGTTTGATGCTGCACTTTGATGTTGAAACTTTCACAGTCACAAAACGGCTGTATAAATCACAACATGAAAGGTAATCTCTCAAAAACACATGATAGGGGCACTTTGACTGCACACATGGAAAAGTTGAGTACGAACCTTTTCCCATCCGGGTGAAATGCCACACAGTTGATGGGGCCGAAGTGTCCCTTCACACGCCCAAACTCCTCTTCATAAGCCGCATGGAAAAACCTAGAAGAGAGTGGCAGTACTGGATAAACCATCACACTTTCATGATTGCAAGATTTTTGTTTTGTTTTGTTTTTTACCAACCCTGGAAATCACATTCAAATTAAACACTAACCTGGCCTCGAATTTGCCGATCCTAGTGGAGGTGGTTGTGACTTCCATGGCCTCCTGACCACCTCCCATCACCACCTGAGCAACACATAACATCTCTGCTATTAACAACGTTTACATGAAAAACACGCAAGTCAAGTTCAGTGCATTTCAGAGACTTACGTGATCCATGATGGGCGAGATGGCTGAGGAGTTAACAGGTCGCTCTGTTTTGAAGGTTTTGATGTGATCGAGGGTTGCGGAGTCAAACAACTGAACAATGAAGGAAGCGGTATGTGAGTCAAACTAACCAGGATTTATTTCTGCCAGAGTTTTTGATTCAGTTTCCAACACAAACCTTGGCAGTACAGTCTTTGGAAGCAGTGATGACCATCGTGAGATCCACAGATGACTGGATGTCGTTGATTTGTTTGGTGTGTTCCTTTGCCTTTTTTAGAATCTCTCCTGACTAAAGAATCACATACATTAGACAACTATCATCTCTTCATGGGCATTATGACGAGGTGACGGAATATACACGTTCACAGAGTATACATGTGTCCAAAAGTCTGAGGTTGGTAATTGTTTTGTGTGTTTTTGAAGTCTTTTATGCTCACTAAGGCTGCATTTATAAGATCAAAAACAGCAAAAAAGAAATATTATTATTATTAAAAACGGTTTTCTATTTTAATCTATTTTAATAATGTTATTTTTTCTTGTGATGGCAAAGCTGAATTTTCAGCATATTACTAAAATACTGAATTATTACTATTATAAATGTTGAAAACAGCAGTGCTGCTAAATATATTTGTGGAAACCGTGATACTTTTTTTTTCAGGATTCTTTAATGAACAAAGTTAAAAACAGCATTTATTTGAAATATTTTGAAACATTATACATGTATTTACTCTAACTTTTAAATCGATTGAATGTATAAAAGCAATCATTTATTGAAAAAAAAAATAAATAAATAAAAAAATACATAAATATCTTACTGGCCCCAAACCTTTAAAGGGTAGTTTTAAAGAAACAACAGACACAAACCTTAGCACTGAACTGGTTAATTTCTCCATTTTCATGGCCAGCGATCACAAACTCTCCCAGCGGACCCCATACGGCACTGGTGATCTTTGATTCACTGCAGGGCACGGACATATATGGCTGGTTGTCCTCTGTGGGAGAGAAACAAAACATCAAGACCCCTGACAGGAAGCATCACAGGTTCTGCTTTAAATCACCAGTGGTCAAAATACTAACCGATTTGCTGAGGGTCTCGGAGGTCAAAATAGTTGAGAAAGCATTGGTAGCCCATCTGCTTGTCTGTGGAAAACATTATGATGTTCCCACTGAAGTCAAAGCCACACGTCCTCACGGCCGAGCTGGTCTCCAGCAGAGCCAGCTGCTTTCCTGAGGGAGACAAACATCACACAAACATCATTTAAGACACTGCTTGTTAACATAGCATTTACTTTGACATTTCAGATTAGTTTTCTTGGCATGGTTTCTGAAAAGAAGCTCAAATTTACAACACTAGACAAATACAGTAAAGACATGAAGTTAAATTTAATTGGGAAAAAAAACAGCTTCATTTTTTTTTATATTCTCTCTGTGGGGTCTTAAATATGAATGTGTAGTTAGTGACGAGACTGTAAAAAAAAGGCAGAAATTATGAACATTTTGAATTGGTTAATAATAATTTGTAAGTGTAATTGTGATTTAAAACTGTTAATATTTTTAAAATAAAATTATCTGTAGTGTGAATGGAAATTGTAAAATAAATGTGAAGAAAAAAATTAACATTAAAATGCTGAAATTGAATTATTAACAGTATAATGAAAATAATAATAATTATAATTACAAGCCAATGCAATTTGATTTTAAAATATTAATATTGTGGATATTTAATGGGCTGTGGTCAGCGATCCAAAAAAAATGTGTGGGGAAAAAAACACCAAAAGCCTGAAATTGACAAAATTTGAATTTGTTAAATAATAATAAACTGCCATTTTGTTTAAAAAATATAGGAGTATAGTATTAGGTAGTTTGACTGTCTGAAGATTGAAAAAAGCATTGATAATTCAGAATTGTTTGTTTGCAAATAATAACAGCAATATAGGAGCTACTGCAAATTCCTTATACAATATTAAATGTATAAAAATATATACATATATTAAATATAATGGTTTAAAAAAGGCTAAAATTCTTGCCAACGTTTAGCTTTTTGTAAATACTAAAAAGTAGCAATTTTGATTTTGTTTTTAAAAACATGTATCCCTGTTGTCCATGCATGTTGTTTTGATGTTGTTATGTGTCAATAAAAGCACAAAACAGATAAGTATTTGAATATTGTAATAAACTATGGACCTGTTTCGCAGTCCCAGAGCCTGCAACTGTTATCAGCAGATCCAGTCAAGACGTTCTTTGTGTCCCCTTTGAGACGCGTTAAGAAAAATTTCTCCAAAAACAAATGACAAGTAAGAAAGAACGTTGCAGGTGAAATATTCAAATACACCCAATAGTCCCAAGAAAACAACATATAAACAATGAAATTCGTTGAGCATTTCATCAACACAGATCTTTTAGGAAGGATACAGTCAACATCCACACACCAGACGGCACCAGTGTGTCCATTATAAGTGCCGAGCCTTTCCCCATTGACAGAGTACCAAACATTCGCAACCTAAAACGACAATGTATATGTAAAAAAAAAACAATCACAAAATGCATTGAAAAAATTGTAATGCTGTGGTTGTAGTTGATCACTTACCGGATCCTTGGCTACTGAGAACAAGAGATCCCCCTCTCTGTTGTATTTGATCTGAGTGATGGACCTCTCATGGCCCTGCAGAAGAATGGGTTTCTATAGAAAACATAAAGTATTAGTGTTTAATGTTCATGATGTAATAGAAGACAGCCGAGTAACTGTAGTTACACACGATTATATGCCTTGCTGTTAAGTGTTATTGCTCTTCCCCACAATATCTAAAAACAGCTAAAGCTACAGTAATATACAGCCATCAGCTTCACTTTACAAACATAATGAAGATTATTTGGCCAAATGTAACGTTAAAGCTTAGCATCTGTTAGCTAATGAAGAAACACCGTTCAGTAGACTTCCAGTGCGCCTATATTACATTTAATAGCTCGAGTAATAAGTAAACATGTGCTTACCATTATCGCCGGGTTCGTATAGGCAGAATATGATCGAAATAATATTTCAATCTGCCGTTGAAAAACACAGTACGCGGTACGCGTGCTCAACAGCGCCCGGTTAAAAACGGAAAAGACTGACTTCACTTCCTGTACAGACAAAAAGAAGTCCCCGTTGAACAATAAACAATCCTAACGGTCCGGTAACATACGAAAAGAAAAGTATTTGATAGCGCTGGTTTCATAACACAAATTATGATTATAAAAGGTCAATTTGAAAGATGTTTCGTTTTTTTCTTTTCTTCTATTACTAGTATTCGGAACATTAACTGAAACTGGTCAAAAACAGTGACTAGTAATACTAATAAAATGACAGAACCTAAATACCAATTGTGACTTAAATGTTAAATATTAATTAATATAATATATATAATAAAAATAATAATAATAAAACTTTACTTCAATTAAACAGGCTGATGTTATCATCCCGCGTGACATATCAGTTTAGCAACAATGAATCCAAAATAACATTTTAATTTTCTTAGTATTTTAATTTGCAAATAAATGTATACAGGGAGTGAGAAAACAACAGATCTTTGGTACCTTCTATAATGGGAATGTCAAGATGAAAGAATGACTGGCAAATGAAAGACCATCAAATACAGTAACATTATGATTTTCACACATACCTGTTAACAAGCAGAAAATCTAGACTTGTTCAGTAACCTTGACTGGAGTGAAATATGGACGAGTTTATGGCCGACTGATAACTTCACGCACTGCAGGCTCAAAACTATACCAGCGCTTTTGTACTCCACTCAGAATGGAAAGGGCACAAAAACTACATGATGTAAACGCACTGAACACATTAAAAAAAGTAATCAAAACCCCAAGAGTGCTGAAATTGACTGACATCTCAGAACTAAGTCACTTTGTGTCAAACATACATTCATTACTCAGTATGTCAGTGCTTTGCTCACATGCTAAACACAGATGACATGAACAGAGCTAGAATTGCATAGTGTTCTTTAATCTGCTTGTTTAACCTGATGAAATTGGGCAGGGGGTTCAAATGTTTTTTGTTTATAATATGTTATACACATTAAGCCATTAATACAAACAGCCATGTGATCAGTATCTGAAAAACGAAATATGAAAACCGTCCAAACTGATATCACACTAAATCAAATCCCTCAGTGGTCATGACATCATTTAAGTGCACATACCTAACTAGAAGTTAACTGAATGGGTTAAAGGAACGCATCTACAATGCTGGATATATTATCTGAAAGAAACTAGTGGTGTTTAAAGATGGTGTAAACTTCAGTTAGAAATAAATTTGATAAATTCAAGTGTGCAAAAGCACAAAGAAATCTGGGTTCAGATTAGACTTTAAACTCAAAACAATATTAATCTTAACTGTAAATCTACATTTCTGAACTCTGAAAAGTGATGAATAATAAATCATACATTCTTTGTTTGGTGCTGGAATTTTTAAAAAAAAAAGAGTGGTCAGGAAGTGGACAAGCAGATTTCACCTAATACAACAACTTAAGGCGAGAAATTAAATAAAAAAAAAAACAAAGAAAAAACTTGTCATATTACAACTGCTGTTTCATGCCGAATAACTTTCCCTCAATTACAGCAATCCATCTGTTAAGATTCACGAGGTTTTGTTTTTCAAGCCAAACTGAAAAGAGACAAGCATTTAATGGACAAATACTAGGAATTCCAAGACAGCAGCAACATCCATGCCCCTCCAAATGCAAATATGGAATTTTCTCGGGAATAAATTGGGATAGAGCAAGCCACATAAAAACCAAAGAGTATAAACGCAGCATAGGAATCATGTTAAAGGCACAATCTTCCCTGACACAATGAAAACCCCCAAAAGCAGACGAGTCAGCAGTTCTATCACAGACGCAGAAAAGAAAAAAAAAGCCGACTGCTGATGGAGGGTTAGGGGTCTGGTAGAGCTGGGAAGGATTGTGTGTGTGTGTGTCCTGGCCCTCCAGAGACAGCAAGACTCAATCCTGGGTTGAACACACCTCTCTGTGACTCTCGCCCTCCAGATCTGGCCCGCAGTGGCACGCCGGGCTACAAGCCATTTGTGGAGTCTCTGGGCTGTTCTGATGGACAGGGCTACCCTCTTCTGAGTCTATCGCTTCTGGTGGTGACCCCGTCTCTGTTTCTGGCCTATTCTCAATGCCTGTGGAAACACCCTGAACCTTCTTACTCAGCTCATTACGCTCTATCTGTAGAGCACGACAGAGCTTTTCCAGTCGCTGCACCTTCACCTGCAGGCTTTCAAACTCCTTGTCCCGTAGTGTTTTCTACAGTGGACAACAGAGAGAAAACATAAAACATACAAAACAACTAAAATGTACAGCTTTCAAACAATTACTTGTGTAACAAAGTTTTAAATATTTGCATTAAAGGCCCTGATATAGTTCAAGTGAAATTTTAGAATAAACTAGTGTAACGTCATTTTGGGGGGCGTGGGGGGGAAATAAGGCCAAAGTGCTTAATTGCAGATCTGGTAAAAAATAAATAAATAAATATATATATATATATATATATATATATATATATAAACATCATTATAATCATACTTTTTTGCCACTGAGAAGACGGAAGTTGTTCGCATATTCATCTAAACATCACTCAGCAGTGTGGGTGGCATCGAGATGTTCGCTGAGAATATACTGCTGAAAAACAATTTCGAATTTCTTTTCACCCCCAAGTGGAGAACGAAAAATAACTTAACCGTGAGTATATCGGGGCCTTAACAGAACTGGCATAGATCTTAGTACAACAATCACCTCCTCTGCCATCTCCAGCAGAGCTTTGTTACTGCTCTCCCATCGTGATCTATACATGGTTGTTTCCTTCTCCAGCTTCTTAATCTTTTTGGTCATCTGCAGCATGATACAAAACAGATTAAAGCAACTTTCATAAAAAACACAGCCTTTAGAGGATTTACATTTTGTTTTGGAACATGTGTGACAACCTCCAAGACGACCTGCATTCTATGCATTAATACAGGCCTTGCAGACTATTTCCAATGTGTTACTTTTCCATTGTTTTTGTGTGTAAACACATGCTACAGACATATATAACCGTATAAAATCAGTTAAAGTTTAAAAAAACATGTCGAGACCTTGCAGAATTTTTCCTCATTCTTAAAAGCAAAGTTCTGTGTGAACAAGCTCTAACAGTGCCTTTGTAGGAGTGTGAAGCCCGCAACATCCAATACTCACAACTAAGCAGTCATTTACCTTTTCCATCTCTTGTTTGAAAGTTGTGAACACCTCGTTGCTTTTGGAAAGTGTGTTTTGAAACTCTTCAAACTTCTCGGTGTACAATGAGAGCTGAAAAAGATCAAATAGAAACATTTTAGCATGGGACGTCAAAACCATAGACAGTAAAAGAAATGGACACATGGATTTCAACGGAGAAGACTGAAGCCCGATTATTGCACTTCCTGTCTGATATCGGAGCGACTGCGCAGGCTCGAACTGAGTGTGGCGACAGTCTGACCGTTGAAAATCTTCTAGTAGCTGTGGTAAGACATCTGAATCACTTAAATTCCTCAAAAACGTTGTTGAAATATTTTGTCCCATTGTTTTTATGGACTCTCTATCTATAGGCTTCTACCTTGACTTTGTGCCTTCATGTCCCCCCGGTTGCCTCATAGACAGTAAAAGATTGCCTGTGAGCTTCTCCTCCTGTCTATACAGTAATGTCTCTATTATGCGACAAAAAGTCCTGTGGTTATAACGCAGTCGTTAGCCTATTTTTACAAAAACGGCTTCTACGGGGCTGCAACCCAAGATACAAAGTAATGGAGCATTTTATACATTGTCGCGATCCTTTAAATAAATAATGGACAAATTAAGTCTTTGGACGCCGCAGATGTAAAGTTATTCGCTGTCAAAGTGACACCAAAATGAATGGGAGTCAATGGGATGCTAACAGGAGGTGAAGTTTTGCTACAATGGCGACTCCCGCGAGGCTTCAATTTCCAGCTGATGGATTACCCCCTTGGTCAAAACACACGAAACAGTAACAAAAAATGTTTTGAGTGGCGCATAACCATGTAAATAACCACATTGCAACGGAGTTCTGGGTAGTTGATCCCTACCCTGCTAGATCCCTACCTCTAATCTATATGATTTTCTGCTGAATGGTGTATATACTACCATTCAAGTGTCCAATAAGTGTGTGAGTTAGGTCAGATCTGTCTTATGTCCCTCACCTGTTGTTTCAGATGAACCTCCTGCTGTTTCATGAGCTCATACATCCTCTGAGACTCAGCTGCCTCTTTCAGGAGCTGAAAAAGAAAGAAATGAGACCATAAGAATCTTAATTAGTCACTAGCAACACAGTCCAGAGAGCATAACCACACCGGTGCACATATGAAGGCAGTTTCACAGGAAATGTATGTTACATTCATCCCAACAAAAATAGAGAATAAGTATGTTTTTGAACTTCAGCAGACCACAAGTTTGAAGTACTGGGCAAAGGATGTAGAAACTCACAAAGTCTTTTTCCTTCTGATGGCGGCCCTCTGAGTCCTTGAGCAGTGCCTGTGCCTGATTAAGCTTTGCATCTACCAGCTGCTGTTGAAGATCTTTGTGCTTGAACACCTTGTCAATATGCTGAGAGAGAAAACTATGTGCTTAAGGACAGCGGCTCCAAACCACAACTCAAGTAATACATAAAAATGTATGAATGTCACTGCAATAACTAAATAAACTTTGAATTGTACAGAATCACAAAGAATGAGTTTATAACAATATTAAACTGTATCGTTTAACAAACACTAGCACAGATGTTTTCCCATTTATCTTCAGTTAAAAGGCATTAAATATTTATTTTCCCATCTCTTCACTTTTCAATCATCTTTTATTTCCATATCTCTCACCTCCTCTCTGAGCTCGTACTGCTCAATAAGTTTCTTTAGTTTGTCAGCCAGCTCCATATTCTCTTGTCTTAGGTTTGCATTACGCTCGTTGTGCTGCTCCATCTGTGCTTGGATGTCATTCAGTGTCACCTGGAAATGTGAGGTCACTTCCTTCCTTTTCTCCTCCTCCAAACGGGCACGTTGCACACCATCCTCCTGCCAAGTAAAGCAAACATTAATCCATTAATCTCATTAAAGAAAGTCCAATGCAACAAGCTTCTGGTTTAGTGAAAAGTAGAGATGGAGCACTGATCACACAATACTTTGATGAGGGAGGGGAAACTGCTGACGCAGAACACTTCTCAACACTATTGAATTTAGATTTTGCATATGGCAGGCACCACAGACATGATGATTACAATATACAGTACCCTCTCTGCATAAATAACAGAGATCTCGTTATTTGCATTCATATCAAGTTAGTGTACTTTGAGCGTGCGGTTGTGTCTCTGCAGTTCTCGGCAGAGACTCTCCAGCTTGCTGCGTGCCAAGATGGCCTTGCTGTGCTCATTTCTTAAGTGGTCCTTCTCCTGGATTAGCTGCGTTTGCTTCTTCTGCAGAGCTCGCATCTGTTTCTGAGCGTTACGGTGCTCCTCTAGCTAAAAGAAACGCAGCAGGAAAGGAGCATTATTATTATTAAGTTGTCTAAAATAGGGTTGTCATGACACCAGAATATCAGTAGTCGATAGCATGTGCATTGGGTAATTACAGTGGTAATAGTACGGAGATTTGAAACATCTTTACAAATGTATCATGAAAGAAAGCTCTTAATGTGGTAATGTGAGCTGATAATGCCCAGAATTTCCTAGTATTGTAATAATGTCGACAAGCTAAAGCCTTTCCCTCTTGTAGAGACAATTTTCTCTTCTCTGATAATGTGTTCACTGGTGTGAGGACAGGACAACCTAGTAACCTAGCAATAGCAAACCACAACAATTTAACAATGGACAAAACCAAGCCATGTTATAGACCATTTCAAAAGATGTAAACAACACTGGCCCAGAAGCACTTCCTGTTTCAGTTTGTAACTGTTTTCTTTATTTCACATGTAAAGAAAACTTCTTAAAGATGTTTGTTTAACTTTTTGATTCAGTTTTAAATGTTCTGTTGGTTGTATTTTATCCCAGCTTTTATGTAGCGTTAAAAAACAGAAACAGGAAGTGCTTCTGGGCCAGTGTTGTTTACATCTTTTGAAATGGTCTATACATTATTGCTTGTTCGAGAAGCCCTTTGATTTAGTACAATTGTGATTGACGGACTAAAATAACACACATCTGTTATGAAATGGATGTTTGAGCCTCGTTTATTATATATATATTTTTTTTTTATTTCCCTCGGAAGCTACGAATTTCGGTGTCTGAATACCATTTTCAAAAAATGGTATTCAGACCAACAGCAAGTCTTCTATCACTACATGAAACTACTTTCAAATAATAAAATGTTTTTTTTTAATCTCCATTTATAATGTTGGTAAAGGTTTTTTGCAACCAAAATGTTTTTTCTTTCTTTTGACTATTTTCTACCCTCTCTCTCTAAGAGTGATATGTATACAACAAATGTTCTGTGATATTGACATTCCTTGATCATCATCAAGTCTTACCAGCTCAGCATACTTCTTACAGAGACCACCCAGCTTCTCCTCTGGAGTACTCAATGTGTTGAGAGTCTGCATTAGAAGGGTTATCTCTTTGCCTACAATGCAAAAGCAGATTAGAATTTCAGTTAAGAATAGTTCTGGGTATTGACATATTTTACATCTTGATTCAATTTTGATTAATAAGCTCTTAATTCGAATCTGATCTCAGAAACATTTCAGGTATATGTCAGGAAAAAAAATCTAAATGATGTAAATTGTAGTGTACCAAGTGAGATGGTTACCTATTTAACAATATTAATGAATAAATTCAACCAATTCAATTATTCAACAATTTAATTGCCATTAACTTTTAGATATAATAATCAGCATTCAAATTAAAGTTAACATTTAAACATTTACATTTGTAATTCAAACTTTCTATTAGTGATATAATAATGTTTCTCAGCAAAGACAAAAATTGACCTTAGGATTCAAGAACTGATTTTGGATGTTAAAATGAATATAGAAATTGCTTATTCGATATGTTTAACCCAGAAGATAAAGTCAAAATGTAATAACAGATTAAAACACTAAAGCATAAACTCCATTATGACTGGAGGTATCCAAGTACTAATGGTCAAAGACGCCATTGAGGAACACATTTGAATGCCCAACTGCATTCAGATCAAGTGTGTGGGTTCACTATGAATTGTGCAGAATCACAAAGAATGAGCTTGAATTGTGCTTTTGTTAGTGAGGGCATATTACTGCAGTAAAATAAAAGACTACAGTAAAACATGGATGTTGGAAAGGACAAAAATTATACACGTCTCAATTTGAAAACGTCAGACGTCAAACATTTACATCGATGCTATCTTTATAAATAAACCACAGATTTGAACTTTAAACAACTACATTATCAACAGGAAAAAAAAAACTATTAAAACTACATTTTGTGACACAATAACAGTAGTATTTTTAAATTTCGCAGCTTTTCACCATTACTATTACTTAATTAACATGACCAAGACACAAATGTTCAATCTTGCTTGTAAAAGATAATTCATTGAGACCTGTTTGAGTATGAGAAAGTTGCCCTCCGTAATATGGCGGCACCGTTGATGTACGCTCCAGTGGCCAATAGGGCGTCTAAGTATTCATTATGTCTATGGCTTCAACATTCCAAAAGAGTTGGGACAGAGGCAAAGTAAAAGTGAAAAAACTATAAAATATCCAAGTTAACCTGTTTTGAAACCCATAATTAGCAGGGTGAGGGTATCATGTTTGGGTATAAAAAGAGAATCCACCAAAGGCTCAGTCTTTGCAAGCAAAGATGAGTCCTGGCTCAACACTTTTCTGCCAAATTTCAAAATTGCAAAGTATTTAGGTCTTTCACCAAATATCATACATAATATTGTAAAAATATTCAGGGAATCCAAAGAAATCTCAGTTCATGTAGGGCAAGGCAGGAGACCTCTGTTTAATATGCATGACTTTTGAGCCCTCAGATGGCATTGTGACTTTTCCATCACTTCTGATCAAAACATGTTAGATAATAAAAAGAGCATTAATAGCAAGCCGACAGTTGGTGTCGGGCTTGTTACATACTTAAGCAAACCCACAGACTCACCCAGTCCCTTCACTTTCTTCTTGTCTTGCAGCTTCTTCGGGTCCTTCTCCACACATCCATTGCCATTTAGTTTGGCTTCCACCTGTTTGCCATCCTCTCTCTCAGACAGACCGTTCACTTCAATGCCATCAGGTTGGCCATTGGTCACTGCCACATCATCGCTGCCAACACCACCATGCTCATGACAATAGGTGCTGAGGATGTCCTCTAGCTGTCTGCACAGTTCCTCAGCCATGTCACAGGAAGCTGAAATCGCACCAGCCTCTGCCACTAAACACAAAGAAACATGAGAGAAGACTATCAGCAATGGAAATGACTTTTCCACAATGAAGATGTGAATATACTTAGGTTTTGGGTTAGTTTAGAACATAGAAGAAAAAAAATTAATGTGTCAGCTCCCTTACAGCCTTCATCAGTCTGAGCATTGGTCGGTGTCCCGTCCGACTGAGTTTCGATTTCTTTAGGGCTATTTGTCATCTCAGATGCCGCGGTGCTCTCCTCCGTATCATCTGCACTGCTATCAGCAACTGGATCCTCCATCTCCCTTCTCTGCATTGCTGATCTATGTACAAATATTTAAAACAATGCAACAGTACACATGTAAAGGACTACAATACGACACACTTCACTATGTAAGCTTGAACATTTACAGTTACAATTCAGTTGCACAATTTAAACGAATCTGATGTGTAAGAGACGGACAAAACAAACGAGGATGACACTTGTTGACTACGTAACTAAGTACATAACATTAAGACGCACTAATCACTACAATCTGATTTGAGATCACATTTATGACAGACAATCATTAAATGTTTGTTGTAAACTTCAGTAAACAGCAACCAACAGACTTGCTTAAAAAGAACAAGTGTTACGTTTATCTGACGGTTTATAATGTAGATGTAATAGCCTATAGATGTAACGTTAGCGGTGTAACATCTCGCTCGACAAACAGTTTAGCAGTCATGGCTAACACATCGCAGAGTTAAATATCTGCTAACTGAGTTGACGCGCTCTACAATTGAACAAAACAAACACACCGAACGTATCTGTGCTGTCAGATAATTGTGTTTAAAATAATACCAGTGTCTCAGTTTGGTCCAAGAAACCCTTTCAGATGTTTGTCACCACTCTTTACCCTTCCCACTGCTGCTGCTGCTCCTAACTGACACAGGAAATGCCAAGGAAGCAGTCGAAGATGATTGGTCGACTTGTGGCAAACTTCCGGTGTGTTATTCGGCGTATTATTATTGGTTTTTATTATTATTGTAGTGGACCCTGGCTGTGGTTTATTATTTATTTATTTTGTTTTATTAGTCCGAATCAATATTTCTTATTTCACTTAATATTTCACCCTTTTAGACCATTTGAATCAATTGAACCAAATTATTCGCAGAAAGATTCACTGTGTCGAATTCGAATCGCTCGAGTCGAAACAACAAACACACGCTGGTGGAACTGGCTGGCCAAAAGTCAAGTGCAAAGAAAACTTAACATTTACAGGCGAAAACTCGCTTTGGATGAAAGCGTCTACTAAATGGTTAAATGTACGTTTTACACCTTTTTTATTTAAATATATAAATATTTATTGAACAGCAGTATTTTGAAATGTTTCGAAACCAACGCTCTGCTTGCTGAAATCACGTGACGTGGCGAGTTCAATTCAAGCTCCGAACCACAGAATCGACACAGGAGATTCATACATGTTTCGAAGCTTCGTGTTCTGCATTCAAATACCACATGAATAAAGATTATAAATGATTCATACATATTCAGATTGTTCTAAGAAACCCGAGATGGGAGTGACAGTATATGGGGTATACCTGCTAAAGGAATGCGAATTAATCACATTAGGAGGTTATACACAGTGGAAATGGTGGCACTGTTAGTTGCATTAAGGTGGGTGGGGGAAAAAACAAGACAAGAAAATGTGCTAATATGCTCTGATTCGTATTCAGGCCTTGTGAGTTTAAGGTCTTTTCTCTCTGGCCGTCCATCCTGTCCTTTTTTTATTTTATTTTTTTTTAATAAAGTGATGAAAATGTCCTGGTTTTCAAAAAACTGTGCTGGGAAAGATCAGGTCTACAGCAAAATATAAATGGCAAATAAGGAGGATGAGGAAGAAAAATAGGATAAAGATGAAGGAAAAGTAAAGATATAAATATATTTTGTTAGTTTGTTTTTGTAAGTTTGTGAGTTTTTGTTGTTGTTGTTGTTGTTTTTAGTTATTTATTATTTATATATTTATTTATTTTTTTAATACAGAAGAGAAACTACAGTATTTCTATCATTATTTCATTCATCATTTTTGAAACCTGTCATAATAAAACATGTTGAGTGACTTCAGATAAGCCTATGTTAATTTGTGTCTTGTAATATAACAATTTTCTTTCCATTCAGAGGAGGCATAGCCTACTTTAAATGTATCGAAATTAATAAGGCATCTTCGAGTAAACTTCGACTATCATTTGAGTATCTGTTTCCTGGGCCGTGTGTCCTGGTTTTTGGTAATCAAAATATGGGGTGAAAGGAGCAGGTGGATGAATTGGCAAAGATGGCTTTAAAGAAGGGAAATATAGAAATGCAAAATTAAAATAAGTAAAGCAGGATAAACAGGGATGTGGAAAGTGTGTTGGGAAATTAATGAATGTGTGCGTGTTATAAGATTACTATTTTCTTTTATGTAGAGATTGTAAGCCAATTGTCTGATTCACACTCCGGAACAGAAGGTGGCGGTAATCCACCAAAAGCTAGTTCCCAACCGCCATTAAAATCAAAGAAGAAGATGATGTTTCGCATTAGCTAACGTCAACGTTGTCGCCATATTGAATCGGGCAACTCGGGCAACTCAGTCTCTCTTGGAAAAAAATGCCTGATTCATGCGTTGCTTGGGGCTGTAAAAACCGTCGCACAGCCCAGACAAAATCCCGGGGAATTACTTTTCACAAGTAAGATTGAACAATTGTTTCTGGTCGTATTTGGTTATTATAACGTTATGGTGATAGAGCCAGACTAAGCTAGCAAAAACAAGCTAGCTACAAATGCTTGTACTGTATGACAAAACTTAAATGTTTTATCAAAGTTTATATGCTCTCTTTAAAAGGCTCGGGTTGATTTGTGGATTAAAACATAACGAAAATCAGCTCGATTCATCACGACCTTTACAACTCCATCTCTCTGTTTCGAGCAGCGCCACCAAACAACCAAGCAAGCTGTGTGCTAGAGTCCAAGCTGTGTGCTAAATAAATTACAGAAAGCGAGAACGAGGCAACGTAAAACTCCGTGCACTTAACAGATATGACTTCGACGTTTCAGTTAAAAAAAATAATAATAATAAAATTAAATTAAAAAACATGAAAGGGCAAATAAATGTGTTCTCTTAGTTTTATTCTCCGAGATTTTCTTTTTATCATTAACAAAGGAAACTTTTTTTTACATATCAATTATCAGTTAAGTTAGCAGAGTTCTATTTTTAAATTCCAATTTAAAAATAAATTAATGGTCTACCGTGACCGTGATTTATTACATTTTCTTTCAGACCTTTGGTAGACAGAAATCAGAAATGAACTGGACCTCTTGGAACATTAATGTACTGTTCTTAGTTTAAATCATAAAAATCAAGCAATTGCCCATCATCAAGATCTATTGTCATAATCAAAATGCCATAATCATCTGTAGTGTTTTTTTTCTTCCTAAACTGAGTTATATTACAATCTCCTCGTTTCATCTGAGTGACTGACATAATATTATTGTGAATCTGATTGTTATCTATCTCACACTTTAAAGGTTTCCCAAACTGAAAGCGTTGAGGAAGCAATGGGAAATTGCCCTAAAATGGGAAGGTTTTTCCGCCAGCGATTCTTCCGTGCTTTGCAGTGAGCATTTCAGGGAGCAGGACTTGGACAAGACGGGTCAGACCGTAAGGATCAGAGAAGGAGCAAAACCATCTGTCTTCAATTTCCCAGCTCATATAAAAAGAGTAGGTCTACCTCTAGATTAAATGATATATCTAGTCATTAGGCATATATATATATATATATATGTACATATATGAAATATTTTCCTTCTATTTTAGCCAGTGTCAGCACGGACAACAAAAACCTCAAGGAGAGCTGAAGAAAGCCTGCCGGTGGACTATTCTCTGCGGGTCAAACCTCGGGTCAAACCTCCTGCCCCAGAGACAAGACCTCCACCAAATCTTGTGAGTTTTGTACTAATTTTGCACCAAATTGCTATGACGATGTGGCACAAACAGTAATGTAAAAATGTCCATCCTTTCTTTTAGGACCACTCCTATGCATTGCCAGCAGATCCCACTGGTCTAAAGGCCAGACTAAGTGAAGCCTTGGCTAGAGTGGAGAGTCTGGAGAGGGACATGAGGAACGTGAGGAAACGAGAACAAAGGGCAAAGACTATAGTACTTTCTCTTCTAGATGATCTGAGCGGAAAGAACGTCATAAACGAAGAGCTGGAACACAAGCTCAATTTCTACTCTGGGAAAATGAAAATTCAATAAAATGTTGAACTCTATGTATATCTCATGCCCGCACTTTCCACGTCTCTACAAATTCTTTTTCTCATTTGACCTCCTGTCAAAAAGGGCCATGAGTGCAAAAGAAACTGTCCACTGGTCCAAAAGCATTCAACCAAGAGATTTTTTTTTTTCTTTTTTGAACTACCACATGCACATACATTGCAAAGATAATGTCATTTGACAATATTCTGGATGGTTTTACAAAGGTGAATGCTAGACTTGGCCTCAACATGATGTTAGATATGTTCATATGTAAAGTATACGTGATATTGATGTCTGTGGTTCCAGTGCAGGAAAATGCCTGCCAAGTTAAAATTTGTTTTTTGTTTTTTTTTAACGTGTGTATTCATTTCTCAAATGCACAGTTTATTTGTGAAAAGTTGATAGCTGTTTTGTGCATTGCATGCAGTTCACTTTTGTCTTCTAATTATCATTTGTGAATACATGAATAAATATCTATTGTAATAATTACAATATTCTGGTCTAATTAATGTTAAATATACACTTATATATAGAGAGAGATTAAACAATCTTAAACAAAGAGCCCTTTCTCCTGACAAACTGTGTTTGCCTATAATTGTAGTTAATTTTTTTAGATAAATATTGCAATTTATCTTTGCAATTGGGGGCGAAAAGACAGTAACTTATTTGATACAATAATAACAAAAACAATTTCAACATAAATATGACAGTAATGGTTCCTCGAAAAGCATAAAAGCTGGTTAACTATATTCATTATTCTTTTACTAACTTTACAGAAGCAAGTTTACAAACCACATATTTTATCCTTTTATTTGTATCTGGACAAAAAGAAAAAAAACTCAAACATTTGTTCAGAATTGTTCATGTATATGTTCGTGTGACATGTTCAGTTTGTGTGTCCGTCACTCATTCATATCGTCGGTAAAGTCAGTCACAGTACGGGCAATTGTAGGCAGAGGAGGAGAAAAAAAAATAGATTTAAATATAAATACACTTAAAAGGAAAGAAATTACCGAACCAGGATACAATCTCCACCTGGGCGATTCTTAATATCATGTATGAAAAGTACTTAAACACTTAGCATTGTAAACACAGGTGAGTCAGCATTACTACACAACCATATGCATCAGCTCCAGGTTTGGAAGAGACAAAAAGTCTCAAAATGTCAACATCTACAAGATCTAGGACGGAAGACCATAAAGAAGACCCAATTTCACTCATTTGTGGCCTTTTGTAAATTGTTTTCTGCACTTCTCAGAAGTTATTTAAAGGAGTAAAGAGCAGCACTCGACTTTAAATTGTGCCAATATAACAATATAATTGTTAAAGCTCTGGTTTAAGTGTAATTCAGAGACAGATCATGAGACGCCCAGATTTGTTTTGGAAATCTTTTGGCTTCTGGAAGCAATGTCCCTAAATGAGAACACAACATCTGCGAAAGAGACCTGAACTGATGTGGATTTGCTGTAATTGTGCTACAGTAAGTTAGAGGGAAGTCAGACTCAGAACAACATAGTTGGGTCTACATGGTCAGCTAGTGCGCTTATACACAAGAAAAGAGCAACACACACAACATATGAAACATATTTCAGAGTTTCTCCTTCAATGATTAGTCTCTTCAATAGAACTACGCCCAAATTGAACACAAAGCTAAGCAAACAGTACACACTGGAGAACATTGCATTGGCCTTGGTTAAAAGTATTAGTTATCGAGCACAATAAATTATGCATTTTTCTCTTTATACCTTTGAGTTTACCAATTTGGTGTACAAGTAGCAGACCATCACATCTCTAATGAAACTGTGGCAGACGATGTAACCTCTAATTTGTAAGATAAGAAAATAGAGCAGCAATATTTGCACAAAATATGTGCACATTCAAGTAAACAAAGAAAGAAAGAAAAAAAATCAAAGACAGATTGATAAGCATACAGCCTCTCGTCTTTGTTGGTCTGATTGGCACTTTTGTGAATAGGAGTGCATTTCCATTAAGAGATAATTTCTTTGCTTTTTTATGTGATCAATGTATGGATCCATTTTATAAGCATAGTTTTTTTCCTTTCCCCCATTTGATCACAGTCTTATTTTGTGTTAAAAAAAAAAAAAAAAAAAAAAAAAAATTTGATGACTGCAACATCTTGGCTCGGAGATGGACCAAAAGTCACATTTGAACGCATATAAAGGAAAACCCTGTTTGAAATTCACCTCGATACTGCTGTTAAAGTACATCAAATTGTGAAGAGGTATTTTCAACTAGGTAAATGCAAGTGTCTCAAATTCAAAAAGAAGAATTAGTATGAAAACCTTCGGTTTCAGTTCAGATCAGGAACCGCATCAGACATTGACATTTACAGAAGGAAATAACTTCTAGATATTAGTCAACCAAAAACATATCCGTACCAAACACAGGATGCAACTCCAATAAGAACAGATGCTGATATGAACTGTGCATCACTTCCCTTCCCTCCCTACATCATCCGTCAGTCATCGTCTATGTTTTCATAGATACAAGCCCGTACGTAAATCAAATGATACTTAGCATTCACTCAGAGAAGCGCCCTTCTGTCAGTGTATTACGGAGGAAGAGGAAAATGCTTCCATAAATGACATGAATGTTTACTCACAGTTTCAAACAAAATGCAAACTTTTCATGTATTCTGAAATCCACAGCAGTCTAGCATCAAACTCTGGTGTTTTAGTGCATCAAAAAGTGCCAAATGGTAAAATAAGAAAAGATGGTTGGAGATTACGGAAGTCATTTTCCCCTCGGTTTTATGCTTATCTGTAGGTGTACGTGTTTAAGAAGTGTATGCTGGTCTTGTATGCATGTGTGCAAAGTGTGTGCAAATAGAACAATATCTATCTATATATTTTTGCCCATAAATTTCATAATTCGTTATATAAAGAAGTATCCCTTGCCATATCTACATCACCTGTGAAAACAGAACCAACTCCAGCTAATGAGTGTGAGCTAACTGAATGAAGATCTGGCAAGGGATACAAAACGGTTGTTGGTACCAACAGAACACCATGCAAAACCCTAACATGCACATACCGAGGGCTGCACGAAACAAGTCATCAGAACCACCCAGTATTACTATGCTCCAATTAATAACGAGAAAAGAGCAGAATTAAGACTCCATCATGTGCATTACCCCGGCCCTCAGATGCGTGCCGATTTACCCCAGATCCCATTTTATAGTTAAAGCCTTTTGATCAAAAGAAGAGCTATTCATAACACTGCACACCACGAATACCCTACAACTAGATATTTCACCTCTGACTGGTATAAAAAAAAAAAAAGAACAGAAAAGAAAAATGGGCATCATCTTTACTAAATGGGCTCTTTGGGCCGCACTTCACCAGTCATCGTTCGTTTTTTTTTGTTTTGTTTTTTTTTAACAGTAATGACTTTTTATATTAGGATAGTCCTTTACTAAAATGCCTGGATTATTTTAACACCACCCACCACCACGTCAAACAGACTCTACATTAACTCCTGTCCTTTCCACACCCAGCATGGTCTGAAATGATAAAGTCAATGAATACTAATACTAAGAAGTTGAAACGGCTCCGGAAAGCCATTGAAGAGTGCTTAAGTTGTCATGAAACGCATCTGCAGATATTATGGCGTTTTGTCTAAAGCACGATCATATCAAATATAACCAGGCTTTTTTAGTCACCAAATTAATGAACAAGTAATGAACAGAAGGAAGAAATTCTACAACGCAACACTTGATAATTCAAACCAGGGTCAAGACGAGTAAACGATTCTCTCAACTTTCAGTGAAAGGGGAAAACTGAAGCATACCTTGCCTTAAAAAAAAAAAAAATAAATAAATAAAAAAAAAAATATGGACACAGCGCCATGATTTCTACCTGAGGGGGGTGATTATTTAGCTGCATCATTGAGGGGGACAGAATTAAAGAAACTAAAATCCAGCTCTCTCTTGGGTGTGATAGGGCAGTGGATTGGTTCCCCTGCTTAAAACACACCTCAATGTCTAAATAAATCAGTCTGGGTCATGGGTCGCAGGTCGAAATTTGGTTCACTCAGACGTCAATCGTTGCGCTCTGAGTGTTTTCGATGTACGTTTCAGTAAGGTAATGGGGTGAGGGGAGGGGTGTAAAGGTCAGGTGGCGGCTGGGAAGGGTCTGGTTATAGCTGGAAGCCCTCCATGGGAGCCTCCTGCTGGGGGAAAAGGAACTGCTGCTGGTTCTCATCCACCTGTGGTGCCAGACTGGCATCCTCTTCCTCTACTCCAAAGTAGTGCTCGATGAGGTCAAAGGCTTTCTGGTAGATCTCCTGATTTTCATGACTCTGTAGGAACTCGATTTTGTCCAACCCTGGTAGAGAGATATAGAGTTTATATTTCACAATACTACAGTTTTACTATATTATTCATCAAATACATGCAGCTTTGGTGAGAGCATCAGAGATTTCTTTCAAAATGTCTGTCTGTCTATCTATCAATCGATATCCATCTCTGTCCATCTATCTATAGGTATATATCTTCTCTAGCAAATCAGATAGCTAAGAGTTCAATTTACCATTGGCCACATAAATGTGTCTATGCAAAACAAGTATAAATCGGATCTTCAATTCCCAAGCTACAGTATACGCAAATGTAACAAGTTTCCATCAATGAAAGCAACAGATATGAGCTGTTTATATATTTACGCAATAGGAGTAAGAGCCACATCAACACTTTGTGAGATAATTTAGTCTCATTACTTTAAAAGAAGATGATTAATTGTCGAGTGTCTGATGGAGAAATTTCAGTTTCACTTGTGCGTTGAGTTGCTGAAGAGATCCTCAGCCAGAAATGACACCGCAACACGCATCACAGATTAGTAGCTATGACATGTCATTTAACCAATAAGACATTTTCACACAATTTTTTTTTTTCCATTTAGGGAGTAAAATTTACATACATA
The DNA here is from genome assembly GCA_038021265.1 of Cyprinella venusta. Classification (NCBI taxonomy): domain Eukaryota; kingdom Metazoa; phylum Chordata; class Actinopteri; order Cypriniformes; family Leuciscidae; genus Cyprinella; species Cyprinella venusta. The sequence goes on from CM075878.1 coordinate 4,938,485, forward strand.
CGCTTTAAACGACCAATTGCATTTAAACTTGTCCAGTTTTGTTTGGACTGTGTCTCAAACCACCTCCAAAAGTAGTTTCAGAGGGCATTTATATTCTTGGTCTCAAATAGTTATCTGATTAGGAAAATAAACACATGACGAGGCCCAATACGTCTATGTTGATCTGTATAGCCTATCTACATCTATCTATACACACTCTGCTTTGCGATTTTCAAATTTCATATATTTCTCAGAAAATAAATGCAATTATGCATTAATGTTGATGTAAATGGCGAAGGGTTTGGTGAAGTAATGTTACCGTAGGCTTCCTCTATGAGACTGCCGTAAGGGTTGATGCCGCTGCCGTTCTGTTTGGCCTCCTGCTCTCCCAGTCTGAGAATGTTCTCCAGACCATTCAGAGCCACAAGCACTATCTTGGAGTCCATCACAGTCAACAGATCACAGAGAGGTTTAATGCAGCCCAAATTCACCAGATACCTATAGAAAAGAAGATGATGAAAAGATAAGATACTTCTATTCTCATTAAAAAAAAATAATACAAATTTAATTTCCCTTAGTCAGGATTCCCACACCTTGATTAACTGCGGAAAAAAAGCCGTAAGGGTATGTCTGATAATAACTGAAACATTTTTTGTAAGTGTGCATAGTAATAAACACTTTAAGCACACGGCTACTTCCAGACTATGTGATCTCACCAACCATCATGAAAACCACACTGCAATTCAATCTAGATAAACACATCACAAATACTGCCTAGTGATTCACTAAGATTAGCGCTTGAGAATTTATTTCTGAGGTCAGCTCAGACTTGACCGTCTCGAAAACAAGACATACTGGCAATCAACAAATGCCTTTTATGACTTTTGACTTCTAAGCGACTTATGACTTTTATGACTTTGTATGGCTTATTTTGATCAAGAATTGCCCACTTACACAAAAAGAGAATCTGACAGACAAGTAAAGAGGGTAAATAAACATGATATAAAATCATCAATTATAGGCTGGAGATTGGGTAAATGATAAATAAGATAGTCAACAAGAAAGAAAAGTAACACTTTATTTCTATAGTCCACTTTAGACATTCTACTAACTATAAGTAACTTTTCAACTACATGTCAACTAACTGTCACTAAAGTATTACAAGACAGTCAGCTTAATATCTGCAAACACTTTTATTTTTTGTTGGTCCCCCAACAGACATTCAACTGACTATAAGTAACTTGGCAACTACAAATTAAACTTATTCTCCTAACCCAAAAGCCTAACACCTAACCATAAGCTAACAGTCTACTATAATATACTAATACTCTAATGAGAGTTAGTTGACACATAGTTGAAAAGTTACTTATAATTAGTAGAACGTCTAAAGTGACTATCAAAATAAAGTGTAACCAAAAAAAAAAAAAAGTTTTACCATAAAACACGTCACATTTTGTGTACTCTGTGTTTATGTTGGTTTCATACAGTTTTGAAAAAACATTTATACAATCTTAGAAAAAAGGTTCAATATAGAACCCCAGGGCTCAAGATTGACAACAGAACCGGAAGAGAATACAATACTGAATAAAGTCATAGTTTTTGTTATTTTTGGACCAAAATGAATTTCTGATGCTTCAAAAAAATTCTAACTAACCCACTGATGTCACATGGACTACTTTGATGATGTTTTTACTACCTTAAAAACTTGGAAAGACATGAGGGTGAGTCATTAATGACAAAATTTTCATTTTTGGGTGAACTAATCCTTTAAGACATGCCATTTGAAGCCTGACACTGAGAGCTCACCTGATCTGCTCGGGTGTGCCACCTGACGTGGCATTAGTGATCGCCCACGCCGCCTCCTTCCTGGTGCGGAACTCCGCTTTCTGGAGGATTTCTATCAAGACCGGGAAGATGTTTGCATCTATTACAGCCTGTAGACGAAGAGACGGTGACGGTGAGAAAAAGAGAATTACAGAGAATTAAAGTCATCCATAAAATCCAAAAATAAATCCCAAGTCGACACTACAATCAAGTTCACTCCTTTGAACCCAAACCCTAACCCTGTCGTACTTGACAAACAAGCTGAGCCCTCTGGGTAGGAGATGTGGAGTGTGGGTCAGGGTGTACCTGAATCTGTGCTCTGTTTCCCGCTGTGATGTTGGAGATGGTCCAGCACGCCTCCTTCCTGATGGATTCCTTGGCGCTACTGAGCAGGTGCAGGAGGCAGGGGAGAGCGGAGCAGTTCAACACCACCTAGGGCAGAGAAAAAGATAAGGATAAGGAGACCCATCCATCTCCAGTGTGAAACTAGAGATAATCATACATGATGATAAATAAACACATCTGTTCACACGCAAACACACCTGCGTCTGAATGTCATCTCCTGTAACGATGTTTCCAACAGCCCTCAGAGAAGGAGAGGCCACCTTGTAATCGGTGTGCCTGCAAGAAAAGAGGAAATAGGCCATTTAGCCTCGTAGGCTCCCTGTTGCCCTACAACATATTGTAGTATTAACAAAAGTATTGATAAATGAATGAACCACATTTATGGTTTTAGCAATTAAGAACTTTTTTTTCAATTAAAACTTAAATTAGAAATATGGTTTCAGTTCACATCATGATTTGATTTTTTTTCTCTTAAAAACAAAGTATTCATTTAAGCCTGCAGTCAGTAAGTTTTGGGTTAAAAATTATCCCAAATAAATTTGAGCAAGTACATAACCAGCCAGTGTTCAAAACTATCAGCTTGCCTTAGCTCGATTCTAAACGGTAAGATAAGTTTGTAATAATGTTTTTAACTCTAGTGGCATTGGTGTGATTTCCGCAGGAAATCCAAGCATTTCTTTCACAAAAAGTGAAAACTGGAGTTTCACCAGTTGTAAAATGCAAAAGACTTCGGAGTGGCTACATAAAAAAGGGACTGCAACCAGGCCCATGCAAAAACAAGGATAAATATAGCTGCAAGCAGCCATTATCGAGGCCAAGTGCAAAGATGATAAGACATGCCAACATGGCTGAGGTTGTCAGAGCAACTGCAGCAAGGATCAATTAAAGACATTTAAAAATGAATTTAGGCAAAATTGCTGAAAAAGCATATACATTCTGATTTAATGAATTATCACTTTCGACCAATAGGTGGTGCAGTTATGAAATGTGTGTGGTCAGAGTGAAGTGACAATAGTTTCACGTTGACTTTAAATATGACCTAGAAATGTAATAACAGCTGACTCACATGAGCAGCTCCACAAGCCTCCTGCAGACCCCTGAATCAATAACTGCCTGGATCTTCTCATTAGGCCCATCAGAGAGATAGGAGAGGGCCCAACAGGCATCAGCCAGCAGGTCTGAATCGCTGCTGAACAAAAGACGGGACAGCACAGGCAGGCATGGAGACACCTACAAGAGCAAAAGAGAGCTTTCAATATGAAATCCAGAGATTAAGATTAGGGCTGTCAAACGATTAATCGCAATTCAAAATAAAAGTTTGTGTTTACGTAATATATGTGGGCGTAGTGTGTATAATTATTTTGTATATATATATAAATACACACACGCATGTATATATTTAAGAAAAATCTGAAAGTATATACTTTATATATATTTCTACATAATTAATATTATGTATAAATATAAATATTTGATATATTAAGAACACATTTTTCTTAAATATATAAATGCATGTGTGTCTATTTATATATACATAATTATACACACTACGCCCTCATATATTATGTAAACAAAAACTTTTATTTTGGATGCGATTAATCGCGAAAAAAATCTGTGTTGTACGTCAGTATGTATGGCCAATAGTGAATTATTGGGGGGGGGAGGAGGTTGTTATCGGCACTCAGACCATTTTAACAATGTTTTTACTAACTTTTCTGGGCTGGCAATTTTTAATAACAGAAGTCGGATCGATGGAGGATCGATCCAGCTCTCAGATTTAATTTAAAAAAAAAAAAAAAACCTTCAGAATCATTCTAATGTAATGATTTGTTGCTCAAGAAATATTTCTGATTATTATCAATGTTGAAAAAATATTTTTGTGGAAACTAATCCTTTTTTCAGATTTCTTTGATGAATAGAAAATTCATAACAGCATTTATTTAAAAAATCTTTAGTCACTTTTGATCAATCCTCACTCAAAAAAAAAAAAAATTGAACCTGCTCCATAGTGTAATGGTAACAAATATCTAATAAATGTATAATTGCAATCGAGTCAGTTTAGTAAGGTGTTTTGGGTAGTTGCCAGGACACTGTTCTAGTTTACTTCCTGGCTCTAGGACATATTAAAGAAGCCATAGAAACAACTGTCATTTACTTTTAGTATCGCCTTGGTACTCATTTGCTGGCATTTCTGACACCTCTATCAGCCTGTAAACACTCCAGTAACTTCTTAAACAGTGCTGTCAAGGGTCAGATAAGCAGTACAGACCTTCTCAAATTCTGGGGGTGGACTTTTGCCTCTGCAGAGGTTGGACAAGGCCCACACAGCATTCCTGGTCATTGTGAGACGAGTTGATTTGGTCAGCAGCCTGGGGAAAAAAAGCATCATCAAGAAAACAATCAATCCTTATATTCAGCACAAAAATGTTTGTTTCTTCTGCAGAGGATGTTAATTAAAATCACCGTTTGGTCAGATAAACACTAGTTTTGTGATCTCATGATAGCACTCACATTAGTAGAGGTGGAAGGATATTACAGTTTAGCACATAATCTCTGCAAACAGCGCTGTCTCCTGCAATGTTCCCCAAAGCCCAAACAGCCTGTGAGACAAAGATTCATCAATTTACCCACATGGGATTCATACTCATTTAGCACAAACAAAACAAGGTGACTTATCCATTACAACTTTATAACTCATACCTGCTCTTGTACATCTTCAAACTCTGAGTTGAGAAGCTCGATAAAGACAGGAACGGCACCGGCCTCTATCACAAACTTTGTTTGCTGAGATGTCCCAGATGCGATGTTGGTCAGTGCCCAAGCAGCCTCAAACTGAGAGGGGAAAAACACACACATATTCAAGGATCTGACAAGGATCTGAAAAATTAATTCATATTTCGTTCAATCCCACCTGTAATGTGCAATTTGTACTTTTCTGAAGGAACTCAACAAATCTATTCACAACTCCCTGTGTGCTTATCACCTCATCGATAGGTGGGTTTGGTTCTGAAAAACACAAAGAAGGATTTATTAAAACTCCAGAATGCTTTTAAGCAACTCCAGATATGTGATTGCGTGCGATACCTTTGGAGAGTAGTTTTCTGAACCTCTGTGTTGTGACCAGCTGTAGTTCAGGATCTTCTGAGAAGAGCATTTCAACCATGTCTCTTGTAATTACTCCATCCTAAAAAACACACAGGACAAACTCGGTCTAGATCAATGACCGTAATTTGTTTTCAGTCCAGGTTTGCACCTCTGAGAAGTCCAAATCAATAGTGTTTATTGAATTAAGGGGTCATAATGCACTACTAACAACAATCCCAGAGTTACCTCACCCATTTAAGTGATATAATGGGAGAAAGCAAATTGTGCATTTGGGTTTGAACTCACTGGGGCTGTGGAGGAGGAGACGTAGCTATCCATGAGTGGACTGTCAAACATTCCCCCTTCTTCACCTAGCAGCTCCACATTTCTCCTCTTAAACAGCTGCCAACAGAAATAGAGAGAATCAATGGTGCAAATTGCATCAATTGATGTGACAGTTAGAGTTAACGTGAGACAGCATTCATAACCCATTTAAGTTCTGTAATGTGATGCATTTCAGGAAGCAACAAGATAGTCAATGAGGGGCAAAACATGTAGGATAGGACTAGGGCTGCAACAATTAATCAGAAAATCAATAATGAAAATAAGAAAGAAAGGTCACCTGTTGCTCTCGTTTCTGTTTCCTCAGCTGAATGCCTTCCTCCTCTCTTCTTCGACGCATCTCGTCCAGGTTGAGTGCTTTGTTCTTATAGCGGTTCATCCTGAAGTTATCCTTCGCAGGACTTCCTGAAGGCTCTGCAGGGCAAGACGAGTCCAAAGACACAACAGACAATTACATGACACAAGAAATCAAATTTGCCTTGATCTTTTGACATACAAGATGTCTTCGCAATCCTGCAAGCTCCAAAAACTAATCGTTTGGATATTATGGCATCTCAAATTACGTCATAATGTAAACAACGGTTTTATGAGGATAATGATTTCAAAACACGTGCAATAGCAAGAGGGTGTGGATGCCGTTTTCTATGCAGTGACTAAAATATTTATGTTTTCTATGCAGTAATAAATATGTATTGAGCACCAAACCAGCATATTATAATAAATTACATTTTTAAATATATTAAAGTATTTTAATAGTTATTTTAAACTGTAGTAATAGGCTATTTGACAATACTTCACAGTTTTTATGCTCAGCCGATAGAAAAAGAAAAAAAAAACAATAGACCTCAAACTTTTGAATGATGAGTATCAAGACTTTATGTACCAGTCAAATGAGAATAAAGAGCTTGATTCAAACTCTTCTTCATCCCAATTTGTAGATGGCAAAGTACTTATCGGTAGTGCTGTGTTGAAAAAATCGATTCACGATTCTGAATCGATTTTCATATTAATTTCTAAAGATCGATCCGTAGCTCAGGGAATCGATTTATTAATAGGCCATTTTCCCCGTGAACTTTAACTTGCCGCGAGTGATCCCTATGTGCGCATTGAAAGCTTTCACTCAGCGCGCACATTGTTACGACAATGGACTTTGATTCATTAAACCGTTCATTCAACGAACACGTTCAAAAAAGCAGATTCATTATTAAAATATATGTAATGAAACAACTTCAAGGTGTTAATTATTTTTACCTTTGAGTTCCACTTAAGGCTCAGCTGAGCAGCAATGCGTCGCATGGGCAAATGGCATTGATTCAATGCGTGAGTCTCTAATTTTATTTCCTCGCGGTTTCCTCGTGCTGTGGGATGCTGATCAGCGCTGCTGCTGACGCGCATTTATGGTAAATACCCGTAACGTGAACGTTAAGGATGACTCGACAACTATTTCGCGTTATTTGGCACGGCAAGCTTTTCGTTAATACATATGACTTCAAAGAAGACAGACACCGGTAATCGCACGCGCTCTGCCGGTCTCTTTCATTCACTGTCTGTGTGAAGCCTCTGTAGGCTACACATCACCACGATAAACAGTCTCGTTATCGTTATTATGAACTAGTCTAACTTTCAATACACATGCATGAAGTTCAAAACAAGAAGGGTATAGCCTTATAAAAAACGTTAATATCACGGTTACGCGGGGATTGTTCTTTATAACAAATATAGGCTACTAATTTGCAGTTGAATGTCTATAATAAATTATTACAGTACTGTAGTTATGCAACATATTGATACTATTAGTATCAATATGTTGCATAACTACAGTCCTGTAATTCAGGTAACAGCTGGAAAAATGCTTTTTTTCAAAAACAAATATCTAAATCTCAAAGATCGGATCGAATCGGATCGGATCGAATCGAATAATGATAATCGATTCAAGATCTTGAGAATCGGAATCGAATCGATTCTTGAAATTTGAATCGAAACACAGCTCTACTTATCGGTCAATGAGTTGCTAGTGAGTAAAGTATGAGCGCAAGACCTGCACAAACTCTCTGCTGTGGACAAAGATGATATGCAATAATTTGGGCATTTTTAAAGGAAAAACAAAACAGCTATAACAATTTCAATTAGTGTGCCATCTGCAAGAGCGCAAATGTCGTCCATAATGAGACTAAAATGGATGTGGAAGTGTGTAGCTTATTAAACCCTTCATTTAAAATTATAACAATGACTGCTGGAGAAATTATTCAGCAGTCTCAGCAGCTATCTCCAGCTTCATTACTCACTTTGGTCTGTTTGTGCTGAGCACAAAGCACTTGAACAGAGCCACCCGGAGTCAGTGAGCAAACCCACTTTTATTGAGGGTGTCTAAACACTGTTTGCATGAGCAAGCAGCTAAAGCAGCCTGTCTCAGCATTTATGCGACACTGAGAGCAGAGGAGGCTACGAATGATGACTGGCTAATGCGACCGAATGCACATCAGGGTGCTAACAAACAAAGTGCCTGAGGGTACGGTTGCTGATCTTGGATTCGATCCCATCCTTTCTGTAAGATCTTTTAGTACAGTGTCTCAAAGGAGGAAAATAACTCAAAATCAGCACTGGCACCATGCACATGAAGACCTCTATAACCTTCAGTCAGTAAATCTGCAGTTCTGGAACAGAGAACTACCACAAGTATCAGCTTGACTGCTGTTGTTAGAAATCAGTCTCTCTGATGGGTGAGGTTTTGGGTGAGGCCTTCTTCACAACATATGGAAGGATGCATTTCAATTGAGCTCCTCAGGAGCAATATAGGCCATGGTTTAAAGAGAATGGTTCACCCAAAAATGACATTCATCATTCACTGTTGTTCCAAACCAATGAGAGTAAGAACTTTTGAATAATCTACATGACGGTTAAAAAGGGCTGGTAAGATTTAAAATAAATAAATAAAATTAAAAAAAAAAAATAAAAAAAAAAATATATATGAAGAGTTCAGATGCAAAAGCCTCTAAGTGCCATTTGAAATTTTCTTCTAAAATGATCATTTTTATCAAGCTTGTATATTTAAGTTCAGTAATTTCACTTAAATGGCAATGAAGATTACCTATTAATTGTCATTTAAGTGAAATTACTGAACTTAAATATACAAGTTTGATAAAAATGGTCATTTTAGAAGAAAATTTCAAATGGCATTTAGAGGCTTTTGCATCTGAACTCTTCATATATATATATATATATATACACATACATATACAGATATATAAATAGATATATACAGATATATAAATAGATATATAGATAGATATTATAGATAGTGAAATATGAATATACAATAACATTTGTTTTATTAATATCTACATCTTTATATTTCTATTTTAATAGTTTTAATGCATTTAAAAATGTATTTCTGTGATGGCAAAGCTGAATTTTCAGCAATATTATTCTTCAACATCACATCTTTCACAACTCATTCTAATGTTGATTTGGTTTAAGAAACATTTCTTATTATTATCAATGTTGAAAACAGTTGTGCTACAATGTGCTGCTTAAAATTTGTGGAAATTTGATTCATTGAATAGAAAATTCAAAAGAACACCAATTATTTTAGACATTTGTTCTTATTAAAAAATGCTTTCACTTTTGATCAATTAATTTAATGTGTGCTTGCAGAATAAAAGTATTAATTTCATTCATTCATTACAAAAAAATTCATACTAATCCCACATTTTTTAACACTAGTGTAACTGGTTGCTTCCCCCCATCTAACTAAAATAAATGAGCTGTAAGTACTTCAGCTTTCAAGAGAACACAAAATCATAACCAAACCAGTGAGTCATGACTCATGACCAAAACTTGATCAGTCAGATTAGCAAATGAATCACTCAGGACAGATCACTGAAAATAACAAAAGAATGTTTTGTTCATAATTCAGACAAATAAATAACAAATTCTCTCATTAACATAATGGCAAACGTCAAGATTTGAATAACTCATTGTTTGTCTGTTTCTCAAAAAAGGCTAACATGCAGCGTCAAAACACTTGGAATATAGTGTCCAAATCATATGGACCACTTTTAATATTTTTGACAGCTCCAGTCCCCATTCACTTTCAATATATTGGGTAAAGTGGACAGTTCTGCCGCATGTAAGGAACGAGATCATTTGGTTCTGGAACAACATGAGGATGAATAGGGTGTTCTTTATTTGATTAACTATTCCTTTAAGAAGAGAAAGAACATCGTAATGACTAACAAATTTAGAGGGGATGACAAGCACTCTGTGGCTCAACCCGACTCAAGCGCTCCATGACATAGTTGCCCATCACATGGGCCTCACAAATAGCAGTGTGGGCAGGGCCCCTGTCGCAAAACTATTTTAAAGGACTGTGTTTGCTATGGCTTAAAGACAGACAGCAGACAGGCTGAGAACGGACTATCCAAAGGTTAAAGGGACAATTCATCCAAATATAAAAATTCTGTCAATAATTACTCACCCTCACATCATTCAAAACCCATAAGACTTTCGTTCATCTTCGGAACACAAAAGAAAATCTTTTTGATTCAATCTAAGTGCTTTCTGTACTCTCCATTAGACCCTTCAAAAAGAGATTGTCAACTAATCGATATGAATTGAGCGGTTTAGTCCAAATTTTCTGAAGAGACAGGGTTGCTTAATATGATTAACAGACTGAATTTAGACTTTTATTCACATGTGGATGCCATAAAAACATTATTTAAAAGAATTCAAGGTTATATGGGTCAAAAATCTGAACCACTGGCCAAACCTTTGAAAAAATAGATTGTTGAGCCAATTTGTTTTAATAATACTTTAAGAGGATGTTTTCAGTATCAAATTTGCATCATGGACTGCAATGAGAAACCAAGTTTGAAGAAATTTCTGCAAAAGTGTAGCCTAAACTGGTGGTGGTTTCAGCATATCAAATAGCAAACTGAAATGCCACGGTGTGTGAAAAACCTCTAAATTGCCATGGAAAAGCTGCCAAATATCACATTAATTTCCAAAGTGATGATTCTTTGAAATAGTAGCCTTAAAGACCTGACAAATCAAGTCTGCAGCAGTCAGGTTCTAACATCCTATCTGAGCGTAACATCCCTGTCCAAACCTCGTCCTGACAACCAAGCCAAGGGGTTTACAACAAGACGCAGACAATTTACTTCCATTCGGTGAAGTAAACTATGAATAAACACCTGATAAAGAGATTTAAAACAGAAACTATCAGCGATCAGGGCTGGTCACGTGTTACAGTTGACTGGTGAACTCGCTGACATTGTAGATCAGTTGTTTACTCTGTATAACCCCGTCAGCTCTACTTATCTAGACAGCATTTATAGGCATCATTTTTATGTGAATCATGACAGTTCAGAGTTATTCTTCAACGTTTAATGTTGGAAATGATTTGACAAACATTCGAGACGATTTCACAACCTCTGACTGAACATGACCAAGCGTTTACACCGGCAAAGATTCAAAATCGCCTTCCACTTCAATCAACCCTGAATAAATCTCACAAGGACCAGTTTGAAAAGCGTTTAAGCTACATATATTTGTTTTCAGATTCACTGATAAACCAATAGGTCGAGTACAGCGATATGCTAAGCTAACTGGCAGTTTACACTCATGCTTTAACTGACATGGTGTGACGTTAGCTTCTTTCGTATTTTCAGCTACAGATTTGCTCCATAAATACCGCAAACAGAACTAACTCATTAAAAAACAGTATAGTTTGAATACTTACCCATCGTACTTTCTTTACTGATATACGCCTTGATGATTGGTAATATCAACGCTGTATTCTTAACACTCTCCTTGTCTTCCAGAATTTGCTTCTCACAAACAATATGTCGGTGAACTACGGAGAGTCGAAGGAGACAAACTTAATGACAGCGTTTTCAATTTGTGTCCAACGAAACGCCGGGAAAAACGCGAGAATAGTCTGTCAAAAAATATACTTAGACATATTTTCAATAAATATTGTATTTATTTAATTTATAATATCTTTATTGTAGAATTTATTTCGTATAGATTTACAGCGCAATTAGGCTAGGTTATGAAAATATAATCTATGATAAATAGTCAAAAATACGGTGAATCAAATATTGTTGTATAATGTTGTGCATATTTACACAAACAATGCCAAGACATACTGTACAGTTCTACTAGAAAATGTTAACATAACACGGGTGCATAAGGAAGCATATAATGATAATAAAAATAATAATAAAGGAAGGCATATACTACTTATCAGTATAATATTCAATAATATTATTTTACATTTTTACAACATTTTTTTCAGTACTGTTTCGTGAACAAAATCATCTTATTTTATGTAAATGGAATTTCCCCATTAATAATAGCTACTTGGGCCTCTGAATAATTATCATGGCCATTGAAACATAATTATATCACTTCCAACCAACTTCAAAGCTGCACTTATGTAAAAAAAAATCTGTAATAAATTAATATGTAATTTATATTAAAAACTACATTGAAGCAATTCACACGTTTTGATTTAACTTGAAGCATATTTTATTTGATTAATAGTGAAGAATTCGTTCAAGTTTCACCCCATTTTCCAAACAAGGAAGTAAATTATAATTTATCATATTTTGTCGATAAATTAATTTAATAAATGTAAACAAACATAACTAGTGGATAATGCATTATTTTAGTAATTATATTAGTCTTTCTTTATTTCTCATTTCTTTTTTTCATTCAAGACCCATAAATTGATCTGGTCTTGAATGTGAACTCACAGTGGATTGTCTTTGCGGCCTTGTGACTCCATTAATGCACTCAGCTCGGCACAAATTGAATGTGACGCAATAACAGAGTGTGTTGCACCTGCACTCAATTCTCTGCGAGCAGGTAGCGATAAATTATAGTCCCAACTCCTGTGGTTAGGCCCCTGATGACATTGCGTTCAACGAACACTTGGGGGCAACATTGGATTAAGTCAGTGAGGGCCCAAAAGGTGACTCGCCATGCAGAGATTTGTATCATTCCCGAGACACCGTGGATTTACATTTACATGTGTGTTGTGAAATAATGAAAAATATAAGGTCTTCACATCTGCAGCCGTATACTGCTGATGTTAGTTTTCCGGCATGCAGTGGTTTACAGTTTTCCACCAATTCCTAATTTAAGGTCCTTCAAACCTGATCTTGTGTAGCTAGGCAGTTTAAACGAATGGGGAAATCAAACAGGGTCGTTTATCAGTGCCAGGTTTCAAAAGGTGAGTCGTGACCCCATGTGGATAGAAATTCCTATATCTGGCATAAGCAATATGTTTCAGTAAAGCTGCATGTGTAATAATGGCCACACGCAGTCCTTATTGTTTACACACACAAAAGAGAAATTAGTATTAATGTATTTCTTGGACCCAGAGAGACATTTACATTTTGAATTTTTTAAATCTTGCATTCTGAGCGAATTTGCATTTCTGCCCTGATAGTGTATTCTCACAGCCATAAAGGCAGACAAAGTAAGGAAGGAAGGCTTTAAGAATATTTATAGAAATATAAATTGTTCTCCTGCATATTTATTTAAGCCCGTCAGCGCTCTCGTACATCTACTCAATAACCAGTGCTGTATGCACGTATTTACACTTGGTAGTACTACTGTGGCTTTGAGCATTATAGAGCCAACTAATAATTAAGATTAAATAAAGATTAAGTTCCCTTTAGACTTCATTTAATTATACCATGCCAGCTCATTTTCTATTGTATATGCATGTTTGCTGATGAAAAGCAACCTTGCACCGCGCAGTTTGCTTGTTAATTTTGGCTAATCAAGCCTTCAATGTATCATTTGCAAAATAACAAGATAACCATCGAAAGCACTTTGGAAGGAACGTCAGTGAATGCGGTTTCTAATTTGCTGATTCAATTATACAACATATGCTAATGACCAGCCTCTAAGGTAGGCCTAGTCTAGAATGAGAGTTGACTGCTTGTCACGCAGACATCTATCTTTGGATCCCATGCAAGCAGGGCTTTGTGTCTCCCTAATAAAGAGAGATCCAGATAGCAGAAGAGGGAGGTGCAGCTACTGAACAGAGGTGTGTGGGCACAGAGAAAGTGATATGTCTTTATTAATAAATCATAAAATTAAATTCACATCGTTCCTCCTCACTCCCCACCCTCCTCTTTATCTGTCTCCCCTCATGTGGAGCAGGCAAGGTGGCACAAGAGATAGCACACTGTAAGCATAGTTGAGAAATCTGACAGAGCGAGAGAGATGGTCCAGCTGTGTTAGATATCACAAAAGCATGGTGCTAGTATTGCTGGTTATGGGTGTCACAGCCACCAGTCACCAAGATAACATGAGCCGTCATTTTGAGTGGCAGACTTTGATACTATAATTGGGTGTTTTAGAATAGATGAACTCCATCAATAGATGATTTAAAGTGATAGTTCACCGAAAAATAAAAGTTCGGTAAATCTGTATGTTTCTATTTTGTTTCCATGAAACTCAAAAGGATACGTTTTGAATAATAGCAGGCTTAGGACAGTTCATATAGTGACCATGTCTGTCAAGCACTCCCAAGCAATTAAGTAAATGTTTTAAGTAAATGTGTTTTAATTAATTTTTAGATTGTTTTTTTATTCTATTATATATATATATATATATATATATATATATGAAGAGTTCAGATGCAAAAGCCTCTAAATGCAATTTGAAATTTTCTTCTAAAATGACCATTTTAACCAAGCTTAAATGACAATTAATAGGTTATCTTCATTGCCATTTAAAAATGGTCTTGGTAAAAATGGTCATTTTAGAAGAAAATTTCCAATGGCATTTAGAGGCTTTTGCATCTGAACTCTTCATGTATATCTATATATATATATCTATATATATCTATATATGAAGAGTTCAGATGCAAAAGCCTCTAAATGCCATTTGAAATTTTCTTCTAAAATGATCATTTTTATCAAGCTTGTATATTTAAGTTCAGTAATTTCACTTAAATGGCAATGAAGATTACCTATTAATTGTCATTTAAGTGAAATTACTCAACTTATATATACAAGCTTGATAAAAATGGTCATTTTAGGAGAAAATTTCAAATGGCATTTAGAGGCTTTTGCATCTGAACTCTTCATATATATATATATATATATATATATATATATATATATTCTTATTTCCTTTTAATGTACTGTAAGAATTGTTTATTGTATTTATGGTACACACCCAGTGGAGAGCGCTCCTAATTTCGTTGTATTGTAAAGTACAATGACAATAAAGGCATTCAATTCAATAAACATTAGCTTTTAAGAATACTTGTGTAAATTACATAATTTAAAAGAATATTCTCATGCGAACCGAATGTTTTTTTGGACACTTAATTGAATGTTGCAATTAAATTAAAATGTATTACTCTAAAAGTACATCTTCTATAATTTCATAATCCATTTTGTCTTTGGAATTAAGTCTACTTCTGAATACGCATTTATGATAAACTAAAATATACCTTACTGTCATTTCTATTGAAACTTGCACGCCATGCATTTGAGTAGTAATTAACACATTTTAATCAAGTAGCACATATGGATTTTTTGGTGCCACTTCTATGATAATTTATAGCTTTTTCCAGAGAGACCAGAATTTTAGGGTGTTAGTGTGTTGCTTTGTAAGAAGCTGTGAAAAAAATGATGTAATGCAAAAAAAAACAAAAAAAAACACCATATTTACCAAGAAAAAAAGCATTGATTTTTTTTCTTTCACATATTTTATTGCCATGATTAAAATGCAAAAGGAATGAAAACTTTTTCCTCAGGCGATTCCTAATTTTTCCTAATGTCTAACCTCACTACTTCACGCAGCAAGATGTGACAAAGTGAGGGTTTACATTGGAAAACACTTAGCCATGTTAACTGTCTCGGATCAATGCGCCCCAATTAATGTACACAAATGAAAATTGATAAAGATACTTAAGGAAGTGCCAGCGCTTTGCAGGCGTCTGCAACATCATTATACAAGGACCAAATAAATTCAATAAACATCACAATTTATTAAATTGCAGTTTATATTTCCTCAAAGCTGCATACTTATTACATTTTAAGAATCTCAGCCAATATGACATTTCCTTGATAAAATGAGAAATAAACACCAAAATGCATAAACTTGGAGGGCATTGGCTGACAGAATGAAGTGAGTGCATATCAGAGGATTGGTTTTAGGCAATAAACATGCTAATTTGTCACAAGAGTTTGTGAGAGCATCTATTTTGAGGACTACTCAAGCCAAACGCATAGAAAGCGAGATGTGTGGAAAGAGAGGAGTGCTAGCTGCAGCCCCTGAAGGTGATCTCATTATTACACTGAGTTGCACTAGTCAGGAGGCTGTGCACATAAATCCTCATAGTTATCCTGGATCAGTGGACATGAGAGACCAGGAGGCCTGGGGCCAACATCTCCTTCTCCCTCACTAAATCAGCTTTGCCCTGGACCAAACCCTGGTCCTGCCTGATCACTATAGACCCTTAGAGACAGGCCAGTCCTCATAAATCCTTGCTGAGAGTCCTTTGTCACAAGTTGCAGGGCTTTTTAAACATTGTGAATCTTCAAACATGAGACTCTGTGAGCCCGATGATCAATGGGACCATAAATACCAATACTGTCAAAGCAAAAGGTCTTCTGATACCATAAACAAATCCCCTGGGAGCCCTTGTGTGGATGTTATTTACAGTTAAAGGGATCAATCGGGGGAAAAAAGAAAAATTGTCATCATTTGATCTCATCATGTCTAACTGGCATGACTTTATTTCTTCTGAAAATAAATAGAAGCATTTTGAAGAATATATTGGTCGCTCTATTACATGCAATTGCACTACAAAAACGTATTGTTTTACAACAAATATCTAAAGTAAACATTATTAAATCAAGATACATTTTTCTTAAGAAGCATATGATTTTAAAAATACGATATTAAAGGGGTCATGACATAAGAAATCAAATTTGCATGGATCTTTTGACATCCCAAGGTGTCACTTAACTGACGCCTTGGGAAGCATTTTGACCATGCTTCAATATCTGACGCTTTAGGCACCCTTTAGCGTCAGTAAGATGACGCCCTAGGATCGTGTGTAACCCTACCCCAGACCTAAAGCGACGTAGGATCGCGTGACGCGTCATATAACTGATGCTAAAGGGTGCCTAAAGCGTCAAATATTGAAGCATGGTCAAAATTGTCAGTTAGGTGACGCCTTGGGGTGAGAATGCATTGGAGGTCTTTGTACTATTAATACATCCTGCAAGTTTCAGAGCTTCGCTCTCTCAATTATAAACAAAGCATTTAATTAAGCTCCAAAAACAGCTTATTTGGATATTGGGGTACTTGTGACATAACATAGGCAAATACATGATCCCGCCCACTGGTAGGATGTTCTTCAAAAATCTTCAATGGAAAAAAAGAAGTCAGACAGGTTTGAAACAAAATGAAAGTGAGTCATTCAAGACATTTGAAGAAGTTCATTGTTGGGTTAACTGTTAGGTCTGTGATCTCTCAGGTTCCTCTATATTATAATACAATGCGTTTTCTTCATTTCCCTCCAGTTTCCTTCAACCGTCTGACCTTCATTGTGCTTCACTCAACCAATTTATTATGTCTTATTGACAAACTAGTTTAAATTACTTTGGGGAAAAAACTGTAAAGTCCTCTTCTAATAAATCTTGCTAAACAAATATTTCAATACCTGTGAGGTTTTCTAGACTGTTCTGTTCAGTATTTATCTTCATCTGGCTTTTAATTGTTTTTCATCTTCTCGACTCCCTGCAGATTCTCTCTCCACGTGCAATCTGTGCTGAGGTTTTTAATCATTAAAAGGTCTCTTTTTTACATGTTCCTGCCGTAACAGGTTTGAAACAGTCACAATGTTCTTGAGAGACTCTGTTTTGTTGTGACAAGCACAACTGGTTTGTTTCGACAAAGAAAACAGACTGTTGACATTTAAATCAATTCAAATGACTCGAGTTCTGAAGTCAATGAACATCAACTAATTTACATTCATTATTGTAGAACATACAAAATAGATTAGTTTTTGATTAGCATTTTAAATGTCCCAGTCTATCAGAATATGTATTATATGCAAACCTGATCTGTTTGGATGCCATTACAGCTGGAAAATATTACTTCACCCAAGTTTATATTCAGTTTGCGCACTTACGAAAGAAGAAAACTGCTAAAAAGAAAAGATAATCACTTCTTGGAAATATTGTAAAAGTTAAAGAGAAGAAATAAACCCCAGATTACTTGAAAAGCCCACAGTCAGGTATATTCACTGTAATTACTGTGGAGTTTGAATATCTTTTCGGCTTACTGCTTTCTATTGCTGCTGACTCTGCATTGTGAATGAGTGGGAGAGTGTTTATGTGTGTGTTTCTTCGGTGTGTGTGCATACCCAGGTATTAGAGGACTAAAACACAGTCCTCTTGTCCTCTTAAACACAGCTCAGTGATGGATTATGGGATATGTGAATGATGAGTAGGTTGCGCTGGGCTGTTTGTCTCTCTCCGCCATGGGGTGACTGAATGCAGCTTCCTTACCAGCACACGGCCCTGCATGAGTCCCAGACACTGTCTCAGCTCAGTGTCTGCCAGACACTTCCAAAAACAGTCACACCTCAGGTTTGGCCCAGCAAGACACACGGAGAAAGCAAGACTATCACACTGAGCTGAAAAATAACACCCTTCAATATTTCCTATCTGTGGCTATATACTTAACACATGAACAAAAGGAAAGGGATGAAATGTAAGATATTACACACACTAACGAATTAATCTAAAATACAAGAATTTAAAACAAAGTAAATCAAATAAAAACAAAGTTATTCTCAAAAGTTTCTGCCACTAAAATTAAAATTCTCATTCAAATACACATTGATAAAACAGTTTGGAAAAACAATAAGCTAATCTGAAGCATTCACTAAGCTTCTGTTTATACCGTCACATTCTTATCTGGCTCTTATTTGTCTGGGGCTATTTTTAATTAAAATCGGTACACTTGTTATGCATTTTTTATTTGTTAATTTACACGACAACAAAGTTTTTCGGGGCCTGAAAACGCAAACTTTTGAAAACGGTTTTCAAAGTGCAAGTTTTTGAAAATGATACTGTTATCGTCTCTTTGTAAATTACTAAAACACGAATCTGTGAGGACGGTGACGGCATGCACATGCGTATTATATGTTTAGTCAATGCATGCCTGTTTCCAGTGAGTGCTCTGTAATACAATGTATGTGCGCAGACGTACTGACCTACTGAACGACGCTATATGACAAAACGGCGAAATACTACGCACATGGCACCCGTTATCGTTAATATAACGCGCTATGATGGGTAGGTTTAGGTGTGGGGTAGGGTAGCGTAGTCTCATAACGCTAAACGATTTATGACGCCTTGGGTTCGCGTGTTATATTAACGATAAAGGGTGCCATGTGCGTAGTATTTCGCCGTTTTATAGCGTCACCTACATGACGCTAAAGGATGAGAACGGGCTGCCTGATCTCTCTCTCTTTTTATACACACTCTCTGAAGGCAATGGCAAATTAAATATTTTGCTCTTCAGAAGCCGCATGAGTGGT
The DNA here is from genome assembly GCA_038021265.1 of Cyprinella venusta. Taxonomy (NCBI): domain Eukaryota; kingdom Metazoa; phylum Chordata; class Actinopteri; order Cypriniformes; family Leuciscidae; genus Cyprinella; species Cyprinella venusta. The sequence goes on from CM075878.1 coordinate 4,957,650, forward strand.
TTTATAGCATGGAGAAAAAAATGTCTCACTCTTTTTTCAAAGTGTTTCACTCTTTGATGGCTTAAATTTTTGAACCGTGTTTATGTGTGTCTAAGTGGGGGTTATCTGCAGCATCTGTCTGTAGTTTTTCTTTCAGCTTTCTTTGCTTTGGCAGGCTTCGCTCTGAAGCTCTGCAGAAAAGGAACTGAAGCATGGGTCAGGGAGTGTGGACATGCACTTCAAGCTACTTTACAGAAGAAGAAAGTGCTTACTTTTTTATAAATTTCCAAAAAGAGTTTTGAATGTCTTACTGATAGAGAGAACACAAGTTGTCTCTGCATGTTAAGCAACCCATGCTCATCGAAAAAACATGACTATAATGACATTTTGGGAAAAAGGATATTATGTTGCTTTTTGCACGTTTTGCAACACTTTCAAAGTGAAAGGTTCTGTAATTGGAGCACAATCATGTACAGGTTTATCAGAAACATCTCAATATGAAACTGGCAAAAAAAAATAAAAAATTGTTTGTTGTTGTCTCTATCGCTGTAGTTTGGAAATTAAATGTCCAGTGGCATTTGAAAAAAAAAAATGTACCACCTTCACTAAACCCTTCACCGTAAAAAAAAAATATTTTCAAGATTTGTTGTCACAACATTTTTTCTTTTGGCAAATCAACTTAAATAATTTATTTAGTTCAGATAACATATTATTTTGAGTTTTTGATGATTAAATCAATCTCCTTCATTGTATTAACTCACTTTTTCCATTTGAATCAACTTAAAATTTTAAGGCAACCAGGTTACTTATTTTTTTAAGTTAAACCAACAATATTTTTTTTACTGTGTATACCCTAACTTTAAAAACGATTGAAATTTTGTCTTGATTCGTATATTTCATCTGAGTTCTTCGCAATGCTGTACCAGGTGAGCTACAAAGCAAGTTTAATACATCAGAAAAGCCATACATATGGCAAGCAGGGCAGGGCCGAGAGCCACGAGAACAGAGCACAAGAGTCTTGATTCTCACAGAAGGAGATCCAGAAGGATAAAAGGAGGACCAGGCTTGGACTTTATAGTGTGGTTTTAGAGGGGCTGCCACTTTACTTTCATTTTGAGTACGAGTAGGTTGTTATTAATCTAGGACATGAGAAAATGTTTAAAAAGAAAAATGTTGTGTTGAGAAGTAATGACCTTCTGGCAAATATGATTCTGGGTCATCTTTGAACCTTTTTTGGGCATGCAAAGATAAATTGTTTCCTTTTTTACTTTCACAAAGTACCGAGTCATTCATTTGGACTGTCGCTCCAAGAGACAGTGAAAGTGCACAAAAAAGGGAATTAAAAACGGAGAACCAAGGCTGTAAGAGAAAGACTGAGTGACACTGAGAAATGGAGCTAGAAAGTGAACATCATCCTGCAGGGCTTTTCGATTCTTGTCCTTAAGAGGAACACTGTGCTTTTTCTTGAACAAAGCTTCTGGCAAAAAGAAACAGCCAGGACATGCACACCCAGACCTTGTGACATGTGTCTGTTCTCCTTGAATATCAATCTTCGGTTGAAGGGTGGCAAAATGGGAGGTTATAGTGCTTTCTGCACACTGGTTCCTCTCTCTTGTGTGTGTGTGGCAGTCGGAGCCCTGTTCTGGTGGGGTGGGAGCAGATGCAGGACTGTATTGGAGGGCAGGTGCACTCCGCTCTGCAACAGTGGCCACCAGAGAAACCCAGCGGCTGTTGCTGCTGCTGCAGTAAAAAAAGGCAGCCCCAGGAGGAGAGCTTTTTATAGCAGATATTCAGCCTGAGATCAGAGAAAACACACAAGATACTAACAGGGATGGGAACTATAAGGAATGTAATGATTATGTCTCTGATAATGATTCAAGGTAATGAATCATTGTCCCATATGATTCTATAACATATCACTTCTAATTTTTAAGAAAGAAAAATCTGCATGTACTTATTTCCTTTTTTGCCAAATGTTTAGATTTCATCAGTTTATTTCAGATAAGAAATCCAAAATAAACGGACAATTCTTGTAAAAAGAACATCCTAAATGTTATGTAATACAGCCCTGATCAAGCCTGGTTTGATACTGTGGATTTTTGACATTGAGTGTGATACTAATGATGTAGCGATACTGACAAAAGACTGGATAGCATTGTTACACCAATCTTGGAGCCAATTAACTTGTATAATTCAAATAAAAGAAATGGATTGCTGATGAAACCAAAAAAATACTGATTTGGTATGTTTTGTCAAATGAATAAAAATAATTAATGAATTAATTAAACAAATTATTAAATAAATTCTGTGCACAACCATTATTTGGGAGGATTTAAGGCTGGATTTATTTCAGCAAAAATAGAGCAAACCCAGTAATATTATTTTTACTTAATACAACTGTTTTCTATTTGAATATGTTTTTAAACGGAATTCATTCCTGTGATTGCCAAGCTGAATTTTCAGCATCATTACTCCTGTTGAATTATAGTCATCATAATTCCAATTTAATTATAGTCAAAAAACATGTTAAACTAGCAAACTTTCAAAACCATTTGCTAGTTTCAGGTGCTATGCAGAAGGGCATTGTCCTTCTAGAGATAATTTGACTGGATAAACAATATGTGAATGCGTGCAACATGAGTCATCAAGAGGCCTATTCTGCTCTGTTTCCTTGGAATACAAAGACAGTCAATTTAGTTATCAGACATAGATATGCATGTCAGTCAAACGTACATACAAACCAACATACTTTGTGGTACTCTATGAGCTTTACTTATAGCGTTATAAGCTAATCTGTGGTTCGAGCTAAAACTGGGTACATTCGATTATCATGAAAACACACAGAGAACGGTCGACTCAGTACCCATGTGTTATTAACCCCTAGGTTAATTTTGCGTCAGAACTGTTCTTTAATTCAAAATGAAATTTTCAAATGGACCAGCGCAACCTTGCTAGGGCACTCAACAGATTTTTGAATGGAAAAATGGTTCCATTATTGCCATCGATTAGGGATCCACTCAAGTTCACTGGCCCTGAAGTGTCATCTCCTGAAAGAGTCTGGTTTGACGATCGTCGGAAACAGTGCGATTAAGGCTTGGCTTTTGAGACTGTCGGCAAACATTCACTTGAAGTGGCCTTGAGTTTGTGTGTCTAAAGTGCTTGTGGGAAAATGAATTAGCATATTTAGAATTCTGGAACATCAAGAATGTTCGTGTTTGTGCGGTTATGAATAAACATGGCCATTGCTCTTGTTTTGGCAAAAGTACTCAATGGAGATGTGAGAAGTCAATCCTAATCAAACCCATTGTGCAGACACAATGGGTTGGCAGTCGACTGGTGACTCTTCACAGAAATACAAATAAAAAGACTGACATTTTAGAAACTAGCAACAGAGTTAGTAACCAGAGATATATATTTTTATAGGCTCACACTCACACATGTATAATTTGCCCAAAATGCCCAAAGCTATTCACAAACTGTCTAAAATAATTTGACTTATATTCATACCCAAAAGTCCAGGGGGCCAAAGGCATTTTTGAGTTCTCGTTTGACATAATCTAGAGCCTGATTCCTGAACCTTCAACCCTCTAAATTTTTCATTGTTCCCAAAAAGCCTTTAGGTAAAATATTTGTCCAAAATCAGTTGCACAAGAATATTGCACAAGAGTTACATTTTAGAGACACTGGACAAAAGTTGGTCGACTGGTTTGTGTGAGAGTGTGTCTCCTTGACTTCACATGTCAAGGTGTGTGTCCTTCTGTGGCTTGATTCTGCCTGCAGTTGTTCTCCTGTCCTTCCTCACGCATCACTGACAGAGCTGATAAATGGCAGGTGCAACTGGATTATCTGTGAATGTGCTGAAAACCCATCGGGGAGACAAGAGGGCTTCATTTCTGAGCATAGCCTGTGGGTCCCCACATGAGTCCTCACAATGACACCCTTTACAACCCATGCACAATGAGTTTATTGGCCCTATACACTCACTCACCTAAAGGATTGTTAGGAACACCATACTAATACTGTGTTTCACTAATACTTCGCTTTCAGGACTGCCTTAATTCTACGTGGCACTGATTCAACAAGGTGCTGAAAGCATTCTTTAGAAATTTTGGCCCATATTGGCCAACATCTTGCAGTTGATGGAGATTTGTGGGATACACATCCAGGGCACGAAGCTCCCGTTCCACCATATCCCAAAGATGCTCTATTGCTTGGTAAAATAACGGATCAGTTTAGCATCTTACGCTACTAAAAGCTGCCAAAAAGTGACATAATATTTTGGATGAAATTTTGGATGTCATGTTTTGTAATCATTCGGTAACATGTTTTTATAGCCAGTTTGGACATGCCTCATGGTAACATGGTATTTTTGGAAGTAGCCAAGTTTTTTTTTTTTTAATGAATTTTTTGAGCCAAAAAAATAATTCTGCTGAGGCATTGTGCTGCTTTAGTACTTGTTTGTAAGGGTAATAATGGATTTTTCCAGGAAATGTTGCAGTTTGGAGAAGAATGAGAAAGAGAGAGTTTGAGGTTCTTGTTAAACTAAAACTTGTATTTTCATAGAATAGTTCTGACTCTAATGCACCAGAGCTTGTAAAGATGCATCCTCCAAGAAGAAGCCTTTGAAAAGTTAATGCTAAAGCTAAATTATTTTAGCTAGATGACAGCATGTTTATTTTTGACTATGACTGAACAGCACTACCAGACGGTGAGCTGGGTTGCCCGGGAAGACCCATGATCCTATGATTATTTTCAGCACTCTTAATCTTGCATGATGCATAAAAATGTAACCCAAACTTTAGCTCAGCAGCTCATCTCCCTTGAGTTTTAGTTTTACTGCCAGTATACACTCATGTAAATAAAGGTTTATAGATTTTTCAGCCTAAACATGCGCTGGCTCTTTAAAGAAATCAGAAACCAAACTCATCTGAAAAAAAACTTTCCACATCAAAAACTTTTTAATCTTCAAAGACTTATTTCAAGAACCTTATACAGTGAAAATATGTCTTGGTCAGAGCCCAAGATACTGCAAAAGACAACTGAAGATTTATTTTTTAAAAGTGAAATATGGGCCTACTAAAATGAATTATCATTTTAACAGCATTTGACTGAGTTTTTGTATTTAAAAAAGATACAATATCAAAGGAAATGGGTCTATGAGCAACTGAATGCAAACAACCATCTGCTTATCTCAAGAAACTTGAGCTCACTGATGTCTTTAACCAAACTATGAGTTGTTTAATTTATTTCAATCCTTTGTAGTGTTTAGATGTCTTTTGAGGTTGATTTGAAATGTGAGATGTTAATTGTTTTGTTCAAATAAGATTATTTAATTTATTTCAAGTTGAAAGTTCAGAAAAATAAAAGAGAAACTATAAACTGAGAAAAAAGAATAATCGTAAAAAAAGTTAATTATTTTATGACCATTATTCATCCTTACCGAGATACAAAAAACCAAAACAAAGATAGCATACTTCTGAAGATATCACGTAACACAAAACGTATGTGTTGCATCAGTGCTCCGCTTCAGTCTTAAAGGGATAGTCCACTGAAAAATCAGTTATTAACATTAATGTTGTTCCAAACCTGACTTTCTTTATTCTTTAAAAGATAAAAAGAAACATACTTTGAGAAATGCCACCTTTTCCACTCATTCAATAGAAGTAAATGGTAACCAAACAGGTTGGTGGATAACAGAATTTTTTGGTGAACTCACTTTTGAGGCCTCACAGTTTGTTATTTAGGTTAAAAAAATATCCTAAATGTTGATTGATTAAAACAAGTGTGTATGAAGTAAACAGGTAAACATGTTCTAACGAGGAAATTATGGTCCATATCATTCACTTCACAAACAAAATTATTGTTAAAGAATACAAACCATAACAGACACATGCATTTATCTTGGTTCCCCTACTTCACACACACAACCACCCATCAACGCATGCATACACACACACCCACACGTGTTCTGGGTGGCAGTTGGCTGCAGTGAGGGGTGCACACACAGATAATGGGAGCACACAAGGCCATAAATAATGCAACAGCGACAGCATTCTGTGAAAACTCTGCCCTCTCAGCACACCTCCCATACCTCCATGGGGCGGTTAAAAAAGAAAAAAAAAACTGTTTTAATCTCCTTCCCTCTGCACCTTCATCCCTCACTCACATCACAAAAAAAGGGAGGGAGAGGGAAAAGGAGAAATCATCTTCAGAGAGAATAAATAAGTCACACTTTCACCACAGCTCCCACAAAGGACACATCCGACTGAATTAGTGTTAGACTTTTCCTCTCAGAGCATTTGTGCATGCTGGTGTGATTCTGTATCCTTGTGAAGGTGTGTCTGGCCCATAATTCATTTCTGCAATACAGGCAGAATAAAACAATCGCTTATAGATGAGATCGCAAGACAGGGGAGGGGTGCAATATTCTTGCTGAAAAGTTAAGAGAAGATAAGCAGTTTTTACAGTGAATGGCAATCTTTTAAAGTTAGCATAAAATAAAAATTTGATTCATAATAAACTTGGTCTTATTGTGCAAAATTTATCAGAGAATGTAATTTCAAACAAACCAACGAAGAGTCATATAAAGAGCGGTTCAGCATATCAAAAAGCTTTAAACTTTAGGCCAGCATGGTCTGAAGATGAACCGAGTCAAGCCAAAGTATGTGATCAGGAGAACGCTCAAAGGATTTGAAAAAGGACAAGTTTGGGATTTCTCGGAAAGAAATGAAAACTGTAGTTTTATTCAGCAATGATGAATTTAACACATTAATTTACACCATTAGTTAATAAAATATGTCATTAAGGAATTAATACACAATGACAAACTGAATTAATAGCAATTCATTTATTACTTAATCTATTAATCATTAGACTCTTTATTAGTTGCTGATGCAATAATCATTAATTAATGGTTTATACATTAACTGATAATTATCTGTGCATTAGTTAAGCTTGAATTAATGCATACTAGTGCATACCAGTTTGGTAACTAGATACTGGAAGTGTCTTGTTGTCGTTTTATGTGGCCAGCTAACATTTTTGATTCCCGAATTTTATGATTATCTCCCACAAATTGGGGGATGAACCTTCAAAAGTTGGATAGACAGATAACAACACTAACCCTAGCAGATTGTATCCTTTTAAAACCATATCATCAGAGCAAGGCATAGCTATGATAAACCTTTACATTTTTTTTACTTAACATAAACCCCAATTTACTAAGCGAATGCCAGGAAACCCCAGAAAAAAAAACACTTTTTGAAATAGTTTCCCTGCAGCACTAAATATCATTAGACCACAAAAAAGGGAAAAAAATATACGTGTGAACTTGTAACATTTGCTTAATAATGCATGCCTGAGAGCAATGGGTCCTTTTGCGTTATGCTTACGAAGCAATAACCCGGCTAGCAATTTCATTCAGCGCAGGGTAAAGGTGAGAGTCACCAATCCCTGCTCTTTCTCTCCTTCAGTCAGACCTATGACTAGAGACAGAGTTATACTGGCCACAGTTGCCTGTTTCTCTCGATAAGCCACTCACTCAAAAACCTTTCACACAACCAAGGGTTCCAGGGAGCAGGAGAAGAGAAGAAACTCAGTGCCAGATTAATCTGCAGAGATATATTTGGAGATGCAAACCTTTGACAGGCAAGCTTCCCCTTCACATATGTTCAATAGATTTCTGTAGAATGGCTGCACATTCAGCATTGTGGAAAGAGGCCAAGAAAGACAAGATTCTCTTGTGCTTCACGCTGCCTCATTTATCTTTCTCATCTAACTTTGATCAAATCTCACACCACGACTTTTCATCATGTCTGTACTTATTCTGCCATTTTATGCACCAATTCATCTTCCAAAGAGGGAACTGGACCCCATTCATAATTATTTTGTTGAAAATTGTTATGCTGAATTGCACTACAATCCTTTTAAAGCTTATTTACATTTGTTCCATTGACAATAAAGAGGCTGAAAGCCATTAAAAAGACAACGAATGCCTTGAAAGATGCATTATACAGGATATTTTCGTAAACTAAAAGCAAATAATTCATTCGCTCACAAGAAGCAGAGTGATGGGTGCATTTATATTTCCTGCCCAACAGGAAGGCAATTATTGCAAAACTGCTGGTCTCTGCACATAAAGAACGACAGGAAGTACAGGGCCTCTAATGCAATCTTTAAGATGACCAATAATGATCAATGACCCAATATATAAAAAATATGATTTAGAAAATATTTATGTCATATTACACTTTTTTATTTACCTGTAGTTCTCTAATATTAAATGTATTATTTACATAAAGGAATTTTCAAAAGATCATCTTAAAAAGGGGCTTATGACGAATCAGTAGTGTAAACCTCTTAGAAATTTGAAATAATGTGTTGGGGTATTTTGTCTTTTATGTATATTTGATGTATGTTTATCTGCCTGGGTGTAATTTAGTCATTTGCTAGAATCTGGCTTGTTTACATTTTGTATTTCATAATGTTCATTAACATGCATTGACTCTATCAAAAAATAAACAAATAGAGAAATGCATGGATGAGTGAGGTGTGGACCAGAGAGTTTCTGGTCTCATTGACTTCCATAGTAGGAAAAAAATATACTATAGAAGTCAATGAGACCAGAAACTGTCTGTTTACTGATATTCTTCTAAATATCAGAAAATCGGCTGAATGGATTCGAAAACGGTAAAAACTCAACTGTGTAACTCTGGGGGAGTTGTAAAATAAGCCTATTTCCAAAAAAAATGGAGTATCCCTTTAAGGCACACCTGAAACTGATTACTCACTATGGTAACAAATAAGACAAAGGCATGCAAACATGAACTAAACCGGAAAGGGAAAGTAAAAGGAAGATATAAGGAGAAGAGAATACATTTAAAAATTTCAAGTCCACAACAAGGAATCATTGTGACAGAATGAAAAAAATTAAAAAGTGGTATTGCTATTTGTGAAACAAATCTATCATATGACTACAGAAGACTTGAAATATGCATTTAAAAGTTGTATGGACTCTGGAGTCCTTCTCCAAACATTCTTCCTTTAGGTTTCATATAGAAATATTCATTTAAATTGACAGTTTATGACAAAATCAGAAGCTGTTAAGTTGAAGGTTGGTGAAAAATGTTTGTTCACTACCAGTTTGATTCCATTTTCAGCAGTAAAATGAAAGACAATAATGTCTAACAGTAGCATAGCCTCGGGGGGAGACAGTACTTATATTAGCATTTTCCGTAAGAACACACAAAAATAGTGCCAACAAATGATTGACTGCATTGTGCATTCTCATGTACAAGACCCACGGATGAATGTGGTTTCACAAATCTAGCAAAAAAAGACACTTTCTTCATCATTCAGTCAAATGGAGTTGTTGCGTTGTAATAAAAAGGAACGACTGCAGCGAAATAAGTGTTAAATCATGGATTCGAAATGAGAAACGGCAAATCAGAGTTTTCTGTCAGCCAAATGTTTTATCTGACAATGACCTTCAATATTTGTTGGTTTGGTGGCTTGCAGTTCTAATAAAGGGGGAGGTGACGTGTTTTTGGAGATGTTTTGATGAAGTATGGACATCAGTGATGTTTCCTTGTATAATTAAATGTCGCTGCCACTTTTACTGTCTCTCATCATTCACAAGAGCTGAAATGAGCAGACGGGTTCAGAGCGCCATTCATCATGGTTAATCATTCAGGCCAGGCTGCATGGAAATCACTGCTGCATACTTGTTCAACAGATTAATTAAAAACAGCACAAAGTCTGGTCAAGTGGGGACAACTTCAGTTGTTTAGAAATATAATTTGATTTCAGCATTGTCATTAACTAATTACAATCAGCATAAAATATGCAAATTCGCAATCTATTGTGATGACTCAAAGTGAGGGTTTGTTGACCTTATACTCTGGCCTGGCTGCTCAAATTATACAGACTATACATAACATACTTTTCACGGCCCTTGAAAAAAGGGATGATGGTTATTGTGGTCATGCTGGAACAGTTAGAGCGCACACTGACCCAACAAACAAACCTCAAGAGGTCTTTGTCAAAATTTCTAACTAAAATAATGAGCACACAAACACTCTCTCAGAGGTCAGGCATATTTACATTTGCAAACACTTTCATTCAGCTGACTAAATCAATCCGATCTTCTACATAAAAGCATCAAACTTGAGGCCAAGAGTTATGATTTTAACATGGGTAACTTCTACTAGGTACATGCTCTAAAAGCCACATCATACAGTGAGTAAAATAAGTAATATTTACATACAGAGAGTTAAATAGCATTTTTTTAAAGGGGATGTGTAATGTTAGGACAGTTAAAGATATGGATTTTAATGCTAAACATGGCTACAGTTTCAAAAAATGAGTTGTATATGACGGAGTATTTCTGTGCAAAATATAAATTGCAGGTTAACCACCACAACCAATTAATGTGTAAATTAAAGTGCTCAATATGTACGTAGTTAAAATTTGTAATGTGTAAAATAAAATTTATTGGGGTTTCTTCAAAGCAAGCATGTTTTTACAGTACCTGGGTGAAGATGTCATAAGAGAGGGAGCGCGGGCGGTAATGCACTTACAATGTGTGTTCGGGTCGAGGGAGAATAAAACGATTCGCGGGACTCCTGCAAACTAGAAATATCTATGAATAAAACATAACAACTAATACATTTGTATTCATCTGTTGCAGAAAAGCAACAAGAGCAACTAAAGCAAAATAGAAACTATTTACAGGCCAGAGCTTCTATTTCTAACATGTTTGCATTGCAGCGTTGAGCGATGTAGCAAATCACAGACACGTTGATTTCTAGGAATGCAATGGCCAATCAGAAGCATTCACAATAGACTTCCCTCACTGACTTTTTCGTGAGCATTCGGCGCATAAGTGCATATAATGTAAACAATACAAACGTATAGTGAATCAAAAGTTATCCGGGGATAATGCGGTGATATTAATATAGTGTTTAACGGGCTTTGGGGATAGGGACAGGGACAAGTTATGTCCCAATAAAGCAGCATCCTATTATGAGTTTATACTGAATATATTGATATTATTGCATTCTGTTTTTATAATCAGTATTTCACTTAAATAGCATCTATTTAGTGCCACCAATAAAAACTGTTTGAAGACAGCCATTTTGTTTGCAGTTTGGAGATATGACCCATGCACTTCAGCTGTTTTTTTTTTTTCCTGTGCATTCTTAACAAAGCAGACAGCAGAAAATAAACCCTTAAAAATTGCAATCTAAGCCACAGTTCAGAGCATCTTTTTAGCCCTCGGGGAAACTGTATACACAATATATATATATAGCACCCCTTGAGAACAGCATGCTTATATTACCACCTTGCTATCACATTTATTAGTGTGAGGAGACCAGGCCTGATGCTTGGCATCATAAAGATTAGAGTTTCCCCCCTCTATGCATCCCAGAGTAACCAGGCTACATTAATAATGAAAGACAAAACAGACCAGTGTTATTAGCTTTTTTAAACACTGAAGGGATTCACAAGAACATCCAGAAACAAAAGGACAGAAGAGATTTCCCCAGTGCAAAACAAAAGGCAACAAAAGCTCGATAGTCAAGTATTGCAATCGCATTGTGCAATTTAAGATATTGATTTGCTTTATTAAGACAGCCTGCAAAAATAAATTCAATTCCCATGTAATTATCATGAAAAATGCAAAGCAGAAACACATCAACATTTAATCCCATTTCAAATTGCACTCTGCTTTATTGCAGTGGTTCATTTCGAACACGACATTGTCATGAAGCTGATAAGCATTCCCCTGCCGAAGCCCAAGAAAAAAAGAAATTAGCACACAAATATATTTTAAAATACCTTTTTTTAATACAACTGCCATTATTTATCCAGCTTGCATCTGCAATGTATTTTCCTGATGGCCTGGCTTACAATTAGAGCCAGTCCACTTTTTCTTTGTTTTGTACAGAAAGGTGGATTAGTTCTACAGCCGATCGGCTCACTGGTCTGCCCGACAAAGTGGTGACAGTGCGCTGATTGCTTTCTGAGTTCATCTGTTTCAAATGTTCCCTCCGCTGCCCAACATGCGCCATCTGATTGGAAAGGTGGGAGCAATCAATCTGAAAGCCTGTGAGATGTTCTGGACAGCTTCCTTCTTAAATCTGTTTATGCTAGCCACGAGCACATGGGGGAATGCTGTTTTATTAGGTCCCTTTCCTTCTCATCATGTTAAAGTGGGCAGTTTGATGTCACGATGATTTCACAATTAAAGCAGTGTCTGTTTTCAGCTAGAGATGTGTATAGTTCACTTTTCACTCTGAAAAGTGACCTACACACATCTGTTCACTTTTCATCCCCCCCTGAATAATATGCAAAAAGTTTGCTTACGAGACCGTTGTACCATATGCTCATATTATTATGTCCAAAATGTGCTCGATAAGCTGGGTAGAGACTGGTGACGGAAAGCCCATTAATTAAGCATTTATAAAAATATCCATTCCTTGTGATCTGCACTACAGCAGATTACACAGATGAAAGTACATGTGGTGAGAAAACACAAGACATTCATGCTTAGGCTTACATGGAACATTAAACATGATGACAGCAGCAGAGCGTTTCTGAAGAGGCGGTCTGCTTTTATTAATAGCATTTCACATCCGGAATAAAGCAATCTGAGGAGATACATCGACAAATGTCAAACATGGATAAATGGATTAATAATATCCTTAACTATGCCCTCTTAATGCCTCCTTTCTTTTTTTCACCTCCACTCCCTCTCTTTCTTATATTCTCTCCTCGTAACGTTGGAGCAGAGCTGGGTGATAAGAACCAATCTCCCGGACAAAAAACTCTCCGTAGAATTTAATCTCTTTCAGATTTTTTCTGTCTTCTCAGACAGCCTGCTGCCGCTGCAGTGGCTGAGGCCTTCATTACTGCAGTCTCAGAACACAATCAGCACAAAATTATGGACTATATTGGTTTTCTGTATCCTCAGACTGCCGTACAGAGAGATGGCTTAAATGCTAACGATTCTCTGACAGGTTTTTTCGTTATCTCTTGCAATTTTTCAATGAAAATGTTCCTTACTTGTGAAGTCTGAGATCACACTGAAAATCTGGGATTATTTTTTTTACTTAGATCTGGAAATGAATTAAATTAAGTATTAGGAATTAATTAAAACCTCTTAAGTAATGGAGTGATAAGTGACTTGAGGGTACATTTCTTAATAAGAGTATTAGGATTTAGTTTTATTAAAAAAATTTACCCTCCAGTCACTCATCACTCCATTACTTGAGACGTTTTAATAAAATAAATGTGATAAGTAGTCAAGGCTTCAGAGTTATTATTGTGTTTAATTAGGATCAGGTATGGTTTAAACATGGTTATATTTGTGGTATAAAGTGCGAGAAATGCGACGAGATCATAATTATGGGTTAAATAAGATAAAAAGCCACATCTATATAAACATCGCAACAGACACTTAGACACTTGAAAATATAGTTCAGTTTTTCTACTTAAATGTTTAATTGAAAATGTTTCTCCAGGATTTTTCTCCATCTAATGCAATTGAATGGTGCCATTTTGCACGATCCAAAATCCATATTAGGGCAACCCAAGCATTGAATATGGGTCTTGTATTGGAAAATATTACAAAAAAAAGTGAAAAAACAAAACAAAATACTGTTTACCTACAAGCCCCTTGTTGACTGGGGTCTTGTTGAGCTCTATGAAGCAAATGGGTGTGAAAATAATCTGGAGATGATTTTTTTTTTTTTTATTATTTACTTAAGTATATCATTTTACCTCAAAGTCCTCTAATATGCACAATTCAATTATCAACTATTTAATGATGTTTCAATGTGATCTGATTGAACACATTTTGTCAAGTTATTAACTTTTTTGTTGCATTCATATTTTGTCTAAAAAAAAGTCAAGTCAAATGAACTACTTCAACTGATATATATCCTGTATTCAGTGTCAGTGAATAGGGACCCAGTTAGATTCCAACTCAAATTAATATTTTATATCCACATATTTTTAGTTGGTGATTAGCAGTGTAAAAAGCTAGAAAATGTACAGTGAGCTGGTCATTATCCATTGCATACTAGACTATATTTTGTAATTACATTTTTTTGATTAGATTAATTAGAAAATACAGACTTGTAAAATATGTAAATACAATGCAAAATACAGACTTTTTGAATCCACTGTATATCAACAGTGGGTTGCAAGCTGTCTAGCAATACCGAATTTTAGACATAAATCAAATAAGTGGTAAATCTGCATATTGTGCCTGTAGCGTTGAAGAAAAAGATTCCTTCTCCCATGTGTGCTCAGAGAAAGATTTAATTGTGCCCACTGGTGGATCTAATTAAATTAATACTACCATATACACTGTGACAGTTCGGTCATTGCCAAGAGGGTCTTACCCGAAGGGGAAAATGTAGAGAGGAAAAAGCCAGGATTGTACAATGTCATGTAGCTGTATCTTTATTAGCTATAGAGCCCGCTTACTCATGTTAACCATTTAAAGTTTAAAAACTCTGGAGGCAGTGTGTATTTGCAGTGAGTATGTATTCCATTGAGTAACAACTTAACTGTATTTTGTACTTTCAGACTATCAAAAAAGTGTCTGCTCAAACATGTCAAAAATGTACTTATGACTATTTCATTGAATATATCCCTAACCACATACTATTACCAAGTATTTAAAGAGGCATTTACCTCAAACATCACAGTCCCCTCTTCATTTCCAGGTGAAAAGATAAATAAATGGGGCTTTGTCTCTTAAAGGGATACTCCACTTTTTTTGGAAATAGGCTCATTTTACCACTCCCCCAGAGTTAAACAGTTGAGTTTTACCGTTTTCAAATCCATTCAGCCGAATGTTTTATATTTAGAAGAATATCAGTAACCAGACAGTTTGTGGTCTCATTGACTTCCATAGTATATTTTTTTTCCTACTATGGAAGTCAATGAGACCACAAACTGTCTGGTTGTCCCTTTAAGTTTTTATGGTCCGGTTTAACAGACAGGGCTTAGATTAAGCCAGGATTAGGCCTTTTTAAGGCCTGCATTTTAAGATGTCATTGTGTTACTTTCCGTTTAAACAGCTCAAATATGCATGTTTAATCTGGGACTAGGCTTAGGTGTGTGAAACTATATAACATCTCAGGTTATGACTGCAACCATAGTTCCCTGAGATAGGGAACGAGACGATGTGTCGATGCCGCTTTGGGAACGCCTCAAGCGTGAATGCGTCTGAAGCATCTATGTCAACTAGTCCAATGGAAAGAATGGGTGTCACGGGCGGGTGATCTCAAGACCAGGAAGAGGTAAAGCGTATCTGGTACAAACCGGCATTAGCTTCGAAAATTGCCGAAGCAAGTTCATCGCAGAGATGCAGGAATTATGGCAGGGTGATGCATCGTCTCGTTCCCTATCTCAGGGAAATATGGTTAGGCTACAGTTGTAACCTGAGACGTTCCCTTTCGAGGGAACTTGCGATGTGTCAATGAAGTGACAGGCGGGAATTCTTTCTATTGGATTAGTTAACAGATGCTACAGACGCATTCATGCTGGAGGCATTCCCAAAGCTTTGTGTAGTCTATAACTATACTTTCATAAGTGATGATTGCGACAGTAGGATGTGGTAGGCTAAATAATTTACAACAGTAGTAATGGACAATTCCGCTTCCAACCTGTTGGGTGACCGTAGTGTTGACTGCCATACCTTTTTTTGTGGACAGTCAGAGTACTGGCAAAAAGTCCCAAACTTTGAGCACTGCTGATACCGCAGAACTGACAAAGACAGAATTAAACAGTGCTTGACTCTTGTTTATCTTATTATGTTTGAGGGCTCAAATATACCTAAGGGGGCATGTGGTTCAATGTTATTGTTTGCTTTCTCTTGTTAGGCATGGATAATGAAGAAAGATGGTTGTGCTTGTCTAGTAATGGAAGTTGTTACCCGACCGTTAGTGTTGTCTGAATTGGACTCCTCTAATGAGAAAAAATGGCCACTGAGCCCACCAGGTGTAGTTAAACCTTATGAAGGAGAGACAAGAAATTCACTTTCACTTTTTAGTTTCAAACCTGGACATGCAGGGCGTGAAGTGTATCCCTTTGGAATTTCATTAGAGGTGCCATCCAGACTTCACTAAAATAATTATATAACTACCAGTTCCAAAACTTAATCAAATTGTCATATTTCATCAAAACAAGAGAAAATGTTTTATTTTAATAGTATATTTGTTCGTTTTCAACATTAATAATAGGGAAATAAGAAATGTAGCTTAAGCACTAAATCAGGATTCAATGATTCCTGAAGGATGCAACTGAAGACTGGTGTAATGATGCTGAAAACTCAGATTAGCTGTTATAAGAATAATTTACAGTTAAAAAATGTCTATATTAACATACAAAACAGTTATTTTAAATTGTAATAATATTTTACAATATTATGGTTTTATTTAGTAGCAAATAAATTCCATGGGGAGAATCAGAGACTTTTTTTCAAAACCATGTTCATTGTGTGTGTTTTTACAGACTAATTTGTGCCATATTTCCCTACCTCCTTGTGGCCTTTGACCATGTTTCTTAAAAAATGGGGAAAAAGCAAAAACTGTGGCCTTCGAAGTGTGCTTCACTAAACCTCTCAGAAAACCATCGAAGCAGCATTACACCTCTGACTTCACTTTATATCTCTTCATCAGTATAACTATCAGCTGAGTTTGCTGAACGTGATATGCAATGTCCGATTTAGGCTTATGAAAAATGCATTTACAGTGACAGCACATTTTCACACATTGTGCAAAAAAAGAAGGAATTATCTTGTTTAGCTTGTGGTTGAAATGGCATTTTAGATGTCAGGCTAACTTGACAAGCTACTTGCACAGACAGAATGCAGAAAATACAGTAAATACACAAAGTTGTAATGGTAATTACATTACAGGCCACCGAATAACACGGCTATAGAAATATGAAAACACGTGGTGCAGTTTAACCTTGATGCTTACATTTTCTCTCAAACAAGACGATAAATACCCAAGAGCGTCCATAAGCATCTGCTTACCGCGGCTCTCGATAGAAATCCAGGTTAAAACTAAATGGGATTAAGTGGGAGGAGGTCACATGAGTGTAAAGAGCTCATAAACTGGCGAAGATATTCAAATGGGTACTAAACGGCTTGAATTACAGCCACTGGAAATAATGAGGAGTAGTCTCAAGGTCAGATAAAGCATGGAAACCGGGCTACAATTTTTCAAAGAGCCCTGCTTTGACTCTTGGAGTGACAGTTATGTAAATGCTACCCTGTTTAAACCCTCCCCTTTCAAAGGTCAACGCATTCCCCTCTGGGTTAGCTGATTTTTGTAGATCAGTCTTGGAACAGGCAACACAGTGCACTTGCTGGAGTTCAGATTTCCCCTGCCAAGATCACCATGGTAACCGAAGGGGGAAAGGGACAATTAAAAGAGTGAGACAAACATAAAAGGTTAACAGTGTCTGTATACCAAGTGGTCGTAAGAACATCATTAACTGCGACAAACTACTTGACCCGGTCAGGTCTAACCTTAGACTAATGACTTGGAGGCACAGATAATACAATACAACCTTCCAATTAGATATGCAGATATGCATAAGGTTTAGACCAGCACATCTGCTTTTATGCCATCATATCTTGAGCATTAAAAATGCATGGTGGAGAAAAGTTGGAAATGTCAATTTAATCCAGATACACGCGGTGCAATGGTATCGGTCACAATTACATAAACCTATTTGGTTTGTATGCGGCCCATGCCAGAGGAGCATCAATATTCTATCACTGCTCTCACCCTTCTCTGCAGGCTCAGATGTACAAGATGGAGTTTGTCAGCGGCTTGCAGATGCAGATATGTTTCCTTGAAAGTTACATTTTTGAATTCTGAGCCATGTGTTGTTTGGAGCACATGCAGTAAACTGCACAAAAAAGCCATAACAGATGACGTTTAAAGAGGGAGTTCACCTAAAAAAATGAAAAATATCTCATTTCAGACTGACTTTCTTATGTTGAACACAAAAGAGGAATGTTCTGGTCACTGTTTTTCCATATTACAATGAATGGGGACTGAAGCAAGCAACCGTAAAAGGACACAAAATCTTAAAAAAAAAAAAAGTTAATTAGATGTTGTTGAAATCAATTGAGAAAATATGAACATGAAATATGCCTTCTGACAATGGAAAAATTGCTGTGTTCCCATATGGCAACTGTGTACTACAAAGCAATTACACTAATGTATTGTTTCATTAGGATGTTTTATTATAGCATTAGTTATATTATTACATTTATGTAGAATCTTTTTTAGGAACATTAGGGGGAAAACAATAGCAGAACAGCTTGTGACTGGGACAGCAGCCTCAAAAGGACATCTGTGTATACCTAACCCCAAAAAGTTTCATAGCACCATAAGGGTCCATTTTACCATAATGGTGTTTCCCAACCCTTGTTCTATAGCGTACTTCCAACACTGCACATTGTTGATGTCTTTCTCATCTGACACACCCATCTGAGGTCTTGATGGTCTTATTAGTGGAGATACAAGGGTCTGTGGCTTTACCATTGGAGAACCACATTACAGCCTTGAAATCAATCAAGTCTTTGTATGATTGTGTTTATGGGGTGCAATATAACATGTGGATTTTATTTTTAAAAAATCTTATTTTTCATAAATTTCACCTTTATTATAAGCCGCTTTTTCCTCTGTCATTTGAACGACTGGTTTACATCCTGATTCTATGAAACCACTCCCTCAGAAACAGGCAGTGGGCTCAGATTGGTTAGTTTGGGCCGGTGTGTTGTGATTGGCTAAACTGTACTGCACGTTGTCTGGAAAATTCACGCCCGTTACCTTAACAGGCGAAGTTGCATGTGGTGTTCATGTCAAATGTAAATAATGGTGTCGATACTGCAGTATCAGTATGAGCCAGAATCAGACCCGAAAAGCGGCGATGAAGAGAGGCAAGCAGAACCTCACCACACACAGCTCTTACAAAAAGTTTCTGAATGGTAATTTGCCTATATTTTTTTAAAATTTACACGTTTATATTACACAAAATAGCATCGAACTAACTGGCTACTATATACACAAACAGCGTTGGCATTGGTTTGCATTGATCAAATCGAAAAATAACATCATATACATGAAAAATACATTTACAACGGAACATAATCAAACATAAATTGTATCCATTGTTGACGAACTAAGCTACAACGTTTGTGGGAAGCCCGATGAACATTAAACACTTTCGACGAGCCGCAGAAATATGGCCATGCCCTTTTTTGCACATTCCGAAGGGAGGGTTGATGTAAATATATAGGTTTTAGGTTAGGGATCTGCAATTAAATCGAAAAGAAAATCCGAATCTTATACAAAAACTACTTGTTTGACCATTTTCAATTGTGGTACACCACACTGTGGTTCCCCTAAGCATACAAAACATTTAAACATAAGCATATATAAACCACACACATCACTTTAAAAATAACATATTAGGCTACAAACATTGGTGCATTACTACTGTTTTGGAAAAATATCTGGTAAAATGTGGCAAAACATTGTAGAAACTGTATGCCTCAAGCTTGAATCATGTTTTTCTCCTGTCAAACACTCAGCATGACATTGACGGGAGCAGAAATGTTATTTCATTCAGAGTTGTCAAGAGTCATTTCGGCGTCAGGAACAAGTCTGAACCCCTGCAGACGATCTGTACAGAAAACTTATCGACATGGAGCGTATTGGCTGCTGAAGATGTTTATTTTCTCCTAATGTTCACCTTGATCAAGCATGCTGAAAGTCAAAGGCCACAATTCGATGAATGCAACTATACCGGCTGAATGACAGTAATTGAGGTACCTCTCAGCTCACTGTGGTGACAGTCAGAATTGGATGTGTTCTTTTTTTCAGCAGTTCCATGTGATTCATGGGAGGTAATTTCACATCTCATAGCCACACCAGTACCAACACAGCAGGTGAAACAAACGTGATAAGAGCATTAATTAGATTTCATCATGTTTGCCTCTCCTCCTCCGCTCTCCAACCCTCCTCCTTACCTCACAAGTAATAAATCAGATAGTTCATTTCTCTGTGCTCCAAGTGCATCAAAGTTGGAGTGCGCAGCAATTCCCGCCAGAGTTCAATGACAAGCACAAAACAAAAGACCTAAATGAAATCTACCACCTTTTCTTTGCGAGCAGATACCTCCACGATGAAAAGAAATGACTCCTGTAGCTTGTTCTACACCCTCAACCCATCAACATTCCCTTTTATTATTTCTGCCTGAGTCTCTCTCCAGTGTTACAATGCTTTATTGGTTATAACCTCCATCCATTAAATTGGTTTTTGGCACATAATTATTATTTTTTTTCCACCTGGATGTTTCCTTCCAATCCAAGGTGGTGAGAATTATATTGCTGCATTTTTCTTATTCCTCATGCAACCACCGTCAAGAAAGCTCTTACAGTCGCCATCCTCGCATCTGGCGAAGCTGGAGTTAGTGGACAGATGCCTGGCTGACAGAAAAGACTTCTTTCTGGCATCTTCTTTGTTACTACTACACGTGTTTGTCATTTGAATCGGTCTACACTGGCCTGCGGATGCGGAACTAAAACAAACAAACTCGATTCTTAAACTAACTAGCTTGTTATTTCATCAGCTTCAAAAGAAAACCTTAAACAAACTCAAATGCTGAATTTTTTTTAAAAAAATCTCCTAGTCTCATTCTGTCTGACATGGCCAATCTATCTGGAATCTTGCCTGTTTTATGGCATGAAAGGCATCAGCTGGAAGCCAACTTTAAAACAATGTTCATTACCATAATCCTAATTACAGCGACGACAAAAAGAGCAATCGTATGCGGCGAGATTTAAAATTTAATGCAGAGTGAAGCCGTTTAGCAGACAGCGTCACTTGTCTCCCGCCCGATCGGGCAGGGCATAAACGATCCATTTCCCAAATCAGGCAATAATTTTGATGAATAATAAAAGAGGATAGGCTATTTAAAGCACGCACATCTCACAATCACCCCGAGGCCTCAGCAGAGACGAAGACAGAGCCAGTGATTATTGAAGAGCGGATCATTTAAGGCTTGAACCAAAAGGCACGTCATTCCTTCAAAAGCCGTCGTGGTTGTTCTCAGCTCACAGCTCATCCTTGCAAGCATGTGATGTGATGTTCTCCACAAAGAAACTCTTTTTGTTATAATTGGGCTACATTTCCCCAAACAACTTCTACTATTTGCACTGTGAAACTCTCCAATTCTGCCTTTTGTTATGGAGCCCAAATCCCAATTATTCTTTCAGAGGATCTTTTTTAATGACGACCCAAAGAGAAGGCGAGGTCTCCATCTGCACTTCCTCCCTCTCCAGTATTACTCTCACCCAAATCTCCTCTCACCCTCTGAGATAAAATGATAGTGAAAGTATTATCTCACCTGCTCCGCTGACTATGATTGGTTTTGGCAGTTCACAGGGTATTAATATGGGCTTCTCTTTTGGAAGGCAGAGGAAGCTCTGGAAACTAATGAGGGAAGAGGAGTTTAGGGATTCAATAGGTGAAGAGATGTGGGCAATCAAAGCTGACAACACCCCTTCAGCAGAATGAAGACGAGATCCGAGACGAGGGCCGTGGCGAAGGTGCCAGAACACTTAAACAAGACAGTACTGGATTTTGAGGTGCTTCATGTGGACGAATCCTTTATTATTCAGGGCATGTGTGTGCTGGCTCAGATTTTACACTGTCTACTTTTTTTTTTTTTGCAATACCTTTGGATGTGCACTAGGACTGAACTACAAGCTATCAGATTGCTCAATCACTCTCAGCATTTCCTAATATGAACCAGGGTATCAGCCTGTCAATTTAGTGAGATTAATTATTTACAAACAATGATACAATAGAAAATTCAATGCAATTAAATTGACACATTACAAAAACAATGACACAGCGGACAAAGATATCTGTTTGCATAGCCTAAATGAAGTTCCTAAACGTAAGTTAGGGAGGAGTGAGCCAATCTTTCAATCAACCTGAGTAAGCAGCCGCTCAACTCTCCCTAGCATCAGCTGTTCCAGTATCCCTCCACCTCCCCAAACTCAACCTTCCGTCTTAGGTACCTCGCCCTTTTAATTATCAGGTCCTACACTTAGCCACTGGGGGGGTATATCAGAACTCGAATTGAAGCTGCTTCATCGAGAACCTTTCCAGTGGACAGCAAGCCAAGTTTAACCAAATATCTTAAAGCTATGTCGTTTTTTCAACTTTTATAATATTTTTCCAAAACCCTTGAGATGGTACATCGACTTACAATAGGTTGAATGACAGGTCTGCCATACCCTAACATGGTCTGTATCGCTTTTACTGGCACTCTGTAACTTCGGGAAGCAGGTAGAAACCCAAGCACGAAAAGAATCACAAAATTCGACTGCTTTACGGCATACGTCACTTCCCCCACTTCCTCAAATTGAGATGTGAGAGCCCAACGAGCATTTTTTTTTTACCGCCATCAGAAACAGAGCGCGTGGGCGATCAGTTTACTGTTGGTAATGTGTTGTGTAGCTTCACACCTCACCGAATAGAGTGTAGACTGCATTGTTTTCACAACTGTGGGGGGACCCCGAGAGCAAAATTTCAAAAATAACAGAATGCTGCTTTAAAGATTTTATGGGCAAACTAACTCGTTAACAGTTAACAAATATATTGCAGATGGAATACTAAAACTCTTCCCGCATGAACTGCGTTTACTTCATTACTCTTGCTAATTGGATTACAGTGGGCTGTAAGCCAATGACAGGCTCATGTTCAATTAGATGGATATATAAAAAACAATATATTGGATACAAAACCCAATTTTTATGACTTCTATTCAATGGTTTTGTCTGCCATAATAATGTCATTATCTTCTTTTGGAGGAAAACTTGTTTGTATTGGAGCAGTGACACGAGACCTAGGGTTGAACCAATGTCATGAACCAAAACATAGGCTCATTGGAAAAGAATTTTGCAAAACTCCAAAAACGTATCTATAACTGAAAACAACCAACAACTAATTCACCACTTTTATTCCTTTTACACAAATTATGATTAAGGGGCAAATTAATGTTTTCACAAAGTTCCCTGAACAATACTATGTTATGACTAGTGCATGATTTGTAAACTAATATATTTTGATGTTTGACTCACAAAACCAGCTACATATATATGGCTTTTCTGATGTAGTAAACTTGCTCGGTCGCTAATAGTGTTCAAAGACTTGTAGAAACAAGCTAAAATGGCATGCTTGCCTCAGCAAATGTGTTTTTATGTTGCGATTGCTTTTGTTAACATGATTGGCAAGGTCATGTTATGTTCAAACGTGAATTAACCATTTGGCGCCACTCACCAGATAATTCATTTCCAAACTGCTGTGATATGTACAAAAAAAACAATGTAATAAAACAATGCCAGATTCACTTTCATCTGTTTTGGATAAAACTGAACTGAAATTTCGCTTTGAAAGTTTAGCAAGAAGCAATGTAGTATTTTGAAATAATAATAAAAAAAACTGTCACCACAGGCAGGTTTTTCATGAACCTGTCTCCCTTCTCTCCATCTGCTTTCCTGTCAAATTCCTACATGTTGTTCTTTGCAGGTTTGTTTCAATAGATGCTAACATACAGTATGGTTCCAAAGAACATTTATATCTAATCCATATCATTTTTATCTAAAAGGTTAAATAAATATGTTTAAAAGGGTCTTAAAGGAATGATCATCTAGATACAACTATTATATTTACAATATTTTTTGAGCCCTTTTACATGTGCTATGTATTTGGTACAATGCTGGTAAGAACATTTAATAGCAGCACTCAAACAAAGGTTGAGTTTAATCATTTGGCCATTATTATATGTCCGATAAACACAGTAATCTGAACGTTATTGCTGTGTTTTTGAATGTAAAGTGTAAGTCATTTCCAGGGGTTCTCGCTGAGAGAGGGAAGGCACAGTGGGAGGCTTGATTCTTCACCCTCTCTGTAATTGCAGTCCTCTCTAACTTTCATCAAGGAGAACAAGCCCCTTTATTTTTAGCTTTGGCCAGCAGTTGGGGGTGGAAGGATGGAGGGCCAGGGGTTTAGTGGCCTTCTGAGTAAACTCAAGGGTGAGCTAATTAGCACCATCTACACGTGGAGGAAACCGAGTGCCTTTTCAACTGGTGATGAAAAGACAGCTAGAGTTTCATTTTCTTGCCGCCTCACTGGCAAATTGCCTGCTAAATGAAAGCAGGGAGCGCTATGCCGCTGCCTATCCAAGCCTTCCTTGAACCCTGATACTCCTCTAAAGCACACAGCAAGGCGACACAAAAAGTCTCAAACAAAGCGCTTTCTGAAAAGTTTCTTACTCTTCTGTAGTGTGCACCTCATTCTAGGGCACATTTCATAACAAAAAGAGAAGGGAGCTTTGAAACAGAAAGCTTTGAAAAGTCAGGGCAAGGTGATTCATGCCATAAAAAGTGCAATAAGACTGACCATTCAAGGAAAAATGAAAGAAATTATCAAATGGGAAGAAAATAGAAAACCTTTGCATATTGCTAGAATTTTGACCCGTAGCATAGTTCACAGCATATTAACCAAGTACCACGCATTTAGATAAGAGACTTAACATGTACAGTAAAGTGACCAGCCACATATTTTGTGTTTATGCGCAATTTAGGATAGAAATAAAATATAAAATATATATTTTAAAAAAACACTATAAATGATCTGTCACGGAGTCATCAGATCAGCACACTCCTCCTACCACTCGTTCACTCACCTCTAAATTCTGCACATCATCATCAACTCACACCATAATTAGACACTATATTATCATCCAGCTAAGTTCATCGTTCTGTTCTGATTCTCCATTGCATATTCAAAAGTCTCATCTGCTTTTCCACTCCGTGCCTCTGTTCAATAAACATCAGTTTTTACTATTTATCTGTCTGCCTCTCTCTGTACCGTGACATGATCAAAATCATGAGGATTTATATAAAAACAGAAGAAATTAGTGGATTTTTTTTTTTTAGCCAGACATGATATGTCTGATCTCACAAATGAGAAAAAGGTCAGAATTGCGAAATAAATGTGCACTCCTGAGAAAAAAAATATTCAGAATTGTGTGGTAAAAAGTTTTAATTTCAAGGACAAATTTCGGAATTGTGAGAGAAAATTTTGTGATCACCATTTTTATTTCATGATAAAAAAGTTGCAAGATGAAAACTCTGGAAAAAAAAGAGCCAGACATGTGAGATATGAATTTATAATTCAGAGATTTAAACTCGCAATTATCAAAACGCAACCTTAAATAACCAGACAACCCTCCAGATCAAAATGAAATATAGATGACAAGGTTGTCTCAAATGGCATTTTAATGCAACTGCTACATAAATAAATTCACTCGGGAGCCACTCTTCGTCTTTAATTGCTCTTGGTATGCTGTAATTTTCATTTGTTGAGAATGATGTCATTGAGAGTGCTGATGTCACACCACAGTCACTCTTAATGGTTTAATAAGACCCCATGAGTTATTTAATGATTTCACTCTATAAGAGTGGGAAGGCCAAGAGCTATATATTATATTATATTATATTATATTATATTATATTATATTATATTATATTATATTATATTATAGTGTTGTTAAATTGAGTCCTTGTCTAAGTTTCACAAAAGAAACAAGAGAAAACAGGTGTTTATGTCCTGGGGGTGTAAAACAACACTTCAATTTACATTATAATCAATGGAACTGTGTGCATCGAATGATGACGACTGCCACATATATATTTTGATGCATAGTGCATATTCTCACATACATGAGCTTTACAGTGTTGAATCAGATCACACCTTTATATTTCAAGCAACATATGTGAAAAATAACAACATTGACGTATGTGTTCAAGAGAGGAGAGTGAAAAGCTGCCGTGTGTAATTGAACAGTTATGGTGTCTCCCGCTGCAGAGGCAAATTTCATTTCTTTCTCTAAATGTGATTACAGGGTGTCAGTGAGCAGAAGAAAAGCCTCTGCCCTTGTCTTTCACCCACACAAGATGTCTCCTATTATTCCAGTTACAGATGAGCAGCAGACAGCATTCACGCAGAGGCTAAAAGCTAACCGCATCTTTTTGGCCAACAGCACTTGCACAGAAAACAATAACATCAGCCAACATAATGAGGGGAAAGAATGATAAAAAAAAGACAATCCCTTCCTCTCAGACAGCTTTTTCCTGGAATTGCTCAGTTACCAGTGCCCTGTGAGACAAACTCAAAGCACATTGGCACATAAGCTTAAGTATCTGTGCTCAACACATGTTTTATTTATGTGCCGTCATCTAACCTTTGACAAGTAGATGCGTAAAATGTGAGAATCTAGTGAGCAATGGCAGGATATTTTAACTGTGGTGTCGTGGAGGTGCATATTTTACTGCCGTCTCCGCATAACAGGACACCAGGGCACTGGTTGGTCAAAACAAAACAAAGGTAAGAAGAAGGCAGGAACCAGCAAAGGATCAACGTAGCTTTCATAATAATAATCGTAAATGACAAAACGAACGTAAAGCAGAGGAACAATGACAACATGAAGTCCAGGCCTGGTCATCTCTCATCACTCCTGATTCACCATGCAGAGTTTCAACCACTTTTTAATTCTTACATGTTCTCAATCTAAGAGATTTTAGCACCAGTAAAACTATAGATAGAGTAATTTGGCACCAATGTTTCTTCTGAGTTGCACACATACATAGGAAAAGAAAAAAAATGTGAGGGGAAAAAAAGATTTCTTGAATAACTGGAGTCCATCCACATTTCCACTGACTTTCAGAATGGGATAAAAGCTGTGTGCAGTCTTGTGAAAACATACACAGCATGGAGGCAGCATTGGTGAAACAAAGTCTTATTGTCCTTTCATTAGTTTTATGTAATTAAGAGGAATCTGACAATGATGTGAGCGACAAATAAAAGTGAATGTGGCAGAAGTATATCTAAAAATTCAACCTGTATCTCTTGAGAATGAGGCAAGAGAGATGATGTTTCTATAATTACCTTAATGAACTTTATTGAAAAGACTGTAATAATTAGAATCAGAGCATTTTCCCTTTTGCTAATGAAAAACCAATCTAAATGACAAGAAAACAGCCAGGCAAGCATGACTAATGTTATTGTGCAATGCTCGAAAAGCATATATTTTCTGATAAATGCTAATTTGTCAATTCTTCTTTGGCCACATTTTTTTTTATAATATGATCCTATAATGGATGCTTTGACAGATTCCAGAGAGACCGTAAATAAGTTGCTTTAACAAGTATGCACTATTAATAGAAATCATGAGGTGACGGTAATGATAATGTACTAGTGTCTTCTGAGGAAGGGGAACATGAAAGTCAGGGGGGCAAACGTGTATCACTGTCCCATCCGTGAATAATTGATCTCCTGTCTAAAGAATGACTTGTGTGGATAAGTTGAGCTTGTTTGAAGCGATACCACAAAGTATGGATAGAAAAGGCCCCTTCCTTGTCTGAAATGAAATATTGATGGTGTTATTATTGATCCATGGAACACACTTGGAATGCAGGGAAAGAGCAGCTTTTGAGAGTATACCGAACTGCATCTTGAACATACAAACGGTTTTTTAGAGAGCCAACAGTATGGCACTGCATGAAACATTCAGAGAGAACAGCTATGTTCAGCATTGCACACTATTTCTGCAACATATAGTACAGTAGCCTATAGTATTAAGTTTGTGCAGTGCAAATTTGACTGTTTAGTTCCACCAAAACTCTGGAACAATCTTCCTAACATTGTCCAGGAAGCAGACACACTCTGTCAGTTCAAATCTGGACTAAAAACACATCTCGTTAGCCTAGCATACACATAACACACTATAGACTTCCTTGATTCAAAATTAGGCTGCATAGTTTAGATCAGCTGGAACCGGGAACAGGTCTCGTAAATCCTGATATACTTGGTGTCCTAACTACACGCAACGCGTTAAATTTCTTTATTCTGTCAGCCACGACGTCGCAGAAATAGCAACCGTTTCTAAATTAAAAACTTTGCGTGTCGCCGTCGCGTCTGGTTAGGACAAAAACTACATTAACATGGAAAAGAAACCTTTTATCGTGTGCTGCGGCGTCGCGTGTAGTTAGGACACGGTGTAAGAAGGATGGCGTCTACGCTAATATTAGCTTCTCTGTTTATCTGAGGGACCCTCAGGTGGACCTGCGCCTGGATCCATCCCGACTCATCCTTAAGTGCCGGCCTCCTCGACACGACAGCCATCGGCAATAATCCTCAACATCTCGTCTCCAAACCAGCGTGATTACTTTGACTTCCAAATAGATGAAAATGGACAAATACTCTTAATGTTTCGATCCAATTTGTTTTGTAATCACTGTTCCTTTGTTGGCCAGAGGAGAACTGTCCCCCGACTGAGCCTGGGTTCTCCCAAGGTTTTTTTCTCCATTCAATCACCTGACGGAGTTTTGGTTCTTTGCCACTGTTGCCTTGGCTTTTGGCTTGCTTAGTTGGGGACATTTAATATTCAACAATATTATTGATCTGTGTTGTATTATTTTCATGTTATCACTCTAAAGCTCCTTTGATACAATCTTTATTGTAAAAAGCACTATATAAATAAAGGTGACTTGACTTGACTAAAAAAATAGTATCCAGTATATAATAGTACATACTCTGTAGTATTCTATTTCAAACATACCCATGGAGAATTGAACAAAAACAGATGAAGACATTACATGACGTGTGAAAACCGCATTTTTGAGGACCCCATGGTCTTGTCCATCATTGTGGGCATTGTGGGTAAAATTCCTGCAGTCTATTTATTGGCTTGTCACAACTCCAAAAGCAAACAAATCTTCACCCATTTATAGACAAGTGGCAGCATCTCTGAGTGTGCTGTGGGAGTAAACAAAGCCAGAAGAAGGGCAGGGAGGACACAAAAGAGCTGCAGACAGAAAGCAGCAGAGAAGGACATGAAAAAAGGCTGAAAGACTAAACCACAGAAACCATCACGGAGCACTTAAAAAATGCCAGTCTCTCCAATGCCTCTTAGAGGGGGGAAAACTACAGGGTAGGGGTGAGCAGGAGAGGGGAGGTGAGGCATGAGATAAAAGAGAAAAGATTTGCTCGGGGAGACGTGCGAGGCCATGTCTGTGGTTTGGGAATGTACGTTGCATGTACATCAGGTCTTCCTGGGCGCCGCTGTGAGGGTCAGCGCTACTGTGATCTGAATGGGGCCATCAATATTTCAGGATGATGGCCGGTGGAGGGGAGATGTGAATGATTTATAGGAGCTCTGCAGCTCCCAGGCTGAAACAATACCCACAGCCTAATCTCCCTCCACACTAGGCTCTTTCTCTTCCTTTGCTGTTTTCTTTTTCTTGCTAGCATCTAGCGCTGCAGTGCCCTCCCACCGCTATGTCCCTGCTGTCATCTCTTTTGTCTCTAGCTGCTTTCAAAGCAATATTTTCTTCATTTTCTACCAGTCTTCTATATCTTTCTCTCTCCATGCTAGCCACTACATGATATTGACTTAAACCGCCTTCACACTGGCAATTGAAATCAGCTCCGTAATACGCAATACGTCCCTAGCGGACGTCGTACTACACAGTGAAAAGCGTTGGAAGCAGGTAGAACAAAAATGGCAGAGAGATTAGACCGGTTGATTCTGTCAGTTCGGTATGATCTCTCTGATGAGGGTTATAGAGATATTAATAGGAACGCTGCTGCGTGAGGAAAGTTGCTCAGGACGTTGACATGTCAGGTCGGCTAAAAAAATGAGGGATATAGTGGTATAATGTCAATAGATCGACGTCTGTCTACAATTTAATTGGATTAACTGCCTTAATAACATAAGAAAATCATAAAAAAATAGGGGTGTGGTCCTTGTCAAGAAAATCTCCTAACTGAACGTCAGAATGGGAAAGAAAGGTGATTTAAGCAATTTTGAGCATGGCATGGTTGTTGGTGCAAGACGGGCCGCTCTGAGTATTTCACAATCTGCTCTGTTACTGGGATTTACACACATAACCATTTCTAGGGTTTACAAAGAATGGTGTGAAGAGGGAAAAACATCCAGTATGCAGCTTGTTGAGTCTAGAGGTCAGAGGAGAATGGGCCGACTGATTCAAGCTGACAGAAGAGCAACTTTGACTGAAATAACCACTCGTTACAACCGAGGTATGCAGCAAAGCATTTGTGAAGCCACAACACACACAATCTTGAGGCGGATGGGCTAAAACAGCAGAAGACCCCGGGTACCACTCATCTCCACTACAAATAGGAAAAACAGGCTACAATTTGTAAGAGCTCACCAAAATTGGACAGTTGAAGACTGGTCTGATGAGTCTCGAGACATTCAGATGGTAAAGGCAGAATTTAAAAACGTGGTAAACAGAATGAGAACATGGATCCATCATGCCTTGTTAGCACTGTGCAGGCTGGTAGTGGTGGTTTAATAGTATAGGGATGTTTTCTTGGCACACTTTAGGCCCCTTAGAGCCAATTGGGCATCATTTAAATGTGTAAATAATTTAAATGCTGTTTTGTAATTAGAGTCTGCTTACTAATATAGATATTTCAATTTTTTTATCATATAATTTGTCACCCACTACATTAACCTTACCCTAATATGAACACAATAAGTACATGGTACTTCTTTTTTATGTCAGTACATAGTAGTTAAACCATCTAACGTAAAGTATGACCATTAAAAACACTACATAACCAAAATATTTATGCTATCCAGAAAATCTTCTAATGAATAGTTAACTTAGTTGATTCTGCATAAGTTGGGAAAGAAAACCACTGCTTTGGAATATAGATGTCTCCAATGAATGTCGTCATTTGAATCCAATATTTAATGCAATAGCAGAAGATTTCCATTGTGATGCAGTAATTAAAAATGAATAAATGGAAAAATTATAATCATTTCAAGACTTCTAAATGCTATTCATGCTAACCAGCCAAATCATAAATCCCTAGTTTATTCAAACGAAAGTCATTTTTAGGGATCAATGCAGTATTCAAAGCAACAGCATTAAAAATAAATAAATAGAAAAATAACATAACATTTTAAGGATTTCCAAATGAGGTTTTTATGTTTAATAAGGTTTCATTTTCATATAGGCTATTTCTCAATCCAAAAGTGTGATGAACGAATCTCTTTATCAAATCATCTCAAAACGTTTGAGCAGTGAAGAATGACTTGTATTCATAATGAAGCTGACAACATTACATCAACGCCGGTTTCAATGACATCGGTACAAGCCATTTGCAGCCTCTTGCTAATTCAGAAGCTCTAGATCCAATCAAGGGAGGCGTCAGTTTACAGAAAATGGATAAGAAGTGCTCACAAAAAGAATATTAGTGCTGTCATTAGATGCCATAAAGAACAAAAGTACAATTCTCTCATTAGTATTATTATTTTTTTTGCCTCATATTTTCTCGATATGACTCGCTCACCGTTGCTCCGAATACATTTCGATGATTGAAAAGCCATGACAAGCTGTTGTGAGACTGGAGTCTGAAATCATTATGTATTCACACAAGCTCTGTCTCTGTGCAAATACCTTGACAGTGTATCGTCAGGGGGAAGCGAAAGTCACTAGGAGGCCAGACCTCATCCCTGGGGCAAAATACATCAACGCACCAGGAGTTTAATCCACAGCCGCGATGACAATGCTGCTTTGCTTTATAAATGGCTGAATTCCAAAAGCATTTTAATGGCGTAATCTTCCCCTCATCTTGTCAACCTAATGGCGCCTGCCTGTTTACTGTAAGCGAGATGCATGACGCGTGAGGTGCGAACTGGCAGCCGTCACCGGCCTGATGGAGATGGATATATATGCTCACAAAGAGCCACAGACGCTGTCATTTAAAGCACAGAGAGGGGGAACTCAGACTGCGGTCATATTCATAACTCTCTAATGCCACATTTTATTGCCCAT
This sequence comes from Cyprinella venusta, assembly GCA_038021265.1. Lineage (NCBI taxonomy): Eukaryota > Metazoa > Chordata > Actinopteri > Cypriniformes > Leuciscidae > Cyprinella > Cyprinella venusta. The sequence goes on from CM075878.1 coordinate 4,989,613, forward strand.
AAAGCTCAGCGATATACATTAGGTTCATTTATTCTTGGCCGACCGAGGAACAGTGGTCCCGTGTGACGTTTACATTTCAAGTAATTGTTACAAAATGTCTGTAAGAGCCCTCCCTTAATATCTCACTGAAAAAACAGCGGCTGTCCTCCTGTGACGGATTGATGTAAATGTGAGAAAGATCAGCACTTTGAAAGAGGGAGAATCAATTGAGTTTTCTAAGTGACCAAGTGAAAACTGAACGGAGGCAGAAATATTCAGGCATCAGCAAGAGGTGGACTCCCTGGAGGCAGGATGTTACTGACTCTGGAAAAGGCCGGATATTGCCATAAAGATTAATATTTCATTGATGAGTCAGAGCGAAAGCGCCACGATACTTTCTTTTTTCTTTACTGAGCTCTGCTCGTTATTTTCAAGCCTCTAGGAAGTTAGAAATGTTCTAATTTCGGATACTCGAACCAAATAATGATGCTGGGATGTTGTGGAAATATACTTTTTTCACTTAGTGTTTCACAACATATTTTCACTTGGTGGTAAATGGACTAATGTTGTCATGGTTACCTTATCAGGTGTTCATTAAAACAGCAGTTGTGTTCGCCTGAGGAGGTAACCATAGCAACCATTGCTCAAACACTTTAAGGATCGGTTTCGAATTGAACTTTGACATTTTACACAAATACGTCACGTGAGAATTAGCATTTAAGATACACTTCCATTCAGAAGTCACTGTAAAAAAAAAATTATTTTCAAGATTTGTTATCACAACATATTTTCTTTTGTCAAATCAACTTAAATAATTTATTTAGTTGAGATAACTTATTATTTTGAGTTTCTGATGATTAAATCAATCTCCATTGTATTAACTCATTGACTGTATTAACAAACTGTATTAACAAATTTTAAGGCAACCAGGTTACTTACCTTTTTAAGTTAAACCAACAATATTTTTTTACAGTGTACAATTTAGGAAAATAATAAATTTATTCAGCAGGGTCAAATTAAATTGATCTAAAAAAGTGATGACATTTATAATTTTACAAAATATTTTGACTTCAGAAAAATTCTGTTCTTTTGATCTTTCCATTGATCGAAGAATTCTGAAAAAAAAAAATCAAGATTTCCACAAAAATATTAAGCATCACAACTATTTTCAACATTGAGAATAATAAGAAATGTCACTTGAGCAGCAAATCAGCATATGATTTCTGAAGGATCATGTGACAATGAAAAATGGAGAAAGACCTACATTCACAGGAATAAATTACATTGTAAAACATAAAAAAAAATGGTGACTATAAGTTAAACTTTTAACGTAAGCCAAGACATCTTACATTTTCGGCTTTTGTGTTCCACAGATTAAAGAGGTTAGAGTGACTTGAATGTGAGTAAATGACTCACCAGGTTTCAGAACTTCTGATTCTGATTAAAGGAATATTTAAGACCAAAACATCAGAATCACAAAGAGAAGTTCTGAAACTTAGAGGTATGCAAGAGGTCAACACTTTTTTTCTAAGATTTTAATGGTCTGACCACAAAGCAAATCTGTGTCTAGTAAATCACTTTTAACTATATCTGCAGTCTTGTATGGGCAATTTTAAAATGTTATTTATTTTTTTGCAAACTGCAGCTTTTTGTTCTCTGTTCTTGTTCCAGATTTGTTACTGTTCACCGGTTGGTGTGCTGAAACTGAACCTCATTACAGCTAAATGCCCCTTAAACCTGTGAAAGTACACTCCACCATCCATCCTCCTGGCTGTGAACTCCCAATGGGGTGAAAACACACAGCCTATAATGTATTTAATATAAGAGCAAGCAGGAACATAAATCACAGGCAGGATTGTATTGAGTAGATGACAATGGCTTACATACAGTATGTGTGTGCTAATGTTTATTTGCGTATTGAGAGTGCAGATAGGCTCCTTTCTATGCTTAACGAGGCCCTCATGTGTAAGAAATCTGATTGGCTTCCTTTTAAATGCACCCGCTCTCCTACACTTTCAGATGAGATGGCTGTATCGGGGACTCGCAGAGAGAGAGAGACTTATGCCATATGGTTCAATGAAGTTTCTCCTGCAAGCTCTTCCTATGGAGAAGAAGTCATTTATTCTCTATAATGAGGCAGATAGCGAGGTTTAGTACCAACTAACTGGAGCGTCTGCATCTGCTCTTTGCACTCTGCCAAGCACACCCAACACAGTCAAATATGCGTAAAGAGCTTGGCGATTTACTTTACTCAACCTCATGCCATTCCAAACCTGTATGATGTTCTGTCTTCTGTGAAACAGAAAATAAGATATTTTACGAAATGTTCAAAAGACTTTCGAAATTGAAGGTTGGATTCTCTTAAGGCGAGACACTACAGGTGAATAGGGTTATTTTTTTAACTAGCAGATATCACCATGAAACTTTCCCAGTTGATTACATACATTAAGATGTGAAAAAAATATATTACAAGTTTTCTGTAATTTAATGTTTAAATACGCAAATTAGGCATTATCTAATGAAATATGCCCTAATTTGCATATATTTTAAAAAACAAAATCTGAGTATTGGATAAAACCAGGTTCAAAATTATTATTTCATTGTGTTCACATATTAGATGGGGAAAAAATTACAGAGGGATTTATGGATATCTACTTTTGTTATCCTGTAAATCAGAAAATACTGCCAATAGCCATGAAAAAATGATTTTCGCCATGTTTTTTGGAATAAAATTTTATGTAAATCAGGCTAGGAATAATATATTTACAAATCCCTCTGTAAATGTCTTCATAATATAACTAGGAATAAAACTGGAAAGTTTGGTGTATATAGGTGCTACTGAAGTGGAGATTTCGGACTTGGAGTATGAGAGAAAAGTCATTTTGAGAAAACGGGCTTTAAAGATTTAGCATCAGCCAATGAGATTGCGCATTTAGAGTTAAGTCCCTCCTTTTACTTTCACGATTGGCTGCTGGTAAAAAGGAAATGACCATATTTGGATCCGACAGCGTTGAACAGGAGAAAGAGAGCTTTGTGTGTGTGATGACAGGGTGCAGATCGCGATCGCTGAGCAGCGGGAGGATTTAAAATGCCAACTTTTGAAGAATTTATGAGATATCTACAGACGCAAACAGACAAAGTGTAGTAAAATAATGACCTAAATGTGTAGTTCAGACTTTTTTTCACCACAAGTCTGAAAGAAGGCATGTTATTCAAGACAAATATCCCAAAATCTCAAAATTGACCAGTGAAAAAAAACTATGTTTTTGCCTGCCGTGTCTCGCCTTAAAAGGCACAGTTCATCTAAAACTGAAAATGCGGTCATGACTTCTGTGAAACAGAAGGGAAAAATATGTTTTGTGAAATGTCAAAGTGGTTATTAAAATGGAAAGTAATGGAAAGTGATGGAGGGGGAGGGGTTAATTGTGAATAACACAATTCGCTGAAACGTATAGCATAGGTGTGTGTCTAAACTTTCAACGCATTCTCATCCTTTAGCGTCATATGTGACACTATATGAGAAAACGGCTAAATACTACGCACATGGCACCTGTTATCGTTAATATAACACGCGCTGTAGGTGTGGGGTAAGGTAGGGTAGTCTCATATTACGCTAAAGGATTTATGACGCCTTGGGTTCGCGTGTTATATTTACGATAAAGGGTGCCATGTGCGTAGTATTTCACCGTTTTGTCATATAGCGTCACATATGACGCTCAACGATGAGAACGGGCTAAAAGAGCGAATTCTCACAGCCAGAGGTAGTTTCGGAAGGAAACTCCATTTTTTTTTTATTCCACTGTTTTAAGAAGAGTATGATATGTTTATTATGCACAGTATAATCTAGCTGTCAGGCAGTCATGATGTTTCTTAGATGCAGTGAGTTTTCATAGAGGTGTTTATATGCAGATGTAAGATTAAACCTTGGATGATGATGAGGCTGTTTACCGCCAAGTTCCAGCTGCTGTTTTCTCCTAATGAGAAGTGGCATATGTGGGATGTAATGTACTACATAAATCTCTCCCAGTTGCACCAAAGGCACCTTTAGGTAATTTATTTCATTCCACTTTTTTTGTGTCCAAGTTTGAAGGAAACTTTTCCCTCAAGAAATTCTTCATAAAGGTGCAGTCTGTAGGGATTTAGCCAACCCAGAAATCTCTAATCTCGTGATAGCTCTCATGAAGAAGCCAAAGTTACTTTAGGGGATTTAGTGCTTTACGTGACAGTCTATATCAAGTGGAGCTGTGGACTTGCCAATGGCCCTTAGAGAAACTCTCTCTTACCTTTCCAATATGGGGTTTGTGCCTTGGGTTGTATGGTCCTAACATGCCTGAAGACCACTTCTAACATATTGTGCAGTGAAATATTTAATGTTTAAACTAATTGCCCCGAACTTTTGAATTGCGATATAATACTGTAGCCTATAGGCCAACATACTTCAGCACAGTGATTGGAGTTTCCAATATAAGTGTGCTGGATAATATGGCAAAAAGGTAAAGTGTTTTAACAATAAAGCTGTGTGAAAAGTGTATTTTACATTGTATATCACATCTCGCAGCAGTCTCAAAGGAGAGCTATAACATACACCAGAAAGAGGAGAATGTGAGGGGGAAAGTGAGAGAATGAAACAGTCTTCACACTGTGCCATAGTCACAGAAAACACAATTAATCAGCAGGGGGTTTAATTACGGGTGACAACACCGGCAATAAATCACTAAGTCGCATAACGTCTGTTTTTACTATAAATTATCATATTCATCTCACGGGACGAGCGGTTGTGTTTGATGAGGGTGTGTGAGCGGGTACGTGTTTAGGTAATGCTTACAAAAGGTTGCAGGTGACACAAATGATCTCCAGCAGTAGGCACCTGTGAGATGCATTCGCAGTGTGTGTTAAGCACAGCGGTGCCAAGGATATGAGGTTGTCATGCCTGTGCAAATGTGTTTTTGTTCACAGAAATTGTGTTTGAAGCTTTCTGGAGTGCCATTGAACAAAAGTGAGCTGCACTGAAGGAATCTGTTGACTTATCTCGTCAGGGGGAGGAAGGGCTGATTTATTATAAATTAAATAATAAATTAATGAATGAATGAATAAATAATTTTTTCTCACAGTTAAGTTTTGACTGGTACAAGAAGTTGAACGTTTGGAGGCAGCACTTGAACATTAAAGGGTTAGTTCACCCAAAAATGAGAATTATCCCATAATTTATGCAGCCTCAAGCCAACCTATGTAAATCACTTTCTTCTTTCAGCCAATCGGAGTTACATTTTAAATGCACCCGCAAAATAAAGCAAAAATCACAAACTAAAAGCAAGGAAAATTCAAACAGTTATTCAAAAAGCTTCACACAGAAAGGAATTTCAATAATCACACTATAACAATTTATAGAGCTTTGACTCTAATCTTCTCTAATTACTCTAATCTTCAGTGTCACATGACCCTTCATTAACCATACTAATATGCTGATTTCTTAATATTTTCAGTGGTTGAAAACAGTTTTGTGGAAACCTTTTCAGGATTCAGTGATGAAAAAAAGCAATTATTTGAAATATAAATCTTTTGCAACATTATAAACGTACTTTGGTCTATTGAAGGCTACTACTGCTATAGACACACCCATAAAAATCGTTCCTTTTTTTTTGTATTTATGTGCAAGAGAGCTGGTCCCATTTGGTAAATACAATCACTTGGAAAGTGGAAAAAAAATGTCAGAAAGGCACAAATAATGCATGTTGGCTGTGCTCCCAATGAAAAATGCTGAGCCAGGAAGGAATACTACCGTGAACATGCTCAGTGTTTTGTTTTGGCACCGTTCAAGCCTCTACAGGATATCCATCCCTGACTGCTGTGATGAAGATCTTTTTCTCCTATTCCGTCCCTGTTCTCCTTTCCATCAAACCCACCTGTTTTGCTTAGAACTTGTCTCTCCTTTTTTTTCCTTTTGCTCTGACTGTCTTTGCCCCAGTCTCTTTAGCTTTCTTTTTTTTCCCTCACACAAATATTTCCTGTCTCCCCGTCCCTCTGATACTGAGATATTTACAATGACAGCACCGTTTAGTCAATGCAGAGAAAGCACATGAATTTTACATGGCCCTCGTTCAATTCCAACAACTTGTCCCAGAAGGCTGTGCAATTTCATTTCAAAATGGCTGAATCCAAAAGCCCTTTGGGCAACAGCTTATGCGAGTCCATTTTGGATGTGTTTTCCTGTTGTGACAAGACTTTAAAGATGGGGAAAATGGTTTAATTTAAGCTATTGGCAAAAGACATATGCTTTACAAAAGAGCACAGCCAGTGAGATATCCCAGCAAACAAATGTAGGTTCTGGGAACGTTAGTTTTTGGTTCCCAGAACGTTCCTAGAACTTTCCCTTAAGGTTAAGGGAACGCTCCACTTAAGTAAAAATAACCTACATGGAAAGTTCCTACAACGTTCTTGTTTGGTTCCCCCCAAAAAAAACCTCACGGGACCATTCGGGAACGTTAGAGGAATGCTGTGTGTTTGCTGGGATAGTGCAAGATTGGTTTTTTGACAGACAATAAGACCATATTTTTTTTAGTTTTGTTTTGTTTTTTACAGTCCTTAGTGTGTCTGAGCCACTTTTATGCTGTGATTTGACCTCAGGAATGAAATATGTGGTGATCCTCGGCGTAGACTGGAGGTTGTATCATGCATAGACTGAATGAACAGGATGCACAGGGATTTTGTTCAAACCTGCAAGTGTATCGATACACCTTCCTCAAAGCATAAAAGATTTATAGTAAGATAGAGTTACCAAAACATTCTGACAACTATTCTGACAAAATATTCTGACTGACTGCAGAAACACCAGACAAAAATATCCCCTGAATATTACTGAATATTTCTAATTCTGATTTTGAATTTCAACACGTTTTAGATGCTTTCGCATGGATTCAAAGATACAGAATATAGTGACGACTGTGGCGTGGAATAGTTTTGAGCATTTTGAAGGTGAACTACTGAATAAATTCTGCGTCTGTGTTCCATGGAATAATTACATCATGCAGATTTGAAGCCACATGAGTGTGACTAAATGATGACATAATTTTCATTTGAGTGTGAACTATTCCTTTAAGGGTGAAAACAGATAAGCCAAGCATCCTCACCTTTCAGAATAGTGATATTGCCCCGCACACACAGAGCTCAATGCAGCTCTGCACATCCCAGAGCTATTAAACCCTGACAGAACACAACACTGTATGCTGTCCATCTTCACCGTACAGGAAGAACTCATGGGGCTGGTTCAGAGAGATGAGCGGGCCAGAGTTTTAATAGCTCTCCATGCCAAACCCTAGGCGCCTACCACTGAGAGCAGCAGTCACTTTGTATTGATTGACCCAGGGTAATGGTCGGGGAAACAGGAAAACATGAGCACACCCACAAGCACTTTATCAGGAACCCTGAGTCTAATATCTAATGAGTGAGCGGAAGTCCAATGCATTGTCTTATGTCATTAAGCTGGAAGAGAACATGAATGTGTACATTCAAGGGCCCGTGACCAGGCGCGTGTTTAATAAAAGTGCCATCACTTCACACTGAGTGGATTTGATGTTTCATCATCACTTAGACTTAAATCAGAGTCCTCGGGGACCAAGAACCATTGGAGGGGAGAAGAAAAAAAAACAGAAATTAGATTCTGTCCGATTATTTATTTATTTCAGATGCACAACTGAGAGGCTTACATTTTTTTTAGAACTGCTTTCCTTTCTTCAATGGAATAAGCATTTTTTTCTCAAGGTCACTCCTACAGGGGGCGAAAGGGGCATGCTGGTATTTTGGTTGAGAGTTTTTTGAAGTAAGAGGTGAAGAGAGAGACGGGTGGAGGGCAGGAATGAAAGGGGGTGATGATGAAAGGACAAAAATGCAGCAATGAAATGGAGAGGAAAAGAAATTTGCAAAAATATAAGATTGCTGGTACAAGTGCTGGACTGAGGTATTTATTTTTTAACTAGTTAGCAGACAACAAAGTTAAAAGGAAAGCTCAACCAAAAATAAAAAAATTAATGTAATCCTCCATGCAACATAGTGACTACGTGTGTCAAGCTCCAGAAATAACCGTTTATCCCGCCCCTCGGATTGAAGTAGGCCAATTGTGAGTTCCCAGACCTAACATGGCTTGCATGCCAGGCTACACTACAAGTGCACATTCAATACAGCTGCTTTCACATATTCCAAAGAACCAAACTGATCATAAGATTAATTATGTTCATTAGGGCTGGGTAATAAATATCGATTTCTTGATATTAATTGATTCTCATTTTTACGAACCGATATCGATTCTTAAATCTCAAGAATCGATTAGTCATCCTGTTCCATTTGAATGAATGGAACATTGTATCGCGGCTGCGCGCATTCCAAAAATCGCAATAATCTTTGTCCTTTGTTACTATTGATATGAAACAAAGTCTCAATTTTCAAATTACATCCATTTTCTTTAGAAATTCAAAAACATAAATAGCGTTTTGAAGCAGTGGCGTGAGATCGCTCTGGCGCAGCTCAAGAGAAGCAGCAGCGCTGATCTCTCTTCCGGGTTAATAATACCAGTCACAGCGCCAAATAAACATGAATGAGCATCTGAAAGTGTGTTAAAACACAACTTATCCAAATCCGTATCATGTCACATTGATTCACTCAATCAGCGTTTCAACCGTGGAAAGACGTCAGTTAAACAGCTTGTAATCAATGTCATGTATCGTCAGATTTACCTCAGAAAACCCACATCAACTCGTTAGTCAGCTAGAAAAAATAAATGCTCTAGAAAGGAGCATTTTGATAAATATATACACCATATTACATATGCATTATAATCTTAATGTACTTCAATATTTAATGAATATTTGAATAAATTTGGCAAGTTTTTTTATGACAGCCACCATTTAAATGTTTATATTTCATATAATCTTATTATTATAAAATAAATAAAAGTGTAATTTAAGTGTTTGTATAACCACAAAACAGTTCATTATTACCTCCATATTAGGCTAGCCTAGGCTACAACTAGACTCCCATAGTTTACAGCATTAGTTAAGAGATCTGATTCCCTTTGCCATTTATTGTAACTGATAATCAAAATAATCAATATCGAATCGAAATCGAATTGCAAGCTTGTGAATCGAAATCAAATCCAATTGTGAAATTTGTGTCAATACCCAGCCCTACTGTTCACTATTTTTGTAAATTTGAAGTTTTAAAGGCAACAAAATGGTCAGTTTCTGGTCAAAATGTAGTCAAGTAAGTCAACAGAAACATTAAACATTAGCAGAAAAATAACACAATACTGACATTTCTCCTTTTGTGTTATCTGGAGAAAAATATTAGTTACCATGCTCTGATCCAACTGATCTACTTTTGATAAATACTGTAAATTGTGTTTAATTTGCTGCAATGAGACATTCACCACCTGTTCAGACAAAAGTCATCACATCCTCCCTCCTATAGCACAACCATTCAGTTTAAGCACTTCTGGTTTCTCACCATCGAGAGTCTCAGTTATCTTTGGGGCATTATATGCAAGGGATTTTAATTATTCCAGTTCAAATAAACCTTGATGCCTAAACCTGGCAGAAGCTGACAAACCTGGCAGACTCTTTTTCTCACTTGGTCTAATTTTCCCATGAGTCATTGCCGTGCAGTGATTGCTATCTTCCAAATGATGCTATGCCTCTGTATCTAATGACTAAAGTGTCACTATAAATATACGTCACTGTTAAAGAAAAGATCTGAGAGGAAAAAGACTAATTTTTGAACGTCTTCAACAGAGTCACAACTGACGCAATTTCTGTCTTCGGGAATGGATTCCAGCTTACCGAGCAGAGCATTTTGGTATACAATTAGATGAGAGATAATAAGCCACGGCCAAACTAATCAAAATTCATTTGTGATATGGAGATGAAATTAATGATTGAGAAAAGCTTTGAAATCCCACTGTTTGTGTTGACCCTTTGAAGTTGTATGTTCTTCAAAGGCTGCGTTTAATCATATTTCAAACAAGGAGTGTTTCAAGATTCATCCTCCACATCCTTCAAATTCATCCAGTGAAAGCAGGACACAAACATCCTCTTCCTCTTCAGATCATGTATCATAATCAATGCCTTTTCAAGCAAACAAGCGTTATACCGTCAAAGATGGCATGGTCTTGTATGTTCATTTCAATCAAAGAAACCCCCCCCCCCACTGAGCTCCTTTAAACATTGACATTCTCTTTCATCTCAATATTCAATCAATATACTGATGCCTTATAATGCTGGCGAATATTATATTTTATAACTCATCCACAAAGATTCAAGATTCCAAGCTGACATTTAAATCAAGTGCACAGATTCTGCTATTTTACTGTCTCTTTAAGTGTGCAGTTTATGAGAACATTAGTCATGGTTTTCATGACAGTGTGCTCACCGTGCATTACATCAATATATATGAACACAATACCAGAAAGAGCAGGATGTATGAGCAAGGTGTACGTTTATTAACCTAACTTAGAATAAAACAAAGAAACATGCCAATAAGATAAACAAAGAAAACAGAGGAACGCAGGGGAAACAAGAAATGAACTCAACAGCACAAAACATTCAACCGATAATGAACTACAAAAACGGGACTAGAAAGAGGAAATGAAACAAAATTCCTTATAAGGGGAGAATGTAACAATGCACTTATTTTGTAAAACTGCTTGTTAATTCTATTTTTATTGTAGTTAATTGTATTTATATGTGACATGCATGACATAAATACTGTAAATTGTAATGAAGGAAAATCTAAAATTATTCTAATAAAAAACAACCAGTATTTCAACGTATTTTTACTATGCTGTATGTATTCCATGTTTACTACTATGAAATATATAGGGCTTTTGAAGGTTTAGTTCACCCAAAAATGAAAATTCTTTCAGTATTTACTCACCCTCATGTTGTTCCAACCCCGCAAGGCCTTCATTCATCTTCGGAACCCAAATTAAGATATTTTTGATGAATTCTGAGAGCTGGATCACTCCTGCATAGCATACTAAGTTAGTCCATATGGCTTCTTGAAGAATTGAAACTTGCCGTACTCGAAAAGTTATTAAATACATCGATAAAATAGTCCAAGTGACTTCAGTGGCTCAATCTTAAGTTTATCAAACGACGAGAATACTTTTTGTGCGCAAAAACAAACAAAAATAAGGACTTTATTTCAAGTATTCACTTCCTTCTCTATAAGCCTCTAGTCAGTTAACGTAGTGTGATAGCGTAGAGCTACGTCACACGTAGGCTCACTATTGGCCGACGCTGGTCAGGTGTTTGATGCATGTGACGTACAATAACAGAGGCTTACGTTATTAAACTAGTAACCTTACTCAAGGCAGAGAGAGAAGTAAATCAATAGTATATATATATATATATATATACGCACACACTATTCATTTACTTATATACTATTATTTATATATATATATATATATATATACACACACTATTCATTTACAATGCAAAACATTAAAAAAGTACTTTAATTTATAGGGAAACAGTCAAAATAAAATGCTATATAATGACAACATCTCCCAAAGAGTAGACCAAATCAAAACAAGACTATTACCAACAGAAATAGACAAACAATACCCAGAGTAGCTGCTAAATCGAACAAAAATTTAGCCTCTGAATGAGCACAGAAGTCATTTTTATATATTTATTCATATTACAGGCACAGCTGAGCCCTGCACAGCTAGATTAGATTGTAAACACAAGACAAATTCTGGGTTGATTTAATCATGACATGCAGCATCTCAATCTAAATGGTTTCGTGAACGCCTTTGTCTCGATCAGATGCTTCATGTTGTTTTAGTGCCCATGTAAACATATCTTCAGGCGAGTTATTTCTTATATCCTACCAATTAGGGTGAATATACCCCCATGATGCATCATGCACTCGGGGTGAGGACTGAAGACCCAACATATGGTAGAAACATCTGGAAAAACTAATCTTCACAGGATAAGGGGAAATCTTTTACAAATTGTGAATAGAGATTTATGAGAATAGATTGCAGGGTTCAATCTCGATCACGGCTCTATGGATTGTGAGAGAAATGTTGCGGTTTCTCAGATGTCCGTAGCCTATAATCATCACCAACTCACCGCGATTGGTGAGTAACTGATTACCATTCAGCGTGAAGAGATGACATTTTCTTTACCCCTGCAAATTTTGAATGATCAGATCCTGCTTGATAGTGTGGAATAAAATCTCCCTGCATCAGTAGTTTACCCAAAGGCTCATCTCCATCAAGATAATGGTACTTTCAAAACGTGGGTTCTTTAGATCTAAAGCAGAATGACCTTTGAAAGAGGATGATAGTAAAATGGAGAGTCCTTTGGTCCAAATCTCCAAACATATGCACATTTATTAGACTGGATCCCATCAGTTTCAGAAGCATCAGAGTCTCATTGTCATGGGTCTCTGGGAATAACAGATGGCGTTAAGTAGAAATATGGCGGTTTGAGCCACAGAAGACATTTGTGGGTTCCAGGCATGGCCTTGGCATCATGCTTTATGATCTGGTCGATATAGCTCATCATCGCTTTGGATGCAAAGATCACTGCAGGATGAAATCACACAAGCTTATGGCGGCTGCTAAAAATGACACGTCTAGATGCAGGAGTCATGGGCTGTTCACACAGGTACATAGAAAACAGCTATACAAACAGCTATAAGAGCGAAGATTAGAAGTAGAACTAAAACTATAAAAATGAAAACAGAAAATATAAAAAATAAAATCTAGTTCAAAATATTATCAAAAATTATAATAGTGTATCAATATAACTAAAACACAACAGGAATGCAGAGACACGTCCTGTGTGAACGGCCCCTCACACAGCAAACACTCACTATTCTTCATCGGTCTTGTGTGACGAGGCCCAACAGCTCAAGATGAAGAAAAAGAAGAAAAATTGAGGACAGCGAGTTCAAAAACCATTATAGACTCAATTGTTTCCACTGTAATACAATCCATTCCTCTTTTTTATAGTGAATGAAAATCTATTATGACCACCGTCTTCCCCCAACACACCTCCGCCGGCCACGCTGCCCCTTCCCCTCCCTCATCAAACCTCTTTACACGAAAAACACATCAGCTCTTGGTTTTCAAAACCCAAGCAAAAGCACACTTTAATTTATTTTCTCGCCCTCTCTGATTTCTTTTAGATTGGACGTCAGTCTGCATGATTACCCTCAAATCAAGACTGGGCTGAAGCGATGCTTCGGCTCTGTGTTTCCTCAACAGTACAGTAAACACACGGGCAGCTGCTGTAGAGGTGACTCCTCACAATGAATCTCAGTCACGACATATATCACCGGCTACTTACACCATCACATCACTGTCATCCACTCCGCCCATCTGAGCTGATTACACAGTGTTGTTCTCCATATTAATCTAATATATTAATTAACATCTCAGTCTTTTATGTGTACATGGCTTTTTTTTGCCAATACACATATTTGAAAGAAAGTTATAGTCAATAAAGTGTTAAAATTTTCAGTTGTTGAAAACAAGAGGTCACTTAAAAAAAAAAACAATTTGCCGAAAAAAACTGCTTTCACGATAGATGATAATAATAAGAAATGATTTCTGAAGGATCATGTGACAAGTAATGACTGAGAATAAATTACATTTTAAAATACAAATGACAAACAAAAAACATTTTTAAATTGTAATGTTTCACAATATCGATGTTTTTAATGTATTGTTGATAAAATGAATGCCTCGGTGGACATTCGAGAATATAAATCTATAATGCTGTCACAAGTATGCGTAGTGGATCAAACTTCAGCAGGACACACGTTTCATTTAATAAAGAACAAAAACTGTATATGATGACGTGGACTGACAAAGAACTGAAAGATACATGGAGGTGATTTCGGTGATTTGGATAGGCTCCAACGCAAGACAGTATAGAAGAATACAATGTCATCAACATGCGCTAGAGGTAAACAGAGCAAGATGAATTGCACTGGCATTTGTGTTTTTTATGTGCGCTGGAAAAGACGAAAAAGCGAAAGAGAAGAATATGGACGAGGTCATTGCTGAGGCCAACTTGGTATGCCAATTTTGCAAATAATGCTCGAGGTAAGGAGTTTTAAGTTCTAGCGCCATCTAGTGTAGATCAATACACCATTTCGGGTTGAATTTTTATTGGCTAGTCAGTGTTGTTTAACTGTACGACGTACTGTAGGAGCCATGACCCATGAAATCACCACAATGGGTCATGTTTCGCCTGGACCAGCCCAAAATCGTACAATGTTTATATAGACCAAACAAACTAATCAATAAAACCAGTGACAGGTGTAACTGATAATCAGAAAATGAAAACCAAGGTAACTAAGGCCGTGTCCACACGGACACGGGTATTTTTATAACCGTGACTTTTTTTTTACACGGTTCGGCCGTTCATCCACACGGAAACGCAGTATCAGGACACTGAAACCGAACATTTTTGAAAACCCCTGCCAGGCTGAGTATTTTCTGAAATGCCGGTTGCAGTGTTGTCGTGTAGACAGCGAAACCGGAGTTTTTGCACCGCTGACGGCTTCTGATTGGCTAACGTGGCTTCACGGTTAGGTTTATATCGCCGCCTGCTGGTGTTGCATGCTCTTGACAGCGCTTGATGTCTTGTTTTTGCGTTTTCATGTGGACGGAGGTTTTTTTTAAACGCAGGAGGGAAAAACTCCGGTTATAAAAATAACCGTGTCCGTGTGGACATGGCCTAACTGAAACATAGAAGTAAACGTGCAAAACCCACCCACAAAGACAAGAAACTCCCCATCAAACATGCGGAGAGACAATCTCACCCCATCAAACATGCGGTCTATTATATGATACATATAATTCCCAAAGACAAATATCAAGTTACGTCCTTCATTTTTTTTTTCACTTTGAAATGTGTAACGTTATAAAAGTAAACACTGCAAACACTGACTGTAAGTGTATTTCTCAAGGGCACAGAGATCACCCGGGAAACTGGAACACACAGAGAAATTCCACGACAAAGGGAGAATATGCAAATACAAATATTAGTTTAATATATTAGGTATTAGGTTAAAGTTATGGAGAATCAGGTACTTGAGCTTGCAATCATGCCCTGCAGGTTGCTCCAGGGGTATAATCTTTGTAATTAATGATGTGTAAGTATGCCACAACTAAACGTGTTATTATGTGTGGCACAGTAAGGCGACTTATTAATATGAGAACCTCTCCCATAGTTCCATGTTATTGAATTTATGGTTTGTTCAAGACATTCCTTATCTGCTGGTGCATTGTTTGCGATATACTATAAAATACATCACAGACTGAAGATAGAGAAAACATAAATACAATGTCTTTTCCAAACACTCTGCAATATTGATGCAATATTGATTTCGGACCAAGTGCCGGGGATAGTTGCACCATTGTTGAATGTAACGTGACCATAATAACACTGTCTAACTTTAGGTAAGAAGTAAATATCTAGTACAACAGTATAAAAAATGCAGTGAGTTGGGTGCAGTCATTCTTTTCTATCAATTCAAGTTTTCAGATGAACTTGACATGTATTTTTGATTATTCGATAACATAATCTTTAAATTAGATACTGTCCGAGGCAATTTTGTGTTTTCAGTCTTACAGAGGCTGAGCCTCGTCTTATCAGCACATGAGCTGTTATGGCTCAGGTGAGTATTTCTTACCTTAAGTGTAAGAGCTCACGAGTTTAAATTCAGCTTGACCCGACAATGTCCTAAAATAAACATTAAAATAGCATCTATTTGGCAGTAGATGTACAGCCTATCAGTTATATGGAGGTGTATTTGACTGCAATTTATTTTGTGATTTCACTGGAACGTATAAAACCAAAACTTTTGAACACAGACATGCAAAATGCTTATATCAAAGTATAAGAAAAACTAAATGGCTCTTTAATCACGGAGTCAGACAGTATAAATAAAACATATATAAAAATAGCATTTCTCCATGGAAACAAAACCGAATATATTTCCAACTTGAGACATCTGTCATCAGCGATAGTCTTAACCTCTATCTCTTGGAAATAAGAGCAATGAATGACTTTTACATCATAATATAAGCGAGCGAGTTCGTGTTCCAGCGGTCAATGTCTGTTTGATAGGTTTAATATTGGCTTCGGGGTATGTTTTAAAATAAATGAGAAGCTGCTTGACCGGGGCATTGAAAGATAAGCTCAAACTCACACATTACATGAGAAGAGGAATAGCTGTTGTGATTAAGTGTGTGTTTATGCATGAGGAGAATCACTTAACAGGATTACTGGGGATGGTGAGTCATTGTGTTGAAGCTATATGGCTGTATATTTATAGCAAAATACATTTTAAAGAATCCTGCCACAACCTAAAGGCTAAAAGATATGTCTTCAAAGGCCATGACTGTGTGAGCAGCTGAAATCGTCTTGGCATATCCGGTTCTGGCATAAAAGCTCTTAATAAGACTATTTTGTCCGCAGTAAGCAGCCACATCTACATAGCTGTTTGTGAGATTCCTGCACACTCTCTACACCCCCCAAAAATACAAAAATATAAATAAATAATAATGATATGCAAGTATAAAGTGCACTATTTTGTTCAATATATTTACAAGGATACATTAAATTGATGAAAAGTCACAGTATTGTTACAAAAATTCCTTGATAAATGCTGATTTTTTTAACTAAAAATTCACAGTTTTAACGGAAAAGACTGAAGATATACCCATGGCAGAGTCAAGGGAACTGAAGACCACTTCAGCGGAGTAGATGCCACTATAGAGACCCGCATGATCTTTTTAATTTCTGTCATTTAGAAAATATAAAGTGGATGGATTAAAAATATTAACCTTTCCTTTGCAAAGGCTCCTAGCAGGAGCCTTTTGTTATACCTGCGAGTTACACTTTCAGTACTTTTCTGATGACATGCAGCTGCGCTGTGTTACAGTGATGTGTTTCGAATTAGTGAAAGGTGCTGTCGATGCATCACGTTAACCCTAAGAATAAACATTCACGAGTCAGCAGTTCCCCTCCATCTCCTGACTGCCTGACGTCCCTGCATTGTTTCCGCCATCACGTGTCTCCAACATCTGGACTCGTGGGATTTGTGGCACACAACCCACAGTGTTATGACTCTCCTGTCAAACATGTAGCGTGTTAAGCAACACCTTTCAAGAATCTCACAAAACCAAGTGTTACATTCCCTTACAGGAGCCATGCCAGTGAGTTTCATACAGACAGTCCATCCTCCGAAAACAGAGAAGCTCTCATCCATCAGGGTGAAGCACATTAGGATCTCATTGCCATAGTTTGGGGTATTAAGAAATGAACCATTAGGCAGAAGGAAATGGCATGTGACGACACTCCAGGTGGTATGAATCTGACTGGATGATTCACACAATCATTGAGAGCGCACAGGAAAACAGTCATATTTCAGCATGGAAAACCTCACACACTGCTGTGAAGAAAACAGACTGGGGTTACTGAGGCGAATGCTGATGGTATGAAACTCATTCAAGCGCTTCCTTAAAGGAGATAAAAATGAAAGTTTTATCATTATTTACTCACGCCCGTGCCATTACAAAATGATAGGATTCTCTTCCTTCAATGGGAAAAAAAAAATCGGAATTCCTGAAGAGTCAATATGCAGGACTTTTTCCAATAGCACTCATCATTACATCGACTGTAAAGCTCCAAAAAATGACAAATTAACACCACAAACGATCTCAAAAAGTGTCCATTTGACTTGTGCGTGTTCTCCTGACTCCATACAACATCTTTGCGCTAAGAAAAGAGCACATTTTAGTCATTACCCACTGATAATCGTTTACTCAAGAACTTCTGCAAACGAGTCAACAGAGACGTTAAGAACTGGATCAGTCAGATAGGTGAAGAAATCAATCCGTCTATTTTTATGAACTCGCTCAAAAGAATGATTTGTTCACTCATCCGATTCTGGAGTTCAACTCACTTGCTACGTTTACATGCAACAAACCAAACTATCTGTAATTGAATTGACATCTTAATACGATTGAAAAGCCTTCATGTAAACACCAGTTCAGCTCAGGCCAAATTAATTTCAATCGGACCGAAAGGGTGTTGTACTATCTGAAACAATCCTATCAACAGCAAAAAAATAAGCAAGTAAACTTGAATCCTATTTTCTCAATCAAAAGTACAAAGGACTTGCACTCTTAGAAGAAAAGGTTCTATCTAGAACCTTAAAAAGGTTCTATCGGTGCTACATATTTGGAACCCGTAAAATTAAAGGGATACTCCACTTTTTTTGGAAACTCTTTTTACCACTCTCCCGGAGTTAAACAATTGAGTTTTACCGTTTTCGAATGTATTCAGCCGATTTTCTGATATTTAGAAGAATATCAGTAAACAGACAGTTTCTGGTCTCATTGACTTCCATAGTATTTTTTTTTTCTATGGAAGTCAATGAGACCAGAAACTGTCTGGTAACTGATATTCTTCTAAATATCAGAAAATCGGCTGAATGGATTCGAAAATGGTAAAACTTGACAGTTTAACTCTGGCAGAGTGGTAAAATGAGCCTATTTCCAAAAAAAGTGGAGTATCCCTTTAAGGGTTCAATTATAAGGACCCTTTAGTGGTTCAGAGAAAAAGCTGAATTTCACCCTTAACTTGAGTGGGCTCTCAGAGTTTAAATGCTCACATGTTTAAAAACTGTTTACACTGTCTGAGGATCAGTTAAGTTGAAAAAAGAAATGATTTAATTAAAATGAAAAACTCTCTCGCTATCTTTGAAACCCAGTTTATCTCAGATGTCACGTCAATTAAAAATTAAGAGGCGATCATTTCAAAGGTATAGCGCGTGTATGTGACAGTCTTTAATTCCACTTTTATGAATGTCCCAAACACTTTAATTAATAATGAAGCCTTTCATGAGCTTCATAATATCCAAATTTATTTTTCATAAAACGGATCACCCACGTTTCTGTCCTATGAAAAAAAAGTTGCTTAAATGAATTAAAAAAAAATGTTAATGAGACTCAAAATTCCTCAAATAAATCACAGAATTACAACGGCCTACTAGTTTTAAGTCATTTCTGTAAAAGTAATGAGAAGTATTTATGATGATTCCTCAAATGGCTGAAGTGGCCTGAAGTTTAAACTCTTTTGTTTAGAAACCCCATTAATCTTTTCAGTGTCAGAGCACAATGTCATGTGAGTTGTCAACACTGTGAGACGGAAATAATCAAAACAATCTCTGCATACAATCTTCAATAAATTGATGTCTGTGACAGAGGCTTGCAGCAAAATGAGAATTAAGGGGGGGAGGACTGTCCAACAAGAATTTATATCCCATCGCAAAATGAGTGATGTGGACGGTGATTAAAAATATCTGTCTGAGCATTTCTGAACACCTCGACAAGTTTTCGAGTACATGCTCTTGGGGGGCAAAAAAAAATCATTAGTCTCCAGATGATTGCCATTTAATCATTCTGGATATAATTTAAAATCCAAAAATGATGACCTTTGCTCAAAGATAACTTACATTTTCTGAGCTATTTGTTTTTGCGAAGACTTTTTTAATGTCACGGTACAGTGTACACACACCACGCACCTTTATAGAGATCGTTTACTGCACACATGCAAAAAAAACAACAGCACAGTTTCACATCCTTGAAAGCAGTGGATGAAATAAATGTCCGTCTTTGTGATATATCTTGGTCTTCTAATAAATCTAAAGCTGAAAGCGTTGTAAATTTTCCATGTAAGCTCTATGGCTTCTTGCTTTGCTCTGTCAATAACTATTTTCTATGACCAGTAAATAATGATTTTACATCATATCATGATGAATGAAATATTCTCAAGTGTTTACACTGCAGACACTCTCTTTGGACTCAGTACAAGTACAGCGCAATAGATTTTTGCAAAGATGTCAATAAGATTTAGTGCCATTCAGTTTGTACACTCATATAATCATGATGTTGTTAACTATCGGCCTGTGCCAAGCGGAGGGTGTTGAAATGACTAAATAGGTCAGATAATGCATCACAATTTGCGAATTGTAAATGTGTGTCGGCAGAGCCACTTTCCCCGAAGAAAGACGTTGCTTCATTATCCTGCTCTAAATCTATGAGAAGGTTGCAGTCTGTCTTTGAAGGTTTAATGTCTGCAAGTCTGCTGACCCCAGGCCTAGTAGCTCACATTTATTTTAAGTATAACACAGACTCTGGTCTTATATCCTCATCTTCCTCTGTCGTTCTCATTTTAGAGCCTTGAGCATTTATTCCTCCACTCATGCATTAAAGAGAGTTAGGCTGGTGCCAGTGCTTCAGGGTTTATTCTCTTAGGGTGGACTTTTCTGTGTTAAATAGTCTAGCGGTAAAAGAACTGGCAACCAAAAAAGCTAGATTTCGATGCTTTATAGAGGTTAGCAAACCCTCTTTTTTAATGCTCTTTGCTGAGGGTCCCGTAAAGGATATCTGTCTGTTGCTTTTGATTTGGTTTGCAATTTTAATGAAAAACTGTAAGAATTCCAACACTGTTACTTTAAATTAAAATGCTTGTTTTCTATTCTGTAGAATTTCACTGGGTGAAAATTAATTAATATGTAATCTTCATTGCCATTTAGGTGAAATTACTGAACTTAAATATACAAGCTCGATAAAAATGATCATTCCAGAAGAAAATTCAAATGGCACTTAGAGGCTTTTGCATCTTCATAATAATTTCTATTACTGTGGCATTTTTTTCTTTAAATTTTTGTTTAAATAAATGTGTAAATACATCACAGTGCAATTTTATATATATATATATATATATATATATATATATATATATATATATATATATTAGGGGTGTGCAAAAGTTAATTGAGATTAATCGCATCCAAAATAAAAGTCTGTGTTTACATAATATATTTGTGTGCGCTGTATAATTATATTGTATATATAAACAACACCTATGCATGCTTGTATATATTTAAGAATTATTTGCGCTTAAATTCTGTAAAATATATTTAAATACATTATCTATATTACAAATATAAATATAACACATATACACACACAATAACACATTTATTTAAATATATAGATGCATGTGTGTGTAGTTATATATACAAAACAATTATATACAGCACAGACAAATATATTATGTAAACACAGACTTTTATTTTGGATGCGATTAATCGCAATTAATTTTTGCACAGCCATAATATATATATATATATATATATATATATATATATATATATATATATATATATATATATATACACTGTATGACAATTCAAAACAATCATTGATAAGTAAATTTAAGCTAAAAAAACGTTCATCTTTACATCTTTACAGTGTGTGACATATTATGTCACTTATGTGTATTGCATTTGTGCATTATATTATAATACACTTTATTTTGATGGTCCACTTTAGACATTCTACTAATTATATAAGTAACTTTGCAACATGTCAGCTAACTCTCATTAGATCATTACTAGTTTAAGTTCAGGGTTAGGTGTTAGGGTTTGAGTTAGTAGAATAAGTTGCAATGTAGTTGCAAAGTTACTCTGTTGCGGGACCATCAAAATAAAGTGTCAGCAGACATTAAGTAGAGATAGTCTACTAATACTCTAGTGAAAGTAAGTTGACATGTTGCAAAGTTACTCATAGTTAGTAGAATGTCTATAGTGGACCATCAAAATGAAGCGTTACCTGTAATGTATTTAAATATGGCAGTATACAGATTATACAGAACTGTTAGACGTGTATGGAAAATATACAGACACCATGTCTATGTCTGATATGTGTATTCCTGGCCACTACTGTATAGTGCAAATTTGTAGTGCAAATTTAACATCTTAACCAAGACGTTCATGATTGCTCTAAAATTAGGTTTATACAGATAAACTTTTGTGGCAGTGTTTCCACTGCGTTTCTGGACTGCAATCAGCACAGGAAGTGAAATGATCCATAGATCTCTGTTAAATCTGAGCCATAATGTGTGGTTAGGGTCTCGTTACTTTCAGAAGAGATTATGATTATGACACTTTTTTGTTATGATTGGCAAACATAACTGTTTCAATGCCTAAGCAGATTGGGCATTACTGAATGCTATGCACTATAAAGCTCAATTTGTTTACTTAGCTTTATGGCTAATGTGGCTCACATGCATCATTGGCTTAACAAACCATGGCTAATGTCTCTAAGGTGAGTGCTAGTGGAAAATACTTTCTCAACCTCATATTATTAAAACCCTACTGATGCCCCCCGACCCCCCACCACATGCACACAATTATTTTGTCATTTTTTTTTGCACGTCACAGGCACACTCACGCACTCACACACACACAAACACACATACAGTTTTAGAAAGGCCCAAGGGCCTTGGTGGCAGGCAGATGTATCAGGCCAGGCACTTTTATATTCTGCCTGTATGTCAGTGTGTGCCGGGGTGCATCCATGTGTTACAGATGGGGTGTCCAGCGGATAAAGTGCCGCGGTGACAGCCCAACAATAAACAAGACCCCCTCTGCACCCACACACACTCCTGCAGTTTTCCTCTTGCCCTAAGAGAGTAAAAACCAGAGATAGGTGCGAACAGCACAGATCATATCATGAATATATTTAAAATCTATTCCTCCGCCTGTTGCATTTTTTTTTTACATGGAGGAAAAGATAAAGCACCCCATTGCGATACTTCAGTTATTTTGTACTGTATGTATCTGTTTCGGTCTCTAGCAAAGTAATTATGTACTAATACTATTTGGAGGTAATACACATTGTTCTTCCCTCTGGCTCTATATGCCATTTTAGACTTTCCCTTCTCCATAAATCTTGTGTCCTGCAAATTCCTTTTCCTTGTGTCCAGTGTTGGTAACGCTTCCTTTTACAGTCCAGTTACCCATGTAAATACTATGTATATTAATAACTACAATTACTGGGTAATAACTAGTACTAACCCTGAACCCACCCCTAAACCTACCCCTGTTCCATGTACTTACCTTATATTAGCAGTACTTTCTAGGTAAGTACACTGTAAATACTGTACTGTAAAAGGAAGCGTTACCGTTCGGTTCAGGGGCGGGGTCAGGGGTAGGTCATTCGTCCGAATGGGCAACTTGTCAAACGTACAATTTATAAAAAAAACGTACGAGTGTGGTTGTACGAATTCGTACAAATTAGCCACCTCGTAAAATATGTACAAATTGCCGTGAGATCGGGTTGAGATAGTAACTTGAACAAATTCTAAAACAGTATTGCATGAATGCATTATAGAATACAAGACATTTTCAGTATGTCGTTCGATATAAAAAAGGCTAATTGAAAAATGTTGCGACACTATCAAAATGAAATGTTTTGAAAATAAATGTATTCTGAACATAACGTACCACCTACACTAAACCTAGTGTTAACAAAAGCAAACGTAATTTACAAATCATGATAAAAGTGTTATAATAGTATTGTGCTAGCAACTGCATGAAAATTAGTATTTATTAATCAACAATCTGCCCCGCAAAACAAAATATATGAAATTAATATTATATCATCAACATCTTCATGATGGATTGCCAATTTAAAGCTACACTGTGTGATTTTTACCCGCATCTAGCGGTGAAAAGGTATATGACCATCCAGTGAATATTATGGCGCTTTTCCACTACACAGTACCGGCTCGACTCGGCTCGCCGCACCTCGGCTCGCCTCAGCTCGCCTCGCCTCGGCTCGCTTTTGGCTCCGTTTTCCATAGCAGATAGTACCGCCACAGATAGTACCCGGTCGTCATAGCGACGCCGCAGTAAACTGCCGTGACGTAATCTAATACGCGACACATATCCGCGCTTCCCACACACACAGGACAATGGAGGAAATCGAGTGTATGCTGTTTTTGATCCTCGGGATGTGGCTGTTTCTCACAGCAAGAAGACAAACGTTGTTTCATGAGAGGCTGAGGCCAGCAAAACGAAACACTGCTGGAAAAACGAGACGAATCCGGTTGGCGCGTGCAAGATGACGCAGTGAATAGTGACGATTTTCTCTGACCAATCGGCAGTCGGCATTGTTTTACGTCACATTTTAGTATCGCCTCAGCTCGCTTAGAACCTCGCCGGAGGTGGTACGAAAAAAAGTACCTGAAAGCAGGTACAGGTACAACTTTTACACAGTGGAAAACCAAACAAAGGCGAGTCGAGTCGAGCCAAGCCGAGCCGAGGCGAGCTGGTTCTGTGTAGTGGAAAAGCGCCATTAGTTTCTGTTCCTCTCAATTACGATTTCGTTTTAACTCCTACGGTGGCCAATGTAGTCCAAGATTAACATGGCTTCCACTTCGACCTCGTCCATGAGTGTTAACTCAAACGTAAACGCGAAAGGCGAAGCTTGAATTAACGGGTATGCCCTTCTTTGGCTAATGTACTTTCAAGATGGAGGGGCAACATGGCGACCGACATTAGAACCCCTTACCCGTATGTATTTTCAATGGCATATTATACACTCTACGAGAATACTTTATTACTTGAACGAAGTAAATATACATTAATGAGCACATATATTTTTGAAAGAACTAAGTGTTTTTAGCTAAGAATAAACAAAAAGAGTTACACAGTGTAGCTTTAAGTAGCTTCTTTTTGGAGAACATACATGGAATTAGAGTGACCTTTTCACTATCCCCTCCAGAAAAACAAGAAACAAACAAGTGATACCAACATAAAACCATCCATATTAAATAGCGATTTAGCACTTCCGTCTGTCTTTCCTTGCAACTACGTCTTCTGACAGTACACTACCAGTCCTCTAGAGAGCATTTTACCTCACGTCTCAGCACCTTCTGTCAACCAGGTGCTACAGTCGGCTGGTTATTGACAGAGAAAAAGAGCACAAGCGCTCATAAACCTTTTAATACCCATCTGCAAAGGTCAGTTGTCTGATGCTATCGAACTGACCCAAGGAGAGGAAAACATGAAATAAGAGGGAAACAAAATGAATTCTCTTCCATCTTTGAAGTCTATAGTGCAAAGCGTGAGGTTTCAATGTTTTAAGCTAAACCTTGAGCAGGTTGAAATGCCTAGTCACAGATATGGTTGTTTGTAAGTAGCTACACATTTAACTTTTATAAGTTTGTTTGCTGGTTGGTTGGTCGGAGACATTTTTCTAAACGTTGAATATAGAATTTTTCATGTTACAGCCCCTATCATAAGTTGCACACACCATTAAAATGATCAATTAGTGCATTTTGTATGTGTCTGCTTTAAGAAAAGCAATTACATTGCATTGAATGACATTATCAGAATAAATCAATGTAATGTAATACAACCCCCCCCTCCCTCACTGGATCCCTCTACAGCTGTACCTCCAGCTACGGGCTGACAGCCTGTTAATGCTTCACACCTCACAACATAAATGCCAAGAGAGCGGGAGGGAGAGAGAGAGGGAGAGGAAAATAGCAGCATGTTAAGCCTTTGTAAAGGGTTCCCCCATATTAGGAAAGTTCTGTTACAAGTCCTGTCACATCCTTCATCACTAACAGGAGACATTGGACAAACGCCTGTGGAGGAGGCATGTTTTTCTGCCTGTGTAGTCACAATACTGAGAAGAATACACTTGTGAAGTCTACAGGAACTGATATTATTCTAGGAATTTGTATGTAAAGTATGATTCTTGTAGCCTATGGTTTTATTAACTGAAATGAACATTATTTACATACTGACAGAATCTAAATATTTTATGTGTATGAACATGTATGCATAGCATTTGTTTATGTATGAACAATTTTAAAGAGACATAGACAGTTTAATGAATGGAATTAATAGGTTGGTTTAATTGCATTTAAAGTCCCCATGTTGTGAAAAGCCAGCTTTTACTGTGGTTTGTGTTTTCTCTTTTAAACTGCAGTGAACCAAAGCAAAAGCAAAGTTATTGGTGTATCTGACGTCTCAAATACATTGTAACATGTCTACGTCTGATCCTCAACGAGTGGATCTCTGAGCTGGTGTGACTGTGAGTGGAGGCGGGGCTAGTTTGCATATTCATAGAACCACTTATACTAAATGCGACAAAGGTATAGTTACATTCAAGATATTTCTAAGGCATTTTTTTTAAAAGGACAAAACGTTTAAATATGTAATTTTGGTGATCGAATGTGAGTTTGAAAGGAGACATTTACTACACGGGGACTTTAATGTGATTTTTTTTAAATATGTTCTCTACCATCACTTTATTTAACACTTTTGAGACACCTAATTTGAAATAACCATTTCATTTGATCTGTGATTTCTAGGGCTGTATTCCTATCTTATAAAAGGATTTTACCACTTTTGAAACCAAACCTAAAAAAAAAGCATTATAATATTAAGATTTTAAGTAAAAAAAGGCTTTAAGTAGTGTTGCCAACATTTTGTTGAAAACAGCTTTGCTACTTATTTTAGTGGAAATTGTAATAAATGTTTTTTGGGAATTCTTAAATGTTGGCTTCTTTAATGAATGAACAATAAAATTATCATTGACAAGGATACAGTTCTATTTAGAACCAGAAATGGTTCCATCCCCGACTTCATATGGAACTCCAAAATGGTTCTACATAGAACCATTTTTTTGGTAAAAGGTTCTATTGACCAAGAATGGAACCCCAGGGTTCTATATAGAACCCAGAGGAACCCTTTTTAAGAGCGTATAGAACCTTTTAGGGGTTCCAAATACGTAGCACTGATTCTATATAGAACCTTTTCTTATAAAAGTGTAGTGATGATGGTATAAAACATCTGCTCAAATTAACCACATCCAAGCTCCGAAAGGTAACAAAATGTGCTTTATTTTATTCTTCTGTAATTTTTACTCTAATATCAGTAAAGTTTTATATTATCGCAGACAGAGATCCATCCGTGTTAGATATTGATCCTGGTCACAAAAGATATTATGTTACCGGATATGTAATAATGACTGGCAAAAAAATGCATGCATTTAAGGGGTAACTCATAGTAGCTTCTGTTTCTAGTTCGAGAACAGATATTTACTCAGTAAAATGCCACTGCACAGTAAAGACAAATCCCCCTGAAAGTGACAACTAGAGAAATCTCTGCTCTCTGTTTGTTTGGATTTACATTAGGCATGTTTTGTCAGAGATCTACTGAAACAGACTGTGCGTAAAAATTGTGTAACACCTCTTAGACAAGTAGCAATAGCCCTTTACATGTACCGTACCACTAGAGATGGATTTAAATGTAACACTAGCTGACCAGGGAAGTGGGATACCTGCTTCAGCTCTCACTCTTTCACAAACGCACACATACACGCACTTGCCAGAGGGTTGTCAGCTTGCTCTTCCCCATCAGCTGCGATCCAGTGTGGGATGTGTCAGGAATGACACATTGGCATGATGGAACACCTGTCTCTCCCCTGACACCGCTGCTGTTTTCCTTCAAGGGAGGCACAAGACAGCGCAGGAATATGACTGGTATCAGTCTTGTCAGAGTCTAAAGGGTGGGGAGACCACCCACTGTCACACGCTCCTGAACACCTGTGACACATGCCAACAAACTGCCCTCCAATTACTCTTGAACTCTGGACCAGGTGTGAAAATGAAATTTTTTAGCAGGTGTGTAACTGGCAAATGAGTTGAAATGGCACCACAAGAATGTGAATAGTTTTTCTTAAAGAGGCCATATTATGCCCTTTTACCAAGTACTGATTTTGTTTTTGGGGTCTACTACATCTTGGGACGTCTTTTGACCATACGTCAATATTCGCCTTTTTAGGGTACCCTTAAACATCGGTTAGATGACGTTATCCGATCCTAACCCAACCGCAGACCTAAACCTACCCCTAAACCTACCCCATCACCTAACCGGCGTTAAAGGTAAAGCGTCAGTTGTATGACAGCCCGGGATCGTCATGTAACTGACGTTTAAGGGTACCCTAAAAAGGCGGATGTTGACGTATGGTCAAAAGATGTCCCAAGACATCAATTATATGACTACTTGGGATGAGACTGTGTTAAGAAACACATTACTTTTCCATATTTGACATTGTTGCATAAACTCTCTTCCCATTCCGTGTGTAACTCTCTGTTTAGCTCCGGTGTCTATGAAGACCCTCCGAAAAGCGCAATATGCTCCAATGTGCTGGAAGTGTTGCGATTGGTCAACCTCTTTGAGCATTTTACCATAACCCTGAGTTTCAACCAAACAGCAACCTTCTGGTCTCTCTCTTGAATCCAACACGGAAGTGACAAACTGCAATTCATCAACTGGCCGCCAGAGACAGGCTCCAAAAGAGAGTCAATCCCATAGAACCCCCATGTTAAAATGCCCAACTTTACAGCAGAAAAAAATATGTTTACAGCCTGGTACAAAAATGGGTTTTGGTCTGTATAGCAAATTTGGCCTTCATGACATCTGTAACTTGACAATTTGTTTTTATAACTCATGCGTTTAAATTAAATTATACTAAGCCTTAAAGGTCTGCATAATTAAGGGTGTGGCCACTTGCTGTCAAGATAGTGATGGCTGGCTCCGCCCACTTTGGGCTTCAAAAATGCCCTTTAGAAACCTACGGGTGACGTCACAGACACTACGTCCATATTTGTTTACAGTCTATGGATTCAACACACTACCAGAACAAATAAATTCATACAGGTTTGAAACAACTTGAGGGTGAGTATTTTTGGGTGAAATATCCCTTTAATTAATGAAATTCAATCAAATTCTTTGGACAAAAATAATTAATAAAATCAACCAATTTCCCACTGTTTCTCTCATAAAAAAAATCACATTAAGGAAGTTGAATGTTCTGTGAACACCATTTTAGCAGCTCTGATTGAATGAGTGACAAATATAATATTGAACAGAAGGACATACACATTAACAGGACCTCTATCTGACCCTTGAAGCTGATGCAAATGTGCTTAAATGATATGCAAAAGGACTGCCTAACCTTCCTTTATCAAAGTATATGCAGTCAGGGTGTCTATACAGTTGTCTCCCATCAGCTGTAACAGGGGAATCTGCAATTAGAAATAGTGTGGGCCATCATAGCGCCTTTGCCGCCGCCTCAGTATGCCCGTCGCCATGGAAACCCAAACCTGGCAGGTCTGAAATGCTTCTTACTGAGGCGGCAGCATATGGAGAGATGGACAAAAAGTAGAGTGAAAAGAGACAGAAGTGAGAAGTAAAGAAAAAATAAGCCTGAAGAACGGACAGAGCGAGAGAGATGGAAATAAAGAAACTGTCAACGGAAAATGATGAAGTTTAGAAGGACCTGAGATAAAAAAAGCGAACAAAAGCAAAACAGGAGGAGATAAGAAGTGGGCAGCACAAAAGCATGTGTAGAACTAAGGCAGCAGCAGTGGACAAAAGCAGAGACGTGTCACCAATGAGTGTGTGTGTGTGTGGAGCAAGCGGCCCGCCGTACCCTCGGGGTCTGGAGCAGCTAATCCAATCTGCTGACACACTGCTGCGTAACCGCGCGCGTTACTGAGCTGCCCTTAGAGACACCTGCTCATCAGGACACACACTCTGACAGAGTCACTGTCGACTGTGTGTGAGAGAAAAAGACAGCATTTTTCCTGTGTCCTCGATGACACCCACCACACAACACTTGCTCAACTAAAACATTATGCATAATACAGCTTTTTTGCTTTTCTGTAGACTGAATGTAAATGACTTTCTGGTATAAAACTTGAAGCTTGTATATGTAAAACTGAGATTACTGAGATTGCATAAATTATCATGTTTGCCTGTTGCATCATGTCTTGCTTCTTTCTTTCTTTTTCTATTGCCTCAGGATGATGGTATATGCATTATACATTAGCCAGGGATATATCATCAGCAAAACAGATATGGACTGATATCAGTGATTTTTTTTTCATTGGGTATATCATCGATGTTGATATTGGATAGTAAGTCAACTGATATCTGAATGTGGATGAGTTAAAACCATATCCTGTGGTAATGTCAACATATTTGTTTTCTTACAAGAGGTTCTCTCTTATTGCATACGTTTGGAAAGATTCATCTTTTCGAGATATTGAAGCCAAAGAATTATCGGAAACACTTTACAATAAGGTTCTTTTATTAAACATTAGTTAATGTGTTAACTAACATGAACTAACCATGAGCAATACATTTGTTACGGTTTTTGTTCATCTTTGTTAACGTTAGTTAATACAAATCCAGCTGTTCATTGTTTGTTCATGTTAGTTCACAGTGCATTAAGTAATGTTAACAAGATTTTAATCAAGTATTAGTAAATGTTGAAGTTAACATTAACAAAGATTAACAAATGCTGAAGTAGTATTGTTCATGTTAACTAATGTAGTTAACTAATGAACCTTATTGTAAAGTCTTAACGAATTATCCTTAATTTTTGTATTCATTGTCAATGCAACAGCTAGCAGACCTAGAGCAGGCTGTCTAACGTGTTCATAGGCTGCCCTGTGGGAACTGCAGCCGCCTACCAATGAGCCCGACGTGATTTCACGTCCAATGAAGGGCGCTCATGCCTTCTCAGCATCATAGCCCGCCCTGTTTTGTATTCATTGTAAGCTATGCTAATTTTAACATTAGCTTATGCTAACCCCTCCTTGTTTGGTCTCAGCATGAGAGCTGCGCATGTGCTAGGCCACCTGAACAATGGCCCAGACAGACTGTCCAGGAACAATGTTCCCCCAGGAGAATGGTCCCTGCACCCCTAAACAGTCCAAACACTATGGCGCCTTTTCGGCAGAGTGGAGGTCGACCTCTTTGCGTCAGAAGACAACGCTCACTGCCCAATGTTCTTTCAAAGAATGAGGACACGCTGGCCCAAACCTGGCCCGGCTGCTCGTACGCTTTCCCTCTGATTTTACTGTTGCCATCAAGAGAATCAGGGAAACGCGCCACTCTGTGCTCCTTATAGCCCGCGTTGGGAGAATAAAATTTGGTTCCCGGAGCTGACGCGGCTATCACTTACTGCCCCATGGCCCATTCCGGCAATGAGAACAGATCTCCTCTAGGCTCTTTCAAGCTCGCGGCACAATCTGGCATCCCCATCTAGAGTACAGGTCTCTGCATGGTCTCTTCCTTAAAGATCTGTTGGACAAGGGCAGGTCCCCCTCCACGCTCAAAGTGTATGTGGTGGCCATCGCAGCGCTCGCAGAGTCGACACGCGGCCAGTCAATAGGAAGAAACGAGCTGATGCAGATGTGCATCGGCTCGTTCAATAATACTCAAAGACAATATAGGCTCCCTGAATTATTATAAATAATATTTCATAATACACCTTATACTGTAATTAGTTTTAATAAATAATTAAATTTAATAACAATGTGTCTTATAATACCTTGTTCATGATATAGGCTATATTAATAGTGTAAAATGCAATTTAACACATGACCAACCCAATTAAAGTATCATGTTTTTAGTGCAGGTTCAACCATCAATTTGTTATTTTTATAACCGCAGTTACATCTATGAAAAGATATAATGCTTTGCAATGTGTACTCTGGAATGCTTGATTCTGATTGGTCAATTGCAGCATTCTATAGGTTTGCAGTGAACACAACACTATCATAGACTGTTGCCCCCAGCAACCAATTTCCTATGTTTGCTAGTTTTCACTGCCTGTCTCTCATATCAATCTCTTTTCTAACAGATAAAAAAATGGATTCAAATCAATATTGCATGTCCATTTATTTATGTACGTGGTAAGTAGCCATGTAATAAGTGGGATAATACAGCCAGTCAGGAATTATTCATTACTATTATTTTGCATTATGAATACCTTTATAATACTGTACATTTCATTATAGCTCCAAATAAAAATATATAAAGATACTCCATAACATATTTTGAGACAATGATACATGAAGCAGATAAGTAAATTATATTTTACAATATATAAAACATTAAATTCCCAACAAACCTGATACCCGCTTTTCTAAAATATTTGCTTTTTTTGTGGGGACTTTGCATAGACATAATGATTTTGTTATACTGTACAAACTGTATACCCTAACCCATTTCTTAAACCTTCCCACCACAGAAAGATGTTTCCTCGTTTCCTCACAAAGACAAGGATTTCGGATATATTGCCATTTTGTCCCGATAATGTAGGGTTTACAGGGACCACACGCACACATCTGCACAGTGAGGAATTGTTCCCCTCTGGGCCAAGGACACACTTTTTAGTCTGCATTCCTCTCACAGCCACAATATCTAATAGATCTACCGGTAATATCGGACACCGCAAGTGCGTGTATATGACGCCGTGTGCTTGTTTAGGCATATAGATGGCCAAGCATTTGTTTTATGTGGGTGAGGAGGGAGATAAAACCCCCCACAGACGCTGGCGTTTGGGATCTAGACAACATAAATCAACACACCAGCCAACCCTGTGAGACTGTATTTCATGCTCAAGGAGTCCAGCGTCCAAACTGATCCAGGACTTCGATTAATCTCTATTAGACAGCGGCTCTGCCTGGCCCGGAGCCCAGTGGGCAGCTCAGGAGACCCATTCAAGCCATGAGACCTCTGCCTCGGGCACACGCATAGGACCGTGCCCTTCTCTAAATCCTGGCTCATGCCCCACCTTGAGCCAAAACAAGCCACAATCCATATCTGATCATATACGACGCCTCTTTCAACAACAACCTGCACAAATATTTGTACGTACTTACTCATTATTAAAAAGATGTTGCCCATGTATAGGGCTGAGCTCGCAATTGTTAGGCACACAGTGACGCCAAAAGTATTATTTCTTTAGTGAGTCAAAGTCAAACTTAAAAACAGCTGTAGTATGTAAGCAATCACACACTGTAAAAATTCAGTGACCTTGAGTTTGACAGTGATATAGGTGTCTGTGATGATCTACCGTGAAAACACTTGATGGTTCTTAAATTAAGCACGTTCATCAGAAGAAATTTACATTTCAAATATCTTTACACCAGAGAGATCTTACAGTATATGAGATGGACCACAGATGGCACTTTAACATGGTGATGTTGAATATATCACTGCATAGCAACTAACCATTAACCTTAGCACATGCCAGTTTTACATGTCAGTGACTATTTTGTACTGGAAGAATAAATAAAATACGTTTTAATTAAAATGTTTGTCCTTATTTAATTTTTTTATTGTGAAGTGTCAATGCCAAAGTCAAAGAATGCAAGAATTACTTTTATAAACTGTATTATTGAATGTAATGCAAGTCTACCATATGCAAATAAAATGTAAATACAATGAAAGTAGAACGTTAATTTTACTGGTCCAAAATGATCATATTTCTCTGCAACAAATCCAATTAATGCTTATTTTCAATTCAGAAAACGATGCCTTCAGATGTGTTGCATCAAGTTTGACATCACTGACACCAAACGGCACTGGATTTTGCATGTCACATGACCAACAACGAAAAGAAAATTTAAAAATACGCAACTGCTAATCAGATTTAAGAGCTATGACAGAGGGAAAGATCATTTATTACACTTCCTTTCAAAACCTTAGGGCTCGCAAGAGTTTTTTATTGAATGCTTTTGAAAGTATGTATCTTATCTTATATATCTTACTCTTCTAGGCTGCATTTATGTGATCAAAATGCTGTAAAAAACACTATATTTTTTTACAATTTAAAGTAACTGTTTTATTATGGCTATATTTAAAAATATTATTTACTCCAGTCTTCAGTGTCACATGATCCTTCAGAAATCATTATGTGGTGCTGCTCAAGAAACATTTCTTCTTCTTTTTCTTCGTCTTCTTATTAATATTATAAATTTTGAAAAAAAATGGGAACCCCTAAAGGGATATGGTGATGGAAAAAAATATTAAATGGGAGGAAAACAATATATTTAAATGATTTTTGCACTCTCTCGCAAAAGTGCTGCATTCTGCCCGAGAAACTTTGCGTTCCCTCCCAAACTTTTGTATTCCCCCAAGAAACTGCAAAATAATCAAAGATTTTGAGAGTGAATCCAAAGTTTCCCTAACCCTTCTCTTCTGCTCAAAAAGAGTCTTTAATAAAATAAACATGGACCACTCAGGGGATTGCAGGAGAATAAATAACACAACCGAGTTAACTTATATGATACTGGACACTGAACAGAAAGAACTTGAGGCTTAAATATACAAGGAAAAGAGAAAACAAACAGGTTTGTGCAAAATAATTAACAGCTTCCCTGCTGACAAGGGACCAACAAGGAACTCAAGCAAACAGGAACAGATCAGACAGAGTGAAAATGAAACCAAAACAGAACAATACAAAAATATACATCTTACAATATGATGAACATCAGTTATTGTAAGGCTCTATCTATCCACAGTCTGAAAATACAAAGTTCCAAGGGGTGTTTTCTCTGAAAATCCTTGGAATAAGTATAACTAACTTTGCCCCACTGTGACAAGCCTTTGTGCTCAAGGAAGCACTCCTAATCCCATCAGCTGATTAACACATCTCATAATTACACAGCTGCCTCTGAAGTGGGCTGATCACATGTCCTCAGTGATGACAGAGCAGGGAGCGAGGCTGAATAGGACTGGAAGAGGGATGAATGGAGGTGTGCATAGGTATAAATGCACTCTTTTGGTCCCTTTCTTTTGTCAAGTGGCCATTTAATGGCAAACAAACAATTCTCTGAAGTTTTTATCTAAGGTAAAGACACTGTTCCTACATGTGGCTGCTCCATTAACACAATTAGCAGCAAAAGACAGCACAATAGACAAGCGCCAAGCTTGTCCTTGATGGGAATCCCCTGACAGTTGTTATAATATAATTTGCAGCATTGAGCATCAGAATAAAATACCCAAGAGACTGCAAGTGACCTGGTGAGGGTTTATGTTTATTTCTCTCCCAGAATGTTTGTGTGCCTCAGGGGAGCAGGAGACGCTGCCTCATCAGCCGTAAAGCCTACTTAAATACATCCAGGTGCGGTGGAACTTAAAAGAATGATTCCACCAAGGTGAAACATGCTAACCTGTGTTATCAAGGCTGGAATAAGCGATGAAACAATGAAGAAGACCAAAAACAACAACAACACATAGCACCCATCACACCAACATAACCTTCCAGATGGTTTTAGAGCATTTTGGGGAATTTGAAAATCAATCTTTTTGGTGACCATCTAACTGACCTGCTGAACACTAGTTTGGAATGAATATAACTTAAACTGGTAGAGCAGCCAGTCCTGCTTAAACCACCTGAGTCCAGACAACCATCGTTTCCCATTCTGATCAAGCTAGTCGAGTTTGCTGGATTTAGATGGATTTTGGCACTTGTTAGCGTGCATGCTGGGAGACTATTGTGGCTAAAACAGATTAAACCAGCTAGTAAGACCATCAACAGGCCTCCCAGTCTGCTCAGGCTCAAACCCCTCTAAGACACATTGTAGCTGACCTATGGGTTGTATTCCAGAAAACAGGTTATGTGACATACCCGGGTATACCCTTTAACTGGCTTCTCAACCAAATGGTTGAGCACATTTTCAGTCACTATATTTTATTGAGAGGAGTACCTAACTTAACTCAAACTGATTGAGCCTCTATCATCTGATTGAGGTATATTATGCCAAAAATAATACACCAGATTTCACAGTGTCAATCAACGGCACTTGTTACAACACTTTTTCTAACATGGATTTCAGAAACAAATAAATCACCCCAGCCATGTGAACTGAAGCTAAGCACAATTTGAGTTTGACACATTACACTGTAAGAGCCTTAACTTTACAAAATGATGTTACTTGGTGCATAGTATACTTTTTAATAATTTTTCACAAAAATGTTCAACCAAATGGTATTGGCACATAACGGTTAATAGTCACCCCCCTTTTTCAGAATGGACATTACTATGCACAATTTAAACTTGGTTGTGTAGTCATTGAGCTTAAAGAATGATGTTAAAGACCTAAATTTAGTCTTGTTTTAAAGAAAACACTCAGCAGATTATTGTTGAAGTAAATGCACTTCAAAAAATAAAAGTATATGAAAAAGTTATGGACGTTTTAAATTTACATTAAATCAATATTTTTTTCTTTTATGTAAAATATATGTTTTACAAATATATGTTTTTTTCCTATAAAATTACAATAAAATCAAAGCCATATATCTAACCAAGTTGTGTTCCAAATTTGAAGTCGATATCACAAAAATTGAAGTTCTCACGAGATTTTGTTTAGGCGTAATACCAAAAATGACATAAATTCCATTGAATTTAATGGAATAACAAATTAATAAATTTCTGTCCAAATATCACTTTTGTTACAAAATATTGAACCATGAGACTCAGGCCTTTCTGACAATGTGTTTT
Organism: Cyprinella venusta; assembly: GCA_038021265.1. Taxonomy (NCBI): domain Eukaryota; kingdom Metazoa; phylum Chordata; class Actinopteri; order Cypriniformes; family Leuciscidae; genus Cyprinella; species Cyprinella venusta. The sequence goes on from CM075878.1 coordinate 5,025,851, forward strand.
GTCAAAACTAGAATAGGTTCATAAATTATGATGGGCAATGAAAAAGTATGGCAAAGTATGTGTATGATTTCTATCCAAATCTCAACCATTTGGTAGAGGCCGTTATTTAACTACTAGCGACATAAGAAGGTAAGAAATGCAAAAAGAGAGAGAGAGAGAGAGAGAGAGAGAGAGAGAGAGAGAGAGAGAGAGAGAGAGAGAGAGAGAGTCAGCCTATAGAACAGATCCAAAATTTTCAGCTGCTAAGAGGATTGCCAAGAATTTCACTGATAGACACAGTTATTGAATGCCGATAAAAGAAAAATCTTCATAAACGACTTCATACTGTATTACAACAATGACAATGACGAGACGTACAGAAACCTGATACGGCTATAGGATCCGTTAAATCCTTAGAATCCTTCACAGCTGACAATCATCCCACGAATCCGGAGCAAATCCACATCAAAATTCATAGCGCTCACTTGATCTCACTTCATTTGATTAATAATTAATCAAAGCATTAATGAGATGGTAGGGAAACAACCAGGGACTGGATATTAGAGGCACGGCTGCTCTATAAGGAGAGTGAGATGACTGTAGGAAAATAGGTTACCAGACACTCCTGCTCCATCTGTGCTGAATTTGTTGTGGATATATCTAAAGTTAATTTCCCAGAGGTCTTTGCGCCTGCCTGGGTATAAGACATCCATAAGCCAACAATAGGGAGGCTGAGATGTGATGAGGTTATGTTGGCACCTTGGCACGCTGGGAGCCACAGTGTAGCCTCCTCTGAAATTCAGACTAGTGTGGCAATCTTCACCGCCTGTCTGAACGTATACATCATATCCTGTGAAAGTCAAGCTCTCCTTGCTACCACCAACATAACTCTTCTTCCTCCCCTCCCCCTTCTCTCGAACATCCTCGACCTTCTATATCTCTATTGCTCTTTCTGTCTGTTTTATCTTTATCACTCCTTTCAGTATTGTTTCCCCCATAGTTAAAACTACAGAGCTTTGATCATAAAACTAAGCATTTAGAAATATTATTTGGAGATTTTTTTACTCTGGTCACTGATGCCCATCAATGGATTCAGAAGGCATACTTTGGGATAGTTCACCCAAAAATGAAAATTATGTCATCATTTTCTCACCCTCATGTTGTTTCAAATCTGTACAGTTGACGGTAGCCTGTGACGTCCATAGTATGAAAAACAAGTCAATGGCTACCATTAACTGTTTGGTTACACATTCTTCAAAATATCTTCTTTTGTGTTCAGCAGAAGAAAGAAATGTAATTGTGAATGAGCAGCATGAACATTCATCAAATTGTCTTCTTTTGTGTTCAAAGGAAGAATGAAAGTCTTCCTCCGGTGTAGAACAATGTGAGTGAACTCTTTTTATCTCATCTCGCGCATGTATCCACATTTTTAAAAGTGCCCTTGAACAGATGGGGGTGTCACAACATTTTTTATAGTACAAGAGTTGGGGTGCCTTCACCGCTTATTTGCATGTTCCAGTCAGAGAGGCTATCTGTTTGGATGATGGAGGATAAAAGCATGGCATGATTAGTGGGTTGATCCTCACAGAGGTGAAGGACATGGAAAAGCTCGGGCTTGATGAAAACACAATGGGCCATCCCGCTATCTTGGCCCATGACAGCAGTGAATAATTTATTGACAGGTAATCACTGGTCAAAAGTGTAATCATGGGGGCATTATGGAAGTCAATGGGGTGCATAAGGGGACCTCAATAGAGGCTGATTTCTATTCATGATGAGTGGTCATCTGATTTTGTAAAAACCACAGCGCAGTCTTTTTCATGTTGGAAATGAATTCATCATGCTGGTTTTAGGATGCCAGTTGTTGCTTTGGGTATACCGTATCTGCAGCTTCCTAACGGCGTCATTAAAAAAAACCTCTGCCTGGCAGAAGAAGCCGCTCATTTAAATGGTTCAAAATCTGTTCAGCACTAATCAACATTGGTAGTCTGATCCAGAAATAAATGGGCATTCGCAACCCTTTGACTTTCATAATGTAACATTTTCATAGTGATATCTGAAAAAATATGGAAAACTTTGGATTTTGAAAATTTAGAAAACTGGATTAAAAATAAAAAAATTGTCAACAATGTCCGTTTCTGGTCAGTCTGGAAGTGATGGATAGTATATTCTTTTGACATTCTTCAATAAAAGGACTCTCCTGACTTCATGCTCTGAGGTTCAGTGTTCCTGAGGAACAACAGGTACTTCAGTTAGCAACAGCGAATGTGTCAAAGAGACCATAAAATCAATTGAAGCAAGAAATTTATGGTTATACTTATTAACCTAACTTGTAATCTTATCACTCTCAGAAAAAAAAGTACAAAAGCTGTCACTGGGGCTGTATCTTTTCAAAAGGTACACTTTTGTATCCAAAGGCTACATTGGTGGTACATATTAGCACCTAAAATGTACATATTAGCACCTGAAATGTACATATTAGCACCTAAAATGTACAAATTAGCTCATGAAATGGACATATTGGCACCTAAAATGTACATATTAGCACCCAAAATGTATGTATTATCACCTAAAATGTACATATTTACACCTAAAATTGACATATTACCACATAAAAAGTACATATTAGCACCTAAAATGTACATATTAACATGTAAAATGTACATATTAGCACCTAAAATGTACATATTATCACATAAAATGTACATTTTATTTTAACACCTAAAATGGACATATTAGCTCATGAAATGGACATATTAGCACGTAAAATGTACCTATTAGTACCTAAAATGTACATATTAACACTTAAAATATACATATTAGCACCTAAAATGTACATATTAACATGTAAAATGTACATATTAGCACCTAAAATGAAAAAAAGTTTACCTTTTGAAAAGGTACAGCCCCAGTGACAGCTTTTGTACTTTTTTTCTGAGAGTGTATTACAGTGCAATTACACAAATAATTGTGTTTTTTTAATTAACTATATAGGGTTAAAGTTAGGGTTGACTGTAATTATGTAAAATGTTCTGTTATTACAATAGTACGTAACATGTAACTATGCCACCTTAAAATAAAGTGTTTCTAGGTGTTGTTCTTTGTGTTTAAGACAAAAAAAATAATAATTTTGGATGAAACATTCCTTTAATACTACTATGAATCCTTAAAGACAGCCACCCATATACTCATACACACAAACACATGTCTGTGCAGCATTCTGGGAGAGACTCTGTAATCGAGGTCAGTCACCCTGTACATGCTTTGATCCCTGATCATAAAGCTTGGAAATCAGTTACACTCTGTCAAAAGCCTTGGAACATTTATGGCTCAATAATGATATCTGCCCTCTTCACATGATACTCTCATGTTACCAATCAAGAAGCAGCAAGCTGCATCCCATCCAAATGGAAGGAAATGCATCCAACACACTTAGAAATTAGTTTTTATGAATCCATGGAACAGTGACACATACAGTACACATGAATAGTCTCTAATTTGAGTGATAATCATCAGTTGTTGAGTAATTAAGTTAGCAATGAATTGCTAATGGTATTTCAGCTGAATTCAAATTTAATTCAGTGTACATTTAGTTAAATTTACTCTCAATTTCTAAGTGAAAGTTTCCTTTAAACCACTTTATTTATTTGATTTTTTTTTTTTTTACATTGTAGTCCCAGTCAGGCTGGGCTTTGGCTCTCGCAATGGGCAGAACACCACATCTTTACTTCAGCAATGTAAAGGGGAGAAAGTGCCACAAATACACATCAGTCCTGCCAAAATGTAAAAATCCCTCTCATTTGTCATTTTCTCACTCTCAGGTTCAGCTTGTCTCTCACTTCAGACTTACATCTATCTTTTCTCCACCACACTTATACAGCAAACCAATGCCTCTGTTCTTTTTTTAGCTCGTTTGAGCTTTTTTTATTCAAAACAACTCAACCTTGCCCATCACTTGCATCTAATTTTCCACAGATCTCATAGCTTTATGTAGTGTGAGTCAAAAATAAAGTTGTAACACCAACCCACTCTGCCTTGAGTGACTGTGTCTCTAGCAGCACTGTGTCCGTGGGAGGCCTGATCCAAGAATGGATGACTAGGTGAGGAAAGGAAACTCTGTGACCGTGAGACATTTTTTTTTTAGTTTATTTCTACGCATTCTCATTCCAAGCCGTCATCTAACTGACGCTTTGGGAAGCATTTTGACCATGCTTCAATATCTGACACTTTAGGCACCCTTAAATGATGCCCTAGGATCGCGTCTAACCCTACCCCAGACCTAAACTTTCCTGAGTCATCTAACTGACGCTTTACCTTTAGCAGTCATCTAACTGACGCTTTACCTTCAGTCAGTTAGACGACGCCCTAGGATCGCGTCATGTAACTGACACTAAAGGATGCCTAAAGCGTCAGATATTGAAGCATGGTCAAAATTGTCCGTTAGATGACGCCTTGGGATGCTATTCACAGCATCCACTTTCAAACTACTGTGTTCAAATTAAAGGGTGCTGGGAGGCTCACATTAACAAAGTAGGTTACTAGCAGGTATTTTATGTTAAAGCTACACTGTGTAACTCTTTTAGTTTATTCTTAGCTAAAAACACTTAGTGCTTTCAAAATTATATGTGCTCATTAATGTATATTTACTTCGTTCAAGTAATAACCCAGATAGCAAACTGACATCGAATCAACGTGGAAACATGACATCGAAACAACGTTGATCTGACATTGTTTTGCTCATTGAATTAACGTTGAACCAACGTCAGACGCGTCATTCTTTCAAAACTAACGGAAAATCAACTTGAAATCAACGTTATGAAAGCAAACCAATTTTCGATTTTCATTTAGCTTTGAAGAATGCCGCGTCTGACGTTGGTTCAACGTTAATTCGATGAGCAAATTCAACGTTTTTTCGATGTCATGAGAGACGTCGTTTCCACGTTGATTCAATGTCAGTTTGCGGTCTGGGAAAGTATTCTCGTGAGTGTATAATATGCCATTGAAAATACATGCGGGTAAGGGGTTCTAATGTCGGTCGCCATGTTGCCCCTCCATCTTGGACTTACCCGTTAATTCAAGCTTCGCCTTTCGCGTTTACGTTTGAGTTAACACTCATTGACGAGGTCGAACTGGAAGCCATGTTAATCTTGGACTACATTAGCAGTGTAGCTTTAAATAGTAGTGAAGCTACAGAAAAAAGGTCTGCTTGTCAATGCTTTGAAATCAAGTTAATCAAGTCGCTAACTAAAAGGAATTGACTAAGAACGACAACAAAAATACTCAAAGACGGATTTGAATAGTTTATTGGGGGAACTGTGAATGTTAAATACTGAGAGGAAATTCCTCCATCAATGATTCATATACTGCAGCTTTGTCTCTGGTGGGCCTTTGCTTAAGGCCCGCAACTGCTAAAGATGAATTGTACTTTCACTGTGAAAATCATAATGACTCATGAAGCATGACGTTGTCTAAGACCTGAAACACCTGAGAGGTTGCTTTCCTAAACCGCTCTGTGGATTTTTTTTTTTTCGTGTCTTACATGATGAGAGGAGGAGTAGCACTCGGTTGTCATTGATTCAGACATATGTTCTGTCCCATGTTACAGACCGAGGCAGTGCAGAAGAGGAGGGAGCAACACAAGGCAGAGACATAACAAATGAGATAGTGGAAGTGGAACAGACAGCAGAGAGAGTGTAATTTCTCCTCCAGCTCACTTCACAGTTCAGTTGTCTGTCGAACCCACCCAGAGAGGCTCCTGCCAAGACCAGCTCCCCTTTTTCTAGCTCTGCTTACAGACAGACCCGAGAGAACACGGGTAAAGAGAGAGTGAAAAAAGAAGTTCAGGGCATTATTACACAAGAGCTTTTGGAAACCAAATTCTGACCTGTTCATTCAGGCTGTATAGTTTAGCAGACGTATTATTACAGCTCAAAACTAACTTCACTTTTATTGTAATTTAGTTGAATGACTTTTCAGCTGAATGACTTTTAACCAGCTGCTCGCAAGGTGAATTTTTTTTTTAGTGAATGTATGACGTCAGTTTCCCCTTAAGTTCACACAGGTGTCGGAGAAGAGTAACCACGGGTGTAGTTCATCACATTAATAATGAACATGATCCAATGATATATTTGACAGCCAGAAGGTGCTTGTGCTTCTTTCTTTCAAACAAAAGTCACCTGGTTCGATCTTTTGTTATAATGACAGGTGTTTTAAAGGAATATTCCGGGTTCAATACAAATTAAGCTCAATCTACAGCAATTGTGGCTTTTACATCTATTATGTAAAAGCCACATTATTGTATTATTGTTCTGGCAGTGAAATTAATTTCGTGTTTTTGCTAAATTTGCTGCTTCCGTTGTGGTGTTTATTCACATTGTTTCTAGATTATTGTGCAGAGTTACACATGAGACAGAGTGAATCTTTTTGATTGGATTTTAAGAACAGACTTTGCTTTATAAGGAGGGAAGAAGTGCTTCCAATCATATTTAGGGCTATTTAAGCCAAAAAAAGGGGGTAACCATCACATTAACCTTTGTAAAAAATCATATTGTAAAGATTTAAATTGCTGGAGTTCAATCGACCCCAGTGGGCAAATACATTTTGGTAGATTTAAGGGTGAAAGAGGGTTTAATAAACCATTAACATTGTGCATGTTGACTTGATTTTAGTTGGAGGGAAAATAACGCAGTAACCTTTTCAGTGTAGTTATATTAAATCCGACAACTTTTTTGCCATGATGCAAGGACAAAAACTACTTTTTTACATCTCAACAAATGCACAAACATTTTGACAGAAGACGACTGAAAAAGATGCATGTGCGTCGAAATGTTGGTCATTTTGTACTAATAAATCTATTAAAATGAGACCTGCTCCTTGGTCTTAGTTAAACTTTGGGTCCTTTTCCTCAGATTTTGACAGAAGAATTAACGTAAGTGCTTTCATAAAATTGTAATCCATTTACTTCCATTGTCTCACCGTAACCTTGAAAATCAGAGATTAAAATTATTTTTATCAACCTTATGCTACAGATGTCATCCTTGAGCTTACCCTGAAATGTTTCTTTAAGTGTGGCTGAAGAGTCGGAATATTTTTCAGAGGTACTATAAAAAATAAATAAATAAATAAAGCCTATCAAATGCTATAAATACTGCAATAAAATGCAGAAATAAGCAGCAAGGTTCTCCCCATGCCTTGGGTCTCATTGTTATGCACTTACAATAGCCACAACAATCAATAATCCACATGTATACACAACTATAATTGCTCCATACCATGTTTTTTAATGCTCTCTACCCATCCTCCACATTTTTTCCAAAGCAGAAGACACTTCTTAGGTTTATTAGCAAGTCATCTTGTCTTCTCTAAAGATGGATAGCATTGCTTATCCTTTTTGTTGGGCGTTTGTCTTGGTTACGTGCGCTTCTTGGTTGGTGTGCATCTAATGACCTTGAGACGGGTCCTGCACAGCTATACATCAGTGCAATAGGGGCTCACTCCCAGCGGCTAGCCAGCTAACGTTGTGGGAATTTATCACACCTCACTAACATGAGCTAAGCCACGCAACAGTAATTCATTTAGCTGCCCGATTGACCTCAGGTATGCCGCCTGCCCACCTGCCACCATCTTAAAACAAACAATGGCCTTTCACACGTGTCTTCATTCTGAACCCGATCCCGCTATCTCGTTGCCGATGGAGTCACTAGAGCTCGCTTGCCGTGGATAGTGACTGCTCTTTGCGAGGTGTGAGGTAATTGAGAATATAACACTTTAAATTGGATGGTGTTGTGGCTAGACTCTTCATCTGCAAAACAAATAATTGCAGGTCAGCTGGAGGACAGTAAGAGTCGAACGCGCAGTACACTTGTCATTAATCACACTTACCCTGAGTCTTTCACTGGCTAAGCCTTTAAATGGGATACACACTTAAAAATACACTCAGCACAGCACCACGAAGAGAACAAGGACTAAATAAAATACTAAAATATTAGGCAGGAGTAGAGCAGCTAAAATGAACATTAATGCACAGTGTGGTTGCATTTCAGGTGACCTGAGATCAATTTTCAGCTCATGGTCTGTCCCATCTCTCTCTAACTTTGTTCCGGTCCACCTTCCAACTTTAAAACTTTTTGGCAAAACCAAAAAATGTGCCAAAAGACTAATACTTGAACATCCTGAGTCAGAAGCGGTCAACATCTGTTGATCCTAGAGCAACATTCCTGTCCAAAGAATTTGTCCTATAGCTATCTATAGCCCCTCTCAATACCGCAGGTGTCAGTAGGCTAGTCTTTAATCGTCATATTTAAAGATAATCATCACAGATGAGATGAAAAATCATTTGTGAGTGCCCTCTTGGCTTTGTCATTTGCTTGCTCAAGATTCAATATGCTAAAAGTAGACTGTAACACAACCCAACCATCCAATTTAAAATATCAACCAACCAGAACACCATAGAAACTGCATAGCAACACCCAAGCAACCACCAAAACCATATAGCCACAAACACCCAGTCTATCTGTTTGTCTGATACTGCATGGTTTTAAGACCTTCAAAATTCGATTAATAACTGGAAAGTACAATCTTAAAATCTTCAATTAAAAAAAAACTACTTCAGTCATTTGGCAGGCTTTGCATTGCTACTGTGTTTATAAAGATTACACTCTATACAATGCTGGGTTGTTTTAACCCAAATTTGGGTCAAATATGGACAAATCCAAATGTTGGGTTAAAAATGTAACCCAAATTTCACTTTTGACTGTACATTTTTAAACCAACATTTGGGTTTGTCCATATTTGACCCAAATTTGGGTTGAAATAACCCAGCATTTTTTTTGAGTATATATTGTTATTGATGATGGCAGCAGGTATTCATCAATTGATAATCAAATAATGCAGAACCTGATTCCAGCAAGTGCAACCTTTTCCTGGATCAACATCTTTGTTGCTGATCAACATCATCCTTTCAACCAAAGATATACAGTGTACTTATTGTGTACAATAATGTGATGAATTTTTTTAAGTATTATCACATTAAATACATAGTTATTAAACACACCTATAAATTGGGACCATTATATGTAAAGAAAAAGTACAAACTGCCATTAAGAAGTTATCCGGTTGTTATTGTTTTTCTGATTATTATTTATTATTTTATTTTATAATTATTTATACATAAATGCAGTAAATAAATAAAAAGGATTATATGCATAGCTCTGATGGAAACTCTAAGGGGAGTTGCATCTTAAAAAAAAAGAAAGATTTGTTTCTAACTAATGATTGGTTTAAGCCCCACTTCTTGTCTATCTGGATACAAAACGGATTAATTTGTCATTACAACAAATACATATACAGTTAATTGCTTTACCGCACAACACTAATAAACAGCACTTTTAAATAAAACACCATTTATCTCCTGCTTTCTATGAGCAGTACTATGACGTTAATTGCGCCCGGCAAGTTGCATTCAAATTCATGTTTTATGAATAAAGGCACAATATGTAATCAGTCTAATTCATACAGAAAGAGAGTGTGTTTGCACTCAAAAGAACGACAAAAACTTAATTTATTATACTGCGCAAAATAAATTAGCAAACAAGACGCAGCGCCTGCAAAAGTGACGCAACTACTTTGTTAATTTGCCTCTGTCTCTCGCAATTTCTATCCCGTGGGTCTGATGTGATCAGGACCTGACGCCGGTGACTCGTGTAATACACTTGGCAGGTCTGTAACCGAGCACAGTAATGGCAGCTCCACGCCTGACAAGACAGGAAACCTATCAAGCGACTTTATTGATCACCTGCGAATGGGGCCACAGGGGAACAAGGAGAGAGGTGGAAGCGCTTGAAAGAGGATGGCATGAGATAAGAAAGATGGATAAAGACTTGACAGGAAGAAATAAGAGACAAGGCGGACAGAGCGAAAGAGTTGCGGTGTCTTGATTAGCCGCCGCAGGCTTTCTTATCTGAAATATTTTTCTATTGTTGTCTCACACAAGAAGATAGTGTAGTTCTTATTTCAGCCCAATATCTAGACCTGCATTTAAATGCAAGGGGAAAAAAAATCACACCAGCGTTTGAAGCAAAGAAAATAAGGCTGTTTGGAGGGTATTTAGAGGTGAAACAGAAAATAATATTGCATTTAAAGGGATACTCCACTTGTTTTGGAAATAGGCTCATTTTACAACTCCCCCAGAGTTAAACAGTTGAGTTTTACCGTTTTTGAATCCATTCAGACGATTTTCTGATATTTAGAAGAATATCAGTAACCAGAATAAAATTTTACTATGGTAGTCAATGAGACCAGAAACTACCTGATTACTAATATTCTTCTAAATATCAGAAAATCGGCCGAATGGATTCGAAAACGTTAAAACTCAACTATTTAACTCTGGGGGAGTTGTAAAATGAGCCTATTTCCAAAAAAAAAAGTGGAGTATCCCTTTAAGTCACACTTCAAAATGTATTGAGCTATGTTTCCATCCAAACTTGTAAATTTTACTTGCGCAAAATTGGAATATCGCATAACACATTTGCGAATGAAGCACTGTCTCCATCCAGTGAGTCACAGAGAACAAAATCGTAACTTCCTGATAAACTGGCAGCAAATATCACTTAGCCGCTGTGGGTCTTTTTTCATAAAATAAAAAGACAAAACTCAACAAACCAATAATTTGTACTGATCCCAAATGATTGTGCAAATTATTGTTAACGAAAACTAAATAAAAACATTTTTTGTTTGCTGAAATAAAATATGAAAATCCCCTGAGAAACTTACTGCCCCTATTCAGATATCATCACACTATCTTTCACAGCACAAAAACATTAAATTAATAACTTAATCTATGAAATTCTGAACGGTCAAACAGCAAAAACTACTGAAAAATCTAAACCATAAAAGCCCTGCTCGTGGATAGCTCAGGAAAGCTCAGGTTTGTGCAATGCCCTGTTTTGCTTAAATATCCAGTTCAAATGTGAATTTGTCATTATCAGAGGAGACATGTTGAGTTGTAGCCATTATAATCGTTCACACGGTCTCTCTGGTATAATTTTAAAAGATGAAAAACTGAGTTTGTTACGTTTGAGCTCTGCAGTCATACATTCAGAGGGAGCATTAATCTATAAAGAGGAACCATCCCTGACTTTACACCCTCTCTTCCTGTTTCCAAACATTTGAAAATGGCTCCCCGCTCCGTCTCAGCATGGCTTGCTTTTGGCAGAGAAGAAAGGAGGGAGAAAATAGCCTTTTCTCGTTTCTCTCCTGCTCACTTTTCACCAGAGAGAAGTCACTTTGTCCTCGTCTGGTGCTCGATGCGAAAACAATCCAGACACTATTGTGCTGAAATAAGCCTGGCATTTGCTAAAATAGGTCCCACTGTTTACAAATTGCAAATCGTTATTAACGATCGAGCAGCGACTGCTCTCGCTCATTCACCTGCTTTCTCTGCAGAGCAGAGAGGGGAATTTTACTGAGGGGCTCAACATGCAGGAATGCAGACACACACACACACAAGCTCTGGGTCATCCCTGTTTAAAATGATTTTATCTTTGAAGAAATAAAACATTCACACACACATACACACACAAAGACACAATCGCCACAAGACTGCTGAAATTGTTAGTAAAAAGAAAAAGAATTGCGCTTAATAAGAATTTGATAATAAGAACTTTATTTTTTATTCAAAGAAAGTAGTATACACATTCATGACTATGCTTCTTAATAAATTTAAGTAGACTTTTAAAAGTGCACTTTATGTTAACAATTAAAAGTTTTACCTTAAAGTACATTTAAAATAAAATTTTATTTATTCACAATTTTATAATCTTCTGTTGTGCTTTAAAGTACAATTATTTTAATGTGCTGATCAACATTAAGCATAAAAAGTACTTTATTATAATTTCAACTGTGGTGTCGTATTTGATATTATTAATGTATTTTAAATGGACTAAATAGCAATTATTACAAATGTGTAATTACATATATATTTAATATACATAATCAGTTTTACCAGAAATGACAATAGTACTTAAATGTATATACTATAAATGCTGGTCAGTATTTGTGCAACTTTAACATGTCAGAAAGTGAGAAAATGCATTTAATATAAATGTAAACTATAATGCAATGCATTAAGTGTCTTAAACATTGCATTCAGTTTGCATAAATTCTGTATATTCTTTCACAGTACTAAAGGGCCATTCGACTACATATGCATTATATTCAAAGACTTTTCAATGACTAACAACAGAAATTAATTTTAGTTTAGTCCTCACACAAACCCATAAGAAGTCTTGAAATACCTTTAAAGGAGCATTTCAACATTAATCTTTAATGAACGTGAGTCATATATGTAGTCGAAATGTGAAAGAATTTTTGAATTTGGTGCCCTCTTGACCAACAAAAGACAGAAAATAACCGAAGGGCGCATTTGTATGTTATACAACAACTCCCACAATGCACCGCAGCCCACAGCTCCGCAAGCCACACCCACTAATCCGGAACAGCGCAAACAGAGACATCACTCTTCCGTCTACAAGGCTAACGTTAGCTGTTAGCTTAGAAACGATTTTTACGTCATAATAAGCAGGAAGTAAAACACTTAAATCCTTATTTCTCCCATCTCAGGGGAAAATAAAGGAAAAAACCATGACAATTCAAAAATATGACTGGGTTTCTAAAGATATAAAGCTTAATGCAAATGGGTGAAGTGTCCCTTTAAAGTGACTTTATCCCTTATCCAAGCAGCATTAGTGACAGAAAAAAAACAGGAAACAGAATTAAGTTTAGTTGATTTTCTGTTTTTAAAAGCTCAGTCCATCCGAGTGTCACACGGTGTGTGAATGTGTGTGCGTGTGTGTGTGTGTACAAATTGATCTGTTACTTTACTCATTGTCTCTGAGCTCAGGGGACGTCCATCTGAGTTAGCCTCCCTCTGCCACAAATCAATACATTCCCCCTAACAGAGGCACACACCTACTCACATTTACACACACATGCACAGTTCCTGTTAAAGTCACCACATGGCGGACAGACGCTTTTAAGGAAAAATCCCACAAAGACAGCCAAGCTTACAGCAACTATAAAACCTCTATAGGCCTCTAACACACCCAGGAGACTGAACGATTATGTGAACTACAAACAACAGGCTTATAACGAACAGGGACAATCAAATATTTATATATTATTGATTTAATATAATAGAGTTATACTGCCTGCCTAACTAATGCACAGAGGTAATAAAAGTAGCAGCAAGGTGACCTTTTTTAAAAAGAAGCACTACACTATAAAACATATATATGGGCAATTGTTAGGAGCTATTACATCTAGATCTGAATTTAACAGTTTACACAAAATAGTGCCATAAATAAATGTATTTCTGTCATTTACAATAAATGTTCTGATCAAATTGTTCAAGGCTACTTGATAATGCTTAAAAGCCTGATTTATGTTTGTTTTTGTTTTTTTCTAGTAATAAGCATTTAATAAAATTAACAGTAAATGACCACAATGTTTAAAAAAATGGGTAAAATTGGCTGCAAATATTTAAAAAAAAAAATTTTAGAAATATATTACTAGGTTAATTTTATGTTAGATAATAGTGTATATAATATATATAGTATTATCTAATGTTTTATCGAAAAAAAAGGTTACACTTTATATATTAAGGTGACATACAAGTACTGCCTGATTTGAATTAACTACATAGAAAGTACTATAGGGTTAAGGCTAGGGTTTAGTTTTGGTTTAAGGTTTGTTGCTTGTAATTATGCATAATTTACCATTAGTACAGGTATTTTATGTGACCTTAAAATAAAATGTAACCAAACAAAGGAGTGCAAAACTGACTTTCAATGATGTACCCTAATATAATCAGGTCAATCAAACCGTATTTTTAATCTTTGATTTAGTTGTGTGAAAATTAAGGTGAACTGAAACAAATTTACGCGTGAACTACACCGGTAGGTCATTTTACGAATCTTTTTTTTTTTTTTTTTTTTTTGGTGAGCGACTGCCAGGAGTATTTTTCTGTATCACGGAACAGGCTCTTTCCTAAGTTCTGTCTCAATACTGTGTGCAAAAACCATGAAGCAAGGATTACCCTGATTGTGTCTGGCTTTCAAAAGACCATGAAGAGGGTCAGTGGGGAATTTCACCCTCTCTGCTGTATACTAAAATATGGAAAGTCAAGTTGGCGGAGGAGAAAGGGTCTTGAAGAGACCTTCTCTTTAAGCGCAGGTCTGCCAGGACTCTGGCCCCAGCGGTATTCAAAGCCAGGCACTGGAAGACAGGGTGCCTATTGAAGCCAGAATTCAGGAGTGCATCAGGAACTAAAATGTCACCCATGAGCAGTTGTCTCAAAAGTTGAATGCTGAAAAAAACAGGAAGGGAAAAAAACAACTAAAAGTAGTCCTGTTTTTCTTTCTTTAGAGGTGTATGCGTCTCCCTAGCCTTTTCTTTTATATGCACTTTCATTAATTCTACTGCTCATCGTGACCAGGAGGTGATGGCTCACAAAATCACTACTTCACTCGTTTTGAATAAATATCTCCGCAAACAGCGGCAGAGGCCGAGACGAACAAGTTTTCAGACATAAATATTTTAGCATTTAATTAGAAAGCGGTGACATACAAACAGCACCGAGAGAGCTGAGCAGGTACAAAGTCAAATGCAAATTGGTCTTAGAAAAAAAAAACAAGGTAAATAAAATATCATTCTAACAAAGACATCCCGAGCAATTGAATTCAGCGAACAAAAGCCAAACACTGAGGAAACATGCAAATAGAAAATAAAGTTACAATGCAATCTGATCCCTGCATTACAAACATTTCCAAGGAAACTTTAGGAAAATAACTTGTTCTTTAAAAGTACTACACAGCAAAATTCCCAGTGTTAAATTAACACTCCTGGTGTACATATAGGACCAAATTAACACTCCTGGAGTTAAATGGACCTATATGTACACCAGGAGAGTTAATTTAACACTGGGAATTTTGCTGTGTAGTAAAAGTTCCAGCCATCATGTTTGACAAGACTTTGGAGAAGAAATTGCATTAAACAATTCATGTTTTAATCAATGTTTCGTGGAATGACGCTCATGAAATATTCATGATACCTTCTTAAGCAAATCAAAAGACTTTGAGGCACTTTCTGCCTGTCAGTCATTTTTCATGTTCACAAGGCCAATATATTGGAAGCATGAAGCTACTGTGTGCCAGTGTAGTTTTTGTTAAGTGAGCAGGATATTAAGTATTAAGTATAGGTAGGTAAAACTATAACTGTCACCCAACCTTTTTGAGCATATATCTAAACTTACTGTAATTAGAAAAAAAATCATAAATGCTTTTGGAATACAAACCTAAGGTTGATAAAAGTTATAGAACTTCAAATATACTGTGAAAGTAGGATTTATAAAAGGATTCTGCATCATGTTAGGAAGAGAAAAATATGCACAGCAAGAGTTGTTTGGTCCTCTTAACTCTTCGCCATTTATCTTTGGGGCCACTCTCCAGAAATGTTCACCCGTGCGCAAACAAATCTGGGTGTATTTTTTGATTCTGAGGTGAATTTTGCAAAACAAGTTAGTGCTGTGGTGAAAACCAGTTCCCTTTTGTCACCCGCATCTGACGTTCTGTCACACCATTGGACTGATTTTACAAGTACTTCAAGACAACATCACACAAAGTGTTCCCTTAGCATCAATCGACGCAGCGTCTCGTTCCCTCTTCAGGGAACCGACACTACAGTCGGAACCGAGGCATTTCTGCTAGTTAAGATTCAAGTCAAGTCAAATTGTATTTCTATAGCACATTTAAAAACAACAGAGTTGCG
The DNA here is from genome assembly GCA_038021265.1 of Cyprinella venusta. Taxonomy (NCBI): domain Eukaryota; kingdom Metazoa; phylum Chordata; class Actinopteri; order Cypriniformes; family Leuciscidae; genus Cyprinella; species Cyprinella venusta. Next base: position 5,041,652 of record CM075878.1, read on the forward strand.
CCAAAGTGCTGTCCAGAACTACAATGTGCAATTTAAAAGCATCGAAATAGATAAGGCAAAAGACAATTATAGATACATCACACCCGATACGATCCATTTAATAGGTCATATAAAATCAATCAAAGCAACTTAATTAAAAGCCAGAGAGAATAAATAAGTTTAAAGAGCCAATTTAAAACTGGATAATGTCAGAGCAGACCTCACACCGAAGGACAGACAGTTCCAAAGTTTATTTCCCTCTTTATATTAATAGCTAAAATGAAATCTATTATCTCATTTAGAGAGCATAGATTCTTCAAACGGCTTTGAAGAAGCAATTTTATAGTTTGGTGTTTGACTCTGACACAGGAGAGAACTAAATCTATCTACTCTTAAACCTTTATATATTTTACATGAACGTGTTCTAAAAGTATTTGACAGGAAACATAATAGTTATCATCATTGTCTTGTGATCCAAAAGAACTTTTTTTTTTGCTTTTGATAATTTTATTCTGTTTCGTAACAATTTTAAAGTATACAATTGTTAATGATCTTGCATCCCCCACCACTAAATGAATATTAGACAAACACGAAGCACATTTCAGAGTAACTGAGTTTGGTCAATCAGCTTTTTAGGTAGGAGCTGTTAATAACTTGAATAATTTACCAATTATTATTAGACAGTGTCATACTTTTGCAGAGTTCAAGCTACATTTGTAAATGTGTTTAAAGGGGAGTCAGGTCTGTAATCATTGAATACTCTTATGTTTTGTCAAGTTTTTACAATTTCGGGGAATGATTTTGTAACATTGTGTGATTTTTTTTGTAGGATGTGTATTTGGAGGTATAACTGGTATTAATTAAGATTGTGGTTTTAATGTTAAGTGGTGTATAATATTTTGTATATTTCCCATTTGTGAGGTGATTTTATTGTATGCAATGTGATTTGGTACTTTCCTGCACAGGGATTGCAGATTAAATTGAGCTCTATAGCTTATTCTGGGACAGTTCTTTACTGTCCATTGTCCCTAATAAAAATAAAAAAATAAATACATATTAATTTTATGTTGTTGGGTTTTGTATTCTCTGTGTTTGGTTTTATCGATGGCTTTGTACAGCAACTTTGGGGATGTATTATTATATCTGCATTAATTGGTTTTATTGGACAGCCAATCAGTATAAATAATTAAAAATTAAAGCATTATTAAAATGCATCAAAATTTAAATGTGAACATTTTTAGAAGTCATTTGTTTGCTGTCAATCGGTCGTTTGACAATGCGGTTTTGCTGGTGACAAAAGGAGGTATGTCTTAAACAATTGCTAAACCTGGCAGAATAATGGCTAACCGTGAAACTAGAAGCTTTTAGCAGAGTGAGAATATGAAAACATTTCCAAGCTGTTGAAACAGAATACAATCAAGATTGAAAGACCTAGTTTTAGCGTCTCCTTTCAAGGCCTTTGTTGCATCAGCTTTGACTATAACCTTGACTACATGCCGCCTTGAATCTCAATGAGTAAGAAAAACATAGTTTGTGTTATGTTAGGAATTTTGAGTTATTTCGATATTCCATCTGTATTCCCTCATGAGAGGGTCACGTGAGAATAGTTGCATACCTTTTGTACGTGAACTAATATATCACCCTTTCTGTCACACACCCGCCTGTCTTCGTTAGGAAGAGCACTCGGAAGCTCCGGTAGCCCATTTTTCCCCCTGAGCGGAGACAGTGTGAGGCAGTTTGTCCTCAACCGCAACCTGGAAAGACTCTCTGTGGGAGAGAAAAGAAAGTGCACATTTCAGGTAATGGCTGTGAAAAGAGAGAGAAAAAAAGAAACAGAAATGGAGGAGGGGGGAATAGGGGAAAGGAAGAGAAAGAGGAGTGCTAATCTAGACAGAGGGAAAGCAATTTCATAGGCAGAGTGTTCGGAGAGATGTTTTTCACGGCAATGAATCCATTTTAGAAACATCTGCAACATGAGAGTTGACATTTCTGCTGATTGGCATTTAACAAGTGCTTAAAGCGCTCTTGGTTTTCTTTTCATTCTTGTTCCATTTCCTGCTGCACAGGCTAGTTAGTGAGACTAAAAGCAGAGAGAGAGAGGGAGAGAGAACTATCTCAGAGGTCAGTTTCACACCTTACACTACATTTGGGTCAAATATGGACAAACCCAAATGTTGGGTTAAAATGTAATTTAAAATTTTAACCCAATTTTAAACTTTCACTTTCAACTGCAAATGTTTTATTTAAAATTTTAACCCAGCATTTGGGTTTGTCCATATTTGACCCAAATTTGGGTTGAAACCCAGTGTTTTTTAGAGTGTAAAGTGATAGTTTACTCAAACATGAAATCTTCATGTCATTGCAAACCGTCTTGTGGGAAACAAAATTAGATTTTTTGAAGAATGTCCTAGTCATTTTTCAGACTGAAATTCTGCTCATGTTCATGTTCAAATTCATGAAAGAAACAATGTCATGAAAGAAATAATCTGTGCACGAATCATTAACTTAAAAGATCTGAGCCAAAAGAAAATTCACGAACCATACACAACTTCTTCTCTAATAAATTCTCATTATGTATGTCAAGAATTGTAATTTTTGGATGAACTACTATTCCTAATTTTTTTGAAGGTGGTGGATCACAAACTGATCCATTTTGAACAGTTTATCATATGAGCTCCAACTTAAAAGATAATTCCATATTCTTCCATTTTTTAAGACGATTTTCACTGGTAATTCATTAGATAGCATATATTATCAGAGTAAAAACATTTCACTGTTAATTTGATACTTTATATATCAAGTTACGAGCTTCATATTTCTAATTTGAATCCCGCTCGTCTGCTTGTCTGTTGGAAGCTTCCATTAGTATATTAACCGTAAAAGCATTTCGAGGGCAAAACAAAATGATTGTTTGTGGGATAGGAAGCATACCACTGTTAAGTTGAAAATAACCTACATAATTCCTTTCATTTTCCCAATTAAATGGGCTCTATAAACGTATTTTAGTCATTGTATGCCATCAGCTAAATCCGTCTGTGCCATCTAACAGTTAATCCCTCTTTCCAGTTCTAATGTCTGTCTGATGCTTTCGGAGAGTGACTGACATTTCCACTTTTTTTTTTTAAATTCATGTGTGTGTCTGTCAGTTAAGTCGGACATGTTCCACTGTGATGGCTGATAGTGTTTGACAGACACAGAGGGTCAACCCAAGGGCAAAATCAATAACACAACTTTTCAATTCCTCCCAGACAAAGTATTAATAAAACAACGAGGCTTTTGAGGAAAATATGATAGCCCCTGGATATCCTCATTGAGCAATCCACTTAAAACTATTCAGTTGAAGAGAAATACAGTCGTGATTATTACAGATCCGTAATTACACGAATTAACCAGTACAGAGATTGGGTCATTTTAAGAAGAATATTTGAAGCTTTTAGATATGAAACTAAGATTTGAAATCTCAAATGAAACCTGCTAATTTAAGGGGAGGCAAGAGAAGATGATTTCAATTATTTCAATTAATCCCTAGTGGATATCATCAAATTCCTTGATCAAAATCTCAGAAATACCAAGCTGAGTATGTTTCAAAAAGCAGATGGTGATGCAGATTGAATGAGTCAACGGATAACCTCTTCATCCCTCCTTTAGGTCCCATGGCAAAAGGATGCCTGTGGGCTGAGGGTTAATCTGGAGATAAATAATAAAACTCTAAGCTCTAAGGGCATTTTATTGCCTTAATTCTCATAATCAGTAAGTGATTACTTTGTACAGTATGCTTAGCCAGAGGCTATCTGTTAAATAGAGGCAGCTTAACTAAATGAGTATTTGGCACAGAGCTTTAACCTGCATCAAATGTCTATCTATCAAAAATATTTATTTATTTCATTTGCCCTGTTGTCATGGAGCTTGATGTTACCCAGTACAGTAGGCTATGTGACGTACTGGGAAGAACTATCACCTGCTTTCTATTCATTGATTTGGTAATTTAAGTTATGTGTTTCATCATGGGTGCATTTTTTTCTGCATGAATAGGTTTGGTCTTGGCAGAATAGACATTATAAAATGTAGTATAATATAGAAGACCTATAATAAATGTTTTATTATTATTATTAAAATAAGCTTTATTTTGTTGAATTAATTCCAAGTAAAAACATTTTTTAAAGAAGTATACTAATTCAATCTGATAGAATTGTCTTCACCACACAATAAGATGCTGACGATGGTATACCAGAAAGATGTAAAGGCTATATATTATAAAAGAGTTCATATCCGTAATCAAATGTTCCACTAAAGTATGAGTCATGTTGATAACATACATGATAAGTGGTGAAATGGTTGGAGTGTAACCGATTCTGCTGTTTATTATAATCATTAGAGTTGAGAAATCGAGGTTATTTCCGTGGCACATGATTTTGCAGTTGGGTTAAAGCCAAGGAAATGTTATATTCATATTTGATTGTAGTCGGAAAATCTGATGTAGCGCCTATAACTTAACCAACCTTACACAGTTGAACAAATATGATATCTAATATTTTTAATTTGCTCAAGTAAAACAATGTTTTATAAATTAGTCAATGACTTTTAAGCGGAAACAAAATGTGACTGTGAATCACTGACTTAGAAAAAGATAGTTCTGCTCGTTATCTGAACTTTCCGTTAGCAGTGACATTTACTGAAATGTCTAAAATGCATTTAAAATAGTCTCCATTTCACTCCCCGTAAGAATAGATAAGAGAGAGACAGCAAGGTGACTTTCAGCTTTAGGTGTGACAGATAACCCATTAAAACCTGTTGAAAGAGAGAGTTAAAAGGAAGTGAGGGAAGCACAGAAAGAGATAATGCTAATAGGTTGGTGTCATACAAAGAAATTTCCGACTTCAGATCACATGGACTTCTAGCTTGAGAATGGTGAAATGTATTAGATATACTGCTGCCTATGGTCCTGCCCATCAGACAAAATGTAAGAAAGGCTTTTCAAGCACTGTATTTTTCCTCTGTTGGCTTTCATCATCGTCAGTTTGGCTGTATTGAGTTAATCAGACAGACAGGCTCCCCCCTCCGGAGCCAGACGAGGTCAGGACACAAACTACCGTTCACAGCTGTGAATCAACTCATCACACTGGAGAGAGAACTGAAGGAAAAATGAACTATTCTCACTTAAACTGTGTCAAATCCCAATGCATATACCACACAAAAAGTCAATCCACTACCCCGCCGAAAAGACCAGCACAAAATGTAATGCTGTTCCAGACTGGTTAGTGCTTTCAGCAATCGTATGATTTGGATTTTGTTCGATTAAGACAAACTGCAAGTGCTCTGTTAGTGCGGTTCATTTGACTACGTGTGAATGCTGACATCCGAGTTCTGGTGTGCTCCAAACAAGCAAACAGTGGCGCACCTTTTCAGGAGGTAGACTTGCAAACAAACTCTGGTCCACAAACGAAATTCGACAAGTTCGAAAACAAATTCGAGTGAAAAGTGAATGCAACAGTAACTGACAATTCCATTTTGGACAGTGCCACAAATCAACCTACTTTATAAATGCCTTAAGGCCAATTTATACTTCTGCGTCAGGTGCGCGCAGTAGGTACGGCGTAGCATACGCACAGACGCGTCCCATACCGCGTACCCTTCCGCGTTGCCTGACGCGCACCTCTCCAAAAATGTAACTACACGTCGCGACGACGCGGACCGCAAGATCGGTTATTGGTCGGCTTGGTAGCATCGCATTTCCTCATACGCATTTCCGGACGTACCTTCACGCATTTCCACACGTACCATCTCCTCCGACGTGTTCTCTCATTTCTGCCTTTCAGTTTTAGTAATTTCACTAAAATGAACCGTTTTTCCACCTCAATAAGCTCCAACTTCAACATGATCCACTCTCTTTCAGTCGCTATTGCTTGTAGTAACCTAGCCGTAGGGAATGTAAACACAGTGGAACATTAAAACCCTCCGCCGCCTCCTAGCGTTTCGGAGCAGTACTGCAGAGCAACCAAGACCCGAACGCAGAAGTATAAATGCTCACAACGGCGTCGGCTACGTGCGAAGCCAACGCCGTACACTACGGCGTACCCTCGACGCAGAAGTATAAATTGGCCTTTACTTGTAGTTGTCTGTATGTTAAGGCTGGATGGAAGTGTCCGAGTTATTGATCGTCTGAGAGAAGTGCCATGGATGTCATTAAAGGTGTCATTTTGTAATTGTCATCTTGGAGGCACTGAAACAGGAAACATGGCAGTTCTATAAAAGCTCTAGACAGAAGTGCCAGACCTCCAAACTCCAAAGAAAAAAGTGGCCTCACCAGATGATTATTTCATTCCATTCTCTTGCTCCAAGAAATAGTGCCTTTTGTGGTTTTTCTTCCCTCCATTTCTATAATTGTGCCATTTCTACAAGAGAACTGAGGCCAGATTCACAATCATTTCTTCTCAGAATGTACTTCCAAAGAATGTTCTTATCTTCAGAAAAATCGTAAGAATTCTTCTTAAGAAAAACAAGCAGATAAACTCTTTTGGTTAGGAGGACAGCTTCACTCTGAAATCCCAAGAAATAAATTCTGAATATTATGGTTTGTATCAAATAGTAAGCAGTAGAATATTATGTAATAGCCACATTTAAAGGGATACTCGAATTTTTTGGAAATAGGCTCATTTTACAACTCCCCCAGAGTTAAACAGTTGGGTTTTACCGTTTTCGAATGTGTTCAGCTGGTTTTCTGATATTTAGAAGAATATCAGTAACCAGACAGTTTTGGGTCTCATTGACTTCCATAGTATATTTTTTTCCTACTATGGAAGTCAATGAGACCAGAAACTGTCTGGTAACTGATATTCTTCTAAATAGAGCCAGACCGATATATCGGCCAGGTCGATATTATCGGCCGATATTAGGCACTTTCCAAACTATCGGTATCGGCAGTTATAATGGCCGATAAATGAATATTTAAAAAATAAAATAAAAACGGACGAAACACGCTTGAACCATGTCATGAGTGTTGGAGTTGTATAGTTTGTCCACCGGAGGGCACTCAGTCATCAGTCTGTTCTGTTGTGACAATAAAAGAAACAAGCGTCTTTATAAAATGCATTATCATATTATTTTAGTTAAAACTCATAAATAACTACAAATAACTATTGTTAGGGAAATCTGTTCATTTTTTGTTGTGCGTTTCGAAAAAAATAAATAAAAATATTGGCCGATATATCGGAATATCGGATTTTAAAACCAACAAATATTTGTATCGGTATCTGCCTTCAAAATCCTTTATCGGTCGGGCTCTACTCTAAATATCAGAAAATCGGCCTGATGGATTCAACAATGGTAAAACTCAACTGTTTAACTCTGGGGGAATTGTAAAATGAGCCTATTTCCAAAAAAAAGTGGAGTATCCCTTTAATAAAGACAACATAATTCATGTTTATAATTATGTTATAAAGTAGCATAATTTACATGTATAGTCCACTAAAATGTTGTTAAACTCTTCTTACACATTTTCCTACTGAACAAATATTCAGTGCACATAAAATAGTTGCAAAAAAAATTGAATCTGACTGGTGGTTTTTATTCTTGGCAAGAGGAATGTGAGCCTCCATCCAGGTGAAGCCGAATGCCACAGGGACTATGTGCTGTCCTGGCTGGCTGACTTGAACATCCCATGAGTCTCTGAGCAGGGACAATAGGATAACAGTAGAGCTGCTAATACCAGATAAGCCCATCCAAGGGCAGGTCCACTAAACTCCCTTACTGCTGACAAACACAGACGTGAAACTCATCAACAATGCTCTTTTATCACATTTATCTGTCCCTCTCCTCCCTCACTCTGCCTTCTTCTTATTCCGCTCAACACTCACTCTTTTTCCTTCTATCTTTCAATTGCTCCTTTAAAAGTAATCCCAAATGCTGTCGATCCCTTCTTCACTTGTGAACCTCAAGTCTGGCTCTTGACTGGTCAAGGAAAAGATGTTCGTTGTGCGACTGAGCCAACATGTGACACTCATACAGGGCATGACATTTGACCTGAAATTTAAGGGTAATGGACCAGAGGGAAGATGCCAGATCCAAATTCCTTTTATCCATCCTCCTGAGGAGGAAAGCCCAATCCATCTGCAAGGATTACAAGAAGCTTTATGAACACACAGAGGGCCCGTTCTTCACTCTTTCTCTATCTCACTCTCCCCATCATCATTCAAGTGCTCATTCCCATTTCATCAAATCAACACAGACAGACCATTTTGCTGGGATTTGTTTCCCAAGCCACATAAAAGGCACATATCAGCTTTTTCATGAAGCTCATTTAACTTCTAAATTCCGACTGGATGTTCCTTTTGTTGCCATAATGAGCTTTTGTCAAGTTTGAGTGTCCATCCAAATCACCCACAGCCCAATAATGTTTTAAAACTTTCAAATAACATGAACTGATAACCATTAAAATCATCTTATTAAAAACAGACAATGCAATCAAAAAAATGCATCTATAAGAGATTTTGACATTGTAAGGGTTCACTTCAGTTTTGATATTCAAATGTAAACAGAAATGAAATGCAAGAAATGCATACATTTAAGAAAATCACTGGAGACCAAGTCAATGTGTTTACCTGAAAAATTTTCATTGTTCAGGTGGACGTTTCTGTCTACTAAATAGGGGGTTCTTGACCAGAATAAGCTGCAAAACAGGCCACAATTCGTGCTGATACAGTATATGACAGTCTATAGGGGTTTAAGTGTGACAATGACTGTGTAGGGAGAATGTGTGTCTGTGGGTTTTATGTTTGTCCTAATGGCTTTGGCCATGGGCCGTGAAGGTGCTGCGGTAAGGCCAGCCAGCGGGGAAAGATCAATGCGGCCACACAGATAACGAGTCATGCTGCCAAGAGAAACACACAAACCCCAGACCACATAGCAAACCCATCACAAAGCATCTCTCTCACTCTGTCCCTGAGTCAACAAATCTGTATTTGCAAATTGTCTGTAAAGATTTGCAATATAGCCAAAGCATGTAATATAGTACTTTTAATATAGATGTAGAAAATACACTCACCTAAAGGATTATTAGGAACACAATGCTTATACTGTGTTTGACCCCCTTTCACCTTCAGAATTGCCTTAATTCCACGTGGCATTGATTCAACAAGGTGCTGAAAGTATTCTTTAGAAATGTTGGCCCATATTGATAGGATAGCATCTTGCGGTTAATGGAGATTTGTGGGATGCACATCCAGGGCACGAAACTCCCATTCCACCACATCCCAAAGATGCTCTATTGGGTTGAGATCTGGTGATTGTGGGGGCCATTTTAGTACAGTGAACTCATTGCCATGTTCAAGAAACCAATTTGAAATGATTCAAGCTATGTGACATGGTGCATTATCCTGCTGGAAGTAGCCATCAGAGGATGGGTACATGGTGGCCATAAAGCCATGACCACGGTCAGAAACAATGCTCAAGTAGGGCATGGCATTTAAACAATGACCATTTGGCACTAAGGGGCCTAAAGTGTGCCAAGAAAACATCCACCACACCATTACACCACCACCACCAGCCTCCACAGTGGTAACAAGGCATGACTGATGTTCTCATTCTGTTTAAACCAAATTCTGACTCTACCATCTGAATGTCTCAACAGAAATCGAGACTCATCAGACCAGGCAACATTTTTCTTCAACTGTCTTCAACTGTCCAATTTTGGTGAGTTTATGCAAATTGTAGTCTATTTTTCCTATTTGTAGTGGAGATGAGTGATACCCGGTGGTGTCTTCTGGTGTTGTAGCCCATCCGCCTCAAGGTTGTGCGTGTAAATGCTTTGCTGCATACCTCGGTTGTAACGAATGGTTATTTCAGTCAAAGTTGCTCTTCTATCAGCTTGAATCAGTCGGCCCATTCTCCTCTGACCTCTAGCATCAACAAGGCATTTTTTGCCCACAGGACTGCCGCATACTGGATGTTTTTTCCCTTTTCACACCATTCTTTGTAAACCCTAGAAACTTTTAAAGTGTAGAAGAACACACTGTGCTCAGATTTTTCTCCTTAGCTAGAGAAACTGGAATTCTCACGTTTGTCTCCTCCAAAGTTTCAGACAAGATCTCAACGACATCACACACTGTGATCAGATTTTTCTCCACAGCTAGAGAAACTGGTGCTCTCACATCTGTCTCTTTTCAAGTTTAGAAGAGACTTCAAAAAGATCACACAATATGCTCAGATTTTTCTCATAAAATAAAGACCTCGGAGGTCTCACATTTTGGATTCCTTTCTCTCAGTACGGTCTTAGTTGGGTCTTTTATTTCTCCTAAGGAATTTTAGGAGAAACATTGTTGATCCAGATATTTGAGAATCACAGTCTCCTGAGCTTAAAAGAGCAACCTCTGAGCAATAAAATATTCCTATAATGGAGTCTTGAAAGAGATTGCAGCAAGAAAATAAAGAAATGCTTTGTTTCTTCCTCCATATTCTCAGCTTTGTCTCTTTTTCTCTCAGATTTTCTCTCAGTCTACTTTTTTCCCCAAAGAATTTTTTGGAGAAACATCAGAGGTATGTGAGAATCACAAACACGTTTCTGAGCTGAAAAGCAACAACTGAGACAATAAATTTGCCCTCTGGGTACTGTTTAAGTGGTCATGTTTTCTTTTCATCTGCACACAGATAATGAACACACATGCATGTCAGCCTCACACAGATTCACTCGGCAGGAGAGTACAGTACCTCCGCCCACTCTTCTCCATGGCCCATCTTCTATTGTTTGGCAGAAATGTATTTCTGTGAGCAAATGCTTTCCTCCCCACAAAGCGTCAGATAAAGAGATTGGGCTTGAAAGGCCAGCGCCTCTGGAGCGCAGCTCAGGCTGAGACAGAGGACATGATGTCCCGCTGAGAGATGACCACTGGCCTGAATTCACACACCAACCTTGCAGGCACAGGAGAAAGATCCACACTGACCCCTGACTGAGTCTTTTGTGGCCAATATAGGTCACACTACTGTTTCCACACACACAGAGTTCCTGTCTCCCGTGGCACACACACTGAAATTCAAACCTTTATGAAACATGTTATTTCTGTGTCTACTTGAGATTTCTTTCTTAATAATGGACAGCGGGTTTCGGAGTGGCATGTGTCCATCTGTTCCCAGTGGTGACGGGAGTAAATGGAGGTTCACAAAGAGCCCTTAGACGAGAGCAAAGGAACAACCTCCCCAAACTCAGGCGGATAATACAACTTTATATTTAGACCCTTCTACCTGACAGCTAATCCAATTCACCACACACAGCTCTGACATTTAACAAAACCGCTGGCAATTCAAAATTTGCTAAAGGTGGACTCGTGTTTGCTGTTTACACATTCATGTCAGAAAGGTACACCAGTCATACATACTAGAACAACAGATAAATAGACAGATAGAACTGTACATAGATAGATTGAACGCTGGACAGACATGCAAAATAGAACAAAGGACACACATCCAAGGCTACGTCCACATTAATCCGGATACATTTGAAAACGGGGTTTTCGTTTAAAAACACTCTCCGTCCACACTAGCGTTTTCAGGCGTTTTCTGACGTTTCAGTGTGGATGAGAAACTTCTAAATTCACTTTACTGCGCAAGCGTGAAACTTCACAAAAGCTCACTGAGACGTTACAGAGGGGGAAATAAATAATAAAGTTATCGCGCAATTCTTCTAACAGGATCATTTTATTTAGCAAAATATCTCACCATCACTGATGCATCCAGGTCGCATTCACCATATGTTTGGTCTATGTTTGGTCCTGTTTTGCCGCAGGACAGTAAATGTGAGTACATTATCTGTCATCTTTGCAGTACTGTGCTATGAAGAATAGCACATATTAAGTAACATAGAAAGTAACATATTTTAGCAACATTGTAAAAAACGAATAACACGTAACAGGCATAATACGGATAAACATGAATTTCTATTGGTACTACATGGATCACATGACTAAACTTACATCATCGTTTTGAAATACCTCCGGTTTCACTGTCCACACTACAACGCGAAAACGGCGTTTTCAAATTTATCCACTTTGGAGAGCGTTTTCCAAACAATACGTTTTTGGTGGCTTAAAACGGCGTCTCAGTGTGGACGGAAGGCCAAAACGGAGAGAAAAATAAACGTTTTCAAACGAAAACGTATTAGTGTGGACATGGCCCAAATTTGAACCATAGACAGAACTACAGATATACAAAAACTGCCTTCCATCCTAGAACCACAAGCAGACAGAATGAGAGATAAAATGATCGACAGAGACAAATATACTAGAATGAAGACCGAATAGAACGATAGAGACAAACACTAGAACGATAGTCATCCACAATACAACAGTGAGACAGAATTATATATAGAATGACATAACAACAGAGACGAACATCCATACTAGAGAGACAGAATGATAGAGAGAAGATAGAACTATACACAGAAAGATATCCAACAACAGTCAGACAATCCATTCAAGAACAAAAGACAGCGAGACAGGTAGAATTATAGATACTCTAGATATGGAGGACAGCTATAATGATATACAGAATCGATAGTGGAACAACAGATAAAACAAAAAAAGTCAACAATAGACAGACGGGTAGATAGTATGACAGACAGAAATCCATACTAGAATGGTAGTCAGATAAACAGCAGAACAAGACAGACAAGTCAGGAATGAATGACAGACAGACAGACAGACAGACAGACAGACAGACACTCTAAAAACGCTGGGTTGTTTTAACCCAATTTTGGGTCAAATATGGACAAACCCGAAATGTTGGGTTTAAAATGTAATGTAAAAATTTAACCCAACGGCTGGGTTAGTCCATATTTGACCCAAAGTTGGGTTAAAACAACCCAGCATTTTTTAGAGAGTAGGATTTTTTATTTCAATGCATGCCATGATGCATGTATGTAACACCTACATCCAGACAACGGATGCTTCTAATAAATACTAAAAAGCTATCGATCTGAATTACATGAAATCACAAATTTTCTTATTTTGAGATATGTCATTTAAAAACATATTGCTTCTGAATAGTACAGATGCGCCATGTGTCTCGGCTGTCGGCTCCTTATTTGAAATATCAGAAAACAAAGTTGCTACTTAAATGAGCAACCACCAAACGATCAAATTCTCCTCTGGGAAAATATTTTATTCCATTCAATTTCGCTGCCTTTTGTTCGCATCTCTTTCAAACTGTCCTCTCATCTCTCCTTCTTTTCCTCTTGGTATTCCGGTCAACAGGCAGAGAGGAGAAAAATATCCTTCAGGATGCAAATGAAGGCACTAGATCATGGCCAGGGGCACAAATGGCAAATTAACAGCACTCTAATTAGACTCATTAATGAAAGCTATGGGGCGTGGGCTGGAACGCTTTCATCCTTAACATCCCACTCCACTTACTGTCTGTCTCCTAAAGAATGCAGACACAATATGAACAATTCCATAAATCAGTCTGCGCGGAGAAGTTTTGGGAATGTTTCTGTGCTTCTCGTAAACACATCACATTCGTCTTAATGAATTATTAAACTGTCTATACCTGGTAATAGCTCAATTTTCCACATGTCCACATACACCCACATGCTATACAGAGAAGAAAAATGTCTTCTTTCTCAGTGCAGGTCATGTGGGTAGAATAAGATTTCAAATTTACATTCAATTCAACATTATAGAAAGATGGATTCAGCTATAGGTGAACCATCACCATTCTAAATGCCTTCGTCTTACTGTCTGTCTGTCTCTCACCCATTTGATTTTGTTTTCTTGAGATATTATGACCAGTAGGAGATCGATGATTCTTGGAGGTAGGAGATAATGATTCTTGTCATTAGTAACATGTTTGAATGAGGATGCAGGTTGTGTGTGTTATGCTGAACAAGGTCTCGCTCCAAACTGGATTGACTAATTCATTGAAAACAATGAATTTATTTGTGAACTGCAGCTAACACTTGAAAAACTGCAAAGAACTGCCTGTTTTTGTGGTTGAGTGGCTAGAAGGAAAAGACTTCCGATGTTACGTCATGCCTGGGGTTAACCGGAAGATATATATGACAACATCTGAAACCTCTTAGAAGAAATGTTTGTAGTCTGACGAGACTAAAGTTATTGGAGCCAAATACTTTTGTGGAGAGAACCAATAACTGCAACAAAATGTAAAGGAAAAACTCTGTATGTGTGCTCACATGAGGTGTATTGTGAGGCTGAATTTAATTCGATTTTTGCACAGTGCTCTTGCACGGTCTGCCTGACAGAGAAAATAAAAAGTATTGATCACAATGAAATTACAGTTCTCGGCTTAAAAGTATTTCCTACAGAAAGATGCTTGCGTGAATCAGCATCTTGGAATATCTAAAAATGCATGGGCACAGGTCTCATGAATAAACTGTGCATATCTACTTATATGCGTTTAAGTTGTTCAAAGACATTTCCACACAGAAATCCTGATTCATCATCAGTTTACTCTTACTGTGACACTCGCTATACTCTATAGGTTTCTCAGCAAGGGTTGCTCTATTTCCGCTACAGTTCAGAGAGGGTCTTGCATCCTGGGAGAGTTAAGTGTTGAACTTTACAAGTGTGTGTGTGTGTGGGAGGGAGGGTTAAACTGAATTCTTATGTAGTAGTCTGAGGCTGTCCTGGGTATGGAGTTTATGTGCATTGTGAACATGTGCAGCTTCCTATGGGGGTGATGTGTGTGCTATAGCTTTGCCTATTTATTACGGCGTTCTCTGTGGAGCATGCTGCATCGTGGTGTTGCTCGCCCAGGCTGATTAAGAATTGTGTTTGGGACTTCCCAAGAGTCTGACCCAGTCTTACATGTTTGGTAACTGCCAGAATTATATTAAATAAAGATTATGGTTTCTACCTCAGTGGTCAGCGCAGTCTCATCCCAAAACGTCATATAACTGATGTCTTGGGACGTCTTTTGACCATACGTCAACATCCGCCTTTTTAGGGTACCCTTAAACGTCGGTTAGATGATGTTATCGGATCCTAACCCTACCCCAGACCTAAACCTACCCCACCACCTAACTGACGTTAAAGGTAAAGCGTCAGTGGTATGACGGCCCGGGATCGTCATTTAACTGACGTTTAAGGGTAGCCTAAAAAGGCGGATGTTGACGTATGGTCAAAAGGCGTCAGTTATATGATGTCTTGGGATGAGACTGTTACGGTGGTGCTGCTTGCTTTGTAGAGTGGATTCCTCTAGCCGTAACAATCTGACCACACAATGTAGGTTTATAACAATATATAAAAAGTTATTTTAACCCTTAAAAGTTAAACCTTCTAAGTTTTTCTGTCGATTCATTATAAACAACAATAAAAAAATGTACTACAAAAGAACATCTATTTTCTTAAAAAAAAAATGAAATTCTAATTATTGGACAAAAAAACTTCCTAGAATACTGTGTAACACTTGATGGCTGCTCTGTCAAGTCTTTGTCATCGGTTAGGAACCTGGGTGTGCTCTTTGAGAACTATCTTTCATTTGAAAGTCACGTGAATAGTATCTGTAAATCTGCATATTTCCATGTTAAAAATATATCAAAATTATGTAAATTGCTCATTGACAAACGTAGAATAGTTAGTTCATGGGTTCATGACATCAAGGCTAGATTATTGTAATTGTCTACTGGGTGGTTGAACCAGAACCAGGATGTATGGCCAAATCGCAATTCGTTATTTATTTGGCAAAAAAAAAAAAAACGTTTCCATCAGCTTTTATCGCATATCTTTTATCGATCAAGAGAGAACGAACGTATTTCATTTGAGTCAATATTCATTACATTCAATCGAACTTTACTGTTTCCATAAGGTATTTTTCATTCGATATCACTTAATTCGGATAAAACGTGTGGATGGAAACATAGCTACAGAGAACATTCAAGAGAAGTGCATGCGCTCATCAGCCTTGCGCAACTAGACTAATAATTATATACTGATAATTATTTAATCATTAGAGAACATAAAACTACATTTGTATTGTCAAATTGGGCACTCTTAATATCAAATAACACGATTCGTCAATATTACAACGAGAACAAGGACACAATTGTTAGTGAATGAGACCCAGTATCTTTTCCTTCTTACATTGAAGGCAAAAATCACTTTCCTAGAGAGAGATTTTTTCATCAACCTTGGACATGAAGTTCTATTTATAGCTACTCTCTGATTCATTACTCATTAGCATTTGCTTGGGTATCTAATAGGCTCCAATTTTCCCCTCTGACTGATAAGGATACTAATACAGAGTGATGATTGGGCCTCTGCACGCTGTGAACATCCATGTTTCTTTTTTTCAGCCCAAAAACAGACACTAATCGAGGGCATGAGTCACAATCAGAGGCATAATCCTGCATCAAAGGCCAGTATTCCAAAGCACGGAGAAGACTCCAGCAGAACAAATCCCCCTAATGCTACACGTCCCCAAAGCACTGTCAGGTTCACCCAACGGCAGCTAGGGAAAACTACAGATTAAATGTGAGGGAAAGCTCTGTGCCATCACTCACACCTGTGCTTAGTATTTGATCCTAATTAGTCACAGTCAGTCAGATCAGTGATTGGCATTTGATGCTAATTTTAGGTCTACAGGTCATTTGCGAGCAGAAATTTTCAAAACCGCATGACAAAAGAAGGGTGTATGTAATACAAATCCGCAAAATCTGTGGCTAAATATGCTCCCTCAAATCCCAAGAATGGACTTAGTCTGGACCCTGCCATCTCATCATAACAATTGCCTGTATTCAATCCATTATAAATGTGCATTACTGAGGTCACACACTGTAGAAAACAGATTTCACACATGATGTCGCTGCATTTCCTGCACAGAACACATTTGTGATGTGGCTCTGCCTGGGTTCCATAAATGTGGACCGTATGCGTCAATCTATCTTATAGGATTTCATAAATAATGCATCATGTTGAACTTGCATGTAGGATTCTGGGGAATGCACTTTGCATACATACAAATTAAATTGCTCTCTCCATACAAGAATTGTTTCCATTTCACACCAGTCCACATCACTTACCGGCAGAGCAAATGTTGCGCGGTGCCGCATGCTGACATCTTGTTCTGGCCAGAGCGAGATTAAGATTCAGCTCTTTGAAGTTGGTTGTGAAAACTGAGACCCCTGGTGAGGTCTGAGAGGCTCAATGCTCTACGGCACTCAATACGTCTTTGAAAACACTGCTAGGCACAACTTATAAGAGCAACCTTCCACCAACAAGATTAGCATTCTCACTGCACAGCACGGCAACAAGAACGTAAACCACTTAATGGCAACTTCACAAAAAGCAAATTTTGCAGTGCCAGGCATGTTTGTTTGTTGGCCAGAATGCTGCATTATATCCATTTAATCAATTGTTTAATTTAAAAAATAAGCCCTGATGTGATAACCTGCCTCTGCAACCCATTTTACTTCTGTAATGTGAGGTTTTTCCAAGTGATAAAAAAGTAGGGCAGGGCTTGATTGCATCTATAAGCCATTAAGGTTATACTTTATTTCGATAGTCACTTTAGATGTTCTACTAATTATAAGTAACTTTTCAACTACATGTCAAGTAACTCTCATTAGAGTATTAGAGACTATAGTAGGTTATGGTTAGGTGTTAGGCTTTAGGTTAGGAGAATAAGTTTACTTGTAGTCGCAAAGGTACTTCTAGTCAGTACTAGAATGTCTGTTGGTGGACCCAATGGCGCCGCCAGGGGGTGGCCAGGGGTGGCCATGGCCACCCCTGGCCGACTCCTGGCCACCCCATTGGCCACCCCAATGGCCAGTATTAATTTTTGTAGCATCAGTTATGCATTTTATAAATAAGTCAAAAATATTCTTAAGTAAAAGAAGACGGGGAATTATGTGTCGTGGCGTGCTTTTTAAGTGCCGAATGGTATACTGTTACTGCAGCTTTTTGATGTGTTTTTGCCACGTTTTGACAGGCAGGGATGCAAACAGCGCGCTTTTCGGCGCCTCCCGCTTTTTCACGTCAGTTTGTGATAAAGTCATCTGAAGTCATTCCATAGCTTAATGTGAGGGACAGAAGTATATGTACGTCATTAAAGTATACGAAAAAGAAATTCGTTTTCCCTCCTCTGCGGCTGTCAATCATTCTCCATTCATATTCAAACAGCACGCGCGCCTCTTGGATGCACGGTAAAACTCTCTCCAATATGATATATTCACATAATAGGCTAATGCATGATCTGTAGATAAAAGGCTGTAGGCCTATGTTCGCATAAAATTGTTTTATTTTCTTGGAGTTTGTTGCTGTTTTTAAACGACTCACTACCGTGTGCTTGTTAGATCACATGGACTAAATCGGCATCAAACGCACAATAACTGAAAATAATAACTTAAAAATTATAAAATTCATCACAATCAGGCTATGTAAGTATCTGGAAATTTGCCATGGGGCAAGGGCCCTTATATATATCATATAATATATATATATATATATATATATATATATATATATATATATATATATATATATATATATATATATATATATATATATATATATATATATATATATAATATATATTAGCAGGGCCCTACTTAATATCATTAGTAACATTAAATATTACACAATAAACCAAAGTATATCAGTAGGGGTTTCCTTAAGTCTTTCTGATAGTTTTCTACAGGCTGGTTTACTACAGCAGTAGAATACAATTCTGAAAATTATGATTTATAGTTTTGGTGTGCCACCCCAAGATTTTAACTGGCCCCATCTGGCCACCCCTATGAAAAATTTCTGGAGGCGCCACTGGGTGGACCAAGAAAATAAAGTGTTAGCAGATATTAAGCTGACAGTCTACTAATATTATAATGACAGTTAGTTGACATGTAGTCAAAAAGTTACTTATAGTTAGTAGAATGTCTAAAGTGGACAATCGAAATAAAGTGTTCAGGGTTTCTGCAGGTTTCACAAAGTCAAATTTAAGACTTTTTAAGACTTTTTTAAGACCATTATGAATGAAATTTAAGACCTATATCACGATGAAAAAAAAAACATACAAAAGAAACGCGTAATGAGTCTCTAAAAAGCAAAATCCAAATCAGCAAAACCGGTTCCTAAATTCAGATATTTCAAGCCAAGTATCGCTAAACTTCCACGTCCCCATAGCTGAATAAAATCCATTTTATGTCTGTCTGTGGTATCTGAGATACCTGCCAAACCTCAAAACTGATTGGCTGTTGCATGTTGGTCTATTTTGTAGTCGTAATACAGTGAATTAAGAACTAAAACTACGTAATATATAAAAAAAAAAAAATTCCAAAGCGCTGCGGGAGCATTTCAATGAGATTTACATGGACATAGGAAAATTAAGACCCATTTAAAAAGATTTAAGACCTAGAACACAATACTTCAGAAAATTTAAGAGTTTTTAAGGCCTTAAATTGTGATTTTGAAATTTTAGACTTTTTAAGACTCCGCGGAAACCCTGAGTGTTACCGCCATTTATTGCATCTATATGGGGCTGTTTATATGACACAGTTTTCGTATGCACTTTGTATGCCTTCATGGGCACTCGTTTACACAAGCGATGTTGTTTTACAAAAAGGGTTTCAAAGTGCAATTTTTTTTTAAATCGGTCTCCGTATAAACAACAAAAACGATGATGTAAAGCACATATTACATGTTCAGACTAAACGCATTCTCATCCTTTAGCGTCATATAGAACGCTATATGACAAAACGGCGCTATACTACGCACATGGCACCCGTTATCGTTAATATATAGTAACACGCCCTGTGATGGGTAGGTTTAGGTGTAGGGTAGGGTAGTCTCATATTACGCGAAAAGATTTATGACACCTTGGGTTTGCGTGAATTTTAACGATAAAGGGTGCCATGTGCGTAGTATAGCGCCGTTTTGCCATATAGCGTTCTATGTGACGCTAAAGGATGAGAACGGGCTGTCAGACTATAGTGTCTCATCGCCATCTAATGGTCTGGCTAGAGAATACAGGGGATTTTATTCGTTTTCGTGTATCCGTGTGTATGGGGATCGTTTGGACAATGGTGTCATTTATATGCGGAATACTTCTCCGTTTTAAGCATATCGTTGTCGTGTAAATTTACCCTCAGTTTAACACTTTTTACCAAAAAAAAAATCAAAGCAGCTTTACAGGGATAAACAGGAAATAATGATTCAATGATTACGGCAGAGTTAAATTCTGCCGTAAATCAGCTCTAAATAGTCTCATTGTTCAGCTGAGGTCAGTGTTGATTCAGTTTCATTCAATAACAGTGTAAAGATCATCAAAAGTTAAATGAATTTAGAATATTCAGTGTTGGACTGTTGGGAAGGAACTCAAACCGGAAACAAGTGGAGATGAAAACTTTGGTAGAAACCAGTCATCCTCTGGCCAAACAAGCCAATATTACATTCAAGAATGGAACCAGGCAAATAGAGAGGAGTGAGTGCCGCAAGTGAGGTTTTTAAAGAGCACATAATTTCTCTTTGGAATAACATGCACCAATGAACTGTGCACAATAAAACAAGGAATGTGTATTAAATTCAATTTTGATTTCAAGTTGACTTTAAGCTGCTTATAAGTTTCTTTTAATTAAATCTGCATTTAACAATTTATTCTATTCAGTTCTGTACATAATTGAATGAAATTTTGGTAGTCACTGTCTGAATTTGGTTGCATTTACGGTTGTCACTCCCATAAATAACCCAAATCCTAAGCACATAACAGCATTAAGCCCTCAGAAGACGACTGACAACCGTATTTAACTGAAGTGTGTATATGGCCAGATTTAAAGTCTTTCAAGGCAACAGTGCATGGGAACCCTCAGCCAATTCCAGTCAAGTAATTGGGTGCAGTAATTTGTAACATCTCCATATACACTTGTAGCCATAGCAGCAGTACTAAGTGTGAAACGTGCTATGCCGCATGATCCAGAAATCTATAGCCTGAAATCCACAGTTCCACAAAAGCACAAGCTTTTGTGCATCTCCACACTCCACTCTACCCATAGACATAACAAGATACGGTCCACACACTGTACACAAAGGGTGAAACATTATCGAGCTGACCTGCTAGCCCACAAGAAAAAAAGTCAGGGATGGAGGAGAGGGGGATAACAATCAATAAACGTGTAACCTTACGGCCAAGGTCGACTAGCGCTGCTTCTTTTTTCCAGCCTGCCTTGCTCTTGGTTAATGAAATCTGTTTAGCCGTGGCTTGTGTTGACCCTAAGGTCTATGGAAGTAATGAATGAAATTAATCATTTGGAGCAGTATAACTCCAGTGCAAAAAGTAGAAGGACTTTAGATAAACCAGACAGTAGTGTGGAGATTTAGAAATAAAGCAAAGTTATTTGCCATTAACATCACATGAATTACAGTTAGCAGTAAACAGAAGTATTTTAATTCTGTGCATTAAAAATGATCAAATTTAGAGGGTAAATATTACAATTATTATTATTATTATTATAAAATAGCTAATGTAATATATACACTCTAAGAAATAAATCCGTAAAATAACAGAAAAAATACTGGCAGCTCATTACCCGGACTTTGTCCTGTTAAAAAAACGGACATTTTCTGTTAACACAATGCTAACACAATGCAACGCGTAATTCAAAATACGGGTAAATGACCTGTAAAAGACAAAAACGGAAAAATCCTTCAAATTTATATGGTACATTGTACTGTAGTTTTACGGATTTTTTTTACAGTGTATATATATAAAATCAGAAAAATTAACATTCATTGAAAAGTCATAAAAATATGAAATATTATAATTATAGTATACAATATTAAATAACATATGTATTTTTTTTAAATAGTAATATGCAATATTTTAAAATATTATTAAAAAAAATATTTTCTGGATTCCATGCAAATGCAGCATGTATGTTCTTGGTGTTTTTACCATCTCTTATAGAACACAGCTAATGCACACATTACAATTTAAAGAGGTCATATGCCATTTTTTTACAAGTTAATATGAATCTTTAGGGTCTAAATGAAAATATATATATTTATAATGTACTTTTATTAAAAAATTCTCCTTAGTATTGTACGAAAACGCTAATTTTACCTGGTCAAAAACCGCTCTGTTCTCAGCACGCCTTTTCAGTGCATACGCCTTTAAATGATAATGAGCTTTTCTCACTCTCATATTCTAGCAGAGCTACATGAATTACAAGATTTACAGGCAGATGTTCGTAGGCGAAATTTAATGCACTTATTCTTTTCAGATGTCAATATCAGATTAGATACGGCATGAAACAGCAAAATTATCGAGGTTTTTTTTTCTAAGCTTGACTGTAGATCACCTTACTTCTGTGGCGAACCTTATCGATTCCCTTCTAGCAGATTGATAATATATTTGCCACTGCTAATGCATGAAGGAGGCTAAGGAAAACAGCAGTAGGCTACAATTCCCAAACAAATAAAGGGCAGCTTTAACTGCCTGCATTTACGGACTCTCTCTTATATGTCTCAAGGCAAATATCGATCGATGCCCGCATGTCTAAACTTCCAACCTTGCTCATCCCTTTGAAACAGGGCAATATTTAACTCTGCTGTGGTTTTCTTACATCTCTCAGGCCTGCATGCATTATCTATTAGACAGGTTTTGTCTGAGATTTAGGCCTGTGTAATCTGATACTGGCGCAGTAGATTGCATTGCACTGGATTAATCCGCCGTGGCTAACCAGGGGTGAATGAGGTGGGGAGGGAGAGCATCGATTTTCTGATTTCTCTCAAAGTGTTGTACCTCCATCCTCCCACAACAACGCAACTTAGCCTGATGAATATTCATCCCAGCACCTGTGAGCTTTGGCGAGGTTTAGTTCTTATCCAACCAGGAGAGGCTGCTGGGGACAGATGTCGCGGAGAGAACAGAACAGATGACAGCACTACACAATCTCGTTTTTCAGTCTTTCTCGCAGTAACGGGAGAGGAGCGACTGCAATGAAACCCTCTTATCACCCGGCACAAGATCTAAATCACACGCGAGGGTGAACATATCGTCAGTGTAATTGATCAGGCTCACCTCAGACAGAACCTGCGCTCCAGATAAAGTTTCCCAATGAAGATCACACTGAGACTCGAGATGCCACTGACCAGGAATTTCAGCAAATTGGCTCCTTAAAGGGATAGTAAAATGACAAAAATGTAAATCGTTTACATTTTAACCTGCATGACTTTCCCCCGTGGAATGAGAAAATATACGCATTATTATCATAAACAAGTTCGGGGTCTAATGCTTTTAAAAGAAGTCTCATGGTCATCATGGCTGCATTTATATATTGAACATATTTTAAAACGTAATTAATTCCTATCAATTTTCTGCAGCCATTATTCAAGTCTTTAGTTTCATATAATCCTTCAGAAATCTAATAAGAAATCTTAATAATGATCAGCTCTACCAAACGTGGATGTTTTCCCACTAAGAAACACACAATTTAATTATGTTTTGATTAATACTGTGAAGTTGCTTTGATGCATATATTGGGAAAAGCACTATAATTATACTTGACTTAATAATACATTCATATTATTATTATTATTATTCGACGAGAGTTCAAGAGATTTCCACGACGTATGCGCGAGAACTGAACAAGAAGTCGTAGAATAAGAACGCAATACTCGCGCATGCGTCGTGGAAATCTCTTGAACTCTTGTCTGAGGCCCAGAAGAAAGAAAAGGAATAGTCTAATAAAGTCGTTATTTTTGTTTGTTTGTTTTTTCGCACAAAAAGTATTCTCGTCGCTTGATAAACTTATACTTGCCACTGTAGTTACATTGAATATTTAAACATTTTCTTCTATGACTTTCTGGGCCGTCAAGTTTCAATCCTTTAGGAGCCTACAGTATGTAGCAGTGATCCACCTCTCAAATTGAATCAAAAATATCTTCATTTCTGATCCGAAGACGAACGAAGGTCTTACGGGGTTGGTACAGCATGGGGGTGAGTAATTAATGACTTAATTTTCATTTTTGGGTGAACTAACCCTTTAACTACTACTAATAACAACACAGAAAAACATGAAAATCCCTACATCCAGGTACAGGTGTGATGAATCAGTAATCAGGGGAGAGTGAATGAGTGGACGGAGTCTGAAGATCTGGTGGAGCCGTGACAGTTGTCACATTTTTTACTTCACTGAATATTCATCAGGATTGCTTCATTTTTGAAAGTCAGTTTCTATATTATTATGGATGCCTTCAAGCCTTGGCTACAAAAAACGATTTAACATTTACATTTATCGTGCCGCAGGAAAAAAATACACTATTCACAGAAGGTACATTGACCTTTTGTTTCAAAACCTTCAAGTCACTAAGATAACTTATAGTCTTAAAATAAACTTATAGTGACTTTTCTGTGTGACAACATGCTACGGTCTTACCTATAATATACAACATAAATGTAATCTATTCTTTATTCTGTATTTTATTCTTTACCTCTATGTTGCATGTATTCAGTTATACACAATATCATAAAATTGATATGACAGAATTTTATAGTATTAGAATTGCTTTCCTACATGTTTTACCCTTGCTTATTATGACAGCTTATTTCAGATGTATGCATTCTTCATTATATTATTAAATACTGATAGCAGGTGTCTTGTTAAAAAACATAATAAAAACCTATTTGCAGCTCACAAAACATTTGCATTATATTGTAGATATACTTAGAACCCACTTGATTAATTTGTCTTGTTTTCAATGAAGTTTGGTTGTGGATGGTTTGTGAGAAATGGTGCCAGCATGAACATTATACTCCTACTTGCGCTATTCTGTTTGAGGCAAATAAAGATGTGAGTTTCTAGTTTCATTATTCTTTATAATGAAATATTCAAATCCCATAGAGCCCTAGAAAAAAAAACTTACAATGAAGTTCGCATTGCAATGAGGCTATTTCTTAACCGAGAAACGAATGAGAGCGTCTCAAAGGCACATACCACATCCAAAATTGTATCAGCATTCTTTTCTTATCTAAATTAATGGAATCTATCAGGGGTGTGTTTCCCAAAGACAACTATAGTCGCACGTTCCAAATAGAGTTAAATGGAAATTATTATCATAGTTGGCCAACAATGCTTTTGGGAAACGCACCCCAGTATGAAAGGAGATCCCCATTATTATTTTGTTTCTCTCTTTCCGACAGACCATCAAGTTAGGAGTTCAACAGGCATAAAGCTTTCATTACTACAGAAAATAACAAAGAGCAGCAATAGCTGCAATTGGCAGGCCATTACTGAAACATGAATTGTGGCTCGAAAACAATCCTGTTACCTTTACAGCCAAATACAAGTGCCAATAGTAAATATATTCTAAAGATGAACTGACAAATATCCAAAAGTGCAACTTGTAGAGTGACTGTGAAAATGTTTTTTTTTAATTATTTAAAACACTTGTGACACGTGTCAATGACACCACATGTGTGACGTGATGTAACAATCAAGTAAAAAATAATAGTATTTATTTAAAAAATATATATGTATGCACACTACCATTTAAAAATGGCAGATATTTGTTACTACATTTATACTTTTATTTACCAAGGATGCATGAAATTGATCAAAAGTGATGGTATCTCAATCCGTTTTAATGTTATTAACGATTTCGAATAAATAAATCTTTTTTAAAAAAAATGCTTTTGAACTTCCTATTCATCAAAGATTCTTGGAAAAATAATATTATATAAGTAATTGCTGCCGAAAATTTAGCTTTAAACAGGAATAAATTACATTTGAAAATATATTCAAATAGAAATTCACTTTCAAATTATAATAATGCCACAATATTCCTGTTTTTTACTGTATTTGTAATCAAATAAATCCAGCTAAAATAAATAAATAAATAAAACAATCCAAACTTCTGAACGGAAAAAAATACAAGATTATGCCAAACTACTTAATAATAATAATATATATTTATATTTATACTGTCACCAGCTCCATTCTCCATGCCTGTCTTCTCAGCACAACACTTCCCATCATCCTCTCACAAACCACTCATTCGTTCCTGAACAGTATTTGTGGGCTAACAGTGATTGCAGGTATAAACTGAATCCTAAAACGCCCCCGAAACTCTCAGTCACCATCCTCACCTGAGTGTTGTCTGGTCTCGTTTTTATTAATGTACACTTATCTGACTACCAACCTGATCTAATTACCTGCTATCACCGTCGTCCTGTTACTGTCTTCTGTTACCATCAGTCTTCTGTAATCTGTCTCCATATACCAGCTCACCTGAGATTCATTCTGCCATCTACCAATGCAACACATGCAAGACAACTGTTATCATCCAGCTAAGTCATCCTCATAAGTCATTTTTTAATCAATAACATTACATCCATAAAATCCGTTCAAAAGGATTGAATGTTGGCCATGGGCTCCTCGCAGGTATCTGCAGTCATCACCACAGGTTTCATAGCCAGTCGGCTCAAATCTCCAAATTCCCCTGCCAGACATCGGCCTTGACATCGCTCAACGGCCCTCTCCCACTACACAGATAGCATTTTCAATGTTTGGTTTTTTTTTGTTCTTTTTTTTTTTCCTCAACACTCTGGGCCTGAACGACATTCTCCTGGGAAAATGTGTGACTGATGTGACAGAGCAAGGGATGAGGTTGGGCTGAAAGACTTAGGGCCATCCAATCGTTCACGATTAGGCCACAATTTGCTGCCAGCAACATGCTAACAAGACCCCAGAGACGGCACGGTGCAGGTCAGTGACGCTGCTTCTGCTGACAGAGGGATAATTAGTGACTCAGGCAGAAGATTAAGCTGGTAATACAAAACCATCCATTTAACACTCCACTGGCAAATAACTTTCCTTTCCTTAACCAGTCCATCAATCAGAGCCAGGATTAGCTAATCAGAGCCTCCTGGAAATGTGTTGGAAAAGTAATTAGTGTAAACACAGGAAAAATGAAACTGTCCGTTGGGTTTAAGAAAGTTATTTTGAATGATGGATCATCCAGATGTGTGCCCATTTTTGGGGGGAGATTTTAATCTTACCCTAAGTAATTAAATGAAAGCAGGCGAGCTTTGTCCGTGGATGTGTATCGTAGCTCTGTCACCAATAGCTGTACAAAATATGCACCAGACATGTAGTCATGAAGCTTGTATTAGAGACATGGGTTTGAGTCTGGCAGGTGCCATTCCACTCATTCTCACTGTCAAAAAGTAACAAAAGTAAACAAAACTAGTGTATATATATATATATATATATATATATATATATATATATATATATATTAGGGCTGTCAAAAACGATTAATCGCATCCAAAATAAAAGTTTGTGTTTACATAATATATGTGGGTGCACTAAGTTAAATTATTTTGTATATATATGAAAACACACATGCATTTAAGAAAAAAAAATATTATTTATATATAAAATATTTATATTTATATATAATATAAATTATATATAAATCTATATACAGAATATATTGAAATGAAAATATTATACATGAAAATATTTCTTAAATATATACAAGCATGTGTGTGTGTTTATATATATAAAATAATTATACACAGTGCCCCCACATATATTATGTAAACACAAACTTTTATTTTGGATGCGATTAATCGCGATTAATCGTTTTGACAGCCCTAATATATATATATATATATATATATATATATATATATAACTAGCTATATGTGTGTGTACAAATAGATCATTTATAATAAATACTGCAATATTACAAGAACAGAAATAAGAATTGTCAATTTTGATTTCAATGGGACTAAATTCTACAGCGATTTATTATTATCTTTTTTGAATTATTATTATTATTCTTATTTGCTTAAAACGTACATTGTAAATATAAAGCTGTACTGTATAATCTTTACAATCTGGGTTCTAAAATAACACAGTCTCATCCCAAGACGTCATATAACTGACGTCCTGGGACGTCTTTTGACCATACGTCAACATCCGCCTTTTTAGGGTACCCTTAAACATCGGTTAGATGACGTTATTGGATCCTAACCCTTACCCTACCCCAGACCTAAACCTACCCCTAAACCTACCCCGTTACCCAACCGACGTTAAAGGTAAAGAGTCAGCTGTATGACAGCCCGGGATCGTCATTTAACCAACGTTTAAGGGTACCCTAAAAAGGTGGATGTTGACGTATGGTCAAAAGACGTCAGTTATATGACGTCTTGAGACTAAATTAAAATGACTGCAAAAATTATTGTTTCCCTAATGTTGTCCACATATTAGTTTTAGTATGTTGACATGCTTTTTTTATCTTTATAACAAGACAATTTTATATATTTGAACAGGAAAATACAGAGTGTCTGGTAAAATGTATCATTCACCAGCCATTGTGGCTGCTGAGTAAAAAAAAAAAAAAAAAGAATCCCTCCAGGCGATGTAATAAAATATCACTGCTTCTGTCTCTCACAGCTTATATAAAATAAAAAAGAAAGGGGGGAAAAACTATACTGAAAAGTTAATATCAAGACAGGGTTAAGACAACTGACTATGTTCAACGCTCCAATCTTAGTCCTCCTTACCATACACACACCCACACACGTATCTCACCCTCTCACCACTCCATCCCACTCAACATCTTAGAGTGACATGTTCCTCATTGGGATGCAGCATGTGGGTCCCTAGTGGCTGTTACCAGATTTAACTCTTTTAAAAGGACTGGGTGTGAGGGCAGAAGACTGAATAAATAAAAGAGCTACTCCACTCTCTTCCATTTCTCATTCAGACTCTCAAACCTTTTGCACATGCACATACCCCAAAGCAAGGACTTTCTGCATTACTTAGTACCTAGTCATACACAAATTTAGTTTTTTTTCAGTCAGACCCATTGCCACAGATGTATAAAATCAATATGCAGTCTGCATGTGTGAAACTTGTGGGAAAAAGGGCTTAGTGAATTTAAGCATGGTACTGTGATAGGATGTACTGTGATAGCATTCCGATTTCGTTTTAACTCCAGTGTAGTCCAAGATTAACTTGGCTTCCAGTTCGACCTTGTCCATGAGTGTTAACTCAAACGTAAACACGAAAGGCGAAGCTTGAATTAACTGGTATGTCCCTCTTTGGCTAATGTACTTTCAAGATGGAGGGGCAACATGGCGACCGACATTAGAACCCCTTACCCGTATGTATTTTCAATGGCATGTTATACACTCACGAGAATCCTTTATTACTTGAACGAAGTAAATATACATTAATGAACACATCTATTTTTGAAAGAACTAAGTGTTTTTAGCTAAGAATAAACTAAAAGAGTTACACAGTGTAGCTTTGAGGAAAACAATACTCAGAAATAGTGTTGACACGAATTTGCACATGGTCGGTCTTAAAGCATATTAAAAACGCCCCATACAAAAAAATAAACAACATTGAAAGCTGGATTTTCACCACAGGGGGACTTTAATCCTTTTTGTTGAGGCTATGAATACCCCTTTAATTAGGGGTTCGTAACAAAGGCAATGAAGAACATATACGCTTCAGACATTGGATTTCGCCATTTGTGATGCCTCCTACATCCTCTTGATGCAGCTGTGGTTGAAAAAGCAACATTATAGTTTGCAGTTAATTGCAAGAAATTCATATAGTTTGACTAATTTTACAGTTTTACTCAATCCTATTCGTATTTAAACAGAGTTTACAGATTAATTTAATTCTGACAAATCCCATTTCCATTTTGTAGAACCACTGTCCACAACTGAAGGAAGCTCAGCCCAATAATATTTTTTTTAAAGTGCATCTACACACACACACCACAGTTATATAAGACAGCTCTGAAAAAAAAGAGAGATTTTGTACAGTATTTTATCAGAGACGGTCCAAGGAGGGAAAAAGATCTTACGAGTTGGACCGAATCCATAATTAATCTGGGATGTTTGTCAAATCTTTTGACAAAGTACCCTTTAAAATCACTTTGTTAGATCAACGCATGCTCTTTGAAGATATTTCAGTAAACAAACTTTTGAGAAACTTGATATTTTCAAAACACTTTCCACTAGAGATTTGAGGGAAATGCTGTTATCCTGTTTTTCCATCAAGTCGCTAACATGTTATATTTATACAGCCGTTGGGATTGATAAATTGACTTGTCGAAATGAATCAGTTGATTCAGCAAAAGTTCTTAATGTATGGATATCAGCCAGACAGTTCTCCATATAAATAGAATAGGCTAATGGACGCTCACTGTAAAGATGTATAATAGATGACGATATTATCTTTCGCCAGGATATGGATACTGGTGCCTCATCTTGAATGAACAATTCAAGCGGACAATTCCTTTAGCACTTTTTTTTACAACAGTACATAGAGGGAATCTCACCTCTGTCCCAATTTTGCTCTGTTTTCTTGAAAAAGTCAAAGAAAAAGACGTCCGCAATTGGACAGAACGTTAAAATTTTTATGAAGGTGTCACTGACTGTGTGTATGGAGCTCCACATTCCGTTTCTTGCTTTCATGCTCTCTCGCACTCATTCTCCATCCCCCTCTCGCTCCTTCCATCTGTTGGAGCTGTTCGCCTATCTTTCGGGGACACCGAAGCATTCATGCGGGTGAGAGCCATTCTATTATTCAGCCATAACTTCTGGATGACAAAGGAAAGAGAAGAGGTGCAAATCACCCATTGAAGAGAAAGAAAATAGCCACACTTTTTGATGCCTGGAGGATTTTCTTTTTTCGCCCCTCTGTCCGTTTTGATTAATAGTCATGATTAGAAATAGACACAGGCTATCAGAACATGAATGAATCAGGTGGCACAGCTACCTATGATGCTCGCTGTAGTCAGTGCGGTGCAGCTTTAATTGGTGCTTATCTGAACAATAAATCATAGAAAATTACATTTTTTTTGTTTGGAAAAAATCCATGGCAACCCCTGAAACATTATTACCAGAAGGTTATCAGGCTGCAAAGGACACCGATCGATTTTATTTTGGATGTGCAGCAGCTACAAATTTGAACTGAAGAGGACAGAGGGCCAAACTGTAGACACGAGGATGGATGGGACTAAAATGGAAATAAATGGTAACACTTTACAATAAGGTTAACTACCTACCTTGGTTAACATGAACCAAGAATGAACAATACTTCACCACCATTTTATAATCTTAGGTAATATTAATTTAATATGTAATACGTTATTATTATTTATTTATTAATAATATTACCAATGAATAATAAATACTATAAGAAATGTATTGTTCATTGTTAACTAATTAACCTTATTGTAAAGTGTTACTGAATAAATAAACAGAACTTCAGTAAAATAAAGCAAATCATAAATACTAGGTGCTTTTAGTCAAGCCATGTAAAGAAAGACATGTTTTTACATGGGATTAGTCTTACATTATTTTAGAAATATAATGCAATAACTGCTTAACTATATTTTACTGCTAAAGCCTCTTTTTTCTCTTTTTCTAAATATTGAGTTTACAATATTGTAAGAGTTCCACAAGGATGTGAATGCTTTTTATAAGTCTGAATCTAGTAATTACAGGAATTAATAATTTATTAAATATTATGAAATTTTGAAAAAAATAAAAAATAAAAAAACAGCCATCATCTATTCATCTATTTATCATTCTCTGTATCTGTATAAGGCTTTTAAAAATATATTAAAAACTATAAGTACTATAAATAAGTATTTTGTTTATCTTAATGAAGTTTGCCGCACAGTAAAAGTCAGTTTAACATAATTTCAATAAATTTCCATTCATTTGAATTCTACTTCCTGATATTCAAATTCCGTCTAAAACATGTCCACCACATTAAAGGCATAGTTCACTTTGAAAATAATTTTTGATATGTTTTAGCTTACCTAAAGGGCATCCAAGATGTGAAGATCTAAACATATTAAGATACAGGAAATCGCAATGGAAGACGATTTCGATATATCTAAATATGTTTAGTGAAAGGTAAAACTTCCGAAATCTCTGTTCAAACAATGAGTGACGTACACACGCAAGAGATCACTTCCGGCGCATGCGCAGACCAAACCGCCCATGCCGTCAGATCAGTTGGACATGGCTGTGGTTACACAAGATAAAAACGGTATAAATACTGTTCGTTTTCTCACACAAACCGCTCGTTTCGTGTCTTAGGCCATCAATGTGTACTTACATTTACGAGTCATTAAATCATGTTTAATTTGGACTTCTCTATGCATGCTCTTAAAAGGTGAACCCAGGGTGGACCCCCTAAACCTGCATTATATGACTGATAGACAACAACGGTATGACCGAAAAATATCAAAATTGAAAATACTGTGAAAACAAAAACAACTACATCTTGGATGCCCTTGAGATAAGCTAAAACATATCAAAAATTAATTTCAAAGTGAACTATCCCTTTAAACAGCATGGAACTGTATATGTATGAGCTTATTTGAAGCATTGAACACATACTGTTCCATTGGTCAAATTGAGTCATGCAGTTTTTCCGCTTCAGCTCCCTCAGTGACCTATGACATTTTTCAGTCACGCATTATCTATAGAAATAAATTTGTACTGAAAAGTGAAGTCACTAACTGACGTTCTCAATGCCTCTGCACATATATTCATCAGCTAACTAATAATGACATTTGTTTATGTTCTGATTAATTTGATTATAGTTATTGTAGCCCTAAAGTAAAGATTAGTCGGATGTAAAGAAGCGCCACAGACCCAATAAAAGAAACGAGAGATAACGCAAAGCATTTGCATATGTATGCATTGTATTACCATACAGGACAGGATGTTCAGTGGAGTGTCACAGCAGTTTGATACAGTGTGTCTGTAAGCGTGTGTTGTTTTTCCACTGTGGCTGTCTGTCTCTTCAACATGGCCCACGATACCAAGCAACGTTTGCGCGTAAACATCTGTTTATGTGCTGTGTGCATCCACATCTGGCCTCCAGTCTCAACAATCTGGCTAACGTTGTGTTGCCTTTGGTGTGAAATTTGCTATGGGAATGGATCATGCGATAGAGATATACACAACGTTTGTGTGTGTTTATTTGGCTTGCCGTCTTTCTTCTTGGCATGCTCATGTATCAGCAGGGCTCAGGGATTCACAGCTCATTGGGTTATGGGTCAGGCCCATTTTCCATGCACTTTCCACACATAACTCAGCCTTCCTCTTTTACTCTATTCAAGCTCTGAGGGTTGTGATTCATATGTACAGTATTTCTTAGCAGAGCGTCTTTGTGTGGGAGTCCAACTTTTAAACTGTTGATGCAAGACTGAATCTTAATATGCATCCATAGAGAAATGTATGAAGTAAGAGAAAAGGAGAAAAACAAAGTAGTGGGGGTGGGGACTTAAAAAAAAAAACATGATGAAGGCGGTCTTGATTTGCGAGGTGTGATAAGAATTACATTGCGTATTTTCATTTTAATTAACATCTGTCAGGTCAGATGAGTGCAATTCTCTTTGATGATATTAATGTGCCAAAAATATGCCTCCAAACAACACCTGTCAATCATCCATTCCAACTCTAACGAGAGCTCTGCTCCGAGCTTGGCATACTTCAAATAACCGAGGAAGTTCCCTTCCCTCGGGAATAGATGAAAACAAGAAGTGGGTGAACCCTCTAAGTTGAGAGGTTACATAAAGCTATCGGAGAAGGAACTGAAATAGTCCCAATCATTTCAATTTCCATCTTTACCATTTGAGCTCCTTTTCCAAGTCCAAACTCAGTCTCTCAGTGTGACTCACCACTACCTCACAATGAACAGATTTTTTTCTATCTCTTTCTCACTTTCATTATTAATTCAGTCAAATTCTCAAATTCAGCGTATTCAAAGCTATAGAGGCTTGTCCGAAAGAAAGGAAGGAAGGAAGGAAGGAAGGAAGGAAGGAAGGAAGGAAGGAAGGAAGGAAGGAATTAAAACCTGATGAGTTAGTTCAACTCAAACCGTTTGAGGAAACCGATTGCCTTAAATCATTTAAGTTTATTAACTCAAACAATTTAAGCATAAAAAAAATATTTGATTTGTTTCCAAGTAACTCAGTAACTTATTGTTAAGATAACTTGGGTAAATAAAGTTAATAGTACTAATTAGTTACTATAAATTAAACTCTGAAGTACACTGTAAACCTGAATAAGTTGGCAGAACTCAATTCACTTTTAATAGTATAAACTTAGTTAGCTTTAAAAGCTAATCTGCTGACGTAGTAAATGCTAACATATTAGACACAGTATGTTATACGCACTTACAAGCACAAAAGCACTTGCTTTATATATAGGGATAATTTGCTCTCAAATCAAGCTGAAGGCACCACTTGTCACCATGATGGTAACTATCCTAAAGCCAACATTAGCTTAACAAAACATTAATCGTTACAAAATCTCACACTTAACATTAATCTTACACAAAAAAAACATTATATTGCACTTAATTTTAGCATTTACACTCTCTTTCGAGTGCCATCGGCAAAGCATGCTGGGAAATAGATATCCCAGCTGTTTCAGTTAAACTTAAGTTCGTCTAAATTAAAATAAATAATTTCATAAAACTCAAAACAATGAAACAGTTCAGTTTACTTAAAACATATCAGTTTTGTGAACTTGAAAGAAAAAGAAAGTGCTAAATACTCATAAAAATTAATTTGACTGAACTAATTTGTTGAATTTAAGTTTGTCCTACTCAAACCAATTAATTATTTTGACCGTTAGGGTTTACAAGGAAGGAATGAAGAAAGAAAGAAAGAAAGAAAGAAAGAAAGAAAGAAAGAAAGAAAGAAAGAAAGAAAGAAAGAAAGAAAGAAAGAAAGAAAGAAAGAAAGAAAGAAAGAATCAAGCAGGAACCTAACCCCACTGTATTTCTCTATAGGTAATGTTCTGGGCCACTGAACCATCAGTTTTTGTATCAAGTAGAAATATAATAAACATTCGTCTTTTTGGTGGGGAGGCTCAGTCCTATTGCACCTGTTATAAGTGGGCCAGACCTCTTCACAGCAGCAGTCTATCAGGAGAACCAACACTAACATACAACAACGAAACAGGTTGCCTATTGTCCTCATTACCTGCGCCCCCTCCCGAGCACACAGGCTCACCATGCATTTAGAGAGGTTAGCAACACAACAGGCCAGTGTCCAGATAACATCTCCTAACCCCCTCTCAGCTAGCCCACTGTTGAATATGCAAATCGACATCTGCTCCAGGACTCCGTCTCCAACCTCTCTCCTTATGTGATATGCAAATTCCGCCTCTGCATTCTCTCTCTCCCTCATTCTTTCGACTCCGCCGCTCATCCCGGTGTCTGTGCTCCCCGAGCTTGCCAGGCGAGCAGATGTGCACGAAAGGAGAGCAAAACTTCAAACGGCCGTAATAATGATGTTGCGGATCGCGAGCGAAAACAGTCGGCAGAGACAAAGTTCTGTGCTTATTAGCAAACAATGATGGAGAGCAGGGCGGAGAGTCAGGTTTCATGCAACGGAGCTCAGGTCTCTTTTCCCGAGGCCTCGTTAGGAGCCGAAAAAGCGCTTCTCATCTTCTGTTTCACCACATTTCTCCTAATGAGGATGAAGGCTGGCAACATCCTCACACTCTTGGCATGTTGTTATGAGAGTATTTGTATTATGAAGATGGTATTTAAATAAATAAGTAGTGGAAACTGGCTTATGTATGTAGGCCACTGCTGGAAACGAGGAGGCTCTTTGATTAGTGTGAATGCATGTGTAGATGATTGGATTAATGAAAATGAGGATCTTCGCATGCAGAACTGTGTGGCTCCTCTTTCTTATTCATCTTGTCTGTGTCACATTGGTATTGTTCGAATCATAAATACGGTTTCTTTAAATACATTTAAAGCCACTAACCACAAACTTCCGCATTTATTTAAAATTTCTTATCTATGTACGTATAAATACATATACACTACCGGTCAAAAGTTTTAGATCATTAAGATTTTTTTATGTTTTTAAATGAAGTCTCTTCTGCTCACCAAGGCTGCTTTATTTGATGAAAAAAAAAATGGCAAACAGTAACATTGTGAAATATTATGACAATTTAAAACTGAACTGTTTTCTATTTTAATATATTTTAAAATGTAATTTGAAAGCTGAATTCTCAACATCATTACTGTTGCTGATTACACATCAGTTTTTCAGTGTCACATTATCCTTCAGAAATCATTCTAATATGCTGATTGTATGCTCAAAAAACATAAATTATTATTTTCAATGTTGAAAACAGTCGTGTAGCATTTTCTCCCCCAAATTTCTATGATGAATAGAAAGTTCAAAAGAACAGCATTTATTTAAAATATAATCTTTTCTAACATTATAAATGTCTTTACTGTAACTTTTGATCAATTTAACTCATCCTTGATGAATGAAAGTATTTTCTAATTTCTTTCCCCCAAAAATAAAAAATAAAATAATTCTTACTGACCCCAAACTTTTGAATGGTAGTGATTAATATTACAAACGCTTTCCATTTCAGATCAATTCTGTTCTTTTGAACTTTCTATTCAAAGAATCCTGAAATAAAAATGTAAAAAACTGGTTTCAACATGGATGATAATCATAAATGTTTCTTGAGCATCATATTATAATAATTTCTGTAGGATCATGTGACACTGAAGACTGGAGTAATGATACTGTAAATTCAGCTTTGATCACAGGAATAAATTACACTTCACTATATAATTATTCACATAGAAAACTGCTGTTTTAAACTGTAATAATATTTCACAATATTACTGTTTTTTTGTATTTTTTATCAAATAATAGCAGCCTTGGTGAGCAGAAGAGACTTCTTTGAAAAACATTTAAAAAAATCTTACCGATCTAAAACTTTTGACCAGTAGTGTATGTTAGCAAAGTCTAGCTCTTCATATATTTTCTGCAATCACTGTGGTCAACAGGCACTAATATGGTTTATGTCTGTCAGTTAACTACCACTTAGTTTGTGGAAATGAAGATCTGTCCAACAAAGGTAAAGTATGATGTGCCACAAGGCTCGGTTTTAGGTCCCTTGTTTTTCATCTTGGACATGCTTTCTTCAGGTGATATCACTAGGACACACTTCAATGTTATGTGTAAAATATATCACCTCAAAACCACAGAACTAAACCAGAATAGTCATTTCCCGATAAAACAGAAATAATCATTCAAATACAATGAATGATTAAACCCTTATGATGACATTTCTATCTATGATGCCACAGCCTGATAATTGATTACACTAAACCTGGAACATGACCAATCATCATTGACATGGGGTCCAGAGAATTACATATTTAATGCTACATTGTAGCTGAACTTTAAGAGAGGCCACAACAACCTGGAAAAAGTTCTTGGTAATCAATCAGCTTAATAAGGTGCTCCTTGGTTTCCGAAAGAGCTCACCAAGACCGCCACTCAATGTCGGGGAGCACTGTCACAGCCACATTGGCCGGCTTCCTCATTAATCACAAAGTGTGTGTGTTCAGCTAGCCGGAGAGAGAGAGGGAGGGCGAGAGAGAGAAATACTGTCCGACTTCCACTCAAAAACTCATACACAAACATACCAACAGCAATGCCTAGGCAGAAACAGTTGTTCCAGAGTAGGTGTGGATCATGTTTGTGTGTCGAATTGGCAGAGCGATGGCGAGAGAGTGCGAAAGAGAAGGACAACGTGTAAAGCATTTCTTTATCACATTTCCTGTAACAACTGGCTAGTGGGTGGACAGCTCTCTTTGACAGTGCATCTCTTACCATACCCACACAAACACACATTTACACGGCCCATCATTAGAGAAAAAGAGAATAGCGGGGGTAGCTGGGAGCAAATGTCACTGGTCTGAACCGAGACTGTGAAATGCAAAGAAAAGGGGGAAAAGCACAATTATATCACCAGCAGTGTGGTGAGAAATCCTGTGATTTAAGCAATGAACAGGGCTACACATTCACGCAGCGCAGAGAGCGTATGACTCACAACCTAGACAGTCAAGCAACGCCATGCCGTCGACAAGTGACACTGGTGCCCAGCTTAATGGTAACATACATCTACCACAGTTCTCATTACAACATAAAAGACAGAATCCTATAAACAACACCCCATGGAACTGGTATTTTTCAAAGACAAGCAAAACCTGGATGATAAAAATCCACATCCCAATTCAGATAGGACTAGTTTTCCCTGATGAGGTCTGGTAAATTTGTGTTTTCTTGGAATTACCAAACTAATAAGCAGGGTTGGGTATCGAGAATCGATTGGAACCGGGACTAACTTTTCGTTTTTCCCAGAATCGTTTAAAAGTAAAAATTTCGATTCCAAGTTTCGATATTCACAGTCCGCCGACGAGAAGAAGAAACCGCTTAACAACACCAATGAAGAAGCGTCTACAGGAAGTGTTGGCATAACCACGCGAGTTGAACATGAGTACATCAGCGGTCGAAAGTGTGGCTTCACTTTTCTAAAAATAACAAAATCTCGGCAAAAATTTGTGACAAAAGGAGTATTTCCTTCAGAAAGACCGTTGGTTAGCAAGGTTAGCTAAACTTTTTTGACCCTGCCTCTTAAAAGAATCGGAATCGAGAATCGTTGGGAACTGGAATCGAAACAAGGAATCGGAATCAGAATCGTTCAAATTCAAACGATACACAACCCTGCTAATAAGCTAATTTTTTTTCAGCTAACTTGAGGGTCATCTGATAAATGTAATCTTGTCCAGATAGGAATGTTTGTGATTGAGGTACACATGCACAACAAACACAGTCACACACAAATACAAAGTGTGTGTTATTTAAAGCCCTTTGACATTCTGAGAAAAAGTTCATCTTTTGCAGTTATTAAGGTGTATAATATACAGTGGTTTTCAATGATTTTAAAATCTTAACAATGTGATTGATTTCATTGCATACCAAAGTAGTCTGGCTACTCTAATAATAGGTCAGAGATTAATTTCCGCTGTTCGCCACAGCTGAAATATTCATGAAAGAAATTTAGATATGGAACGAATATCTGAATATCTGAGAGATTACACCACATTCTCTGTGTGTGTGAATATTTAACATCAGTTTTAATAATTTAAATGACAGACAATGAATTAGTCGGAATGTTTGGGCATATATTTTCAGCAAAATACTTTCACTGTTGACAGTTTACTCTGAACAGAACAATGAAATGATATATTCATTAAATAGGGCAACTGGAACAGCACAAAACCAAAAGCTATAATAATAAAACATTCAAACTATTATGCAAATGCAAGCTGCATGCCACTGATCAACAGTTAGCTTCCTGAGCCTGTCACATTTAGATGCTCTCAATTCTGCTGAAGTTGAAGAGTAAAACTAATCCCAACATCCTTCTGTTTTCTGTAATATCATTAACAATGTGTCATTTCCTGAATAGCTGAGTGCTGTTCATTATAAAAGAGCAATACATTTTCTTGCTCTTCTGAAATAAGAGACTGATGTTTAAAATGCAAAATTAGCTCCTCAGTTCACTTGGGGTGTTTGTTTGCACTTGAAAAACGGAATATACTGACGACTTTCCGCGGTTAAAACAACATTCTTTATCTTAATTCATGTTTATTTGATGCTGTAAATAAACTAGAAGAAAGAGATGATCGGGTCACGAGAAGCTTAACTGATGCTCTACAGCAATCTGTCATGAGAGCCACAAAATGGTATTTATTGTTTAAATTTACTTTTAAAAAAATTACCAAATTTGAAAGGTGAGACTTTGTTCAATGTTTAATATAAAAGTAACCGAAAAGTAACCTGGTCTGCCCTGTCTGTCAGCGTGTTGTCATAGTCTCCTCTCTTATCATGAACGCTAAACAAGTGATCGGTTGATGTGGGTTTTAACATTGCAAAGAAAATTCCCGCTCCCCCGTGAGAGATACAAGACCGGTAACTTACGTTTCAGATGTCGCTCATCGGTAATCACGCCACCGGCCTCGGCCTCGCGTCGTTCTTCACACGGTCCTCACTCGTCCGGCTCGCTACAGTAAACATGACTCGTGCACGACCCTCACTCGTCCGGCTCGCCACAGTAACGCCGCCTTCACTGGCAGTTGAAATCAGCTCCGTAATACGCAATACGTTCCTAACGGATATCCGTGGTCTAACCAGAGCTAAAATACGCTAATGACATATTAACTAATGCTGCGTTCCAGGCAGGACCAGGCAGTTACTTCAAACCACGACTTATGACTTTGTAGCATTCCAGGTCATTCACGCCAAACTACCTAAATGTAAACCTGATGTAAACAAACCAGCATGGTGGAACTAACGGGGCTCACGCGCATTTGTAATAACTTCTAACACCAAAGGTGCTGCTACTTGTTTATTTGTGGGAAACTGAGGAGGAAAAGTAGCGCATGAGGCAAGATAAGCTGTAATACCTTTTATTTTACTTTATTTGTATATTTGGAAATGTGCCTGCAGAAACACTGCATCGTAGGGGCTGTCATTGTAGTTTTCTATAGGTTCGCAGGCTATGTGACGTCAGAACTCGTAACTGGGAGTACATTGATCTATTACGAGTTCAAGGGTGGTAAGTCTCACGGGTTTGACGGCCGTTCCAGTGCACTTTCACGGGAATAAGGTTGGAAAAACACGAGTCAGGTTGCCTGGAACGCGGCATAAACTACTTCCTATCATGAGATCAGAACACTCTTGTCCCATACACCGCACGACCCAGAGTGTTATCAAAAGGTGGACTGGTTTAAGAAATCAACGGGACGTAATCGGAAGCTTGAAAAGTACACAGGCAAGCCCCTATTGCTTTACACATCTCTCTCCATGACGGTGAGAGACACATTTTTACAGCAGTAAATGAACTAAGAACATCTGATCTAACTTAAACATTAACACACATATCTTTAACATCACAAAAACTTTAAGTTCTTACTGCAATAACACATAAATCAACGCTCAATAAAAAATTACCCACAATGCACCTAGCTGCTAGCGCTGACTCATACGCACAACCGGCGCTGCGTCATCATAGAATGTTCACGCCCACTTTTGGGGGAAAGAAACTAGACTTTTTTTTTTTTTTTACTACTTTTACTACTTTTTTATTGAGAAAAAGGGGAATACAGAGACATTTGACATTTGAATCTGCGAAACAAAAGCTGAAGGAAAAAAAAACTAAATAAAAAAAAAAAATAAATAAAAAGAATAAAAAATAAACAATTCTGCATCAAATCACATTTCACAAAAGAAACTAGACTTCCCATAGACTTCAATACAAAATAAAGGAAATAAAGGAAATCACTTATATACACCGGATGTCCAGCCTGCCTGCCATAGAGCGTGAAAGATACATTTTTTATGCCCGTTATCAACTAGCCCAGGCTACCTGCCATCATAATGATTAATTCATGAGATATACATTAAGGTTTTTTTACTTAAAAAAAGCGAAATAAAATCATTCACTCGCTTATCTCGTGACTCGACGAGGTAAAAGTAAATGTCCGGGCAAGACACCTCTGGCCACTGGGTGGGGTTGTTACCCCAATTTGACGCTGGGAGAATAAAGGGACATGTTTCACGCACTATGGCAGGCTGGGTGGACATATAATTACTTGACATGTTTTATATAAATGATTTCTTAAGTTATTTACGCCTGTCGGCTGTGTACAGACGTTGCTTTTTGACGTTATTTTGTATTGAAGTCTATGGGGATTCTAGTTTTTTGGGGGGGGGGCAAAATTGACAGCTAAGTTCCCGGTTGTGCGTATTATGACCTCACTTGGCTACGGCAGTTCGATGCGTCAATAGAGCCGCCATTTTGAAACAGGGGTAGACACAGGTCTAACGGAAATAAAATCACCATAAATCATCATGAATGCGATTTTTCTTGTTTTTTTTTTTTTGTTTTGTTTTTTTTTTGTTTTTTTTTTGTTCCAACGGTCAGACATGTATTTATCATTGATTCCAGAAAGAAAAAAAGTTGTTTTTTTAAAAAACATTCTTCCTAGTTCAGATTTCATCCGTGAACATCATACACTGCACAAAAGTCCGCCACAATCAATGAATTTGAAGTAAAGCCAGAGATAGCAGCGTTACCTAGTTACTTCCTATGACAACACCCCTGTTCGAAGGCTAGTGTATATGTCTATGGATTCAAACTTTAATCTCTCCGCCATTTTTGTTGGAACTGACTCAGTTCTGTATGATCTCTCTGATGAGGGTTATGCTGCGTGAGGAAAGTTGCTGAGAACGTTGACATGTCAGGTCGGCTAAAAAATGATATAGTGGTCAATAGTTCAATGTCTACTTTCAATTTAATAGGCTTTATGTCGAGCGTCACGTGACCAAACCGGAAAACGGGTCACATCGCATCCGCTTGTCAGAGAAAGTGTTAACGGCCGTAAGAACTGACTACGATATCTATGGATTTGTAAGGTAATCAGCTAACCTACATATTTCACTTTGTTATTGGCGTTTTATTCCATTTAAATATCTAAACGTTACTGTGAAGAATAAAAAAAATAAAACGTTTAAATATCAATCTGCACATGTGAGGGATATTGGTTATGCTAATCTTTGATCGCTCCTTTTAAGTTATCTTGATTAAAACCGCAAAAAATTTCATGAAGCACATACAAAAGATCTGGACCGGAAGCGATGAGACCCGTTTTACAGAGAATGCGGAAGTAAGTTTTTTTTGGACATTTTTTATTATGACTGATTGTATTTGATTGAAAGAGGAATGTTATACACCTAGGATGGCTTTAGGGTGAGTAAATCATGGGTTAATTTACATTTTGGGGCGAAATATCCCTTTGAGTAAGATAATAAAAGTGAATATCAGGGAAAATTATAAAGTGCTGGACATGTGTGGATCCTTTAAGTTGTGTCATTAAGAAAGCAAACTTGAAGCCACACAAACATAGTAATTTTTACTGTGTTTCCGATGTCTCTTCTCAAGTCTCCGGGGGGGAGAGGGGCAGCGCGAGAGGTGGGAACATGTCTGTAATTCATGTAAATGTAACCTACTTCTTACTGCAGGTCCACCTGACTCCTTCTCTCCTGACTGCTGTGCTGCAGTAATGGCCCAGCAGTGGACAGCAAACACATCCATCCATATGACCCCTGAGACGGAAGCGTGATGATTATTCCCAAAACACACTGCACGCGCACACACACCGAGAGAGAGAGAGCAAAGTATGGTGTGAAAGAGAGACATCCCCACACTCCCTTACCAGTACCATGGCATTTTAAACCAGCACATTCCCTTAAAATAAAAAGAAGAAATAGAGGTGAAGTCTATTTCAAAAGCAAACTCCCACACCTGGAGGACCTGTCAAGCACTGTCTGCTATTGAGCTCCAGCACTATATCAAACTAATGGGGGGAAAAGTGGGTCAACATGACTTATTCATGAGGATCCTCCATTTAAAAGCAGACACTTTGTGTATGTCTTAGAGAAAAACAGAAAAAGTCTCAGACAACATGGTGGATAAGAAAGATGACTGAATTATAAATTACACAAGTCATTAGTTTAACCTGTTACTACAACTGATGCATACAATCGATAAGCTAGTGCCGTTCAAAGTTAGACAGAAAACGAGACCAAACTACAGAGCGATTATAATTCGACGCATGTTTATTCAGTGTTAGCTCTCGCACATCCTTTTGCATGAAAAAGAATGGGGGTGGATTAATAACATATACTGGCTATTCAATAACTAAAATTCAGCCCCTTCAGTTACAATCCACAGCAGGGGAATTATTTAATATGCAATATAGCCTAAAGACAGTAATGAGATTAAATGGAGAGGACTGGAGACTAAGTTTTATAAGTATTCTCTGAGAAAAGACTAATCTTGCATAATTTCAGAAG
The DNA here is from genome assembly GCA_038021265.1 of Cyprinella venusta. Taxonomy (NCBI): domain Eukaryota; kingdom Metazoa; phylum Chordata; class Actinopteri; order Cypriniformes; family Leuciscidae; genus Cyprinella; species Cyprinella venusta. The sequence goes on from CM075878.1 coordinate 5,085,373, forward strand.
AGACCTGAAAAAGGTGCATTCAGTAGTCCAGTGCTAATTTTAGAAGTTCAGTACATTAAGAAACAAACTGTGTTTTTGCCTCAATGTATTTAACCATGTTGATCATGGACTCTATAAATGAACATGCAACATAGCAAGGTGTAAATGATTTACTGTTTTGTGTACGATATGTATTTTATTATACAACCAGCTAACACTCAATGTAACCTACCCTGTGAAAGTCAGGAAAGAGGTGTGTCGATTGTCTGTGCACAACAGGGTTGATGTTTTACAAGCTTTTTTTAGTAAATAAAACCAGACGGAAACTTATTGCAAAAATGCCCTTAGGTTTTTAGGGGTTAATTAACTGAAGGTGCTTCTCCCGAACTTTGCTAATAAAACATAATTTCTTGAGAAAAGAGGGGTTGCACTTTTTGCTCTGTGGCTAATCTCTCAGACAGACAGACAGATGGACGCTGTCACCTCAGCGTTCAGGATTAGTCTGTCACCACTGTTGCTGAGGCCGTCAGTGGAGAAAACAGTCCTGTGCAAGAAGTGACATTTAGATCCAGGTTTTCTCCTCTGCTTCGTCTCCTCCTGGTCGTGATGCTGACATTTAATTAGGAGTAGAATGAAGACAGTACTCCAGATTGAGCTTGTACTGCCTCTGACCTTTTCAGCCCCTTTGCTCTGATCTGTCATTATAATACCAGGCCACAGAAAAACACTCACATGATAAGAATACCAAATCGCTCGCCTTACTGCCAGGAGCAGCTCAATTTAGCGTTGGGACATTGAATCTGCATCCCGAGAGTCTTGCTCCATACACTCATTCATTCAATGCATATCGCTCACTTTAAATCACTCTTTACGTCTCACGCGCACTTGTTGACGATGAAATAGCAAACACACACTTGTCTTACATTATCAAATAGTCAAGAAGCAAAATTAATTTTTGATTTGTTTGATTTGTTTGAATCATTTATATTTTGCTCACCACATAATAAATTTCCTTTCCTTTATCATGGACTCCCCTGTTTGTCTTTGACCTTTTTAGCTAAAATAAATGGAATAGCAAAAACAATTACTGTTCTCAAACATGTTTTGTGTGCCTGACACGGGGTTTAAGGCAAAATAAAAACTTCTGCTGAAAATTTACTCACCCCCATGTCATCCAAGATGTCCACGTCTTTCTTTCTTCAGTCGAAAAGAAATGAAGGTTTTTGATGAAAACATTCCAGGATTTTCTCCATATAATGGACTTTATTGGGAACCAAACGGTTCAAGGTCCAAATGAGAGATTCAGTGCAGCTTCAAAGGGTTTTAAACGACATCAGACGATGAATAAGGGTCTTATCTAGGACCCTTCGAGTCATGACCCGAAAAAAGATTTGTTCATTTTGATGAACGAGTTTGAAGAGGAGAGTTACGAACGCTCATCACAGAACAGAGCAAGGCAAGCATTTGTGCTTATAAAACTTAAACTTTTTTATTTTATTTTTAAATGACCGATCATTTCGCTATACAAGACCATTATTCATCGTCTGGTGTCGTTTAGCTGCACTGAAACTCTCATTTGGACCTTGAACCATTCCCATTGATTCAATAGTTCCCATTGAAGTTCATTATATGGAGAAAATCCTGGAATGTTTTCATCAAAAACTTTCATTTCTGTTCGACTGAAGAAAGAAAGACATGGACATCTTGGATGACATGGGGGTGAGTAAATTATCAGCAAACGTTTTTTTAAGGCGAACTACTCCTTTAATTGAAAAAAATTACAATTGAAGCGGGTTTAAGTGGACTAATGATTGAAGGAAAGAGAGAAAGACGAAGAAGAGAGAAGTATTAGCTATAAACTAGCTATTAGCTAATTCTGGTGCAATTACTTTTAATTGTGCATTGTCCTTGTAAAATAAACAATAAAATGAAAATGAAATGAAATGAAGTCTGTCGTTTCAACAGAAGATGGAGTTATGATATATGTTTTTTTTTTGTTGTTGTTTTTTTTTAAAGATGAATCATATAAATGAAGGAATGATTCACAATAAGATTTAGTAAAAAACACAAGGTGAACTTCCATTTCATGCTGAATTTAAGGTCAGAAAGGAGAATGTTTTTAACATTCGAATATCAAAGCATCTCTCTCTCAGGTCATTAATTGTGATCAGATTATTTGTAATGTGATCAAAGAGGCGGTTGATGATCCTAATAATGAACAAGTGCACGATTCAAATGATCACGCGTTGCTGACTTACACACCGTTACATCATCTATTTTCATCATTTGCTTCAACCGGCCAGAATGACAAGGAGTCGAGGTGAATTGGGTACACAGAGAATATCATCTGCAAACAAAAGAAAGACTCAACTGAGCTTTGAGCTTGCAAAGACAAGTACACGAGAGCCTTTTTGTTCAGCTGCGCCAAGGAGCACAACCCAACCCCACCAGACTGCGTCTCTCCACGTTCACACAACATCTCGAAATAGCTCCTCCACACTCAGGTTGCCCATCAGTCTTTAGAAATGTGACCCCAATACCAAGGACCATGGAGACTCGACATAGTCTTGGCAGCCAAAAGTGCCCAGATGTCCGTACGATATTGGGCATGCGTCCAAGCTTTCCGAGTGGCCCGAAATGCTTCATGCCACCAGATAGAAAGGGGGGGCTGAAAGAAAACAACACCAAAATGGCAGCCGAAGCAAAGCAGGGAGAGTACGAGGGGAAGTGAACAGCTTGCAGCCAGAAGGTCAGCCACCCAGAGTTCAGATAATAGAGAGCGGCTCGAAAAGGTGTACAACCGATGACAGTGACTGCCTTTGACAGTCAGACATGAGAGAGAGGTCCAAAAGCAAGTGACAGAGGAGAGTTCCTGAGAGCACATATGGTGAAGGGTGTCACAGTTCCTGTCTGTAGCTCTCGGAGGAGGCCATATGCCCCCACAGCAGGTCTGGACACCAATGGACTGCCATTATCTGCATAATTTAACAAGAAAAGCCCAGGACCAGAGAACATGCTAAATGAGGCATGTGTTCCTGGACAAATGAAAATGCATGATTGAGAAGGCAATCATAGCCCTGGTACCGCACAACTTCTGCAATGCTGGAAACATCTTTGTGTTTTGCACATCGGAAATAAAAAGCTGAATGGTTCCTGTGGTGTGGGAAATGTATTTTTAAAAGGTATAAGAGCAGCCTCTTAATTAGTATAAGCTAATACAGCAGTTATGTTAAATATGATACAACTTGTCAACAAAATGCTGAGTTGAAACGCTATTAAGTTACTTTAACACACTGTTTAAGACCCATAACAACATCCACACAAATAAGTAAACTTTCTGCTTATTAACTCCAAAAACTGCTTTATTATGTGAAAAGTGTCACTGCTTAACTGGATATACTTGGAAGCAGTTCCACATAAAAATTAATTAATACTTGGAGGATTCTCAAGAGACCTCGATAATTGGTAACCTTTTTTTTTTTTTACATTTCACAGGTACTAAAATCATGACCACTCATTTTGACAGCAGTGGTTAATTAGGACTAGATAATGAAATAATTAGTATTTCTATCCACATTGGTCATTTTGATACAATTATGTGCGCCAATCAGTTCACACCACAGGATTTCAACATTTTAAAAAACAATTAAAAATAATAAACAGAGTTTTAATGATTGTATGTACAAACAAAAAAAAAAACCTGTTATTTGCTGACAAACAAAGAAAACCTGGACTATGAAAAATGACTGGTAGTCAACCACCCTAACATCAATGAACTGATAGCATGATGATAATTGAGTCATATATCACCGTATTGCCATTGTATACAAGATCTCAAGATCTACAAAATCTTCTAACATGGTCGCAGGAAATTTGAATCTGAAATCAGTCAGCGGTTTTCTGTATTATAGTCTAAATTAAAGCAGAAGGGCCTAAAACAAAATTATTCTATTAAAGCCTTAGCTGCATCTGGAAGCCAGCACAAACAACTCTGCTTATCCAATTTGTGTTGATGTTTTCAACTAGATGCTTTTGAAATTACACACACAAAAAAACATTGAAGAGAACTTGCAGCTACAAAGAAAACAAGAGCTGACAGAGTGTTTTGCATTAATCTTTGCCATTTCATCATAAATCTCCTTCATCATCTGCATTTGTCTACCTGGCACATTTCACAAATGCGCTGCACTTTAGTATCTAGTGTCTTTACAGTATCAGACGCACAATTCCTATTTTCATAGCAATGGTGGTAGTCCTGAGACCCACCTCAAAAGTCTTCACCTTCTTTATTGAATCCAGAAATCCATTTAATTGATAGCCTATTCAATTCATTTTTGTAATAAATAAATAATGTTTTAATCATTAACTATTTCTAACAGAAAGCATGATCTCATTAGTTAACTTGTTAGTCCCTGTGTATTTCACCGTGTTCTCCCTTATCCCCGGTCTGTATGTTGGATTTGGAAGACATTTATATTGATGCTCCTTCATCTTCGTGCATTAGCGACACCTGATAGAAGAACGGACTTAAAAGTGTTTATTTTGCACCTGACAGTTTGCTAAATTAATAAATTAATGTTTTTTTCTTTCTTATATTACTAAAATTTAAATTAGAAATGAATAATTTACTAAAAATATAAACAAATGTAGTCACCTATGACAGCTTAATTCAAATATTTGACAAATTTAAAAATACAAAAATGAAGGTTCATTTAGATCAATTTAATAGGCCATAGGAAATAAAATATTTCCTACTATAATGTCCTTAATATAAACCAGTTTTTGGAAAAAAAACGTAATTTTCAATGACTTACAGTCTTGCACCGTATTTATGGAAAGTCACACCTCCATCATCCCCTTTCACTAATTGTTTTCCATCACAGTTACTCTCTCTCTGTTCAACCTCAAACATCGCTGCTCGCTCTCTCTCTCTCTCTCTCTCTCCCTCCGCACATCCAAATCATGGCACAAGATCTGACAAAAAGAGAAAAGCAGCACCCTCATCATTAAGTTTATCAAAAAAGCAGAGAGCTGCTGCTGTACTTGCTCTCTGGTGGGAGGATTCTCTGTACAAAAGTTCCTTTCCCACATCTCACTCAAGCAAAGGAAAGAATTAAAATGGTGGGGGAAAAATATTCCCCTTTCTATGCTGGAGACTGCCTTTTTGTGGTGTATGTGAAAAAACAAATTGCACATGCTCACCCCTTCTAGTGTAAATATACACGCTCATTAAGCGAAGAGGGGGGACATTAAAAAGTTATGTGGCGATGGGGGAACAGAGAAGAGACATGAACCCTCAAACTAATGAAAGTGAACGAGGAGGAAAAAACTTGAAATACAATTTGCGGCTTTACAAAACTATATGAAGTCTTCTGGGGGTTGTATATGAAAGAGAGTGAGACCTCAGATGGAGTTTTATAAGCTTGCTGGAATGGCTCTTATACAAACAAGAGAAAAAGGCAGAAAACCATCTTGAGTTGTCAAATGGAAATTTTTTGATTCCTTCAAACGGTTTTGGCTTTCCAATTGGAAAAGAACCTCATCCAGCTCCCAAAGTGCCTCCCAAATGTGCATAACACTAAATACCAAATGTGTGGGATTGTTCAAGGTGTTAAAGGGATAGTTCACTTTGAAATTAATTTTTGATATGTTTTTAGCTTACCTCAAGGGCATCCAAGATGTAGGTGTCTTTGTTTCCACAGTATTTTCAATTTTGATATTTTTCGGTATTTTTCGATAATTTTGATATTTTTATATTTTGGGTACATCTAATTTGAATTTTTTCACAGAACAACAAACATGTTGTAAAACATTTCCTTCCACATCCATGAAGTGGGCAATAGCCCAGACACCTTTAGAGAACCATTCTGGGATAAAAAGAGATTTCCTATTAACCAACACTATTCTAAATTGGTGTATTGTGTGGAAAAGCAGGAACAAGCGATAGAATAGCTACGGCTTACAAATTTAAAATGACTGCCGCGATCCTAAAACATTCAACAGCATGCAATTAAATGTTACTGAATGAAATGTCAAACCCATGAAGAGAAAACGACTGTGAAACTTTGGGGTGTTGATGGATTCAATCTATTCCACAGATTTTGGTCATCGTTCTGAATTTTGAACTTTGACAAAATTTTGATAAAAATGTTTTTGTTTAAAATGTTCCTTTCTTATGAAGCTTTCCATTTTAAAAACATTATTCTAACTTCATACATCCTTCTTTATCAATACTTGAATGTGGGTAAGTTTGTTGCTCATGACTCATATTGCATATTGGGTGTGGCCAGTTCAATTCAAAATAACAATGCATTGCCAATTTTTCAGCACTGAATTTCGAATCCTGAAATATAATACACAATTAACTATGGTTGGATTGAATCAGCATTTGATGTAATGAATTCAGTCAAAATTTAATTGACGGTCAGCCCCGTTTTAAAAAAAGTCCCTGGCTGAACCAAACACAACAGAACAGCTGTTGAACTGACCTTGACTGAGAACACCAATAACATATTTTCACTTCCAACCAGAGAGACAGCATATTGGGACCTGAGGACACGTTTGAATTGCTCTGGGTGTCATTATTTTCAAGAACAAAGGAAGAGAAAACAAGTCTCATTTTTCTTTCCTTTCCTCCAAAATATAGCTCTCTCTCTCTCCATCTTCTTTACCCAGTGACCCTCAGTGGTTCAGCCAACCCTGAGCTGTAGCAAAGGGCAAGCTCAGAGGAGGGGCGCACATTAAAAATTCATAGCCCGTCTGCATATATCTGTCACATATTAATGTGCGCAAAACGCACAACTCCTGCAAGGGGATTGAGGCTCTTTCCCCACAGGTGGGACTTTCTGACAGAAATCAATGGAGTCGCCAGTCCAAATCTTAGCCAGGGTACACAGCGGAGAAGAATAGATAGGAAAAGAGAGAGAGACACAATCAGTAAAGAATAAATCTGAGTAGGCATATTCCTGCAGTTAAGGTTTAGTTTTCACACAGCGGCAAAAAGATGGTCTGGCCCGGGGCCAAACCCAGGAGACCCAGCCAGAAACGCTCATTCTCTTTTCTGCCTGTGTGCTGATGGTCTCTGGGAGATGTGATTTGGATAGTTTCAAAGAGCACAACCACATTGATTTTTGAGGACTGGATTGAGAGACTACAACCTCAAAGGGTGGATTTAATAAAATTGTATCATCTCTCCACAAGAAAAAAAAAAAAAAAAAAAATCACCCAATGGGGCTACTCCAAACCTTGTCTAAAAGAAACAAATTATGCTGCTCCATAGAAGTTTAAAACCATACTCCACTGAACTGTTTATAGAAATAAAGGATAAACTGGGATTTTCTGTATGGGGGTGCAATAAATTGAATAAAGCCAATACCAAAAACCTGCCAATCGGAAATTGATGGAAAATGGCTCACATTTAAGTTCACATTTATTTATTTATTTGCCTCACACTGTTTGCTACTTTCAGTTTGCTACTTTTAAGTTGTTATGCAAAGTTTCCAAAAGGGATACCAAAAGATAATTTATGTTAAAATCATTAATGGGAGCATAACAGAGGCTGAATTATATAAAGAGGAGATGCTTATAATTTTATCTGCCTAGAACAATGCTGACTGCTTTATGAAGAGAAAAACAACAACTGTGTAAAAAGCGAACCTGGGTAACTTTAGCATTCCTGCATAATAGGCGAACTGAAAGCGTGGAACTGAGGTGGTCTGGGTCAATTTGAATCAATTATGCTCTTACAAACAAATGCATATTCAGTTATACACAGTTAGTGTTATGATTGAATCCACTGGAGGCATGCTGGTTAAGAACCCAAATGCAACTTTACTACAAAACATACACTATAAAAAATGCTGGGTTGTTTTAACCCATCTTTGGGTCAAATATGGACAAACTCAGCCATTGGGGTAAATGTTTAAATGTCATTTTTAACCCAACATTTGGGCTTGTCCATATTTGACCCAAATTTGGGTTAAAACAACCCAGCATTTTTTAGAGCGTAATCAAACTTGAAACAAGGGCATGGCAAGGCATGAAACTCAGAACAAGAACCTGGACAAACATACAATACTAGACAAAAGACACAGGAACTAATGGGCTATATGCACACATATAAGTTCCGCATTTGACGCAAGGATGCTCTTCAGTTTCTGGTTGGGGAGAATAAAGTGGAGGAAAACGGGATTATGGCCGAGTCTTCAAAATTTACTGTCCTCCAGTCTTTGAAACAAAACTTTTTTATACGTTTAAATGTAATTTTATATATATATATGTTTATTTAATATAATTTTAAAAAGAAGCATGAACCCAACGAGGAGTGTCTGTTTTGTCTGTTTTTGTGACTAACGTTTCTTTAGTATAACCATGGAGTATACAATTCAATATAAATTCTCGGTATTGATTTTAAAATACACTCACCTAAAAGATTATTAGGAACACCTGTTCAATTTCTCGTGCAATTATCTAATCAACCAATCACATGGCAGTTGCTTCAATGCATTTAGGGGTGTGGTCCTGGTCAAGACAATCTCCTGAACTCCAAACTGAATGTCAGAATGGGAAAGAAAGGTGATTTAAGTCATTTTGAGCATGGCATGGTTGTTGGTGCCAGACGGGCCGGTCTGAGATTTCACAATCTTCTCAGTTAAGTATTAAATGCATTGCTTGATATACAACAAAGTGGCTGATTATAGACTGCAAATTTTAATTTGCCTCCTTATTAGTCACAGCCCATCTCTACAAGATTGATCACGATTAGGCACAGTGACCACAGTTGACTGCATGACTTCATCACAAAGGGTGTGTTAAATTGTCATTGACCAGGAAGTCCCAAGGGGTGACTTGAACGAAAAATTCAGGTCTTCTCATTTAGTTTCAGCTCACTGGACTGCTTAAAGGAAACCAGACCACAGGCTGTTAGTGTCACCCGACCACAGGCTGTTAGTGTCATAAATAAACTAACCATAAATAGGCTGTTAGTGTCATAAACCATAAATAGGCTGTTAGTGTCATAAATAAACTAAACTAAAACCCGTTCCAAGCAGAGGATGGGGAGCTCAAGGGGTGATATTATAAGGATGAGAGTGAGTCATGACACGAGTGATAGAGAGCGTATTCAATGCGAGGCAGAGTCTCGACTGGGGCTGTAGTAGAGGGATGTCGAGATATAAGAGCACAGAGGCCGATGCAGGCGTGTGTATGAGTTAATATGGCCTGTGGGGATGATGAAACAGCTCAGACGTGTATTGTGCTTATGTGAGAGTGAACATGGGCTCACTCGACTACATAATTGAGTGGGATCTCAGCCAGCCCCTTAGTGCAGCCGTTCCCTTTAAGCTTCACTTTTTCAGCATTTCTTTGATATCTAAAACTGTGACTATTGCTTGCATGGAAAGCCTGAGTGGAGATGACTGCACTATGCCATAAATAGTTCACAAGTCCTCCTCTTTGGTGTTAAAAGAGGTTGTCCTAACGTTGCTCCAGATTGGTATTATTCCAAGAAACTCGACAGGAGAAATACTGCACAATATACAAGCTGCTCATTTCTATTTCATCTGCTCTGAGTTTGGGTTGCTAACATGCATCTGGGTATGTCCCACACATTTCATCAGATTGGTAATGAAAAACATTTATAAATCTGTTAACAACTAAGTAAAAGCTTTAAGTTTAAGCTTTAAGTGGCCATAAAGGGAGGGACATGGTCAGAAACAATGCTCAGGTAGGCTGTGGCATTTAGACAATGTCCAATTGGCACTAAGGGAAAGTAAAGTGCGCCAAGAAAACATCCACCACACCATTACACCACCACCACCAGCCTGCACAGTGGTAATAAGGCATGATGGATCCATGTTTTCATTCTGTTTACGCCAAATTCTGACTCTACCATCTGAATGTCTCAACAGAAATCAAGACTCATCAGACCAGGCAACATTTTTCCAGTCTTCAACAGTCCAATTTTGGTGATCTCTTGCAAATTGTAACCTCTTTTTCCTATTTGTAATTGCCATGGACCAATGGGAGTATGTTTATCAGCCATAGCATACTTTTTCTAACTCCCAAAACAAAACGACGTCACTGCAGTTTGTTCTTCGATTACGCTTGAAGTACTACAGTAATAGTATTGGAGTTTTGTTATTGTGACCCCTACTTCCATGTTTAACCACAATTACAGCACTTGGCAAAGTACACATTTGCAAATACCTGCACACAAAATACTTTTCTGAGTCCTATGATCTTATAATCAATCACTGCTGTGGTGGAGGGACCAGTCTCGAGCTGTCGGCCAACATGGTTTGCCTTCAGGGAGGGTGTGAAGCGAAACTGGTGTGACATAGTGATTGATGCTCCCAATCTGTCTTCATCGCGCACAGTTCGACATGACTGTCACTCTGCGGTGGTCTCGCTCCCATTAGCTCTCTATGCTGTGATGTGGACAGGGAGATGGGATAGATGAGGAAGAAGACTAAAAGAGTGATTCAAAGAGGATGGTTAATGTGTAACTGAAACAAGAAGTTGGGGCGGGACTTGCCAAGTTACATCAATGAGTACTTACATTTACGAGTCATTAAATCATGTTTAATTTGGACTTCTCTGAGCATGCCCTTTGAGGTGAACCCCATAAACCTCCATTATGTGACTGACAGACATGAACGGTTTGACCTAAAAATATCAAAATTGAAAATATTGTGGGAATAAAGTCACCTACATCTTGGTTGCACTTGAGGTAAGCTAAAATATATCAATAATTAATTTCAATAGTCAGTAGGCTTAAAGTTTGTGTTACAGCTCTCTATTATTAGTTAGAGGCAGGTGGTATTTATAATTTACTGGGAGGAGAGATTATTCCAAAGAGCATTTTACTGGAGCGCCCCTGCAGACGAGATGATTCATGAGGATTTTGGTTTGTTTTCCTGAAAGAGAAACACTGCATTTTGAAGGGATACCACCAACCCAAATTTGGCTCCAAAGTCAATCGATATGGACTAAAATCCACAAAACTGTGATTCTAAATTCAGGATACTTTAAACTTCTGACTAGCAGTAAGAGATAGGCCGCAAGTAAGAAGCTTGTTTTATCTATCCTTAAAAGCCCTGTGTTCTGTCAGCCATCTATTCACAATGTTTCTTGCATTTTGAAAATACCGCTAAACAAACAAAAGACTGAATGTTGGCTCGACAACACAGTCTGAGTCGCTCCACCAGAGTCTTCATCTACGTGTCCCCCTGAAGAGAGAATTAGTCATACTGTCTACCTCTCTCTGTTACAGTCTTGTTTTTCAAGGAAAGAAAGCTTCAACTGTATACTTTGCCTCTGTCAGAGAAGAATCAGCAACTAAACAAAACAACAACAGCAACTTGAAAAGGTCAGTGCTCACATAAAAATAAAGACCTTGTCCCTTTCTCCTATCGCTCTGGTTTCCCATCATGCATTACACAAAACACATCACTAAAGGTTAGGCTGAGTGCCAATTTGTTTCCTTGAATGAGCAGAGACAAAGGTTGGAATGAGTCCTCCCACATGCAGGTTGTTAATGTATGCAGTAGCACATAATGAATGTTTATCTGAATCCAGCAGTCAAGCTGCTGTCATTTAGCTTACGGCAACCCGGTAGTTCGAGTGTCTTGCATACAACCAAACTAATGATCAATAAACATCTGCTTATAGCTAAGGGTTAGGTAAAATTGACACATTTTAAACTTTTTTTTTTTTTGTCGACACTCTTGTGGGTCATTGACCTATACTGTCTGCTTTTTTACAGTGACTCATCCAATCATATTTCAGAGTCTGAACTAAATGTTTTAAGCATATTTGTTTTCTCTCTTTTTTGTGTGTGTGCTATTGCATTATGTCTACACTGTTAACCCTTGAGGTAAAAAAGTGACAGTATCACACCATTTTCCATTAAAACAGTAATATACTGTAGAAAACAATACATTCTGGGTTATATTTGCATTTTCGAGAAATTACCCTACAGGAATATACTGTGAGTTAACAGCACTCAAAGTTGACACTCAGAGGCTGTGTTCCAAATCACACCCTATACCCTCATTCACTATTCCCCCTACATTAGTTCACTAATATAATCCACTTGAATGAAAAAAGTCAGTAAATTGAGAGACCGATGAATACCTGATAAGCAGAATCACTGAAGGACAGAGAAACAAGAACAGAAAATAGCTAGATAAACACAAGAACTATACAACTGACTTCCAGAAACACTGAATGTGAAAACAGTTTACAAACCAATTATGTTTTCATATATCTACAAAAGTTCTTGTTGAGAATAAACAGAGATTTAGTTAATAACAAAGTTTGTTGTCACCATGGTGGAGATCGGTATTTGTTTTAGTTGGTCTCTTGACCCTTGACTTTATAACATTAGTTTATTTTTGGCTGCTGTAACTGTGAGTTTCTAAAACACATTTGTTATGACAAGAAAAAGTCAATAGAAAGTTGATCAGGTCAGGTGTTTTTGGCTGTTGTGATGATGTATAATCATCCTGGACATGTACAATTCTCTGATCTCATCCTGTATATAAGTTATGAATGTATAGGTATTTCATATTTATCACATATCTGTAAATATATATCACGAAATCCAGCAATGTTTCTGTAATCAGTTATTAAGGATATTGAAATCTTATAGTGCATTAAGACATTTTGAACTCCTGCTTGACAACAATCAGCACATGAATCTCAACAATGGTGACAATCAAAAGTTTCATTTCGCAATGCATTCTAGGTTCTAGGATAGTATAAAACTCCAAGCATGCACTGCTGCATGAATGAATAAATACATTAAAAAAAAAATATTGCCGCAATTGTTGCAATTCACATGCGTATGTCTGATATCTCTGTGTTTCTACAAGACAGAGAGTTGGTCAATTTAAGGCAGTCGTTTTCTGCAAGTGAAATTAATTAACTTGAGTTTTAATTTAGTGCATTTTTACAGTAACATACTGTAGATTACAGTAAAGAACTGTACAATAAACAGTAACTTAAAAAAGGCTGGTAAGGTCTAATAGTGTAGCCTACTTTGAAAGCACTGACGTATGTCAAATAGCAAAAAGGAAGTTTCACTGTATTGTAATCAATCTTCCGTACAAACACAGATGATAAATAAAAGGACGGTTGTTGATCTGTCATCAAAAAATCTGTTTATCCGTCAAAGCGCACCTCTAAAAATAGATCAAATATGATTAAGTCTAAACAGATGCTACTTTCTACAAAACACCCACTTAAATGAATTCATCCACAATGCTAATTACTGCAACATTTTGACTTGCAATCTTAGCTATATATTTAACCCAACAATGTAACTTGCAACACGTTTTCAGTGTCTCTTGCTAAGAGAAATTCTGAGGTGGGAAAAAAAGTATTTCTGAGATGCAATTCTATTCTATTCTATTCTATTCTATTCTATTCTATTCTATTCTATTCTATTCTATTCTCAATCCATATTGCACATACAAACATCTAAGTGTCCAACTGAGTGGGTTTTAATTCGTACCCTTCACGTTACATTTCCCTAGTGCCGCGACACAGCCGAGCGTGCTAAACTTGAAATTGAATCCTCATTCGGGTGAGGTCAGAGGTCATCACCTCACTGATTTTCTTTGCATTTCAGAAGCGAGATGAAGGAAGAAGTGTAGCAGAGTCGTCAGAATTGTCCCCGGCCTGCTTCTCTCCCATTAACCCAAGAGACCCTGGACAACCAACACTTCAACCTCCAGGTATTTTTGCTTCTTCGGACATCAAACTCCTTCAGTGACAGTGCTTTATCTATGATGTGATGATTCACGACCACCCACCTCTGCGTTAACACCGCAAGATCATTGGCGCATGTAAATGCACACATTTAGTAAACGTCTCCCCTACAATTAAAAGAGACGAGAGAAGGATATATTCAACATGTTGAATACTGTACCTGTCAAGACTCTGAAATTACACTCACCCCCTGAAGCAAACCGGAAAGCTTGACAGATGGAGCTGTCTGCCTCTCTGCATATATAGCCACAGCTAATGAGCAAATGAGCCATACAGACAAAAAAACTGTTCTGTGCAGAGGAGGACCATCATAATGGACAATCTGAAGTGAACACCAAACTTTAGTTGAAGAACAAAATTCTGATATGCCCTCAAACTGTTGTGTGGCTTGTGTTGATTTTAGCCACTATATGCAAGTAATAAATCTCTGTCATCTGAAACAGTGTCTTTGTTTTTGCTTCCTGCATATGGTCATGACTTCCCTTGGTTTGACGTTATAAAGGAATGAATTGAGAAGAGAAGGGAAAAAAAAGTGTTGCAGGTAGGGGAGACAGGGGAATATATTAAACCAACCCTGTAGCTGTTATTTTTGTCCACTTTGGAATCTAAGATACCAGATTCTGAGCTCCAAATTAGTTTAGAAATCAGCTTTAGCCCTAAATGATGTTTTATTAACAAAGTTCAGGAGGAGCATGTTCAGATAATTAACCTAATCTACACGAGAGAAGCGCATTCAGTTAATCAACGATAAGAGCTATATTCAGCAGACTTCCTTCTGTGCGTTGACAGTTTACCACCCCATCTCCTCACTTCTTTTTTTTTTTTTTTTAATTTAATTTTTTATTGACGTTGCAAGACACAAAAACACATTTAGTCACATTATACAACATCTTTGTCCTTGTCCTACATCATCATCATTTTTTTTTTCCAAAAAGAAAACCAAACAACAACAAAAAAAAAAATATTAAAAAAAACAAAAACAAAAGAAAAAACCCAAAAACCAGATGGTAGCAAGAACAAGAACAGGGGGGTCCTTTAGGTATTATGTATCAGAGTCAGACAAAGTCTGATCTTATTGTTCGAATAAATTTCAAGAATCCATTCCACGACCTCTTGAATTTATCCATTTCAAGTTTACAAGAGGAAGTCAGTTTCTCCATAACATATATATCATGCATCACATCAACCCAATTATCCTTTCCTGGCGCTTCCACCTTTAGCCATTTCCTAGTAATTCCCTTTTTTCCTGCTAGTAACATGATTCTAAACATTTTCCAATTCAGATTCTTTATACCTTGCATATTAAGTCTTCCCAAATAAAGTGTTTCAAAAGTAAAGGGTAGATTAATCTGTAGAATCTTGTCCATACATTGTTTAAGTTCCATCCAATAATTCACCATCGAAGGACAACTCCAAAAAATATGAACATGATTTGCACTCTTTTCCCCACATCCCCGCCAACAGGTTGTATCCCGATATTTTGTCTGAGCTGGAGTTCTAAAATATCTCACTAAGTTTTTCCATCCATATTCCCTCCAGGTTAAGGATGATGTTACTCTCCATGTTTGTTGAGCAAGATCATCCCATTCCTCATCCGACAACTTTATGTTTGCTTCAGTTTCCCACTTTTGTTTTATGTAGTGTGTCCATCTCCTCACTTCTAACTATTCCCATCACATCCGGGGGAGTACTCTGGGTTCGGGCCAAATTCCTAGCTGAGGGCCTTGCCCCCGGACAGCAAGCCAAATACGCATAACCTTTACTCTATCTAATTATGTGTAAGAGTGAACTCGTGAAATGGTGTGAATTAATGTCAATACCAACAGTGCTGTAGGGCACAACACTAATGGTTGTAATTATGTAAATCGGTTTAAACAGTAACTCAAATGTACCGTTCAGAATAATTATTATGCAATCAATTTAACTGCATATTTTAATTCAAAATATTTGGGTAACAAATACAGAACAAACAAATTTACTGCACTATACTGTCCTATAATAGAGTGCCGAAGTTCCGACGTCACTCTGTAGGACAAAACGCGGAAGTGAGTTAGCATTTTAGCACTCCCGGTTCCCTCGCTCTAAATCCTATGGGATTTTTGAATGGGTTTTTGCTAAATCGCCTGAAATTAGGTTTGTGGTGAACAAAGCCACTAAATATTTTCTCATTTTGATCTATGAAGTAGAATTCAGTTATAACCTGCTTTTGTTTGTTTTTTAACTGTATTGTGTCTGCTTGTGTTTTTTTTTTAATCTTTATATAGGCTTTAAAATGTATAAATTTTGGATTAACTTGTAAAGATTATCTTGATAGACAAAACGTGTAAGGATCACAACCCTTTGTTAAACACAGATCTTATTTTTTTGCGATTTTCCAAAAGTCTATGGGGAAAATGCATAGCTTTTCAATCGAGGGAACCCATGCGTCATGACGTCATCACTTCGGCACTCTATAGACTTTATAAATCTTTATGAGTTACAGTACAGTGGCGTTACAACCCTCTTACTCTGATCAGCATGACATACACACACACACGTTTTTGATGAGGCTTAATGAGCATAAGAGACTTCTTACAAAAAAAAAGAATTACTATTTTCAAACATAAACTATTTCCATATACAGAAATATTCCAAAATATTACTACAATTTAAAATAAGGGTTTTCTATTTTTACATAGGCTACTTTACAATAAAATTTGTTTCTGTGATGCAAAGCTGATTATATGAGTGTGTGCTGGTAAATAAATATGACTAAAATAACATAAGTGCTGTTGATTAAGATTTAAAATCCATTATTAACATGACTGCAAATTAAAAAAAAAAAAAAACGTCACGCAATTTGCAGCATTAGCAAATATGACATGAACCATATCTAAACATTTTGTGATACGAAACATTGTGGCACATAACATTTATAGTACAACTGAGGCACTAAAGGATCAAATACATGAAATAAAGAGTGAAAAGGTTAGGCATCCATGCATAGATATTGGCAAATTATTCTCTTTTATTTGAAGTACTGTTGAGAGATAGGACAGTGTTGAGGACGGCCTGATGTCTTTCATTAAAATGCTAAACAGGTGCAAAGGTGGAGTAGGAAAACAACGTGTTTGATCAATGCGCCCTTGCTATTTCATCTCTACCAGAATGGGACTTTATAAAGAACACAACCTGGCTAAATCTACAGAATGTGATATTTCGCACAGAACTGTAAAAATAAATTTGGTGGCAAATTTACTATTTTATTCTATTAATGTTGCTTTCATGGTTTTGAAAACCTATAAGCTATACTATTTTCAACAAGAATCTGCAAATGTGATGTGGTGGGGTCAACAAGAAAAAGTAAAAAAAAAAAAAAACGTTTTATTGACCTTTATGTACACTAAAGAGTGCATGGATTCTGTCTTTGATGTAATTTCCTATTGTATGATTTTGGTCACACTGACTGACTGACAACAGACAAAGATTTTTCAAACATTAATAAGCAATGAAGCACTTCGGTTAAAATATTTACCAAAAAACAAAGAATATGCCAAAGTGTTCTGCATCCCCCACAACCTAACGCTCAGTCAGAACAGACCCGCAGGATGGGTAAACACGGCATGCAAATTGCGTTCAGTATAGATTTTTTTTTGCGCCGTTACATGATTTGCATAATTCCTTTAGTGAATCAGTTACAACAATGCAGACAGTGTATGCAAATTAGCTGTGCTATCAGCGGCCGCAATTCATTTATTTCATTTATACATATATTTTCCACAGAAGAGTTTGAAATGGAACAGCTAGCCCATTAAATCAACAGAATGTTTTGTTTTTATTTGTGTAAGGGAGAAGGAAAGTGCTGCTGTGGGATTCGATTAACATTATTTGCATAACATATTCACAGATAGCCTACAGAACGGGCCTCTTCAGACGATCTTAAGGCAGTGAAAGAGATTCAGATGCCCCAAAAAAGCTGAAAGTGGGATCACACTTTGGTGCCAAACGCTCTTTATTTATCGTTTGAAAGGCTTCAGAGGCAACCACCAAGTGTGTTCGACAATCAAAAGCGTCTTTATCCACATCGCAACAACGTTCACACAAACATTACACATAGCCCCACACATAGACGCAATGGTAAAACATGTCAGAGAAAGTATGTTTTAAAACCTCCGCTATAAATAGCATATCTCGAAGGAATAGCCGGCGTGTTGGAAAAGGAATATTTTTATCAAAGGATTTGGGACATATTGAGGTCAGTCTGATGTGGCAGAGTCCATAGATAGAGATGGCGGGATTTAAACAGCGCTCGGTTTCTCTTTAATAACGTGTCATTTGCATATAGTCACATCTGTAAACACCAAATCGCTCAAGCAACATTTTCCACAGTGCTTTTTACTTTTGACAAGTGAATCAGAGAGCTGTTATCTATCTATGTAGCAATGCCCCCTAACTGAGAAGGGCCAGGCTAATGCATTCCCTTTGAACACCCTGGGCTAGATGGAGGTGTCAATCAGACTACATCCAGCCTCCCTCACTCTCCTCTCACTTTTTACATGCATTCTCGCTTGTTCATTCGGTGCTAGGCTTGACAAAGGTGGTCAAATAGGGGTGACTGCAGTGACAAAGCACTGAAAACTCAACCAGTCCCACGAGAAACTGTAAAACCTGCTACCAAACTAAACATACTGTCTGCTGTCTGTCCAATTATTTGATAAAAATAAGGTGGTTAATTCTATTTCATGTCCAGTTCACACACTGTACGTTTGGATGCTGGGAACAAAGTTGGCCTATCCAATTATCTAAAGTGATTTTCTGCTGATCACGAAGTGATTTCTTTGAAGGTCCAAATTGCAGTTTCAATGAAGGGCTCTACACGATCCCAACCCAGAAACCTTAAGGGAACTGAGTGTCTTAAACAATCGGTCATTTTAAAAAACTAATAAATAAATAAAACCATTTATATACTTATTAAACAAAAAATGCTTGTCACACACTAGCACTGGGCATTACCCAAATAATAAATGCACATTTTGTATGGTACCAATGACCTCACCTTTTTGCTGCAAATAATGGGAAAAACAGCTCTATTATTCTATAGTGTCACAAAAACACACAAATTTTATTACAATTATTCCAAATAGAGTTTCACCTGGTTAATTCACCACAATGTAGACTTTCTATACATAAAAGTAATTACAGCAATACATTTATAAAGACAAAATAACGACTTCCAAATTCTTGTATTGCTCAGCTACCGAGTAACTGCACAAGTGCTTTTTGTTTACAGTCATGTTCAATAATGTGAAAGGACTGAGCTCTATAAACGCTCTCTAAACAGCACAGTAACACTGTTAATCTCTGTCAACTGAAACAGAATCAGCCAAATGAAATAAAATAAAATAAACCTGCCTTTAAAAAAGTCCTGTATTAATCAAAAACCAAATAAATACATTTCAGCCTCAAACATGGCCCAAAATTATTTTTTCTCTCACTTGGCTTATATGAACTGATGGGTGGGTCAGGAAAACCCAACGTAATGGGGACAACATGTCCTCACAAAGACGGTAATATCTCAAACCCTTTCCTTGTGGGGATATGTTTTTAGTCATGAGGAAAACAGCTCATAAATCCAACCAAGTGAAGTTTTTTGAAAATGTAAAAATGCAGAAAGTTTTCTGTGATTGTTAAGAGTTAGGGGAATAAATATACAGTTTGTCCTGCATAAAAATCAGTATGTCTATGGAAAATTCCCAAAAAACATGACAACTAAAGCTGGCACAAAAATAAATGTAAAATTTCTGAAGAACTGACGGTCATTAAGACATCTCAGAGTCATTTTGGGCCCTGGAACACACTATTCTTCCCTTTCAATCCATTTCTGAAGTCTTATTAATGAGGAAGTTCTTATTTGATGGATACAGTTTTTCTCCAAATAGCATAAAAATAGCTGAAAGGCAACACACAGACATTTGAAGACCTCGATCTGACAGAATGATGTCAATCAACACCACACTCCAATCTCATTGAGCCAAGCCAGATTTAAAGATAGACAGAGGAAGAAAAGAAGAAAGCATGACCTCTTTCTGCAACTTCATCTTACTATCTCCCGCTTTTCGCCTGGACAACTTTTTCGCACTATTGCAATTGTCATTGACAGTTGATCTGCCGCCTTCTAGTGACGCCATTCTCAGCCAAAAGCTTTCCCATCATGTTCTGGTGAAAAGGCATCAATAACCGAGAAGGGGTGGGGAACCAGAGCTAGTAAACATTCTGAATCATAAACAAAGATGAATAGTGCTATGAGTCTTATTCCACTCCAACTGCAGACGGACCCTGCATCCTCTCCGACTCGGGTGTTATTGCATTAAGATGGATTGGGAAGTGAAGCCTACACACAAATGGGGAATATTCAAGAGGGATTGAATTTTCTTTCCTCTCACTCCATCAACTACAGCTTTTTAGACCAAAGTGAGCTCTGTTGGAAATGGGGTGAAATTTCCAGGCTGCAAATGGGCTATGGATATTTGGCTGCGGGATTCTCCAGTTCATTCACGTCTTTTGATATATTTTTTCCAACTCAAACTCAATTTTCTCCCAGTCTTCAAAGAAACAACCCTGTAGTTCTTCATTAAATCATTTCTCTATTCATAGACAGGAGAAACTCTATGCTTGATGGGGTTATTGAGTGAATGAATGTTTTAGAGAATAACAACATGATCAATGACCCTATAACATGAAGCATGCTTATTTTATTTTGAAATTCCTAGCGCTAGAAATTGCCTGGTTCGCTTTCTAAAGATCAAACCAAAACAAATTCACTATAGTCTGAGAAAGAAAAAAAAAACTTTTTTGGCCCGTAGCAAGATTTGTAGCCAAGCAGGTTAACCAAATAAACCAGGGTTAAAGACCAGCAGGCGTCTTAAAACGCGAGATGCGGGAAAACTACAAACTACAGTAGACCAGCTGGACCAGCTGGAAAACAAAAATTTACCAGATATTTAACCAGGAGCCGGTTGCACCAACAGGGCTTTGACTGGTCCTAACTGATAGGTATGGTCTTAGTTAAGACAAGTCTTTGACAAGAATTGACCTAACGTCGGTTGCACGAACCATACTTAAAGGGATACTGTTTTTCGCCTACTGTTTTTTCGAAATCTATGATTTCGGACACACTACTCTGCTCGCGTACTGTTTTTCGCATACTATATAGTAGGGAAGTATTCGATTTCAGACGCAGCTCTAGGCTCCACTTTTTTTTGGAAATAGGCAAATTTTACAACTCCCCCAGAGTTAATCAGTTGGGTTTTACCGTTTTTCGAATCCACTCAGCCGATTTTCAGATATTTAGATGAACATCAGTATCCAGTCAGTTTTGACTACCATAGCAGGAAAAAATATATACTATGGTAGTCAATGAGACCAGAAACTGTCT
This sequence comes from Cyprinella venusta, assembly GCA_038021265.1. Lineage (NCBI taxonomy): Eukaryota > Metazoa > Chordata > Actinopteri > Cypriniformes > Leuciscidae > Cyprinella > Cyprinella venusta. Next base: position 5,106,539 of record CM075878.1, read on the forward strand.
GGTTACTGATATTCTTCTAAATATCAGACAATCGGCTGAATGGATTCGAAAACGGTAAAACCCAACTGTTTAACTCTGAGGGAGTTGTAAAATGAGCTCTGTTGGTGCAACCGGCTGCAGGAGTTAAACGTGTTTTCAGGAAGGAAGAACAAAACAAGTTCAGCAATTTATTTAGGCCACTTTTTTAAACAAGTGCAGGAAAAGTGCCAGTATATTTGAAAGGAACAGTGATGTGCTGTTGGAAAGAGAATGAATGCATTTCTTCAAGGGTGAAATTAATGGAGAGAGGAAGGGATTGAGAACTGCAGAGTGATCACATTTACTGGATGTGTTTCCAAGCCAGTTGTTTTCCAGTTCTCCACAGCTGCAGATCAGTGTTTGTAACCAAACAGGGTTTGGGTGGATATTTAACTGACAGAGCAGTTGGTAATTTTACAGCCTATGCATTCCACAAAACAATCATGCCTAATTGCATCCTATTAAATTTCTCCCTTTCCATCTTAATTCTTTAATTGGCTACTGCCATTAAGATGGACACTGTTTAGATCAAACACTTAAATCACTTAAATTATGGATTTACAAGATTGCACACTACTGCACTATGTTGGTTTGTTTGTATGTATGTCTGACTGTTTAAAAAAAAAAAAAAAAAAAGATGGACACTGTTTCTAGGTCACTAATCAAATAAGCAAATTTGTGACGTGAATTTTTTCTTCAAAAGGTCAGATGTTGGTGCATGGCTACAAGAATCGTACATATCGAATCATTCATGCTATGTGGACAAACTAGTACAGATCAGTTAGGTGTCTTAGATGCAGCCAATATTTCAATTTGACAACGCTTTAGAATTTAGTGAAAACTGAAAGCTTACATTTACACTTAGCAATGTGACTTATATTTGCAGGGAAATTAAGTGATTTCAGTGTATGATGGCGGACCACTCATAGCTGGGACGTATTGGTTAACTCCTTTAACAAGCTATCCAACGCAAAGAAACTTGAATTGTACCTTTTTTTGCGGTGGATGAGATGGAATTCCAGCAGGTAGGTTGATATAAGCTGAGCAAGGCAGGCAGCAGGCAGTTTTGTAGTTTGGTAGTATCAGACAAAGGATGGATTCCAGTAATCCAACAAACGATTGGTAGTTGATTGAAGAGAGGTGGTTACAAGGCACAACTTAAATGTCAAAACTAATGTCCAAGAAGTGTTCAATTGTGATTCAATTGCATTTCAATAGCGTATCAATAGAGAAGTATAGAACTGTATGCTTGTGCATTCCAACAGCTTCCTTGTTCTTTTCTTGTGTTTGAAAAAGTGAGAGGCGGCCATCTTTCTCACTAACTGTCAAAATAAAAGTCCCTACAAATTAAAGGATCCTAAATCTAACAAAACATTCCAGTTCAATTTAGAATAAACTAAACTCAAAATAGCTCCTACACAGTGAATCAGATGACAATGGCTTTAATGCTCAGTTCACTGTTGTTCATTCCCCCTCCAGGGTCAGTAAACTGCAGCATATGTTTCAGTGACTGCTGCACTGTTACATAAACGCTAAGCAAATGACCGTGGTGTATTTAAAAGTCATTAAAAGACATCAACAATTTCAATATTCAAATTGGTCAAAAAATGCATTTGTGATCCAAAACAATGAATCTAATAACTGTGAAGATGATTGAATGACATTGTTAAAACATGTTGTACATGGTGAAATCTCATTCACCCATACAGTTCACAGTTTCTGGGGTAAGACAGCTCTCAATTCTGAATGTTTTTTTTGTAACTGTGAGTTTACCAATTTACCTCTCAGATCAGTTTTTTTTTCTTTTCATTTTTTTTCTCCAATTTGCGAGTTCGGACTTCAGACCATATCACAATCATGAATAATTAACTTGGAGAGAAAAAAGTCAAAATTGTGAGATTTAAACTCGCTGCAACGGACTGAGAGTAATTATTACTGGGGGGGAAACTGCTGTAGTTAGATGTGAAAGTGCTGTGATGGACAACTAGAAAAGTCAAGAAAAGTAAAACAGAACCCTACAACTCAAATGCTTCCTTCTGTCCTTGTATTAGGTGATATAGACTGCAGATGAAAAGATCTGGGTTGTTAACCAAATGGTTGTAGGTTCAGACCCTTTACGGTGTGATCTATGAGCCATCACTGTTGTGCCCTTGACAAGGCACTTAACCTCTGGTCACTCCAGGGGATTATATTTGTCTGTAATAAATGTACTGTCAAAAGTCAAAGTGTTGTTTGGTTTGGTTTAGTACTTATATACCTTTGCTAGTGTCTTCTGAGGTACTTTTCTCTAAACTTTCTTGTAGTATGTAGGCATTTGCGCTAAGCATAAAATTAAAATGTTAAATGTACTCGTAGTCACCTTTAAGGAAACTTTTGGCTTAGTTTGTTTTGTACATGGTGTTTGTTTTCATTTGGTTGACCCCTCTTGCTCATGACAGAGTGAGCATTCAAGCAAACACAAACGATGAACAATGCATTAGAAGCAATGTGTGTTAGCTTTCCGCCTGGCCGCACCAAACGCCAGAACTTTTCGTTGAGGACTTTCATATGAGGACGCCGGGGGCGTCTCTCTGACTGTCCAAAACAGACGGGCACACAGAGGCAGCAGACCCAGTGAAAGACCAACAAAACAAGACAGACAGAGAGAGATTTTACAAATGCAACTGACCCCATGATGGATTAGAAATCCACATCTTGACATAATTGTTACATAAGAGCTCTAGAATTGTTACTTACGAGGAAATCGCTCGAGGACTGATGCGGATATGAAACATAGATCTCCCCGAGCAAATATGAGTCAACTGGTGATTATGTGTGGATTTATGCAAGCACAGAAAGAGAGCCATCAAAAAGCGAATTCAAGGTCTTTGAATAATATAGCTGGATTATGTCATCTGTTACAAAGCAAAGCAGTCTCAACACAAATGGACATTGTCCCACAGTGAAGATGGATGTGAAAAGCAGAGATGGGGACTACTATCCAATGACAAGTTAAAGATAGAGTTGTTTCATGTTTTATATCATATTCTTTGGGTCTTTATTATGTTCTTCATTTTAGAAGGCTTGATTCCTTCTTTTGTTCAAACAGGAGATCCAATCTGCCGTTCTTCTAGCCCAAACAAAATGTATATACTTAATATTCATTACTGAATAATGATGGAAGAAGTTTAATCTAAATCAAACACAGGTGCTGTGTATTTTATGCTTAGGCCTATTCACATTTTTCTCTTAGCAACATTCTAACATCTAGCCCTATTTTAATATATTGTAAGTCAAGACTCCAGTGCTCAAGATGCACTGTGTTGCATGAGTTTCTCCAGGCTCTAAATTTGAGTTAAGATGCTGTGTATGTCTATGGTGGCTGTAAACATCAAAACAGGCTTTGTCATACAGCTAGAGACATCACTGTCACCAGAATCAGGCCTGGAGGGAGACATGAGAACTCCACACCAAAGCTGACTTCATTACGCTACATCTGTCACTGTGGCAACAGGGGGTTGTTGCCAGCAGTGATGAAGTAAGGACTTGAGAAAGGCAGTTTAAATACTTCAGTACGCCTGTCATAGTACCACCCCAACAAAGTGGAAAAAGCAAAGGGAAGGGAACACATGAAGTCCATTATCACATGCACTCTCCTGCTCTCTGGTTCTCTGGCACAGGGTGCTGAAAATGTCAAGAGAAACGTTCTCAAGATCACAGCAAGACTCTCACTGATTAAAACATTTAACAACACAATCATTTGGCTTTTCATAAATAATGTCATGTTCCATTTTCTCCCGGTTCATTTCAGTCCTTTAAGCCAACAGTGCTGGAAAATTCACACTCCCACTAGATAACAGTTTTGAAATGCGTGAAATATACTAAAAAAATAGCTACAGCTATAAATGAATGAGACAATGACACAATGAAAATAAGTGTTGCCCAAATCTAAAACAAAAATATTTAGTCAGTCACTGATTGTGCAAGTTCTCCTACTTCGAATAATGAGAGAGGTCTGCAATTTTCATTATTTACCTGTATTATTGGCACCTGTTTGAACCCGTAATCTGTATAAAAGACACCCGTCCACAGCCTAAAACAGTCACACTCCAAACTCAACCATGGCCAAGACCAAAGAACTGTCGAAGGACACCAGGAAGAAGAAAATTGTAGACCTACACCAAGCTGGGAAGAGTGAATCTACAATAAGCAAGCAGCTTGGTGTGAAAAAAAATCAACTGTGGGAGCAATTGTAAGAAAATTGAAGACATACAAGACCACTGATAATCTCCCTCAGGGGGAAAAAAATCCCAGAAATCCCAAAAATCCCAGAACTATACAGAAGAACCTGATGAATGACCTGTAGAGAGCTGGGACCAATGTAACACAGGCTACCATAAGTAACACACTACACCGAGAGGGACTCAAATACTGCAGTGCCAGACGCTTCCCCCTGCTTGAGCCAGTACATGTTCAGGCCTGTCTGGAGTTTGCCAGAGAGCATATGGGATGATCCAAAGGAGGATTGGGAGAATATCATGTGGATCTGTAGATCAGTAGAACACTGTAGATCAGCAAAGAAAGAAAGAATAAAAGAATTAGTATGACATTTCTTCCTTGTAAAAATTGCAGAATTTTCATACTGCTCTTGTCCATACAATGAAAATAAAAAGACATAATTGGTTTATGGATGATACTCTGGCATACATAGTGTCATGCCATGCCATTAAACATGAACATTTACATTCTGTGATACTACGATAATAATTCTGAGATAAAAAGTATGATAAAAATGTATGACTTTCTCATTATTTGAGGTAATTTCGTACTTCAGCATTTTTAACTCATAATTGTCTCTCGGCATTTCACATTTTTTTACTTTTTATGTCACAAATATGATTTACCAAAGAATTTTTTTTACTTATGTGGCTGAATATCATTTCATTTTTATCAATGGAAGTCAGTACACATCAAAACGGTTTGGTTATATATTTTAGCCAAGCCATTGTTATGCCTTAAAATATTCCCCACACAAAGTGATCACATGGCTTCAGCAGGGTTGAAATGAGGTGAATTTTGGTTCTCTATGGAGTTCAAAAAATTCAATCATTGTTACAATTTAAAGAAATAAAACCTAAAGTCTTTCTTAAGAAATAAACAGCCTTTTCATTTACATTATAAAGACTCCTTTCAATACCTGAATCAGCCCAGCTGGAGCACAATATGACAGCTGCCAGTGAATTATCTCATTACTGGTGTGTCCTTAGTGGGATGGAGGTCTTTCTTTGAGAGTGTATAACATAATGGCTGGACTCAATCAAGTGCCTATATAGTCAGGTGCACTGTGTCAGCACTTCACAAGGAGAGCTCTTCACGATGGAGATAGCTCAGCGGCTGGCTCCTTTTGATTCTGCTGCGCTGGAAGTGTGATAACTGCTCATGTGGAGAGTTTAAAACATCCTCCTTTAAGTAGGCAGGAAATAAATCCAATCTGGAGAGGTAGAACATGAGAGGGGACCATGGGCTGCGTGTTTCCTGTATATTGAATGTGTGGATTGCTTTTAAAACATGGTATACCTTCATGAAGTCTCATCAGTCTACATTACATGGTCTGATTATGTATGAAAGGAATTAAGCTGGATAAAAGCTCTCAAAATCAAATAGCACCTGAAAGAAGTGCACTGACCCTAATCTCATCTGTTATAACATCTACTTACTGTTCAGTATGCACACATTATACTCACACTACATGGATTCTGTAACACAATGATCATGCATAAGAGATTTTCAAAAGAATAGGTTAGAAATGTTACGGCAATCTGCATAATGATAAAATTACCATTATTCTCTGCATGAGACTTTAAGGCGGCTGCTGAAAGACTGATTTCAAATGCGCATATAGTGGAGTCACAGTAAAGGCCAAAAGGCACCACACACTAAGATAATCGGGCCGATTTTGGGCCTAATTTCCCTCTTTCGACAATAGGCAAAATATCTAGTCCAATATCTTGATGGGTCTTGTGGTGTGATTGTGTTAAGAGTAATTGAATCAGCTCGGAAGAACTTGGGGGCCACGCGATTGTCGCTTTGAATGAATCAGCAAGAGAGCTAATGGAAGATGAAAGCATAACAATCATAAAATAACAATTAGTACAGGAGTACTTTAGTTCCTAAATTAGTCAGAGGCTGCATTTGAATGCGGCCTACAAATGCATCCTTTTTTTTTCTGGACCCCGAAGGATAGAACGAGTGAATCCTTCGCAGCCTAGCTTATCTCAAGATTCATTGCGCACCAATGACCAATTTATTTATTTATTTATTTTTGAGAGAGAGAGAGAGAGAGAGAGAGAGAGAGAGAGAGAGAGAAAATGTTGGATTACACATTCAACTGCAAGTCTGCAAGTATGTGAATATCTAACGATACAAATGTTTCTAAAAAAAACAAACACTATAAAGCTGTTCAAATGTCTCTTAATATGCAATTTTATAGAAAGTTCTTATGTACTTAAAATGGACAAATATACTTAGGTTGAGAGAACCCTGTTTTGTTTTCAGACAGTTATACGCCTTATTCACGGCAGCGCCATCTTTGATTTTTAATGAGAATGAAAGCGAGGCTGTGAGGGATAGACTTGCATCTCTTCAATGGGCTGTACTGTTATTTAATGTGTTTTCGGATTGTTCTGCTCATGAAACACTGGAAAAATATATTTCCATGAAACGTCAGTTGACAAGAAACTCCCGACAATGTAAACTGTGGAAAATTATAAGTAATCTAGCAGCTTTATTCAGCTTTTTACAGCGGATGCCATTGGAAACACGGTAAGTCTATCCCTCACAGCCTCACTTTCATACCTGTCATGGCGCTGCTCTGAATAAGGTCTATAGACTATAACTTTCAAAAGTCCTATTCAAACGTTACTCCCGCTTGTCAATGGCATCGGTTACAGTTGCTTGGTGACGGACAATCCTCCGTAGACTAGACCGTCCCAATTAACAATGCTCGGTCTGACTTTCATGGATTTCTAAGCAATGGCCTTTTCAAATCTACAAGGATTTCAGATAAAGCAACCTCTGAATCAACATGCACCAATGCAAAATTCTCTATCCTAATCAATTGCTAGCTAAATGTATTTATTACTTCAATGAGCTCATTCATTTCGGCCTTTAATATATTGTTAGCTAATTGCGTGATTTGTAATTGCACCTTTCTGAAATGCACCTTAGGCAGTCACTTCTGATAGCAGATCTCTCTAAATTGTAATGTAGACTCATGCATTTTCTGTAAGCTGCTTTGAAACGACATGTATTGTGAAAAGCGCTATACAAATAAATGTGAATTGACATACTTTGAAGGATGAAGCCTCTGAATTGGGATGCAGTTAGTGTTTTTTTTCATGTCAATGAATCAATGTGGTGTCTTTATCAACAAAATAATTGAATAATTTATTCTACTGATTCTTTCAACAACAAAAAAATAAGGCTGCAGACAAAATCACATTCTTGTATGTCTATCATGTACTATGATGTCCGAATTCACAGTTCTTGTACAACAGTAGGTGTAAAGTACTTGGATGACATATTCCTTCAGACAAGATTCTGAAGTGTGCATTCGATGACACTTTACTATCTCATGAGGCCTCGGGAAAGGATTTGTGAATGGCAGTGAAGTGAAGTACACATTCATACTATGTACATTCACACTATAAAGAACATACTTTTTAGCGTTTGCAAGGTAATTATCTATAGTGAAAAATAAATATACTAAAAACATTGATTTTATGCCAAGTATACTACAAATGCATTTACGTTTTTATGTACTTAATATAAATACCCTGCAATTGTACTTTTAGTATACTAAATTGGTATACAACTAATTTTAGTCAGCTAAATTGGAACAAATAATTTTGTATTATCTATAGTGCTGAGGTTGTGATTGTGCTAAAGTGGAACCATTGCAAGAATATTTTAGGTACACTTTAAATATGTTGCATTTAAAGAATGATATTATGCAGATATCATCCTATCCTTACCTTTAGTGCCAACACATTTTAGGCTTAAGATTAAGAAACGTGTATTGTGCATTAAATAAGTACTCCAAATAAACTCTTATTACAATATTCATATCAATAAATCTCAAGCAATAATCCAGTAAATATGTTATTGGATTTGTAGTATACTTGGTTTGAAATAAATGTTCTTCTTCTTCACTATAGGGTACTTATTAATAAAAAACAACCCATTTAAACAAAACACTGATTCCTTCACAAATTGGTTGTGCTCATCAAGACAATATATTGAATCATTCACTCAATGGATTCACTTTTAAAAAACACTTGGTAACTCTTTATTTTACAGTATCCATGTTACGCATTCTTACAAGAGTAATAACAAAAAATTTCATGAAACACAAATGAATCAGCTGGAGACCACTATAGTGCTAAAACAACCTTCTGTGTGTTAACAGCACATAACGCCTTCTTTCAGCCTCTTCTCGTCAGAACTTTCACAATGACGATCCCTTTGGGTTTTTACAGCATCACCTCCTTTATCCGCACTCCATAATGTTTGTGCATCTACCATGACTTGTAACTTTTCAAATATCATGGTTCTCCTCACAGGCACTCTACGCTCAATCAGCAGAGCAAATGTACCATGAAATATACCGTGATGTATATCGTGACAAAAGCATATATGGAGAAAAGTAGGTTTCGACCTAATGCATATTTATGTGAATACACCATGAGGGGTGAATTGGGTATGCAATGCTTCATTTTAAGCAGAGAAGGTCAACAGGCTACAAACAAAAGGAAGAGTATCCCAACATGTTTGTGTGACTCAGCATATTGAGAGGTAGAAGAGAAAAATGAAATAAACTAGGCACTTTTACCTCCTATCCTCTCTCTTTCATTCTAGTTCTTTCTTGGCAGTTCTCTCTGCTTGCACAAACACAGGTGTCACTTAAATAAAATGCAGAAAGCAAATGCCATTTACAGGATTCACAGCTGTTAACAAAGAAAGAATGTTTCTACGAACGATGCAATAAATATAGAGGAAAATTACAATTATAACGTCTTGCGAAATGATATTTTCACCTGCCTTGAAAGGTCTCTCACTCAGTTGTTGCTCAGTTTAAAGTGATAATACACCCAAAAATGGTCACTATTATGTGATGCACATTTTTTTATGGATCTATCAATTTATTTAAAAAAAAAAAAAAAACAATGATTTGTAATATTTTTTTAGTGACAAGTGATTTAACATCATGTGGTGTGACTCCCCAAAAAGGGGATTTTATTTTCGGGTGAACTGAATTGTCCTTTTAAGGGCAAGGAGAAGAGAGTCTCAAAGTTGTCTTATTACAGACTAAAATGAGCGCTCTACGAATCCTGAATTTAATTCATTTATTAAGTCCATTAGAGTTTATGGGGCTGTAGAATGTAACTTATGCTTTATTACTTTCCAATCCAGTATAATAAAAGTGCCATATTCGGTTACTGTGCATTTCAAATAACTAAATGGAAGAAAATTGGAACATAAATCTACAAAAAAGCAGTCTGAACAGTTTTATTCTGTATGAAATGGTTTATCTGAGCCTATATATAATTTAATAGCCGTCAATCATACACTTAAATACTGGAGAAATAAAAAGAGCGGGCCTCCAAAGTGTAACAAATACTTCCAAATGCCTGTATAACTAGACTATCCTGAAAAAAATATATGTGAAGCAGATCCTTTACAGTCTTGCCCAAGACAAGAGTGAAAGCAGACATTCTTGGTTTAACTGTCTCCTCAGCCTTAAACGCTTCTCCAGATGCCCATTTATGGCATTATGCTCTTCACAACCTAGTTCTAGAAGTGTCTTAAGCCCATTTAGATGTGTATAATTGTATTCCAGTGCTTTCAAATGAAATTCACAAATTCTCATGGTGTTCAATTCCACTGGCTTTTACTTTCCCAGAGCTCGGCCGGCTGCTGGTTTTGGCCCCTGTTGCATTGAGCGGCTGGTTTAAGAGAGTAAGTCTAATACTAATGTGTTAAATCCTTCAGTTCAGTCATGCCTGGACTCACGGCGACCGGGGAGTCTTGACACAAGTCAGATTAGGCTCGGGGATTAAGACAATATAGGTCTTGAAGAAAAAGCATTCTCTCTGTGGCAGACCACTCTTGAGATGAAAAGACGCTCTACTGTAGCGTTAACCGCTAAGCATTCTGAGTCTCTCTGAATAAAGGCAGTCTTTGAATAATGTACATGTACACAGAAGGCAAGTGCAGATGTGCTCTGCCAACATGATGACGTAATCCCTGGCGCATCGCAGACCAGCACAAGATAAACAATTGTGGTTAAAAAGTATATAAATGTTTATTTGTTCAGCTAAATAATCAAATGTCTTGAACTGAATTTCAGCAGTGAGGCACTTTAGCCAACTCATTGTGATAGACCACCACATCCAGCTCACTTCTGATGGAAGGAGAGACAAAACAGAGGTGCTTATAACACATCCACTGACGAGAGACAGACAAGGGGGGGAGGCCTAGAGAGCGAGTGCGCTGAGAATGAGAGAGAAAGGCTCATTAAAAACACGTGTTGCTGGGGTGTGCAAAGGGGCCCAGAACAAAATCCAATTATCACCTGCCTTTTTCTCAGCATCTCTGCATCAATACTTCATTACAAATGAAGCATCCACAGAGATTCAAACTTAAACAGGGCAGAGTCTCCGAACCTGCAGCACACCTACCTGTTCAGCCAACCCGATCTCACGGCAATTCACAAGTTCATACTTTCATATAATTAGAGTGGATACGATTTAATGCGTATTTGGCATGCTGTCCGGGGGGAGGGCTCCGAGATCGTGGTTTGGCCCAAACCCAGAGTACTCCCCCTATGTAAGTGTTTAGGACTGGAATTGTGGAGAAGGGGCGGCGGAGGGATGATGATAAACTATTAATGGAGTGAGGTGAAATTGCTGAATCTATCTACGCTATCTCACGACCAATTCGTACGAATTCGACGAATGATTAAAGAGTGTCTAATTCGTACGACCTCACTCGTACGATTTGTCTAAACCCACATGATGGGTAGGTTTAGGGGCGGGGTAAGGGGTAGGTCATTCATTTGAATTCATACGAATTGGCCAATTTGTAAAATACGTACGATTTAGCAAAATCGTACGAGTGAGGTCGTATGAATTGTTACGAATTAGACACTTTTTAATCATTCGTCGAATTCGTACGATTTGGTCGTGAGATCGGGTTGGAATCTATACACTACTTATGTTTGATTGCTGAGTGCACTCCATTTATGTTAATTACCTGAACGTGTTCCTCCTGAACTTTGTTAATAAAACATCATTTTGTACAAATTTTATGAGGTGGCTAATTTGTACACAATCATGGGACCTCACTCGTATGAATTAGTTTGCTAAATTGCACATATTTTACGAGTTGCCCAATCCGTATGAATTCATACGAATGACCTACCCCTTACCCCGCCTCTAAACCTAACCATCATTGGGGTTTAGACAAATCGTACGAATTCGAATGATTTGTATAAACCCCCAAGTGAGGTTGTTGTTTGAACCCAAAAATTGAGTCAAATATGGACCAACCCAAATGTTGGGTTAAAAATTTGATTAAAAAAATTACCGTTTAAAGTGAAAGTTGAAGTTGGGTTGACATTTAAATGTCATTTTTAACCCAACATTTGGGTTTGTCCATATTTGACCCAAATGTGGGTTGAAACAACCCAGCATTTTTTAGAGTCCATGTATGGACCAACATCACCAAAGATCTCATCAAAGTGAGAAATCCCTCATGCTAGCTGTGCTAATTGGTTATAAAATACTAATACATTTCATTACTAAAGTACCTATTCTTATATTACAGCAGACTGCCTGTGAAAGACACCAGAACAGCAGCAGCTAGCAGGATTGCATCATCTGGCATCTCAGAATTAACGCTATACACAGAAATGAATACACTTAAAAATAGCCTAGAGCATCCAATAAAAAGCAATAGAAAATGTAAGAGTCTAAAGGTCAAAAGCAGCCACCTTAGCTGTGAGGTCAAGCAAAACGGTTTGCTTTTCAAAACATACACACAGCATAATTGAGGGGCAGCAATTTCAAACTGATCGATTGTGCAAGAAGCTGCTAAAAGGTGGAGGAAGGGAGATAGAGAGAGAGATGAAGAAAGAAAGATAAGCTAGTGCTTAATGACAAACTGTGAATTTCTAAAGATTATGATGACGCTACAGATATGACCCAGTGGACCTACTCAACATAATGGAGTATTGGTTTTTCACAAGCTAAACCCAAAACTGACAAGATGATTGTAATATTACTGGCACTGGCAACAAGTACTATTATCATTGACAAGTGATAATTACCACTTGTGGTATGTGGTGCAAATATTTCCTTGGTAATATTTGATAATTCAGTGTTACCTCTCTAGATGTCAAGTTTTAGTAGGGCGTATAATGAAGGGTAGAAAACGTTTAGCTCAAAGTTGAGTCAGAGAGTTCTGGCCATGAGCGCTAAACTACAAAATTAAATTTCAGTGGAGAAAAAAATAACAATTCAGAGAAGAATAAAAAAAATCCTGAATGGTTTCGATTATTCATGTCAAAGACAATGCACCCAGTCAAACGCTTTTGTGCAAATTCCTAGTAAGATTACCAGTTAAATTCCCTTGGTGAATAAAAGTATTCATTTCATTCAAAACAAAACCTCACTGGCTGAACAAAAATGAACTATTGACAAGAAATCAACCTATAAAAATAAGTTCATAATATATAAAATATATATCTCTCCTTTTAGGACATTTTTGTTTACCTGTGTGCGAAAGTGTATTAACATTACATTATAACACATATTTACAATAGGGCTAACTGTATGTTATCCCTTAAATAAAATAGATACATGTAATTAGAGTATATGTTGGTAATGAACCATATACACATAAAATAGACACATGTAATTGGTCATGTATCACACAGTCAATCCCAGAAGCTCCACAAACAGCCTCGGTGGAATACATTACAGACTCAAATCCCTAAAATAGGTAGGACTGATGCCAAGATAGAGGATAAGTGATTCCTTCACAAAAGATTAAAACCCAGCCTGGAGGGGTTTGAGAGGGAAGGACACTAGAGAGATGGGAAAAAAAAACACATCTCATTAGTAGGCAAGTACGCAAAGACCTCAGCCTTTAGTGATGCGCATCGTCTTGTCATCCTGTCAGGCGGTCTGAATGAGAGAAAAGTGAGAAGAAACAAAACACAGAGACATCCAGAGAACAATGTAGGTGTTTATGTCTATGGTTGGTTTTGTCAGGAGTTTGAGTGTAAAGTGCCAGCTGTGCTCGTGCTGATGCAGAGTGTGTGTGTTCTGCTCATTGGATCTGTTAATGCCACTAAGGGCCACAGAACAGACTCAGCCTGAGGCCCACACAGATAGAAGCGCTGGAAGACAGCGCGACAGAATGCTACTGCACTATTTATGGTGGAAAGGGTGAATAGGGGACAAAAAGAGCAAAAAAGCAATGAAAAGAGTGAAAGGAGAAAGATAAGTCAAGTATTTATGATTGAATTTCACAAACACTGCCAAAGAAATACCCTGGTTATAATGAAACCCCACCGTCAAATTAAATCATATTTTGTATAACCATTAAGGTTAGTTCAATCAAAAACAAAAATCAAACGAAAAAAGATTGCAAATGCGCCATAAAAGAATAAGAAATCATTATTCACTAAAATTGTTAACATTTGCCCTAGGTCTAATGTAGTTCATGTAGAATTTCAATTAATTGAGTGGATTTGATTCATGAAACCAGTCTGAATGTTTCATTCATGGACCTGACTAATCAAGCTCAACTCACTGACTCGATTTAGTATAGCAATGGACATCAATTTATCATTTTTTTGTGTTTCTCATAAAAAAAAAAACTTTTGTTATAGTGCAAGTTTCGCATAAACATATTTTATGATGCCTTTTTTGAAGAATGAGAGCCGCAGGCCCCATTTATTGTAATTTCTTGGAAAAGTGCAAAACTAATCACTTGATTATTAAGTGAATATTTATTATTCATGTCATGAATATGTCACATTTTAATGGAACAGTGGTTTAATGGAAAGAAAGTAAGATTGATTTAAAGGCAAAAGAAAGAATTTTAGATTAAAATGTTCAAAAAAAACACTCGAGAACAATGTTAGATATTTTTCCAAAAAAGTTTAAATCCAGAAAAATCAGAAATTTGTCATTGTGTCGGTTGTCAGTGACATCCAACACAGTCTCATGAAGATGCGTATCTATCTTTCTCCATCATACAATATATTTTAAAATGTCATCCAGCTTTTATTAATATGATATTCAAATATCAATCGAGATTACAGCAAAGTGCAGCAAGTGTCTCATACCAGCCACCAAGCAAACACACAGAGTAACTTTACAACATAACTTTCAGCACACTCAGATGTTTCGCGTATGATCGTTTTCATCATCTATTCTAAAACAAAACTGTTTCCCCACATACAAGCGGCAAACTGCAGCATAAGCATAATAAAAGCTCTGCTGGACTCCAGACCAGTGTGTATTGCAGGTGTCTTTCATTAGCATTCGCTCCAGCTGCCTTGTTCTGCTTCCGTAGCTCTCAGCCCGCCTTTGTTCATACCACAGTAACGTTAATAATACTTTAATACATTAGCTCATCTATGAATAAGATTTCTGCCAGATTCCGTCAGATTCCATTCCACTGGCTGCGGAGGTGAAGACGACAATTACCATTAATTCACGCTCATTCACGGAGTCATCAAGCTACGCCTTTGTAGTTTTGAACAAGCAATCCTCAAACGGTGAAAATTACATATTGCGCCTTTAATAATTTAACACTAAACAATAAAAACTTAGTCAAGGTAAACCTATACCTTGACCGTTCCATGCTGGTGGAATGACCAGCCCAACTCAACCAGAGCTGCCGAGTCCGTAGCCATTTTCAAGAAACGGCTCTTTTTCGGCAACACTTAATCTTTTAATAATGCTTTCTTTTCTCTTCTCCTCTACTCTATAGCGATTTAATAATTAAAAAATAATAAAAACACAGCGTTTTATTTGTTTACCTGCCCAGGGACAGCAGATGTAAACTAGCTATTAGCTAATTCTGGTGCAATTACTTTTAATTGTGCATTGTCCCTGTAAAAATAAACAATAAAATGAAATGAAATAATAATAATAAAAAAAGCATGGCGTTAGACTAAACTGGGAACACTCTTAGAAGAAATGGTTCTATTTAGAACCAGAAATGGTTCCATCCCCCGCTTCATATATGGAACTCCAAAATGGTTCTATATAGAACCTTTTTTTTTGGTAAAAGGTTCTATTGGCCAAATATGGAACCCCAGGGTTCTATATAGAACCCAGAGGAACTCTTTTTGTAAGAGTGTATAGAACCTTTTAGGGGTTCCAAATACATAGCGCTGATAGAACCTTTTAAGGTTCTATATAGAACCTTTTCTTCTAAGAGTGAAGGATCACAGCACTTACATACTGTTGTCTGAGCGTCAGTTTAACTGCTTTTATTGTTTCTCCTCATTTGGATAAAAGCGTCTGCTAAATGATTAAATGTAATATACTTCATATATTGTGATTAAAATAATGTCAGAGTTAAAAAAAAGTTCACTTAATTCACTTTCTGCAAAGGTTTGTGGAGTGAAATATGACATTTCTTTGAGACATTCATCCTTTTGATGTTCTTATTCAGACGGGCGAATAAGAGAGAACCCAATGTCCAGCCCTGTGCAAACTAGTGATGCTCTTCTCCTTTTGAATCGCACCCTCCATTCAGGTCACTGCACAATCATAGCGGACACCCCTCCGGTCAAGCCCGATTCAGACTCATGACCCATGGAACGTGTGGCAGACTCCCTACAGAGGCAAAAGCCTGGCCTTCTGCTCTCAGGCCCGGCAGCTATTTTATCATCAAAAGGAGCTTTATCTTGCACAATAGCCCACTGTTTCACAAGCAAGAGAAACAGCGAAATGGTTTTAATTCGACAATGCACCATAATCTTGAATGAAACCCCTGGGCCCGGGAACCAACTCGATGAACACCGGCAGAAGCACTGAGATCATCAATCACGACTCGGACTGGATTCTCAACCAGCCAACGGCAAAAGAGATGTGGTAGAACAGCATCGAGCCCCAACCGGCTCTCTTTCACTAACGAGGACAGAAAGACTTGAGAGAGATCAATAAAATGAGCGGGCCCACAGGAGCATGAGCCTGGCCATGCTGCGACTCAGAAATAGGCTGCCTGTCAGACAGAGCGCTGCACAAAGAGAGATAGAGAGGGCTAAATGAAGACAAAACAGATAGAGACAGCAGAGCCAGCAAAAGAGCTTAAAACCAAGAGTGAGATGGCGAGAATTATGGGTCAGGTATCCGTGGTGAGCTAGACGGTTGAGGGACGCAGACAGGATTGTCTAGTCAGTGGCTAATGACATCCCTTGTGACAGGTGCTGGCTTTCCCTACAGGCAGATGGTTGATTTGCCAAACTCATCTCTGCGTCTTCAAAGGAACGGAGAGAGCAGATGTGACTCAATTCGGTTTGACAACTCGAGAGGGTGGGAGAAAGCCAGGCAGCAACAGTAGACACATTCTATTACCTAAAGGAACATTTCCAAGAATACATTCTTCAAACCTCTTTTCTCGCTGGCCTTGGTGGTGGAGGACTGTCTGCGACACATTGAGGTTTCTCTCTGATTAAAAGGGTTGCTGCAGCCAAGCCATGTGAAAGCAGGACACCGTTTCCATGTACATTCATCTTGGTTGTTTATTAAGATGGAAAAAAAACACTTAGTCATGTCTACAGTATTGAAATCACTGCGCATATGTGAATAATGAAGAATATTTAATTAAATGTATGTTGTTGTTTTTTTTACATTTTCTGAAATCTTTCATGTCATCTTTAATAGGACAGCTCACGCAAACAGAAAACTGCCATCAATTATGTTCCTCAGTGGAAAAATAAAGATGTGATCTTCTGACAAATCCTCAAAGATCTTGTCCATTTAACAGAGTCTCATCCCAAGACGTCATATAACTGACGTCTTTTGACCATACGTGTGGTATTCTGGATTCCAACGCTACTCTTTTTAACTTCTGAGGCAATAAACAATGCCTTTCACAACTCCTCTCCCATGGCCTCATGGGATAGTAAAGCATCCATTGAATGCTCACTTCGGAATCTTGCCAGAAGTAGAAGGTAATCCAGGTACTTAACGGATACGTTTTGAATACTATGAATTTACTACAAACTGTTTTTTGCTTATTATATAGTACTAATTTATTAAATGTAGTGCCTGTACTACTACTGTTTTCAACTTGATTATGTAAATTGTGCTTTTTCTTATATTGAGTACAAACTTACACTTAGCCAACTACCTAGCATGTGAGCGGCTTTAGAAAAGGCAGATCTCTCCACACACTTTTCTCCACACCAAAGTGTAATACTTATTTGTAATCTTTTGGGTTCGAAGCCCAAATCCAAAATATGATCAATTTGCTTGCCTTAGAAAGCACCATTAATAAGCACATCAAGATTGTAGAATAAATGAATCTCAGTTGCAGCTACATACTATATAAATGCAAATGACTCAAATTAGCAGCTCTCTTATCAGTTTTGAACTCAAAAGCCCCCAGACATAAACCATTTAACCACTAGCTCTGCTCATCTAGATTAACGGGAACGATAAATTTTGTAATTAAAAGCTTATTTCATTGTTATGGTACTCCTTATAGCAAGAGGGAAAATAAGACTCAAACTGCAAGGTCAGTAGTCTACCAGGTGACAAATTGGGTATAATATGGTATAAGGTGTAGTGAATAACCGATATATTGACAATTGAATGGGTAGTTCATCAGAGGCCCTGGAGTTATGTCCTCCATAGAAAAATATCTATGTCAAAAATGACGTATATGGCCAAACATCCATGCTGTCTAACCTTCCTCTCCAGCCCCAGAAGGTTGCCTCAGTCCGGGTCAGATCTGTTCTGCCCTCCTCTGGAGCTCAGCCCCGGGTATAGACAGAAAACAGGCCGTCAGGGTGTTGGTAAGAGGGTGACAAGTTGGACTTTGAAAAAGACAACACCCAGCAAAGCAAACCGAGGGAATGGCGCACTTCAGCCCAGAGAGAGTGCACTTGTTCCCAACCTGTGTTCTTCTGCTGAACACAAAATGGTAAATAGACTGCATTTATATAGCAGTTTCACAGGCCCAATGGCCACCAAAGCACTTTACATTTTGCCTCACATTCAACCATTCAATCACTCTACTATTGTGCCAGCAAAAGATGACATTTTAAAGAATGTCAGAAACCAAACAGTTTATGGGCCCAATTGACTTCCATAGCAACATGACATCATGACTTTTGCGTAAACATACATGCCAATTTCAAGTCAAGTTGCGTGTTATCTAAACGCATTTTGAGCTTTCTGTGTGTATACGTGAATGTCTACGCCTTTAAACGTCCGAGTGATTCTGCATGTATGTACACGCCGTTAAATGTCCGTAAATGAAGCAAAATGTAGATCTACATCTGGGGAGTGATTTTTTTTCCTAGGATGGTAGGGGAAGACTCATAAATGGTATTAACTCCAGTGACAGGTAGGTTTAGGGACGGGGTTGATTTATATATACAGTAATGTAACGTTAAGTCAACGGCGTGGATAAACACGCTGAAAAGCGATTATGTGTGTTGATAGCACGCAAAAAATGGAAATACGAATTGGCGTGTCATACATACGCCATTTCATGGGATCAGTCTGTCCATAGAATTAAAACAAAATTTTTATCAACTGTTTGGTTAGGGACATTCCTCAAAATATCTTCTTTTGTGTTCAGCAGAAGAAAGAAATTCGATCAGGTATATGGAACAGCTGGAGGCTATAGTAAATGATGAATTTTTGGTAAATTTTAATTTTAAATCGCTAGTAGTTACGCCAGACCACGTATCAATGAGAATGAAACGTGGTCCGGAAAACACATGTAAATTTTCTCGTATTTGATGCGTGGTTTACAAATGCCCAGAGCCGTATTATTGGGTGCTACGAATGTCTATCAAATGCGCCTGTGCTCCCTCCCCGTTCTGTGATAGGTTCCCTTTTTCAGGGCAAAATTTGGTTCATGGTATCCAGACTGCCTAGCAGCGCGAATAAAATCGCGCTGCGGCAAGGCAGAATGGGGAAACCCAGGCTAGCTAATAGTTGATGTTCTGTGGGTGGCTATTCAACTACAAGACTCTTCACTCCCATTGGGAGATGCTTGATATCTGTATAAATAAAGTCAACCCTAATGTTGCATTAACGCATTTGCCAGACACTTATCCAAATTAAGCGACTTAAATTGCATTCAAGATGATCCATTTTTGTCAGTTGATATATTCCCTGGGAATCAAACCCATGACCTTGGTGTTGCAGGCACCATGCTTTATTTGAGCTACAGACATGCAACTTTGCTAGACCATCGCGTGTCTCTACAAATTGCCAACTTTTATTGGATCATATCTACTTGCAATGTAACTTCTGTCACTACAAAATGCTGTCAATGTGACATCATTATGCCTCACTGTCCTCTTAAAAAAGGCATCGAAATTGCTTCTATTCACCTTACTTCTTTCTATTAATCTCCCTTTCAATTTGTAATGGGTATGCGATAAAATATCCATCACACCTCCAATTTACTCCAATAATAATTTCAATTCACACTCCGATACCAACGGCAATTGCACTAGATCTCCAACCATTATTCTCAGCTCTTGAAAAGCTCTGATCTATGGAGAGGTGACTGAGTCACCACTGCGTCTGCTGGCTGGGTTTGCTGCAGGGAGGCTGATACCGAGGTAACAGGATGGGTAATTAGGTTGGAAGTCTGAGTCTCACAGAAAGACCCTCTTGCCCTTCCCCTGCTAGACTTTTTTCAATCCTCCTAAAATTAGAGCCCAGCCGAAGGCAAGACACAACAACCGCAGAGGGTCAAACATGAGACCAGAGAGAGGAAGAGGAAGAAAACTGCAGGTTGGAAGGAGAGAATGAGCAGGCGATGTGAATTACTAAGAAAGAGGAAGGCAGAGACAGCCTGTGGTGGTCAGAGTTGTGACTAAAGCGCAAGGGACGTGTGGGAAGCCTACGGCTCGGTAAACCGCACACTCTCCCACCCCCACACCTTCTTTCAAGGCAACTATTTAACATAAAAATTGATTTATATCGAGCCCTAAATTGCTTCCGAGGGATTCACTCCCGTGGAAACGCAGACGGGGGTCTAGAGTCAAGTGCGTGAGCTAATGAGGCCCAGGGTTTCCATGTGAACAGGCAAGAAGAGGAGCTGCATGCGCGGACATGTCAGCTCAGACCACCGCAGTGACCTGTGACAGACCGCGGTGTTTAAACTACATTCCCAACAAGGAGCGATCTTTAAAAGGTGATTCTGGGGTTAGCTTGAGGAGGCGGATTTGCTTGGAAACGCTAACGATTTAAAGCATAAACTACATCAACTGCAACAACTTTCCACATGAAAAACGCTCCTGAGGCTTTGCTGCCATTTCAGTTTCACTTCGAGCGATCATATTGGCAGCAGACCAGTGAAGAGGAAGGATGAGAGCAGGCGGATTTGTACCGTCAGGCGTGGGTTGTAGGTCAACATGAGAAGTTTCCTTTTTAGTCATTTAACTTCGCCAGACTAGGCACTGAAAACACAAGGATGGAAGCAATTACTCGTCTATAAATAAATGAGATTCAATTCTACGGTTCTTCTGCAAACACTGTTTATCACAAGGAAGACATGATACTTCCTCTAGAACTTAATGCTTGTTGAGCATAGTTAAAGGGCAGACTGGCGCCCACTCCCCTTCAAGCTGCCTAGCACCCTCATTGATTCTCATCTGTTGCATCAGATACCTGAGCGCACTTGCATTAAACACACATTCCATTAAAACACCGCAATCACTCAACAGACCCTACTTACATCAACGTTTGGTCCAAACATAGTTTTCTAAGTGCCCGGCCTGTGAAAGCAAATCCTCGTTGCGCATTAAAAGTATTCAAGACTAAATGGGAGTCTTTAATTATTTATGAGGGCCACACAATGCAGATGTCTTATTTATCCTCACTGGTATCAGAACGTGCTCAGCACAGCAACCAGCAGGACAAGTAGTCATTACGCAGATTGTCTGATTGTTGCTTGCACTTTCAATGGAAGTCTATGAGGATTCCACACAACAGCTGTTCCACGGACATTCTTTGCAAACGCATTTCTGCTGATTTTGCAAACTTGAGGTACAAGCCAAAATTATTTTCTGTGGTAACAAACATCCAACTGATGCCATCTGTAGAACTTAACCATATTAAAAGCATAGCTGTTTTTGACCAAATATGCTCCTTTAACCAGAGAAATCTGGAGACCGAGGCTGTATAGTTTCCACTCTTTTTCAGTGATCATTTTCAATTTCACTAGCAGGAATTAAAGACAAGGATCATGCCCTAAAGTATATTTCGCTCCCAACAAGTCTCTAAAAGATGTACAGGTCATGGGCATAACTTAGTTCTTTTTTAATACGAGTTCTTAATTATACATTATGACAATTGAAAATAAAAACTTTAATTCAAACTCTGAGTTCTGCACTCTTGTGAAAACTCCCATTATAATCAATGAAGCTGTCTACACTGCACAATGAATCTCTTATTTACATGTTTACACTTTGTTGGTTATAATGAAATGATTCTGAACAACTTGAACACCTCTGATTGGTCATTGCATTCAGGTATTCAACAATTGCTACGCTTAATGCTGCAAAAACATCCTATATACAGAAAAATTTGAAACTCTTCGGTGTTCTCACACAAATATGAATGGGAACGTCTGAAAGCAGCCATCAGTGGGTATACCATATTGACCTAGTACGCTATACCAGTGGTTCCCAAACTTTTTGAAAGCATGGAACCCCTTCGTAGCACCCCACCACCCCAATTAAACTATATGTACAAGCTTAATATTATAATGCAAGTTATAGCGAATATCATTGTGTGTGCATTTTGTAGCCGTAGCCCAAGTTACTGGAAGCAACAATTCACCTCAGATCTTCAAAATATATAAAACTGCATTTTATGACGATCGTTTCATTAATTGATTTGAACCAATAATTGTATGTGGGAATCATTGGAACAAAACACATTTTAAGATTGATACTAACTCTCGACTTGGCACCAAAGTAGGCCTACTGCTACTTTTGCCATCAATCAGAACTAAGTAAAGCATGTGTGGCTGCTGTAAGCCAACTCTGCTGCAAGGACCTACATGACTAAACATCATTATCAAAAACTTCTCACATATCAAAACTCAGCATCCGTGAATATAGCACTTCCTGCGACAAACAATTATTTCAGGGTGTGAAAAATTCCTTTCTCAGCTCAAGAAAAACATGATTTAAATAATCATTTTAAATGGGTTTTGCAGGACTGGAAAAATGGTAATCAATTTTCCAGATTTTACAGCACACATGGGAACTCTGATAGTAAACTGTTTAAGAGAACAGCCATTTGTTGTTGTGTCTAAAACCATATCAGAGGACACTCATTTAATCCCATAGACAGTGGGTCTCCAAGGTTTTAGGGCTAAAGACAAAAAGACTTAAGCCACTGACACCCAAATTGAAACATTTAAAAGCTAAATGGCATAACAAATTAGAATCCTGTCATACAGAGTTGACCGAGCGCATTGCTTTGCTTCACTGTTTGAACTATACTTATTACACGATAAAATGATTTAGTATCACCCAAAGTTGCTGCATGCGGGAAACTGTCAAAAACATTTCCCGATTACCAACAAGATATTAAAATTACCATTGAACATGGTCAGATTTGCATCCATTTATTCAGGCCAGAACCCTGAGGAGAACAAGCTAATCGAGCTATCAAGAAACATCAAGACAAGCTTTGAAAGACACAGGAGCCAGGTCTAGAATATATTTATTTGTTATTTTTGACATTACAAAAGAGATAAAAACATATGCAAGGTTATTAGGAATTCACTTTGTAGTCATACGTAATCATTTGCAGGCTGGATGCACCAACTTCCAAACAAGTTTGAATAACTTTCAATAGTGAAAAATTCTGTCCGCTCCCCCAAGTCACCCGAAAGGTTTCTACAGCCCCAAAGGCATTAGTTTACCTCTACAGAAATAAGGCCATCAGCTATGCGGAAAGACAAGCACTTCAATAAGCTTAAATCCAGTTTAGCTGCATTGAAATATAGGCTCATCAATCTCCTTAAGAAAAGAAAGAATACAGACTCCTGGCACTCATCACTAATCAATTTCATCACTAATCCCAAGACATTCCCATGGTTTGCCGACATTGTTTTAGGCGTGTCTGCTTATGTGGATGCTGGAAAACATGCAATGGAATATTTAGTGACAGCCAAGGTGGAGGTGTCCAACTCTTTGTCCTGGAGGGCTACGGATTACTCAAGCCAGATTCCACATGGATGGATTTAATTTATTTTCATCAAAGCACATTGAGAGAGACCTTTAGGAGGCTAAGTTATTACCAGCATTTCACACTGAAGGAGGTGGCCAGCAGCCATGGTTATCCAGGACACGAGCCAGAAACCATCACAACTCCTCCCCATGCACTCAAAACCCTGACTCCCGGGAGAGTGTGTACTGGTTAGGTGTAAAATCAACAACATAGCCATGCAAGACGACAGACAGACATTGGTGTGAGCATTTTATTTGCATTCGTAAAGCCATGCTTTCTTTTTCGGTATGCACAATGTGTCGTTTCAGACCACCACACATGCCTTGCACATTACCCCAGAGTCATTTCCCAAGCAGCAGGTCACGTATGTCCCATGCAAAAAGATATGACTGTGTAAACAAACACATGCACACTTCCACCTCCTTGAGACTTTTCTTTACCCCTAGCATCTGTCCAGAAAATAAATATTTCCATTATCTGCTTTTGCGATTTCTCATTACGGTGAAGCCCGCATAAACATCGGTCAACCTCCTAACCACGTGGACCCATTGTTCGACACCACTTGAGCAGTGGCTGATGCTTATTAAAATCTGTGCAGAGGACAGATTTGTCTCTAATGCAATAAGGCATTAGTCCTGTTAGCCAGTCGGCAACCAGTGGCGGCTCCGCGGGGGACGGACACACTGTCATCAGCAGTAATTGGTCAGAATGACGGGCTCGAATCGTACGTGTGCTGAGGTGAAAATGAGCAAAAGATGAAAGCTACAGCAACACACACCGACAGTGACACATATACATGCAGTGCTAAATTCAGACTCTGCACAGCAAGGATTAGAAAAAAGCTGAAGGAAAGCTCTCAATTAGGGCAAGAAAGACCCTTATCCAGAACTTAAGGTAACAAAGTTAGTATGATTTAGATCAACTAACAGGTGCACTATGTTGTGAGCCCCTGGAGATTTTTGCGTTAGGGTCATGATAAATTCAATTGGGATTCACGCAAACTGCAAGACAGTGCCGGCAGCTTAAACCCATTCAAACATATCTACTCAAGAGGAAGACAAAAATTACCATGGCAATTAAATGACAAAGTCTTTGCTAAGAGATAGGGGCCGGACAGCTCTAAATTAGCATGTACGTTCCTCCGAGCAAAGAACTGGGGAAGACATGCTTGTCCTGCAGAATAAAGCACTGGAGGATTGTCTGAGGTAGTCGTTTAGAGAGCACGGACAGAATTTTTCGAGCTTGTTAAAATGATTTCTTGGCCAACATGAGCAGAAGAGGTCAATTTAAAGATGAAAATTTTAAGTTAAGTGTGCTTAGAAAGCACTTGAGGTGAACAGTAAAACTTTTCAGCACAGAGAAATGACTTTCATAACCACTGGAGAGCAGACATACACAGCACCAGACCTCAAGAGTAACCCTTTTAAGAGGCTGCTGGTTTCAACTTTAGCTGACAGGACCATCGATTTTTCCCATTCCACCCCATTCAGAAGCTGTCCAGTCTGACCGTCCATGGTTCCATAACGACTGCTGGTGTTCAAAGGTAAGATTGCTCTTACACTGCAAACAAACACTTGTCTTTTCCTGTAGGAGAATTACAAGCCCATCAGCAGGGGACCAAAAGAGAGGAGCACACACACAGACAAAACTCTGAGCCAAACATCTGATTCATCTTGTATGAGATCACAATCACATTAGGCCACTGAAGCTACCAGTGATTACTGAACCGAGTATATAGTCGAAACCGGAAGCAGGCCCATTAGGGCAGTGCAACTTCGTACCACTTAGAACTTCTTGCAGAACATGCAGATTTGGAGAACTTTGACTCATCAGAATGGGAATGGACCAAAACTGAAGAGAATAGGATAAAGAAAGGATAACTGACCTGGGGAGAGGTCTGATGTTCTTGTTTAAACTTTCCATTTCCAGGAATTTCCAGGCATCACAACCTGAGGGAAGAGAGAACACTATGAGCGAACAACCAAACATCGCAATGATAAACTATATTGTATTGAATAAACTCATGCAATCTTCCAAGATTGAGTCATGCAACTCAAGCTTTCCCAGGTAACATTTTCAGGTAAGACATTGAGTTTTTCAATACGTTAAACAAATCGCAAAAGAAAAAAACAGGAGCAGCATTACAAACATAGATGGATCTAGATTTGACACTGAGCACTTTTAGCATGAGTTGCATTACAATTCTGCTCTAGAATATTAGTACACAAATATTATTATAAGCAAAATCTATTACTGCGTGTTTGTATATATTTTTTTTCCACTTTACTTTTATGTTTTTAAACGACTGAATATTTTTAAATCATTGCACGCCGTCACCAAATACTTTTAATGTATAAATGTAACATTACTCACAACTTTAGGGTTAGGGTTACCTTTACAATGCTGCACTTAAGTTTAACAGTCCTCTCCTGCCCTCTTTACTAAAAGCAGCCAACGTGTCTTTGCATCAGACTTGACAAATATGGCCCCTGCAAGCTTAACTTTTAAATTCAAATTATTTCAGGCTATAATACATTTCCCAATCTGAGAGAGACCAAAAATAGAATGTCATTCAAGAAAAGTTTAATACATACCCAAGCATCGAATGCTTTAGTTCTCTCTACAGACATTAGGAAGCTATCCAGGTTATTTTAAAGAGCACAGGTCTTACCTCTAGGGTCCTTTTTAAGTATAAAAAGAGAGAGAAACATTAAAGGTGTGCTTTTAATTGTCAGATCAAACACTTTAAACAGACTCCTTTAGTGTAGTTTACGTCTTCAGACTACATGCATTGTTTTAAATTTAAAATCTGTTTTTTGAAGAGGAAGAATGGTTGGAACCGAAGGTTATGAATTATTTAAAAAGGCCATTTCAGATTTTATGAAGACAAAGAAAAATAAACCAGGTTAAAGTTTCATAAAAAACAATCTAGGCTTTATTGACAACTGCTGCAAAACATGTTTTGGACAGATTTAGTTACCTATTTAGGCAAGCTTACACATGTCATTCTGCATTTTATGGAGAGGATACAAATACTAAATGGCAGTAAAGTACAGTTTGGATGGGAGTTGTTTTTTTTTTTCTTTTTCCTTTTTTAAATTATATACAATAGTCGGTTTTAGCTGCAGTATCCCTTTACATAAGAAAGAGATGACCCTTGTGGAGATTGTTGTCCAAATCCTTTTTTAAAAGCAGTTTTTGCATGCAGTTTATATAGCATGGTGGCATCCATGATAATCTGACTTTTGATTATTATTATTTTTTTTTTTACTTAAGTAGCCAAACATGGGTTATTCTACACAAGAGTTTTGAAGAGTAACATCTTATTTTAACAAATTAAGGATTTGAGGACATTCCATCTCAACAGCGTCTAATTGGGCTATATTTCAAAACTCTAAAATACAAGGAAAAATATTGAGGCCTAAATCTACATTTACAGCTTTTAAGACTATTTAAATCAAAAGATGAGTAATCAATGGCTGTTGGAAATAACATTAAAGACATTTTGACTTTCAGTAATTTATATTCCTTATTACAAAACAGACATTAAGTTTAGGGGCTATTTGATATGCTAGTATTAAACAGAATTTTGAAATGTAGCCTACATGGGAATCTGCAACTGCACCTCAGCAGAGTTTTTAAGGTAACACAAATTAAAGTGGTGTCCCGAGACACAAAAAGTGGCTGTACAGTTGTTAGGGATTACCTTTCAACTAAATACTTTTTCCAATCACTTGACAAACTTTTACCATCGACAAATGCAAAAAAGCAAGGGTAGGTATGAGCAGAGGAAAAGATATTTGCAAAAACAAATAAAAAAAACAGCATTGTTTAAACTTTAATCCCTTCTAAAAGTTATATCGATTCTTGAGGCATTCGAATGCCGTTCCGTCAAGATTCTTTAAAGTCCGGAGTAAAAAACACAAAACGAGAAGAAAAAAAAAGTAAAGAAAAAAACAAAAACAAAAAAACAGACAATTACTTTTGTCGGGTAGCTTAAAGTGTGAGCTGCCATGGGAGACAGTTATGGCGACGCGTTGGGTGACTTTCCGCTACTCAGACTTAGTATCGTCCATAGGGGGTTTCCCTGAATCCAGGCTTAGTCGGTCTCTGAGTGGGAGCTTTTCCACCACCAGCAGCACGCTGTGTCCCATTCCAGTCATCTTGAGCTAAGGGAGCAAACAAGTGCAAAAAGGTAAGAAAGAAAGCAAGCAAACAATTGCATACCAAAATGTTTAAATAACCAAGTTCACATGCATGTCTGTGTTTGATAGAATTTAAACTCAAATTTACAGGAATTATTTAAATTTAAAAGGCAACTGTTCTGTGACATTAGCATTATCAATTGTAATAGCTATAACAAAATCTCACCTTTTCATTAACTACAATAAATGTTTGAAGCCATTATCAACTGAAAATGAGGGATAACAACTTAACGTCAGAAAAAAAAAATTCAAAAGTAAAATTCTTACCGTAGTTTTCATAACCCTCTTGTGTCTCTCCGTGTCCATAATCATAGTACTCTGGTTCTCTGGAAAAAGAACGAGCACCGTTCAAACTAACTCTTAAACGAGAAACTGGCCTGAATTTCCAAAAATAACATCCTAAGCCAAGCACATTGTGCTTTTAGGACACTGGGATGTTTCCAAAAAGCCTCCATAAACTCCAATAATTATAAGCAAAGTTAATCTTTGAGGAAACTTGGACTTTCTAAATCCCAAACCAGCAGTAATAATATGTTTTCAATCAACTTACGCTTGTGGCTGGGTGTAGTAGCTGTCATAGGATTCATAGCCTGGCTCTGTGTAGCTCTCGTCATAAGACTGAGGACACGGAAAACACAATCAGTCCACAGCAGCAAAACTTACATAAAAAAAGATATATTTTCTAAAAAAAGAAACATACATAGTCTTCATATGACTCTTGGGCCGGAGGGTGCGGGGCTGTTGGAGGGGGCATCCGCTGAGCCTGGGCGGGTGGACGAGCACGGTTGGAAGCTGCACCTCTAGGCGGCTGGGCTGATGGTCCACCTCGACCTGCAGGAGCTCCCCTTGTGGCTCCACCTCGAGGGGGACCACCACGGCCACCTCCGCGTGGGGGCATACCACGACCCCTGCAAGGGTAAAAAGTGTTAATATTCTACTCACCTAAATCTACAAAATGGAAGTTCATTGCATTAAATGTGTATTTATCAGCTCAAACTAACGATCAATCACAATGAACATTAAATAGGTGTATGTCACCTGGGTGCCCCAGGAGGAGGAAGACCTCCACGGCCTCTGATGGGTGGCCCTCCTCGGCCTCTGCCCCCATGTTCCTGACCCCCATTTAGATACTTCATCTCCATGAACTGCTCCTGGCAAATGTCATCCATCATGTCCTGTGAGACAGGCACAGCTCACTAACATGCCAACACAGACATCCATCTTAGAACACTTTATCTAGAAAAGAAATATCTAAAATATCTCTTAACAATGAAGAGCCAGCATTATGCCTTGAGAAACAAACTTCCATTGCTCACGAGGCCATTAGAATAGGGTATAGAAGTTTGTTCTCAAAGGGGAAACATTTAGGAAAACCTTTCAGTCACTCAGTCCAGCCACAGGAGCGAGCACAAAAACAACTAATATCCGATTAAATATTAATCTGCCGCCACGGGCAAAGCAAGTAGAGTTACAATCCAACAATGCAGGCGTTTTGGACTTAAACAATTGCATAGCACTATAAACAAAGAAAGCTTAGACAAAACAGATTATTAGCACTTCACAGCAAAACATGATCTCTGGGCTGCCTTTCTTGAATCCAGAGCGTATTTCAGTACTTACAGGGAACAAGAACTTTTTGATCTCCTCCATGGCATGAGCCATGCGCATGTACGCATCAGGAACAGGAGCAAACACCTCGATGAACACATGAAGCTCCATGGACAAGTGTGCATACTTCGGCTCTCCACTGTTTCTCAACTCATCCTCCTGAACAACACAGAAATTAGTTCAGCAGATCCAGTTTACCTGTTGTGTCACTTATGCTTCACTCACACACAGCTAGAGAACCAAAACATGAATCAAATAGCCTAAACCCATCCTTTCAATTTTTTCAAGTTTAAAGCTACCTTAGAAAAAAGTTTCTTGCAGCAATCACTCATGCTTTTAAAAATAACCTCTATTGCACCTTACCTTGGTTTTGTCCCTCATGGATCCTTTCCCCAGCACAGAGATCTTAGCGCCTGTCTCCTCCTGCAGTCTCTTGATGGTGTTCCCCTGTGGTCCAAGGATCTTTCCAACAAAGTTAAACTGCACAAAGCAACAAAATTAAATATTAAACCCACAGCTTTTGAAGAAATCTACAGCTCTCAACTTAGCCTGCCTGTACTTGTTTTCAAGGACTGAAAACTCAAGTGTAATCTTCCTGAACAGGACAAGATTAAATGAAATGCAAACAGATCAAAGGCTGGAGTTGTGCTCTCCTCGACACCAAAGCAAGGGGTAACATTAGGCGGTCTGTGAACTTGGACGCAACTAAAATAGTAGGGGAAAAAAGTGCCACTCTTCAAAAATAAAGGGGAAAGTCAAATATTTAACAGCAGTAAGACACCAAAGCAAGGGGTAACATTAGGCGTCTGTGAACTAAGACACAACTATAACAGTAGGGGGAAAAAAAAGTGCCACTCTACAAAAAGAAAGGGGAAAGTCAAATATTTAACAGCAGTAAGATGTGTAGCTGACAGGTGTCTTACAAAGGTCACAAATCGAAGATCTAACAGATGGTAAGAATTAAGCACCATAATCAGTCATGCCTATTTCACATACATTCTGATATCCACATAAAAGTTAAATTAAGCTAGACAACTGATCTGGCAAGCAAACTTTAAACACAGAAGATCAAAGTAAAACACTGCCATGCACTCTAAAACAGCAGAGGACTCAAACAAACGGTCCGATCGCCTCTGGCAGGTAAGCTATCACAGGACATGCACAAAGAAACATGCATTTTGAAAACATCTTAAGCCCCTTCATGACAAATTACAGGCCTTTCACAAGTTTTGGCAATCAAGGCAAGTTTATCTAATCAAAGGTTTGCATTGCAAATTTGTTAAAATGCATCCCTGGGGATTGTAGCCTAATTGAGCTTTTCAAAACTAATTGTGCTTTTCAAAACTAATTCAATTCTATAAACAATTTCTACTTGGTCTCAAATGTTTGCACAAATCGAATACCACCCAAGAATCCTCAGGTGACCTTTGCTTGCGATTACTGAAGTGTTACACATTCCTTCAACACCAGATCGGAAGCAGCACACGTGTAAAGGAGTAAATCAGCACAGGAGACATGTTCCTAAATACCAAAATGACACTCACCTTTGGGTACTGCTTGACAGGTATGAGAACCCTTTCCTTCAGTTTGATGTTTTTCGTCGTAAAGAGGTCCAGGTAGCTTTCTGAATCTTTCTCGGTCTCCCCATTTTGAACCCTTTCAATTTCTAAAAAGCACAAGAAACATTTTTAGGCAAGAGTTTTGAACATTTAAAATGCAAATACTAAAACTACAAGATATTTGAAGACACTACCAATCAACTAAAATACATTTTCAAACTGATTCCACTAAAGACATTTACACACATTTCTTGACTTCTATATTAGATCAGAAACTTATTGCAGAGTTAAAATCAGCAAAAGGTAGTTTTGCCCTTTTAAAGATTCAAACCCAAATAAATGCATGAATCATATATTCACTGATAATATACATATTCATTACGTTTCTCCTAATAACATGCAGGATATTGATTACAATTGTATAGGTCTGAAACATTCTCTTGGTCACTTTACTTCAATGGCAAATGTATGCCTGAGACTTAAATGTTTGTTTCAGGTTGCAAAGAACAGTGCTTGCCTCAAAGACAAAGCAATCAATAGACTCAGATTCACTCTTCAGTGCAGGTCTGACGCTAAACACTGAACATTTACACGCCTCTGTAAATGTAACTTATGGAACCGATCTGCTGATATAAACCACAAGATACAGTTAAAACTCCCACTACACTGATGATATAAGACGTGGTGAAACGAGGCCAGGAAAAGACATTTCCTACAACAAAAAAAATCCATTTCATCTCCAGATGCAACACTTCAAGTTCCCACACTGAAGGCACATATGGTCCGGAACATGTTTTTATTACAACGACAAATCTAAAACTTAAGATTTTCAGCCGTCTTCAATTTAAGTTGATCGAGGCTTGGACGATTTCATCTAAAGCTTTCCAGATTTTCCAGTTTAGTCAAACCACGACAAGCGCATGTAGGCTGGGACTTGATATGTAACGTACAAAGAAACGCCACGCTGGCCCATTAGATAACAAACAAACAATAATGCAACATAAAACTTTTTTCCTTAATTGTATTGCTATATATTGCAGTACGACTCACTTAAATCACGACTGTGTAATTTTTATTACATTGAATATGATTGGTTAAAAAAACATTAAGACTGGTTATTAGGTATCGTTAAGTTGTATAAATACGTATACAGTTCGGTTAAACCCAATCCAGCACGCGGTTCACACAGTGTACTCGAGCGGAAATGGCAATGTTGCCCGGGGGATGACGGGGTAAAACTATACAGCATTACGGCTTTCGACCGTGCAAAGTGGAGTATGATACAAATAACTGATATCATCCAGGAAAAGTGGAGTTTTTCCCTCCGGGAACAAAAAAATCATTAGCTACACGCCGAAAATGGCTTCGGCAGCACGTGCCTGGTTCAAGCTAAGTACACGAACCCCCACCTCGCGCACTGAAACGAGACTTTGTAACGGTCGCCCTCCGTCCCACGAACGACTACAGTCGTGTAAGAGGGCTTCCCTCCAAACAAAACTGCTATTTATATACATACCGAAAAGTTACTCGGAAAACAAGTGCATTTCTCCCTCCTTCGTTTTCACAGTTGGCATTTACCTGCGGATATAAGTTTCGTGGCGTGTGTGAACGACGCGTCCAGGGTGTCTCGTTCCGCCAGCAACTGCGGGAGGTATTTGTTCTCGCTCTCCATGTTGAGTTTGTAAGTCAATGAAGATTTAAACACCAAACGTCCGACGGTGAAACTATTTTAGTATCCACGTCCTGCAAGAGGTAATAAGAACACACGCGTGACCGCTGATGAAGACCGTAGTGAGTCGTAATGGCTCCTGTTCTCCGCGGTGCGGCTGGAAACAGATGAACAAAAGCTCGAGACGAGAGCAAATGACTTGAACGAGCGGAAATTACGTCACGAGAGCTAGACGTATGGAACCGCCCACTTTGATGAGAAAGTTTTTAGAATGTCTCTTCAAAATTTATTTTGCTTTGGGTAGAGGTTGTCTGTCCTATTCATTTATTTACACACAAATAATATTATAATAATAATCAAAAATATAGAAAATGACACGTTCATTATGAAGTAGGCTACACATCTTTGTGGGGACTCTCCATAGACGTAATGGTTTTTATACTGTACAAACGGTATATTTTATCCCCTTACACTAACCCTATCCCTAAATCTACCCATCACAGGAAACATTCTGCATTTTTACATTTAAAAAAAAATAATTCTGTATGATTTGTAAGCGTGTTTACCCACGGGGACCTCAATTTAGGTCCCCAAAGTCACACGAGACATGAGTCTGTGTGCATTCACCGGGATAGAAAAACATGTACACACACACATATTAGTGCTTGTTCTGGACAAGGAAAATGATCCATGTTCTTCCATTAAATGTAAGGCTGTTATGCAAGAATTAATATGCTGCTATGCTGTCTGGTTTTCAGAGATCCAGAAAGGTTTGCATAAGCTTCTGGGCTCATCTAAGTGGTAAATTATGAAGAGATAGCGCACATGCTACATAATGTAATGTTTGCTGCCCCCCTCTGGATAAAAATGGAAAATGAGTTATATTCAGGGGTTGGTGGTGGGAAAACTTGTAAACGAACAATTTACCTATCCATTGAACAATAAATTATAATATAGCAATGACTTCTAATATAGCAATCGTTTTAGCATGATTTACACGCTTATGTGTTCAAAACAATCCTGGTATATTAGGCTATTTCAAATTCTGAATCTATACTATTACACTATTATTATTTTCAGGGAATCCTTCATTTAAACTCAACTGTACTTGTTTTTCTTCATGGCTTGAGCATTGTCTCTTTACTGTAAACACAGCTTCTCAATGCCTGTGCTAGTGAGCAGTGAGGTCAGCCGTGGCTCAGCATTGCTAGGAGGCCAGTGAAACCTTTTTGTCCAGTGAAAGCTTTCAGAACTGTCACACCTGCTTAGGTCTTTAGCACCACTACCACCACCCTCTGCTCCCCTTTTCCCCTCAGCCTCGCTCAAGGTTAACACACTCTGTTTGTGCATGTCAGACTATTCAAACTCGTAAAGAAGTGGCTGCTGACTGCTGTGGCCTTTGAGCTTGGCGGGGCTTGGCATATATTTCTCTCTATATACATTTTTTTAGCTTTATCGCTCTCATTCTCTCTTTTCCAGGGCCGTTGTTTAAATTCATAGGGCCCATGCAAGACAAAATATTTATAGGTGAGCCCACTGAGTAGATTTACATACTTACTTGCTTTGTTTACTGTTTGTTTATTTCCCTGATGTTTCGGTCACATCCTTTTATTTAAAAAGCATTTGAAGATAATTTAGAGTTATTTTATCTTATTTCAGTATCTTGTTCCCTTAAAAAATAAATGATCATCTTCTCAGCACCTGTTAGCAGGAAACTTGCGACAAAACATCCTGTGACCTGAGACAAACACTTCCATTTTCATGAAAAATAATTGAGTTACACACTAGTAACACAATATTAATTTTATAGTACTCTAAATAAACAAATTAGTAAGTGATAGCACTCAGTTGAATGTGGTTGTTCACCATTAGCTATTTTTTTATGTCGCCTAAAATACCTAGACATATAATTATTGTGCATCATGCATAATTAATTCTAAATTAAAGATTATGGTAAACCACTACTAATGACTCAAGCAGTCCAAATCCTTCAGAGGAAATTGCTCATTATTTTGAACAGCGTTCTAAAGTGAAAAACATGACATCTCCTATAATGTAAGCTTTACATTTACATGTATAAATAAGGGAATATAGTTTCTTAGTTGTTCTGAGGGAGGTTTGGAAAAATCAGTAGTCATTGATTAGTCATTGATTGATGTCATGATAGCTAATAGCAGTGTTGGGAAAAGTTACTTCGGTAACACTTTATTTTAAGGTGACGTAGTTACAGGTTACTGGATGTACTTACTTTATTAAATTATGCATAATTACAAGTAACTAAATATAAACCAAACCCTAACCATAAATGTATAGTAGGTAAATGTAGTTAATTACAGTAATATTAATCAACACTTATTGTAGTAAGTACAATGTAACATCATCTTCAAATAAAGTGTACCAGTACGTGTTACAGTATTGCGTTACTCCCTATAAAAAGTACCTTGTGTTACTAAAAGTAACAATTTTTTTTCACCTGGGCTGGGCTTGCTTATTTCTTTTTCTAATTACAAAAAAAGTTAGATTTTTGGCACAATAGGACACAGGAGAAGAGAGTTCAGTACTCTTAAAACAAAACAATAATGAAACATAAATGTGATGTTTAAAAAGTAATATTTGCTTATTCGTATAAAGGTCAATTCTCATCGAAGGTCAGCAGCAAAGACATTAATAAAGTTAATAAAGTGAGATTACATAACGTAACATTCTAAATATTCTAAAAAGTTTGCGCAATATTCTAAATAGTTAGACCAAATAAATGCATGGTCACATTTAGAACTACAATAACCATCATGTTCACACAGCACACACACAATGCCTCTGCACCTTAATCCCGATTTTTTTTCAACATGTCTGTCGATAAATGCGAAAACAAAGTAGCTTTTTTTAAAAAAAGTAAATTAAAAAATAATGTGTTACTTTAAAAAAGTAATCTGATTATTTGTAATGCATTACCCCCCAACACTGGTAAATAGGCTATATATTGTTACTATTGCGTTGAATTTATTTCTGTGTTGTTATTCAGCAATGACGAAACAGTAACATCTAGTAAATCAAGTATAATGAGAAAAGCACCCATGGTTTTATTAACTGCTGTGGTATTGTTTTCCTGGAAGCACTACACATCAAGCCCTGACTTCACATTGTGAAGCCGATACATTGCCATTTGAAGCCAAATTAGAGGGCAGATCTCGCTGAGAGGAATTGTTGCACTCATTTCTCCCAATGACCCAACATCCCAGATGAAGGTCATTCATCATTTAATCTCTCTGTATCCTGTTGTTGTTTTTTTTCTCCCTCTTGGAATGAATTCCTTAATATATTAAAGACAGATGTGTGCATGGATTAATGCTTCTCAATGCCAGGAATTCTGAGGACCCAGATGCAGAATAAACAACGGGCGTTATTTATTGACAACAAATAACTGCACAAGACAGGTGAGGTAGGAATACAGTCCAAATATTAGAGCAGGGCACACAACTGGAGAACAGGTAGGTCAAAGATGTGACTGCCAAAGATGGAGACAAGGTAGCAGCTCAAGGAATCAGAGGCTTGACAGTTAGTGATGAGGCTGGGCGTAACACCAGGCTAGCTGCCAGACCAGGAGACTCAACAGCAAGAGGATGCGGGACAGGAACCAACACGAGACAAGACTGAACAGGCCAAGACAACAAATAATAAAAGCAAAGTAAAACTGATAATGAGACTAGAGAAAAAATAAGCAAATCTAGCAAAACGAATAAAAGATCTAGATAGCTGAAACTTGCAAAGAAATTAAAGAAGACAGCAACCTTGTAGGGAACTAAAGAGAAAAGAAATACGATTTAGTAGTCAAATAAAAAACAAGCACTAGAAGAACTAGATCAAGATAATGACTAGAACTTGACTAGACTTAAAATCAGGAACAAAGAAAAAACTGGATAAAAATCACAACAAACACAAGGCTAGAACTGACAGAGAAACTCTAGCACTGACTGACAAGAACCAAGAATGCAGACTGACAACACAGAGAACAAACCGGCAAGGACATGAGGGAAAGACGCACAATATGAAGGGACCAGAGCACATGAGGACCAGGTGAGCAGCACAATACAGCAACACATTCTCATCCCAAGGCAATCCCTAAAGGGTGGCATCAGTTAGATGACGCGCATGGTCAAAAGTGTCAGTTAGATGATGCCTTGGGATGAGAACGAGCTGTGAACAGAGACAATACTGACAAGACTTTCAGGGCACCCTGACACTCAGAGGTTCGTTAAAGTAAAAATGAAGATTTAAAAATAACTTAAAACCATCAGTTTGACCCAAAGGAAATCTGAATAATGTTCTTTTTCCTCAGAAAATAAGTTAAAACTAGCACTCCAATGTGTTTGATGTGAAATAATGCAGCACTGCTTCTAGAAGGACCTGTATAACACACTTCTCAACATGTCACAGGTTCATAGGAGATCAGATAATTAATCAGCACAGGGTTTGATTCCCTTTAACCTGCTTAAGGGCCCCAGGCTATATCTGTTTCTTGAGAAACCAAATAAAAAGCACAAGATACTAATGGTGCTGGAATAATCACCTGCTTTTCCATGCAAGCAAAAACACGTCCTGAGAATGAAGTGTCATGTGTAATGTTCTTTCCCGCTCTCTCTTTGATCAGTTTCGATATAGTGCGAGTCTGGAGTCTATCCACATATTTGAGCTCTGGTTTCACCAGATAAAATGATAAAGAGAGATCGGGAAAAATACAGATGTTCTCTGCTGGTTCAGAGCCTGAAATTTCAGTTTCCTTATAATGATCCTTACAAGAATGTCTTGCTAATGGTTTGTGATTTCTCACTTTGGTTGCTGCGATACATAACCTTAAAAATGCAATGCACACTGGGAGTATCGAGCTGGATTTGAGTCAGGTTCAAGAAAATAAAGGGCTTGTTTTGAAAAGAGAGAAGTTAGAGATGATGATGAGGAGTACTAAATTATAAAACATGGTGTCATGAAATTATAATGAGCAATTATAGAGTAGTGATAAACGGCATCTGAGAGCTTCATAATGATTTCAAATCCCTTTTGAAGTTTGCAAGTTCACCCTTTGTTTGTGTTACAGGGAATTTCAAGGTTTTCTGAGAAAAAAATAATACAAATAGATGGACAGAGATTTTAGAAGAAGGAAAAATCTCAAAAGAAGATCTTTCAGTCTCGGCAGCAATGCGATTACATGGAGAGAATACATATAAATTAAGTTAAAATGAAACAACTGTGAAACATAAGAGTTAATTTGCTAAAACAAATAAATGTTTTGGGTTTTTTTTTTTACTTAATTTTCATAAATTGTGTTTAAGTAATAACAAGCTGGGTTGTTTTAGTTAAAGCTGCAGTCCTTAGCTTTTTGGGGGTTAAAAATGATCCAAAATACATTGAGAAAATACATAACCAGCCAGTGTTCTGCTTGCCTTATGAAACTTTCTTTTTTATTCCGCTGGTCCACCGACACATTCAAAACACAGAAAGTCGACAAGCAGTTTGAGAGACCCGAAGGCATGGTTTGAAGTAAATGGTATACTGCCAGCTTTACTTTGCTCATGAACTCAGCCATATCCCCCAAGTCATGATTCGGATGGCGTATTCGGTAAGCTATGAAGCCGCATAACCTCATATGAACTACTGAGCAGCCAACCAAATTAGGATTAATAGCTAGCAATTTCCTTTTCTTCTTACTTCGAATTTGTCCCGTCCTTTAGACGGCCTCCATGTGGTGTTTGTCATTCATGTCACTCACTGTGGGCCTTCATTGGGAAGTGTGCCAGAGCATTAAAAGACTTTATAATTACTCGTGCATCAAGATTAGCCCATCCAAACAGATTTCTCTTCTCCCCCCTGACTTTAGGCGATCTATATGTATCGAAACCAAGTAGACATTTAAGTATCTGCAAGGTCAGTGACATTAGTTGTGCAGTTCCCTTGGGGGAACCTCGAACGCTAAAGGTACTAATTATCGCTCACACGCTGTGCATTCTCAAAGAGCAGACGCTGATAAGATGCGAACCGGCAACGGACCATGGTGTGTGTGTATTTGCATAATTCAGAAGCTAGGCTGAATATAAGCCTAATGTAAATCATCAACGGCCTACAGTGGAGATTAACCAGAAGAGAAAGGAAGGAGAGCACCATGAGTAAACTATGCCACACGGACCAGGCCAGACTGTGTCTGATCCTAATCGCTTGTCAACGAATCAACAAGAGCCCTCAGCACTTGACAGCAAGACCTTGAGTATGGTTATCACCCTCGAGTGTTGTCTCAATGTCAGGCTGACTGTGTTCACGCGCACATATGCACACCCCCTCGTTCAGTGCCTG
Source organism: Cyprinella venusta (assembly GCA_038021265.1). NCBI lineage: Eukaryota > Metazoa > Chordata > Actinopteri > Cypriniformes > Leuciscidae > Cyprinella > Cyprinella venusta. The sequence continues at coordinate 5,145,444 of CM075878.1, forward strand.
CCAAACACACAAACACTCGGAGGATAGAGGGTGTAAATGACCTTTTAGAGCGCAGGGTTGAAAGACAGCAAAGAGCAAAGCGGAATATCAATTCATGTAGTCACTTCGCATCCATTGTCCAAATTGCCCGTATGGCCACGCAAATATTTTTTTAAATATATATACATTTCAAATAAATACTGTTATATTTGAACTTTCTATTTGTCGTTTTTGTTTTTTTTTTCACTAAAATATTAAGCAGCACAACTGTTTTAAACACTGATAATAATAAGAAATGTTTCAAGAGCAGCAAAATCAGCATATTAGAATAATTTCTGAAGGATCATGTGACACTGAGTGGAGTAATGATGCTGGAATACCATTACAGGGAAAAAAATATATTTTAAAACATATTCAAATAAAAACAGGTGTTTTAAATTGTAATAATATTTCGCAATATAATTGTTATTACTTTTTTGATTAAATAAATGCAGTCTTGATGAACATAAGAGACTATTTTTTAAAAAAATCTTACCATCCACAAACTTTTGCATTGTAAAAAAATATTTTCATGATTTGTAATCACAACATTTTTTCTTTTGTCAAATCAACTAATTTATGTAGTTCAGATAACATAATATTTTGAGTTTCTGATGATTACATCAATCTCCGTCATTGTATTAACTCAATTTTTCCATTTCAATGAACTTAAAATTTGAAGGCAACCAGGTTACTTTTTTTTTTAAGTTAAACCAACAATATTTTTTTACGGTGCAGTATTTATACTTTTGCATTTACTGATTTTTATTTTAACATGGAAATTTCCTCGCCCTTTAAAGTATATTTTGTAAAATATATTGAAAATGTGAAAAAAAAATAAACTGATCTTTCCTGAGGGTAATTTACTGAGCAATATATTACATCAGCTATCTTCCCAACAAGCTGTATGATTGTATTCAATTCAGCTTTTATTACACATCAAAGTTTACTTTAGATCAGAGGTATGTTCGAATCCCTGACCCTAAGCTTTAGCAAGAATTCGGAATAATTTCAGCTATGACTGACTGTAATATTGATGTGAATCTGTTCTAACTCTTCTTGCACTCAAATGGGCCCAAGTCAAAAGCTATGTTGGTGTAGAGGAGGGAAAGGAGGTCAAGGGTGAGCTTTTAAGACTCCAGACTGTTTCTCATTGCAAATGGATGGTGTCTTGTCTTCTGAAAGCTTTTGAAGCCCTCTCTTGATAACAGGCCTGTAAAAAATCTGTGTGGCCGTGACATAAGTGAAAGAATGTGCCGCCAGGGGACCTCTGAGAGCGTTAATGTACCATCACCAGATAAAAAAAAAGCCTACAAAACCCCGGAGAGATGGAGAGGGGCACATCACATAGATTTCCAACTCATTCAGTAGTAAAGGGAGTGTTATTTCAAATGTACTTTCGGAGCATGCCTTCGAAAAAAGTATGAATAAAATAACCAGAAAAGCACATAGATCATCCTCTATCTTTTTGTAAACATCAGGGGCCTGACAGGAGACAGATTATGAATCTAGATTTCGGTAATCTTTAAAAATACTCTTATTGAGTGAATGATAATATTGAGTGAATGCTCTCCATATGAATGATATACGCTCCTTGAAGTGAAATACTTTCACTTCAAACTCACTAAATTCAGAAACTCTGCTACTTAGTTGGAAACCTAAAGGCCTCCATAGGAGACTGATAAGAATGTTAATATTAAACAAAAACTTTAGACAGACTTAAAGGCTTTTGCATCCGAAATCTTCGTAGGCCTAGCCTAGCCTATATATGCTAATCGCATCAAACATAAGTGTTTGTTTTTTTTTTTTTTTTTTACATATTATGTGTGTGTGTGTGTATAATATTTACATACATTATTTTTGTGTCGGGTGTGTTGTTCATATGTGTTCAGTTTCGTTTTCATGGACTTTTAGTTTGCATTCATCAGTTCCTGTTTTCCTTTGTTCAGTTTTCCCGCTTCCCCTTGGTTGTCATGGTTACTACTATGATTTCCCATCATGTCGATCACCTCATTTGCATGTGTTTTCAGTTAAATTTGTCCGGACTTGTCTGTTATGTGGAAACTGTCCTAGTTAGAATTACCTGTGTGTTGAATCTTCATATTTGTGCATTTATACAGCGAATGTGACACACACACAGAGAGAGAGAGAGAGAGAGAGAGAGAGAGAGAGAGAGAGAGAGAGAGAGAGAGAGAAAGAGATGCATGTAGCCAATTGGCCTACTTTATAAATATTATAGAATATATATATATACACACATACATTATTACAAAAACTTTTTATTTTAGATGTGATTAATACACACACACACATATATTCGTGCTGTCAAATTAATAATCATGATTAAAGTTTAAAGAATTTCAAAAATCAAATGAAAGTTGAAATAGAAATAGTTTAGAACATGCACATTTTCAACTTTTTGGAATATTCATCCCATGAAAGACATCATTTTATATGTTGTAAGACAGGCAAAATAACTCTTAGGCTTTAATCTCGCCTAGTTGCTGAACAAGCTCTCTCCCTCTGTTGCCTTGAAGGCAATAAAATAGTGGCCATTTCCAAGGATTATGCTATGATTTTCTGTTGGAGCCAGCACTGTGGACAAGATTTTGACAGATTCAGGGCGGTTAGTGTGATTTCTTTTTACCGCACCCCTTTATAGTGGCTAAAATAGGACACGCTGAATAAGTATGGGTGCCAAAATGTAGAACTTATCTCCTTCTCAAGGGCAAACCAGAAACTAATGTTCTCCGCAATCATCACACTTTAATATTGTGCTCAGAAAACAGGGATATTTTATCACCTTTTCTTCCCTCTGCGACTAAATGTGAGACATATCAGAAGAACTGACTAAATAAAAAGGTGTTAATGATTTCACAACAGCAGCTGGGATATTGTGGCATCTGTACTTTCTAGCGAGAGAATACCTTATCCACTATTTTTAACCTCATACACAACACATTAATCAACTTTTAGATCTGTGCCATTTAAAAACTAAAGTGATAGGCAGTGCATTTATATCCTAATTGGATGACACTGACCTCTCATAAGTCACATTTAGAACTGAAATGTTAATACCGCTGTAATCAGGCATGTGATTGGCTAAGGACAAAAAAGCAGGAAAATATATCGAGCCGCGCCGCAACCCCCCACCCCCCCCCACCCCCCCAACGGGTCTTCGCTGTATACATTAGCCTATTAATTAATTCATATTAAAGCTACTGTTAAAGTTCTCAGTCAAGAGCAGTGAGTGATTTTTTTTCTGTTTTGTTGTTTTATTAACATTACACATAGTTCTCTCAAAAATTGTAATTGTCATTAATTACCTTCTCAACTTGTTTTAAACCTGAATAAGTTTCTTTCTTCTGTTGAAGTTATTTGGAAGAATGTGGGTAGTCTCGCGTAGCCAGACCTTCAGACTGACGGCTGAAGGTCTGGAATTCATAGCAGCTTTCTTTGGCCAAGGCCCGCCCATAAGGCCGTTTGACCGACATGTCAAACAACCAATTACAGTTCGTTTCGTTCAGCGTCACGTTTCGGGGCGTGGAAATGTCTCCACAACAACAGGCCGGTGTGCAACAAGTCAGCAGCAGTCACCGGAGCGCCTTATACTGTATATGGATCAATTGGTTAGCGTTATTAATTTCGCCCACGAACTCGCGCTCATGTCCATCTTATGCCCGCTTTGTCACACGGCCAGTTCAACCTCGTATAAATCAGGAAATGTGTGTAAATCACGTACCCGCTCACGAGTGCTCACTCTTAACAGACACACAGCGCTGCTCGCGCGTCACAGAATGTAGCGCTCCCCATTCATCGGGTCGTCTCATTCAAAACAGCCTGCTGTTGCTGTCATTGAGCCGCCGCACATTGAATACTCACATGAGTCAGGCTGCGAATGTAAGTTACGTCCCCGCCCCAGCGCGCTCACGCCTACTAAATAAACGCCTCACCTCCGGCGCCGTGCACTCGCTACATTCCCTGTAGCCTTTAGCACATCTAGTGGATGCATAACGCAAACCCAGTCAGTATGCCCTATATATGAATACTGAATCGGCCAGCTGCGATGTCAGCGTCTTGTTTTGCCTTGTTTGCCCACAAACGCGGTTGATATCCCCTTCTTAGTTAGGTACTTCACTTGATCTTCCATAATAGATAGGAGGGGACATACAACTACGTTTAGCTGATCTTGATAAATGCTCATTGTCACTCATATAAACACAACAGTTTTTCTTCCGCAATCACACGCCTGCGCTTTGTTTCCCGGCGGACCGAAAATAAACGCGACACTGACGCCCCCCGGAAATCCGAAAAATTCAACCAATCAGATAACGACTTCGACATTCCTGAAGTGTTTCCAGTTAAGTGCACCATATGCATCAGACGTTTAGCCAACGTTCCGTGGGCGTGACGTCTGAGGCTGAGACTAGAATGTGGGTAACCAAACAGTTGATGTACCCCACTGATTTCCATTGTACATTTTTCCCAATGGAAGTCAATGGGGACCAGCAACTGTCTGGTTACCCACATTCTTCTAAATATCTTCTTTTGTGTTCAGCACAAGAAATAAATTAATACAGGTTTGGGACAACATTTTAGTGAATAAATAATGACAGAATTTTTTATTTTTGGGTCGACTATCCCTTTAAGGACAAGCGGTTGCGTGTTTATTATTAGGGCTACTGTCACTTTAAGACCTGTAGGTGACTCGTCTTAAACACGCGCATTTGACAAGCAGATTTCTCTCAATTTTCTCGTTTTGCTTTCAGTTTAGACATAACCAAATTTTCTTCTGTAAACCGTGTGTGTATTTGAGAGTATTAGCGAACTAAGACTCGAAAGATAACTTAGTCCAGCAACCAGGCACTGTTAGACAAGCTTTTAGTGCATGTGCGCGTCGGGTGTTAGTGCTCAGAACAGCGCATCAGCAGTGAATGACATTTAACCGGCAAGGCTTTAAAGCACATGCAAATAATGAACTTTTGTGAACTCACTGAACTGATTTGGCCGTCCCTCTGCGTTAATACTTTATGTTAGTATTTGTCGCGTTGTACACTAATGCTGTTGAGACGGAGGCGTCAGAACTAAAACTGATAGAATGCACGATATTCATATTTTTCAAAAGCAGTCAGCAGCTTGCTTGGAGCAAGGATCATAGCGCAAATTTGAACTTTATCGATATATCGCCCAGCCCTACTGGGGACCTTACGGTGATGTTCTTGTAAACTGACAACGATAACACAGTAGCGCGAGAGCGACTGAGGTACGAAATTGAGCAGGTGAACGAGCTGAACGCAAGTACGTCCTTGACCTTGTTGATACTTGGAAAGGAAGGAAGAATCTGTACGCATGTCAGCCAGTTATGTCCTCATTACCTCTCTTTTTCACTCCAGACCGGCAGCCGACCCAACCGACACCCGTACCCCTCGCCTTTTTAATTTTTTTACAGATCTGCATGATTCACGTAGGTCACATTTTCAGGTCGGAAAATCCGGAATTCCGGATTAATCCGGAAAAATCACATCCCTGTGTAATACAATCAATTAAATATTAATGTGTAATTTGTATTTGTCTTACTAACTGGTTGCTTTATATAAGAAAATAAAAGTGGTTCTCATGACATTTTCAATAGCAGATGGCTTTGCTGCCACCTAGTGGTCAATAGATTAAAATACCGTTGAAAAATTGTTCAGTATGTTTTTTGTTTTTTGTCATTACTTTTCTATTTTCATCAACATTGTGAAGTCAAACACAATGTTGTTTGCTATTGCTGTGATCTCATGACTGGTTTAATGCCGCCCTTTTTTTGTCATTTATTTTTCTGTTTTCATCACCATTGTGAAGTCAAACATATATTTGTTATTATAAATATTACTTGAGAAATTAATGAAGAGAGAATTTTCTTGTCTGAACATTTGAAACAAGGGTATTTCTCCCAGAATTCTAGTATAATGAAGGGCCACAAAAGACCTTCCACATTATCCATTTCATTCCCACTATTTCATTCTTTAATTTCAGCTAAATTAAGCACTTTAAAAGCTCTTCTCATCCCATAGTCTACTCTTTTACTGTGAGTGCCCCAGGGTCTTTTAAGATTTTAACACGGCCTGCTTCTGTTCTCTCACTAGCAGGTCAGTTTATACTCTGATTTTATTATCTTTATGCCTCAGGAAAAGTTGTAGATCTTGACGTCAGCCCTCTACTGACTGAAAAGCATAGGAAAAGCATGAAGAAGAATTTACACCCCGGCCGTGACCCACAGCTTTTTTTTATCATTCATGAGCCCTCATAATTTTCAATGAAAATAACTCCCCTCCGTCTTCCAGCGACTTCTCTCTTCTCTGATAACCTGTTTACTGCCGTGAGGGTGGGATTAAACCAGTCATGAGATCACAGCAATAGCAAACAACAACGATCCAGTCAATTCCTGATGGACAAAATCAAGTCCCGTCCTACATTTTTCTTGTTCGAGAAGCCGTTTAACTCGGATTTACAGTACACCATTAACAGGGAAGAAAAGACTACCGCAAACTTCAGTTTCATGTCATTACAGTAAGATATAGCTTAGATGTTAAATTTAAAAGTAAATCTTAATCTCAATTTAGAGTTAAATATTTAGTTTACACTTTATAATGCCCTGGAATGCGATTATACATTTATTTCATGCTGCAATTACTCACAACGCAACCAAATAGGCCTACAGATACACACCGCGAATACTCACAACGCAACCAAATGCAAATACTCACAAAACAATGCAACCAGATACAGATACACACTGCAAATACTCACAACACAACCAAATACAGATACACACTGCAAACACTCACAACACAACCAAATACAGATAAAACACTGCAAATACTCACACCGCAATCAAATACAGAAACCAAGTACTTACCAATTAAATTGTTCACGTTTTGTCATGTGGGTGCAGGAGATGAACCCAAATGCAGGCAGAGTGCGATGAAACCGAGGTTTATTGGTAACAAACAAGAAAACAAAACCCACGAGGGGGCAAAACAGAACTAAAGGGCTGAATACCAAGACTTGGACAATTAAGTAAACTAGAACAGGATACAGACTTGATGACCACGAGAACGCTCGCGGGTGAAAACGTAAAAATATTTTATCGGGTGTGCCTTTCGTTTACACGGCGACGGCGTTTTTGAGGCTTAAAAACGCAAAAAAAAAAAAAAAAAAAAAAAAAAAAAAAAAAAAAAAGTGAAACCACCCTCCAGAGTGGAAATCTTAAAAACGCTCCACCGTCGCGTTTCCGTGTAAATGGTAAAATCGCAAAAGTCTGCTTGACAGTGAAAGTTGTACGCAGGCGCGTGGACTTGGTGTTGTTGTGCACTGCTAGCCGCCTGAAGTGCATACTTCACTGAATTTCACACTTTTGCGTCACCATTTGCACGTGGATTTCACACACAAAACGCTCGTCTAAACGCAGAATAAAAAGTGATGACGCAACGCTATTTTTGCGTTTTCTCTTCAGAATCGTTTCCGTGTAAATATAGCATCAGAAATGAAAATAAACAGCTATTCAAACCACAACTCTTAACACGAGATTCAGACTAGTAGGCCTACTCACAGATTGCGACACACAATGTTTGACACAAAGTTTTACAATGAACACAGGACAGCAAACAAAAGGCAGATGGAAAAGACAGTGAAACTGACTAGACAATAATGACAAGAAGAGGATAACAAGGGGGCGGGGTTACGCAACGAGACAACACAAGCACATGGCCCAAACAGGCCATGTGCTTGTACACAAAACATGATTCGGTCACGATCCTGCCTCACGACTAGAGAAAATCAAGGACAAGAGGGCAGAATTGGGTTAGATGCTGTAGGCTATGAATGTCTAGTTCAAAACCTCTTAAATTAAAATCATTCTAAAAAGCAAAACATATCTATGAACATCTATAATATAATGTCTATACGCTATAACATCTGTAAACATGTAAACACAATTTTAGATGAGTGCTAAACAGTAAAACACAGTAAAATCACATTTGCAAATTATTCAGACAAGAATCTTATATTTTGTAGTTTAAATTGTTTTGTTTCATTATTGTTTTACAGTTTATTTCCCAAATTCCTAAATTCAACTAAAAAAAATGCAACTTTTAATGGCTTTTCAGTTTCAAAATTATTCAACCCCCTGAATAGAATCCCTCATAACTGCACAAATTAGGTGTTTTCTCAAGCAGACCTGATGCAATTAAACAAGGCTAATGATACCTTAAATTCTACCAAACCTTGTTTGCAGAAAAAGTCCTGGAAGATTCTACACTCACTGGCAATCAGAGTCACCTGACTTTAAAATCTCTGGTGAGATTTGAAGAAGACGGTTGCAGCACTCAAACCCAAGAATATTACTGAACTAGAGGCCATTGCTCATGAGGAATGGGCTAAGATTCCTCAGAAACGCAGCCAGTAGTTGGTGTCTGGGGCTACATCTCATTTTCAGCAGGTCATAATAGCAAAAAAAAGTGTTCTACTATACTAAATGAAGATGCTTGCCATGAAGGGTTTGAATAATTTTGAGACTGCAGAACTCATTAAAAGTTGAGTTTGGGAAAACCACTTTCTTGAGCCATTTCAATTACTTTTCACGAGTTCACACTTATAAGTCTGAATAAATGGTATGCATATTTGGCATGCTGAAACTTTTCATTAGTTTGATTTGTTCATTGAAGTCTGTAAATTTCACCAATATACCCGATTTGCAATGGGGGTGTGTTAAATTTAAAAATGCTGAAAGTTGCCTGTGATGTATATAGGGTTAGGGTTTGGTACAGTTTGTACAGTTAGAAAATCATTATGTTTATTATAAAACCCCATAAAATATGAAAACCCAAAGTGTGTGTGTGTGCTAAAATATCAGATTGTTTGTTGGCCACAGTATATAAGTATGTAGGTCTACATCATAAAAATACACAGCTTTTGACAACAGCTAGACAAATGTAGGCCTGTCCAGATGTTTTCCACCTTACACTTCTTATCCATCGTTGTCTTGGAGAATAAATGCTTCTCATCGCAACTGTTACTAAGGGGAGGCGGGATTACGTGCAAACCACAGTCTGTGCAATCATTATTCACACACACACAAAAACTGACCAATCAATTTTACCGCAGGCGGCCAGTTCCGCCTCTTTAAATGGTTGCCATTTCGGAGTAAAGCCCTCATTTAACTGTTTTATAGGCCTAAATATTTTTATTTATTTATTTTATTTATTTTTTTGAGAATACAAATTATTTTATCAGACTCATTACAAGTTATTATTTTATAGTTTGGAAGAATTAATTTGCACCTGCTGGCCAATTATTAGAAAGAAGTCAGAGGGGCCTGTGTGTGTTTGTGTTATGGCTGGGGTGCGTTTCCCAAAGCAAACTATAGTTGTAACTTAAGTTCTGTCGTTATAGTGGAACTTGCGACATTAGTCTATGGGAAACACACCCAGAACAGGCCTCCATCATCCTATATAAAGGATGGGGTTTATTTAGTGGGATCTGGCAACCTCTCACGCATCAGCGTTCACTGTGAATTGGTCTGAACCACACGCGTATTTTCTCCTTGCTCAACATTTTCTTCTCTTAAATTATTCGATTTGCTTGTCATGTAACTGACATTTCCAGAGGCGGAAATTTATACAGGTGAAAGCTTTTGTCCGGAAAAAAAACAAAAATACATTCAAGATGGGTTGCGCTGGATTCACCTGCTCCAAGAATTCCCTGTGCGCGCTCAACATCCTCTATGTTGTGAGTAACCAATGCATGAAGGGAAGCGCAACCATATGGAACATTTTTATCAGCCTTTATCGTAACATTTGCACATATGTTTTATACTCACAAGAGGCGTTTTTGTGCGGCTGTAGTCTATTACAGTTCTCGGCGTCTCAGAGCTCATGTGAATTATTTAGAGAGATTCTTTGTGTGGAATGAGGCCGACGAGCGGTTCTGGTTTCACGCACAGCCTGTAGAATAACATCCCATTTTCCTGCTCCACATCCTGCTTTTGTTCTACTTCATCCTGCTTCATTAGTCTCGAGTTGATATGTGGTGCTGATTAAGTTTTTATCTTCAGTCGAGTAGAAACTAGAAAATTATAATTATCCGATCATCCACTTGTTAGAGGTCAGGGGTAATTTCTCATTGTCGGTCAATGATAGCAATATGGACTCATCTCTAAGATTAATTCTGCTTTTGAGGGATGAATAGCCTTTTGTATAAACATTTGACATTGTGACATCACAGCTGTTGGATCTCTCTCGCCATGCTACTCCCATGAATCATCACTGACATAATTAAATCGAAACCGAACCTTTTTGAGAAAAAGAAAAAAAACCGTTGTTAAGTGTGTGCACTACACAATGCAATAACTTTTAGGATTTGGGAAATTGTTGAAGAACCTGCCATTATGTGTAAAAAAAAAACAAAAAAAAAAAACTTTTGAATGTCGTAATAGAGTGTAATTTCAGTAACTTAATTTCTGAGAGCTACGACTACCACGTGACCGCTGTACCACGCGAGTCGAGTGACGCGACCGCTGCAGATTTATTTTGATGTTAATTGTTAACAGTGCAAGAGAATTTAAATGTCATCTTTTAATTTGGTAATGACGACATGGTGTGAATGCAGCATGAACTGAGGGAAAATGTTATATTGAATATTGATAATCAAAACATAACTATATAAATAACAATGAAGATGATTACTCAATTATAATTATGTTCCCAAAGTGTCTTGTCTTTATCCCTGTGTTTCCCTCAGTAATGATTTCTTATTATTCTCTTAGCTTCCTCACCAGTTATTTTAGGATTATCTTTATAGGAACTACAATTATAGTTATCAATATTTTGAATTAGCTTTTATTTTTATGTTTTAATTTTAATTCAGATTTAGTATTTTTATGTGTTTAATAATACCACTGTTCTTCCCTGATGTCAGATGGTGAGCTTGCTGATGATTGGCATCGCTGCCTGGGGGAAGTGTTTTGGGCTGGTGTCGAGCTTCCAGGTGGTGGGTGGCATCATCGGAGTGGGGGTCTTCCTTTTCTTTGTTGCCCTTGCTGGACTTATTGGTGCCATGAAGCACCACCAGGTTCTGCTGTTCTTTGTATCCTTTACTGTGAACATAAATAGACAGTAAACATAGTATAGTTGTAATGCAGTGTTTAGACATTGGTGATGTCAAGTAGAATGAATAAATCATTTTAACTGTACTGTGCAATAATTATATTAGTCCAGCCAATGTTTTCATAAATATTCATTTTCTTGGTGTATGTTGTAAGATCCTTCTGTAAACTGAACACCACTGGAACCACATGTAATCAGTCAAAAAATAATTTTATTTATATTAATTGTTTGAAAAGTTTTTTTTTTTCAAACTGGATCAAACCGTTTAACATATATTTTCAACAGCCTCATGCAAACAAACTCTAATGTGTGTCAGATCTTTCCCTTTCATTACATGATGTGCTCTGTGTTTTTCTTCATTGCTCTTGGAAATGAGACAGGGTTATGAATGATCTGCTCATGTAATGCATTTCACTCTGTGTCCATAGAGTGGTGCAGTTAACATGACAAATGAGAGTGCACATCAGTGTACTACTTGTAATGTAAAAAAAAAGTCTCTTAAACTAAATGAAAAGTAATCTTGAGATGAATTTGGGTCATTACCAAAAAAAAAAAAATATCGGAAGCTTGTATTACACTCTCATACATAAGGAGGGAATGATTGCATGATTATTCCAGTCTGTTAACGGATATGGGAAACTATTTAAGTATATTACATTTCTTTATTACTCAATAAAACATAAAATAATCGTGTTTTTTAAGCATAGCTTATAGTGTAATACAATTGTGTATGTCATTGCCATTTATTATTGGATTCAAATCAGTATATGTGCTTTGAATTATATTATGTCTTGTTTTTATTTAAAGTTTAGATATTTAATATAGAACTTCTGAATTTGCAGATGGGGTAGACTTGGTGTTAACAGTTTAGAATAGTATTTATAACGTATATATATATATATATATATATATATATATAATTCTTCAGTGATTTTACCCTGAATATTTCTGAATAGTATTCTGTGTTTTAATCCTTAATTTGTTGAATAGTACATGATTATCCTGTTCCTGGTGTTTGTAGTTCAGTTTTCAGTGTCTAGTGCGTGTCTGGCTATCAATGAGGAGCAGCAGGTAAGATTGATCACTGTACTTCAATATACTGTATATAGTGGTATAATTCCACTTTGGTGGTTTGTAGTCTTTTGAAATGTGCTACAGATATAAATCATTTTGAAAGAATAAAAAAATATTTCACAATGACGCATTAAATTGAATAAATTAAACTGAATAAATGCTTTTATAATGTTACAAAAGATTTCGATTTTAAATAAATGCTGTTCTCTTGAACTTTTTATTCGTCAAAGAATCCTGAGATACAGTATGAACTGTTATTGTTTGCTGTTGCTTGTAATGACTTCCCTTCCTTTTCTGAGTTCCTGGTTACACTAGATTGGCCTTTTGAATTATTAATATAAAAATAATATTCGCTCTCCGCTTTATTCCTGCCTCATCGTTACACCCCAATCCCAAACTATGATGCATGTTGGGTGTCTTTTTTTTTTGTTTATTTATTATTAATGTTGTTTGTTCAATTTTGTGTTTTCTCATAAGTTGTCATGTGCTTCTCACCTGTGTGTAGAATCACCTTCTGGAGGTGGGCTGGAATAACTCTCTGACCACTCAGAGGGACGTGGAGAAGAGTCTGAACTGCTGTGGTTTCTCTCACATGGACATCAATGGAAGCTGCGCCGCTGTAATTTCCTCAGATACACACTCTTATTTGTTGTTTTGTTGTGTTCTTGAAGCATTGCTTGTGCTGAACGATATAAAAACACCTGTGTGGGTGATAATGAACGTTAATCATTTGCATCCTTATTATGATAACTTAAGTTATTATTTTTTCTATTATAATAACTCTTGTTTCACTTTATTTTGATGGCCCCTTTTAACATTCTGTGGACTAGAAGTAATGTTACACCTATACGTCTACTAACTCTCAGAGTGTTAGTAGAATATTAGTAGACTGGTTGGTTTAGGGTTAGAATAAGTTAACATGCACTTGCAAAGTTATTTATAGTCTGTAGAATATATCTTGGGGGAGCATCACAATAAAGAGTTAGCAGATATTGAGCAGACAGTCTACTAATACTTGAAATGAGAGTTATTAATAATAATAATGTTTATTTTTATAGCACCTTTCAAGAACCCAAGATCGCTTTACAAAATGTCACGAAACAGTTGACAGACAAAAGACTAGTTATAACAATTAAACAAGCAGAAAAGCCAATGCAGACAACAATAATGAATAGATCTGAGTTGGCTTGATTTTCATAGTTAGTCAACAGAATGTTCAAAAGGGACCATCAAAATAAAGCATTATCAATAACTCACCGCTCTTGTCAATGTCTGTTCTCGTTCTGTGCAGCCATGCTTCCATTACAGCACTTGCACCACATGTGCAGCAAAAATCCAGGAGCACGCCGGCGAGGTGCTGCGTTTCGTCGGAGGGATCGGTCTCTTCTTCAGCTTCACTGAGGTCAATCTGCTAAACTAACTTCTACTTTGATCTCCTCTTTGAAATTCTTGAATTTGAAAACCAGAATGTTTTCTTGTGTTTTTGAGCTTTAGTATATAATGTTGCTGTTAAAAATGTTAAAAATGTCATTTAATGGGTATCATTACCCATTTCAATCTTAGTAATTTTCAAATTTAAGTTCAGTTTAGAGGTATCGCATTGGTATCGGTATCCTCGCGCATCTGAAAAGGCCTCATTAGATAATTTACTGGACGATTTTAGGCAATCGATTTCTTTAGTCACACTGGGGAGATGGTGAGCAATGGTTCTTACTTTTTCTTTAACTATCAGTGGTCTCACCGTGTCATTTCGCGCACTCCATCGTGTGTCTCTCACTTGAGCTGCTGACCGCTAACTGGCGCAAAGCACTGCCATTTTGACTTTGCGTTATACGTACAATAAAACAATAGCCTGCCCAGGTAATTTTTAGGAGAGGTGTGTTTAATTATGATACAGGCTACATTTTACTTAAAAAATTTAAATAAAATGGTCACTTTCAACAATAAATGGTGCTATTTTGGTTAAAAATAAAATATGGTAACCTTTGCTTATATTTAGGATAAACATAATTATTGCTGGAATGCATGAAGTAGTACTATAAAGAAGTATTTTAACATTTTATCACTTAAAGGAATAGTTCACTTAAAAATTAAAATTCTGTCATAATTTACTCTCTCAAGATGTTTCAAACCTGTATTTAAAACCATTTTTCTTTAAGAACGTTGGCAACCAAACAGTTTATGGGCCCCAAATGACTTGTCATTGGGATACATCAACTGTCTGGTTACAGACATTCTTCATAACATTATTTTGTGTCCAGCAGAAGAATGAAATTCATACAGGTTTGAAACAACTTGAGGGTGAGTAAATGATGACAGAATTTTCATTTTCTAAGTGAACTATTCCTTTAATAAAATATCAATATGCCATCCTATGTCACTGTATTTTTTACAGAACATTTCTAGCAACCACAGTCAGTTTTTTTACTGTACATTCAACAAAACATTTACAGTGTGTTTGTTTTTTCTCCCATCATTCTGGTTATTTCAGATTCTGGGTGTTTGGCTGACATATAGGTACAGAAACCAAAAGGACCCACGGGCGAATCCAAGCGCCTTCCTGTAGATTCGAATTGTATTGCGTCGTCTGACCACTGGAATTCTCAGTTGAGCTGTTAAAGAGAGTGTGTGTTTGCTATTACTGAAGAGGAGACCAGCCTGCGTGTTCTTGCTGCTATATATTATTATGTGCTTGATTTTTCAAGAGTTTAGTGTGAATGTACTGTACATCAGGAGACTGTACTTATAAGAATTCCTCTCTATGAAAGAATACAACACCAAATACTAGTATGTAGTACATAATGGGCTAAACAACAAAGACCATTTGATTTCATGTTATCAGTTTTATCTTGTGTGGTAAAACGCATTAACAGAAAATGAGCTGCTGTGATCAATACCTGCAGTCTGAGCATGCCACTATTTATGTTGTTTATATAATTAATGATTGACAATATCAGAATGTATCCATTTCGGTTCCACATTGATTTCTGATAATATGCACACATTTACAATTAGCATGGATAACGGTAAAAGTTGCTCGGAAACTGTTAGTATGCTAGATGGATTATTTGGACTTCATAAATTGTGTGAAAAATTTAAGGAAGTCACTTAAATGTAATGATTAATGGATGAATGTTTTTGAGCACTGTTTAATGATCTCAGATTTCTTATTACATATTTATCTGCCTATTTTCATTGTGTGTGTGTGTGTGGTTAGTTTCACTCACTCGATTTTGTGGATTGTTTTTGCTTCCTGCATGAATTCCTCATTGAAATGTAGGCCGACATCTATATCCAACAATGGTTCTGTGAACTGCTCTCTCAAGCATTTGAAATAAATAAAAATAAAGACTCTGTGGACACAATTGTACTTTGGCCAACTTAATTATTGGGTTATGCCGCTTTCATTGTCTGCAATCCCATTCCATTTAATTCAGGTGAGCAACTTCCTCTAACCTAAACCAATCAGAAACTGACACGCTCGGGCCAAGAGCTCAGCTGGTAACTAGGCAACAACAATGACTCAGGAAAACACGCATCCAGTGCAGTGCCAGTTACTCGGACTCCTCCCACCAGGATACAAACCGGAGACTCCGTTAACTGGGAAAACTACATGGCCTCTGCTTTGAATAAACTGTGCAAACGTCGCTGCGTATACAAATTACTACGAGCACCAACTTTTTGAACCACTTCATTTATTGAAAAAACAAACAAACATGGAAATGAAAGTCTGACGGTTAACCGTAACAGAATCTCTTTAAAGAAAGTATTTCAAATTTGTACAGAGGTTTACAGTGCGGATGTCAATGAACAAATGACAGAATATAGTGACCCTCAGGGAAGTAATATCCTCTCGGCGGACAAAAACACTAACGTTAGACTTTTTGTGTTCACAACTCTGTCTTCAAAAACTTCAGAGCTCTTTGCATGTTGCTTAACACTGAAACAAAACCAAATAAGCGATACTGTCAGTATGATAATGATGTTTAATAACTTATCTTGGGATTAAAATAGCTTTTAGACTTACAGAGTTTCATGTCAGCTGGCTCATAGGCGTACATGCGGTTGGAATAGCGGCCTGTGATGTCTGCCCGAACGGTCATGGAGGGATCTGGAAAACACCACAGATTTGAATAATTTATGCAGACAATGTGTACCCAGTAATTTATTTTTTTGAATGACATGGCCAGTGAGTTAGCCTATAACAACATATATATTTTTACATTACTTAAAGTTCAACTCATCAAAATAAATTAAGTAGTTCTTAACTTTTTTGTAAGTTAGCCTATAGCTAACGTTACAACATCCAACTAATTGCATTTTAAAGCTATTTAAGTTGAAATGACTTAAATATCCAAGTTTATTATACTTAAAAATATAAGGAAGTAAAATCATTTATCTGTTTGTCATAATTAAATCAACTTACCAACAAAGAGGATTCTGGGAACATACTGTCCATCAGGAGACAAGTGCTTATCTGTGGTTTCATACTGTAAAAGACATGAATTCCAGTAAAATTAACATACATTCACAACACATAACAGACAGCAGGAACCTTAAAACACGTTGATGTATGAACAATACATTTGCTGCAGGATTTATTCATTTTTGTAACTGATCATGTTAACAACAATACAACCGTCCCTTGTTAGTTCATGTTAGCTCAGGTCCATTAAATAGCATATTAACAAGTTCAACTGTTGATTTTGTTAATGTGTTAGTACATAAGAATTCATTATTGTTAGTTAACTGTTTACAAATGTAACGTGTTAGTGATTTTACTCACCACCAGATTCAAGATCACGAATTCCTCATCAGTCAACTTCTGGATGTCTTTATCCTCAGCAAAGGCCTTCTTAAGAGCTAATTACATAATAATAACAACATGAAGAGCAAAGTAAGAATTTTATACTACCAGTCAATGAAAATGTCAAAATAGAAGTCAAGCTTACCCTGGCTGTGTGGACAGTCCTCTAGGTGAAAGATGACCATGAGGGGCTTGTTCCTAATTAAACAGATAATACAAGTTGTACAACATATTAAAATCAATTTATAAAAGTAGGACTTTATTTTACAGTGCCCTCGTTACACGTGCAATTTCTGTACATATTCAGTACTCAAATGTATAATAATCCTACACATTTGTACTTAAAATAAAGTGTAAACAATAAATCATCAGATCTTATACACAAAATTACTGATTATTGAACACCATATTCTCTATAATACAAGCTTTCCTCACTTGGATCGTGACCAAAATAGAGCTTCCTCGTACGTCTGTGCCCAAATCAACTGATCACCCCATCCTGAAAAACAAAAAAGAATATGAATCATAAAAACCAAAATACTTAGTCAACGTGGATGGCTGCTTTCTACTGGCTATTCAAATCAATATTGCACAAAGTGATGTCTGGGGTTGTATTTCACACAACACAGAAGTAGAATATTTCTAAAAGTAGGCTAATCTCAATGAAAACGATCCTATACTTTCTGCATATATTTCATCATGTAGCTTGAGTTTTGCCAGTATAACAGATCACGACAGCACACCCGCTTAGCCAGTATTATGCAAAATTGCTGAAAAGAATGTGTCGAGACCTCTGGAGAGAGTCTGAGGAATCCTCTTCTCCTTCTTCGGAGTGGTCTTATCCGGCTTCCCCATGGCAGAGGACAAGGCCACCAGGACCAAGAGCACTGATAGTAATCCTTTAAGCATCTTCACAAGCTGAAAAAGAACAAAGCATTTCAATATATATAGCTGTTAGGATATGACAAAGCATGATTTTAACATCCGTCCCAGGAGCTGAGTGCTAGAAAGCGATCTTCAGCAAAGCCTTCTGGAAAACATACAAGCACAATGTCCCTTTAATGACGGTTCCTCACCTGTTCTCAGGTTCCCTGCTGTGTGTGTGTGTGTTCCGGCTCAGACTCCTGGTCCTCTGTTTCCACTCTCTCTCACCTGTTCCACACTTATACACCTGCTCACCTGAGGCTCCGCCCACCCCTCTCCTGCTCTGGAATGCGATTCCAACTTTCCATTAACTTTTTTATTTGGCTCGGCGCCAAGGACAGATCAGCAGATAGTTGTGAATAAGCTTTCGAAGACTACATGATTGGGCTTCTTTGGATTGGCTGAGCTTGGATCCGTGATGTCAGAGAGGTACATTAATGGGGTTTTATAATTTGAGGCATGACGTGGTGTTAGAAAGAGAAACCAATGTTATGCATTAATATCTTAATGGAGCTTTTTGGCAAATACATTGAATCAATAAATTTGATTGAGCTAATTATTATTATTGAAAGGAAATCTACTATTTGTATGTTGAAACATTTGAACTTTATAACTGGTGTGTTATAATTAATCTGATATCTGTAATATAATAGGGTGTGTGTATACAGGATTTTAATAGTCTTTATACAAAGTCTACTTTGGTGGTGAAATCTACCCCTCAAACATTTGCTTAATGAAACGCTCAAAAGGAAGTTTCTTGAATACAGTCCTACTGACGTGTCCTTAAGACGGCTGATTACGAGGAGGACACTTTTGTTTCTGTGTAACCTTTTGATATTATCATTTTAAAATATTCATTTTTATTCATTTACAAAATAGAGCATTTTTTATACATTTATAATTATTTATTTAATAACATTTTTCTTTTTTTTCCTTTTTTTATTCTAAAATGGACTTATTTTTAAATGCATGACTTTTAAAAGAATGGTTCCCCCAAACATCTAAATTTGCTGTTAATTTACTGTCCTTCAGACCATCCAAGATGTAGGTTATCTAAAGAAATGTATTTAAGTATGGCAAATTTTAGCTGAAACTGTATTAATTTTGGTAATAATTAATATAATTATATATTATAATACCAATATAAAATATAGATTTATTATAATACTTTATACCACTAATTTGGTAATAATAATTTTCCTGTAATGCGTTTTTATTTTATTTTTTTACTCTCAGAGTCGCTATTGACTTGCATTAGCCATGCAACCTTTTATTATTATTTTTTTAATTATTCCATTTATTTATTTTTATTTTCAATCATATTAATTTATTATGTATTATTTAATGTAATTTTATCTAATTTAATTATGTATTATTTTTTTGTAAAAATCTGTTTATTTATCATTATCATTATTATTTTGTTTTATTAATTACATTACAATACAGTCAAACCATCACCATTGACATTTTGTTTGATCATTTGGAAATGATACAAAACTGTCTGTCAGTTGCAGGCGTTATTGCGCAACATCCTCTGTTGCTCAAATGTTAAACGTTCACATTTCCGGAGCAAGTCATAGCATCAGTGCTGGTGAGCTGGAGAGGTGAATGCCTAGCTAATTTCATCTTCTCCGAAAAATGACTTCTCTGAAAATAATGTTGTAATTCAGGCCTGACAAAGTCCCTTTCCACTCAGCTCTGGGATAATGTGACCAGTGGAGGATCAATGGTGTCTTTGTACAGAGGGGACTCAATTCAAGGCCTCTACGACAACCAACACCACTCAGTCTGAATGAATCAAGTCTTTTTATGACTTCACTCTCTGTGTCCTTCAGGTGGACATTTCTCTGTCACTATATTTCTGCTATTGTGCTGGAAATGACAGGTTTGACTTACTCAGACAAACTAAAGATGCATCAAACACACAAGGCATGCAGGAGACTAAAGCAGAGGATGTGCTTTACATTTAAGACTATTTTTACTCATCAAAGTGAAAGGTGTTTAACCTTAAGAAAATGTGGTTTATAATAATCATTAATTATTAATAATGACATAACATTGAATATAATAGAATTAAATTATAAAATGGTATTTTTAAAAACATAATATATTTGGATAGTTTAATCAATAATAAAAATAATCTTTAAGATCTGTAAGGCTACATTTATTTGATCGAAAATACTGTAATACAAGTTTTCTATTAAAATATATTCAAATGTAATTTATTCCTGTGATGGTAAACTTGAATTTTCAGCATCATTACTTCATTGTTCAGTCACACAATCCTTCAGAAGTCATTCTAATATGCTGATTTCTTTGTTATGATCAGTTGAAAAAAAAAAAAAAAAACAGTTGTGCTGCTTATATATATATATATATATATATATATATAT
The DNA here is from genome assembly GCA_038021265.1 of Cyprinella venusta. Classification (NCBI taxonomy): domain Eukaryota; kingdom Metazoa; phylum Chordata; class Actinopteri; order Cypriniformes; family Leuciscidae; genus Cyprinella; species Cyprinella venusta. The sequence goes on from CM075878.1 coordinate 5,165,807, forward strand.
ATATATATATATATATATATATATATATATATTTTTTTTTTTGTGTGGTAACCGTAATAAAACAAATAATATTTTTATTATATTATATTTTTTCCCATATAATAATTTTTGTAGCAATGTAAAAGTCTTTACTGTCTTCACAATTTAATAAATCCTTGCTGATAAATAAAAAAACACAATTATTTCACATTTATTTGCAAATATAGCAATTCTATTACCAAGATTTGTGACTTGTATGAATACAGCTTAAAACATATTTGTTTAATTATATATATATATATATATATATATATAAACAGCCTATTTGTTCCGAAATTTCTTTCTGTGTCTTACCCTCTTGCTTGAGGGGGTCAATGATGGCCTTCTGGACAGCAATCAGGTCGGCAGTCTTACCCATGATTGCGGTTTTGAGTAATGAAACAGACTGGTAGATTTTAAAAGCCTCAGGAATCGTTTGCAGGTGTTTAGAGTTAATTAGTTAATTCAGATGATTAGGTTAATAGCTTGTTTAGAGAACCTTTTCATGATATGCTAATTTTTTGAGACAGGAATTTTGGGTTTTCATGAGCTGTATATATATATATATATATATATATATTGCATGTTTTTCCTGTATGTTCCAGAGAAAACATTCCTGTATGTTCCAGTTTGTGAAAGTAACAGGATGAATGAATTGCTGAGGTGTCCTTAACTGTAATTTAGATTTCGTCCACTTTGCATGCGGGCAGAAATTCTATGGACCTCAAGTCAATATTTGTCCTTGAGGGCTGGGTGCACAGGCCACTCCTTGTCATACACACCACAGAAGCCATCTGCATCCGATCCCGCCCTGAGAACCCGGATCTGTCAGGCAGGAAGGCAAACGCACTGTTGCGTCTGTTAGTGATTGGACTGGATTGCCATGAGTGGGGGAGGACAAATTCAGTGCAATTGTCTAGAACTGTAGCATAACCCTGTTTGAGATGCACAAACAATGAAGCATTTAGAGGTTAAAAAGGCATCCCGTTACTGAGCGAGAGTGGTGATTATAATGCGAGTCGACAGACTGCAAACAAAAGAAGTTAATTTAAAAAGAACTGCAGATTCTGGTGAATACTTTTTAACGTTTATTAATTTACATGTAGAAAAAAATCGTACATTTCTGAATGTGCCTTTTATTGTTTATGCGGCGCTCTGACACATAGACATCTTTCAAATAATAATAGAAATCAGACTTGTATCAAAATAAAATCATGAGAAAATAAGTGAATCAAACCAAAAAAAAGAAAAAGAAAAATCGAGTCCCACAAGAGACAATGGCCACTGTTTTCACAGAAAACACCTGAATACGTTTGGCCTTGATAGTGGTTTGTAGCCCAGGTTTAGGCTCAGTTGAACACTGACAGAGCAGGACAGACCCACAGGAGCCTGAGCTGGACTGAGGGTCTGACAGCATGAGAACATCAACACACACAGCAAATCAAATAGGAAATAAATCACAACTAATTCTCCTGATTGTCACACTACAAAGAACAACTGGGTGATATTTCTTTAGCAGGCTAGGATCACTTTTCCATCACAAGGTATCAATTCAAGTATGCAAAGGGACTTCGAAAACGGATTTTGTGCCCAAGCGCAAAAGCTTAACTGTTCTCAATGTTCTAATTGGTATTAACCCCTCAATATTTCCAATTAGGGCAATGCAGTGAACATAATGCCAATTCATAAATACAATTCAGTGCTACAATATATAGACGAATATCGGTCGGGTGTTTTTTTTGGAAAAGAAGGAGCGGGTGTGAAAATGACTCGAGGCTCTTTTTCATGCCAGCTGACTGAAAATCAGCCCATTTTAAAGCATGTGCACATTTCATAGAAGGATAGTTTCTCCGTCTTCTATAGAAACCTGAAAATAAAACATCAAAAAGACGCTTTCTTCTGGAAGAATTCAACCAGAAGAATCTTAAAATTAAATTTCTGCGCTCTTATAACTTCTGAAAGTGTCAATTTCGTTACGCAAATCCTAGTTGCACTAATATCTGATGTGCAAATTATAATTTGGAAAATTGCACTTTCAGTATCTTGGGGTTTTGGGCACCAGAAGAAGCGGAAGTAACCGCTGGGTGAAGACGATTCCTAGTGGTTACAGAGCAATGTAGTACAATCTTTAGCAGTCAGGTCACAATAAAAAATATACATATGAATCACCATCTTCAGGAATGAGTATTTACATGTAGGCCCCAAAGTCAAGTAATGGGTTTAGTCACTGTCTGACTCTTCATAGAGGATCTCAGATCTTCTCCCAGCTTTCCAGATCAGGGAAAGTGGTGTATAATCACGGAGAAAGTGTTTGTGTTCAGATCCCGATGAAGCAACTGTACAGGTGGAGGAAGCAGACGGGATTGTGCTGTCACAGACGCAAACATCCCAGTCCAGTCCCTGTACACGAGGCTCATTATGAGTCCTGCTGCCCTCTATTGGCAAGTTCAAGGAATTGCAGCTTTTCAGTGTGTTAGTGTCCGTGCTGGGGAGGAAGAGGTGGTCCGTTCACACCGGGGTGGTAAAACGCACAATTATTTTCATACCGACAGTTTCCTTTCATCATGAAATGGCGACAAACTGGCCTCTTTGACATGTCTGAAATGAAAGAAACAGTTTGATGTTACTTAGGGGCTCGTTTTACATTTTGGAAAATGAATGCTTTCGGTGTTCAAACTTACCACCCATGCTGTTGTGTCCTCCACGCGGTCCTCCACGCGGTCCCCCTCGTCCTCTGAATCCCGGATCTCCTCCTCTCCCTCGTCCCCGGTGAAAGTGACCTCCTCGGTGTGGGCCTCCTCTCATGGAGTCATCGCCCCAGTAATTGCCGTTGTCTGCCCCACGGCCCTGTGGACCGGGTGGGGGACCCATCATGCGCGGGCCGCCAGGATTGAAGGGTGGTGGGCCATGGCCGTGTGGAGGGGGAGGTGGAGGATGGTTGAAATGTGGGCCAGGAGGCTTGTTGGGAGGGAAACCACCATTCATGGGCATCTGCATGTTGTTCATGTTGTTCATGTTCATGCCGGGGCCATGACCAAGCAGACCAGTGTTCACTACGAATTGAGAGAAACAGAACATTAAGCATGTTGTTTAACCATCATGCAATCTTTCCTCAACATAGCAGTGTTGGTATGGTTAACTAAAACATTTGAACGTTAATTAATTGTTAATTGAAATAAAGCAGAATAAAAATAGTATTAAAAAACTATATAAATATTAATATAAATATTAAATGGAAAAAAAATGAATAAAACTAATATGAATAAAATACGCTCAACAACTAAAACTGAAATAAAAACAGGTAAAATAATAATAATAAATAAATGTATAAAATAAAAGCTAAACTAAAACAAAGGTTTATGTCATTGGAAATAAAATACAAAAAAATAAAGATACACAGACTAAAGCTGAAATAGAAATAAATTAAAGCTATATAAAAATATATACAAACATTTTCAAATGACTTAAAAAACTAAAACAAAAATATAGCTTTAAGTTTTAAAAAATAAAATAAAAAAGCACATCAAATTACTAAAACAAAACAAATTTAAATGAAAACTTGATATAAAAATAAAAGCCAATTCAAAATATGAATTAATATAAAAGTAAACTACAACAGAAATAAAAATATAGCTTTAAGTTAAAAAATAAAATAAAAAAGCACATCAAATTACTAAAACTAACCAAATTTAAATTAAAACTTGATAATATAAAAATAACAGCCAATTCAAAATATGAATTAATATATAAATAAACTAAAAACTGTCATGTCATTGAAAGAGAGCAAACACGTACTTGGTGGAGCATTGGGAGGCGGGTTCTGATTCTGGTTCTGTTGCAGAGAGCCCAAAAGCTGCTTGATCTTGTCAGAGAAATCAGGCTGTTTGATCAGGTCCTCTGGAGATTGGTTAGATCCCTGAGCACCCTGAAAACAAGCAGAGACGCTTAAAAAACAAATCCTTTGCACATTCTCATGGTAAATAAAATGTTGATGTGTATTTTGTCTTACCATAATAGATGAGAGCAGTTCCTGGACATTAACAGCGGGGTTATTATTGGCTGGTGGGGCGCTGCCTTGCGCCTGAGGGCTGCGGCCGCTGTTGCCCAGGCTGCCCATGAGGTTGGCCAGAACAGGAGGAAGCTTGGAGCCTTCATTAGGGCCAGAAGAGCCACCAGAGAGAGCAGTGTCAACGGGTTCCATGTAATTTTCCTCCATCATACTGCTGTCCTACAACACCACAGATTAAGAAAGAGGTCAAATCCCATACCACATCCAATACTTCTAAAATAAAAATGAAAATGGAGGGGGAAAGCATGTAATAAGGTCACTGGCTGTCTTACCTCATCCAATGGGATGAGACGAGGCGGCATGGGCTCATACGGCTCAGGGTCTGGTTCATGAGGACTGTCTGGAACACTGCAGAGAGAGGAAAATCCATTTAAAGTTTATGATCAATGAATTCCCTATTTACTTCATAAACATGGACGATTCCTGTGTGCCAGGATTTATTATGTTATTTATAAAGTTAAATGAAGTTATAGTTAACTAAAACTATTAAATACATTTTTTGTTCAAATTCAAATAAAGCTGAAATAAAATAAAATATAAATATTAGCTGAAAACCTGAATGAATAGAAATTTAGAAACTAACTGAAATAAGTGTGAGTTAAAGTTAAATAAAAACTAAAACAAAATAAATTAAAACTAAATAGTAATATTAAAAAACAAATTAATAAAAAAAGACGATAGTATTTCATTTCTGAATATTAAACTAAAATGAAAACTGAAAATCTAAAAATAATAGATAAATTATAATTTTAATTAGGGCTGGGAAACAATTAATCGCGATTAATCGCATCCAAAATAAAAGCTTGTGTTTACATAATATGTGTGTGTAGTGTGTATAATTATTTTGTATATATAAATACACACACATGCATGTATATATTTAAGAAAAATGTGTTATTAATATATCAAATATGTATATTTATATATAATATTAATTTTGTATAAATATATATAAAGTATATACACATGCAAATATTTCTTAAATGTTTACATGAATGTGTGTGTATTTATATATACAAAATAATTATACACACTACACACACATATATTATGTAAACACAAACTTTTATTTTGGATGCGATTAATCACGATTAATCGTTTCCCAGCCCTAATTTTAATATAAAAACACAATAGTATATTATAAATAATACTTAAACACATATTTGTGCTTGTTATTGCATAAGCAGTTATATCCCAAAAATTCTAGATTCCCAGCCTACATAATGTGGGTCTATATATGCCACATTATGTGCATTAAACGTTCACATCATGAAACAACATTCGCAACACAATCACTAAACATGACACACTTCAAGAGAAAAGGCATCAAAGTGTCGTCTTACCTCTCCTTGCTGAGGAAGATCTCCTGCAGAATGCCCATCTCTCGGTCTCGCTGAATCATCTTCTCTTTGCTGCTGCCACCTGCAATGACTAGGCAGCCTATAAGGGTCAAGGGTCGCGGTGGAGTCCAGGGCACCCTCTCCTCCATGGTGTCGTGAGAAATACGACGAGCCATTTCAAACGTATGCCTGTCCATCATCAGCTCCCGTTTAGCAGCCTCACCGAAGTCCTTAATTTTGTTGACGTTCACTGAGATAGAGGGATAAAGAGTGATTAGTAGTGAACAAAATCCCACAAATATTTTATGTGTGATAAAATACAACATACACAACTGTTCAGATTTTTTTAATAAAGACATTTAAACATATTTTTTTATCTCAAGTAAATGCTGTTCTTTTAAATTTTCTATTCATCAAAGAATCCTAAAAATATATAAGTTTCCATAAAAATATTAAGCAGCACAAATGTTTTCAACATAGAAAATAAGAAATGTTTCTTGAGCACCAAATCAGTTTATTAGAATGATTTTGTAAGGATCATGTGACACTGAAAACTGTGCTGAAAATTCAGCTTTGCCGTCACTTTAATTAGATTTTAAATATTCAAACAAAAAACTGCTAAATTATACTGTAATGTTACTATTTTGCTCTACTTTCTAAATCTAATAAATGCAGCCTTGGTGACCATAGGAGACTCAAATATCATACAAACTTATGAACAATAGTGTAAGTGCAGAAAGTGTAGTTTTACCTCTCTCAGTCTCATCCAGGTCAAAGTAGAAGTACTCTTTGAGATTATCCTCTTCCGCCCACCGAACGCTTTTCTTTTTCTTCCCTTTCTTAGTCAGAGTCTCCTCCTCGCCGCGAGGTTCAGACAAAGCATTGGGTTTATCACCTGAAAACATGAAATAAAGCATTTGAAATCCAGCACATGCATTCATACAGCTCTCAGTGAAGCTGTGGCCAATTAAAACACAACAGGACTCACCAGTGTCCATGGCTTCAGGGTCCTCGGTGGGCACAGGTGTGCCGGGCTGCTCCAGGTCTTGGGTTTCATGAGGAGGGGTCTGAGATGAAGGAGTCTCAGGGGAAGACGGTTTGGCCTGTGAGCCGGAGTATGGCTGTGGCCTGCCGTCAAATGGACAGGGCTGTGGAGCAAAACAGAAAAAAAACAAAACAGACAGTTAGTGGATTTGTGCTTTTGGAGGAAATTTAACAATAAAGCATAAACAAATGAGGGTAGTCTGATGTACCACACCTTATTAGTGGTAGGGGAAACGGCTTTTGGTTTCTTTTTCTTGATCTTGATGCCAGGCACTGGAGCGGAGTTGAGTGCATCCAAAAATCCAGTGGCCTCCATCGCTAAAAGGAAGAGAGATGGATATTTAGCACTAGTCAGAGGGGAAACTCTACTCTCTCCACCTAATTCAAAGATTATCATAATCATATTACTTGAGTTCAAGTGCTGAATGGGCATACTCACGCTGTGCGGGTATAATTTTGACTTTGATCTCTTTGGTAGAGTTGGGGGTGGTGTTAAGCGGCTTGTACTTCTTCTCCACCGGTGGTGCGTCATTCGGCGATGTGCTGAAGGAAGAAAGTCAGACTTTAATGATTCTTCCCAAAGTAAAACCGCATTCATATTCATTCAAATCATGAATCAAATGAGCTTGGATTACATGTGACTGCTCATTATTGGCAAAAAAAGAAAGGTGGTGTTTATTTACCTAGGTCTTTTAAGCATAGCTGGCTTGATGTTGTATTTGTCTCCAAGTTGTGGTGCACTGGGGGGCTTCTTTACAGGAACTGGAGCTATGCTCTCAACCTCCAAACCTGCAGATATCATGTATTCAGTCAATTCAGACAGATCACTTTTTAAATGTGTTAATGAGACCCAAGAACCTTTAAAGCCAGGTGTAAATGTTACTGAGACAAAAAAAATACATTTACAATCAACAACTCCAAAGATTTTTTTAGGCAGCTAAAACGATTTTAAAAATAAATGTATATTTAAGATTTTTTTTATTTATTTATATATAAAATATTTATATATAAATCTCTATACAGTATATACATAAAAATATTTCTTAAATATATACAAGCATGTGTGTGTATTTATATATATAAAATAGGGCTGTGCAAAAATGAACTGCGATTAATCGCATCCAAAATAAAAGTCTGTGTTTACATAATATATTTGTGTATGCTGTATATAATCATTTTGTATACATAAATACACACACATGCATGTATATATTTAAGAAAATGTGTTATTCGTATATAAAATATTTATACAATATAGAATATGTATTTATAAATATATATATAGAATTTAAGCGCAAATAATTCTTAAATACATACATGCATGCATAGGTATTTATATCTACAAAATAATTATATACAGCACACACAAATATATTATGTAAACCCAGACTTTTATTTTGGATGCAATTAAACGCAATTAACTTTTGCACAGCCCTAATATAAAATAATTATACACAGTGAACCCACATATATTATGTAAACACAAACTTTTATTTTGGATGCGATTAATCGTTTGACAGCCCTCCTTAAATAGATAAATAAAAGTAACTAACCTGTAGAGCGGATCTTTGCGTGACTTGGAGCATAAGCTTTTGGTTTGTCTTTCTTCTTCTCCTCTTCGGCGACCTTTTCTCGGGGCTTCACCTCTGGACGCACTTTTCCCTCCTCCTTTTTTCGTTTCTTGTCTGATGGAAAACAGAGTTGGGTTATGCGCCAATAATGGAAACCCCACTTGGCTATAATTCACGTTAAAAGTGCAGCAAGTCTACTTTAACAGAAAACAGAGATACATGGAAGACAATGTAAATAAGAATCCCTACCATTGGGTGACACACCACTGGCGACGCTCTGAGAGCGGATAATAGCCATCCAGCCGTCCACCAGCACTGACGCCAGCTTCCTCAGCTCTGGGAGAAAGAGAAGTGACAGAGTTGAAACCTGACACTGGAAGCAAATTGTCTGGCATTGATTTATGCAACATGTGCCCTTACCTTCTGTCTCACCGCTCTTGCTCAGATGTTTCACCAGCTTGGCTGTGTTGTTCTAGCAGGAGAGAGAGAGAAACAAACACACAGGTGTTATAAGACTGTGGAGGGCATGTGAGTGAGTTTTCTAGGCTGTGGTGTGGTGAAGTACCTGTTTGAGGTGGTCCACAGTCAGAGGGAGTTTCTGCAAGGTGAGCAGTATGAGCTGAAGCAGGGGGGTGTTGGTCGTTGTCTTTGAGTAAGTGAGCCAAGAGTTCAACAACTTGTAGCCTCCAACTCGAATGAATCTGTGAGGAAGAGAAAGATTTAACACAACACTGAAAACAAAAGTGTTTCAACAAACAGTGCTTTGAATGGATGTCACTCTTACCGATTGAGTACATCATGTGATTTCGTCTGGAGTAAGATGTTCAGATACATGCACCTGCTGACCATTTTATGCGAGGCCTTCATGAGACTGTTTAAAAAAGGTTGGAAAGAGGGAAATAAGTTAGTTAGTGGTTAATTGAATTAATAGCTTTTAAAGAAGTCCATAAAATAAAAATGGTGAAAGCATCTCACCTGAAGACTTTAGCGACTCCCTCAAGACTACGTAGCTCTCCATCCTTCCCCAGCAGAGCTTCCACTCCTTTCAGCACCTCTCTGGGGTCCACCGGGCCTACAGCCATAACTGCTTACTGACAGAGGGAGAGAAAACAGGGGTTATTCATGTGCTTATGCCACTCGGGAGAATCTGGGATATGGCATGAAATCATCCCATCAATACTGAAAAAATTAGATGGCGCTTAAGGAGAGCTCACTGGAACAGCAAAAGGACAATGCTGAATCTTTCACAAGTTATCCCCATTAATGTTTACCCAGGCAGGAGACTATGAATCTGAAGCGACTTGGAAACAACAAGCTCAGAAGACATTGGTAACGAGACAACAAAAAATGGAGTAGAGCCACTTCCAGATTTATATATATATATATATATTCCACTGATCTTGTCAGCAGTTCTTCGATTCACAGCAGATATGATTTGAAAACAGAAGGACAATCATAACCACGGAGAAAGTAGTGTTCACTCTGTTCTCAACAGCAATAGGAACATGTATTCATTAATAAACACAGTTGTTGCTCAAATTTATGTTTCATAACAAGGAAAATTATGTAATTGCATAAAAAGGTGGAGCTTTGATTACTAGATCCTAAAAGCTGTTGGAATTTCAAGAAATGAAATATTACAGTGCAGCTGACTAAAGTTCTCTTTCCAATGAATAAAATGTTTAATACACGACATCTATTGGACTATCGATATTAACTGGACTTTCTGCCACTATAAAAGGGGCAGCAGGTATAACTGTTATAGCTTAACAGACAGAATTATACAACATTCATGTCACCAGTCGTTCTAGTATAATCCAATAAGTCTGTCACTTATTTAATTATACTAGAAACTGGATGAGTGGTCACAGGAGCGTTGTATAATTCAGTTCATATCTGAAATTATGAAATATGAACTAATGTAACATTAATGTGTTATGTCAATGCCATAAACCCACCTGCTTTTTACATACACGGTACATTACAGAAAGTAAGCGTCGCTGGTACAAAGAACTTAGTTATGGAACAGGCTGTGATCAGTAATGTGCATTCAAATTATTATATCATTTGAATAATAATAATAATTATTATTATACACAAGTAGAAATAGGAGGGGGGAAATACAATTAAAAATATATTTGAGAATGCACTTACAGTTGAACATTGTTTTACAACAACTTTTATTAGTAATTAAGTAATTTTTATAGTGATAACCCTTGTAATCCTCAAAGTTCAATTATCGTTTCTAATACCATTTATCACAAATTTTTCAAGACACACTAGGGAAGTAACAGCAGAAGTGTGCAAATGATTGACAGGATTTTCTTGTTTAACAGAAAAGCACTGTCACACTGACAGCTGTGAACCAACAGGGACTCTGGCATTACACTTTCTGTCTTCCTCATTTGACACGGCTGTGATCCATCTGTCTATTCCAACTTAACATCTATAGATGGTAAAACAAGATCATGTTTATCACTTAAATGACCCAAAACCTTTACATTTTGATTACATACATTAAATTTTGGTATAGATGCACATATTCTCATTGCTATGGGGCTGACATAAAATGTGTAGGACTCACTTTATATAGTGTACTAACATTTAAATGAATCACTTGATACGATGCACTTACTGTGTACAGGATTTACATTCTACTTGTTTTTACAAAATACCTACATATAATTACATCTACAACTGATTTCTGTAATTACATCTATAATGACTCTGACTCTAGCCCTTAAACTTGTACCCCAACACATCTCCCGTTCAATATCAGGAAAAGTGTTTTACAATACAAAATGAACACAATAAGTACATTGCATCATTTTGTTTACCTTAGATAAAGTGGGACCAATTTGTAACTTTGTGTAAATAATTTGAAAGAGTAAGTTTTAAATATGTTACAAAGACATACTGCATGTTTTGGAAACTCAGTATATTAACTGGATCTTTTTATTTATGTTTTAAGTATAGACCTACTGAATTCCAGAACCAAATTACAATTGTGTACCTTAGTAGCTTCCTGAGACCATTTCCTCATTATATATATTTTTTTCTGTATTTCATGACAAATTTAGTTTTTTATACCCCACAAAAAATATTTAATAATATTTATAATATTAATAATATATATAATAATAAATATTTAGTAATATTTTCTATCCTGTATATATGCCAAAAAAAGTATTATAAAACACCCCAAAACATCAGGAAATAAATAAATAACGAAGGAAATAGACTCTGGAAGACTTTCCACCTTGTGAATCAGTGTCCAATTACAAGAAACTCCTCGAGTATAATTATGTTCAGAAATAATTGTAAGAGTATGATCAACAAGGATTAACTTGAAACTGAGCACAAGGCTATCAAAGTGTTATGTCGCCACCATGTGGTTATTTCTAGCTATAGAGAATATACAAAAACGGTGAATGCCACGAAGCAATATAAGAAATATCAATCAAATGTGATCAAAATATAATAAAATAAAGAAATACGTACGATATATGCAATAAAAATTGTACATTTTTAGAAAAAAATAGATGAACATAATCAGTACTAGTACTAATAATATCTGAGAGGTAGTCAAGTCAATTACAAAGACTGTTTGAGGGAGGGAAGAGTGTTTCTGGTGGAGAGAGAGAGAGAGAGAGAGAGAGAGAGAGAGAGAGAGAGAGAGAGAGAGAGAGAGAGAGAGAGAGAGAGAGAGAGAGAGAGAGAGAGAGAGAGAGAACGTCATTTGCCCTGCCCACACGGAGCAACAGCGAGTATTTCTCCCTTCAGTTCCTCTCACCACAGCACACTTGACTGGACACCGACGAGACTACCAACTAACTACAGCAGAAATTGAACAACGCGGCGAGTTAAACATGAATACTGAATGTATTTTTTTTTACGACTGTTAAGCATGCAAATGTTTAGCAACGTTTTAATTTATGTTCTACATAATTTCAAAAGACAGTGAAAATGTCTACTAATGGCTTAATGCGAAAAACTTAGAATTTACTCACTTTTGATCGTGTGAGAAATCAGGTTTTGTCTTACCCGTAACACTGTTGTTGAAGAACTTTTTATAGTCACAACCGAACTCCTTAAACACGGAACAATACACACAATTCCTGGAAACGTCAGTTGTCATAACAAACAAGAAAAAGTCAAACAAGATACATTCACTGTAAAGAAAATATTAACATTTTTTTGGATGAAATGTAGATGTGAAAAAAAAATAGTCTAACTTTTAAAAATAATTCTGAAACTGATTATATTCCACACCTTACAGAATAATAACCTTCCTACAGCACAAGACTTTCAACCTCATGTTACCTACTTTCAACATTTAATCTAGTGCAACAAACTGACATCTTTAAGCAAGTTTTGTGTTATAACTCTTTAAAACAGAGCATCCAGTGTTGGTCTGACTAAAGGCCAGTTATATGAATTTATGCATCTACTCAATAGTGGCCACAGGGGGATTTGATTTGCCATCTGTCGAAGTCTCCCTTTCTGATACAGCAGCTCGCCCTAAGCTGATAACGACTCCTCTGATTGGCTGGAGTAGGAGCTAAGCCACGCCCACTAGCTTTAACCACTTCTCTTCGTGCTCACTACATAGAACGGGTGCCCGGTCGCCATCTTTGAAATTCCAACAAGTTTTTAAAAATACAACGGCTATGTTCCCCACGCCTGCCATTTGTCTTCCTCGTTCACAAAGTGCTACTATATTTACCCCGCTAGCGACTCACTGATGTTAAGACGATACCTCGAGCTGTATATGGGAATGATGGCAACGCGAGACAGCCGTTCCGAACTACAGTATTTCCCGTAGATCCAGTCAGAAAAACAAAGCCACCATTGCCTCGAGTGATCCGAGCAAAGGACAACCCGTCCGCCATTTTAAAGCAAAATCAACAAGACAAATAATACCCTATCTACGCACTCGTAAAACAAAAAAGGCAATCTTTATAGTCAGACTGCTATGCATTTTTATAAATTTATCATTGCCTGGGGAGGTTTATTTGATCAAACTGTTCCAGCTCCGCCAACTAAGTTAATAACACCTAACGACATTATAAACAAAATGTTGCATTTCAGTCTGGGTTTTTTTCTCTCCGTTCGGCTAAATCCACAGGCGCCACTTGGCAATCTTTATGTGCAGATTGCGTTGATTGTTCCAGTGAGCTCTCCTTTGAAAAGAATGCAGTTTATGAAAAAAGCCCCAATTGAATGCAGTCACTTCCTGCCTATGGCAATCTTTATGTACAGATTGCTTATGATCAGCGATGGCTAGCTTGTTATTCGTTGATTTATCGTTACTTTATCATTAGGATTACTCCGTCTCACACACAAAGAGAAGCAGGGCGTTGAAGCTGCTGCTTTGGCTTTGCAATGTGAGCTCATACGCTATAGCTAGCTGTCTCGCTTTATCTCAGCATGCTGTCTGCCTCTAGAAACTGTGGCGCATTTAGGTCGCCACATTCGAGATCCTTCTATAAGTTTTATCTCTAAGTTATTTATATCTGGAATCATTTTCAACAAAGACAATTGGTTAACGTACGTAATTTCGATTCAAATTGGTTTGAAAGAACACTTACTATTAATACCTCTCCTCTGCGTCTCGGGTTGCTATTAATATATTGTGCTTAACAGCAACAATTTTCAGCTTTTTAACAGTTTAAGAGAACGTAAACTGTCATGACTTTAGCATTATTGGCTGAAAAATGGCATAATGGGCGGGATTGTGGTGGCTGAAATTGAGCTTTTCCTTCTTGAACAATCTGGAGCAAAAAAGCAGTAAGCGAATGTCCGTTACTCGAGAGTAGAAAAATTGAGTTTTTTGGGGTTTGATCTTCGTACACAGTTGAAAAATCCTCGACGCCAGATCTTCACTGAGACAGACTCAGACCTGAAACGAAACAACAGCACAAAGAGACATTAGAGAAAAGCGAATGTTTGGCGGCGGAAATCCAGATAACGGTCAAAAAAGTAGTTTTGCTGTTAAAACTGAGGTAGCCGGACGTTGGGACAAAAAAAACGTCTTTAAATCGCAAAAAGAGGGAGAGACGTCCTCCGATATGACACTTACCTCAGACAAATCCAGGAATGCTCTAGAAGGGTGGGGACTCAGTATATATAGTTCTGACGTTTTTTTGCGTCATCCCGGTGTCGAGAGCGCGCTTTCGGGCGTTGATTTTAACACAAAATGGAGTTGATGATCACGCGGTCCTCTCTAGCGTGCACACACTCGAAACGACCTTTTGTGTTCAAGGACGAGCCCATCCCCCACTCGTTTTCCGGTTGTTGTTTTACGGGCTTTCTGTGCAAGGCTAATAATTAATTTATTGGAATTTGGATTTGTACACGAACATAAGCATATTCTTTTATGCGTTGAAAAATTATATTGTAATTTTGATTAAACGTTTGTGTAAATTACTGTAACACTCTTATGTTCAAAGTCTGGGTTAAAATGAGAAACATACAAAGGATGGAAAAAGAAAAAGAGTATGCAAGTTTTGATTGACAGATGCTTGATTGTAATGCTTAAATCCTTTCAATAAATCTACGATGGACTTTTATATTTATTTTCAACAATAAAACATAACAGACAATATTATAAAAGATTACACCAAGATAACACCAATAAGGCTGCAAGACGGATTAACAAGAGGGTTCATTTTAGTAAAGGTTTCACAAAAAGTACATTTTACACCGATATCTCTGTAAGGTATTTGGCAAAGCAAAATGTGTGAATGTATTTATCTCTTTAAAAACGAGAAAAAGTGATAAGTTCCGTCACAGTACACTTTGACCTCTCAACAACTTCCTTGTTTGCTACAAAGACAAAATGGCAGCCTCCTTACAACGCATTGGAATAGTTGCATGCCGCTCATTTCCTGTTATTTTACAACGAAATTTTCAAAGACGGGTTGGTTGATTAAAATCATTTTAATAAATGTAGTTTATGCAAGAATATTTAGCCTGTTGTGGTTACAGTTCAATGAAGGCATGCGAACAGCTCAAAATGACGATACAGACATGAAAATGTACGCGTTTTGTATTACAGATAATTCGTGATTGGAAAATAACTTCAAGTGACGCTCCAGTGTTGCGTGTGAATTTTTATTCATCATCATCATCTGCTGAGAAACTAGTGTCTAGATATGCCGATAGACCATGGGAATACTTAGAAAGTGAAGGTAAATATGACCATTAAATGATTGAAAAACGTTAATTGTGGTCAAACAATGGCTAAAATAGCTCTCTATTTAGAATACATTGAACGCTATGGATCAAAGCCTGTGTGGTCCAACTACAGGAGGAACCATAAGGGGGGCGTCCCGCCTCAAAAGACAAGAAAGACATGTATTGTAAGTACACGTTTGTTTTGGTTTTATATTCTTATTCAGATGCTTTTCTCAGTCTATAAATTTTAAATTAATTCATGATTTTGAATTGTCATATAGAGAGGAGATAAGATATGCGCGAACGCTTGTCCCATCTGTCGTGATCCAAATGTCATTGTCCATTACAAGGTTTGTTTTTCTATTCTTTATTTCATTTGAACTGTGTCAATACGACACTTTAAAGTTATATTCTTTAATATTCAGTATTTTCCCCCTGCAGAATGTGAACCTGTTGCAGCAGTTCATTTGTCCTCAAACTGGCATGGTGTATGATCCCACTCGAACCGGTAACAAATTTCTCAATAGGTACAATTGTCATATTTCTAATATGGTCCTTACCTGATCACCACTTTTCTCTTCTCTTTTGTTTCTTCAGGCGTGTGCATGAAACAACAGAAAATGCTTCACAAGGCCGTTGATACCGCTAGAGATCATGGTAAACTGATGTTTTAGATGGAGACTTCACCTAAAAGTAAAATTGCTGTCATTAATTACTCACCCCATCAGGTTGTTACATATCTGTGAGTCTTTCCTTCATCTCCAGAAAACAAATGAAGATCTTTTTAATGAAATTTAGAGTTTTCGGTTCCTCCATTGACAGTCTACACAACTACCACTTTGACGCTTTAATAAGGAGATCGTAAAATGTATCCATATGAATGTGCACACAGATAAATCCATTAATAAAAGAAGCTGATGCATAAGAGCTTTATGTGATAAGATTTTTTTTCCCCTTTAAGGTTTACTTCTTGTCCAGCTACCTCATGTGGACTACTCGAAAGAAGACTACTCAAACACCCATGGTGCTGTTGCACCAACCCCTGCTCCATTTTCTCTCAGCTCTGGAGAAATGTGGTACTCATGGTATGGCAATATAAAAGCAGACGAGCGAGAACTGGCAAGAGTGAAGCGCATCTACAAAGAATACCTGAAACCGAATGTTTGAATCTTGTAATTAGACCTTAGCCAGGGTAGATGCCATACTGAACTTGAACTAAATATGGTGCTACCTTAACAAAGGTCTACAGAAAGAGTAACTGAATTTAAACATTTCCATAACAGTACTTAAAATGAGCAACAAGAAAATGTACATTTCCCATTTGTTGTTACATTTTGTCCAACTGATCATAAAATACATTTAACTTGTTAAAATAAAAGCTCTACAACAAACTTGATTTTGTTGCAAAAAATCATTTATTTGCTTTCTATGAAATTTGGATGTACACTATATATTCAAATCAAGTTAATCAATAGTCATGTGTTAATATCATCATTCAAGACAGATGAACCACAGGTAGCATCATTGCTTGAACAAGTATATATATATTGGGTAAATTCTTTGGGGCTGGTTTAGTATGAGAGCATAATGATTTAATACTCTAAACCAAAGTGCTCATTCTACAAAGGCAGTTGAACACTAAATATATGCATCAGCAGTCAGACATATATCAAACTGCACACTTCTAGTCCCCTCTGTTCACATGTGATGGGACATATGTTTTATAGCATTGCATCACAAAGATAAACAGCTGTTAATATTATGGCCTAAATGCAAGATTAACACAAGAATGTCAGACATCATGACTAAAGAACAAACGCTGTGTGTATAAATTGTATGTAAAAATACTGATTTGGATTCAGTCTTAACTTTCAAGGCATGGGGCGGAAACATCCTACACCAACACTGTGATTCTAGGGTTTGTATACATCACCCAACAGAGTTTGCATGCAGGTGCTGAGTTTCAATGATCAGTCAATTTAACAAGAAACTTTTTGGTTCTATTAGAATTTGCAACAAAAAAGCCCTTCAGTAATGTAGTCTGACAATCTTGTTATTAATACCGGCTGTTACTCAGTTTTAGGCTTGTTGACCAGGGTTTCTCCAAGGGCCTCCAGAACTTCTCTCTTGTAGTCTTCAAAGTCTCCATCAATTTGGTTGATTGACTGGTCCTCCACTACCCACAAATGGCACTGGGTCTCTGTGATCAGCCTGGCATCATGGCTCACAATTATCACAGCTAGGAAAAAAATAAATAAATAACATTAGATGGTTTCTATTTTAAATCACTTTAAAGGTCCTCTGACATGAAATTTTCACATTCTGAGGTTTTTAAAAATTAATATTAGTTCCCCTAGCCTGCATTTGGTCCCCTCGTGTCTAGCATTTTCAATCGGTGTAAACCGAGCTTTGGCTATCTTTTCTCTGCAGCTCTGATGCGCTGATCTTGAATCACAGCAGACACGCCCCTTCAAACCAGGCTAGGAAAACTGCCCTTTATTACTAAATTATGACTATTTTTAATCTAGAAACCATACCAACACTGTAAGGGCAACCCAGGAAACATTATAAAATAATAAAATAACAACTAGAGCCAGACCGATATATCGGCAGACCGATATTATCGGCCGATATTAGGCATTTTCCAAACTATCGGTATCGGCAGTTATAATGGCGATAAATGAATATTTAAAATAATAAAATAAAAACAGAAGAAACACGCTTCAACCATGTCCTGAGTGTTGGAGTTGCATAGTTTGTCCACCAGAGGACACTCTACACCATTCCGGTTGGCAACACTGGTTGAGTTGGTCACGATACATACATTGCTTGAATAACAATTAAAAGAACATCCCCATCAGTTCTCTTAACTCAAATAAGCATGACAAAATTTGTGACTATCATGTCCAGTTTAAAAAAAAAAACAATTAAATAAATTTTGGCCGATACATCAGAATATCGGATTTTAAAACCCCAAAATATTTGTATCGGTATCGGCCTTCAAAATCCTTTATCGGTCGGGCTCTAATAACAACCCCATGTCAGGGGACCTTTAATAAGATAAATTAAGTAAGATTTTCCAGGTACTAGGTATATTAATATCAATGAATTGGTATACATACACAATATTATTACCCAAAAAAGGGATATGAGATCAGTAATAATATTACTCAGCGTTGTGCTGAAAACGTACCTCCTTTGTATTCATTGACGGCTTCTGACAATGCATCAATCGACTCAATGTCCAAGTTATTTGTGGGCTCATCCTGTACATTTGCATGAAGAGATAAAGAATGTTAAACCACTAATTTTAGTAGAAACATCTTGAACAAGTCATTTAAAACAACATAACTCCTTACCAAGATGAGGACGTCAGGTTGCCGACAAGAAAGTTCAGCAAATACCACTCTTGCTTTCTGACCACCTACAAAAACAAAAGGGAAAAAATGTCTATGAAGGACAAATGAGTTTGAAAATCATACATGAATGCATTTCTATAGTGCTTACCAGACAGTTTGGAGATCTGGATGGTGTGTGCATGGCTCTCCAACCCAAAGCGACCCAGGCACTTCCTGGCGTCCTGGTACTGGAGATTGAAATTCCTCTGGAGGTATTCTGTGGGAGACTCCTCCATGTTCAACTGATCAGCATACTGCTGGTTGAAGAACCCTACTTTCTACAGGCACAGACAGAAGAATTAACCAACTACCCGAAAGTCAAGAAACAAATAATGAGAATGATTTTACACTTGGCCTACCAATCGATGATTCTTCCTCATCTCTCCTTTAGTCTAAAATAAATAAATAAAAAAAAATGTAATTAGTGCCATTAAAGATATCAACAAACTTGGCAGGAAAATTAATACATAATCATTCTCAAACACAATTTTTTTTCATAAATATAACTGATACTTACAGGATTTAATTTTCCAGTCAAAAGCAGAAGGAGTGTACTCTTACCAACTCCATTTGGCCCAACAATACATACTGAAACAGGAAAAATGGTCTCTTGTAAGCATATTTTCCACCATGATTAACCTGCCAGTCATATAATGTACGTAGACATATGCGACTTACTTCTAGACTCCATGTCAATTCCAAAGTCTACGTTCTTGAACAGAGGTTTCTGGCCTTCATAACCAAAGTCAACACCTGTGAGTGAATGAGAGAAGGAAACAAACTTGTCATCAATACCCTACATGTTTAATAAAAACATGATTCTACAGAGTAAAAGTGATAAGAGACAGGAAAAATAGAAATGTACTCACTGTAAAGGCCTAGAATTGGTGGAGAGAGTGGAGGAGGGTTGGGGAAAGTGAATTTGACGGTGTATTCTTTCGGCCTCTTGAGGAGCTCTGGCATCTCACGGCTCTCCTCCTCCTGGCCTTTCTTCTTACCCTTCTGCTGTTTCCTCGTCAAAATGTCTTTCGTCTGTTTCTCCTGAAAACGAAGAACGAGAATGAGTAGCAGCACTTCAAGGAAAAAAAAATAAATAAAAAATGTCAAGGACTCACAGCTTGTTTTGTGGACTTTCCTCCAGCCTTCAGGTCTTTGAGCTTTTTCTCTTGTTTCTCGTACTGCTTGAGGAGTTCTTTTTGTTTCTGTACGTACATCTTCTTAAACGTTACTAAGACACATCAAGCAAACAAGATACAGTTAGATAACTAAACCTCTTTGAGCAGTTTTAATTTGTGTCGGAAATGAAAATGAAACTCACGATAGTTGCCCCTATAGTAGTAGAGTTTCTGGTTGTCCAGGTGCATGATATCTGTACAGACGTCATCTAAGAAACTCTGGTCGTGGGACACAATTAGAAGCGTTTTCTTCCAGCTCTGCAAGTAACTAAAAGAAAATGAGATGTGAGGTGATTCTTGAGCACCATATAGCAATTATCATGACAAAGTGAGAGGAGATATCATGACAAGAGAGAGCAGTGGAAACATGAGAGACGGCAACCATCATGTTTCCAGCGATACAACAATGTTAAGAAAAAGTTTTACATTATGAAAATGATCAGCAACTACCTATAGGTGAAAAGAAAGTGTAGGAAATTTGGAGTGTAAACTTATTATTATTACATGAAAGGATATAATAATGAGTATATAAAAAGGGTTGTTAAAAATTGCAGATGTTTGTGTAATAAATCGTGATTAATCATGATTTACTAATTAATGTGGCAACAGCATTTTAAATATTTTAGTTTTATAGCATCTTTTTACGAAGTAGGGATGGGTGATAAGGACTTAAAAAAATATCCCGATATTTAATGGCATTTATTGCAATAACGATTTCAATGACTATATAAATATAATACCATATTCACCACTGCTTTACAATTGATAGCTGCATGCAAAGTAAAATGTACCCTTCATCAAATAGGCTCCTATAAAATACCAATTACCGTTCATAAAAAAAAAAAACAAAAAAAAACTAGGGCTGTCAAACGATTAATCACATCTAAAATACAAGTTTGTGTTTAAATAATATATTTGGGTGCACTGTGTATAATCATTTTATATATATATATATATATATATATATATATATATATTAAATATACACACATGCTTGTATATATTTAAGAAATATTTTCATGTTTATGCTGTATATATATTTATGTATAATTTATATACATATATATACACACACATATATTTTAGATTATATACATAATATTTTTTTTTCAATATACATGCATATGTGTGTATTTATATATATATATATATATATATAAAATAATTATACACAGTGCACCCAAATATATTATTTAAACACAAACTTGTATTTTAGATGTGATTAATCGTGATTAATTGTTTGACAGCCCTAATAAAAACAGTAAAAAAATCCAAACACCGTCCCTTGCAGAAATGGAAAAGTTGCAAATATACACGTTTATTCTGCAAAAAGTGCAGATGAATGTTTAAATGTTTAAAGTGCAACTATACTGAAAACATCACACAGTATTAATTTAGACCCATCTTGACATTGCAATTCATTTTCTGGAAAATATGATGATAAGAAGATTAAAAAAAGTGACTGACGACCTCCAGTGATCTAATCAGTATGAACTACCCTTATTATGATCAAAAGACACCATCAACTAGGAACATTAATGTAAAAGTAGGCCATTTATGATTTGTAAGAGATATAAATACATCAACGAGATGGAGTTGATTTGTTGATACTTAAAGCAGAAGTAATTACTTGTTAAGCCAGATGACAGCGTTAAGGTCCAGGTGGTTAGTGGGCTCGTCCAGCATCAGCAGAGTGGGCTCCATGAACAACGCTCTGCACAGAAAAACAATAATATGTCATTTCTTATGGCAATATGAATGTAGACTTAAACATTTATAAAACGAATATATTAACACACCTAGCCAGGGACACTCTCATCCTCCATCCACCAGAGAACTTCCTGGTGGGTCTGTTCTGCATCTCTGGAGTGAAAGACAGACCAGCCAAGATCCTACGAGCTTTAGCCTCTGCTGCCGCTGCTCCGATCACCCTCAACTCCTCATACACCTGTGAGAGATACACACGGGTATCCTTCACTACTCCATGGATCAGCATATTTACAGGATCTCAGCAAGCTGCTCTCATCTGACCTTATCGAGCCTCTCGGCCACGCTGTCGTCTCCTTTCTCCAGTCGACTCTGTAGCTGCCGTTCATCCTCCAGGAGCTTCAGTCTGCGTGTGTCTGCCTTCAGCACCGCCTGAACCGCAGGAGTGTCATCCGCTACCACCTCTGAGGAACAAAGAAAAAAGTAGCAAAGGTCTATTTCACAATCGGTATCATACCATACCAATAATAGACAGCTCAAATAAGAAAGTGGGGATAAAAAAAAACGAGAATAGGCAGACAATTTCCAATTGTGTGTGCAGTAAATGTATCTAACAGAATACGCCTGTATAGCTGCTGTGCGTGAGCTGATGAGTGAAGCACACTAAGCGAATTGAGCGTGCAGCAGCATAGATGTGCACATCCCTTTCTCACAGATATCGTAAGTTTGTTGTTTGTTCTAATATGTCATACAATAGATTTTAACAGGCATAATTAAGCAGGAAAAAAAATGGTAAAAGCAAGGAAAATACAGGTATTGGTGCTCGGTATTGGCGAGTACAAAAAACAAAAATTAGTGTCTGTCTCTGACTTGTTCTGGTATTGGTTCGACCCAAATAAATCCGTAAAAAAAAACAACAACAAAAAAAAAAAAAAACAGTGAAAAACAGAAATGTTATCTGAAATAAATAAATAAAACATTATAAATATTTTTTTCAGCTAGTTGCCAAAAGCAACATTTTCATTTAGTTTAACTTGATGTACTAAAATAACGAAATGTGAAATTAAAATGAAAACTATAACCGTATATAAAACTGAGAAAACAAAAATGAAAATTACAAAAATATTAAGCAAAATTAAGGGTCGAAATTGTCCCCACCGCTTTTTGAAACATCTCGCAACACGGGTGTTTCTAATACAAATAAATAAAACATCTCCAGTTAACTATTCATTTTGTTTGTTTGTTAAAGAGCATATTGCAAGTTAGAGGACCCAACGAGTCAATGCATAGAAAAATAATGTAGGAACTAGATTTTCTTTAAAATATACTTATAAATACCCTATAGAAGCTTCTGGAGTCGTTTTTGAGAGAACATTTTACTTCCGCGTCTGAAAATGGGCGTGACGCAACAAGCGTTAAACGACCAATTAAACCCAATGTACTATTGAAATTTATTTCTGGACTTCGTAATGTTATTTTTTCCAAAAATTGTTATCGTACACATATATATCTGATTTAGCATATCACTGGCGTACTGTACCTTGCTCACAAAGCAGGACATCAATATTGGGAGGAATGCTGAGAGCTCTGTTAGCGATGTGCTTCAGTAGAGTGGTTTTCCCTTTCCTGATTCAAACAGGAGTAAAGAAACCAGTTTTACAAGCAAACTAAATATTAAGTGCAATGTAGTAATGTGTCAAAATAAAACCATCAACCCACCCATTTGGTCCAACCAGACCGTATCTTCTCCCGGCAACGATCAGAAGGTCTGCGTTAACAAACAGCTCCTTACCGTGGGCTGAAATGCTGAATCTTTCTAACTAAAACATAAAATGGATATCATTTAATACACAGTGCTAAGTGTTTTCAAATGGCTCAGAGGAAAGTTTCCCAGTCATCTAACCTTGATGTCAGAGGCGTTTTCCAGCATGGCCTGTCGAGAGGACAGCTCAGCCTGAGAGACGGAGAAGTCTCCCTCTATAGCGTCCTGAACACGCAGACTATCCACCTGACGCTGATACTCCATCTGTACAACACAGGAGGTCTCTACAATTAGTTCTGCTATTGTTAACTTAAACTATTAAAAATCTGTTTTGTTCATTGAAAGAAAACCTGAAATAAAATTAGATGAGATGACAAGCATAAATATAAAAGAAATAAAATTAGTTCGATGACAAGCATAAATATATTTGAAAACCTGAAGTATTAAATGTAAATGAAGACTTAGAATATCAAAATAGAAAGAAATTCAATATTCATTCAGACATCACAACAATTGAGAGCATTTGTTCCTCTATAATATAAACATTAATTAGAGTATTCAAAATTTGTATACGCTACCATTTTCTTTTTCTTCTTCTTCTCTTTTTTACTCAAGTTAGCAAAAGGGTCGTCCGCTTTCTCTTTGGCTTGCTCAGCCGCGAGCCCATCCTCTGCACTCTACGGGACAGGAAATAGGATAAGATGATAGAAATGAAAATGGATCAATGAACACTTGCAGATTTCAAATATTAGGAATACAAAATAAGAGAATATTTTTGCACCATCATTATGTCATTGTCATCACTCTTTTCTTCCTCCTCTTCATCATCATCCTCATCACTAGGAGGAGGAGGAGGTCGAGCAGGCTGAGCAGGCTTTCCTTTCTGAAAACACACCAAATTAAAAAAAAAAAATCATTAAAATAAGCAGAGATTACTGTAAAAGGCATGTGATCTCCATAAGAGCTTTATGATTGGCTTAAAGTAGACTTTATACGTCAGTGCTCATATGGGTTATCTTTATTCTTTGATCACATAAGCATCATACCAGTAATTAACTCTTAATGTTACAACTTCTCATTCTAGTAAATTGCAAGAACTGAGTAACTTTTAACTAGTGCTGTCAAATGATTAAAATATTTAATCGTGATTGATCACATTAATGTCATAGTAGATAACTCGCGATTAATCGCAATATATATATTATATTAATATATATATATATATGTATATATATATATATATAAATAAAACAGGGTATATACAGTTTTCCTTAAGTTAAATTTACTACTTTTTAATACCTTTTTTACTACCATCAGAATTTTTTTTAAAACCATCACGACACTGAATTAAGTGTTAATCAGCAGCAACCTTTCTATTATTTACACAGATTTTGACATTTATAACATATAAAAATGGCAAAAGATCTGCTGCATGACAGGATTTAATAGGGGAAACTGCGAAAATGCGACTAAAACGAAAATTTTATCGATTTAAACTAAATGTTGGATTCAATATAGTGTTCCTTACAACTTACTAAAGATCCAGTGATCCGTGGATATTGATATGCAATATCGTGTTGCCTGACATTTATGTTTGCCTGATTTCGACACCGGGGAAATAAAAGCAATATAGACCTAAACATAAAGCAAATTTGCCTGTGAACGCTTTATGTAAATACAATATAAGTAGGTCTAAATCCGGGTGATCACTTGTTCACAGATGATGTAGATCGACCATTGAATATGGCGTCAGCATCAAACATAGACAGAGACGAAAGATCTTTGATTGTGCCCAGACAAGCTAAAGCCCATATTTAAATGGACTAACACAAACACAGAATAGGACATCTGATATTCTGAAAAAAAATAATACCTAATTTTTAAAAAAATAATACCTCTCAGACTACATTTAACACTTTTAATGGCCTTAAATTTGACAATTTTGATTTATCACTTTTTAATACTTTTTAAAACCCCGCGGACACCCTGTAAAAGTTTATCTGACCTTGGGCTGCTCTTTCTTGCCTTTCTTCTGAGACTTCTCTTGTTCTTTCACTTCAACTTCGTCTTTCTTCTGAGACTTCTCTTGTTCTTTCACTTCAGGTTTATCTTCCTCCTGTCAACATTAGAACATCCTTTAGGTTAGACAAAATTACACCTGACTGGCATGTCAAAACACCACATTCATCAAAACAAGAGACACCTACCTTAGATGGTTTACCAGCAGCTTTCTTGCCCTTTTTCCCTCCTTTCTTTTCATTCTCATCTTTTTTCTCCATCCCTTCATCTTGTTCATCCTCAGAGGCCTCCTGTTTTTGAGAGAACTCAGTAACCCAAATATCCTATAGGAAATGTGTGATGAAAGCACTACGCACCATACAATATACTGTTAGTAAAGCAGATTGGAATGTGCAAAGGGGTTAGTTTCTGTGATGACTGCAGCACTGCTGTCATGTGGCAATAAAAAAACCCGGCAAGTTAGAAGAAAGGAAGAAGATGTGAATTTTAAAGGATGAAAACAAGGAATAGGAATATAAAGAAGCTTAAGAAACAATTCCATGTACCCACCTTCATTATCTTAGGTTTAGCCTTATCTTTTTTCTTGCCCTTGGTTACCTTCTCAACTTCCTGAATCACATACATACATACACAGAAACAGGCACACGTCCTTATAAATGTAGAAATGTTCAATATGCAGCCTAATCTTTCCTTCCGTATCAAACAAACACATGTGAATAAAATGATGTGCAAAATGTGCAGCCTCGCACAAAAGATAAAAACCCTGAATCAAGACAGATGAGTGACAATATCACATGATTTCATTAAGAAACATAGTTTTTAATGACTGAAACAATGACTGCACTGGAACCGGTCTGGAAAAGAAAAGAATGCAAAATGGAATGAATTCCACGGGGAATCTCATGAAGCGAGAGAAAGGACATGAGGGATGGCTGAAGTGGGATTGAAAGATGAATCAAAAGAATATTAGAGAGGATGAGTTAATATGGTGGGTGATGCATATGTATTATGGTTGGGTACATCAAAATTTGAAGAAGCTAAATATAATATTATGAATATTGATGGTATAGACAGCCACTGATGACTAAAATGACAAACTAACAAGCATTGATTTCCATGCTATTTCTCCCTACAAACAAATGAAAAT
The DNA here is from genome assembly GCA_038021265.1 of Cyprinella venusta. NCBI lineage: Eukaryota > Metazoa > Chordata > Actinopteri > Cypriniformes > Leuciscidae > Cyprinella > Cyprinella venusta. The sequence continues at coordinate 5,192,236 of CM075878.1, forward strand.
AAAATAGTTGTAATAATATTTATACTGGTAGTTACATCAAATACCTTTAAGAAGTAGAAAAGTATTTTACAGTCATACAAAACCATTTTAAACAGTTTGATGTAACTGCATTTGTACTTTTGTTGCATGTTGTCATTTCAAAATGAACTACTGAGGGTAAAACACTAAAATAGTCAACAAAAACAAAAAAAATATTGATTATAAAAATTACATGAAACAATTTTGTGACACTCACACTGATATCATTATGTCTCTCTATATATACACAGTTATATACATATATCCACACAGACTCAATTTACAATGACTGACTCTGAAATAACTCACCTTAGAACTCTTTTTGTTTTTGGGTTTCTCATCGTCGTCGTCGTCATCATCATCATCGTCACCCCCATCTCCACCTGCGTCTTCATCATCATCATCACTTTTCCCCTGACTCAGAGCAGCAAATATGTTGCCACCCTAACAGTAGAAAAACAAAAAACAATCTAAGCGATGTGTTCCACTATCTAGATTAGTCTTGCCACTAGTACAGGGATTCCTAAATGTTTCCATTCCAGGACCCACCTAGAAAAATATTATCTAATCTATCTCAAGACACACCAAAATATTTGTGCTTAGAAAAGAAAATACATTGCTGTAAGCATACTCTTAATCAAAAGTGAATATCATATGACAGAAATCGAGTATTTCATAAAAATAATGTAACGGTGAAATGTCAATACTAATATTTACATTTTAATCTCTTCATTTACATAATGGAGTTAAGGAGTATGAAATATTTCCATAAATATCTGCTCACTCTGGTCTGAATATGAACTGTACTCTGTGCGGCGAGTGTTGTTAAACTCATCGCCATCATGCTTGTTCTATGTGTTTCCATTATGAGATGTTTTTTTTACAGTTTCTTCTTATACAATTAAATCACGGCCAATAATCACAATTTCTATTTAATATTGGTATATAGAGCAGCCCTAGACTAAACTATTTGTGTGTGTTTGTGTTACTCACTGAATTGCCAAATTAGCTGCAGCCAAGTGACTTTGCCCAAACCACAGTTTGAAAACCCCTGCACTATTGTATGAATAGACGCTGACGTCGTGCATGGCTTAAATTGCACTGTTCTATACATGGTGCACGCAGCAGGAGAAGATTACTCTTTTCTGCATCCCAGTAACATACAAAAAAAAAAAAAAAAATCAAACTTACTTTGTTTCGCTTTCCTCCTTTGACTGGGGCAACAACTGCAAAATAAAATAAGCCACAATGTTAAATAGGTCTTGTGATTTGATGCGTAACATATTGGCACAAACTAAGTTTATTATGACATTACCCTCTTCCTCATCTTCATCACTGGCCTGGACTGACAGTTTCTTGAGACGCTGCATGACCTCTGAATCATCGTCGTCGTCGTCGTCTCCCGCTTTCCCTTTTCGTCTGTCTTTCTTTTTCTTCTGAGGCTAACGGTTAATGACAAGGAAATACAATAACACACCATATTTGAGTATAATTTCATCACATATTTGTTGACTTATTAGAACGCATTTTAAAACTGCCATTAATTTCAATAATGCACCTGTTTCCCTTGTGCCTCTTTCACTGGTGGCTGCTCTTTGTCTGGTTTATCATCTGATGCCAGCTCCTCGAAAAACTGTAAGATAAAATAACATGAAAAAATTAAAGGATAAAATGCAGAAATTTGCATAAACAATACAGATGTCAGAGGTATAATTATATAATAGGCTACATTGCATAATAATCCATTATATATGATGCATTGCATAAATAGCTATGTTTTGATTTTTATTACATATTTTAATGTACTTAATGAATTAAAGTTATAACAGGCCAAAGTTGTGAATGGAGACTTACACTCTTTTTTCCTTTCTTATCCTTCTTTCCTTTCTTGATATGTTTGTCTAAACAAAGAAATATCATTATGGTAAGCACTTCTACCAACATAAATACACTCACCAACACACCTGAGAGACAAAGCGGGCTGGAATAAACATGTACACCGACAGAAGAATGACAATGCCATTGAAAGAATGTCATGTGTACAGGACAAAAACGACTGTCTCAAAAATAGTCAGCATTTAGGCACATTTGAACGTTCCCGACATGCTGTTAAGGACTGCAGCTCAATAGAATTTGAAATAAAGACACTACTATCACACTATCGCACAGTAGAGACACGGATCAAAAAGCGAATATGACAATGATAACAGTGAAACGTCCAACTCCGCACCGAAGCTAATGAGCTAAGAAAAATATACCAGTGATTTAATAAAACACAACCCTTTTCTCTATATTAAACAAAATGAAGCAAAAATGTATTAAAAAGCATAGCTGTCATCATAGAAACTATTTCAATATAGTTGCATCATATTCATGTCGCTAGTGGTGTAACAGAAACCCATAATCTTACCTGTTTGTTGTTGTTGTGGTTGTTCATCATCACCCTCCCACTCAGCCACTTCTTTTGATTTCTTAGGCATTTTTTTCTGCTAAACCTTTTCCCTCACAAGGAAAGCAAATACAATGTTAAACGTGACTCAGGGATGGATCACAGCTGACAATGAACACGAGCACACTGTAGCTCACATCACATGCGGCCTATCTGCGCACTGCCACAGAAATGCAAACGCCGGGAGTTCGGTTTGCGACAGCGCCACACCCTCACGCAGGACGCCAAAGGTATTGCAGTGGCGTTGTTTAAAAATGATTGATTTCAAAGAAAAAGCTGTTACAGATGAAATTGTGCTGAAAAAATGGTTCATTTAAAACATTTAAATAGTCTATTGAAAAATCTGAAAATTTAAGTAATTTAATATGATTTATTAATTACATCATAATTTATTCTCGTGTCCTTGTTACATGTACTACTAACAAAGTATAAAAAAATATAAATAAATCAATATATAATAACAGAAACACAATTCAATAGTTTAACTGATGCATACAAAGATATGTAGCAGAAACGGTTCCATGAACAAAAAGCAACATTATTTGAATATATGAACACAAATCAATCACTACTGTAAAGCTTCCCAACCAACATAATAAATTGCCTTCATCAAACAGTTAATATGAGCTGAAGACATAAATCAAACGTGAGGATATAGCATGCCGTTACCCTTTTACCACATTTTACATCTACTTACTATGGTAGCCGAAACCCTAACCCTTTAGTAAGCTATTACTATATTGGTGTGTAATAATAGTGTAAAAATGACTCCTCAAAATAAAGTGTGACATAATATAATACAATACGATTTTTTAATGAATTCCACTGAGAAAATAAAGAATCCAAATCTGAATATACAGATTTGGATCTATCATGACAAAGGACCACTAATTGTCCTGCGTTTCAGACTTTTATTTTGAAAAGCAAAGGCCGCCATAGTTCATGGCAGTTCGTCGTGTCCGCCGCTGGATGCCGCTGTAACAAGCAGTTTCCGCTTCTAGAAGGTGGATGACGCATGCGCGATTTCTCAGACTGCCACTGGGCAAGGACATAAGGAGAGAACATTTGTATAACGTTAAAAACAAATTCATTATCTTTCTAAATCACACAGGATTTTGTGTCAATCAGATTTGGATACCCTTTCGCATCTCTGCACAGTGAGCTGACGCTCCACATCATCATTCATCTGATTCTTTGAGGACAGGTATGCATTTAATATTACAAGCAGGACAGCTAACTGACTGTCTGACTGGTGAAGACACTAACAGAATAACTATTATCTGTCCAACTCAGACAAACTATGATCCTTGATCAGTTTCAGCTTGATCTATTACCCTATTTATTATCGTTTAGTTTGTTTACCTCGTTTTGAAAGAGTGTACAGTATACTAGTCAGCTTGTCAGCTCTAGGTTGATTGTGTTGATTTGTGAAGTGTGACCCAAGCGTGATGTGCATGTGTCAGGCTGCGTCTGATCACTGTCAATACAAACCCAACTGTAAATATCATATCGTGGATACGAGGCGTAGTTTAATTTAAACCGATAAATGAGCAATACATAAGCTCCTTCAACAATTTTATATGATTATTTCTTAATTAAGGTCTTGAGAATGCCTTTAGAGAGCATTTTTGGGCGTCCAGAAATGCAGCATGACCATCATACATTACTGTGCAAAAGTCTTTGGCACGTTTGTATTTTCACCGCCCAAAAAATGGTTTGAGCTATTTATTTATTTATATTATATATATATTACAACTGGCTTAAAACAATTTAGTGGTGAACATACTAATGTGCCTAAGTCTTTTGCACGTCACTGTATTTGTTTAGATGCTCTAAAATGCTGTTTAGGTTGGCAGTTGATTAGTATAGGTAGATACTGTTGCTCACATTTGCTGCTGCCACTCACTCTAGCGTAGTTAGCTGCTTTCTCAGACAGTATTCATCAAAGAATCCTGAAAAATGTATCATGGTTTCTACAAAAATTAAACTGGGCAACATAGAGTTAGATTCCTGGGAAACTCACAAACTGATCAAATGTAGACTTCAATGCAATGTAATTTGCTTCAGTTAAACATATCTACCACATGCGTATGTAAATGTAAATAAGTGAATGTCTTGTAAATGTGATTTAAATGTCTTTCTCCCCCTGCCCTAGCAAGGTTTTGAAGGACTGAAGTTGCACTGTGAATGAGTGACTAACCAGAGGCAGCGGTGGATGGGACAGTTCGCGTTTCCTCCTCTTTGAGTAGCGGAATGATGTCATCTTTCTGAGACTGGGTTTCCTCAGCACCCTGACTTGAATGGCTGTGTGCAGAGGGGGTGTCTCTCTTTGGGTGGGGTGTGTCAGAAACCATGGCGGCAGACAACCTATGAAGAAACAGTGCTGGAATTTATGTCAGGTAGCCTACACAAAATTAATATTGGAAAAACTTCTGTCCATCAAATCAAAGTAATGTGGTGCAACTCACCAAAAAATTTAATGATATTACTGAATTAGTAACTCATGCCGTAGTAATTGTTAAGTAACCACAAAAAATACTTCAAATACATTTTGGAAAATAAAATGTAAGATGCTGATGCTCAAAATATTTTCGACATTGATAATAATAAATGTTTCTTAAATCAGCATATTAGAATGATTTTGGAAGGATCACGGAAGACTGCCGTAATGATGGTGAAAATTCACCTTTGCCATCACAGGAATATATTACATTTTAAAATATTTAAATTAAGGGGTTAGTGCTCACTTTTCAATAGAAGAATTTGCTTTGTGGGAGACTATGAGCTTTGTAACTTTGTAGAGCATATACATGCACAAATAGATACATTGCACACTAAAGAAAATGGAAAACATTAAAAACATCATATGTTGTTGTTTGTTAATTACACAGTATTGCTATTTTTAATGTGTTTTGATCAATAAATGTGTTATTACTTTTTTTATGGTTAAACCACATGACATTTTTCATTACATTGAAAATTTATTCTTAAATGCTATACAAATATATACATAAAAAATATATATATATATATATATATATATATATATATATATATATATATATATATATATTTAAAAGAAATCCTTTGGATACCCATATTGGTCATTGACCCATGTGTGAATATCTTTGCACTGTCTATTTTTCTGAACTTGCAGACAACCGAGTTTCACTTGAATAACAACTGTAGGAGCCTGAGCAGTGCATCATGGGCCTTGGCTCCTCCAAACAGTCTACGTTACCTGTCTGTTAAACAGCCATCCCTGTCCCATCCCTTCCACCACGCATGCCAGCCAAACCAAGCGGCCAACCTAGAGGAGGAGGAATGGGAAGAGGCTGTCAGCTTGCGTGTTCTGCTCAAACCCTGTGAGACCGATGAGCAGCACACTTTGGTGGAGGTGCCCTTTTTTGGGCCGGCCAAACTAAGCGAGCTCCTTGCCTTAGGGCCCAACAGACCCTTTGACTTACTTTTTCCCTTAACCACTGTCGATGGGAGCAGAGAGGATGATATTAGCATTACCGGAAAGGTAGGGACGGACACGGAGAGAGGTTCCTTCAGGAGTCTGTTTGAGACCGAGGGATGCCCTGCGCCTTTTATGTTGGGATCTCGCTTCTTTTGCTTTCACTGCCCCGGGATGAAGTCTGCCTCTGAGATTGGGGAAAAATCAGGAAAGGGACAGGACGAGCAGAGCTTCTATCCAGCCCTCCGTGGCATACATTGCAGCCATGCTGAGACTGATAGAGTGGACAACAGCTCTAGCCAGCGAGACATGGAGAATGAGGAGAAACTGGCCCTGATGTATGAAAAGCTGAGGGTGGAGGTAAGATGAGTTTTAGGGGAATGAGACGGACCACTTGTAGAAAATGATAACGCTCAATATGGAGGCCCACACAATCTTTGGATTATCCTGAAAAATATCATTTTTTGTTTAATTGATTTTAAATATGCAATATGATCTTGACTCATAGTTTAGGCTCCATGTTGTGTTTCAGCTGCCACATTTCTTTGTGAAAAATCATGACTACAGCATATACTCTGAAGATGTTGAGTTCATCAATGGTCTTCTGAACACAAAGACAAGGTAAAGAGTTCCTAGATGCATGTTATTCTAGATTCTAGATAAATTCTAGATTTAGGCTCAATCCCAATTCACCCCTCGGCCCTACCCCTTGTTTGAGTGTACCCCTTGACTCTTAAAACAGAGTTACAATTTTTGTTCCCTTATATATTTGTTTTATTGTCAAGTTTTGTTCTCAACTTTTTTTTCTTTTGATGTTTGAGGCACATTAGAAAAGTTTGCAAGCATTTTTGTGGCATGTTTTGATTGAGAAGACTTGTTTGACAAAAATATTTGCGAAAAGTTACATCAAATAAAAGTTAGCAAGCAAGCCTAATTTACAAAAAAGATATTTGTTCTGAACTTTTTTTCATGTTTGAAAGTGTTTTGTTTGCCAAAAATTTACAAGCACAACAAATAAAAGTTTTGCAAGCAAAAATTATTATTGTTCCGTCAAGATGTTTTCAAAACCTTTTTCTTTTATGTTGGATAAGCTTTTGTTTGCAAGCTGCACATCAAAACACTTTAAGCAAAAGTTTTTGACGTACAAAACAAAAGCATTTTGCAAGCGAAACGTTCTTAAGTCCCCTTGCAGTCAATCATTTTATCACTTAAAACTCTTAATGCTGTAAAATAGCTTGAATTTAACTACACCCTTGTTTCATTTAGTATACGCGGTTCTATGAATATGCAAATTAGCTCCGCCTCCACTCACTCACACCAGGTCAGAGATCCACTCATTGACGAGATTTGTTACAAGGTAGTTAGACATCAGACAATTTCAAACCGAAATGAATTTATGGTTTGTCTTAAAGCACATTAAAATCAACACACCATAGGGTGACTTTAATATGAAACAAATTGGTGTTTTTGTTTGCTAACTGCAGCTTTTGGCTTGTTACCAGTGCACTGGTACATTTGAAATGACACTGCTGAATAATATATCCCACTATTTCTATATCTGAAGGGGTCGTATGGCATACCAGGTGACTCTGACGGTTTGGCGGTTGATGTGTCTGTGTTACTATGCGGAGGCTCAGCTGGAAGTCCTGAAGCTGACCAAGCATCCAGAGGATGGCTCAATCAAAGCTCGCTGGAGAATCAAAGGCCTGCCCTTCCACTCCATTCTGGTGTTCTTCTACAAGAAAGACAAGAACGGTCTCTACAGGTGAGTCATGCTGTAATAGCGTGTCAAAGGCAAGCCTTGCCCAAGAGACACCTCTTTGTTTAACTTTATTTGTTTTTCTTTTTAGAACATATGATGCATTCTCCACCTTTTATGTTGGCTCTGATGGACGAATACACCGCCATAAAGTTGAAAAGGTGCGGTTTGCTTGTCAGAATATCCATATTTTCCATATTCAGAATCAAAACAGGAAACGGATTGACTATTCCTCAGATTTGGGGACGGGTCATGTGATGGGTGGCGGACGAATCAAGGAAGGACACGTCATGACTGATGACACCCAATCATAGAGCCGAGGTTGAGCCTCCGATCCTTCGTTTTGTCCCGTCTTCACTAAAACGCGCTCCAGAGATTCAAAACGCGAAACGGAGCTGCGGCATTTCTAAACTTCTCCATTTTAGCTCTTTATGTTTTCTGTTTTAGTCTGGACGGGAGGTGCAAACGTAGCAAAAGGTCTCCGTTTTTAAACGAAAACGCAGTAGTGTGGACGGGGCCTTAAAGGGACTATGTAGGAATTGCTGCCATCTAGTGGTTAAAATGTATTTTGCATTTAAACAAATAGTGCTCTCCAGTCTATATAATAAAGTACACAACCAAACAATGAAAAAAAGCTTGTAATTGAGACTGAAATTAACATCGACTTACCCGTCGAGAAGAAAGCAGGACTTCAGCGTTGCCCTCCAGGAGCAGGATTGGACGCTCTTCCCTAACCGCAGTGAAGTAACCCATACTTGGAATTTGTCCTCTGCATTTAACCCATCCAATTTAGTGCTCACATATTAGGAGCCGTGAGTAGTGTGGACACGCACACCTGGAGCAGTGGGCAGACATTTACTGAGGCGTCCGGGGAACAAGTCCGACTCTCTAACCATTAGGCCACCGCTACCCCAAAATAAGTTTACTGGGGCCCTCTGGTTGAGAAACACTGCTTCATTTTGCCGCGTCTGGTAAACCTTGTCATTAAACTTGCTGTTTATCTATATTGGCAGGTTATGGAGGCTCGTCCCCCCTTGCTTCCCAAAGTGACCTCAGTGCTGGCCGGGGCTCTGGTGGCCCTGGGGATTCAGGAACACCGGCCTGCCCTCAACCTGCTCCCACTCCTGCTGTCTTCCTTCCGACAGGCCCGAGCATGAGCCGCAGAGCCAGAAGTGTGGATGTGTATGCTCAGAAGAACTTCTGTTTGGTCACACCATTAAAAAGACTGAAAAAGATGCAGCGCTGTATTGTGTGGGTTGAGTGAATGAGATGGTGGTAACTGGGGGAATATTCACAGGTACAAGAACAAACAAAAGTTAAAACTGTTCTCACTAGAAACAACGCTTTTCCATATTTGAACATCACCAAACTGGAATCAGTTACCTCAATACTCTGGTTTGTATTGCAACAGATTTCGGAGCCTAGCTAATATATGTACTCCACTATAAGGCAGGATAAGCCACTAGCCTATCATTTGAGCCATCACTAATTAGGAGGTTTAAACGCACAACTCTTTAACAAATAGGTTTTGATGACCCAGTACATTTCTGTAGAGGTAAAGCCAAGGTCTTTTAGGCTTTTAAGTATGGTGGGTTGTTAAAGTTCTTCTCAGTGATAGTAATAAATCATCAGAGGTGGTGGACTAATAGGAATCGTGCACGGTTAGTCTTGATCGGCGTACATTGTGGTAATTCATTATATATTTTTTATTTTATTTATATATTCATTTGGGTTTTCATCTGTTGCATTGATTTAAATGTTGTAGGGACTGGTACCTGCTTGCAGCGGTTTCATTTAGTAGCGAAAACCAATGAAAGATGCTGCCTTTTTCATGACCTTTGAGAGAAAGTGATGGCAGGGACTGCCTTTTGAGGGTAGTTTAATTTGTTCTGGGCTTGTACTTGTTTGCTCATCGTTTTCAATGCACAATGCAAGTTAAGTTCCCTGCGTAATAACATTGCCAAATCCGCACTGGTCTAACTTAAAAAGTCATGCCGTCCATGTAAATTTAAGCACTCTTAAGTTCACAGTTGATGCTTTCAAAATTGTTTTTCATTCAAATATGTTCAGGAGTGTATATGCAAAACTCTATCATTAATGCATAACCCATACATTGTTAAGGATAGCGGTTTGCAGATACTAAATTTGTCTCCTGGTTAACTGGTCGGTTCAATTCAGCAGTCACTGGTTCAATATTTGACTTTCAGTGCATTTGGTGTGATAACACATGCTGTCCACCCACTTACGTTACCATGTGTTTTAATGTTTCCAATTGCTTTGACATCCTGTGGTAAAGACATAAACCGAACATTTTAATCAACTTCCTGTATCATAAAGTAGTCAGAACACATCTTTCTCATATGCTTGCGCTTTTAAATGGACAATAAAGCATTAAACGTTGTCACTGTAATCTGCAATTCAGTTTCAAAGGTTGAAACAGAACCATAAACAACATGGCTGAGTCATTGTTCTGCTGTGATTAGTTTTGCGCTAATTACCCAAAAACCTGAATATGTTGTGGGACAAATAAAATGCGTACTGTCATTGATATCTTTGGTCTCTGTTTGTATGCCTCACCCTGTTCCATTTAGATTATCTACTAAATAATTAGTTGAATAGGCTGCATAAAAAAAACAACATTTTTTTATAAGGTAAAACATTGAGGATTTCTTTGAATAGTTTAAATCTCTTGGTTTTCTCTTGAAATCTCCTTTTTTATTTTATAAAAAATATTAATACTTTTACAAAGGACTTTTACATTGTTAAATGTAAAAGATTTTCTAAATGTATCAGTTTCCACACAAAAAATATGTTTTTAGTACTGATAATAAGATATCCTTAATTATAATATGGATCACTTGATCGTAATGGCTGCTAAAAATCAGCTTTGAATTCATAAATTGCATTAAAAAAATGTTATTTTAAATTGTAATATAATATTACCATTTTACTAAATATTTTTGTTGAAATAAATGTAGTCTTGATAAGCATAAGAAACTTGAAAACATCAAATTTACCCACCTTAAACTTTTGAACTAATTATTTTATACCTTTTTTTATACAGTTTAAGTCTCCTGATTTCAATGATAGTACATTTGTTGCTTGAAAATTAATTTAATATGGGTAACAGGGTAGAAAAAACATTTGTTTGTTCATTTAAAGGGATGCACTGTAAAAATGAATATGCTTTATCTAATCAATATAATTGTGGCAACAGATCACAAGCAATATTATTAATTAAATTTAACAAATTAGAATTGAGTAATAATGAATCAAATTATTCCTTAAAAGTTAACCATTTAAAATGAGTAAAGTTTACACCAAAAAAAATTAACAAAAATATCTCACTAACAGACAGACGTCAAAGATTAATTGAGAACTATTTTATTTTGCCAATATTGAAGACACCTGATGTTAACAAGAATAATCACTGAAGGAGAAAACCATAATTTTAAAACAAACACCAATCACCATAATGGTGACTGATTTATGTTTTTTTTTTTTTTTTTGGTTGTTGTAAGTTTGACTCATTTTTAAATAGTTAACTCTTAAGGAATTAATTTGATTAATTACTACTCAATTCTAATTTGTTGAATTAAATTAATAATATTGCTTTGATGAGAACAATTTTTTGATTAGATAAAGCATATTCATTTTTACAGTGTAGGACTAGGAATACATAAGTTTTACTTCTTCCTACTTCCAACTTTTTGCACATGTAAATAGAGGTTTGTTTTTTTAAGTACTGGAAAGTATGGATTTTTACTTTATTGTTCTTTTTTTATCTCTATTCTTTGTTTCATTGATTATTATTTAATTCGTATTTTTTTATTTACATGTTCAAAATAAAGATATCAAATCATTTTTTTTTTTTTACCAAAGTTGATTGTTTCAGTATTCCCCAAGTTATCCCACAATTTTAAATCTTTAAAAAAGTAATGAAACACCAACTAGAAATTACTTGAAAGTCATTGTGTGTTTTAAAAACTAAACCATAACGAGGGTGATTCTTAAATATTAGTGACCAAACATGGAGGCAGATACAGCTGTTTTTAAAACTAGAAGTAATTCTAGACTTGGATGATTTTATTCATAACAGCCACATTCATGGGCAACATGAAGTTTTTGGCATGCAAAAAAATAGCAACAAGAAACAGCTCTATGTCATCACTATGACTAAAACACTTCCAGTCCTCAGTCCTCGCATCTAATCATGTTCAACATGTCTGCATTCATCTTGGCATCCTCTCTATCTACACATTGAGCAGGTCAAGCTGGAATGAATTAGGGTTTCTTCATGTAAATGTGCCTAATACAACTGCTATTATTGTCAATATTAAAACAACTTAGTAAAACAAATGTACAGCTAATATACAATGGACATCCATGAATCCCGCCAGTGTGAAACTGACCGGTGACATCTACAAAGACTATAAGATGGACGCCATATAGACAGAAGAAAGACTTCTTCTGCCTCTATGGCCGGTCTAGTTCACCGGCTCTATATTTAGTCACTATCCACACATTTGACTATGGCAGACATCTGAGTTATGTGTCAGTTACCTATTTCAAAACAACTGGGTTCCCTCAAGGCGTGACACGATTGGCTGTTCCATTCGAGACGTCATGGTCATGGCTGTAAGCTCGACAGATGACAAGATGGATGTGTAAACGGAGCTTTCGGTTCAACAGTCTTCAGAAAAAGCTCTGTGGGTGTTGGGAAAGCGCTGGTGGTTGTAGTCTGGATCCTCACTCAGTCTTTTTTTTATATCACTCTTCACCTGGAAGACAATGGAAAGGGTTTTAAAGGTTTAAAGAAATTCAGAGAGCAAGATCACATGCATTGTTCAGATATGATCTTCTATGTAGTGAGTTGTATAGCTGTTAATGTAAAAAGTCTGCAAAGTTTCAAAGAAGTGCCCAATAAATTGAATTATCTTCTCAGGAAAGAAAGAACAGATTCTAAACTGCCTGAAAAGAGACGTCAGTAATTCAATTCTCACTTCCCGTTAAAAACCTTCCCGGTTTCTAACAAACCTGCATAATGCTAACCTGTGGTCTTTATTGGCTGCCCACTAACATCATCTACTTTGACCCACCCTCAACTACACACTGTACTTGTAGCTGAGGGCTAGAAGAGTTTGTTCATACCACTGTGTATACAAGTGCTGAGGAAGCTTCCGGAGCTAAAATTCAGATGGACGTTTCCGACATTCACTGCTAGCACACTGGGGCATCTGACCAATCAAAGCAGAGCATGATCTCAGAAAGGAGGGTTTGAAGAGACTGAGTCCTTTATCAAACCGTTCAGACACAGAGAGAAAAGAGGTGATTCTGCAATATATATTATTAGAAAGATTTTAAGTATTTTTGACCTCTGATGCATCTATTGTAAGAGATTAGGAGTCTTTAAATAGCATAAAAGGGGCACTTTAATATCCTGAACTAATAATGTGGAATTGTGGGAACAGGACCTAAATTGTGAGAGGGTGGATATGAAAATGCTATGGGAATAAGATCTCAAAAGGAAAAAACTATAATCAGACTAAAACTATAACAATAATTTCTATTAACTGAAATAAAAATAAAACATAGAAATCAGATGAGAAAATTAATTCTAATTAAATAAATTTAATAAAAAAAATTTTTTTAAAAATGATGAAAGTACATACCAAAATGTCAACTAAAATGAAAATGAAACCATAAAAATAAAAGCTAATTCAAAATATCAATGAATACTAATGTTCTCAGGATGGAATAGGTGCATTGACAATGAGTGTCAATGCACCTATTGCACCAATGCACCCCCAAAAGAAATGGTCACATTGATTTCAATGGAGAAGACTGAAGCCCGATTATTGCACTTCCTGTCTGATGTCTGCGCAGGCTCGAACTGAGCGTGACGACAGTCTGACAGTTGTAAATCTTCTAGTATCTGTGCTAAGACAATCATCTAATTCCTCAAAAATATTGTTGAAATATTTTGTCCTGTTGCTTTTATGGACTCTCTATTTATGGGCTTGCCTCCATGTCCCCCCGATTGCCTCATAGACAGTAAAAGATTGCCTGTGAGCTTCTCCTCCTGTCTATACGGTAATGTCTCTACTGTGCGACAGAAAGTCCCGTGGTTTTGACGCAATCGTTAGCCTATTTTTACAAAAACGGCTTCTAAGGGGCCGTAACGTAAGATACAAAGTAATGGAGAGTTTTATACATTGTCGTGTTTCTTTAGAAATAAATAATGTACAAATTAAGTCTTTGGACGCCTCATATCTAAAGTCAAAGTGACACCAAAATGAATGGGAGTCAATGGGATGCTAACAGCAGGTGAAGTTCTGCAACAATGATGAATTAATGGCTGATGGATTACCCCCTTGATTAGGTATGAGTTTAGTTTCTTACTTGTTGTGTGTATGCTTCCTGCAGCTCTGGTGCCTCTAGCTCCCCCTGTAGGCTGTCTGGGGCAGTAACAGGTCGTACCCCTGCTGTCCTGGCAGCTCGACTCACAGCTTCGGCTAAAGAGAGGTGAGGACCCTCTCCCTGTACGGTCTGTGAGCCACATCAATCCAAAGAAATGATATCTGATCAGTGCAGTGTAGTTTCAGTCAATTGTCCATTCAATCATTCATTCACTCACTATTGTAGTGAATATAGTTGGTGCACAGACCTTCCTCCTCTTAGCTGGCATCCCGTGCAAATAAGCATCAGACAGAGGCGGCTGTGCTTTTATCTTTCTCTGCGTCAACATGTCATGTCTTATGATGGGTACCCACTCCTGATTAACACAAATATACAAACATGCTCATTATTACTTATAGACTAGGGAGGAATAATAAACAAATAAACAAAATAGAGTCATGAATATCGAAATAATTATTGGTATTAGCTAGAATTTTAATATCAGTGCATTCCTATTCTAGCTCTGCTACCTTTGAGGTCATTTAGTGTACAACAAATGCTGACAAACCACTAAATCAATAGACACAGAAGACAATTGAGTCTCACGGGTGGAACAGTTGCCGCCCATGGCTCCGCCTCTCCAGTCGACCCCTCCCTGTCCGCGGTTGCCATGGCTACCGCTCCTCGCAACACTTCTAACGATGGCCTGCCGGGTGGTTCATCACCGTCAGCAGTGTCTCCTGAGGATGCCATGACTTCCTCTGCAGTGGTGGCAGGAGCAGGAGACAGACCCTCCTCCATCTGGAATATATAATTACATATTACTATCACAACATACACTTCATAATGCAGACCCACACCCAGATAAAAACACAAATAAATCTTTTGTAACATTATAAATGCATTTACTTTCTGCTTTAGTCTATTTAATAGGTTCTAAGAAAAAATTCTTACAAAAAAATGATTTCAAACTTTTTTTGGTCCCACTTTATATTAAGTGGCTTTAAGTACTATGTACTTACATTTAAAAATAAGTACAATGTACTTATTGTGTTCCTGTTGTATTGTAAAACACTTTTTGCTGCTATTGAGGTGTGATATGGGTAAGGTTAGGGACAGGTGTGGTGGTATGGGTAGGTTTAAGGGTAGGTTAAGTGTAAGGGATGGGTCAACTGTGTAATTACAGATGTAATTACATAAATTAGTTGCAGCTGTAATTACATGCTGGTATTCTAAAAATATAAGTACAATGTAAAAACATGTATTTACACAAGTCCATTGTATCAAATTATTTGTTTCAATGAAAGTACATGGTACTTAAAGCCACTTAATATAAAGTGGGATCCTTTTTTTATTACAATAAAGTAATATAGTGTATATAATTGTGTATATAAAGTTGCATTTATTTTCATATGTTATACTCAGCTCATTCACAAATAATAATGTTCTGTCACTTCCTCTCATTCTGTTGAAACATACCTCAATATTCATGTCATCTGAATGGTGGCTTGCTTGTGCATCTGACTCTGTTCTTTGAGACGACTCGCTCTGTACATGAAAAAGATAACAGAAGCATATTCAGCTCTGTATTCTGTGGCTCAGTTTGGGAGTGAATCCTGATGAGGGTGTGAATCTAAATCAGATATGTCCAAACCTGTTCCTGGAGGGCCACTATCCTGCCAACATGAACTAAAAACACCTGAATCAGCTAATCAAGTGTGATGTGGGTGCAGTGTGCAATTACATACAGGAATAAATTCCTTTTTTAATTGGTTATTATACATGCTAGTTTAAATGCTAGTTTAAGATCAATCTTTTCCAGTGTTTGAAAGTTTGAAATGATTATTAAACAGCAAACACTACACAAACTATGCAAAAGCGGCAGCCCTTCCTGCTCATTTGTTTTTATTCACTCCTTCAAGTGGACTATATTAGTGGAATAGTGATTGTGGGTATAGGGGATGATTTCAGACACAGCAAGTTTTCAGGCAAGTGGGTTGGAGCTAAAAATTTGCAGGACGTTGGCCCTCAAGGAGCAGAATTGGACACGCATGATCTAAATTAATGACCTGTGTATAGATGACGTAATTCTGGATCTGGTCCTCGGTGATTGGGTTGTGCTCTAAAATAACATGCAGCCTCATGGTCATCATACTGGTCAACCAGTTCACCAGACTGGGGTTCACTTCTGCTGACATTCTCCTCTGATGAGCAAGGAACAAACATGAACGCATCAAAAGATATGTATTTTATGCAACACCAAACCATCTTCATGAGGATGAATCAATGGATCTTACAATTCGGTGGTTGATGACAGTGGTTAAAGCTCTTTGCTCTCCTCTTAAGCAGAACAGATTGAGGGCCAAACACTCAAACAGACCCTGAGTGCACAGATACAGCAAGCGCTGGCCAAACGTGTTATCTGGACACACATTAGAAACAGTGTTGTTGTTAACCAAAACTATTACAAATTGTTTTTGTTCATTTAAAATAAAGCTGAAATGAAATAAGTATTACATGGAAAAATTTGGCTAAAATTACTAAAACTAAACAGAGATAAATGCATGGGGTCATGAACTGCAATTTTTAAATATATATACTGTTGGCAAGACTTTTACATAAAAAATAAAATTGAAAAAAAAAAAAAAACATAATTTAGAATAGGCTATTTTTCTATTCTGTTTTTGACAGGATGACTTGAGGTGCTTCATGTAAACGAATTATGAATGAATGCAGTATCTTTCTTATATTCATCGTTTATCATTTTATGTAAAGTGAGTAGATATCAAACAATCTTAATGCTAATAGACAAAGCAATGGTGACGTGGTTAAACATGGCACATGACATCATATTGAGACAAAAATCTAAATGAGTCAGTTTGGGAAAAAAAAACTGTTTTCGGCCTAACAAGGAAGATTTGAGTTCTGAAACTTACAGGATATTAGTATTATACAATGACCTCTTATAGGTCAAAAGATAAAGGGAAAACGGATTTTTAACTAATGACCCCTTAAAGCTATCTAAAAATAGAAAATTATAAAACAAACTAATTAAAAAAAATGGAAAAAGCACAAATTAAATAAATTATGAAGACATAAAATTATATATATATATATATATATATATATATACACACACACACACACTGTAATTATATATAAATAATACTAAACACTGATGAGAAAGTTTCAAAAACAATGTTTGCAAAGTGGAATTTGAAAATTAGGGCGGATCAGTTACGTCACCTGTACAGCGCAGAATGTGAGTAGCCATGCGAGTGAACTGTTGTCTCAGGAAGGACATGTTGGTTTGGATAATGTCCACCCCCTCTCGAACAGTCACAGTGGACTTGAAACAAATAAGGCAGAGGGACAATCAATTAGCATCTGATGAACAAAATGTTACAGGATAAATCGGCAAACAAGACTTACAAAACTCTCTGCGATGTACTCCTCTAGTCCATTGATCAGATCCTCAGAAGCACTCTAAATACCAAAAACAAAACCATCAGCCTTTGCAATATTCATTCAATGGGAAAGTGATGTTTATAAGTGCAAAGATCAGTTTTACTGTGTTTGTGATACTGTTAAGAAATCGTATTCATTTTTATGAAGTGTCCAATTCAATGAATCAGTGGGTCGAAAAACTCTATGATTGATTTGATTGCATCATGACTCAAAAATGTCCCCTTTAAAACATGAACAAACTGGAGAGCTGCTTTATAGTAGAAACTTAAACTATTATATTTGAAAGTGACCTAGCTTTGAAGCAATCTATTGTATAAATTACTATATTAAAAACTCATGCACTCGTGACTAGGGTGCTAATTGATTTGGGAGTCAGCTTTAGGTAAAATATAACTAAAAGTTTGTACCACACTGAACATATCTGACAGTATACGAGATGTAGAACTGATGTAATGAAGGTCACTTATGAAAGCGGCATGAGCTCAGACTCACAGCTATGTTGGCATCACTGGGCTCTCGGCCCTGCAGATAGTGCTCTGTGAAGAAGGCTGTGAGTTGGGGTTGGATGCGGCTCAGAGGCTGAGGATTCCCATGCAGAAGCAGAACCATGTCCACCATTGAGAAACTCTGACAAACCAGAGACAGCAGATCTCCAAAAAACCCTACCAAACCAACACAGGCAGTGAGTCATAAATTGTGGCATTGTGCTACTTTTGAGTTGCACTACAGTAACACGGAAACGCTTACCCACTGCATCTCCAGCTCCAGGCGTGAAGAGGTTGCTGGTCTGAGAAAGTCTCTGGATAAATTGGGCGATGCTCTCAGTGTTGCCTTGGCCAGCCCCCAGAGATCCCATCATGGTGGACAGGACACCCTGCACGATACCAGTGAAAAGCTCAGGGCTGAGGGTCTCTCCACCTCCACTGGGAGGCTGAGAGGCAGTAGTGGGGGCGGCTCCTGAAGGGGCAGGGGGTGTGGCTTGTGAGGGTGGAGGCTGCTGGTTTGGTGGAGGAAACACAGGCTGACCAGACTGGAAAGAAAACAGGGCATTCGAATTGACATTTTTGCTAAGATCAGACTGCAAAGACAGAGGAAAGCACTAGTGATTGACCGATATTGATTTTTTTTTTATGGCAGATGGCCAATATTTAATTTAAAGGTCGTAAAAACACATGCATAACAATTTCTGAAATGAAATGTATATTTATTTGGCATTTTATATACTAGATCTAGGGCTGTCAAATGATTAATCGCATCCAAAATAAAAGTTTGTGTTTACATAATATATGTGGGTGCACTGTGTATAATTATTTTGTATATATATAAAAACACACATGTATGTATATTTAAGAAAAAAAAATTATTTATATATAAAATATTTATATTTATATATAATATAAATTATATATAAATTCATACACAGAATATACATGAAAATATTTCTTAAATATATACAAGCATGGGTGTGTATTTATATATCTAAAATAATTATACACAGTGCCCCCACATATATTATGTAAACACAAACTTTTATTTTGGATGCGATTAATCGCGATTAATCGTTTTGACAGCCCTAACTAGATCATTTGAAAATGAAATGAAAAAATCCATGTGAACTTTTAATTAATGTTGAAATTAATCAGATTTATGCCTTAGATGGCAAATTCTTTAATCTGTAATCCTAATATAGCATTTTACACAAATAAAGAAAATACAAATGAGTAAAAAGGAAGTAAACACAAACAGTGTACTCAATAATTTGGTCCGTCTATGTTGCACTGGGAATCCTATTTTTTCACAGCCAATTTGACATGACAACAATTTAGGGGCCAAATGGATATAGTACAGCCTAGTTTGAATCAAAGATTTAAAGTTTGTCGATCATGTGTGTTCAGAGACAGAGAAACTCTCCTCTTTGTATACAATTCACATGGACCAACCATTACGCAGAGTTCACACTTTTTTTTTCAGTCTAAAATTGCACTCTTCAGAAGATCTCACAGCTGGATCTCAAAAGTTTCCAAAACTAAATATTAGCTATTCAAAAACTTTTAGTTTAACTAATGCGTTGTCAAAACAATCCCGCTGCCATCACATCGGGCAAACAGAAAAACTTAATAATAAAAAAAAATAATAAAAAAATGCTGATATATCGGTATACCACAAAAATAAAATAAAAAACACCAACCTGAATGAACTCAGACAAGCCTTGGATGAACGTAGGGACACCTGGAATAGTCACTGTAATGGAGGGAGCAGCACCTCCAGACACTCCTCCACCAGCTCCCGCAATTCCTCCCAGGAGAGAGCCCAGAAGCTGAGCTAGGTTATCTCCTGGGTTACCCTCTTGGGACTGACCCACAGACGCAGTGCTGGTGGTGTGGGTGGACGTCTGACCGGACGTGTTGGCAGAGGTTGGAGGAGCAGTGGAAGAAGAGAAAGAGGAGGAGGAAGAAGAGGACGAGGAAGAGGTAGATGTGGAAGTAGAGAAAGAGAAAGACTGGGAGGATGAGGTAGAGGACGTCTGATCCCCTGACAATGGAAAACAAAATATGTTTAAGCTTTGTGTTGCTTAACACAGGAACTGAATAGGTAAGGACAACTTACCTGTGTGCAACGGCATCAAAAGCTGCCCAACCAAACCACTGACCATCTGCGTGAGAGGAGAAGACATCATAGGATTGCCCTTGATTGAGGAATGAAAATGGAACTATGAGTTTTGGATGTCTCCAAAATACAATAATGGAGGGCTCGCTCAACAATAAGGACTGAAAAATGGCTCTTTGGTCAAAAAAGGTTCCCGACCCCTGGTTTAGACCAACCTAAAAAAATTAAAGCACTATTTCATTTGTAACTTTGTTATGTAATATTTCTTTGTGATGTTGCTTCTAATTTGTTTTATAACGTCTTAATTTATTGACTGCTTCCTTGTCTTTAATCATGTTTGAAATTTATATTGATTGTAGTTTTTGCTATGTTATTGAAATTAGAATTGAGAATTTCACTGGCATCTAAATTTTTGGTGTCATAATCTTATTTATTAGAATGCATAGTTACATAGGTCAAAAAAATGAATATTTTATTTATTTATTCGTTTTTTTTCGCAGTGTTGCCAATTGAAAAATTTGGGCAAGTAAAAATCTGAACCACTGTTGCCACTAGACCAGTAGAATTGAGCCCTGTAATGTAACAAAGTTTCATACTTGATTAGTCTGTTGTCCTGCTGAGGGAGGCACTGTTGCGCGCAGGTTGATGGTGGTCCCCCTGGTATTCATGGGTTGGGGGATGCGTGGAGATAAGGAGGGGCGTGTGATAACCACCCTGGCCTGAGGTGGCGGAGGGGCCAGGTTTTCTCCACTCTGGGCATTTGTGCCAGCAGTGCCCTGCTGCTGCCCCTGGTGTCCAGCAGAGGCTGCAGTTGCCATGGCGACCGCCTGCTGGGAGATCTGATGCATGATGGCCTGCATGAACTCTGGCGGCAAACCTGGAACGTGGATTGGCGCCGTGGTGCCTTTAGAGAACAGAGACAAAGAATTCAGTGAAGAGATACTTTTAACAATGCTGACAAATGAAACTGCTCTAAGTCTGAATTCGACACAAGACTACAGACAACCGACTAAAATAGCTGCTTTTTATCTTAGTGGACAAATAGTGCTGAATCACCACTCAAACTGACATCATTTTCTCACCCTCATGTTGTTCCAAACCTCTATGACTTCTTATTTAATTCTTACATGGAACACTAAAGGAGGACTTCTGAAGAATGTCCAGAGCAGTGTTAACTAAAACTATTAAAAAAAGAGTTCATTAATTGAAAAGATAAAATATAAATATTAGTTCAAAAACTTATGCCTAAAAAACTTTTGAAATGTTGCCTTGGAAAATAGGAATAAAGTAAGTTAAATTTAAACCACTAAAATTATTCCAATAAAAACTGGAAAATAAAACAAATCAAAGCTAAATAGGAATATTTAAATAAACAAAAAATAATAAAAATGAAAAAGGCACATAACACAATTGCTTTATTTCATTTAAAATGAAGATGAAACCTGAAATGATATAAAAGATTATATTTATATTTAATACAGATAAAAAAAAAAAAAACTAAAATAACAGAGAGCCTGTACTTCAAATGGAGCTCATCAACCCTGGTCCAGAATTATTTTTTTAGAAAAAACAAATACTAGAAATTATGTAAATATTAGTTTTTTGTCCCATGAAAGACAGGAAGTTAAATGGGTTTTAAACAACATGAGGGCCTGCAAAGGATGGTAAACTTGAATTTTTTTGAGTGAACTATTCCTTTAAGACACATATCACATGTTAATGTTGGCACAGCAGGTTACTGACTATAGAGAGAGGTAGAAACTAACCAGTCTCTCCAGCAGCGCTGGGGTTCTGTTGCCTTTGGCCCTGCGATCCACTGTCTGAATCTGCTGCACAGAAATGCACAGATCAGTGGCTGGCAGTTACACTACAGCCACCCATTCCATCCAGGTCAAGCAACTATTTTAAATTGTAACAATCAGAATGATGAAGACAAATATTTGGGATCTTTAGAATTGAAGCAGACCTGGAATGGGCAGCACGGCTGAAACACAGTGCTAAATCACTGGGGTCTAATTGTGTGGGTTGGTTTGTTTGTTGGCATACCATCCAGGTTCATCTGCATCATGACCACTGGCTCCATGGTTTGATGAGTGATTCTGATCACTCTTGGAGTCCCCTGACCTGTCTGTTGACTGGCTCCGTTCGGTGGAGGAGGAGGTGCAGGTGCTTGACCCTGTTGCTCTGATTGGTTGCTGGGCTGTGAGGATTGGGTATGACCCTCGCTTGTCTGTCTGCTGTTTGACGTCATGGTCACAGTGGGGCCTAGATTCACCTTCAAGATGACATATTTTACAAGGTTGACTGTTTGATATGAACATCATGAATTAGTTTTGAACACATAGTGGCTAGCTCACCGGAATGGGAATATGGGGCAGTCCACTCTGCAGCACGACAGGGGAGGTGGTGTAGTGAGACATCGGTCGCACCACATGCAAGTGGCGGGGAGGCTGAGCAGATAAATTGCACCGAAGGTCACTCAGAGACACCAATGTATTGCCAAGGAGATGGAGTGACTCTCCAATCAAATTGAGAGTGCGCTGATCTTCCTCACGTTCTTGAGTCTGTCCGAGAAAACAGCTTTTTAGAACATGAACACTGATATTTATAGCACATGTCAGTTATTTAGCATTATAGAGCATACATTGTTATTGTAGTCAGCAGAACTAGCGGCTCCAAGGATGGAATGTGTTCTTTCCATGAAAGGACGAAGGCGCTCCTCGACCCTTCGCACCTCTGAGAGAACCTCCACCAACTCTAAAGGGCTTGGGTGACTGTTGAGAGAAAGAAAAATGTATTGGAGACGTGATCTGACACAATCAGAAAATGGAAGGAATCAAGTTAATACTTAATTAACCCTCTGATGGTCTTCCTTTATGAGTCACGTCCTGGGCCTTCCCGGTCAGAAGTGACCGGAGGCCTAAAAATGAAACTTCTTCCATCCCAGTAAAACCAATGCAATTTATTTTTGTTCTATAATATTTATTCTTTTTAATTTAGTATTTAGAGACAATTTGATTGAATTTATTAATATCTATTCTAATTTAATAATATAATATCTAATCTATTTTTTTCAATGGAAATATATATATATGTATGGCTCTCTATGGAGAGGCATGTGAATTCCCCAGCTGTTTATGAACACTTTTTTTTTGGTGGATTTGAATATATAATTGAAACAATCTCAAAAACTATTTCTTATTAAAAAATTGCAATAAATAAATAAATAAAATAAAAAATTGTGAATTTTTGTGTTTTTGTCAATTTCCCATTAATTTCCTATGGGGGTCATTTTTGACCAAAGACCAAAATCGTGACTAATTTTTTTACGACCACTTAGCATGCTCGGATCATGAACTCAATTTTTTTGTGTGTTCACATACCTAATGCCAGAAATGTCACCAAGTTTCGTAACATTCAGATGAAGCTGTGATTTTTAAAAATTCAAAACAGATTTTTTGAAGTCTGAATTTATTGGTGTGTATGTGTATAAAAGTGTGTTTGTGTGTGTGTGTGGGTGGGTGGGTGTAAATTTTTTGTATTCTTGATGTTGTAGAGTGTCACCCCTTTACTGCGGTATACTTCTTTTAAGAATCGTGGCCGATTTGTAGATTTTACAAACAAAAATTCAGAGAAGTTTTTTTTTTTTGCAAATTTCCCATTCATTTCCTATGGGTCCACGAGTGTGACTATTTTTTTTACGACCACTTAGCATCTTCGGATCATGACCTCAATTTTTTTTTCGTATTTACATACCAAATGCCAAAAAAGTCACCAAGTATCATAAGCTTCCGATGAAACTGGGATTTTAAATAAATCGGAACAATTATTCGATCAGAAGTGACCGAGGACCATCAGAGGGTTAATACTGTCATTCAGCAAAGATGCATTAAGCGAGGACAAAAGTAAAAGTAAAGACATTTATAATGTTACAAAATTTGAAACCACATGAATACGACAAGTACATTAAGCACTTGGCACTCTTTTTTCATGTTCTTTATCCTGAACATTTTTTTTTTGTCTTTGACCCTAATATACTTCTCTTACTTGGGTCCAGAATGAGTCGTTCCTTCTGTCTGTGAAGGAGAGGAGGAGGAGGGTGGAGGTGAGGAGCTGTCCATTGGTTGTGCTGAGAATGATGACGATGAAGGCGGCGTCTCCGGCTGATTTGATTGACCCTGAAAGTAAGCATCATCCTGAAACATTATTTATCCATGTACAAGTCAGAAATCAAATAAGATAGTTTTACTTGATATACATGTTTGTTCTGTACCTCAAGTCTGTGGATTAAAGCCTGAGTCTCTCGCAGCAAGCTTTCAGCCAGCTGCAGCCTCATCCTAGGCTCGCTCTGCACTGATTGGTCCACGTTGATATGGACATCCACAGAGCCACTGCTCTGTGAGAGGAAATAAATGACTGAAGATGTGTCCAGAGATAACCTTTTGTTTTAAACAAAAGGCTGCGACAACACAAAGCACAAGTGCTTCTGAGACAAACATTCAGGAACATTGCTTATAACGTTCATTATTGTGTAAATATACACTGCCCGGCCAAAAAACGTTGCTGTTTGGGTCTATGAATGGACCATAGTTGTTGTGATAGCATGTTGTAGGTTTGACAACAGTTCTTCTAACCCTAATTCATGGAGTGTGTAGCTTTTCATTTCTTAAACAAACCATGTAGGAAGACACATGATGACCATATTCCAGAATAACAAATGTCAAGATTCATCAGGCTCAAATTGTGAAATAATGGTTGGGAGGGAGCATGAAGGAGTCACAGATGAATTGGCACCTCTAAGTCCAGATGTTCAATTAATTGAAAGTCTTTGGGATGTGCTGGAAAGGACTTTACAGAGTGCTGGATTGCATTGTCAATACAAGATCTGGATCAAAAACAAATGCACCTCTTGATGGAAATAACATCACAACATTTATTTCCATTAAGAGGTGCGTCAGTTTTTGGACAACATCTTGTATTGACAATGGAGGAGTCTGTAAAGTCTATTTCAGAAATGAAAAACTACACGATCCATCAATTAGTGTTAGAAAGGAGAACTGTTGTCAAACATAAAACATGATAGAAAAATAATAATCACTGAAATCATAATCCAGGCATAGACTCTTACTCAATAGCCTACTTAAATACAAACAGCAACCTTTTTTGGCTGTGCAGTGGGTAGTGTATAATAGGTGAAATTAGGTTGACTTACTCCATTGCTAGTGCTTACTCTAACATTACGTCCCATTTCTCCAACACCAGCCAACATTTGCTGCATTGACATCTAGAGGGGTGAAGAAATGCATATTTTCTTTGTATATATTACAGTGGATGTGTGAGGTTAAAGGGATACTCCACTTTTTTTGGAAATAGGCTCATTATCCAATTCCCCAGAGTTAAACAATTGGGTTTTACCATTTTCGAGAGTATTCAGCCGATTTTCTGATATTTAGAAGAATATCAGTAACCAGACAGTTTCTGGTCTCATTGACTTCCATGGAAGTCAATGAGAACAGAAAATGTCTGGTTACTAAAATCCTTCTAAATATCAGAAAATCGGCTGAATGGATTCAAAAATGGTAAAACTCAAATGTTTAACTCTGAGGGAGTTGGAAAATGAGCCTATTTCCAAAAAAAGTGGAGTATCCCTTTAAGTGATCATGTTTAGCAAACATGTGTCTCTTGACGTAAGGAAAGCACAGTCACCTGTATTTGCTGTGAGTCCATTATATTCACAGGCAGGTTAAAAGTGCCCAGCATGACATAGTTGTTTGCATTACGGTCATGAGAAGCTCCTGGAAAAGTGGTGGACTGAGAGGAAGTGGATCCCCCATCTGTTGCACCCGAGGAGCCAGAAACTCCACCTCCTCCACCCCCAGACTGATTGCTCTGAGGAGGTGCTCGCTCCACAAGATGAATGACCTTCCCATCAACATCTGAAAAACAGAAAGGCTGTGGTAGAAACAAGCTTGATAAAAAAATATATATTTATACCATTAAAATCACGCACAGAAAAAAAAAAAAAAAAACAGATAATCACAGTGGAGATCACTAAACCTTTTTTTCATATCATTAGTGTTTTTGTTTTTTTTTGCAGTGCAAAAAGAGCTTGTGCTCATCATGGTTGGGAAGGTTAAGCTTTGCGGAAAATTGGGTGGAAAAGGTATTCAAAAAAGAAGAAAGAACAAAGAAAAATTTAACATTTTGGAAATTGGAAAAATTGGAAATTTTGGAAATGTCAAATGAAAAAAAAGAACTAAAAAGGATAAATAGTCAGCAGATGATAACAGATTATTATTCTTAATTAATTGAAACGAGGAGCAATTGTGATCACGTTAAAAATACAATTATCAGCCATACTTTGTCTGATTTTACTGAAATATTATAGATCTATTATATATAATGACTACTCTTACTGTTTATGCCATATGGTAAAAACCATAAGAGTAGTATGTATGTATAAACTGTCACCTGTTTATTACCTGAATGGTTCAGTAGCACCTCATTGAAGTACATGAGATTCAGGGGGCGGAGTCGGATCCAGATCTGAGGGGTGGAGTTGGGTAGGTTTAGGGATCAGGGGGGTGGAGCTGGGTAGGTTTAGGTCTATGTAAGGTGGGAGGAATTGGATCTGGATCCGACTCCTCCCTGTGGATTTCATGTTCTGCAGGGAGGACCATCTCGAATGAATCAGTGTTTGGAAAGAAACAGTTGTGTGCACCAACTGGCGCAGTGGCACAAAAAAAAACAGACAAGCGCAGTAACACAAACAGTGAAAAGTACTGCGAAAACAGACATCAAGGCTTGACTCACTGTATTCTGCAAGTGTCCTTTCATCCTGCAGCACTTTACCCTGGTAAATCAACCTCTGTTTATCCACCGGGATTTCAACGGAGGAAGCAATGTGCTCTTTAAACTGCTTCACTGTCCACTGAGAGAAAGAAAGAGAGGTGACAATCAGATAGTGAACTTCGACGTAAATGATTTATCAATGTAAAGTGTATTCATCAGCAGTATTGGTTCATATTCTACAAAGACACTTTGTGATTTAAGGTAGTCATACTAAATAATCATAGCGCAAATGAATTCCTCTTGACTGATAAACTAGAACACACACCTCTCCCCTGACAGTGAACGTCCTGCTCTGGGAATCGAGAGTTTTCACGGTCACCTCTACGGCTCTTGGTTCCTCCATGACTTGAAGTTTCTGTAACATGACGAGAGGATGAAGAATGTTTCCAAAAATTATTGCAAGCTTTAAAATTACCAAATAAATGCTATGTAACACATCATTTACACAACTAGAAGCGAGAACCCATTTAAATCAAATAAGCTGACAAACGTTAACGTTACTAGTTTTACCACGTATTTTGTCGCGATAGAAACGTCGTAAACTGGTAATGCAACTTAGTTGTGAAATAGGATAAGATAGTAATAGGAGGGTTCACTTCTCATTGTGTCTCTATAGTAACGTCAGGCGCTACTAGTGCTGAAACTTAGATGGCGTGAAAATAACAAACATCGTAACTAACACACATATAATAGATACAATCCACATTGACGTACTTCATTTTAATACTGCGTATAAGAAAAAAATAATCACAGCTATTCTTAAAAACACAAATATTTTACACTTGTTATTCATTAGCTGCTGTTAAACTAAACACAACTGCTAATATGTACCAGGCTAACAGTTGTTAGCTAATCGGTTGATAATTCCAGGGAAAAAAACTAACACCAAATATGAATAGCAGCAGTGCATAGGAAATGCAAAAGATTAACTTAAACACCTTACTTTAATGGATAACTGTGGTAGTTCGGCGACCTAAGTGTTATTTATGCTATTTTATCCCACACACCGGTTATTGGGACATGGCTAGCTAAACAGCTAGCTAATCCCAAATCGGTGCTTTGCCAGGAAGTGATGTCATGCTCTCAAAATAAATTGCGATTTCAAAATAATGTTGCGTTCATAGCTGTTTTATCAAATTGTTGTTTAAAACATGAATCATAAACATGTAAAATTAAAATAAATAAAATTATAAAAAATAGTTTGAAAGGCAAAAGCTTTGTGTAGAAAGTAATACATACATTAAGTGATTTATCGATGAATAATTAAAATAATGATTATTGTGTTCATCAGGAGTTGATTGATGTTGAAATGTTGAGAAAGCTTAACATTTTTAAGAAAAAACATTTCTTAAAAGTGAAATTTTCAAATGTTTTGTGACCTCTCTAATTTCCAAATTTATTTTACTGTCTATGGTAATTGGTAATTATATAGCCACCTGACTAGGCTGGTCTGTGTGTGCCATTTCACAAAACTAGAATACTTTCTGAATCTATAAGCTATGTGCTTTTTTTTTTGAAAGGAAAATGTAAACCACGACAAAGAAGAATTAGGGAGAATCAATAAATTATGAATTATTTACTCCCATTGTGTGAATAATATGTAATCATATAATCAATAAAAAGTTCTGCAGTCTGATAATGAGTATTTTAAAACTGTATATAATCTAATTACAAGTAAGCCTACTTCATTTTTGGAATCTGATTACGTAATCCAGATGACATGTAATCAGTTAGGCTACTAATGTAATTACTACCCAGCACTGCTGACAGGGAAATAATGAGATTAGCATATCTTATGAAAGGGCGGATATTAGCCTACATACGATTATAATTGGGGAGACAAATGAGGAATAATCATTGCATTTAAGAAGTTTATTTTGTGACAAACGAAACCGATACGAGGGAAATATTTGAAAACGGAAAGGCTTGCCATCCGGTTGCTTGGAGAAGCTAAAATGCGAGTTTTAATGCCATTAGCTAATGCACACCAGTCGTTTGGATTTCAGCAAATCACTGTGGGAGAACGGAAACAGCAGGGTTAATATTCATGAGCCCAACAGCCTAACAAAGCAATAATTATGCAATATAGCCTACCTGAGGGAAGACGACGCCATCAAAAAGACTCATGTGACTGTTGTGACTGTGAGAAATGTTATTCAACAAATAAAATATTTTAAATCTAAGTAACTTTTACCCTGTTGTTATATCCGGATATCATTAATTTTAGTCTTTTCCCCAAAAAAACATTGAATGACAATGTCTCACCACTATATAATTCTCCAAGTTTTGTGTAAAATGAAAATGAATATGACCTTTCATTCTTTCATTCATACATTGTTATGTGGACTGATACCAAAAACCCAGACTAGACTGACTTTCCTGCAAAACCACAAACCAGTGCAGGCTGATTGAAGCCATTGTCAGCAGGGGTGAAATGATTGGCACAAAGCTCAGAGTGGCCTTAAAGTGTACCAATTTGTAGGAAAATTGCACTTGTGAAAATGTGTGTCCCTGATTTTAGGTCTACATTTATACAATTCTCCCATCACACTTCGGATGTGCTATTGCCCTGCTGCCATGACAACAACATTTATCATGACATCACCAGAGTGACTCATACTGCACAGGTCTGAAAAGGAGAGAGAGAGGGGGAGAGAGAAATGTGACTTTGTCTGACAGCATTTCCCTAATCAGTAAAGATGACAAACAACACACAGCCGGAGACGAATTTCAGTAGACATCCACATATTTAATTCCCTATGTAACAAAAATAAGTACACGTCTTTGTTCAAGGAGCTTTACGATATTGAAAAAGTGAACAGAAAACCAGACATTTGGAAATGCACATCAACACGTACAGTACAGAAAGCGAATTGTATTGCATGACTGGACACAATGAATCCCTTTTTAGTATTTTTTTTTTTTGAGGACATAATCAGAATATGCAAGGGGTGGTTGTACATGTGAACTTGCATTACTTTTTTCAAGCTGTATTATAAATGTGTGCATATATATTATATGTGTACATGTGTTATAATATATATTAAATATTTATATTTTTTTCAAACACATAATTACATTTTATTAACCCTATATCCAATTTTATGCTTTATAGTCTTTGGCACCAAATCTCTCATTGGACTTAAGCAGTGGCATGTATAGTCTATTTAGTGATGCACATTGCACAACGTCCACCAGGCCCACTTTGCACTTCCCATAATCATTACCCGTGACAATAACTGTGTTTATGTAATCTAATCACAGTGATCATTAAGATATCAGACCATACATGTTAGTACAGATCTGAACTGCGGTTGTGGATCAAAATCAATGTCTTGAAAACTGCTGCCATTAAATTTGACAGTCCCTGGTGAAAAAGAAGTACACTTTTAGAATAGTTTATTATTATTATTATTATTATGAAAAGAATATACTTTAACACATAGTGAATGTAATGTAATGAATGTTTAAATTGGAATTAAATGCATTTAAATGAACTACAGTGCTTTTTTGGCCTGCCTATTTTCATAATTTCTTTTTTTTTGTCTGAAATTTGTTTAAAGTGCTGACAAGTACCGACAAGCATGTATTCACTAAAATACACTTCATGTCATTTCTGTTGAAGTGTACTTTAAAAGAGTATTAAAACACAGTGATTTAAAATGTACTTTAAAGTAAAACTTTTAACTTTACAGCCTACTTCTTTTTCACGAGGCACATTCAGCACAAGAAACCTACTATGTAACACAACAAAAAAGAGACTGCAACGTCGTAAAACACCGACAGGGGTGTGTGAATGTGACAGGAAATGCATCCCACGTGGATTTCACAAGATTGTGAGTAAAAGCAAGTAAAGAAACTGCTGAAACTCCTGTTACTGAAAATGTAACATCACAAGATATGCTGCAAAATGAACTGCAGTGATCTATTGCTAAACTACATTTCCTATTGAAAAAATAAGTCACTTAGATAAAGCTAAAATGATTATCTGAACATGAATAATCATTGCTATTGTGTAGCACAATGTTTTAGTAAGACATCCTCATTGTGATCTAGAAAGTATTTCATGATTTGAGGGATTCTTGCTAAAATTCACAGATTGGATGGCTTTCCCCCTGGACCTACATCACATGGGGATCTTATTTGGACCCCATGAAAGCCCCGACAGCCCTAGTTCTGATCAAAAACATATGCTGAATTCAGAACCACATACTAGCATACTACTCTTCTCATATCGTTCAACGGTAGAAAAAGTAGAGTATGTAGATCAAATTCAGCAATAGATTTATGAGGGTCTTTCGCTGAAGTTAACATCTTTCACCACAGGGAGGCAGTCTAAAACTAAAGCTGAATTGCCTCTACTCACAATGTAGTGCAACAGTATTCTCAAGTTAAAGCGCAATAGTAACATTGACAGGTACTACACATTCTGCGTCTGGTTTACATTTGTGTTCACTTATATTACAAGAGTAAAGAAAGGTAATTCAACATTGACAATATTCATACAATTAAAATCCTTTTGGCGGACACTTTGCTAAGCTTGTGAAATAGGAGATGAATGAATGAAGACTAAACTAGAGACAAAAACAGCTCACCAGCCATACCAGGTGACGACAAACACGACGGCGTAATACTCCTAGCACTGGCGTGAAGATCATAAGAAAGAATTAATACAAAGGTTGAGGCATTTGTGTTCTCTTCCGTGAACTCACACTCACACACCGCGGCTTTCGCACCAGATTGCAAAGAAGAAAATGCACACGTTAGTTTCCCTCTTTCACAGACAGACCCACATACATAAGTACAGTAAAGTTGCTGTTGTGTTAGCACACGAATCATTGCAGCTGTGTCAGAATACGAAAGCAGTTCTAAGAGAAACATTTACATATTAAGCATGTGTATAGGCATTATGTACAAAATGTCTTCATGTACATATATTGTCAGTATCTAATAAATGCTATTCTTCATTTTCTGGCATGATCCGTCACTAAATATCACCCTTACTCAGCCATGGCTTTATAGTTTTATCTCAGCCAATAACACGATTAGAAGAGGCTGTGCTTTGTGATGGTATCATCAGATTATGGCAATGTTTTTTTTCTAACAGTATTACTCGAGTGGGGTAGAGCGCTGTATATGAAGGCACCCGCAAATGTCAAAGGATTCAGTCCTGCCCAGAACTCTGTGCTTTCTACATTTCCCCTCTCTAATGCTCTTCCTCAGGCATTTTGCTGCTCTGACATTTTCAGTGCAGACATAATAAATTCAAAATATCATATAATATGTAATAGGGATGCACGGTATAAATATTTGGCGGATACCAATAAGCAAACAATTATTGTTATGGCCAGTGAATATGGAAGCCCCATGAAGCCATGCATTTTTCTTTTTTCCTTTCTCGTGAACTGACACTTCTAGATAAATGAGATAAATGAACAACATATACAGTACTACTTTGTCTAAATAAACTAAAAAAAGGGTGTTTTAAATGCTACAGGTAAATTTGGGCATCACATTATAATGTAGAAGGGAAATTCATTTTGAGAGCTGCTAAAGATTGCATTTAATAAATTGTAGAGCCAGACCGATATATCAGCAGATCGATATTATCGGCCGATATTATGCATTTTCCAAACTATCGGTATCGGTAGTTATGATGCCGATAAATGAATATTTCAAAAATAAAATAAAAACGGATGAAACACGTTTTAACCATGTCATGAGTGTTGGAGTTGTAAAGTTTGTCCACCAGAGGGCACTCTACATCGTCCCTGCT
The DNA here is from genome assembly GCA_038021265.1 of Cyprinella venusta. NCBI lineage: Eukaryota > Metazoa > Chordata > Actinopteri > Cypriniformes > Leuciscidae > Cyprinella > Cyprinella venusta. Next base: position 5,225,024 of record CM075878.1, read on the forward strand.
AACCACAAAGCTAGCTAATGCCACTATCATCAGTGGAAGACCACTAACGTTAACATTAATGAGCTTTGGTTCCTCTGTTCTGTTGCGACAAAGAAACAAGTTTCTTTTTAAAATGCATTATCATATTATTTCAGTTAAAACTCATTCATAACTACAAATAACTAATGTTAGGGAAAATGTTTTGTTGCACGTTTCTGAAAAAAAATATATATATATCGGCCGATATATCGGAATATCGGATTTTAAAACCAACAAATATTTGTATCGGCCTTCAAAATCCTTTATCGGTCGGGCCCTAATAAATTGTCAGTGTTTTTAAAGAGTGTTGGATGACAGAAAAGATCAAGTAAAAATGAGGTAAATGAGCATGCACAATTATATATACAAATAATGGGCGATTATGCATGCAATATCAACAAATAAATAAATAAAAATAGCAGATAGCTAGCTACAGACATATCGTGCATCCCTAATGTATATTTTTATCCTTCTTGGATTAAAATGTGTTAAAATGGATTATTGTTTATTTATAATTATTAAAGAAAGGGGTGGTTGATTGCAATTTCACTCTTCATAAATAGTGTGCAATGTTGCTATTGGTGCATGAATAGTATCTGCAAAGTTGCTGCGCTGAAAGTTCAACGTAAAATCGGGAACGACTTCAAAAATGACTCGAATGGGACTACAACGAGATACTTCTTGGGTTTTATACGTAACTAACCCATACATTTACATCAACCCTCCCTCGGGAATATGCAAAAAAGGGGGCATGGTCATATTTCTGCGGCTTTTTCGAAGAGGAAGAGTTCTGGTGGAGAGCCGAGAGTGTGTTATTTATAGGGCTTCACACGGACGCTGTAGTTCATCAACAATGGCTAAAATTTATGTTTGATTATATTCTTGAAAATTACAATCGTAACTTAGCTCTCTGTGCTGCGCATTTTACGGAAGACAGCTTCCAGAATCTGAAGAAACTGTTATTAAAACATGAAGCAGTTCCAACTTTAAAACCAGAGGAAGTACTCGCTACAGCAAACTTCAGCTGCTGTTATCAGTGTACAGTATGGTTTTAACACAGAAAACGCTACACTGAGTAAACTAAGTTTTGTGAATGTAAACGTTTGCTCATTATATAGATAAAACAATAACTTTAAAAACGGAATTACTCGTCCGATTATTCAGTATTAAATGTTTAATCAGGAGAAAACGCAATCCCAAAAGCTAACAAGCAGCAGTAGCATTTTCAAGTAACAGCGTATCGAAATTCTAATATAATAATAGAATAGAATAATAATAATAAAATGTACCATTCAGAAATGTTTTGTAAGAGCCGTGTTTGTGGAGGTTCTGCTCGCCTCTCTTCATCGCCGCTTTCTGGGTCTGATTCTGGCTCAAACTGATACGGCAGTATTGACACCATTATTGACATTTGACCGGAGCACATGCGACTGTTTCCGGAAGTTTCAGGACAAACGTGCACTATGCGGTTTAGCCAATTACAAAACATCGGCCCAACACTCCAAATAAGGAAGTCAACCGGTCGTTCAAATAACAGTGGAGAAAGCGGCTTCCAATAAAGGTGAAGTTTATGAAAAATAAGGTTTAAACAAAAAAAAACCATGAAGACATGGTTTGCAGTAAACCACCCCTTTAAATGAAACTTCTGAAAGAGACGGATGCCTTTCTTTTGTCTCAAAAGACTTTTCTGAGGAAATGCAATTAATGATTCAATCTTTCTGACTCTGGGCTGGAAAGCAGACGGAATGTGTAAAAATTGATACAGGATTGAAAATACTCTGCATTACTTTCACTAATCATTCCAAATGGCCATAATCATTGCTTTTGCACTCCGAACTGAGATTACCATGCAGTCTAACTTCTGTTCAACAGTATATTTTCTCTCAGCCTCTATTACCTACATCTCTCTAGAAGTCTGTACATGGTTCTCTTCCCTTCTCCACACCCCCCAGCCTCCTTCACTCATCTCCCTCCTCTCCTTTCTTACTTCTGCATGTCACATTGCAGTAAAAGAACAATGGAGGGGTCACTCTTGGCTGCCTCTTTGAACTCCTCCAGCGTGATCTCATCGTTGTGGTCCTTGTCCATCTTGCTGAAGATTTTGTCCACACGCTGCTGTGGGGTCAGCCCGTCCTCGTTCATACGCATCATGATCACCGTTCCAACCATCTTGTAGATTGCCTGGACATCAGAGACATCCCGAATCGATGGGGTGAACACATTTCTATAGCAGCAAACACATATTTTAGTATGTGAAGCAATGGCTTCTCTGAATACCTCACCTCAATGATCTCCAGCATCTCCATGCGTGTGATCTTGCCATCTCCGTCTAGGTCGTACATGTTGAAGGCCCAGTTGAGTTTCTGCTCGAAACTTCCCCTGGAAGTGATGGACAGTGCGCAGATGAACTCTCTGAAGTCAATGGTGCCGTCACCATTTTTGTCAAAGGTCCGAAAGGCATGCTGAGCGAATTTTGAAGCATCACCATAAGGGAAGAACTGGAAGATACAAAAACAGATATGGCAATTGACTTTTTAGTACACTTTTTAGTAACCTAACTTACACAAATGATAATTCTTTCATCATATGCCCTAGAAAGCCAACTGTATTGAATTTGATAAACACATTTCCAAGATCTCTTAAATAACACAATCAAAACTTTAATGAAAAACCTGTTGTATACAATCTACTACATTCCTGTCATTTGATAGTTTATACCTTTTTTTTTTTGTGAGTAAAATGGCTTTGAGTATAATTATAAAACCTTCAGTTTGGGCATCTGAATAAAATTGAGTGTTTTTCTTGCTCTTTGAGTTAGAGCTCCATGTTCTCTTTATATCATACCAAAGCCAAATGTAATAGGGCTTGAAGCCAGAGGGGCGTAAGTGGCATTTTGGGCGAATATGAGTCCTTTATATCAAAATAAAGGTCTCGATGAGCTCTATCCAATGGTGCCAAAATACCTATCTGAGATCAAACTGTTTTGAATAAAGCAACAAAAAGGCTTATCTAACGTATTTGATTTTTTTTTTGAAAATGTTTTAGAACATCTTCGTTGTGTTAATATGCCATACATTTTTTTACTTAAATACTCATTCATGTAAGTATGCCTGTGGTTGCAATGTTTCTGATTTAAGGTTAATAATACAGGTAATTAAAGTGTGGTCAAAATTTTGTTTCATCTCTCCTGTAAAGTTTGTTAAAAGCCACTTATGCCCCTCCAAACCCTCGATATGATACACAACATATTGGTGCTTTTCCATTGCATGGTATGGTATGGCTTGGTTCGGTACGGCTCACAAGTGGCGCTTTTCCACTGCATGGTACGGTACGGCTCGCTTCGGCTCGCTTTAAATGGTACCACCGTTGAGGTTCCAAGCTTACCGTACCGATACTAAAATATGACGTGAACACACTGCAGACCACTGATTGGTAAGTCAGAATCGTCACTACCAGCATCATTGTATTTGTGAGACATCAAACCAATATGCTAGATTTAAAGAGATTTAACAGCCATCTGTTTTAAAACTACTTGCTTGACTTGCTTGAAGAAAAAAGAAAGAAAGAAATGGCTGAATCGTGCTCAGTGGACAAAGCGCAGACGTTCCTCTTGTTGGTTGATGAGGAGTGGATAAACTATAGCGGTCAGACTATAATCCCACCCACTTTGAAGCGGTACTAACTGCAGTGGAAAAGCAAACCAAGCTAAAGCAAACCAAGCCATGCTGAGTCGTACCACGTAGTGGAGAAGCAAAGCGATCCGAACGGTGCCGAGCCGAACCGTACCGTACTGAGCCGTACCAGCAGTGGAAAAGCATCAAAACAAAACACACCACTTTAAACAAAAAATCCTTACTGGTTTTGGAACAGCATTCTATCCTTTTTAAAAAAGTATTGAGTATTTTTCATTATGCTTGTAAATTATTTTATGCACCTCAGGGTCATATAGATAAAGTAAATATATCGTCTGAGTAAAGTATCCCTTTGGGTGTATAGACAACGTTCACCTTGACATAAAGTTGCTGGAATTCTTCCAGATTGAGGATCCCAGTTGGACAGTCCTTCAGAAATCCCTTATACCACTGCTTCAGCTCAACTTCATTGAACTCTGTACTCTTGGTCAAATCGTCTAGCACCTCAGGAGCAAGCTTGCTGTTGTGTTTCCCCATCTTTTTACACCTCTCTGTGGACAAAGAGGGGAAATGGCCATAAAATACATTAATGTTTTATCGATTGGCCATAATGACTAATGCGAAGGTGGAATGTAATGCAACTGCAGCTGTGAATCGCACCACTCAAATGGCAACCACTGTCTCCATCCTTTTTTATTATGTCTGCCCCAAATATCATACAAAATAAAGAGTACAAAGGAGCAATGCACAAAGAAGGAACGATAAGTCATGCCAACATGTGGTCTGTTATTTTCTAAAGATACAAACAATATATAAACTTTAAATAAAACTAAGTAAAAAATTTTAATTCATATTTTTTTAAATTCAGTGAGTTTATAGAGTTGACTGATTTTTTGTGACTAATGATGTTTCCATTTCTGTCTTATAGTAGTTGTTGTCCTCTATTCTTTTGGGGTTTTACACTTTGCCATGACATCATGTCTAATAGTGTGTCTGCCAGTGGCAAAATCCGAGATATATTTAACCAAATCCAAATTGCCCTGGGCCTTGAAAATGGATATATTTGGGTGTGCAAATGACAAATGAGGCACTGTGTTAATGAGTCATTATCTCCGCTCTCGGGTTATTAAAGTTCATTAAATATTGAACAGGTCTAAATAGTTGACGAGGGGCACATGATGACAGAATACAGCAGCAGCTTTTCAGAGGAACTCATCTGAGACATTCTGAGACCCGGTCGCCCACAGAGCTATTTTCTCCTCTGATGGTAGGTCATTTTAGTGGGATCATGATGACTAATCAGAGGTGAGCATTCACCCCTCTCTCTCTCTCTAGCTCTATTTCACTCCCTCTTTGTCGCTGACCTTTTTTGGAATGATCTGTCGCCTTTGCTAATATTGGCATCTTTCTGATTAGTTAACTTTAGACAGGGGTGTTTAATTAAAGTTAATCTAAGTGGTTAACAAACTGTATGGCTGACAACATTCGCCTCAAGGCTGCAGAAAGCTGATTCTTTGGGCCTGGTGAGACAACCCACGATTGTTTTCAATCAGAAAGGCTTGCAACAAACTCTGCAAGCACTCCTGCCCACAGGCCAACCTTTGTTAGCTTGTTTGAAATAAGTGACTGCTCAAAGAGCCGGCGTGCAAGAGGAAACTAAATCTGTCAATCATTACTCAGAGCCCTCCATGAAACTGCAAAGGAAATAAAGAGCAACTCAAATTGGAAAGCAACGTCTGTTTATGGAAGTTAATCTACACCCATATTGCTTTGGAACCTGCGAGAGTCGTGGTTACCTGGGAGTTTTTTGCACAGATGTCATAATATCCTTCAAGCAAGGATTCATATCTCTTTTTATTAGAAAATTCAGACACACACTTCCTTTTTTTCAGGCACTATAATAAACATGTTTGTGGCTTGCTGCTTAAGCCAAACATACACTACAGGACTGAAGCATGTTGTACTTTTTATGTTTTATATCTTATACTATAGTTAGGCCCAGACTATATGCAACTATAGTGTTAGACTTAGACGAAGAGTTTTAGAGTTTTATAGTGTGTGCACTACGAACACACATGAAAACAAAAGGCAGAATTTATTGGCACGAACCAATCATATCCAACCATAACAAATCATATCCAATCATAGCGTGGAGGCAGGTGAATTCCTCCTATTCATTGTCAATTACCCCCCCAGCAAACCCACCGCAAGAAAGGGTCTGTAAAAGTCAATGGGCTCAGGGGAGGCAGCGAGAGACGCGGCGTCCTGCTGTAACTTTACCTGCGGGTGTCCCTGTTGGACACTGTTACTTTAGAAAAAGAAGTGATTTATACACATTTTTAAGGTCATGTTTTTTTTTTTTTAATTTTTTTGACATGGGGAATTTTCTGATCTAATTGTTTGATGAGGCACTGCCTCTCTTGCCTCCTTGGAGGAAACGCCCCTGAGGTATAGAGACTTTGAGGTCTGTAAGGCAAGGAAAATGTTAAACGAAGGAGAGTGGGAGTGTAGAGGGGATTTAAGAGCGGGAGAGACCAACAATGTTTGGTGTCCAATCAATGTGAATTTGGACAGAACTGCCCCATCCCAAGCCTCCGACAAGGCTCAATTTAATCCCTGTCAAGGGAGCAAAAGCATGTTGAAGAAAACTAGGCTTCCAAAACCTCACCCGATAAGAAATTTGGACAGACAGTCTTAATTTATGAAAAATACAAAGTACACACACACACACAAAAAAACACTTTTTATCTTTGGCTTGAGTTCAAAAATAATAGTTGTATGGCATCTTCTTTTCCCGATTGTTTACTGTGGAATATAATCTCTCCTGAGTTTCTATCCGATGAGTCAGTTCTTGCTTCATTTCCTACCCAAGAGGACGTTTCTGTTTATCAATGAATGGTAGCTTTTATGTGGCTCCTATAGGATTACGACGGCTGCTCGCGGATTAGTCTAGCAGTGCTGAGGGATGTGGGAGACACTGTAAAGGTGCTGCTGTCACTATGCCGTTTCTCTTTCCTTGAGCAGAAGTGATGCTTATCTATGAGGATTAACGCAGATTAATGCAGGCCCGTCACCAAGGCGGGGCATTTTTGGAGTAGTGCCCCTCACGTTCCCCCCTAATCGTCAGCAAACTTACAATTGAGAGCAAAAACCTTATTTCTTACTTCAGAAAGACTGCATTACATACAGTTGTTTGGCTACTGGTTAAAGGGACACCATGCAGGAATTCCATTTTTGTCAAACAGTGACCCCTAGAGTCGCTGTTGAGTACTTGTATTTAACGTTAAAGAGAACTCCGTCGCAAAATGAACTTTTGGTCTAATAAAACATCGGTACCTAGTCAACTGTTCTCTGAGATTTGTTTTCATGATAATCGAATGTAAAGAGTTTTATCTCTAAAAACTGTTTAGCGTATGATGCTAGTACTGGGGGCATTGACTAAGTAAAAAGAAATCGCCAGTTTATACCACTAACAAGGCTCAAAATAGCCCCACACTTACACAGTAACATAATGAGGCTCCATACATGCAAAACGAAGCATTGAGAACTTTGTAAGTGTACAGACCACTTAATAAGAAGATACTTTATAAAGTCAGTTCACTTCGTGTATACAGACAGAAGCCATCTTAGAAAATAGTCTCGATAAGTCAAACCACGAACGTCGTGCTGAGTGAGCTGAACTGTATGAAGTTCAGGGAACTTCTGAACTGTATGAACGGCGTTCGGGGATCGACTTATCGAGACTATTTTCTAAGTTAGCTCCTGTCTGTATACACGAAGTGAACTGTCTTGTCTTTATAGGATAGGATATCCCTTAGGATCCCTTTAACATTATTTTCCACCCCCTTGGTGCCAAGGTGACATCAGCCAAAATTTTTCTCTTTTTTTAGAATAACTTTCACAATAACACACGGTGCATGTATTAAGAAAGTAAATGGAAACTACTTTGACTTTATGTTGACTTTAAAGTCTATACAAAAATTAAGCTCTAACAAAATTCTTGTGATCAAACCAAAAGGTCACACACATTAATTCTGCTTCTTGATCTTTTATAGAGTCACGTCTAAAGCGGTTACCTTCCTGTCAGTAAGAAAACAGAGTGAATGTCTTTCGTGGCCTTGTTTCATGGCCTCTCCTTTCACTTTCTCTTTTTCATCAGTTCTCCATTGTCACTCAGATTGATCGATGGACAGTGATTGCCTGTGTGGTCACTGCTGATGTCTTTGACATTCCAGCCAGATCAGTCTACGTGTGCTCTTTTTAAGAGCCACCAAATGGAGATGAGAACCCTTGGAGCTGAGATGTGCTGGGGGCATTGGGAGTGGATTAATTCCACCACAGCGCACATGCATAGACACAAACACACTCAAATGCACACACGTACAAAGACACACAGGTCTGGCACTTAAATGGATCCCAGGTGGGAAAATGATTTTTTTTTTCAGGGCCTGAACATTGTTCTGGCAACTGTCGGAGATTGAACGAGAAAAGAAGAGATGACTCAATTTTAGACTTTATTCACCCCAGTGACCCTCTACAAACTCTTTCAAGATTGACATGGCAGAAGGAACTGAGTAGTAGGCTTTAGATTTAGAAACACATAGAAACTGTCATAATCATTCAGGTTTGGTGTTTTTTTAAAACGTCTAAGGTTGCATTTATTAAAGAAAACAGTCAATTCAAATAACTGTTTTCCATTTCACTATATTTTGGAATATAATTTATTCCTATGATGACAAAGCTGAATTTTCAGCATTCTTACTGCAGTCTTTAGTGTCACATGATCCTTCAGACATCATTCTAATACTGATTTGCTGCTCAATTATTGGTGCTGTTAATAAATGCTCTTTCTATAAATATACATTTCACACAGTATATTCTTTTAATGTAATAGTATTCTACTAATATTTCACAATATTACATTTCTTTTTATTATATTTGCATCAAATAAATGCCGCCCTGGTGAGCACATGATACTTCTTTCATCAAAACATTAAAGCAATCTTAATTATTCCAAATATTTGACTGGTAGTGTCACACTGGAGGTAACAACAGACGACCAGCCCCAGCAGATAAATATTCCCAGTGACCAGTTTGGCAGAGCTGGTTCACCTGCTAAACCAGCATTATCCAGAATTAATCTGGTAAATTGTGGTCTACGTTGGTCTTTGTCTTTGCCCATTCTAGACACCATTGTCTTCCATCATCGCCTTTAACTCTCTCCCTGTGACAGCTCAATGTAACAGAGGCCATGAACCTCACACAGACAGAAACTAGGTTTTATCGGCATAGTCAGACATAATAGATCCACAGCAATGAAGTCGCAGTAATTTAATCAAATGGAGCTCTAAACGAACGTTTGGGACGAGAATGTGTGTCATCTAGTCCTGTCAATCACATCACAAGGATAAATGGCCGCCTTCAGCATTCCTGTAATAATTCTTGTGGCATCGTTCTACCATTGCACGAATCCCTTTTTCTTTGTATTATTTAGATTTTTAAAACTAAAATGACCTCTAATGCTTTCAAGACATCAAAATTGTCATATTTTTGTTAGGTGTATATTACTAATTGTTAAAGATATATAATTTCTGCCAACTAATATGGGTAAAAAAAAACGGTTCTATGATGTCATGTTGAAAGAGAGATTACTATTTACATTTAAAGGTATATGCGCTAGCACCGAAACACATCCGATTGAGTGTCACTGACCTGAATAGGGAGGGTGTTTTAAGTACCCTATAAGGACGCTAACCTTTTCAAAACAATGTTCCGGCTCTTTTATGGTGGACAAAAGTGGCGTGTTACAAGTGTGCTTTATCAAAACCCTGGGATGATACCACTAGTGAATAATTGGTTGTCCTGGTAACAGATCAGGAAGCTTTCACAACACACAACGTCTCACAAAATTCTGCTAATAACAACTGTAGAAGCTTTGCCATGGATGGATCCTCTCTTTGGCGTAATTTAGCTCTATCTTAATAGTCAATTCATCCTAAAGTTGGATAGTGCTGATTTCATTTAATTGATTTTCTATTTAGGGTTGGGTTGCAGTTAAATTAGCTATTTCAGTTATCAAGATTCATTTACTTTTAGTTAACTTTGAAAAAAAATCGTTTCCACCATAGGGAAAAATGGTTCTCATTGCTTAACCATTCCTTTCCATGCCGATCCGGCCCAGTTGGTGTGGATTTAGTTTCATTTTCCACTGAAGGGCTGATAACGGAGCGCTTTGGACTGTAATACAAATGTGTCAGTCACATTAAAATGCATTAGGGATGTGTGATAAATAACAGCACAATATCAGCTATCAACCGATATCTAAAGGTCCCTCCTCTAAAAGTATCTTTCATTTCATTTATGCTGATTCAAACATACTGCTTTCTTTATCTTTCATACTTTATGATGATTATTTTTGTGATGACTAAATTCACTTATATAAGATTGTATTTTTCAGTAGTAAAACTGAACATATTTATTATTCAGCCATTATTTGTCATCAAAGCAAAAGGAAGATAAACCACATCCTATTCTGAAATTAAATATAAGTTAAATACATCTCTAATTAACTTTTCACTCAAACTAACATTCATATTTTACATAACATCAATATACCGCAAGTTTAAAAGTGCAAACCCGATGGGCAATTGCAAATATTATGATCCATCTCTCAGTCTACGAATGATTTCTGGATGTGTACGTCACTCCTGAAGCTTTTTATGCCACCTTCTCTTCACTGCAGTTCAATTACAGGTGAGTCATAAAAAATCTCCATTGACTCATGTGGCATAACAACCAATAGTGGGCATAAATAATGCAGCTGTTTAGAGATATGCAGCCTAAAGGTCAACCGTGCTTATCTGGAGTTAAAGGGGCACATCCAAAACTGTCAGTCGTCATCACAATCAGCCAAAAGAAGCTGTTTTGAGCAACATAAGAGTCAACATAAAGGCTATTCTCCACTTACACTTAAACAGATCAGTGGGGAAAGATACATATAGTGCCTTTATTTTCTCCTGTCTCCATCAGTGACAACAAACCTCTCTGTCCCTAACTGTACTTTTTCTCACAACCCATAATGCACAACAATCACACACACACAGGCATGGTGGCAGATGGTTTACGGCAGTAATTCAAGATAGCAGCTGTAGGCAAGGTGCTGCTGTGTCCCATGTGGGCATACGGGGCAAAGACAAACAAATAACTTAGCACTGTTAGTAGCTTTGATGCTAAATTTAGGATCTTCTATAAGGATGAAATTAAAGGCCTAAAAAGCATGAATTATTTGTGCGTGTGTGTTTGTTTCGGTTTGTTTCCATCATTGTTTTGGACCCCATTGACTTCCACTGTATGGACAGATACAGTTAAAAAACATCTTCAAAATATCTTGTTATGTTCTAAGGGTTTAGAACAAAATAAGGGTGAGTAAATCAATTTTCTGCTTTTGGTGAACTATCCTTTAGGTGAAATTTGATATCAAAAATGCTGGGTTGTTTCAACCCAAATTTGGGTCAAAAACACTAAATCTTTTCATGATTCGTAATCACACAACATTTTTTTCTTTTGTCAAATAAACTTAATTTGTTTAGTTCAGATAACAAATAATTTTGAGTTTCTGATGATTCAATCATTCTCCTTCATTGCATTAACTCACTTTTCCTATTTCAATGAACTTAAAATTTTAAGGCAACCAGGTTACTTACTTTTTTAAGTTAAACCAACAATATTTTTTTAAAGTGTATGGACAAACCCAAATGCTGGGTTAAAAATGTAACTATAAAATTTACAGTTAAAAATGAAAGTTGAAGTTGGGTTAAAAAATATGTTAACCCAACATTTGGGTTTGTCCATATTTGACCTAAATTTGGGTTAAACCAACCCAGCATTGTTTAGAGTGCAAATTCAGAGATTTTGATATGAACATTTCTAATAAAAAACCCACATTCATTTTTTTAGTTCTTTCCAATGTCAAGACTAATTTCTCTTTTTATTTCATTTATATTAAAGACCCTCAGGAGAAACATCTCAGACTAAGTCAATAAATGAAATCCCATCTCCTGAGCTATAGAGCAACTCCCGAGCAAAAACATTTTTCTCTTGGATAAACAGCTATGTTTACTGGCTCTAAACGAGTCCCACTGCATCGGGTTAAAATAGACCATTTGGTGTTTCTATAGTGATGTTTCCCCAATCCAGTGCCGAAGAAACATATCGTCCTCTCTCAGGAGGAGAGGGCAACCCAATGAAGGTCGCTGCACCTGCTCTCTACCACTCAAAATATTATATGTACTAAGTACTGTCATTTGTATCTGCTAATGCAACACTGTTGTTGTTGACAGCTGGAAGTACAACGTCGCTTAATTCTGCATTTTGAGGAACCTAACAACACTCCACAGAATACAATGGAACTCCCTAATGCTTCTATAGAATCCAATTATGTTTGTATTTGAGGTAATTCTGCACAATGAGTTTTGAGCGATTTGAACAAACCACTATGCCTTAGCAAATTTGAATGTGCAAACTCATCCCACACCTTTTGTGCTATACAGCTATCTCACTCATGTGGCTTGTTGAGGAAAGGTGTGCTATTACTATTCTAAGCATTTTAACTTTTTAGCCAATTCACATGTCAGATCTCATGAGAAAATACCATACATGGCATTTAATCGAAACCTAAATATGTCGGACACTTGAGGGTAGACTCGTTTCACTTGCCCAGTAAGCTACCACTCAGATCACCTTAGAAACCACCTAGCAATACCCTAGCAACACATAACCACAATAAAGACAGAACTATACCACAACAACACAAAAATTGTAGTGGCAAGTTTTGCATGGGCATTCACAACTCACATCAAGTACTTCAGAAAAATATCTTGTTAAATCTGTTATAAATAATATAATATTTAATCAAAAAAAAAAATTAGATTGGTTATATTATATTGATAATATAATTTAATAAAAAATAGATTATAAATTAGATTGGTTATATTATATTGATAATATAATTTACTTAAAAATAGATTACAATTTTACATTTTTTAAGATTAAAAAATGATTATATTATTTTGATAATAAATTTAATCAATGTATAATATAAATTTGAAGTCATTCCCTTAATTTCCTTATATTTCTGAGGAAAAAAAAGATTTTAGAAGATAATCTAACCAACTAAATAAAATATTATAAAATCATTATGGTTTGTGGTTTAGGAAACACAGTTTTAAAGCTTCCGTTAGAGTACAAAACAACAACATTATTAACAGTTATTTTAATAAGCGCATGCCACTCGTCTCTGTTAGGCAGAACAAAATATTGTACCATTAAACGGCTGTTCCAGATGCTGGAATAATACAAATTGAGCACAATCAGTATTTAGTATTCAGAACGGCGTGTCACACAGGTGCACAGTCTTTCTGTGATCATTTTATTGTGCTGCAGTTGATTTAAGTGGCTTGGCAGGCGGTATTTGAACTGTGCCCTCTCAAGGATGCCACTTTGGGGGGGAAATAAATGGGATTATGAAATGTGGTGATGACCAGTCCGGGTGGTCGATGTTGCGCACTGTAATACCTCTGAAAATAGTGCACTACATTGTCGAATTAAATTTGTTTCCTGTGAAAAATGTGCCTAAACACAGATTTGATCTTAGAGTGTGCATACTCTAAAATCCACTTCATAAAAATGGTCTTTGACGAGGAACGTTTTGCCTTTCTTTCCCATTCTGACATTCAGTTTGGAGTTCAGGGGATTGTTTTGACCAGGACCACACCCCTAAATGCATTGAAGCAACTGCCATGTGATTGGTTGATTAGATAATTGCATTAATGAGAAATTGAACAGGTGTTCCTAATAATCCTTTAGGTGAGTGTTTGTTAATTACATTAATTATGTGCCATTTACAAGGCAAAGACCTGAAACCATTCAGCTGCCAACAATTTCAAGATCATTTGTGATTTGTGAATTTCACATCTGACAGAGAATCACACAGATACATTTGAGAAATGATCGTAAGATCAACATTTTATGGGCTATACGAGGCCCCAAAAGTTTGAAAAATCTATCTCCCGGGAGGTGCAAATATCAGTTCAATGTAAAATCAGTTTGTGTTCAAATCAATAAGCTGGAAACAAGCAGTCAGATGCTAAAGGATGTGCTGCACCATACTATCTATAGATTGGATACACAGTGGGCGTCATTCTATGCCAACACTATTTTTTTCCATGGAACTGTCAGTCCTATTTCTCAAAATCAGCCTTATCATGGTTTTTATCTAATGCCTTATCTAAATGCTGTACCATGTTGGGTAAGCGCATTGAACAATTTGTTTCTAACACCCCAGGGCGTCATCCGATAACTCCAGCTGCTAAATGTATCTGACAGCATCCCTCCGTTATGACACTGTACTTGCCTCTCATTCAAATTCAGAACAGGAAGCAGAGAAAAGAACAACAACAACACCAGCGAATAAAGATTAACAGAAAGGAAACAAGCCAGAGCGCTACTGTTTGACATGACAAATATGCGCAATATTAACAGGATCCTATCTGAGAGGATAGGAACAATACACAATCGTCATCATTCGTTCTTCCAAGCAGACATTCCTTTGTTTTTCCATGTCAAGCAGCCCAGAGGTCATAGATCGGTCCAGCCAAAAAGCCGAAAACTGTGTGTGGCTTCCAGAGCTCAGCCATTTTAAATCTGCCATCCATCTCCATGAAAACCAGAGCATGTGACACGGGTAATCAGCCAGTCGCTCATGCGTGAGTGTAGTGCGATACTGGCCAATGCTCTTGTTGGGGACAAAATCAAGGGGACGGTCGGACGTGTATGACCTATGACCACAGTACTACTATCATTTAGGTTCACCAAAAAAGCCTACTGTACCATAGTTGATACCCAAATATCTAAGGCCTCTTATATTGAGGGACAAATGGAAACAAATCAACTTGAAAGTCCCAAAATTGAACCAAAAACCAAATGGGGAGTCGAGTTGAAAGACCTCAAAGTGACAACTATACATGCCTCTGTCATCTGATTGATTTTCACTTTTTTAACAAATGAAAGCCCTTTTAGTGTAATTATAATAAGTACCCCTTCAGGTTGTGGTACACTTGTCTTTTTGCTGCGAAATATTTACTCATTTAAGAATAGCTTTGACATTTTTAGCAATATTTCATAGAAGACTGGTTTACTTGATTAATAATGCATTTTCTTTTTTAGAAAAATCATGTTAAAATGTGACTATTAAACATGATACATCAGGCTTTTGGGGGATATCTATCTCTCAATCATCATTGTATTGTATGTTTTGTCCCCATAATTAAAGCCACAGAGCTTTGGTCATTAAATAATCATTTACTAGACATTATTGGGAGATATAGATATTTATATGCATGTTATAGTCTGTAATACTTGTTTCAGAATTTCATCTAACATTTTGAGCATAAATATCAGCAACTGCAAATTGTATATTTTTACTAAATTTGGACCTCTGAACTAAGTTGAGGTGTTTTTTTCCTTCTCGATATCCATATTCTCCTAGATAATACTATTCAAACTGAATTTTACTATCGCCCTCCACTTCAGCAATTGAAGTGTGTCATGGTCAGATGAAGTGATGCGGCCGTGGACCTCCATTCTTCTCATCATTAAACCATCCCACATCTCTCCATCCCTTTGCCGTGTTTCATCTGAGCATACATAATCACATCTGCATCCATTCATTATTTGAGCTTAATGAGCAGCGGCCGTCAGACATACTGAGCACTCTGAGGCTTCAAGGCCGCTCGTAGGCCCGTCCAAACGGCAGCATGTAAGCAAACAAACGTGGTGCCAACAAGCCGATGCTTTCACAACTCGCTGCTGATCATTTTAGTGACAGTTCAATGGTGAGCACTTGGTGACCAGTGAACAGAGCACTCAAAGAGCAGTCAATTATTCATTTAACTTCCGGTTAAATGCAGATTGTTTACAAATCAAATTTCATTAAGTTGAACTTAAAGCACTAAAATAGCTAAAACTGAAATAAAAATGTATTATATTTTTTTAAACACAAAAACTAATTAATGACTACATTAATAAACCTTTAAACAAAATTAAAATGAAAACAATAACAAAAACTGATATATCAGTGATAGAATGGCCCTGTGCCTGATCCCTAATCTCTACATTACTAAAAAAAAATGACATGAGTTTGAAATGCCAAAAAATTCTGCAAGGGCCTATGATGCACAAACAATTCTGCATGTGCCCATGATGCCCAAAAAAAAAAAAAAAAAAAAAAAAATGTGGCTATGTTGCTCAAAAATGCCGCACACATTTATGATGCTCAAAAAATGATCCATGAAATATGACTAAAATATGCTGCACAAGTGTATAATGTCGAAAATAATCTATGATTTCCAAAAATGTTCTACTCACTTGTGAATGACGGCCGCAGATTCTGCACACAGTGAGCTATAAAATATTTCTAAAATATGCTTTTGGTGCTCACAGCAACCTGCACATGCACCTAATGAAAAAAAAAGCTCAATTAAACCATTCAAAAATGCATGATAACCAAACCGGTTGCAAGCACATAAATGCCCAAAAATGCTGTGCCTCAGTCAATGTTGCCCAAAAATCCTCTATGCACCTAATGCCCCAAAATTACAGCAGTTCTCTATGATGCCCAAAATGCTGTCTTGAAAGGCAGGTGACTAGGTTTGGAGACACAGCCATGTTGTCCCACTCATACATGCGTGGCGCAGCGCAGACACAACACTGACTCACATCCATGAAGTTTTCTGGCACCGCGCTATTGATAAACAGACCTTAACAACTCGTTGTTATGTCAATAACACGGGCAAATAAATGCAGCGGATTAAGTCATCATACAAACCACAAGCCAACTTAACACAGTTATTTGAATATAAGGGCAAACAACTAACAATCACGCAACAGACTAATTGGCTTAAAAATGCATGTAGCCTATTAATATATATTCTTACTTTAATGACATCTAACGTTATATCTATACGTCTGCACAATATATGAAAGCATGAGGAAGAATTAACATGACGTTTATTAAAAGTTGTAATGGAAAATTCTTGGAAAACCATTAGCAAAGGAAAAACATATTTTCGTTTTCATTTATCAGTTAGTATATCACTAAATGAAATATAAAATATGTAGCCTATGTTGTATTCAGCGAACCTTGAAGGAGCAATGCGCACATTATGAAATGATTTGAAATGACAAAGAAGTAGATAACTATCAATGTGAATGCAATATTACTTACCCAGATATCGTGAGAGAAGTATCCGGGATTTTATTTATCGCTCAAAGTGACTTGTACTCTCGCGGTTGGAGGAGTAAACTGTACTTCAACTGAAAAACGCCACCTATTTGTTTCTTCCCTGTGTGAGGAGGATGAATGGAGCGGTTTCGTTTCCCTTGCCAACACATTTGCATAAGAACCGCCTAACCCGTCCTCTGATTGGCCAATGTCAGATATTAGAGCGACTGTCAAGAAATAATCGTTTTTAATTGGATAGTTTCAACTGTCAGTTAAAAAAACAGCTAGTTGCCGCATACCTTATAAAATAGCGCTTGTTGCACCTTCCTGCGGGTCTCACTGCATGCCAGCAGAGATAATATTTATATTAACTTGAACAAGTGCATGTGTATAATAACTTGGACAGGTGCGTTAATAATTAACATATTCATATAAGTATTCAGGTAAAATAAATCTATCTATCTGGTGGCTAGATTAAACCGTTGAACAGACTTCAGGTCTGTGATCAGAACTGTACAAAGAACATGCATGCTTTCATTTAGATTTGAATAGCAGGTTTTAGGTTTCTATCTATCTATTTAGGCTATCTGTCTGTCTGTCTATCTAGCAATTGGCATACGTGTATTACTCTCAGTGTAAAACCATGCATCTAAAGGCATATGACTTTGTTGGTGAAAAATTAATTACATAGAAATCAGATCAAATTGGTTCTGGAGATGAAATGGAATACATTTAGGATTAGGTTTTTCTAAATTGCTATTTTTTGTCTTATTTTTTTTTTCTGTAAACTTTTAAAACCTAGTTATTGTGTCAATGTAGTAAAATGTAAAATGGCCAATACCAAGAAAATGAAAATATTTCGAAAGGTATTGGGAAAGGTCATGTATAATGCAAATTTCTATGCAGCATATTTTTAGTAATGTGATACATCTAAACAAATTCACATTTGCATGTCAATTTATTTTCACATTTTTATATATGTATTTATAAATATACATCTAGGTCTAACATTCTGAGAACTAACTGGTCAGTTTTGATAAGTAAGCCATGTGCATTTAGTTATTGTGCAAATTGTAAACAATTTTACTTACTCTTTTGGACACGTAGCAAAACTCATGCATACATTACTGTTCAGAAGAAAAGAAAATCTCATTCGAGAATTGAACTAAAGTGACAGAGAAAAACTATACAATACTCCTATAAAGACCCAATAAACACTCCTATAGGTGTAAAGGTGAATAGCTAGCACTCAATTCTAATTACGATATTGACACCTGTTTTTTTCTGACACAAAATTGTAATCTTTTGTCTTTTTGTTCAGTCTTGTCCTGTCCTTTCTCTGCATCACAGTGCCTTTGGATCTCCTTGGCCATTTAGCATCACATCAGAAATGGGTGTAATTGTTTGCTGGACTCACCTTCACGCATATGGGTCAGACTAAAAGAACATCAGCAGACATGTCCCTCCTGTGTCCTCCCACTCCAGACTCAGAAGAAATGATGTTCTGAGAGGAAAGTAAGCAGCAGGTATCTGGTTTAAAGCCTCTTGCAGTTTCCCAGAGATAACAGTTGTTTCTCACTGTGAGCTGCTGTCACAGTCAATTGAAAGTCCATTGTTTTGCCCTACCATTCTCCCTGCTGTTGCACATTCGTTCTAGAAGTTGATCAGAACATATAATGATGTTCTGAACTAAAATATGACTGTGATGTCCAGACCTCTTTTTAGGATTATTTTTTGGAGTGGATTGGAAATTTGGGGTATATTCTCCCTGCTGAAAAAATCCATTTGGTCACCAGCATAAGTTTTGCATGTTGGGACCAGTATGGGATGCTGGTTGTTGGTTTTCTGGACTCCAGACTGCATGGGAAGTGGAAGTCTCTGTGCCACCAGCTAGACCAGCTCTAACCAACAAACCTACCAGGACCAACATGGAATTCATGCTGGTTAACGCTGGATTTTTCAGCAGGGTTCACAGTAGATATTGATGCATAATTGGATTGAGGGTTCAATTGAGTGTAACATGTGCCCTTTACAGATGATGTCACCTACTATTGTTAAAAAGAAGTGTCCTTAATTGTATTGAATGTGCACTTATACTTCAAATCCTAAAAGTATATGTACTTGCAGATAATATATTAATGAAATGAAAGACACTTTCACGACTGTTTCTGAACATAATTTTAAAAAGTGCACTTTTGTAATAATGTCAAATTAAATTTTTTACTTTATAATACATTTTGGAAAATGATTGTTAAGAAGTACGTCAAAGAATCACCCATAAATTGGATTTAATATAAATTTAAACTATAATACATTTTCATATAATTGCAATAACATACAATTAAGTGTCCAAAACATTACATTCAGTTTGCATAAATAACACAACTGAATTAACTTTTCACACTCGCATGCTTTTCAAAACCTTCTCCTCTCTTCTCAACCCTCCTCCTCCTTCATCAACCCTAACAACTGACTAAAAAAACAATCACCATCAACGGCCAATTTACCAAACTACAAACTGACACACACATCATACCAGCTAACACACACATTCTACGCCTCCTTCTATTTGCTTTCAGAGGGAGAAGTCTCCAAACTCCTCCTATTCAATCACCCTACTACCTGTCTGCTTGATCCCATTCCCCTGAATCTACTTCAAGCCATTTCTTCCTCAGTTTTACCAGCACTCACGCACATCATAAACACCTCTCTTCACACTAGTACTTTTCCCACAGCATTTAAGCAAGCTCGGTTAACCCCTACTGCTTAAGAAACCCACTCTAAATCCAGCATCTGGAAAATTACAGACTGGCATCCCTTCTTACATTCGTCACGAAAACACCTCAATGAATTGTTTTCAACCAGATCTTCCTTTATTACACATAACAACCTCCTGGACAACAACCAGTCTGGTTTCAAAAGCAGACACTCAACTGAGACTGCCCTGCTTTGTGTAATTGAAGCTCTGAGACTGGCGAGAGCAGCTTCCAAATCCTCAGATCTCATCCTGCTGGATCTGTCTGCTGCCTTAACCACCAGTCAATTTTAAAGATGAAGGGCATCTCAGGAACCACACTAAAAGTCTTGGTTCAAGTAATGGTTCAAGTCTTACCTCTAAGTTAGGTCCTTCAGGGTGTCATGGAGGGGTGAGGTGGCCAAGACCCAACATCTACCTACTGGGGTGCCTCAAGGCTCAGTGCTAGGACCATTTCTCTTCTCCATCTACATCTGTGTTTCAGAAACATGGCTTTTCCTATCACTGCTAGTCTGATGACACAACTCTACCTCTCATTCCAGCCTGATGATCTGACGGTTGCTGCTCACATCTCTGGCTGGACAAAGGACAACCACTTTCAACTAAAGCTTGCAGAGACAGAGTTGCTTTTTTCTCAGACAATCCAACACTACACAATCACTTCTCCATTCAGCTAGGTTTGTCATGAACAACTCCATGGTCAGCCAGGAACTTTGGAGTTGTGATTGATGATCAATTGAACTATACAGACCACATTGCTAGAACTGCCTGGTCCTGCAGATTTGCCTTATACAACATTAGGAGGACCAGGCCCTTCCTGTTAGAGCATGCTACACAAGTCCTTGTCCGAACACTTGTTCTGACGTGAGAGCACACGTCAGTTGTAGCTCGCATCAAATTCATGTCAATGATTTTCGCCTGCAACTACTGGCTCTTTTACCTAAACTCATCACTTCCGACTTACGCGCCATCCAGAAACTTGCACTCTGCAAGTGAATGCCGTCTTGTGGTGCCATCTCAAAGAGGCACAAAATCTCTTTCTCAGACTTTTTTCTGGTCTGTTCCATGCTGGTGGAATGTCCTGGCCATCTCAACCAGAGCTGCTGAGTCTGTGACCATATTCAAGAAACAGCTGAAGACGGATCTTTTCGGCAACACTCTTCGGCAAACACTGATTCGATTTAGATTTAGTTCGAGTAATCTAGGAAGAGTCATAGCACTTGCATGCAACTGCTTCTATTGTACTCATTTGGAAATTGCTTTGAATAAAAGCATCTGCTAAATGAATAAATGTATTATATCTGTAATACCAGCGGTAAACGCTCTTTTTACACTCTTTTTAAATGTATGCTAATGTACTTCTTTTTTATAAGGCCACACAGACTAGCATTTAAAGTCAACCAATAGCTTGTAAGTATTGTTTTAGGCTACCGTTGTAAGTAACGTAGACTTTCTGAAACCGTGCCAGCAGTAATTTGATGCCAGTTCCAGTTTGTGTTGCTCATGTAATCCTTGAGTGATGGTAAACAGATTTGGCTGTCCAAGAAGGCTCAAGCTTGAGACTCAACTCGACTCGAAGTCTTGCCGCATGCCGCGCTACTTAAGTTAGTACAGAACAGAGAGAAATAAGGCATGAGATGGGGTTGTGGAGGGATGCCAGAAAAATTGTCACGAGTGTTGAGGTAAGCATCTGTTTATATGCTCTTACGTTAAGATGTTAGATGAACCAGCTCCTCTAGAACAGCAATGACTTTATTATATGATGTTAAGTTTATGGCAATAATGTTCAATAAATATATATTTAAAATGAAAGCATTAACACTGGGATCCTCAAAACTCTCATGAGAGTCTTAAAATTTTATATTACTGATAAAATTCACTGTCTACTTTTTTTTAAAATTCAATTTAAATTGCTCTTGCAAATGTTTTATTATGTAGGTAAAATAAAATGGGGATGTCATTTAATGTAGAGTCATAGTTCTGTCCTAGTGTCCCAGGGGGCTGCTGTTCATGGAAAATCATGCTGTAAACGTCTGGTAATACATCATTCACAAACTTATAGCAGGTTGCAACCTCAGCTTTGTTTTTCCACACACAGCCCCATTTAATCTTCATCCATTATTTGGCATGATGGGAAAAAAAAACGTTTAACAGTTTAAACGACCTTTCCGCTTGTCTCAAAGGGCGCCCTCCCTCCATCTCTCTGCCAACAGCCCACCATTGTAGGCAAAACAAATTAATTCGAGTCTGAAGAGCTGGAATCTTTGTAGCCAGCTAATCAACAGAGGTAATAATTAAGCAAAGAAAGGACAGCATGCGCATTTAGAGAGGGGTGACGTGGCTGGATCAATGGAAAAGGTATCGTGACGCTACAGAGCATCCAATCAGGCTTAGTGTGGCGCGGTTGTGGAATTACCTGACCTCAATTCCCTTCCCCACACATCCTGACCTTTAAAGCAGAGAGACATTTTTATTTCTTTTTTTAATATCAGAGGCCTTTTAATCAGATTAGGGCAAATGTCTGCCTTTGACCCTCTTTGGTGAGGTCATGATTTGCCATTTTGTATATCCTGTGACAGAAAGGTTAGCTCCAAAGTTGAGTCTGCATGATGATGGTTAAAGAGGCCTAGTCAGGACCCCTTATTAAAACCAGGTAAGTAATCTATTCAAAATCTTCTTTTGATAAACATATACAAGAACTGGATTTGTATATTTCCAAAATAACTTGTAAGGGATTTAGCCTGTGCAAAACTTGTTGCCTCAATACAGACTGATCTCATGAAACGGCGTGTGTATGACATGCCAATTCGTATTTCCATTTTTGGCGTGCTATCAACACGCATTTTTGTCTCGGGGTAAATCTTAGGCTCTTGCATTACCTCTGGTGCTGACATCATGGCGGGCTCAGGCACCGCGTCTGCAGTGAGCTCAGGCTTAAGGCCAATTTATACTTCTGCATAGGGTGCGCGCAGTAGGTACAGCGTAGCATACACACAGACGTGTCTCATACCGCGTACCCTTCGCCGTTGCCTGACGCGCACCTCTTCAAAAATGTAACTACACGTCGCGATGACGCAGACCGCAAGATCGGTGATTGGTCGGCTTGGTAGCATCGCATTTCCTCCTACGCATTTCCGCACGTACCTTCTCACGCATTTCCACACGTACCATCTCCTCCGCCGTCTTCTCTCATTTCTGCCTTTCAGTTTTAGTAATTTCACTAAAATGAACTGTTTTTCCACCTCAATAAGCTCCAACTCCAACATGATCCACTCTCTTTCAGTCGCTATTGCTTGTAGTAACCTAGCCGCGAGGAATCTAAACACAGTGGAACATTGAAACTCCGCTGCCAACCAGCGTTTCGGAGCAGTACTGCAGAGCAACCAAAACCTGAACGCAGAAGTATAAATGCTCACAACGGCGTCACCTACGTGCAAAGCCAACGCCGTACACTACGGCGTACCCTCGACGCAGAAGTATAAATTGGCCTTTAATGTCTGCTGGGCTGCTGATTACAGATGCAAAGGGGGCTGTGAGCACATCTGGTGCACTGAATTCCTCTACTTTCTCGCTGATGGTAAAGGGGGAACCATTATGTAGAAGCACCCATTCTGCATTGTAGTTAAACATCCCTAGCGGTCCGTCTCCACTTTGAGGCCTGCCCGGAAATGATTTCCATTACACGAGAGTAGATGTTAAAACTTCATGCTGATTTATATTTGGCTTTCGCCAAGGTAAGTTAAGACATAGCTTTACAGTAAACTATGCTTCTCCATCCATTTACACTTCTTTCCATATGGTGGTGTGACTCCCCTTCTGTCCGGCGTTAACGGCTGCAGTGTACTTGCCGCGTCAGCACACACGACTACAGTGTGGTCTCCCTAGTGGACCACCACGACAACTGACTGGATTGAGCCGAGTAGGGGACATCTCTAGGGTCTTCAAGTTGGCACCTTCCATCCTCAGTGTTTCGTCGACTAGCCCACGACACCTCAAGAGGGCTTGACTGTGACCCTGGCGTCCCAGAGTCACCCCCCTCCGTCCCGACTCAACTCAGCCCAACATACTGACCCCTACAGAGACCAAACCACAATCACACGCAACCCAAAATACGCGCCAACCCGTTTGATAATGGCTGTCGAGCCCCACTGGTGCGTTATAAAGCAGTTTCAGTGGCAAACGGTTCCGTATGGCATACCACCTACAGCAAACCACAATATCTGGCCAACCACCATCATTCAAACAATATACACAGGAACGTAATGACTGTAATTTCAGTGCAACCTATACAAACAGACTCTTCAAGAATTCTATGAAACCGTAGCGTGGCAGCCTGTACATAGCCACACAGTCTGTCGTCCTCACAGGGGACAAGACGGTATCCAGGAAGCCCTGTGTGTCTCTCAAAAGACTTCTCCCTGCGAGAGTAGGAGGATCTGTACTGCCGCTATAGGTATGTTCTGCTTAAATACCCAAGGCAAACCAATCAATTAAGTTTTTATATCAGTCTTGATTTTCTCGACGCTCCATGCAAACATGTCCACATTGGCTCTGGCTAGAAAGGTTTATCAAGTTTACTGTAGGAGGTGGATGACTGTAACCTTTAAGATGTGTGTCTGATGATAATATGTGTTACCAGGCCCATATGCCAAAACCCATGACCTGACGAACAAGCACTGAGAACGTGCTGACATCTCAAGCATCTCTCAAGGTATCTAAGAAAAGACCTGACGTCTGAGTCACTGAGGTTAATGGCCTGAGGTCTTGCTGAAGCCCTACCGTTGTTAACGAGAAAAATCTCAATGACTCACAAAGTATTAGTCTACTTCTGACGAATGGAAAGACACAGAAACCTGAGGTAGAAAAGGTGTGTAGTCCAAACAGTTTGCTCTTCTGTTAACATTAACCTCAGTCAGTGTGATCCGAGGACAGAGGCGGTTCTTCTCAGCTTGTCATATAGACAGACAGTCTCCGGCAGTGACATTGATGTTTGATGTTTTTAGTGGCCGTTAGCTCATCTGTTGCACCTCCAGTCTACATCTGCCATCAGCAATCTAAACCCTGACACAAACCATGTCTCAGACGTTTGACTCTGAAGTACAGCCTCTGAACACACACATCCATTAGGGTGATTTTAGCTCATGCACATTACTTTTTGTTAGTACGTCTGGATAATAGCATTAGCTAAAAGCTTAAAACGTAAATGTTTACCTACACCATTATTGTGCTAAACTATAAGTTTATCCATAAACAGAGAGTAAGAATAGATGAAAAGCAACTGAATCATCTAAATGCTGATGTTTATCCTGAATGCTTGATGTTTATTTATTATACAAATGATCAGATACTGTTGGATCGTGTGCGTTTACTGTCCAAAGATTAGATTAGGTTTTATTTATGCTATTAGGTCTATAAATAGATGGTCTTATGCTTTTAGGGAAAAAAAGAAATGGATATTTGTATGAAAACCTGTTCTGTATTGCTTTCAGTCTTTTGGCTTGGCTTAGAAACAAATAATCAAAATTCAAACAAAAATAGATATTAAGCTATGATGCACTGCATTTTTAAGTGTCACATCAGCACATAAAAGGTTTGTATAAAACAGTTCAATAAAGGTACTTTTTTTCCAACATGTTTTGTCACCGATTTGAAATATCAAATTTCAAATATCAATTGAAAATATCAAAATCAAAGCAGTCAAACCAAAGCCTTTAAAGCAACACAGTTTTTTTTTTCAGTGTTTTTAAATGAAACTGTTTAATGGATGATTCAATTACTCACTCACAAACACCTTAATTTGTTTAGTTCACATCAGTATTTTGGTAATACTTTGGAGCCAAGTGGTTTCAATGAATTAATGATTGACTCAAAGACAGTCACTAACCTAACCTACAGAAAAAGTTAATATTAAAACAAAAATAAAAATCATAAATCCATATTACTAATGCAGTGTATCTGGAACGTGCAAATACAGACAAGCAAAGTGATACAAACGGTTAAATGTCCCATTGCTGTTGGACTCTAAACAGATTGTCTACTGTTTATGCAGATACATTCTAAATAATTCCCCCCCTTAAATCTGTCATTTATGATCTGATTTGGCAGATATTTGTAGCAGTAGTATGATGTTTAATTTAAACAAACAATCCATGTTTAGTCAATTGATGGCACTTGAACACGCTTTTTCATCTCACATCCTTGTCAGTCTTCCTTCCGCTTTACCTCGACCCCTCCTTTCCTCATCACCTCTTCATACACCTGTCACACCACTCACACATTCTGCCTCCCTGGATGCAGCAGCCCTGACCTAGTTTCTATAGCAACCACACAGGTCCTCCAGGGCAAAGAAAAGGCCTGTGACAACCACCTTGCAGATTCACTCTCTTCTTTCATCCGCAGAGAGGCTGGTTAGCATAAAGACAAACAGAGAGCTATCTATTTAATTCCAACATAGACGTTTCCATCCTATACATTTAACTATGAATATCCTCTCGCTTTCTTATTCCTTTCTCAAACAAGCACCTGACCTGACATCCACTAAAGTGGACAATTTCGTCCTTTTCCCCATGTACATAATATACTTATTATCTAATTGGTACTAAACCTGATCCTACCCTTAAACCTAACCTTTATCCATGTAGTTAACTTATTTTACCCAGTTTTGTCTTAGGTAAGTACACTGTAAGTACACGCAAGTGCACATACTGCAAAGTCCAAACAAAATTCCTTATTCTTGTTCTTTCTGTAAAATACAAGAACAAACAAAGAGAAAACCATCAATTTGAAGCACTTTCCATCAAGAGGTGCATAATTTCGTCAAAATCTTGATTGACAATACAAGAGTCCAGCACTCTGTAAAGTCTACTCCAGCACATCCCAAAGACTTTCACTGAATTTAGGGTTTGGACTTAGAGATGCCAATTCATGTGTAAAAATAATTCTTCATTCTTTCACAATTTGAGCCTGATGAAACTTGACATTGTAATCCTGGAATGATTATGGCTATGATGTGGCTTCCTACATGGTTATTTAAGAAATTAAAAGCTACACACTCTATCAATTAGGGTTAGGAGAACTGTCGCCAAACATATAACATGCTATAAAACATAATAATCCCTGCAATAATGATCCATTTACAGACTTTTAAAGGGATACTCCACTTTTTTTGGAAATAGGCTCATTTGACCACTCCCCTAGAGTTAAACAGTTGGGTTTTACCATTTTCGAATGTATTAAGCCGTTTTTTTATATATATATATTTAGAAGAATATCAGTAACCGGACAGTTTCTGGTCTCATTGACTTCCATAGTATTTTTTTTTCCTACTATGGAAATCAATGAGACCAGAAACTGTCTGGTTACTGATATTCTTCTAAATATCAGAAAATCGGCTGAATGGATTTGAAAACGGTAAAACTCAACTGTTTAACTCTGGGGGAGTTGTAAAATGAGCCTATTTCCAAAAAAAAGTGGAGTATCCCTTTAAGCATTTGCCTTTTTAAATCCAAACGCGACTTTATTTATCAAGTATTACCCTCTGATACAATCATCTGACCATGGTGCTAGCTTTTTGTAAGGGATGTAGCGGCGAAAATGTTTGATAAAATGATTATTTTAAACTTTGAAAACAAATTTCACAAAAAAGGACTGTAATATCGTAAAGCATAATGATTATCATATTCCGAGGAACTTCAAAGAAGACTACAATATTGCGGCGGTATATGTCCAAAAAACACAGTACCATTGTACCACAGTGTAAACACATAAACTACAGGAAAGGCTCCAACATCCTACTAGAGGCGCTACAGGTGTTTTCAACATTGCTCCAATAGCAGGTGGTGTGTATCCTTGTATTTTGTGTGTGCATGTGTGTGGGTTTGCACACAGGCCAGCTGGCTCCGAGAAGGCCTGACCACAGGCTGACCATGGATGTGTGTCCGTGTTGTGAGGAGGAAGGGAAGGTGCCTCAGATTAACACTTCAAAGGCACAAGAGCCCAGTGTGGAGATTAAAGCCCAGCGTGTATCAAAGCCCCTCAGGTGGCCAACAACACACAGGTGTCCCCACACAACAGCGTTTGTGTGTGCATGTGTCAGTGGTGGTATATAAGAAGTACAGTATTGATGATGTGTACAAATGACTACAAAATTATGTGAGGAAATGAGCACTGCTGATGAAAATGAGGATAGTTATTGTTATTAACCATTGGACGGGAGTATTCCTCACAAACACGTCTGGGAACTTTTCCTCATCCAAAAGCCAGAATTGCTTTAGTTTTTTCTACTTCTTGCAATAACTGTTTTTGGAGGTGACTTTTCAACATCTGTCGCTGCAGTTAAGGAATGGGCAAGACTTTTCCATTCCAGGTAACACATGTTGGCTCCATTATCATACCCTTGTCCTCTACAGTCTCATAATGATATATCATTGTTTTTCAATGCTAGTTCAATCATCTCAGAGATTTCACTGCCAGTCTTTTAATGGAAGTCTACAAACTGAACAAACCTCTCAAGACTTCCAAACAATTCTCTTTGACTTAAAGGGATACTCCACTTTTTTTCTTTTTTTTTTTGGAAATAGGCTCATTTTACAATTCCTCCAGAGTTAAACAGTTGAGTTTTACCATTTTCAAATGTATTCAGCCGATTTTCTGATATTCAGAAGAATATCAGTAACCAGACAGTTTCTGGTCTCACTGACTTCCATAGTAGGAAAAAAAATATAATATAGAAGTCAATGAGACCAGAAACTGTCTGTTTACTGATATTCTTCTTAATATCAGAAAATCGGCTGAATACATCTGGAAATGGTAAAACTCAACTGTTTAACTCTGGGGGAGAGGTAAAATGAGCCTATTTCCAAAAAAGGTGGAGTATCCCTTTAAGTTTATACACATAAGCATACTGTGATGTATCTGGTGATTAACTGCATATTTCAGAGTAATAGATAGCATCCTTTCTCTCTGCTAGGTATTTTTGATCCCCTTTTACATGAGAAAATGAGACAAATAACTCAATTAGCTCATAAGTGCTAAAACATAGTTCATTGAACTCTGTAGCAAAAGCGTCCTCAAAAATATCCTAGCAGAGAGAAGGGATGCTATCCATTACTCTGTGATAAGCTCACTAGTGGGTGTTTGTGCTTCAAGGTGAATAATTCACTACATCACTCTCATCAATGTAGTCCATTAAAACAACAAAAACATATCTTGACTTTATAGTGGTTGTTTTGGGAAAAACAGTAAGGGGGCGTTTTACCCCAAAGGGGCTTTTAACTTCACTCCACCCTTTAACAAAGCACAACATAACCTGAACCGGAAGGGAAGCAACTTAACAGAATATAAAAGGTTTTTTTTCCACATAACCCCAACAATTCCCTTCAAATGCATATTTTTTGTTTTTTCAGGATCCCCAGTCTTACTTTTTGTCTTAAACAAGGCTGCTCCAGAGCGACAGAGAGCATTGTGGGTAGAGCTATTTGACCCCACTTCACAAAGCAGCGATGAGACCGGGACCAGCCACAAGAGAGCATTTTTATTCAATATCCGGATCAATAATACTCAGCTATGGATCGACAAATCACAGTGGTGGGAGTATGGGATGAAGGGAGGGAGAGAAAAAAATAGAAACAGACAGACATAAAAAGAGGAGGGTGAGGAAAAAAAGAAAAAAATGGGAAAAAGAGACCTGAAAGGACAGACAGTAGGAAGGAAGAGAAATGTCATGTATTACTGATCACTAGTCCTATTTATAGACCGAATGGTCAAGTGTGTCTGTGTGTGTGTGTGTGTGTGTGTGTGTGTGTTTTAGGTGGGTTAGAGTGAATGATGATGTGTAGAGGAAGAAAAAAGAAAAAGGAGGATCAGAGGAAGAAGGAAAATCAACCAGAGTGAACTGCATGATTCTTAACACACACACACACACACAGTAGTCTACTTCAGACGGACTGTTCCTGCACATCACAAACACTGTCCAAAAAAAAAAAAAAAAAAAAAACATTCACACTGAATTTAATTGAAACTTTTGATGTGTAAATGTTAATTGAATATTGATTAAATATTTGAGTTTAATGCGAGAGCAAAAAATCACTATACAGTTCAAATCCTTACCAAGCAAAAACATGAGCCTGATGGACTTGTTCTCAAGACAAATAACATCCGATCAGAACATTCCTCTTTAGAAAACAACTCCATTAGGAAGCAAGCCATTCTGCAATATTCTCCTCTACTCCCAATGCATTTTTATTATATTTCTCACTAGGTTTTCAAAGACACCGCTCTGGATCAACTCATGTTTCATTGTGATTCATCACTCAACACAACTCTTCTGAACCACTCTGAATCAAACTTTCCATATTCTGCCAAACACTTAGATGTTTATCTGAGACAATGGCTTTTTAAAGAGATACTTCAACTCTGGGAGGATGAATGTGTATATAAAATGGGTCATTTATGTAGAAGAAATGTGAAATTACTTTTGAGTTTGGAGCTTTCTAGCCTGAGAAAAGCCAGAAAATGTATTTTTGGTTTATGTGGATGAAAGATAACAACAACCGATCACTTGTTTAGCATTCATGTAAACACTGCATTCAAATTCACCAATCAGAATAAGTTCAGCTAGATTGTGCATGTAAACAATGAATGGCGACTGCAGAATGCAAAAGCTGAATCCTCAGCCGGACATGTCCGGGAAAAAGAGGATGGTAACACCTACTACTCAGCTTTCTCCAAAGAACAAGAGCCTGCTAGCTTAGCTTCCAAACAAAGATGGCTAGACACAATTGTGTACATTCTGTGAGTGAGATCCCACCCTCTATGGGCGGGTTGAAAACAGACACACCCAGTCAGTTTAAAATTAGACTAAAACACATCTCTTTCACCTGGCATACACATAACACATTACCAATGTGCAAAGTCTATAATTCAAATCATGTGAAATAATAGGCTGCATAAATTAGGTCAGCCGAAACCGGGAACACTTCCCATAACACCAGATGTACGTTACATCATAGGAAGAATGGCATCTACGCTAAAATTAGCCTCTCTGTTTATCCCGAGGTTTACCATAGTCAGTCGTACCTGGCCCGTATCCAGATCAGATGAAGGACCTTCGTCTAAACACAACCACAGTGCAGCCCTGTAGTGTCTTTTGAGACCGTGTCAACTAGTCTAGACTATCCCATGCGAAGAAGGCCTCATCGACACAAAGTTTTTTGTTACAGATGTACAGATGAAAACGTTATCAAAATTATTCCCATTCACAGGGATGGGAATGACTAAAATGCAGTAATATGCATGCCAGAAAAGTAATTGCCAATGTTACTTTGTAAAGAAAGACAGCATTCAATTGTGCATGGCATGCATATAGATTAAAAATGTAATACACATGTGCATGCTGTCACCGTTTTCACAGATTCATGTTTAGACGGAGATGTTAACAGCAGTATCACTTTTAAAACTTGCACTTTGAAACCTATTTCAAAGTTTGCGTTCTTAGGCCACCTAAACGCTGTAATGGGAAAACTGGACAAGCTATAAATAATCTGTGGGGTATTTTGAGCTGAAATTTCACAGATATATTCTGGAGACTATATTACATCTTGTGAACGGGTCATAGGTACCCTTTAAAGTGTTTAGCCATGATGGGGAGTGTATATACCTTTACAAAAATAAGTTCAGTTTATTATACTTAAGTATTTTATGTAGTATACAATGCACTTGCAGTGTAAAGTTAACTTTTTCAATACTACTTGGGACTAAATTGACCCACTTTCTTTACTAAATAAAAGTACTTTGAGGCAACTTTAAGTGTAATAGTTTTAAACTTTGTGTGACACAACTAGTGTAACTTTTATACTTGAAATACACCTTTAACTGTAGGCTACTTTAACTCTTTCTGCAGTTGCTAGGCCACGCCACCATTTTTTAAAAAATAATTTGCACAAATATTTTCAAGTCCCCCAGAGTAGTTGTATGCATCTGAGCACACAGAATATCAAAAGAAAGATTAGAGCAAAATTCTTTATTTACCTTTCCTGGATCGCCATTTAATAGTATAGGCTAATGTTAGGCAGTTTTGTTTTTTTTTCAATTTATATGCTGTTAATGTTTAATGATCGTGTTAGATTACATGTGCATAAGCAATCCATTTATCTCTAGTTGCTGTTTCTTCTTCACTTGTGTCTTCTGATCTGTGTGTAAATTCTGTACTCTTTTAAATGATGCGTAACAGCGCCACCTACCATATAAAAAAAATAAATCAAGTATAAATCAAAAACTGTACATTTGTGAAATGCAAGAGTGAAGACCGAAGCCAAGTATACTTAAGTCTCGGTATATTTCGATCAATAGAGTGCATATGCTATATTATGTTGAAAATTATGATTACCGTCTATTATTAAAATGAATGTCTAATATGTAGGCCTAATGTTTAAGCTATCCAATTACTGTTTGTGAAATTCATTTAAAGTTTAATGATGTGCACTGAGATCAATTTGATTACCCAAGGAACAGGTTTGGAAACACAACTTCTAAGATATCTCTATTCAAATGAAAACAGGCACTGGAAAGTCAAAAGTCAGCGCTGCTGGAAAAAAAAAGGTCTGCGGTTAAATTTACCAGCAAAAATAAGATAAATGTGCGGTAGCCTATATAAATGAAAAAGGCCACGGTAGCTTCGAATATGCAGAGAGACAGACAAGTATGTGTCCATCTCCTGTCCCACACTCCATGGTTAAATCCCATGACTGGCACCACTGCAAATGGGCGTAAAACAAGCATGGAAGGGTGATGAAGCATAGAGCCACACCTGTGTTTCATATTTACTGTGCTTTTATGTGTGTGCTTATGTCAGATCAGCTCCACGTTAACCATGTAGGATAGTAATATTCTGCCCATGATGATTACATCATCATCATTATCATGGTTGGAGATGATACACTATGTCTGTCTTCTGAGTGATGGAGTGTCTGTCTCTCCACAAAACACTTTGGCCTCCGTGACTGAAGGTTGCCATAGCAACAGGATACTAGCTATGTGGCTTCATTAAGCATGAGCCTGTGGGCAAACATGCAATACTCACACACACATTCTTATTGAGTTTATATTAACAAAAATACATAACCACACAAACACCGCTTTATTCCGTCTCCGATGCACGAGAATGCACTGAAACATTACATTTTTATGCTTAATTTTGTTTTTGTTGGCAAATTAGATCATTTGAAAAGACTGCCACCCAGTGGAACAAGCCAGTATAAATCACACATCATGCACCTCCATATATACACTTTAAAGAGCATAATATAAACATATGCATATTTGAGGTCTTGGTTCCCACGTATATTGGCACAAATGTATTTGTTGGCTCATGATCAAAAACTAAACCAGACAAAGATGTCATATTTGATGATGAACACTAGAGAGCGCTAAAGATCAGTTGGTGAATATATAAGGTGCTCGCATGGATTGCTTAGAATTAAACCAAGCATAACTTTTCTTGATCAAATGAACAGGTTGAGACAATCAAATACTATGAATCAAGTAAAGTGAGTAAATACATTAGAGTATAAGAATAATTGTGAAATTTTAATCCAAGGACATAGGATTACTATAGGCTACATATTATTTTCAGAATTGCTGCAACATGATATTTGATTCAATTACATGGAATCCGCCATCACTGACATCAACTTGTGCCTTCAAGTTGGAAAAGTGAACATGTGCAAACACAAATTAGATTTGAGAGATGCAGGACAAGGCAGAATCAATAAAAAAATATCTCAATTTCTGTCCTAATATGCTGATTTGCAGCTTATAATCAATGTTGATATGATATTTAATATTTTAACTTTAAATTCTTGTGGAAATCATGATACTTGTTTAACAGCATTTTTTTTTTAATTAACATCATAATTGAATGCGTTTAATGCATGGAAGAATTATACACCGACAGCATCCTCCAATGTATTTTTTAAATGTCTTGAATCTGCAGCTGTGCTGAACTATGAGGGATAAAACTCACTCGCTGATTGATTGTGGTGAGTACGTACGAGTGTGGGCTCAGGGCGTGGGCCGTGAACAGAACAAACCAGCTCAAAGAGGCTCGTGCGCTTACACCAGTTGTTGCCTTGGTGATAACTCTATGTGACGTCTGTGTGGAAGAGAAAGGAAGAGTACGTTTAGAGTGAATGCGCCACGTGGAGAAGCTCAGAATGAAAGAGAGCGAGCGATGTTGCCATGACTGATACCCGGTAGGAGGAGGCTGGCCGTGGCAGAGAGGGCAGCTGTCTTACAACCCTCCCTCCCCGGCTGGAGAAACACGGGTGGAGCGGTGCCAGGACGACCGTCTGCTGAGCCTGCAGAAGAGTGTGTGTTTGCAATAAGTGTCTTTGAACATTATCGTTCAAAAAGCAGAATGTGGATCATTAGGTGTGTATGTTTGGTCTAATTCCAGGCCTTCTACCTCTCAGACTTCTTCACCCCAAAAATAACATGCCTCAAGGAGCTGCTCGCTATGACTCTGTGTGTGAATCACTGAGTGTGTCACTCTCCGGTCATCTGTTTCTTTCTTTTCCCTCCTCTCCGTCGGGTCTCCATATGGAGCATTGTGTGTGGGGCTCAGGCTGCACCCATTCATTTCACACACACACACACGCATTCAAATTAACAGCCTCAGGGGTGTCAGATCGCTGTTAGGGCACCACAGCAGATTATAATAGAATAATAAGCCTCTGAAGAGGGTTAAACGCAGATGCCTTCACGAGACACTGAGACATGCTAGCAGTGCATCAACACAGCAGGGACAAAGACAGGAGTTGTAGGTCTCTGAACAATGATTATATATCGCAAAACAGGCTCTCTCAAATTTAAATATATATATATATATATATATATATATATATATATATATATATATATATATATATTAATCTTTTGCTTGAGACATATTCAAAATAAAACAGAATAAAAGAAAAATGTGCAACTCATTTTATGTTTTGTTTATTACAAACAATATTACATTTTACTTACATTTTAGTTACTAGGCCTAGTTTTTGGAGATATTGTACAGTAAACACTATTTTAAATTAAATATCAAGAAGAAAGTGGGAAATTATCCACAATATTATTGCTCTTACGCTCACCATATGAATTTTTTTTTTATCTAATAAAAGAAGACAAATGGGTCCTGGTGACTCTTATTTTATTTTTTTAAATTAGAATATTGTCATTGGGATATTAATACATTAACAAGTGTCTTAAAGGGACAGTTTACAAAAAAAATAAATTCTGTCATTAATTACCCTCATGTCGTTCCAAATCTGAAAGACGTAAAGTGTCGTTCTAGCATAAGTATATATAATTACGTTTTATATACGCATAAACGTATAAAACAGACGTATTTACAGTACTAAAAAACGTAAAATGTTTACACATTGACAGCACAAAAACGTCATTTATTTACGTATGAACAAATCCACCGACGTACACATTTGTACGTATCACGATTTATGCATTTTAATATCGTAGCATTATGTTTTGACTCTATTGCATTCCACTGTCTTATTAATTAAGTTTTCAGTCGCATTTATCGATAGGCTATAATCCTCATAAATATTAACATTTTGCTCGTTTCGCCTGCATGGTGTTAAACAATACAATATAAAACCTTAAAAATACATTCTTTAACGTAACTCGTTTAACCGTTTTGTAATCGTTTATTTACCTTGAGACATAAAGCGTTTTCAACAAAATTCACAAGACATAAATTTTATTAGTTTGATGTAATCCAAATCTTTCAGCCTCTTATCCAGTCGTGACCTTCCCCATTCTTAGCAGCGACCGTACGTCAAGGTCAAACCCATAGAGGTCAAACCCCGCGGGCCCGCGCTGCCGCTGGTGATGAATTCAAATTCAAATATTGCGCCCTTGAGAAGCGATACGTCATGTTTTTACGGCAGTGATATCAAACGTTCATTGGCTCTTCCCTGCTTCGTCACAGTTTGCGACATGAAGGAGTGTGACGGTTGGTTAGTTTTTAGTTCATTTGAAATTTTGAAAGGGAGAAGCCCGAACCTAAGCCGGATTAACATTTTCATTGATTGGTAATTTAATTTCTGCTCTGTACTTCATACAAAACTATTACAATACTGCCAGAGAGGACTGCGACTGCACTGCAACGCTTCATCATGTGAACGGCTTTTGGTATCGGTTTTGACATTTTCGCAATAAATAAATGATTTTAATGCTAACGTTATTGTTAATAAAACTGCCCTTTTCCAACACCGTTTTATCATTTTTTATATTATGTATAAAATGGTTATGTTTAGGTTTGGGATTAGGGTTACGGGATCTTACATTTATCTATAAAATGGTAAAAAGGGAAATTATACAGATATCTGTATGATATAGAATATACGTAAATAGTTTACGTTTTTTTTGCTGTAAAAACGTAATAATGTTACGTTTAAATGTTGCAGGTACGTCGATATTATACGTTTCAGCATCTATGAAAAAGTACTAAAAAGTGCGTTTTCTATCTTTGCAAAAACGTAAAATACCTACGTATTAACAATGAGACCAGGCTGAGAGATTATAAAAATAATCCAATTGAGCAGTTTAGTCCTAAATTGTCTAAAGATACTCAATTGCTTTATATGATGAACAGATTGCTCACTCTCTCTTTCTTGTCTCACACCTTCTTCCAGGGAGCCAATGACAGTTGTACTGAGAAAAGAAAGACGATGACTGAGAGGTTCTTAATGGACGGGGTCACTAACAACAACAACAACCCGAGATTAAAGTCAGAGGTGACTAAAGAGAGTAAGATGAAACAGATAAAATAAACAAGTGAAAAGGAATACAAGCAGGTCAAACAACAGTAGTGAGGTAAAGAAAAGACACTATTGATCTGAACAAGCCATAAAGAGCTGCCTTTCCATTCCTCCTCTCTTATCCTCCTTTATTCACTGACAGACTGCTTCAGGGTCAGGAGGGCACATTACACTTGGCTTTTAAGCACTGACCTTTTAAGAATTGTATCCCTCTCTTTTAGGTCAGACAGCGGTGTGTGTGCGTGTGTGTGTAGGCTATATCAACTCTACATCTGTTGTATGCAGTCGGGCTTAATTAACTTGATGGATATTAATGATCATATTATTAGGGCCCATATATTGGAAGCTGAATTTAGTGCTGTATGTGATATTAGTAGAGATAATTATAGTCAAGCTGTCCGTGCAGATGAGAGAAAGAGGAAAGAGGAAAAACACAGAAGATATCTCTTTAATATCTCAATTGTGTCTCATTTTGCTGTAGAAATTGACCTTAGTAATCTCACACGTTCATCTCGAGTGTCAGAAGAGAGCATGGCATTTTTCCGCCCTGGCCTTCAGATCACTTGGATGTGGCTGTGGTTACAAGAGGTAAAAATTATATAAATACTGTTCGTTTTCTCACACAAACCGCTCGTTTTGTGTCTTAGGCCATCAATGTGTACTTACATTTACGAGTCATTAAATCATGTTTAATTTGGACTTCTCTGTGCATGCTCTTTGAGGTGGTGACCATAGACCTGCATTATATGACTGATAGACAAGAACGGTTTGACCTAAAAATATTACAATTGAAAATACTGCAGAAACAAAGACACCTACAGTACATCTTGGATGCCCTTGAGGTAAGCTAAAACATACTAAAAATTTATTTCAAAGTGAACTATCCCTTTAAAGACTGAACATGCTTTAAACTATAGACAATGGAGGATTGTTTTATTATTTGAAAACATAAGGGGATAAGTTCCTCTAATTGAAGAATTCAATTTTTATTTCCCCTTAGAATGGTTAGAAGAAACATCTAAGATAAGCTTATATTTATTGTTAAAGTTTGTTTCATTTAAGACATAAGAGTTGTGAGCAATACAATATTCCTCTGAGGACTTCACAAGAGTGTTTTAGCATGTTTGTGTGTTTTCTCATTGTGGTTGAACACGCTTAATGGAGAGGGAATAGAGGACAAGAGAGTGTGCAATCTTCCTAATATCATTTCTCAGTTCCCTGGTTGCATCCTCTGTGCTTTAATACCCATCATTCCATCCTCAGATGTGATAGAGAGATGCATCTAATGTGCTTCAAAGGGGTATGTTTTTGCAAAGCAACATCAAACACAAGTTTTTCATAGCTTGCAGCTGTATAAAAGACCTCCCACAGTCATCATGACTTGAGTTTTCAGAGGCCGGGGCCGATTCCAGCACGGCAGGGGAGAACCGTTTTCCCCCAGAGGGAAGTGAATGCGAAAAAAGAGGTTGTGGGTACTGTGCTGAAAAACACACAAACTGCATCATGCGATTCCAGATAAAGTTACGAAGTGTAAACGCTCATGTGGTCGAATGTGTTCAAACAGCCACAAAAGACCACCTCTCCGTCTACTGACCTGCGTAAACATTATGACAAGCAAACTAGCCAGACGGGATTTAACCTTTATCAATTCAGTCAAGAAAAATATAAACAAAAGTATTTCTTTTCAACAACAAAAAAGATATCAGGGAAACCTTTATAGTCATTAAAAATAGTCACTTTTAGTCACTTAAACCTGAAAATATATCAAAATGTATTTAAAATAGTAATGTATGACTTGTAATTATAATAATTAAACATTATTTGGAGTACTTGTTACTTACACAATGTGCATTTCTTAATATAAAGTCTAAAATGTGTTTGCACTATTAGTAAGGATACTGTGTAATATCAGTCTTTAAATGCAAGATATTTAAAGCGTACCTAAACTTGCAATATTTCCACTTTAGCACAATCAAATAGTATATCTTTAGTTGAACTTAAGCACTATTTCTGGATAACTAAAGTGCATTAAGTAGGTACAAAATTGTTGTTGTTTTTTTCAAATTAGAAGACTATTAGTATATCAAATTAGTCTACTAAGAGTACAATTGCAGAGTATTAATACTAAGTACATAAATATGTAAATGTATTTGTAGTATACTTAGCATCAAAAATTTTCAAATACATTTTAGTATATTTATTTTTCACTAGGGTCCCATCATGTGCAAACAAGCATCTTGAGCAGTCTTTTAAAATGTTTGATTTTAGAGTTTTACAATCCTTTAATTTATAAATATATTAATTGATATACTGGTTCAAAAGTAGATCAGATTAGCAATAAGAGAGGGCAGTTTATAAAGGAGATCAGAGTGATTATTAGAGAAAACTAAAGTGCATCAAATAGGTACAAAATTGTTGTTGTTTTTCAAATAAGCAGACAATTAGTATACCAAATTAGTCTATAAGAGTACAATTGCAGGGTATTTACACTAATACATAAATATGTAAATGCATTTGTAGTATACTTAGCATAAAAAAAAATTCAAATACATTTTAGTATATTTATTTTTCACTAGGGCCCCATCATGTGCAAACAAGCATCTTGAGCAGTCTTTTAAAATGTTTGATTTTAGAGTTTTACAATCCTTTAATTTACAGATATAATAATTGATATACTGGTTCAAAAGTAGATCAGATTGGCAATAAGAGAGGGCAGTTTATAAAGGAGATCAGAGTGATTATTAGAGAAATACAGGCCTAGGTGAGCTAGAAGTGTAAAGAATGTCTGCTGCAGCACTGAGTGACATCACGGCTTTTGAATGATGACAAATTTAGAATGTTGACAATCGCCATAACAACCAGTTTGTTTGACTATCTGCAACACTCAATAACTTATTGCTTACTTGAAAATATAACCTGTTTTATTGCTTACTAGAAAATATAATCTGTTTATCACTTTATTTCACCAAGGTGAACAAACATCCATCAATGTAGCTGGAAGGAGCCACACGAGAGAAGATCATCGCAAAGCTAACGAAGGGTCACCTAGAATAGCATTTTACAAAACATCAAAGTAAGTGCATTTTCATTGTACCATCTCCATCTGAGCATATATTCAAGTAAATCAGTATATTATCTCCATCAACTGTGTATTGAAATGATTTGTTTGACTTGCTGCTCTAGGGGAAGGCCTTGAAGTCATTCTTGGTGA
Source organism: Cyprinella venusta (assembly GCA_038021265.1). NCBI lineage: Eukaryota > Metazoa > Chordata > Actinopteri > Cypriniformes > Leuciscidae > Cyprinella > Cyprinella venusta. The sequence continues at coordinate 5,264,748 of CM075878.1, forward strand.
GGAGGAAGATGCTTTGTTGAGGGCGAGCCCAGCTTTAAAAGGTGACTTTAACTTCTGGCTTATGTTGTAAAGTAATTATAAAAGGGAGATCTTTCTTGACATTTAAAGATAGCTGAATTATTTTTGAATCAACAGTGCAATAAAACAAATATGAGGGTCATTGAAAAATAAAGCTTAAAGGTGTTATTTAAAAAAAAAAAATCCTTTCAAACAGATATAACTCATGATTTTTTTCTGTTTTAACAAATTTTTGTTGTTAAATTACATTTCAATGTGTAAAACTCAGCGTTTTGACTTTGAAACGTGCAGTGCTCATGTTTATTCAACGATGTCAAAGCCTTTTGGAACATCTATGTGTGGCGGGCAGTGTTGATATTGTGAACAAATGTATGGAAACATTGTAATATAATTTGACAGCTATCAATTTTAGTTTAACCTATCCATCTTCATAAAAAAATTTTCAAATACATTTTAGTATATTTATTTTTCACTAGGGCCCCATCATGTGCAAACAAGCATCTCAAGCAGTCTTTTAAAATGTTTGATTTTAGAGTTTTACAATCCTTTAATTTATAGATATAATAATTGATATACTGGTTCAAAAGTAGATCAGATTGGCAATAAGAGAGGGCAGTTTATAAAGGAGATCAGAGTGATTATTAGAGAAAACTACAGTGCATTAAATAGGTACAAAATTATTGTTTTGTTTCAAATTAGCAGACAATTAGTATACCAAATTAGTCTACTAAGAGTACAATTGCAGGGTATTTACACTAAGTACTTAAATATGTAAATGTATTTGTAGTATACTTAGCATAAAAAAAAATTTCAAATACATTTTAGTATATTTATTTTTCACTAGGGTCCCATCATGTGCAAACAAGCATCTCGGGCATTCTTTTAAAATGATTGATTTTAGAGTTTTACAATCCTTTAATTTATAGATATAATAATTGATATACTGGTTCAAAAGTAGATCAGATTGGCAATAAGAGAAGGCAGTTTATAAAGGAGATCAGAGTGATTATTAGAGAAAACTAAAGTGCATTAAGTAGGTACAAAATTGTTGTTTAGTTACAAAATTGTTGTTTTGTTTCAAATTAGCAGACTATTAGTATACCAAATTAGTCTACTAAGAGTACAATTGCAGGGTATTTATACTAAGTACATGAATATGTAAATGTATTTGTAGTATACTTAGCATAAAAAAAATTCAAATACATTTTAGTATATTTATTTTTCACTAGGGCCCCATCATGTGCAAACAAGCATCTTGAGCAGTCATTTAAAATGTTTGATTTTAGAGTTTTACAATCCTTTAATTTACAGATATAATAATTGATATACTGGTTCAAAAGTAGATCAGATTGGCAATAAGAGAGGGCAGTTTATAAAGGAGATCAGAGTGATTATTAGAGAAAACTAAAGTGCATTAAGTAGGTACAAAATTGTTGTTTTGTTTCAAATTAGCAGACTATTAATATACCAAATTAGTCTACTAAGAGTACAATTGCAGGGTATTTATACTAAGTACATGAATATGTAAATGTATTTGTAGTATACTTAGCATAAAAAATTTTCAAATACATTTTAGTATATTTATTTTTCACTAGGGTCCCATCATGTGCAAACAAGCATCTCGAGCAGTCTTTTAAAATGTTTGATTTTAGAGTTTTACAATCCTTTAATTTATAGATATAATAATTGATATACTGGTTCAAAAGTAGATCAGATTGGCAATAAGAGAGGGCAGTTTATAAAGGAGATCAGAGTGATTATTAGAGAAATACAGGCCTAGGTGAGCTAGAAGTGTCTGCTGCAGCACTGAGTGACATCACGGCTTTAGAATGATGACAAATTTAGAGTGTTGACAATCGCCATAACAACCAGTTTGTTTGACTATCTACAACACTCAATAACTTATTGCTTACTTGAAAATATAACCTGTTTTATTGCTTACTAGAAAATATAACCTGTTTATCACTTTATTTCACCAAGGTGAACAAACATCCATCAATGTAGCTGGAAGGAGCCACACGAGAGAAGATCATCGAAAAGCTAACGAAGGGTCACCTAGAATAGCATTTTACAAAACATCATAGTAAGTGCATTTTCATTGTACCATCTCCATCTGAGCATATATTCAAGTAAATCAGTATATTATCTCCATCAACTGTGTTTTAAAATGATTTGTTTGACTTGCTGCTCTAGGGGAAGGCCTTGAAGTCATTCTTGGTGAGGAGGAAGATGCTTTGTTGAGGGCGAGCCCAGCTTTAAAAGGTGACTTTAACTTCTGGCTTATGTTGTAAAGTAATTATAAAAGGGTGATCTTTCTTGACATTTAAAGATAGCTGAATTATTTTTGAATCAACAGTGCAATAAAACAAATATGAGGGTCATTAAAAAATAAAGCTTAAAAAAAGGTGTTTTTAAAAAAAAAATCCTTTCAAAACAGATATAATTCATGTTTTTTTTGTTTGTTTAAACAAATTTTTGTTGTTAAATTACATTTCAATGTGTAAATCGTTTGACAATTTTTATGTCAGACAGTGCAACCAATATAATGTAGTTGTCGGGTACCACCTGACATGGAGAGTGTACCAACCTCCAAGACATACTTTTAGTGCTGGCTGGGCAGAATTACTAAACATTTATATCAATTATAGCGGTTTCACAGGTATCTGATCTGAGCATCATTTTCTACTGACTGATAAAGGAAACACTGCAATAGATTGACAATTCAACTATGGTTTGCAAGGCTGATTACAAAGCAGGGGGAGTTTTGCAAAAAGCGGTTTCCATGGTAACGGCTGTACACAAATCAGCACTGTGCTCATAAAATGATGCTTTATCATGAAAGATAAAGAAAAAAAATCAACGAAAATAACAGAGTAACTTTTCTAAAGAGAGTTAGTTCCCTTCAAAGATACATGGAAATAAAAAATGCAGCGTTTTGACTTTGAAACTTGCAGCGCTCATGTTTATTCAACGATGTCAAAGCCTTTTGGAACATCTATGTGTGGCAGGCAGTGTTGATATTGTAAACCAATGTATGGAAACATTGTAATATAATTTGACAGCTATCAATTTTAGTTCAACCTATCCATCTTCATAAAAAAAAAATTCAAATACATTTTAGTATATTTATTTTTCACTAGAGTCCCATCATGTGCAAACAAGCATCTCGGGCAGTCTTTTAAAATGTTTGATTTTAGAGTTTTACAATCCTTTAATTTATAGATATAATAATTGATATACTGGTTCAAAAGTAGATCAGATTAGCAATAAGAGAGGGCAGTTTATAAAGGAGATCAGAGTGATTATTAGAGAAAACTAAAGTGCATTAAGTAGGTACAAAATTATTGTTTTGTTTCAAATTAGCAGACTATTAGTATACCAAATTAGTCTAATAAGAGTACAATTGCAGGGTATTTATACTAAGTACATGAATATGTAAATGTATTTGTAGTATACTTAGCATAAAAAAATTCAAATACATTTTAGTATATTTATTTTTCACTAGGGTCCCATCATGTGCAAACAAGCATCTTGAGCAGTCTTTTAAAATGTTTGATTTTAGAGTTTTACAATCCTTTAATTTACAGATATAATAATTGATATACTGGTTCAAAAGTAGATCAGATTGGCAATAAGAGAGGGCAGTTTATAAAGGAGATCAGAGTGATTATTAGAGAAATACAGGCCTAGGTGAGCTAGAAGTGTCTGCTGCAGCACTGAGTGACATCACGGCTTTAGAATGATGACAAATTTAGAGTGTTGACAATCGCCATAACAACCAGTTTGTTTGACTATCTACAACACTCAATAACTTATTGCTTACTTGAAAATATAACCTGTGTTATTGCTTACTAGAAAATATAACCTGTTTATCACTTTATTTCACCAAGGTGAACAAACATCCATCAGTGTAGCTGGAAGGAGCCACACGAGAGAAGATCATCGCAAAGCTAACGAAGGGTCATCTAGAATAGCATTTTACAAAACATCAAAGTAAGTGCATTTTCATTGTACCATCTCCATCTGAGCATATATTCAAGTAAATCAGTATATTATCTCCATCAACTGTGTATTGAAATGATTTGTTTGACTTGCTGCTCTAGGGGAAGGCCTTGAAGTCATTCTTGGTGAGGAGGAAGATGCTTTGTTGAGGGCGAGCCCAGCTTTAAAAGGTGACTTTAACTTCTGGCTTATGTTGTAAAGTAATTATAAAAGGGTGATCTTTCTTGACATTTAAAGATAGCTGAATTATTTTTGAATCAACAGTGCAATAAAACAAATATGAGGGTCATTGAAAAATAAAGCTTAAAAAAGTGTTTGTTTTTTTTTTTTAAAAATCCTTTCAAAACAGATATAATTCATGTTTGTTTTTGTTTTTTTTGTTTAAACAAATTTTTGTTGTTAAATTACATTTCAATGTGTAAATCGTTTGACAATTTTTATGTCAGACAGTACAACCAATATAATGTAGTTGTAGGGTACCACCTGACATGGAGAGTGTACCAACCTCCAAGACATACGAAAAAAGACACATGAAAATAACACCGTGAAATCTATGAAAACATTGCAATATAATTTGACAGCTATCAATTTTAGTTTAACCTATCCATCTTCACGTCACGCTTAATAACACATACAGCAGTGCACTGTGCCCTCACCACAGCGCATCAGTGAAGCAGGCTTGTGCACAGTTCAGAATTGAATTGAGAATGACTACTTAATTCCAATTCAATTCTTGAATTTGAATTGATGTCAAAAAAAAAATTGAATTAAAGGAAGCAGAATTGCAATTCAATACAAATTCTAAGAAATTCCTATAGATACTTTAAGTGAAGTGTTTACAAATGTAGCTTTTTAGCATTACAGTATATATCATAAGATTACATTACATATTACATAAATTATATTTGTTTTAACTACCAGCAATGTTTTCGCCCAGCAATGAATATTTATAGCTCTAGTCACAGAACAAATAATAAAGTTTGATTTATTGTAATTGTAACGCCATTTCCCAGAATTACTTTAGTAACTCACGTTGATTTATTGATTTGATTTACACGCTTGTACGGATCACGGATCGACTGCGATCCGTTCCACCCCTACGAAACATAAAATAATGGGTTTTATTTAAATGTACTAAAAAGTATTTAAACTAAATAGGTTTTATAGAATAAAGTGATATGTCATAAATTTCTCAAATTATTTTAAAATTTTTAATTCAATTTCAATTGAGCTTTATTAGCATGTGTATAACAATGTTGCCAAAGCATTAACATATTATATATAAATAATACAACAAACAAAAAGATAAACCATACATGTGATGCAATCTGGGAATACCCACCACATGGTGAAATTTGACATATTACAGGTTTTGAGCTGTTTTGACCATATTAAAGCTGGGATCAAGCCCTTTCCAAATATGTTTTTATTTCTTTTATCATTTGTCTGTAACAAAAGTTATGGATATCTGAAATCGGCTGATCGCTATGATTTTCAGAAACAGTCACATCCTGTTAGCGGGATGACTCGCGCTCCTTATTTATTGCCTTTTTTTCATATCACATATTTCAGTCATCATCATAGATTATGTATCATTCGAAAGCTTACGAACTCAAAATTCATCCTGTGAAAACCATTTTGAAATTGGACGATTGAAAGGCGAGCAAGGTCTCTTAAACGAGCAGCTTCAAACTCTGTTCTCCTCTTGTGCTCCACATCACACCACACGATAACACTGGATAAAAATAATTAAATAAATAAAAACTAGCGTGCCTTTGCAGTTCACCCAGGACTGGACTTTATTATGTTATGTGGTTTATTTTGATAGGTGAACTGTCTTTGTAGTGTTAAGAGAAGGACAGCTAAACAACAGATTTTTTTTGACCCTCCCCTCCGTCTTTTCAGCTGAACACTGTAAATCGCTATTTTTCAGCACTAAACTAGAGAATTTTCCCAAAATATATTCAGAGATGATAAACAATATATTATAGAATAATAATTTGATAAAAAATTGACACAAAACTGACATTCAATCTACATTTACACCTTACTGAAAAAGTACCAGCGCGACGTCTGATGTGTTTTCCCAGATCGCATCACATACGTATAATATATAATAAAATACTTAGACAGAAAAATATGCATGTCATGTCATTGACCCATGAACAGTAAAAATATAACATTTTGTGCTTTCTTCTTCTGCCACAGTGTCTCCTGCTGCCTCTCAGATTGACATAGGTTCTGTGAACCACACTGCCTCCCAGACCCACACTGCCTCTCAGAACCTCACTGCCTCTGAGAATGGCACTCCCTCTCAGAACCACACTGCCTCTGGGAATGACACTGCCTCTCAGAAATACACGGCCTCCAAGAACTATACTGCCTCTCAAAACCACCACACTGGATCAGAGAACTATTACTGCCTCTCAGAACCACACTGCCTCCAAGAACTATATTGCCTCTCAGAACTACACTGCCTCCAAGAACTATACTGCCTCTGAGAACCAACTGCCTCTCAAAACCACACTGCCTCCAAAAACTATACTTCCTCTCAGAACCACACTGCCTCCAAGGACCATACTGCCTCTCAGAACCACACTGCCTCCAAAAACTAGACCGCCTCTCAGAACCACACTGCCTCCAATAACTATACTGCCTCTCAGAACCACACAGCCTCAGAGAACCACACTGCCTCCAAGAACTACATTGCCTCTCAGAACCACACAGCCTCAGAGAACCACACTGCCTCCAAGAACTAGACTGCCTCTCAGAACCACACTGCCTCTCAAAACTATACAATTATAGAAGAACTATACTGCCTCTCAGAACCACACTGCCTCCAAGAACTATATTGCCTCTCAGAACCACACTGCCTCCAAAAACTATATTGCCTTTGAGAACCAACTGCCTCTCAGAACCACACTGCCTCCAAGACCTGTACTGCCTCTCAGAACCACAATGCCTCTCAGAACCACACTGCCTCTCATAACTACACTGCCTCTCATAACTACACTGCCTCCAAGAACCAAACTGCCTCCAAGAACTATACTGCCTCTGAAAACCAACTGCCTTTGGGAACCCCACTGCCTCTCAGAAACACACAGCCTCAGAACCACACTGCCTCCGAGAACTATACTGCCTCTCAGAACCACACTGCCTCTCAGAACCAAACTGCCTCAAAGAACTATACTGCCTCTGAGAACCAACAGCCTCTCAGAACCACACTGCCTCCAAGAACAATACTGCCAGAACCAAACTGCCTCTGAGAAACAACTGCCTCTAAGAACCACACTGCCTCTGAGAACCAACTGCCTCTAAGAACCAACAGCCTCTCAGAACCACACTGCCTCTGAGAACTATACTGCCTCTGAGAACCAACTGCCTCTAAGAACCAACAGCCTCTCAGAACCACACTGCCTCCAAGAACAATACTGCCTCTGAGAACCAACAGCCTCTCAGAACCACACTGCCTCCAAGAACAATACTGCCTCTAAGAACCAACAGCCTCTCAGAACCACACTGCCTCCAAGAACAATACTGCCTCTGAGAACCAACTGCCTCTGAGAACCACACTGCCTCCAATAAATATACTGCCTCTCTTAACCACACTGCCTCTCAGAACCACACTGCGTCTCAACCACACTGCCTGCAAGAACTATACTGCCTCCTAGAACTACACTGCCTCTGAGAACCACACTGCCTCTGAGAACCAACTGCCTCTAAGAACCAACAGCCTCTCAGAACCACACTGCCTCCAAGAAAAATACTGCCTCTAAGAACCAACAGCCTCTCAGAACCACACTGCCTCCAAGAACAATACTGCCTCTGAGAACCAACTGCCTCTGAGAACCACACTGCCTCTGAGAACCACACTGCCTCCAATAAATATACTGCCTCTCTTAACCACACTGCCTCTCAGAACCACACTGCCTCTCAGAACCACACTGCCTGCAAAAACTATACTGCCTCCCAGAACTACACTGCCTCTGATAACCACACTGCCTCTCAGAACCACACTGCCTCTGAGAACCAACTGCCTCTGAGAACCACACTGCCTCCAATAAATATACTGCTTCTCTTAACCACACTGCCTCTCAGAACCACACTGCCTCTCAACCACACTGCCTGCAAGAACTATACTGCCTCCTAGAACTACACTGCCTCTGAGAACCACACTGCCTCTGAGAACCAACTGCCTCTAAGAACCAACAGCCTCTCAGAACCACACTGCCTCCAAGAACAATACTGCCTCTGAGAACCAACAGCCTCTCAGAACCACACTGCCTCCAAGAACAATACTGCCTCTGAGAACCAACTGCCTCTGAGAACCACACTGCCTCTGAGAACCACACTGCCTCCAATAAATATACTGCCTCTCAGAACCACACTGCCTCTCAGAACCACACTGCCTGCAAAAACTATACTGCCTCCCAGAACTACACTGCCTCTGAGAACCACACTGCCTCTCAGAACCACACTGCCTCTGAGAACCAACTGCCTCTGAGAACCACACTGCCTCTGAGAACCACACTGCCTCCAATAAATATACTGCCTCTCTTAACCACACTGCCTCTCAGAACCACACTGCCTCTCAACCACACTGCCTGCAAGAACTATACTGCCTCCTAGAACTACACTGCCTCTGAGAACCAACTGCCTCTAAGAACCAACAGCCTCTCAGAACCACACTGCCTCCAAGAACAATACTGCCTCTGAGAACCAACTGCCTCTAAGAACCACACTGCCTCTCAGAACCACACTGCCTCCAAGAACAATACTGCCTCTGAGAACCAACTGCCTCTGAGAACCACACTGCCTCTGAGAACCACACTGCCTCCAATAAATATACTGCCTCTCTTAACCACACTGCCTCTCAGAACCACACTGCCTCTCAACCACACTGCCTGCAAGAACTATACTGCCTCCTAGAACTACACTGCCTCTGAGAACCAACTGCCTCTAAGAACCAACAGCCTCTCAGAACCACACTGCCTCCAAGAACAATACTGCCTCTGAGAACCAACTGCCTCTAAGAACCACACTGCCTCTCAGAACCACACTGCCTCTGAGAACCAACTGCCTCTAAGAACCAACAGCCTCTCAGAACCACACTGCCTCCAAGAAAAATACTGCCTCTCAGAACCACACTGCCTCCAAGAACAATACTGCCTCTGAGAACCAACTGCCTCTGAGAACCACACTGCCTCTGAGAACCACACTGCCTCCAATAAATATACTGCCTCTCTTAACCACACTGCCTCTCAGAACCACACTGCCTGCAAAAACTATACTGCCTCCTAGAACTACACTGCCTCTGAGAACCACACTGCCTCTCAGAACTACACTGCCTCCAAGAACTATACTGCCTCCAAGAGCTATACTGCCTCTGAGAACCACACTGCCTCTCAGAACTACACTGCCTCTTAGAACCGCACTGACTCCAAGTGCTATACTGCCTCTGAGAACCACACTGCCTCTCAGAACTACACTGCCTCTGAGAACCACACTGCCTCTCAGAACCACACTGACTTCAAGTGCTATACTGCCTCTGAGAACCACACTGCCTCAGAACCACACTGACTCCAAGTGCTATACTGCCTCTGAGAACCACACTGCCTCTCAGAACCACACTGACTCCAAGTGCTATACTGCCTCTGAGAACCACACTGCCTCTCAGAACCACACTGCCTCTAAGAACTACGCTGCCTCTAAGAACTATACTGCCTCTGAGAACCACACTGCCTCTGAGAACCACACTGCCTCTGAGAACCACACTGCCTCTCAGAACCGCACTGCCTCCAATAACTATACTGCCTCTCAGAACCACACTGCCTCAGAGAATGACACTCCCTCTCGGAACCACACTGCCTCTGGGAATGACACTGCCTCTCGGGTCGACACTGCCTCTCGGAACCACACTGCCTCTGGGAACCACACTGCCTCTCAGAAACGCATAACCTCTCAGAAACACACTGCCTCTGAGAACCACAATGCCTCCAAGAACTATACTGCCTCTGAGAACCACACTGCCTCTCAGAACCACACTGCCTCCAAGAACTATACTGCCTCCAAGAACTATACTGCCTCTGAGAACCACACTGCCTCTCAGAACCACACTGCCTCCAAGAACTATACTGCCTCCAAGAGCTATACTGCCTCTCAGAAACACACTGCCTCTGAGAACCACAATGCCTCCAAGAACTATACTGCCTCTGAGAACCACACTGCCTCTCAGAACCACACTGACTCCAAGAGCTATACTGCCTCTGAGAACCACACTGCCTCTCAGAACCACACTGCCTCTCAGAACTACACTGCTTCCAAGACCTATACTGCCACTCAGAACTATACTGCCTCTGAGAACCACACTGCCTCTCAGAACCGCACTGCCTCAAATAACTATACTGCCTCTCAGAACCACACTGCCTCAGAAAATGACACTCCCTCTCGGAACCACACTGCCTCTGGGAATGACACTGCCTCTCGGGTCGACACTGCCTCTCGGAACCACACTGCCTCTGGGAACCACACTGCCTCTCAGAAACACACTGCCTCTGAGAACCACAATGCCTCCAAGAACTATACTGCCTCTGAGAACCACACTGCCTCTCAGAACCACACTGCCTCCAAGAACTATACTGCCTCCAAGAACTATACTGCCTCTCAAAACCACACTGCCTCTCAGAACCACACTGCCTCTGAGAACAACAATGCCTCCAAGAACTATACTGCCTCTGAGAACCACACTGCCTCTCAGAACTACACTGCCTCTGAGAACCACACTGCCTCAGAACCACACTGCCTCCAAGAACTATACTGCCTCTCAGAACCACACTGCCTCTGAGAACCACAATGCCTCCAAGAACTATACTGCCTCTGAGAACCACACTGCCTCTCAGAGCCACACTGACTCCAAGAGCTATACTGCCTCTGAGAACCACACTGCCTCTCAGAACCACACTGCCTCTCAGAACTACACTGCTTCCAAGAACTATACTGCCTCTCAGAACTATACTGCCTCTGAGAACCACACTGCCTCTCAGAACCGCACTGCCTCGAATAACTATACTGCCTCTCAGAACCACACTGCCTCAGAAAATGACACTCCCTCTCGGAACCACACTGCCTCTGGGAACCACACTGCCTCTCAGAAACACACTGCCTCTGAGAACGACAATGCCTACAAGAACTATACTGCCTCTCAAAACCACACTGCCTCTCTGAACCACACTGCCTCCAAGAACTATACTGCCTCTCAGAACCACACTGCCTCTGAGAACAACAATGCCTCCAAGAACTATACTGCCTCTGAGAACCACACTGCCTCTCAGAACTACACTGCCTCTGAGAACCACACTGCCTTAGAACCACACTGCCTCCAAGAACTATACTGCCTCTCAGAACCACACTGCCTCTGAGAACCACACTGCCTCTCAGAACCACACTGACTCCAAGAGCTATACTGCCTCTGAGAACCACACTGCCTCTCAGAACCACACTGCCTCTCAGAACTATACTGCCTCTGAGAACCACACTGCCTCTGAGAACCACACTGCCTCTCAGAACCACACTGCCTCAGAGAATGACACTCCCTCTCGGAACCACACTGCCTCTGGGAATGACACTGCCTCTCGGGTCGACACTGCCTCTCAGAAACACACTGCCTCTCAGAACCACACTGCCTCTGAGAACCACACTGCCTCTCAGAACCACACTGCTTTCAAGAACTAAGTTGCCTCTGAGAACCAACTGCCTCTCAGAACCACACTGCCTCAGAGAATGACAGTCCCTCTCGGAACCACACTGCCTCTGGGAATGACACTGCCTCTCGGGTCGACACTGCCTCTCGGAACCACACTGCCTCTAGGAACCACACTGCCTCTCAGAAACACACAGCCTCTCAGAAACACACTGGCTCTGAGAACCACAATGCCTCCAAGAACTATACTGCCTCTCAAAACCACACTGCCTCTCAGAACCACACTGCCTCTGAGAACAACAATGCCTCCAAGAACTATACTGCCTCTGAGAACCACACTGCCTCAGAACCACACTGCCTCCAAGACCTATACTGCATCTCAGAACCACACTGCCTCCGAGAACCACAATGCCTCCAAGAACTATACTGCCTCTGAGAACCACACTGCCTCTCAGAACCACACTGCCTCTCAGAACTACACTGCTTCCAAGAACTATACTGCCTCTCAGAACTATACTGCCTCTGAGAACCACACTGCCTCTCGGGTCGACACTGCCTCTCAGAAACGCACTGCCTCTCAGAAACACACTGCCTCTGAGAACCACAATGCCTCCAAGAACTATACTGCCTCTGAGAACCACACTGCCTCTAAGAACCACACTGCTTTCAAGAACTAAGTTGCCTCTGAGAACCAACTGCCTCTCAGAACCACACTGCCTCAGAGAATGACAGTCCCTCTCGGAACCACACTGCCTCTCACAAACTCACTGCCTTTCAGAAACAAACTGCCTCCAAGAACTTTACTGCCTCTCAGAACCACACTGCCTCTGGGAACGTCAGAGACGAAGACTGTCTCTGCATTAGAGACTGTCACCTAATTGAAGACTTTCACTGCATTAATAAAATAAAAAAAATGATTCATTCCACATGTAAAGCAACACTGTCTTATTTTACTTATTTATTAATCACAAGATGTGTTACATTGTGTCGCAATAAATCGAAAAATGCGAAATAAAGAAACGCAAATTTGAGGTAATAGTTCACACAAGGTATTACCAAAGACCAAACCACGAGAGCCAAACAAATATGTTTTCTACAGTTTACATTTTAGAGCCTCAAGATGTAGATAATGTTTTAATTCAAATTGCATGTAAAGACAAAAAAAATATATTTGTTTACACTACATATAATAAACAAGAGATGTACCAGAAATTTTAATAATCCTTGATTATTAGATACAATCACCAACATCCAGTGAACAATTGTAATTCAAATGCTCTGGACAAATGCATATAGTAATTAGTTACTCTAAACTAATATTTCAAATAAGAACAACTGATGAGCTGTGTAGATGAAAATATTGTGCATTCATATACTGTAGTTTAACAGTTTTCATCAATGTTAAAAAAACTAAGCCTACGCCACTGACATTCATTTAGCAGATGCCAAAGCAAATGTATGAGCATTTAAGTTTACATTTATCAATTATGTGTGTTCCCTGGGAATCAATGGTTTATGACTATGCTTTAATAACTAATCCGACTCCAGTAAATTAAAAATAAAATAATTTAGTTTTTATTTGATTGTATAGTTTTATATAGTTTATATAGTGTAATATAGTTTCAACATATTACAAAACAATCATTTGTTTTCCTGTCTGTTGAACGTGAAAATTAGAGATTAGAAAATATGGTTGTCAATACAAAATACAGTCTCTGAACAAACACTCTTGTTGTATGTTCAATGGGGTTCCTGACTCAATTTTAAAGTGATAAAGTATGTTGGTTATGAGCTGTTTCATTCACAAAATCCAATTGAAATAAAAACTAAATTAATAAAATGATCGCATGATGGGAAACCATATAGAACTTTTTTTTCTAAATGTGTAGCAAGCTAGACTAAGACAAGCTAGATTTTTTTATTTATTTATTTACTTTTTTGTAGTGAACTGCCTTCTGTCTCTTGTTAATTTGGAAATTCCATATAACACAGAGACTAACAAATCCACAAAATCTCCAAATGTTAAGATCAAGGAGAATACTGATCAAACCGATGCTAACCTCCACTTGACTTTGCCGGAAAGTAAACAAATGAAATCTGAAGTCGGAGTGCAATTGTGTTTCTCCTGAAAATGAGACAAGTAAATGTTGCGAGTAAATGTTTTGAGCTGTCTGCACTTCTTTATCACAATCACAAATTTTTCTCACAATCGGGAGTTTACATCTCGGCCAATTCTAAGGGAAAAAACTTTTTTTTCCTCTTAGAATAGTTTATATCTCACAATTCTGACATTACAACACACAAATTTTGACTTTACATCATGCATTTCTGACTTTATAACACGCAATTGCGACTTTATATCAATTTTGGCTTTATATCTCGCAATTGCGATTTCATATCACGCAATTCTGACTTTATATCTCACAATTCTGAGAAATAAAGTCTGAATTGTGAGATAAAAAGTCACAATTACCTTTTTTATTTTTCATTCTGCGGCGGAAACAAGCTTCCATACCTTTCGTACTTGATGAAAAAATGACAAAACCTTTACCTGTTTGTAATGCCAGAATAAGTTGAATAGAAGTAAAATTACTAATGCAAATGTTGTTTAGTGTAAATTCTGTAAGATCACTGTTTTTCTCTTAAAACGAAGATCACTTCAAATTGGAGGACTGTGACACTAATACGGATTAAAAATTATGGGAATGCACATAGAGAAACCAACACATGATGTACTGTGCTAGGGCCCTGTTTACATGTGGAAGCATTTTCATCACCCCAATCAAAGTGCATGACTCTAAATACAGGTGTAAACGGGTCTAAATGTTTCCGGCTTGTCCACATGTGACCACTTCCAGAGGTAGTCAAAAACACATTCAACCAGATTGATTTTTTCATAATGTCATATTCGCGTAGACAGGATTGTAGATCCCCTAAAAAAAATAAAAACATACACCTATATGTTTATACACCTACCGACTTCAGTCAACACACAGTTTAATTCCTGAATTAATCATTTTTTAACAAATATATTAAATGAATGATTCAATTATTCTACTCAAATAAAATCACTTGATTTGATTTTTAAATGAATTGTTATTTTTGAACAAATCAGTTGAGATTTTGAGTCAGAATGATTCAATGATTCATCCATAAAGAAAGTGGCAAGTAATTGCTAGGCTACACAACTGAGTAAAAACAAAAAGCAAAATAAAAGTTTGTAGGATGAATGTAATCTGTGAACTCTACATTAGTCATGCTGTCATAAAAATCCCACTACTAAAACAGATTGTGGTTATTATTTATTATTATTATTAAAGCAACATCCAACATATTTTATAATAATGATCAGATCATTGTTGACCCAGTGCTCCAGTTAACTGTAGAGGTCAGGTCAGGCCTGTCTCTAATCACAGCAGTGATGAAGTGGAGCATATAACGGAGTTTGTTTCAATATGGGATCAGCTGTTTTTCCTTAACTCACCACAGGCTTTTTCCAGTCAGTTAACTAACATACATTCACACACATGAGCACACACATAAATACACTCCAACAATTAGATTCATCCATGCACATATTCACTCATACAGATGTGTATGTATGCATGCAAACAAACATATCAAGAACCAAAAAATCATCTTACTCATCCTCCTCCTTCTCAAGCAAGGTTTTGCACATGTGACCAATGCAGTACATTCACACAAAATTGAAAAATTGAACACGCACACAATTTCTTTCCCAGTGTGAATGTGTAGGCGGCACATTTCCATTGTTAGACTGTCTTTTTACTCTCTCTAGAGAGAAAATGAGAGCATACACACAAATTGTTTTACACAGAGCAAAGTCTCACTATTCAGAAAAAAATGTCCCTTATTTTCTCTGTCTCCGTTTTCCTATTTAACTTCATCTTCCCACCTCTCATTTATGTTGTGTCAAGCATATTTTATAACAGGAGCTCCAGTGTTGATCAGAGGTTTACTCAGGCTTTCTGCATTCGAAACAGTTCAGTACGTGGGTGTCCAACCCCGTGGCAGATATAGCTGGTGTGATGTATGAAAGCACACTATGAGTCACTGTACAAACGTATATCTCCCCCTCTTTCTCCACACATGGGAATGAAAACGTGCCAGGTCCTATTGCGAACATCATGCCTTTCCGTCACATTTCTTCCAATACAGATATGTCTTGTACACATGGTGAATGATTACTGATTCTAAGTAACTACTCGATGTTGGTGGAAGATCTCTTATTAATCAATAGCACACACACAGTACCATCTAAGGTAGTATTATAGGTGTCTACTAGGGCTGTCAAACGATTAATCGCGATTAATCGCTTTCCAAAATAAAAGTTTGTGTTTGCATAATATACGGGTGCACTGTGTATAATTATTTGTTAACATTTTATTTCGACAGTCCATTGCGTTGTGGTGCATTTAAAGTTTTTGTAAAATATCATTTTTCCATCTGGTGGTTGTTTTTGTTGATCACCAGCAATTTACTATTGAAATATGTTATTGTTAGAAGTTAAATTAAATAAAATATAATAAATCTTATATATAAAAAATTAAATTCATAATTTTCGTAATAAATTAATTTTTTTCTCCTTTTTTGTGATAATTAGGTTGTCCATTTATCTTTGTCCGTCAACAAACAAAACAAAAAAAATACATGTTTCAGGACATTTTTTGAGAAGATAAAATGTTTTTTTGTTGAGAAAGTTTGTCTATATTAAGTAATTATCATTTCTTTTACATTTTATCTTTCAAATAGAGGTTAAAAACCAAGCAAATATCGGCCAAAATAAATCGGCAGCATTCATCGGCAGACCCGGATTTCAAAAGATCGGCATCGGCGTGAAAAAACCATATCGGTCGACCTCTAGTTCGGACTTATTCATACTACCCATATTCATACTATATTGAACATACTTTTTTTTTATTTCGGACACAGCCTAGGTGTTTGGTAGGGTGGTAGGTCTGGGTGATATGAAGAATATTACTAAGTATGAACATTACTATAATAACAGTGATGTTTGCCTTAACAAGCATCACTAACAAAAGACCCCCTTCTCCTCATACTTCTCAAGTACTGACAGTAATCCACACTTTCTTCATAAGAGTATATGACAATGTCTCTCAAAGGCAATTCCTGAAGGTAACTCAAGGCTTATCACAAAATGCTCCATTATTCCATCCCCCTGATATTTCTTCCCAGAGACTGGTCTCCCTTGAGGGTCTCGCTGAAATTCAGGACTCTACTGGAGGCTCGTAGCAAGCCCAGAAAGATGTGGGTAAATTTGGAGAGCCCACAGGTTAATAGAGATTAGTGGAGCAGATGTTTTGCCAAGATAAGGAACTCCCAGGTCTCCACACTCCCACCCCCCTCACAGACATAGACGCACCAAGGAGATAATACACATTAATAGAGTTAGTAGAGGTTTAACTCCCAGGCCTCCTCCGGCTGGCTCCCTCATGGAACCTGTGACTAAACAGATTTGCATCAGTAGTGCATCATTATTATAGCTGAGAACCCCCAGAGCTCTAGTTCCCTTACCTCACCACAATAAAACCACCCAACACATTCTCACTCAGCTCAGTTCAGGATTTAAACGCAAACCAACTCACACAAACAAGCTTCTAAGGTCTCCATTTTACAACTACCCACAATCAAACACTTGGCAAACAAGTGAAAAAACAAGCAAACACAGTCACACCCACAGCAGCAATTCACGCTCAGCCTCACCCAAGTTCCTCATATTCTCCTCTCATCCATACGGTAAAAAATAATGAGAAAATCTTGTTCTCCAACAGAATTAACACTGTCTCAGACATATATTCAAATAGTGCTTCAAAGTTTGCTAGTTGCTGCCGCTATGTCTGTCACACAATGCAGCTCAAATTTTATTCCGTCACGCGCGCAATCTGTATTAACTGGTGGGTCCACTGAGAAAATGGAAAGTGTCAAAAACAACAGAAGATGAATGTGAAAATAACAAAAATAGATTTGTGAGGAGGTCAAAAGCTACTGGCGTTTGAAAGATAATGCAACTCTACAGGCCATATAACCCAGTTTGGCTGATTATCACTCTCAAAAAAGATACAAAAGCTGTCACTGGGGCTGTACCCTTTCAAAAGGTACACTTTTGTACCTAAAGGCTGCATATTGGTACCTTAATGGTATATATTAGCACCTAAAATGTAGATATCAGCACCTAAAATGTACATATTAGCACCTAAAATGTACATATTAACACCTAAAATGTACATATTAGTACCTAAAAATGTACATGTCAGCACCTGAAATGTACATATTAGCACCAGAAATTTACATATTAGCACCTGAGATGTACATATTAGCACCTGAAATGTACATATTAGCACCTGAAATGTAATATTGGCACCTAAAATGTACATATTCACACCTGAAATGTACATACAGTATTAGCACCTAAAATGTACATACTCACACCTAAAATGTACATATTTAGCACCTGAAATGTACATATTAGCACCAGAAATGTACATATGAGCACCTGAAATGTACATATTAGCACCTAACATGTAATATTGGCACCTAAAATGTACATAATCACACCTGAAATGTACATACAGTATTAGCACCTAAACGTAGATACTCACACCTAAAATGTACATATTTAGCACCTGAAATGGACATATTGGCACCTAAAATGGACAAAAATTTACCTTTTGAAAAGGTACAGCCACAGTGACAGCTTTTGTACCTTTTTGTCTGAGAATGTATGAAGTCACCTCACCATACAGAAATCATGACCTCGTAACATCCTGATATTATTTGTCACGATCGGATACATCCATGATATTTCTGAAGTCTAAACTGAATCCATGTTTCTTGACCAGTTGAAAAATAAAATCTGATTCAGGGTTTTAAGTTTCCATAACTGAATGAGGGGATGGGGGGCTGTTTCAGGACAGAAAACAGTCGTTTCAGGAATATGTCAAACATGATACAAAAGGAGCTGTTTATCCAGAGAAAAGGGGGGTTCCATCACCCCTAACTTGGCTTGACAGTTATCACAGCCCTCTTATAGAGTAAGCAATTACTGAACTCTATTCTCAGACAGAGAGGATTAAGAATGTGTAAGCATGAGATAAACACATAAATACTCTATGCAACACTTACAAGCCTTAACTGTAGACAGACTCTCACACAAAGACTCAGCAGCAGTTTGAGATGCTGTGGGGACTGGAGATGATATTGGTGCAGTAGCCTAACATTAATCCTATCTGTATTCTCACAGGCCTGCTGCAATAGTCAATACTGTGAGGAAACTGAATATTACTAATCGGCAATTGAAGGAGCCTTTGAATAAGGGCAGCCTTAGTCGTGCCACTATGAAGCAATTGGTCTTCGAATGCGGCCTTCGAAGGATTTAGCCTCTAATGGGACGGAGCTACCGTCTGACCTTATGTGTGTGTGCTACAACAATTCTGTAAGACAAAGACTCAAAGCTAACAATGCAAGTCTATCGCATCTGCTGATGATCTCGAGTATCATCTCAAGTTTATGCATTCCTGCTATATCTGCAAGAAAACCTACTGTACCTGTTTGAGTTTTACCTCAGTTTTGGTCATTACATCCAAGACTGATTGGGAGAACAATATCCACAAAACTTATGTGGAAATGTGGAAATAAAAAGGTTATTTATTTGGTCACACTATTACTAAGAAGCATTTCTAAATTTTAATATTTTTATAATTTTTCTAAACAATTAAAGGGATAGTTCACTGCCACTCACCCTCATTTTTTATAGAAAATAAAAGATTCAAAGAATAATCACACTGCTCTATTTCAGACAATGAAAATGGACATAGAGACCAGGAACTGTCACGTAAATAAAAGGGCAAGAAGACATGCTAAAATCATTATAACATGCTCAATCTTAAAAATAAAGGTTCTCCTATGGCATCGCTACAAAAACCATTTTTAGAACCTTTATTTTTAAGAGTGTGTATTGCAGATATTTCCAAGTCATCTGAACTCATAAGATAGTTTTGTGTGCTCTGAAAATCTTGCTTTATTTTCATCTCTGACATTTCATCTGCTATAAATAACTCCTTGAGTGTTTCACAGAAGAAATCCAGTCATATGAGTTTGAAATTACACATGGGTGAGTAAATGATGACTTAAATTTTTGGATGAACGATCCCTTCAAGAATTGAATGAGAACGTATTTGCCTAACAAAATACAGTGTCATACCTTGAACTCCATATTTGTGCTCTAAGTGAGGCTGAAATGTATGAATGATGAGGTCTGTCAGTTTTGATCTGTGAGCGTGTGGCATCTGAGAGAAGATTCTGTCAGCACTCAGGTGTTACAATGAGGGGAGCCCTCATTAACCACACTAATGTGTGTCTGATCTCAGCAGTGTTGCGTGGGAAGACATAGCCAGTACAGTGAGGTCTAATTTGAGATGGTCAATCTGTCACAACAAAATGTGCTGGCAGCCTGGCACACAGGCATTCATCCACCTGTAAAAGCATGTGGCACACACAAAGACGCATATGCAAATACTGTTTTAAAGATTTTCCTTGGAGCAATCTAATAATAATTTCAGATTTGAAACAAGTGCCTATGTGAGAATATGTGTTATGAGTAATACTGATTGCCACGCATAGCAGTTGCTAAGGCAATTTTATGGCGTACCAGCCCGTTCTCATCCCAAGGCGTCATATACTGACGCTTTTGCCAATGCGTAAACATCCAACGCACATGGCACCCTTTAGCGTCAGATATATAGGCCAGAAGGCGCCTCCTAGTGGTCTAACCCTAACCCTACCACGTACCTAAACCTACCCACAACCGAAGCGTGTTATATTGATGCTAAAGGGTGCCATGTGCGTTGGATGTATACGCATTGGCAAAATCGTCAGTATATGACGCCTTGGGATGAGAATGCACTCTTAGAAGAAATGGTTCTATTTAGAACCAGAAATGGCTCCATCCCCCGCTTCATATATGGAACTCCAAAACGGTTCAATATAAAACCATTTTTTTGGTAAAAAGTTCTATTGGCCAAATATGGAACCCCAGGGTTCTATATAGAACCCAGAGGAACCCTTTTTTAAGAGTGTATAGAACCTTTTAGGGGTTCCAAATATGTAGCGCTGATAGAACCTTTTAAGGTTCTACAGTATATAGAACCTTTTCTTCTAAGAGTGTGCGTTGGGTGTACTCAGTGGTTGCTATGGTTTCCGGTCATTATAGGGCATTTTTAAAGGGTTGGTTCACCCAAAAATGACTGTAATCAATGTCTTCCGGTAACGGCCAAACGTGAGTTGAGTTCTGACAGAAAAATGACCTCTGACCTGACATTATGACGTAGGAGTAGCGTAAGCTTAAGTGAGCAGTTGCCTCTCGCGGTTCAAACTAATAGGGCTGGGCAACAAACTCATGCTCCTCTGACATTTCTCTTTAAAAATTCTCGTTTTAGACTTCAAATTCATGACCAGCTTCAGTGTTCGTCAATACGTCGGGTCGGGTCACTCTTCCTGCTATTGCTAGTTACTTCCATATTAAAGAGCTAGGATATGTTTTAATATAACTATGATTGTCTTTGGCTGAAAGAACAAAGTCCTAGGATGGCTTGAGGGTGAGTAAATAATGGGATCATTCTAGGCTATTCTAGACTGTTGCTCAGGTGTCCTAGGTGGCCTTAGTCAAGAGAGCCAACCTCAAAGACTCTAGAGTCCGTCCTTCAAAGTATGACTATCGGATTTTATCCCTCTTATCTGATAACTTAATAGATTAGTGTCTATTCACTAACCCTAAGGCTTTCACTACGTATGAACAATAGCTAAAGTGATGCTTGCCTTAGCAAAGCCTGCTACTAAAATTAACATAGAAACTGAGACATCATTATAGAAACTGAGAAAAGTTCACAGTCATGGCTAATCGTTCAGCCACACTATTAGTGTCCTTCCTGTTTCACTTATTGAGACTAGAGCTCTGAGTCTGTACTAGATGTTCTCCTGCTCTCATAGGGAACATCAAGGCGCTGTCCTTTCAGAACCATTGATTCCCTCCCTACCTCTGCTCATTCTCTCTCTCATTCTTCACAGATCGGCGGTCCCCCTGCCTGCATCGGAGAACTGGTACAGCCCCTTCTCTCGCTCTTTCTCAATGCATTTTGTCCTTATATGGAGAGAGTGAGAGTGGCGAAAGGGATGAGCAAGAGTGTAGCTGGACCGTACTATCTGCTCATGTTTTAAGGGGGTGTTTAGAGGAGTAAGGGGAGGTGGGGGGAATAGTGATGGAGATAGTGTGAATAACGGCACCTCTTTGAGTGGCCCTGAATAAAAGGACAAAAATAGGTTTAGGATGGGGGGAGGCGAGGGATGTGATTAATATGGCTATGGATTTCTCGGTGGGATGATAGCATGTTACAGCATGTTTGTGAGGGTTATTTTCAGATGACTGTGCCGTCAGTGCTGTACTGAGGATCATTCATTGAGTGGGATTATTTGAAGACTTTTCTTTGTGTTTTTCAGCACCCCCCCAAAAGCACAAACCAAATGTCATTGCAGGCGTCACAGATAAAATGCATCACATGAAGACAGGTGCAGACTTCAATGTATCACAAAAGCCCTTGGCAAGGATAAAACCAGAAGAATCCAAGGTCACAAAACCCTGCATCAATCAAACATGCTGTCAGTTTTCAGCTATAGAGATCTGTTGATAATGCTGGTAGAATGCTAGCAATGATTTCACATGCATTTAAAGCCTTAAAGTGGGCTCTAGCATCTTACATGAGATTTTTTCGGTTGGCTGGACATTTATGGACTATTTATTTTTGTCCACAGCTCAAGGCAACTGTATGGGATGACACAATCGACCCAAAAAATAATAGACCTGGTATGAATTATGGACAGCCCAGCTTCGAACTGCATGGAAATGTTGCTCAAATATAAATTTTTCACCAAATCGAGGTTGGGCTTTTCTGCTGAACTTGTGTTCCCCAAATTCATCTAAAAGCCATCCTTCCACATGGGATGGCTGGCATGGGATGTATACCTAAAATATTTAAATTTACCTTTACCTAAATTTTGCTGGTGAACCTCTTGTCAGAGCAGGTCCACCAGCACCATTTCTGGTGGGCTACGCTGGGTTATACTGGTCTTTAGAAGGGCCCCTAAAAGATTTACTTAAAGGGCATATTTCCACCCAAAAAAATGATAATTAGCTGTCATCATTTACTCATCCTAATGTCGTTTCAAACCCTCATTTTGTTCATCTCCAAAACACAATCAAAAACACTTCTGAAGTCGTCTGAAGAGACACGATCGCTTTATATGACAAAGATTTAAAGGGGTTGTTGATTGCGATTTCACTTTTTGCTGTTGGTGCATGAACAGTATCTGCAAAGTTGCAGCGCTGAAAGTTCAATGTAAGCAGAGATATCATATTTTAAAAATCAGGAAGTTTAATGCCTACAAAAATGACTCGATTGGGACTACAACGGGTTTTAGACGTCACTCACCCATACATTTACATCAACCCTCCCTCTGGAATATGCAAAAAAAAAAAGGGAATGGCCATATTTTTGTGGCTCATCGAAAGTGTGTTATGTTCATTTAGCTGTCAGGTCTTCTGTGTTCGGGCTTTCCACGGATGTTGTAGTTCATCAACAATGGATACAATTTATGTTTGATTATGTTCCTGAAAATGACAATCGTAATTTAGCTCTCAAGCTGCACATTTACGGACGACAGCCTCCAGAATCTCCACGAATTCAATGCCGGATTCAACAAGAAACTGTTCCAACTTTAAAACCAGAGGTAGCAGTTGGGCCACAACCTGTATGTAAAACTTAATAATTTAAATGTATTTCCATGTATAATTTAAGACATAATGTTTTAGTTATATCAAATGCCAGCACTGGCTTTATAGCCACTTAGTTATGCCATTTCGTGTCTACGACAAATGCATAAAAACATTTTAGACCTGAATTTGTGTATGTACTAATATTGTAAATGTATTTTTCATGTATATATACTTTATGGCGTAATGTTTCGATTTGATCAAGAACGTAAACCAATGCCAACGCTGTTTGTGTATATACTAGTAGCCAGTTAGTTCGATGCTATTTTGTATAAGACAAAAGTGTATAAAGTAAAAAAAAAAAAAATGATGAATGCTATGTAATCGCAGCAAACTTCAGCTGCTGTTATCAGTGTACAGTGTGGTTAACAACACAGTTGCCACATGTAGGCTACACCTAAATAAAACGATACACTGAATAACCTAAGTTTTGTGAATAGATAAACGGTTGTTCATTATACCGATAAAACAATAACTTTAAGAAAATATTCAGTCATATTAAATGTTTGATCAGGAGAAAACCGTATCTCAAAAGCTAACAAGCAGCAGTAGCATTTTCAAAAAGCAGCAAACCACCCCTTTAATTACGGCTTTTATTCAAATCTTCATTTGTGAACAACACGAGGATGAGTTTTTGAATTTGGATGAATTTTTGGGTGAACTAATCCTGTTATTCAATCAAAAATAGCACTCCAACGAACTAAAAGTAGGATTTAAAATATAAAAAGCCTTAAGTCGTGGCTTATAGAGATACAAAAACCACACACTGACATATTGCCAAAAAGCCTTCAAAGTTGTGTTATTGTTTAAGGATTTAATGGCATAAAAGGAAATCTGTATTACAATACTATCAAAAAATGTCAGTGTAGCACTACTGTCCACCAACAAATATACACTTCCACCCATTAAAAACCCACTGAACTTATGGTATTGTACGAAATACTTCAGAACTTCAAAATGAGTTTGCTTGATTAAAGCAGCGCCCTACGCAGAACATTTCTGCAACTTTTTGTCATCGCATTTTGCAACGGGATCATTAGCATTAAGAGTTACAGGATCATAATGGGATCAGTTTTGGCCTGATGGTGGCTGCATGTAGGCTACTGTTCAGTGTTGGAGTGGTGAATGCCAGAGTGCTATGATTTCCTGCAAAGGTCAAACTCAACTAAATGGTAATTAGCATGAGTCATCTCATCCATTCATAGACCTGAATGAATTATGCTACGTATGTAAACGCTGCAGGTCGCACATCCACATTCATTACCATCAACAATCTTAAATTTCAAGCACGGAATTATTCTTGAAGTGTCAGGCATAAGAAAAGGATCCCAAACTAATTTGTCTCAGTCAAATGCATCTTGTAATTGGTTCCCTCTTTAAATAGTGACATAGACATGCATACTCTCCCACACATACACACTGAATACAGCTGTTCCCTTAGATTTGACATGTCTGGAAATGTTCACCAAACCAACACTAACAGGCAGGTTGGCAAACAGCCGTCTTCACTAGAGCAGTTCCACCCTCCATTGGAAGATTTAGGTCACTGGGCTAATATTCGCATAATAAACAGACGAGGAAGTGGAGTTTACTGAATGAGGGGGTGTCGAGGTGGGGGGGTTACTTCAGATATAAGGCATGATGCAATAGTAAATAGTTGGATTGTAATCAGAAATAAGGTATTATTCTGAAATATTCAAAAGATTATTTTTCCCCCTCTCGTAAACATTTATACTGTATGACATTTTCAGGTTTTGTGTTGTTTGTGTCTATTAGACTATTGATGTCAATAACTCAGCTGATGAAACGTGGAAAATACACTACTGTTCAAAATATTGGGGCAAGTAAGTTTCTTTAAAAAAAGAAAAAAGAAATTAATTCTTTGATTCAGCAAGGGCACATTAAATTGATCAATAGTGAGGGTAAAGACTTCTATAATCTTGCAAAAATATTTTTTATTTCAAAGAAATAAAGAATATTTTACAAAAATATTAAGCAGCACAACTGTTTTCGACATTGATAATAATAAGGAATGTTTTACGAACTCTGAATCAGTATATTAGAATGATTTCCGAAGTATCACGTGACACTGAGACTGGAGTAATGATGCTGGAAATTTATCTTTGTCAGTCATCTGGACACCATTTAAAAAAAATTAACATTATTAAACGTAAATTAAACATTTAAAAAAAAAAAGCAAAAAAACACTACAAAATCTTAATGACCCCAAACTTTGAAAGGAAGTGTGCCTTACCACAAAGTTACAGTCAATAATACTCTGGAAAACATACATTTCGAAAATCGTGACATGACCTTATGTCAAATATAACATAAATTCTAAATAAAATACATTTTAAAAAAAATATAGAAAATAAAATATAACCAACCTCCAACATAAGATTGGAGATCACTAATAATAAACACCCCAAAAACAAGAAACTTGTGTGATTATTTGCTATAAAATAAGTATGTGAATATTTCTTGTCACGGCTTGTTTTTATAAAGCCCATTTCTCATTTCCTATCATTCACAGGCAGTTTTGTCTCACATCCAAAGTTTTAATATGTCATAAGAAAACATAAAAGAGCGGAAATAAAGATATGAGAGTATGGTCGCTCTGTTCAGGAAATTGTCAGGTGAAATCTCACCACTCGTTTTTTAATGTCACAATAACATTTCCCACACACTATCTCAGCAAATCTCAGTCACCTGGCAATAAGGTCTGTTTATGACATCAGCACGAAGAAACTGATTTGGAGCCACTGTGGCTGTCAGTCATTAGTTAATTCTTTTATTAGCAGTGCTAATAAAGCGTAAGGTGATAATAGTATTTAAACAGTCAAACAAAAAAAAATTGTGAAAAAAATATTTTTATAACATGGTTTTGGCAGTTATAGAGTTCTAATGACGGGTGTTCAACTATAAAGGCCCTTGCACACCGAGTCCGAAAATTTTGTATGCGTTTTTTCATATTCGTGAATCGGTGGCTCTGAATTGTCAAAACACCATTCAAACTGCTTGCTATGGATGCTAAAAAAAAAAAAACAGAAAATCAAACCCGATTAGATTTTTCTTTATGACGGACGAAAGTTTTGGAGGCAGGATGCAAGCGTAACTGACATAACGGGAGGTCGTATTTATTTTTTAATGAGCGAAAATTTCAGACTCAGTGTGCAATGGCCTTAACCATCACACCCCTAGTTCCACGGCGGCATCCATCTTTGTAAATGTACAAAATCTGCCTATCGTCATTGTGTAAAGCCCGCCCCAACGTTTCTGATTGGTGCCGCGATTTCGACGGATTAGTAATGGACTTGAATGAGCTCTTTGACAGACTAACTTGCAGAGCAAATCTAAATTTGGCGGAACTTATCTGGGTTTTCCCAGGCTAAAGGTAAGGTGCTAAAAGTTAAATAGGCAAAAGTGCAATGCTCAATATGGTGTTATAAGTCCCACCTTCCAAATAAGAGCCAGCAATTTTGTTTTCTGTCATGATTCGAGCATTTAGAAACAGAATTTATGAGAAAGTTGTTGTTGGATTTCATTAGTGATTTCAAATATGAAATTCAATCGTAAGCTTCGCATACAGTTTTTGGAGAATTTGATGTTTCCCTTTTTCAAAAAGATAGGAGCTGCACTTGCCTGCCCGAGAGGCGTTTCAAAGATGGCCACTGAATGACTTGTCTTATTAAAGGCACTTTGCCGAGAATCAGATGTCTTTTGCACATGCATCTAAAATAAATCTTGAATCCATTTTCAAAATTCACAACCAGAGTTCAAATCTAAACAAAAATAAACCGCTTAGCAGACTGTGACAAGAGAATTGCACATTAACACAGAAAGAATATGCGAGCAAGTCTGAAAGTGAAACCTCACAACATCCTCTTATTGAGAAGAGCAGCCTGACAGGAAGGCTTATATCTATAATTAGATATACATTTGTCTGACTCTTTTTTTAATGCACTACCATTACTGGTGGAGGCTCACACTAGAGGTAAGCATGTCTAAAAGCATGTTCACACTCACACACAATGCACTCCTCCACACACTCTTGTTCTTCTCAATTTCGACAAAACATTTTGTTCTACTTCTCCACAAAGCATGAGTCACCCACTGACATATCTGAACACTATGCCGTCTTCTGACAGCACCTGAATGAGGTTTTGATGCAATTAAAGTTAACTCTGTTAAACTGGAACCTTCTCATCAGAAAAAGAAAAACACTTTAGTTTTTAGAGCTTTTAGTCTGTTGGCCTCAAGTGCCACAGCTTTTGAGGGGTAAGGCGGCCCGGTCATTCTCAACTTGGTGGCGAAGCATACATTCCTGCATGGGGATATGGGTCCGGCGACTCACGTCTTGGAAGAGCGGGAATCCCTCCCCGCTCCCCTCCTGGACCTGTGAGAACACCATGGTTTCTCGAAGGGGGGCACACACGGCATTAAACAGCGGCAGTGACGAGCCTCTATTCGATTCAGGTGTGCCTTATCACACGCTGCCAGTCCTGGGCTGTGAAATCGCCCCCTATACCCTTAAATAGGGCGTTATTTGAAGGGACAGCCATTTGTAGTCATGCTGCCGAATCCATAGAGGACGTTACTGAGTGCACTCATTCAATCCCCCTTTCACACAGAGATTCCGGAAAAGAAACTGATTTTGGTTCATTTACACTGTCCATGAATTTCTGGAATCAGTGTGTGTGTTCACAAATATTCCGCAAAGACACGTGACATCGATGGGACGTGAAATGTCTCTACAGCTTCTTAAGTTTGCTTGATCTGTGATTTATCCAGCGCAGTCTCATCCCAAGTAGTCATATAACTGACGTCTTGGGACGTCTTTTGACCATACGTCAACATCCGCCTTTTTAGGGTACCCTTAAACGTTGGTTAGATGACGTTATCGGATCCTAACCCTACCCCCAGACCTAAACCTACCCCGTCACCAAACAGACGTTAAAGGTAAAGCGTCAGGCCCGGGATCGTTATGTAACCGACGTTTAAGGGTACCCTAAAAACGCGGATGTTGACGTATGGTCAAAAGACGTCCCAAGACGTCAGTTATATGATTCCTTGGGATGAGACTGTGTTAATTTATCTCTTGAGAAACCATGTTTGTGCATTTTTTCTGATTCAATCATAAAATAGCGCATCGTGTACCGTTCAACTAAGCTGGTGAACGATCTCAGCTTCAGCGTTATCACTACGACAGACCCCGTATGGCATTGGTCCTGCCTTTTGTTAACACAGTGCGAGATCCCAACAATGTTACTAGGTCCCCATCCCAGGACCGATCCTGGGATCAATCACTGGGTGTGTTTGCGTTCACACGTAAGGTACTCTAGCAATTCTATGGCGATTTTCTGGGATCAACGCTACATGTGAAATACGCTCAATGGCTAGAGAATATCCATAGTGCGAGTCGAATGGATTCCCGCGCATCGCGGGTTGAATTAATTCCTGTGTCTCGCCAGAAGATGGCGCCTGCAGCTGAATTAAAAAAAACACTCCAATAATCTTTGTTTTACCGACAAATACAACAAAAATCTCAGCAAATCCAGTACCCAGGTTTGCTTGAATTTATTTAATATGCCTTTTACATCGGCGCCAACATCAGTCCTGTGCTGGTCTACATGGCTGAATGTCTTTATGTGGTGGTTTGAATCGTGTGACCACCACAAACAATAGCTATTCTGGCCAATTAGACGTGCCTCATTTCACCTTCCCCATTAGCACGGCGACTCATCACCTTTTCGAAGGGGACACGTCCATGTCACTCACCAACACAAACACACACACCTGCTGTTGTAGCCTGAAGGAGAAGGGTTAATTCCCCCCACCCTTATATACACAAACAAACAACACTCGTGCAAACCATCCGTTTGCATACTCGCACCCCCTTCCCACCCCCCCAGCAGTCAGTTGTTAGTCAGGGGGAGGGGGTGTGAAGGGGAGAGGCTAGCAGAGGTCTTTGTGAGAGAGAGAGAGCGAGAGGGGAACAGAGCGTTCCATTTCTCATAGATGAGCAGCTGCTAGGCAGGACTGTCTTGAAAGCAGAGAGACAGTGAGAGAGACCATTTGGTGCCTGAACGCGAGCGAGGGAGGGGGAGAGAGAGACGCACACACTCAGCGTGAGCCTGTGGTTTAAGTAGACACTAACCGTGCGTTTAGGGAAACCCACAGTCTCAGCTCCCTGGGATACAGGAGTTTCTGGCCCTGCTCTTTTTCCCCTTTTCATTCTTTTATTTTACTCCCTTCATCTTTTCTCTTCTTCCTTCTGCCAACGGAAAGCGCTGGACCACTGTTTTCTCCCTGAAACACGCCAAGCCGGTAAGAGGGCACTCTAACTACTTCTGTTTCCAGCTTTTTGTGTGTCAGTGTCTTTTTCTGCTTCGTTCATCCTCATTGCTTGGGTAGAGAGATGTTCGAGCATGATACCAAGGTGATGCTGTACCGGCATCCATCGAAGCCGGCTTATACTGGGACTGGGTGCGGAAGAAGGAGGGATTGGAGGAGAGGGAAGGGGGTGTTCTACTTTTTCAGCCCCAAGATCGGTCAACTGGGGCTCGTCCTCTTTCACTGCAGCACATGGCAGAATGCACACATTGACACACAAACACACGTACACCTATTAGTCTAAGCAATACTCAACCTCTGATATTAACCAAAGCCAGTGGTGCATAAGGAGGTGTGTTATGGATGTTCTCGTTGATCAACCCTTTTGTGGACATAGAAGCGCCTTCCGTTTAGGCAGAGTGATCTTCATAGAAATGACATTTTATTCCCCGGTGACATGCAGAGGCATTTGTTGTGAACGATAAACCACACAGGGCTAATTAGGTTGCATGCATGTGTGCAGCTTGTGCATTGTTCTAGCTAAAAACATGTAGCATGTGAACGGCTGAGAGAAATGAATGAAATCATGAATGGAGAGATGAACCACTCCTTTTTTCGATTAGTTCTCGTTCTCATGAGCGGGATATAGGAAATTCACACCTGAGTGGGGTGGGGGGAAGAAAGAGGTAGATGTATGAATGAAGCCCTAGAATATGGAGTCTGGTCATATATGTCCGGAAATGAATGATTTCGATTGTAAAAAAAAAAAAAAAAAAAAAAATCAGGTTGGGTGAATACAAGATCTGTAATTTACTGAATATTTAAAGCAAGGGTTTACACAATCATTATACAAAATCATTATTTTTTTTTGCACAATTACAATTTGTTAAAATCTTGAATTACACAAAAATGTGATGTGCAATCTACTCAAAATGAGCCTGATCACTGTTAAAATGCACATAAATTCAGTTGACAGCTAAATATAATGCATATGTGCATATTGGGTAGGTATGGATTTTATGAATACTTGAAATGCTTTTTAAACCAAAAAAGTTCTGAATTTTATCTTTAAATCACTATAAGTTTGTGTCATGACCGCATACACACCAACATGTCAGTTTAGCAAAAAAAAGCGCTTTACCCTAATATGAAATCAATCTGAGGCTGAAAATGTATTTACTTGTCTGTTGCTAGGACACTCCCTTTGAACATTTTATACGAGGCCTCTGATTGGCTGCAGCCAATGATGCAAGTTTCTCACCCCAAATCTTTCCCCTTCGCCCATGGAAACATGCCTGTCTGCATTTCTTCCTCTCCTTCTCTTTATACATCCATGTCATAGAACGTCTGAACCTTCTGTCCATCCAACATCTCGCTAACCCTTCTTTGTTTCAATCAGGCTAGATGGATAGATGGATACTAAGTGCTGATCCCTTTCTCTTTGTTGTATTCTTATTTCAGAAATATCTAAAAAATAAATCTGCTGGCTGTAAGAAAGAAAAGCATTAAAGCTCAATACAGTAGCAGTTCATTCTCAGCGTTCTGCTCTCGGCTGATGTGTGATTTCTGCGCCTGTGCTGGTGGCAGAGACTCTGACCCCCACCTTCACATGAGCATTATATATGTGCTGCACTGTAAGTGGGTCAGTGTAGAATATGTGGCATGACATGTGTCTCAGGCAAGTGGCCTGAAGCTGGACAGTCATAGAGCGTGGGAATCAAGAGAGAAGGGGGCTGAATTGTCTTTGCTAACCTTGCCAAAATGTTCCATCATCTCCACTGCAGCTTGACCCATGCCTTCATAATGCATATGTATCAAGCTCGGAGGCTGAATATCGTGTAGAATACAAATAAGACAATTTTTTTGTCTAACACTCTGTAGTATTAGACCTAAACTGAAACCATTTGAATATTTTTTTTTAATACTGATATCACTTTTTAACTATTTAGCTTCACTTACCAAACAATACTGTTATCAAACAGGTTTTCCCTTCACACCAAGAACATCCTTTTGTATTAGTTGGGACAGTTCGCCCAAAAATGAAATTTCTTGATATCATTTATATAATTTACCTTCAACAAATCTTCAAAACACAAGATTTTATGAAAAATGTTGGGGTTCAAGCAACAGCAGATCCCATTGATTTCCATTGTATGGACAAAAACAACAGACGTTGTGCATCTGTATGGTTTAAAAGGAACACCTTGCCAACCGATTTTTAGCTTAGAGCAATTTATCTCCATGAAGATGGTGACATCTTTCATGAGAGGCCTAATGGATTAACTTTGAAACCACAATAAAACACAAGGCTAATTTTAAACAACCTGATAATACGAACCAAATCGAACTAAATCCTTAGTGCTATCAAAATGCTGGATTAATGTCTACACGGCTAACTTCAGTTCAAAAGACATTTCAAATAAAAAGATGAGGGATTACAGAGCCATTCTTAAGTGCAAAGGCACACATACTATTTTTGTAATTTTTTTTTATCCCTCTCTGATCCTCTCTTAAAATCCCACTATACTTTCACATTAATGACTTTAATGACTTACAGGAATAATATCACAAAATTTGCCAATGGATCTTATGGCATATTAATGAAGTTTCAAAAGGAAGCTTAAAAATTTGTCTCGCTAAACGAGGTCAGGCTCTTTATCAAACTTTCTTTTAATGCTTATAATTAATTGAAAGAATTTGCAACTTCATTTACCCTCAATGTGTTCAAGTGGAAGGAACATAATTGTGATTGATTTAGCCATTTTCAAGATCAGTGTCTCGCTTCAAGTGCATGTTGGCACTAATCCTTCAAATAAATGAAGCTCCATTTTCTTACGTACATATGTACATTGCTCAGAACATCTGTCAGAGGAAGTGGTTACTGATACTATATTAGGTCATGGTGACCTGTCCACATTTTGATTTCCTACAGGCCTGAGGTGAGAGCAAAGGCTGAGACAGCGCTATGCGATATGGTATGTCTATCTAAAGTATCTGCATATAGGTCAGACACTTTACACTGATGCAGACTCTTTCAGAAGGACAATAATGTATCTAGATTACAGAAGATAGTTTCAGGACCTTTTTATGCTTTTGCATGCATTTTATGATCAGTGCAACACCACCTTTGGAAATATGAGAGTTGCAGAGGTATGTTTAAACTCAGTGTCCATTGCCCTGATGTCTAGCATGCTGTTATGGAAAAAACTTGCATATATTTTAATACTTAAATGATTAAGTGATTAAAATATCCAAACAGAATAGCAAAAAATGACTATCCTTAAAGGCTAGTTCACAATATTGGGGCAGTGAGAACTGCTATGCAAGAGAGAGACTTGTTTTTTTGTAGACAGGCTCTGAGGGGTAGAGGCAACGTGAGTGATGGTAGAGCTGATACACAGTTTCTCATCTCCTCTTATCTATCTATCTGCCCTGCAAAATCTGAGCAGCGAGAAAATGGAAGTTGCTGCCAGACATCCCACCAAAAGCTTTAATGAGCAATCAGAAGCTTGAGGAGCAAGTTAACACAAATCCGAATATCCTCGCTCCAAGTTTTTAAACTGGGTCATATTTAAATTTCCATTAGTTATGGACAAGCCTCATTGTTCCCACGCTGTGCATACAAAATTTGTAATGGTTAATATTATTTAATAGATCAGACCTAACACAAACTAACAATGAAAAGTTATATTTTTTTTATAACAGGGCACGAAGCTCCTGTTCCACCACATCCCAATGATGCTCTATTGGTTTGAGATCTGGTGACTGTGGGGCCATTTTAGTACAGTGAACTCATTGCCATGTTCAAGAAACCAATTTGAAATGATTCGAGCTTTGTGACATAGTGCATTATCCTGCTGGAAGTAGCCATCAGAGGATGGGTACATGGTGGCCATAAATGGATGGACATGGTCAGAAACAATGGCCATGGTATTTAAACGATGCCCAATTGGCACTAAGGACCCTAACGTGCGGCAAGAAAACATCCACCACACCATTACAACACCACCACCAGTCTGCACAGTGGTAACAAGGCATGATGGATCCATGTTCTCATTCTGTTTACGCCAAATTCTGACTCTGCCATCTGAATGTCTCAACAGAAATCGAGACTCATCAGACCAGGCAACATTTTTCCAGTCTTCAACTGTCCAATTTTGGTGATCTCTTGCAAATTGTAGCCTCTTTTTACTATTTGTAATGGAGATGAGTGAAACCCGGTGGGGTCTTCTGCTGTTGTAGCCCATCCTCCTCAAGGTTGTGCATGTTGTGGCTTCACAAATGCTTTGCTGCATATCTCGGTTGTAACGAGTGGTTATTTCAGTCAAAGTTGCTCTTCTATCAGCTTGAATCAGTCAGCCCATTCTCCTCTGACCTCTAGCATCAACAAGGCATTTTCGCCCAAAGGACTGCAGCATACTGGATGTTTTTCCCTTTTCACACCATTCTTTGTGAACCCTAGAAATGGTTGTGTGTGAAAATCCCAGTAACTGAGCAGATTGTGAAATACTCTGGCACCAACAACCATGCCACGCTAAAAATTGCTTAAATCACCTTTCTTTCCCATTCTGACATTCAGTTTGGAGTTCAGGAGATTCACTGCTTTAAGATTCTTATTTCTCATATTTTGATCCAGGCTACCCTGCTAAAGATGTTTTAGATGCTGATTTTCGGTTTGCTATGTCCCAGCAAAACTACTTTGCTCCACCAACTAGAACGACCAGCATAAACCAGCTTGAGCCATTGAACTTTTCATGTTGGTCTTTTCCAAATGGTTCTGAACTAAGACATCAGGCGGGATGGGCGCTTCATTCCAAGGAGACTGCAAGTGTTCGTACTATATTTAGTGTCTGGTTTTGCTCCCTGACCTTGAGCAGGTGTGTTCCACAAGGGGAGTAAGGCGGCAAGAGAAAAGAGTAAAACAGACACAAACTGGCAAGACGTTGTTTGCTTGACGAGCTGCCAGAATGGCTCAGTCACACCAACAGCAGTGATGACGTGTAAGGGTCTTTTGTTTAAACGTCTCAACGGGTGAAGACAGTGATATCACAATGCACGGGGCACATGCCAGTGTTAAAATCTGTGGGTTAATCTCCAATTGATACTTTCCAGTGTTTCACTGACAAACTTTCTACTAAAATCATAGTAGCTAAACTCTCAGCGGATGTTCTTTATCTTTCAAAAACGAGATAAAAATGAGTCTGAGGATAGATTTTGGTTATTACAGATCTGGATATTGCTGCTGTATTTCTTTTGAGAGGACAATGGAGCAAAACAGTGAAATCAAAAATCCATTTATCCACTCGTGACTGTTCGTTTGATCATTGTTTTGCTAATAAGGCTCTAAAAATCCAATTCATTGGAAAATTCCAAAATCTAAAGATGCATTTTGCTCTATAATTAAATTCCAGTCATCAAAAGGAATGAGCAAAAAGATGAGAGATTCTCTACGATCAAGACTTTTGTCTCCCGTCAAGCCCTTGAGCAAAGGCACACAATGCTAATTTGCAATTGCCCTCCGTGCTATTCTCCGGTCTCAGCCTTTTTTCTTCCAGCGCCGTGGATGGAGAGAGCATGGGGGAGGGGTGGCGGTGGCGAATTGTTCCCCTCTTTCTCTCTCCTCTTTCCAGTTCCTGTACTAGCATGTTTTGCTGTTCTCCAATATCGGCAGAGGTGACAAGGGGTCTGATGATGGCCGAGCATCCTCAACCCTGTCAGCTGTAGCATTGGATTTCCATTCATTCGCTTCATTCGGCCCTGCCGCTGCCATCTCCCATCAAGCCAGAGGCGAGCTTACTGTCAATACAGATTTCTCTTTGAGGACCCGCCGTGCTATGCTAATGCTATCTCCACACACACACTGCAAGAGCTTTAACGAGGCCCATTAAAAAGTTGGATGTTCATGTCATAGACAGGAAGTGAGAGGGATAGGCAGAGTGAAAAAGGAGAAATCATCACTACTATTATTCCCTGACTTCCCTTCTGAAAAAGAAGCACACTTTAACATACTTTTGGAAAAAAAGAAAAAAACTTATTGAGGAAGTAATACGAGTTCAGTAAATACAAGTGCCAACTGAATTCAATGTGTTCAAACGTTTAATTGTAATTAGCATGAAAATGTTTGACCCACTAGTTGAAGGACTTAAGCATATCTTTACATGTAATTTCATTATTCCATCGTCTTTGAATCATGGCTAAAGTTGACTGCTGAATAGGGTGAATTTAGGTAAATTGCACCGTTTTCACGTTCCTGTCAAAAAGTAGTACAATTTTACAGAATTTAACGAAACCTGACAATAAATTGCACTAAAAGTGGTTCATTGGCTTGTAATCATATGGGAACAACTTTATAGCACATATCTTTGTCATATGGTCTTATGTAGAACCATAATTGGTGCCATAGAGCACGTTAACCACTCAAGAGAACCTCTGAAGAACCAAATTGGGCTTAACAGGTTCTGATGACCACTACGAAGAACCCCTGAAGAACTGCTGAAGAACCTTTTTTTAAGTGTACTATGCAGTTTCTCCCACATCCATATAGTATAAAAATTTTATGAATTTAAATCATAAATAAATGATGCCCCCTCTGAAGGCACATTCCGATCAAACAGATGGCTCATTCAAGGTTGATAATGTGTAGGCTTTTTACTCTACTTTGACTCTAACGTGCGAACAGCATTTTCACATATTTAAAGGATTAGTTCACCTCAAAATGAAAATTTACTCACTCCAATGGCATCCAAGATATCCATGGATTTCTTTCCTCAATGGAAGAGAAATACGTTTTTTGAGGAAAACATTTATGAATTTTTCTTCGCATAATGGACTTCAATTGACCAACGTTTTGAAGTCCAAACCAATGGAGCTTCAAAGTTCTTTGAAGTGCTTTAACCATGCACAATCTCAACTGAGGAAGAGTACATATTACAGTACTTCCCCAAAAGGTACTGATATGAGCATTTAAGGGGCATGTAAGGTACTGCCCCAATGAAAAGCTGTAGCATGCCGGAAGGTACATTTTTTTGTGACAATTCAGAGCAGACTGTCTGAAATCTCAACAACCAATGAGATTTCCAGTCCGTTGGTGAGCCTAAAGCTTCAAAAACTGAAAATAAAGGTGACATTAGTGCAAATGGAACTATAAAACAACTTTAAAAGCCTTGTGTAAAGACTGACTGCTGAAGAGAACATCTGTTCCAGTTTCCTCAGAGAGCTCTTCATTGTAATGCAAGTCCTTTAGATTAAGTCCTTTTGAAGTTACTTTGACCTGACACAGCATTGTTAGGATGTCGCAAGGAAAGGTCAGAGTTCATTAAGAAATTCTTGACCTTATGTTTTGTTCACTGTGACATGTATATAAGTCAATACCAAGTACAAATCATTACAACTTTATCCTCTTACATTTAAACACTCTTTTTCTTCTGGGGGTGGACAGGTTTGATCTATGCACTAGGTATGGGCTCAAAGACATTTCTGGGTCCCAGATGACCCTGGATGACCCTGTCCTCAGCACGGTCATTAAGTCTGAAATCCCCCAATGCTGAAGTGAATTTAATTGCAGGTCGTATACCGCAGGCTGGACTATATTGAAATTCCACAGCATGCATCCAACACGGTTATAAAGATTATCACTGTAAAAAAAACATTTTCATGATTTGTAATCGCAACATTTTTTCTTTGGTTAAACCAACTTAAATAATTTATATAGTTCAGATAACTTAATATTTTGAGTTTCTGATGACTAAATCAATCTCTTTCATTGTTTCAACTCAATTTTTCAATTTCCATGAACTTAAAATTTTAAGGGAACCATGTTACTTAATTTTTTAAGTTAAACCAACAATATTTTTGTACAGTGTAGCTACTTTATAGAAAAACAAATGGTTATACGCTACCATTTAAACGTTTGAACAGTTAAACGGTGTTGTATATATTTTCATAATCAGTGTGTTGATGTTTTTTAAAGGTAAAGCATGATTTCATTGCTTAAGTCAATGACACAAGACACAATGTTTCCACTTTCTGTAAAAAAAAATATTTTCATGATTTGTAATCACATTTTTTCTTTTGTCAAATCAACTTATATAATTGATGTAGTTCAGATAACATAATATTTTGAGTTTCTAGCGATTAAATTAATCACCTTCATTGTATTAACTCAATTTTTCCATTTCAATGAACTTAAAATTTGTTTAAGTTAAACCAACAATTTCTTTACAGTGTACAAACCTTTAAGCTACCATCGAAAAAAAGTATTTTAACAACTTCAAATATCACACTTCACCTTTAAAGAGTAGAATGGATTCTGAGTCAGTTTGCATCATGTTGGTGTGGTAAATGATCCCCACATGTTATTGTAGAAGTATCAGATCAGTCATAAAGCCACTGCAGTGAGCAGATAGCTTTGTCTGCTGTGATGCACAATGTGCTGCACACTGCCTCAGATTTATGAGAGACAATGCCGCATAATGCATTGAGCTAACCATTTACGTGGCTCCTTGTGTGAAGGGTTATACTGGGGTGGGCGAGTGTGTTTGCTGGATGTAAAGATAGATTGGTGTCCGGCCCTGCCACTCAAGAAATGAATCAGATTGTGACCTGTCAAATATATCTCTGTATGTATGTAGCCTGCCATATTGTTCACATTCCTGCCTTTATTTTTTGTTGTTTCTCTCAGGTAGTGGAGGCTGATGCTGTGATACACTGCAGGAGAAACATACAGGCTCTCATTTGATGCAGTGAAGTGCTCTGTGAGGAAAATCGCAAGCAAAGGTAAGAACCGAAAGCAATGCGGCCGCATTTGCCAAGTCATATGGAAGCATGTGATAGAAGGCAAAAAGCCTCAGAAGTGTCTGAAAGCAACTGTTTTCCATCTGCCCACTTTGTGATGGTGCAGATATACTTCTCGGTTTCAACACAAACAGCAGAGTCACAACTCAAATCAAAAATAGCCTACGAACAGATGCCATGCAGAAACATTTATAGGCATTCGTTTCGTCCCTTCATCTCTTTATACGCAGTAATATAATCATGAACAGATATTTGAGACAAACGCTTTACTGTTTAAGTTACGCAACATCCTGGATGTGATATTACAATAAATATGCATTTCCCTGACCAGGTCTGGAGTAGTCTCCAGAAAGAGACAGTGTGATGTGATATTGCAGTTTCTATCTCAGTCAGTTGCAATTGTTTTTTTTTTTGTTTTTGTTTTTGGTCAGCCCAACAAGCTTCCACCAGGGTCACTTCCTAATAACAAAGTACACCAGGGCTCTGTTCTCAATATTTAGTTCTACAAAGTCAGCTTTATTGAATTTCCTTTCTTTTTTAGATTAAACCCAAATTTTAATATAGCCTACCTTTCATTCAGAAAAAAAGCAAAAAGACTGGGTATTTTCTCTTATTGCAGAGCACAAAACAA
The DNA here is from genome assembly GCA_038021265.1 of Cyprinella venusta. Lineage (NCBI taxonomy): Eukaryota > Metazoa > Chordata > Actinopteri > Cypriniformes > Leuciscidae > Cyprinella > Cyprinella venusta. The sequence continues at coordinate 5,304,087 of CM075878.1, forward strand.
CAATGCCTTTTAAAAACTCAGCAGAGGAGATGTTTCGTACACAGGAAACTACAGCTAGAGAGTTCAAGGCATAGTTAAACCCATGCACTACTTCATGCCACCTCTCTAACCTCTCACCCTATCAAAACCAAGCGTAGCACCACAGAGAAACGGTTTAACCAGGCTCTTTTAAATTAAGCCCTGCCTTAAAATAGCAGTCAGAAAAAGAGAAGTGTGAAAAGAGCAGAGCGATGTTGAACGCAGAGCTGCAGAGGGGACCGTTGGTAAGGCTGAGAGGGTTCCTGTGGGGCTGTACGGCACCGACCGCATTAAGACGGACTCTTCACAGCTGGGCTCAGGGAGAGCTCTGGAGGAGGAGTACTGGGAGGAAGAGGCTGAGATAGGAGTAGGAAACGGAGACGACTAGCACAGTGAGGCTTTAAGGGAAGTTGGAAGAGGGAAGGCAAATATTTGTTGACTGGTAAGTAATGGACAGCTGGATGATTTTTGTTGACATGACAGCTTAAGAAGATTAATTGCAGGTTGACTTTTTTGAGTGAGAGCTTTGGTTAGACACGATTGATGGAACTGAGGTTTACTTCACAGTTTACTTACTCTGTAGACAGAGACGGACAGACGGACGGACGGACAGACAGAAAGATAGATAGACAGACAGATAGATGAGACAGACAGATAGATAAATGACAGACAAACAGACAGATAGATCTATGACAGATAGATGAGAGACATATAGATGACAGACAGACAGACAAATAGATAGATCGATCGATAGATAGATATATGACATAGATGAGAGACACAGACAGACAGACAGACAGACAGACAGACAGACAGATAGATGGCAGACAGACAGATATATGATATATAGATGAGACAGACAGACAGACAGACAGATATAAGACAGATAGATGAGGCAGACAGACAGATAGACAGATAGATATATGACAGATAGATGAGACAGATTATATATATAGACAGACATATATATAAATAGACAGACAGACAGATAGATAGACGATAGATAGCAGACAGACAGACAGACAGATATATGATAGATAGATGAGACAGACAGACAGATATATGATAGATAGATGAGACATATAGATGAGATAGACAGATAGATAGACAGATAGATAGACAGATAGATAGATAGATAGATAGATAGATAGATAGATAGATAGATAGATAGATAGATAGATAGATAGATAGATAGATAGATAGATAGATAGATAGATAGATAGATAGATAGATAGATAGATAGATAGATAGATAGATAGATAGATAGATAGATAGATAGATAGATGTTTGAGGTCTATAATAGGCTGTTATATAGTTTAGACTTGGATTTGGCTGGTAGCTTATGAAAGCCTCAGACACACGCGAGAGGCAATGTGGTCCAGCCATGGAAACAGGGCTCTAATGGTGGTTGCCAGGAGACAGGCAGAAGGGGGGGATACTGCCTCTTAAGTGATAAACAGGCTGAGAGGAGCCATCTTTGCCTTGTGTGCCATACGCAAAAGATAGGGCTTGATACGGAAGATTTAGAAGGCGAAATATGAAACAGTCATTGATACAGATGAAACAGATTCTTTTTTCTATCTTATTACAAACACTGTCTATTTGCACATTTGTGTCTCTTGGGAACTGATAGGTTTGTGCTATTATCAATGCCATGGTGATCCAGCTATTTTATTACTTGAATGTTTCTGAATAGCATTGTGTCCAAAATTATTCCTCTCATGCAAGCTATTACCAAGAGAAGCTGCAACATTTGGTGTCCATTACTGACTGCAATTGATATTTAGCATATGCAAATTGAACAAACTGAACAAACAGAACAGTTATGTTGATAGTACAACATAATGGTCTAACCAAATGCAATGTAATAAAGCAATAAGCACCAAAAGCATGTTTTTGTCCAAACCAGCTGTGAATGTGACAAGCAACAAGACATTTTGTCGATTTCTATTTATGTCACGCTGGGCAGCCCCACCCACAGAGAAATCTCATTGGGCCAAAATCTGATTTTCAAGCATTGCATCATAGCAATTTCGCTTTCACTATAGATCAAATTCACAGGAAACTAGCCACAGCTGATTACACAGTGTTAGTTTGAGTCACACAATAGTAAATCACCACCAAAAGGTGTTTGTATCTGCCTGTGTGATATATCATGATTAGTGATTTCTGCTCATTTTCCTTGCAACATACAAATGCTGCATTGCAACAAACAATGATGAAAGCATTATATTAACATTGTTGTGTTGGTGACTGCTATTTTGAAAAGGACATTGTTGAACTGTTGTGGAGACTATAAGTGAAGTGTAAAGATGGATGAAGTTCGCTACACCTGCCTTGTGTGTTTCGGTACTTAATAACTGACAGACACCACAAATTGTCGACGAGGCTTAGGCTTTTTTCCGCGCTATTGTTGGTTACAAAGATGGTTGTTGCTAATGTGCCTATCCTGAGTTTATGCCTGCCTTACCCCAGTGAGCCTGCTATGCCGTGCAGCATATGGTTTCAGATTTTTGAAAATGATCTATGGGTTATTGATGATACAGGGTATGCCTGACTGGACATAAGGCGAAGAGCTGTACTGCTTCAATGCCTCAGGACAGAGGGACAATGGATTTTCTACCCTTTGCCTACACATGTACGATGTATGGATGCATTGAAAGCCTATTTCGCGTTACTTCCGTAAACGCTGTCAAGTGCTTCGTGAGACATTACAGTGTTACTTTGCTAGAGCTTGTTGTTTCATGCTTAGTCCACGAATATGTGAGAGACTTTTACTATAAAAACTGATCTTACACTGGACAGAGTTGTTATAGCGAGCCAGTTTGAATTTGCTGCCGATCAGGCTAATTTGGTGGTTGACAATGGATCTTCCCCATCTGTTTCGCCGAAGAGTTACAAGGCTGTAGTACAAATTGAAAAAGTACACTGATGCTAGGTGCCCGTCCTCATTGTTTCCAGGATGGGGATAAAGTGAGGGTACAGAACCCTTTGCATGTTCCTAAAGGACACAGAGAGTTTACTGATCCTCTCATGACGGCCAAAAGTCTACGTGTTGGAAAGACATGGAATGCTCTCATTGCATTTCCATACACACCAACAACTCCAGCTGAAAAAAAAACTGCTCATACACACACTCATACCACTAGACCTAAACGTGATGTTCGAAAGTCTAGCTGGTTAAATTACTGCTGATTATCTTATTAGATTTTCTTGTGGTGAGTGAGGAATCTGCTTACAAGAACGTCTGAGCCAACCCGATCTTACGGCAATTCGCACGAATTTCACGAGGTGGCTAAATAGTACAAATTCATACGACCTCACTCATACGAATATGTACGTTTTTGCTAAATCGTACATATTTTACAAGTTAGCCAAATCGTATGATTTCGTACGAATGACCTACATCTAACCCTGCCCCTAAACCTACCCATCACATGGGTTTAGACAAATCGTACAAATTCGAAACATGTTGGAGGTTCTGAACATGTTGGATAAATTTCCCCCCGCCCGTCATGTTTGTGGTCTCTCACATTTTGAAAATCGAATACGATTACGAATACGATTTTAAAAAAAATATTATTTAGCGCTTTTCCATTACCAGAACCAGCTCGACTCGCCTTGATGCGCCTCGCTTTTCGCTCCGTTTTCCACTGCAGACCGTACCGCCACAAATAGTACCCGGTCGTCATAGCAACACCTTTCGTTCCTCGTTGCCCCATCAAGCTATCGCTGGATCCTCTCTTCGGCAACCAAATAAAGGAAAGTCTGCACCTCCTCGTTTGACCACGGCGTTTTCTTACGAGTTGCCATAATAATAGTAGCTAGTTTAGTAACTATCTCTGGCCAAACTATTTAAAAATAGCGGGGATATTCTGGATACTCCATCTGGAGGTGCAATGATGACGCAGTGAACGGTGACCAATCAGCAGTCGACATTGTTTTCACATCACATTTTAGTACCGGCTTAGCCTGCTCAGAACCTCACCGGAGGTGATACAAAAAAAGTACCAGAAAGCAGTTACAGGTACAACTTTTACATAGTGGAAAACCGAACAAAGGCGAGCCGAGTCGAGCTGGTACTGTGTAATGGAAAAGCGCCATTAGTGTGGGCCAGGCTTTAGATCTTATGTGCTGTTCTAGATTGTTTGCATTGTTGGCGCAACTCTGATGTTCTATTCAGTTCTCAAAAAAAGTGGGAAAATGGATCGTACGTGAATTGTATTGCGAGTGTTATTTTGAATAGGGAGACTGAACTGTTGAACTGTTGTGTAATGACGTAATGTGTGGAGAACGGAAGAGTGAACAAGATGAATGAAGTTCGCTACTCCTGTCTTGTGTGTTTTATTATTTAAAAAACTCCTGACAGATACCACAAACATCTTTGAATGCATGCATACAATTTTTGACAGCCAAGAGAAACTAGAACAGTTATATCACTCAATGTTTTGTCAAGTTTACTTTGCCGATGCCAACACAAATAGTCTTTTCGTTACATACCACATGAGAAAACTAACATAATTGTTTCTTTTCGAGCATTCCACAATACACATTCGGCCTCTTACTACAGCATATGAAATCATCCAGTGCGTTTTACAGTGAAATCCCACACTGACAGTCTAGAATTCTTGTAAATGAATATAATCTAGGTTGCATTTCTTTGTACTGTATGTATTTGTCTTCCTTGCCCAGGTTTGCCGGCCATGGGGAACCTCATTAAAGTCCTTGGCAAGGATTTAGAGAACTGTCCTCATTTTTTCCTGGATTTTGAAAGTAAGTGTTTCGCTGGTGTACAGTGTGTGTCCGTGTGCTCAGATGTATATGTGTGTGATTGGAGATGGAGGTATCAGGGTTGGAGCACATATAAATGCATCCTCTTGGTAGATTAAGACAGACTTTTGTATTCGGAAACTATTTCTTTTTTCTCTCTCAATGTAGAAGCCAACCAAAAGTTCATTCATTTCCTTTCATGTATAGTAAGGGAGCAAAAAGAAAGAGTTTCAGTGTGATCCAAGTGACCATATTAACCCGGAGCGACATCGAAAGTCCATCCCAAACCCTGTACGCCCGACCCCCTCATCCCCAGACACCACGCACATTCACACGAACACACACCCCACACCAGAGACACGTCTGCCACGCCTCCCATGACCCACACACTTCTCCCTTCTCTCTGTTCCAGGGGGATCATGGGAAATCTCCTGAAACTGCTGGCTTGCACCGAACTTGAGCATGGCCCAATAGTTTTCCTTGACTTTGAACGTGAGACCATCAGCTTGTTACGTTTTGAGTTTGCTTTTCTTTCCCTTCTCATCACGGTTCCTCCTCATTCGCTGTCCTCTACATTTTCACTTCCTTTTCACCGCCATCCCTCTGTTTGTGCATCAATGCTTGGCATTCAAGGGTTTTTCGGTGACCTCAATTTGTGACGTGCCTTTTTTTTGCGCTTATCTCCAGGTCGACTCCAATCCGCTGAACTAAAGGTCGTCGTACGAATGCCACGCTTATTTTTTAGCAGTTAGAGTGGGATGGAAATAATCACATAACACTAACTTATCTCCTATTTTTCACCCAAAACTTTGCAGACTTGTAAAGTGTGTTGGCGCCATAATCTGGTCCAGTATGTCCTTGTACATCTGGATGTGTGTGTGTGAATGCATTATTAACCAGTTTGAGGATTTAAGGAAGTGGGAATAGAAGCTGCCTTTTGAAAGGGGAGCCTCAATTTCCTTGTTCTGTTCTTGTTCCCTTTTAACCCTTACCTCTCTCTCCTGAGTAATCCTTCCTTTTATGACACCTCTAACAGCTACATGCCTAACATCTCCTATTTTTATGGAGGAAATAAAACACCTGTCCTTCAAGTGTGAGAACCTGGGAGACTTAGAGCGGTTGTTGTCCAGTCTATATCATGAAATGTAGGCTTTCCTTCCTCTAAAGAATATTGAAAATTGGCAGGAGATGTTCTTTAAGTGACAGTTACTATAGGGTCAATGACATGTTCATTTGCTTCCCAATGTATTGATTAATTGGCATAAATACACCTCTTCTATGATGGACATGTTCAATTTCTACTTTAAAGTTTATCTTGATAGTTAGTTCATTTCTAAATAATAATTTGGCATAATCTTTAATCATTTCTTAAAAAGCAGAGAAGTTATTTTAATTTAAAATATTTTATGTTATTAATAAAGCATCATTAACATAATTAAATTGATTAAATGTTATATTTGGTGTAAACAACATGCATGAAGCCATATTGTTTCATGACCCCTGTATGCTTTCATAAGTTTGGAGAAAGTTTCTTAAAAACATCAGATGATTTGATGTTTTAAAAGACAAACTGAAAACATGTAATCAGGAAGAACACAAATATTACATTTCATGGCACATGTGTTTTAAACTAAATCTTGACAATTCTTACTTGTCATTGACCCTAGAGAAAAATCCATAAAATATAAAGAAGTATCAAAGCGTTACACAAGCAAAACATTTGGACAACAGCCGCTCTCCTAATCTTGACTTTCTGAATTTGTGACAGTAAAACAATGATCACCTCTGTTACACAGCCCTGGTTTACATTTCCTTAGCTCCAAAATGGGGTTACTGTGCCACTGACTAATGGTATTCATAAAATCATTATACTGTATTTCAAATTCAAGACAAAAACAACACTGTAAAAAATGTTCGTGATTTTAACGATAAAAGATGGAAAAGGTAAAAATTCTACAATGCAAAACTGCATTGGTAAACAGAAAGTTTCCTTACTATATATGGTAAATAACTGTGATAGATCTAATGGTACATTTAATGTATTCCCACAATGTATTGAAATTCCCACAATTCCCAGTGTGGCACTTCATATTTGATTTATTTTTGTTGAAATAACCGTTTCTTCTTAGTTTTCATAGTTATTTTCTAATCAGTTATGTACATTAGGGTTTTATGTTATATTTAATGTTGTTAAATTAAAGGAGGAGTTCACTTTTGAAAAAACTTAATTTACTCACCCCCATGTCATCCAAGATGTCCATGTCTTTCTTTCTTAGGTCGAAAAGAAATTAAGGTTTTGATGAAAACATTCCAGCATTTTTCTCCATATAATGAACTTCAATGGGAACCAAACGGTTCAAGGACCAAAAGACAACTTCAGTGCAAACTGTTCAAAGGGCTTTAAACGATTCCAGACGATGAATAAAGGCCGTATCAACCGAAACAATCACTCATTTAATTAATAAATAACAACGTTTAAGTTTTATAAGCTCAAATGGTCGCCTTGCTCTGTTCTGTGATGCACGTTTGTGCTCGTTCATCAAAATGAACTAATCTTTTTCCGAATCATTTGGCTCATTCAACGAACGAACTTGGTTGACTTGGAAAAAGATTTGTTCATTTTGACTTGCTTTTCACATTTGCAGAAGAGAGCAACGCGACCATTTGAGTTCATAAAACTTAACCTTTGTATTTTTTTATTTTTTTATGAACGATCGTTTTGACCCTTATTCATCGTCTGGAATCGTTTAAAGTCCTTTGAACAGTTTGTACAGAAAGTGTCTTTTGGACCTTGAACCGTTTGGTTCCCACTGAAGTGCATTATATGGAGAAAAATGCTGGAATGTCTTCATCAAACACTTTAATTTCTTTTCGACTGAAGAAAGAAAGACGTGGATATCTTGGATGACATTGGGGTGAGTAAATTATCAGCAAAAGTTTTTTGAAAAGTGAACTAATGTTTATTGCATTTTTAAAATTTCACGTGTTACCATGGTGGTGTTTAATGTTTACTGCAGCTTCTATAAAGTAGTATTAATGATCTAGTAGAAGACTGCTTGTGATGAGCTTTGATTCTCATCACTGCTGTGATGATTGTTGGTTATTGGATATTATAAAGGTACAAAACAGATATTAATACTTCAATAGGTTGGTAAGTTAACATTATATCAGATAAAGAAATACGGTTTATTACTGTAAATTGTAAGTTAAGTCTGTAAAACTAATAACATTGACACCTTATTTTTGACGGTAAAGCTATGGTAACCACAGTTGCCAGTTTTTTTCCGCAAAAACAACAGAATTTTTTTTTTTTTTTTTTACAGTGAAGGCTTTTGTGGAAAGGCTTTGAGCTGCAAGATCAGCTCAGTTTTACTGAATTGCTGATACAAGTGATGAACCAAAAGGTCTAAATGGTGCACCGCACAATAAAAGTGTGCAAAAGGGAAAGCAAACATTACAGTACCACTGTAACACTGATGTTAGTCTTCACACACTCTGTTCTTTGAAGATCACAGGCAGGCTGAGCAAGCAAAGCCGGAGGTGACATGATTGGGAGGAGCCACTGGCAATTACCCTGAAGTGTAGTGTGTGTGTGTGGGTGTTTGCTCAGCTGATAGCACAAACATCTATATACCTCTCCGTTTGGATGCGGCAAAAGGGAGTGCACTTGTAAATTAGGCGGAGAGACCCCTGATTCACAAGGATCACTTATCATACATAGGCTTGGTGAGACTAAGAAATCTGATATAGGAAAGACTTTTAATGACTTTTAAAGGGATACTCCACTTTTTTGGAAATGGGCTCATTTTACCACTCCCCCAGAGTTAAACAGTTGAGTTTTACCGTTTTCAAATCCATTCACCCGATTTTCTGATATTTAGAAGAATATCAGTAACCAGACAGTTTCAGGTCTCATTGACTTCCGTAGTAGGTAAAAAATATACTATGGAAGTCAATGAGACCAGAAACTGTCTGGTTACTAATGTTCTTCTAAATATCAGAAAATCAGCTGAATACATTCGAAAACGGTAAAACCCAACTGTTTGACTCTAGGGGAGAGGTAAAATGAGCCTATTTCCAAAAAAAGTGGAGTGTCCCTTTAATGCTGCAGTTTTTACACAGCTTACACTCTTAAAAATAAAGTTATTTAATGGTGTCTACGGTTCCACAAAGTACCTTTCATATACTGTAACCTTTCTGGGTTTGTTAAAGTGAAAAATGGTTATTTAAAATGTTCTTTCGAGTAAGGAAAAAAATGGTTCTTTTAAGAATTGTACACTAAAAGGCTTGTTGGAGAAGCAAAAATGGTTCTTTTAAAAGAGCATCGCTGTGAAAACCCTTTTTTTGAAAGTGTATCCTGTAGTTGAAAACTAAAAAGCTGAATGGAGTTACACCACCGAAATTGACGTCCACCAGGGGGCGATATTCTGTAAGGTATTCGTGTGCCTTTGGTTTCCTGCTTATCATCGGCTTATTAATCAATTGTCTGTGTTGGAAACTGACACGACTCTTTAAACGCATCCTAGCCTCGCCTGCAACTCCACATGGAGCCGCTTCACTGGCCGTGGCCTTTTCGTCGACATTTCCCACAAGAGCTGTTGATATCAAGTCCAGCAAATCCTAACATACACCGACACAACCTAAATCCTCCTTATGTACTTCTGACTCACGATTACACCATCATCATTACCAGATTAATCCACACAGCTTCATGGTTCCTATCTTTCAAAGCCCGTCGGAAAGAGCTTCCCCTTCCGGGTGCCAAAGAAAGACGATAATTCAATGTTACCGCCATATTAACTCCAATATTGGTTTATTTCAATTAATTTTCCAGTTTTTAGATGTAACACCAACTCGACTGGTTGAACACAGTAACTTTTACCCAATAGGACAATAGTATGACAGTGTGACAGAGGTGATATATACTGTATATATATATATATATATATATATATATATATATAAATCAGGTAGGCCGAGCAAGGAATTGAAAAAGGTGTATCGTTTGGGGCATTTGACTATCACATTTTGACTCAATCTGATTTCTGCCCACAGATGCTCAGCCCACAGAGGCCGAGACAGCCGTGTATAACCAGGTTAGTGCAGTGCTGGAAGAGGCCCACGGGATACTGGCAGAACTACAGTCTTACAATGGAGCAGGACAAGAAATAAGAGAGGTAGGGCTGAGACTATAAATTTTTACATTTTCTGAAGACAATTTGTGGTGTTTACCTGTGCAAAACTAGAGTGCTAGAGTGGTTGCTTACTCATTCAAGTTAAAAAAGCCTACTTTATTCTGGAGTCAAGTATGAATTTTATTTCATCACCATTCCGGTTATTATTGTAAGCGTATACATCTTAAAAATCTGCGTGATTGAAATTATTATCATGCATGTCCAGTACAATTGTTTTGAACTGGAAAATCTGTTGTAAATCTCTTATGGAAAATTTGATAAACGTATCTACTTTATGCATTACATAATAATACCGTTGGAAAGTTTGGGGGCAGTAAAATTTGTATTGTTTTTGAAAGAAGTCTCATGATAGTCAAAGCTATATTTGTTATTATCAAAAAATATTTTTAAGTAACATAACAATTTTGTTTTAATATATTTATATATTAAATATTTATATATCATAATATCTTCCATTTTAATATATTTTAAAATGTAATTTGCTCCTATGATGACAAAACTTTCAGAGTAACTTTCATCAGAAATCATGATTTGCTGCTCAAGAAATTTTTTTTTATTATTATTATGGAAACCATGATACGTCTTTTTAAGGATTTAAGAATAGCTTTTATTTGAACAAAAATAGTTTCTGACATGTTTTTACGGACACTTTTTATCAGTTAATGCATCTTTGCTGAATAAAGTATACATTTCAACACTTTAATTTAAGGTGATGTAGTTAGACGTTATTACATTACCATAATAATAACAACAACAGTAAATTATGCATAATTACAAGTATTTAACTCTAAACTCTATAGTAAGTACATGTAGTTCATTAATATTACTCAGTACCTTTCTGAATAAGTACGATAACAACGTCACCTAATTATTATTATTATTTTTTTTTTACTTTTCAAAAAACACTGCTAAGAATTATTCATCCCAAGCCTATTATAAAGCACATTATAAGGCATTAGTTTAAGCGGGTTGTTAGTTCGAATCATTCTGGTTCATAAACAGCAGATGTGCAGGAGTTATGCAGAAGCCCTACAGCATACGGTGTGAATTCATTTTAAAAAAAGTGTACGAATGACCTTGAGTTTAGTCAATGTAAACGAATCATTTTGTGTCCCTGCTCGTCCTTCTCTCCAGGCGATTCAGAACCCCAATGACCTCCAGTTGCAGGAGAAAGCCTGGAATGCAGTCTGCCCTCTTGTGGCCAAGCTCAAGAGATTTTATGAATTTTCTCTCAGGCTAGGTAAGTGGGTGGCCATCTTTTTTTTCCAGTCGTCTTTTTTTATAGTCATATAATGGGTCTCGCATGCACGAGCCAACCAACGCGCTGACCGTGCGTACAACAAGCGGTTCGAGCATCCGTTTCGGTCCTCCTCTGCAGCTGACCTCGTACAGAGTTGGCATGGCAACCGTGGCAGCAGAACCAAGAGGAGGCTGACAATTCAGTAAACTCAGTTTGCAGTAGTCGATCGCCTGCCTCTTTTTTCACAGCGGTGCTGACTAGTGAGAAACGCAGATCTTTGGCCAGACAGATAACATGCAGATAAGCTTTCCCCTGCCGAACTATGGCATCGCAGTGACTCATGAGAAAAAGAGGCTCCACCCTATTCAACACATCCTGCCATCCGCAATATCTGGCCACCGGCTAATAGAGTCAGGTTTCTCGGTAGGTCTCCAGATAAAACATATCAGCTCCTTATTTATAGTAGGCCTTCTGCATATTTCATGAGAGGAAAGGATAGCTCCTCTGGAGACATGCTTAGGCATACTAATGACATTCAGAGATGGTTTAGCTCTGATGGTGTAGCTGTATGTCTTTTAGTCACCAAACAGGAAACATACACTAAGAGCTTTACACCGGTAAGACAGACAGCGCAGATCTACAGCATAAATTCACTCATTACATACATTAATGCAGTAACACTGCAATAACACTGCTTATGACTCAATAATGATCAATAATGCTAGGGTTGTGTATCGTTTGAATTTGAACGATTCTGATTCCGATTCCTTGTTTCGATTCCGGTTCCCAACGATTCTCGATTCCGATTCTTTTAAGAGGCAGGGTCAAAAAAGTTTAGCTAACCTTGCTAACCAACGGTCTTTCTGAAGGAAATACTCCTTTCTAAAGGGAAATACTCTGCATTTTGCCGAGATTTTGATATTTTTCGAAAATTGAAGCCACACTTTGGACCGCCCACGTAAGCTACTCATGTTCGACTCGCGCGGTTATGCCAAAACTTCCGGTAGACGCTTCTTCATTGGTGTTGTTCAGCGGTTTCTTCTTCTGGCCGGCGGAGTGTGAATATCGAAACTAGGAATCGAAATATTAACTTTTGAACGATTACGGGAAAAACAAAAAGTTAGTCCCGGTTCCAATCGATACTCGATTCTCGATACCCAACCCTAAATAATGCCACAGAGTGGTCGTATATATTACCATTCAAAAGTTTAGGGACAGTAAGATTGTTTTTAAAATAAGGCAAAAGAAGATCACTTGTAATTTTCCACAAAAGTCCAAAAACATTCTGACTTTTGTATGCACAAAGAGTCTGACAACAAGATCTGATCTCACAATCATTGAGTCCATCTGGTATTTGATGAAGAAACAGAAAGAAATCCAGAAGAACTGCGGTAACATCTCCAAGATGCTTGAAGAAACCTACTTTAAGTTTTAGGCACGTGTGTAAAAATGCAGTGAAGTGTCGATGATTTCCAAAATAATGTCGTAACAGCTTTCGAAACAGCTTTTTTCCTCTGTAAACTTGCACATTGTTTTTCAGGTAGCTTATTCTTCTGGATTTAGTCTGTGTCAGTTTTTTTCTGTTTCTTCATGTAATCACACCAGCTGTTTTGTGCATACAAAAATCTCAATAATGGCAAAAGGAATGGTTGGAAATGTAAAGATGATATTTCCTACTGACACACTAAAGCAAGATATAAATACCTGTCATTTTTTAAGACTTTGTGCTAAGAGTTTAGCACAGTACTGTGTATAGATAGATAGATAGATAGATAGATAGATAGATAGATAGATAGATAGATAGATAGATAGATAGATAGATAGATAGATAGATAGATAGATAGATAGATAGATAGATAGATAGATAGATAGATAGATAGATACACACGTTTACTAACTTTTATGTTAGACTGATTTCACAGCACAATCCATCAATATTTCACATCCATACATGAGACGTCTGGTAAGCCGCCATGTAGTACATGGACTAATATTCATTCAGTCACTCATTTTATCCTATATTAATACATTAGAGGTGTTTTAAAAAAGCAACCAGCGTTTGTGATCATGGTCGACATATCCCGCAGTTTGGAGTTATTAATGTTTGTATCCGCTGTGGATTCCAATGGTCTTCAGTATCTAGGCAACACTGATGGGATTACAGGTTCTTGTGATAAACTGCAGCAATTACAAAAATACAAAAGAGGGGCATTAGAGGTAACAATGATAACTGTTGTGCTGGTAACCATGGAGATGAAATACACCGCAGTGCTGTGCTATAGGTACATTATGCTGCGTGGATTAGGTGTGGGAGACAGTGAACAGATGATAAAAAGCTTAGGAAAACTTGAGGGACAACAGTATTCAATACGTGAATGAATTTGAAAAAGATTTACAGTAAAAAATCTGTAATCAATTTCTCTTTGCAGAGAACGCCCTGCGGAGTCTATTGGAGGCCCTAACAAGCCCACCCTACGCTCCCATGCAGCATCTGGAGAGAGAGCAGGCCCTCGCCAAACAGTTCGCAGAAATCCTGCACTTCACTCTCAGCTTCGACGAGCTTAAAGTGAGTGTTTCTCATGCGTTACTCACTTTAATTGCATGTGGCATGAGTTCTGCTAAAATATTTAACCTTACAATCAGTCAAGCCTTTTCACACTGATGTTCTCTCAGAGCCATGTCAAGCAAAATGTCTAGATGACCGCACTATTAGCTGGTCTGTTTCTAAAATGCACCCTTGAGAATGGACATTTTAAGAAATTTTAAGAAACGAGATACACTGTTTTCTGTAACTTCTTGAAGAACCCAGACTCAGTACGACAGTGAATTGGATGGAATTATTGGAATTATAATCGTTCTTATAGGGATAGTTCACTTTGAAATTAATTTTTGATATGTTTTAGCTTTCCTCAAGGGCATCCAAGATGTAGGTGTCTGTTTCCACAGTATTTTCAATTTTTATATATTTAGGTCAAACCGTTCTTGTCTGTCAGTCATATAATGCAGGTATAGGTATAGGGGGTCCACGTCAAAGAGCATACACAGAGAAGTCCAAATTAAACATGATTTAATGACTCGTAAATGTAAGTATTCTGTCTTTACTACTAGATGACAAATCCAGCCATACAGAATGACTTCAGCTACTATAGGAGGACCATCAGCAGGAATCGTCTGAACAACCAGCAGGTCAGATCAATGATCTGCTGAAATCGACATTACTAGAAGTGTTTACTCTACCACTGAGTTAGACACGTTACTGGGTCAACATATTTTGTTGATCCTGGAACAACATTCCTGTCCAAAATATAGTCCTCTAATCATAACCCTGAGCCTACCCATAAGTTATCCCTAAAATGAGAGGGAAATGATGGGTGAATAACATTGATCCAGAAGCACCTAAGCTGTAAACTTTACTCTTAGAAGAAATGGTTCTATTTAGAACCAGAAATGGTTCCATCCCCCGCTTCATATATGGAACTCCAAAATGGTTCTATTTAGAACCATTTTTTTTGGTAAAAGGTTCTATTGGCCAAGTACGGAACCCCAGGGTTCTATACAGAACCCAGAGGAACCCTTTTTTTAAGAGTGTATAGAACCTTTTAGGGGTTCCAAATACGTAGCGCTGATAGAACCTTTTAAGGTTCTATATAGAACCTTTTCTTCTAAGTGTGTTGTCCCTCAAAACCGATTGGTTGAAAGGAATGTTGTTCCAGGATCAACAAAGATGTTCATCCAAAAACATGTTGCACTTAGTGAAATCAGGTTCTGCAAAGGAGCTCATCTGTTTTCAATGAAAACGATATCAAAACCAAAAATAATGCAGAACACCAACTAGCAACCTACAGTTGAACAGCCGCAAAAATAACCATTTGAGAATTTTATAAATGTCTGAGCAGAGATTACATTTGCATGTGGAGGTTACTGAAAATGTTACTTAAAAAAGAAGCCTTTATATGCAACCGAAACATCTGAAGTAACATTTCCCATTTGCATTACAGTTAGAAGCTGAGAATGAAGTAAATAATGAAATGGCCAATCGGATGTCGCTCTTCTACGCTGAAGCCACACCCATGCTCAAAACCCTGAGCAATGCCACGACTAAGTTTGTGTCAGAGGTAAGTAAAGTTTTCGCAGAGGCTGTGTCTGAAATCACCCTCTTTACCCTTAAATAGGGCACTGTTTGAGTGAACAGCCATTTGTAGTGGTGTCCGAAACCATGGTGGACATCAAGAGCACTCATTCACTCCCACATTGCATCACAATAACGTGTGTATAACCGATGTACGCTCAACAGTTAGAAAATACCCATAATGCACTGGGAGACGCTAGAAGACAGCACTCGCAGCTGAATCATCCATCCATCCATTTTCAAAAGTCCAATGTGGGTGCAGTGTAATATCAAACAGGTTTAAATTCCTTTTTAATTGATGTTTAATTAAGATGTATGCATGCTTAATTGTTTAATTAAGATGTATGCATGCTAGTTTCCATGATAGAGTTTAAGATAAATCTTTTCATTACTACTGGAGTGGACAATTTGTTTAGCACAACTATGAAAACAACTATGAGGCTGCCACTTTTACTCGCTTTTATTCACTCCTATTCGTGAACTATATTAGTGGAGTAATGTAGGGAATAGTGAATGAGGGTATTGGGAATGATTTCAAACACAGCCTAAATCTTCTGTAAAGGTAGAAAAAAGAAATATTGTTGCCCTCTAGAGGCTCTTACTGGTCTTGATTCACTTGATTGTTGCAGAATAAGACTTTGCCAATCGAGGACACCACAGATTGCCTGAGCACTATGGCCTGTGTGTGCCGTGTCATGCTGGAGACTCCGTAAGTTCATCTGATCAATAAAAGAATGCAATTATTTGAGTTAGGTTAATTTTTGTTTAAAATTTTCGCTATGTCCTGTCCCAAGGGAGTACCGGTGCCGTTTCACTAACACAGACACCATGCTGTTCTGCATGCGTGTGATGGTGGGCGTCATCATCCTTTATGACCACGTTCATCCAGTGGGTGCCTTTGCCAAGACCTCCAAGATTGATGTAAGACCAACTTATTGATTTCAGATACAGTGAACCTATATGAATGTAATTTCATTATACAGTATATTAAAATATCAAAGTATAAAGACACTTCCAAAAAAAAAACCAAAACAAAACATTACTGTTAAAAAAGTATGGACAATTTCTGGATGTCAAATTTTTTTTAAATCACATTCACAGTTAAAGAAGTTAACTTTTTTTTAAAAAAACTTTTGCTGATAATTTCCTCACCCCCATGTCATCCAAGATATCCATGTCATTCTTTCTCCAGTCGAAAAGAAATTAAGGTTTTTGATGAAAACATTCCAGGATTTTTCTCCAATGCGCTTCAGTGGGAACCAAACGGTTCAAGGTCCAAAAGACCGTTTCAGTGCAAACTGTTCAAAGGGCTTTAAACGATTCCGGACGATGAATAAGGGTCTTATCAAGCGAAACGATCACTCATTTAAAAAAATTAATAAATAAATGTATAAAAAAAATATATGAAAAATTAGTTCATTTATCAAAATGAATAAATCTTTTTTCGTGCCATTTGGTTCGTTCAACGAGCGAAATGAACGAACTGACTTTTTAATGATCGAGTTCGAACAAGAGAGTCACGAACAGAGCAAGGCGACCATTTGAGCTTTTAAATATTTAACTTTTTTAATGAGTGATTGATTCACTTGCTAAGACCCTTATTCGTCGTCTGGAAACGTTTAAAGCCCTTTGAACACTTTGCAGTTTGCACTGAAACTGTCTTTTGGACCTTGAACCGTTTGGTTCCCATTGAAATCCATTATATGGAGAAAAATCCTGGAATGTTTTCATCAAAAACCTTAATTTCTTTTCGACTTAAGACAGTCACACATGGACATCTTGGATGACGGGGATGAGTAGTTTATAGTTATAGGCTATGGAAAAGCATTATTGGTTTATTGATTGTATTGAGCGTGATTGTATTTTGTTAGTCTAATTCAAGGAAACTCATACATTTAAGTTTGGTTGAAGTGTCCACAGGCAGATTCAACTGATATCATTGAACTGTTCTCGTACAGTAGCCCACCCATGTACCCAGTACTCTCATGCCATTTCAAACCTGTATTTTTTGTACAGGGTTGTGATCACAGTCAGGGGTGAGGGACAAAAAGGGGTGACCTTTCTTTTAAAGCTGCATTTTCACATGCATGCATGTGTGTGTGTGTTGCAGATGAAGGGCTGCATCAAGGTGTTGAAAGAGCAGCCTTCAAACAGCGTGGAGGGACTGTTGAATGCACTGAGGTGAGTGTGGAGTAAACTTCACACATAGAATGTGCAGCACATGTAGAATGTACACCTGAAATTGTACTTTCTTTCACCCAGGTATACAACAAGACATTTAAATGATGACAGCACCTCTAAACAAATCAGGGCTCTGCTTCAATGAGAGCAAGAGGAGAGGGAGGAGGAACCACAGAGACAGGGACTGTCAGAGAACAAGCGACGGTGGCTGGCAATCCTCTGAAACCTGTTTGTTTACAAGAGCAACTTGATCTCAAATGAATTAAGATATTCTAGAAAAGAAAAAGGAATACGAAAATAAATATATATATAGAGAGAGAGATTGTTGATGGTTCATCACCGTGTGTCATTTTATAAAAGCAGGAAAAATAGAGATATATATGTATATTAAAATTCATTACTTAAGACTACCTGGGTGTGGATATAAAAGTCTTTCAAAAACATATTAAATATTTAAGAATTGAATTTAAAAGCGGTAGTTACAACCACCAACAAAACTGGTTCATATTCCAAGTTTCGCCTGAGAGTATTTTTGCACACTTGAGAAGGAATCCCACCTCACAGGAAAGACATTAACATGGCTTGAAACTGTATAATTCAGATCCTTTTTTCATGCGTTTTTAGACTTGATTTGATTTGCAATGCCTCGTTATATTCCCGTACATGCTTCATCCAATGCATTCTGGGAAATAAAACCGGAGTCCTTGGCATTTCATCTTCGGCACAAAGTCTGTTAGAGGATAAATGTAAAGATCACATCCTTGAGACGCATCTCTGACATCGCCGGAAATCAAACTATAATCCTCTAGCTGTATATACTCGGAAAGCACAGGATAGTTTTGTAAAGAAATGAAGCGTTTTGTTAGACTTCTTCACTAGTGCTGTACAGCAATACTCTACCGCCAATGTGACAAACACGTTCATTTGAAATGCCTTCATACCAATGTATGAGACGCCGGATAATGCTAACAGTTCATCTGTGGAGTTGTACATATCATTAGACGAACAATCCTTTAAAATTTGAGTTTTTGCTCTTGTAAAGTTGACGTTCAAACGGAGCGAGTAAGCCATGAAACTGTAATTCAGACGCAAACACACATTCTGCCCTGTGCCATAGCTGCTTCCTGTACCACTGCGTCAGAGTGACGTATAACAAGCATCATTAGTAGAAAATTAACAAAAACCAAAACACACCATTGAGAACAACACAGCGATGTGGATTTGCTTTCAAATCATTGCCAAATGGGACTGCAACTTCGCCTTTTAGATAAATAGAAGCGAGACGTTTAGTCATGAACACGAGCTCCTGAAATGGGAAAACTCAAAACAACAGGCTTGAAGGTGCAAAACACTTGACTTGGTGTAAATAAGAGGATTTTTCTCGTCGAGGACTAAACAAACGTTCCATCGAGACTCTTTGTTAGAATTACAGATGCATATTAAAAAATTTAAAAAAAGACGTGGGTTGAAAAACAAAAATGGATCAAAAAGATTATACCGCGACAAACGCAGTGCTGTACTTTGAGTGTCTCTCGCCATTAGTCGAACTTGATTTGATCTTCTAATATGTTTTCTATATGGGCTTCTGTTGAAGAACAAAAGCTCTGTATGAATATATAGATGGCATGCTGTAAAAGTTCAGACAAGACTGTAAATATGGTGTTTTTATTCATTTTTAATTGTTCGGTGAATCTGAATTGGGTGTGTGTTGTCTCTCTAAGAAAACCATGCGTTTTGGCTTGGACCATCGGACTTGCCGTAGACATGATCCAGATCTTCAACTTCATATCAGCTGGGAAATTCAAACAGGGCAGGGAGGGGGGTGGGTGGGGGGGACGGGCTGTCCATTTGCTTGTTATTTTGTACATTTTGTGCAAGAAATAAACTTGTCATTTACTACATTCAACATGGCATTTTGTCATTGACCTTTGTTCTTTGACTTTTTTCTTCAAAAAAAAAAAAAAAAAGGTTTTTCCATGTTCATAATCAAATGAAGCACTGAATTTCTACGGTTGAATGATGTTAGTTATATAATAATGCTATGAATCCCTGACTCAAGTAAATTAGTGCTGTGTGTTGCTGTCCATGGTGCTGTTTTCTGAACTCAATTAATGCCAATTACTTCTAACTATTTATTATGTAAACATTTCAGAGAATTAATATGGGCCAAAAATATTAATACAGTGGGTGTCATGTATTTATAATTAAATGCATGTGTATCAGAAAGTTGGATTATCTCCAGTACCGTACAATGAAATACATTTATGTTATTAAAGATTTCGATTAAAACAATTATGTTCTTCCTCTGTAGAAATGAATACGCTATATCTAATCAATAAAATTGTGACTACAGATTACAAGCAATATTATTAATTAAATTTAACAAATTAGAACTGAGTAGTAATTAATCAAATCAATTCCTTAAAATTTAACCATTTAAAATGAGTAAAATTTACACCAAACAATAAACAAAAATATCTGAATAACAGATAGACATCAAAGATGAATCAAGAACGCTTTATTTTATATTGCCAATATTGAAGACACCTGATGTTAACAAGCAGAATCACTGAAGGAGAAAACCATAATTGTAAGTCACCATTATGGTGATCAGTGTGTGTTTTAGTTGGACTCTTTACCCTTAAGTCATTCACTTTAAATTTATGTTTTAACATATTTTTTTCACAATTAATTGGCTGGTTTACTTTCAATACTGGTTAACTTTTAAGGAATGAATTTGAATTTGATTAACTATTACTCAATTCTAATTTGTTAAATTTAATTAATAACACTGCTTGTAATCTGTTGCCACAATTTTATTGCTTAGATATAGTATATTCATTTTGACAGTGAAGAATCCTGAATAAATGTATCAGTTTTCAGGAAAACAAAATGCAGTACAGCTATTTTCAACATTGATAATGAGAAGAAAATAAATATTGAGGATCAAATTAGAAAAATGTGAAGGCTGTAGTACAAAAACACCTTTATACACTTATTAACAGTAGTGTATACTGAAGTTTCAAAATATATTTTCATTCAGAAAATCTGAGATCCAACAAACAAAATATATTATTAAATATTTTAGGTTCTGGATGCTGGCTAGCATGAACAAGTTGCACACAGACTTTTGAAATTCAAATCTAACAAATGAGACAATATGTTTTTTTTATTTATTTAACTTATAAATCAAATCATTTTGCAAGCAATATTAATTACTATAGTTATGCTCAAAAGTTTACACACCCCTTGAAGTACCTGCAGGTTATTTCTTATTTAGCATTGCCCTAAATAAGGTATTTCACATAATATATAATTAGTCTACAAGACGAAATAATTTCATTGGTGTGTTTTTTGTACAACAATTGCAACTTCTTTTTATCACTAATTTAGAAGAAATGGTTATATAATACGGAGGCGTATTGCATTCACTTGAAGAAAAAAATCTACGCTGTTTCTCTGAATTAACAAGTTAATTATCTTAGAATTACAAGATAATTTTTTCATGGAAAAAAGTTTTTGCTCTGTTTTTCTGAATTAACAAGTTATTTTTATATGAGGAAAAAAAGTTTTGCTCTGTTTTTCTGAATTAACGAGTTAATTTTTTATGAGAAAAAAAAGTTTTGCTCTGTTTCTGAATTAACGAGTTAATTTTTATGAGAAAAAAAAAGTTTTGCTCTGTGTTTCTGAATTAACGCGTTAATTTTTCATGAGAAAAAATTTTTTGCTCTGTTTTTCTGAATTAACGAGTTAATTTTTTATGAGAAAAAAAAGTTTTGCTCTGTTTTTCTGAATTAAAAAAAAATCCATGAAAAATGAACTCGTAAAAAATACAAAAAAATTAACTCCTAAAACACAAAGTGCTGAAAAATAAATAAAACTCTCACCAGTAATCAAATCAGTGTCTCATCAGGTAATCAAAAGTTCTACACTTACAAATACAGGACATACATCATGTAAGCTGACAAGTGGTCAAGCGCAGAGACCGAGTGGATATCTGGACAGGCCCACTGAATATAAATGCAACATCCAAAGTTTGAATTGTTTTCTCTACATCTTATTTTCATTATAGGGGGAAAACGCTAGTTAGATATATATTAACAAACGGTGAAGATACGCTTCATCTAACCACCAGAGGGCAGCAAAGTATTACATGTGAGACTTCTTGTCCATGTTCATCAGTATCAGGTGGCCCTAAAATATTTATAGCTTCATATCAGCTATTATGAAAACATTTACACCCCCATATATAACATATAACCACATCTTTACAGAAGCCTAGAGAGTTTGAGGAAGGTCTGGTGGATATTAGTGCAGAGAGAGCATTAATAATCTGGGGCAGAAAAACACACAGGAGATGAGATGAAGTGTGTGTGGTTATTATTGGAACACTGAAGAACTAAGACTCAAGCACAAACACCTTTCTGTTTAAATATATAGAAAAAGATCCAATCATAAATGCACTTCTAGAAACATTGTATTCATATTTGTGTTGCTTAGACAGTGCAAACTAATTATGAAGCGTCTAATGATTCAACCACTGTGTTCTGGAAAGTACCCTTACTGTAATTACAATTTAACTAACTAAAGCTCACTGGTCACCAGCACTGCATGATTCATTAGTAGATTAAATGTTTATTTCAGCCCACCGTCCATTCTCAAGACAACTGAAAATAAATATTTTATCAGTGACTGATTATCTTGTCATGGAGAGAGCTACCATGTCTAGACATGCCCAGTGCTGAGTCTGACCCAGTAAATATACAGGCAGTCCATCATCTCAGATCTGTCCATTGAGACTATATGTTGGAGGATTTCTAGGTAATTTGAGGACGGGCGAGTCCGTTGGCAGGTGCACAAACCGGCTCAACGTGCCCCCGTGCCGCTCCCGAAATCAACAGAAGAGAGCGGGAAGTAAAGTGTGGATTTTCTATCCGGCGGGCACGGACTGTGACAGTTACTGTGTGTGTTTTATGACGGGCCCTTAAGGGTTGAGGAAAGTGAGCATGTCATTTTACTGCATTAAGATTAGTGTTAATCAGTATACTCCTAGTCTATAGGCAACTAACAAAGCAGTGGTTGTGCGTAGTCAAGATAAATCTTGGCTCAAATGAACTGTGGTTATATTCCCCAACCGTCATCACCTCCACCTGCCCTGTTCACACCCACACCAACTGTAACAAATAGCAGTTACAAAGCAAATCATACTCAAAACATTAACATTACTCGTGTCTACTGCCGGGGACACATTTGACAACTAAGGTCGATTATGAGAATGTAATTTGATAGGTTACTTATGACAGATCATGCGCAAACGTGCCGAGTCAGAGACAGTTGCATTCAGTCGGAGTTTAAAATCTGCTCCAGTTACAGGTGGGATATTAAGAATAGATAAACATGTGCGATTAATCGAGAGTTAACTATGACATTAATGTGATTAATCGCGATTAAATATTGTAATTGCTTAGCAGCTTGACTGATATATATATATATATATATATACACATATATACACATATATATTAGGGCTGTCAAACGATTAATCGCATCCAAAATAAAAGTTTATGTTTACATAATATATGTGGGTGCACTGTGTATAATTATTTTGTATATATAAATACACACACATGCTTGTATATATTTAAGAAATATTTTCATGTATATAGATTTATATATAATTTATATTAAAAAATAAATATAAATATTTTATAAATAAATAAAAAATATTCTTAAATATATGTGCATGTGTGTGTATTTATATATACAAAATAATTATACACAGTGCACCCACATATATTATGTAAACATAAACTTTTATTTTAGTTGCGATTAATCACGATTAATCGTTTGACAGCCCTAATATATATATATATATATATATATATATATATATATATATATATACATACACACACACACATTCTCATAATGTATAAGTGTGTGTATATATACACTATATATATATGTATGTATGTATGTATGTATGTATGTGTGTTAGTGTGTATATAAAAATGCTATATGGATAAATGCAGTCGAGACATTCCTTACAATGTCCTGTTTTGCAATCTATGGAGAGAAAAAAAAAATCTTAACGTGAACCATGACAAAATGTTGATTTTATGGGTGATGTGTTCCTATCATTTCTGTGCATCTGTTCAGATCTAATTCTAGTGTGAAAGCACAAACTGAAATACATATATAAATATTGAAAACAGAAGAGGCTTTCCATGAGATGCTTTGGCAACACTTCAAGAAGATCATCACAAAGACAAGTTCTCTCTCTGAGGGCCAACAAAATCTTCACACCGCTTCTTATTCAGAAATCTATTCAATAGTAATGGGAAAATCATTTAGATCAATAGTAGCCAGCAGTGTAACTTCCAAATTTATAACTACTTAAAATCTTTAGGCGCCCCGCATGCAAATTTCCCAGACCGATGTGTAATAAAGACCATGTCAACCTTACAATAAAGTCCAGACATAAGAATATATTTCAGGCATGGTTAAGTAATTCTCTCTCACTTGTATAAGAAGTCCACACACATATATATGCAAGCTAGAGATTCTTTGAGTTACATAACATGAAATAGAAGGTCAGACGGTGTGCTTATGCAAGTCAACTTCATGGGCTAAGAGGGTTATGTAGTATGCTGTAGGTTTCAGCACTGAAACAGTTAACCGCTCTGCAAACGGCCCTCCCACCAGGGCTTATTTGCATACGAGACATTTAGCGGGAAAGCCTCCTCTCTCTGCTCTGTCTTTGTGCCAAAGCCCCTCCCTCATGGCGGGATCTGATGGCGGGAAAGTGAGCGCGCTAAACTGCAGCAGACCGGCTCAGGCCACTCCCATGCCCGTTTCCCGCGGCAACCGGTGGCTAACGGCCCGGCGTACCCAGGCAACCAGTGAAAACATTCAGCCTTGATCTAGAAACACACTGGCACAAACATACACGGCTTGAGGAAAGAGATAGCGTTGAACAAACACACCCATATAAAGACTCGTACAGTAGACAGCAATGCACACATATCAGAAACACACACACACACACACCCAGAGCGCTGCAGGGGTTAAAGGGAAATGTTTAACGCCCACATTGTTCTCTCTCTGGTTTTGGCGCGAAATACCCTGAAAAATAAAAGGTTATTTTAAATGACAGGAGGAGAACAAGACATGACACAAAAGAGACTGCAGAGCTGTTATTTAAGACGACGACACACACACACACTCACCAAGTGCCTTTTACTGCATATTGACCCATATATTGACAAAACTAAACATAGACGGTGAGGGAAAAACTGTTCAGGTAAACAGACAGAGAACAAACTAACACTGTGATGTATTCAATCTCAAGGCTGTGTAAAACTGTTTTTCCCTCATTTATTTCCTCGATGCAGTGTCTCTATCAGGACAGCTGAGGGTTTTGGCGGGATTTTTGCCGGCTTGAGCCTCTCTCTCTCTCTCTCTCTGTATGTGTGGATAAACAAGTTGTTCCAGTTATGCAGTGCTGTTTGAGCTGTGTAACATTAAAAATGTAGATGTGTTGTAATTTAACTGTTTGCAAAAAAGGGTACTTTCAGAAATATGATCTGGTTCTCAAACTCCGATTATCCTATTTATACAGTACAATGGCATGGAAATTAACAGGCTGGAATCTAAGCGTTACATCTATTGTTAACGGCATTGGCCGTATCTTACATCAGGCTGTCAACTTTTGACTTTTTATTTTTTTTAAATGAATTATTCCAATTGGGATTCTTAAATTGATGTTTCATCATTTCAATCGGTGATTTTTGGGTGAATTATTCCTTGAAAATTTTTGGGTCCCACTTTATATTAAGTGGCTTTAAGTACTATGTACTTACATTGAACAACAAGTACAATGTATTATTGTGTTCCTGTTGTATTGTAAAACACTTTTGCTGCTATTGAGGTGTGATACGGGTAAGGTTAGGGACAGGTGTGGTGGTATGGGTCGGTTTAAGGGTAGGTTAAGGTGTGAGGGGAGGGTCAACTGTGTAATTACAAAAGTAATTACATAAAGTAATTTTAGCTGTAATTACATGCTGGTATTTTTAAAATACAAGTAGAATGTAAAAACATGTATGTACACAATAAGTCCATTGTATCAAATTATTAATTTCAATTTAAGTACATAGTACTTAAAGCCACTTAATATAAAGTGGGACCAATCTTTGCTTAAGAGTTATAAGTTATGAAAAACACCTGGAATATTTATTAAAAGGATACAATTCTGTCATGTTATTACAAACATGTAAGACTTCCGTAAAAAAAACAAATGCTGCTTTGAAGAATGCATGTAAATGAGAAATCAAATTAGTGTGAACAATAAACTATCTACCAGTTGTCTCATCTACTGGTGGCCATCAAGGAGGATTTTGTCAACAACAGGACTAAACAAAACTTTAATTGCATTATAAAAGTCACCCAAAAAAAACTAAAGCATGAAATTCCGTGTCGTGACATGACATACGGAACAGACAACAGAAAATATTTGATCACTTTAATTCTGTGGAAAATAACAGCTTGGACATTCTGCTATAAATGTCTCTTTTTGAGTTCCACAGAAAGAGATAAAAAAACAGTCAAACTACTTTGGAACAACATGAGGGAGAGTAAATGTTGAATTTTCACAACTTTTGGGTGAATTCTAATCAAAGTTTATCAATTGCCAGTTTTTTTAATGAGTTGCCCAGCACCTGTGGGACATGGCCATTGTAACCACACTACAATAAAACCATTGAGTACAGTTAGTTGTGATGAAAGAAAACTAATTTGACTTTCATCCAGTGTATTAAGCCTGAGATTGTGACCTGCAAATGTACTGCATAGTAGGAATGACTTAACAGTATTGTGGAATGAAGTGAACGTGACTGGGCATAGAGGAGTGCTGTCATTCCTTCAGCTCTCTTTCCCACACTTTCTACCCGCAGGGCCAACAATCACAACCAGACCAACCACCACACATGCCTCGCCTCATCCAGCACACATTCAACACAAACACATTAAACACTTTCTTTCACTCTTAAATACAGGGTCCAAAAGGGGGATTATGCAGCAACGCCATAGATTAGAAGAACCATTTTCTGTTTTCCTAAGAGACTTTCAGTGAACAGTTCTTAAAAGAACCTTATTTTTCTTAGCGAGAACAACATTATTTATCTAAAGAACCTTTTTCCATTATAAAAGAACATTTTGTGAGATGGAAAGGTTCCGTGGACGTTAAAGGTTCTTCATAGACGAACATAAATAACCTTTATTTTTAAAGGGATAGTTCACTTTGAAATTAATTTTTGGTATGTTTTAGCTTACCTCAAGGGCATCCAAGATGTAGGTGTCTTTGTTTCCACAGTATTTTCTATTTTGATATTTTAGGTCAAACCGTTTGTGTCTATCAGTCATATAATGCAGGTCTATGGTCACCACCTCAAAGAGCATGCACAGAGAAGTCCAAATTAAATATGATTTAATGACTCGTAAATGTAAGTACACATTGATGGCCTAAGACACAAAACGAGCAGTTTATGAGAGAAAACTAACAGTATTTATATCGTTTTTATATCGTTTTATATAGTTTTCCCTCGCTTTCCGGCACTTGCACTAACCGAAGCCGTGCCTTCAGATCAATTGGATGTGGTTGTGATTACAAGAGGTAAAACGATATAAATACTGTTCCTTTTCTCATACAAACCGCTCGTTTGGTGTCTTAGGCCATCAATGTGTACATACATTTCCGAGTCATTATTTAATTACGAGTCATGTTTAATTTCAACTTCTCAGTGCATGCTCTTTGAGGTGGTGACCATAGACCTGCATTATATGACCTTGTTTGACCAAAAAATATCAAAATTAAAAATTCTGTGGAAACAAAGACACCTACATCTTGGATGCCCTTCAGGTAAGCTAAAACATTTCAAAAATTAATTTCAAAGTGAACTATCCCTTTAAAAGCGATATCACTTATGCATGACTACACATTTTATACCGATAATAAAATGTGCATGGTTAACTTAACAGCCTGGATAGGACAACACAGTGTAACCAGATATAAGGAACAACAAGAGTGAAGTTCACCTCAGCAACACATGAATAGTAAAAAAAAAACAACAACAACAACAGCACAATACAAAGCACAGGACATATCCAGGAAATATGCTAGGAGCTTATGATCAAATATTTTTTAATACATGCAGAAAGGCTGAGTAATACACTGGGGTATTGGGGGAAAACCAGCTATGTGTGAGTCATGGTGGGAGTGTCTTCCAGCTGAGCGCCTCTCATCCTGTCTCTGGGAAAGGGTTCAGTGGGCCACTGAGAAAACAGGAAGTTCTGGAAGAGAGGAGTTGAGCTGCGCAAGGAAGGGGGGGGGGGGCGCAGGAAAAAACCCACTGCCCTCGGATTACATAACATGGCAGGAAATCTGCAGAGCTGTAACAGTCTATGCCAAAGTCACAAGAAAACCAGCATCTGGATGCACGTACACGCTCTTACGCGACATTAATATGCAAATTGGCCTGCCAAAAACTGTTAGGGATCATACTGTTCCCTACAGAGACATTTTTTTAAGTGGGCAAACACGAGGTAATTAAGCTCACTAAAACGCATACACTTGGCAAATGCATATAAACTTACAGCACTTTTTGCCCTTAGTTTCCTCCTAATAGCAGCATTCACACAAGGACAGAGACGCACACAAAGCAGACAGCAGAACCTCAGATGTCTCCCTGCAGGCCTCTCACATCAGATCAGCGGCATGTGTCCTCTCTGACCTAGACGGAGAATGAAGTGTTCCACTTCACATTGCCAACACGCATCCAATCAGATAGCGTAATGCTCTGACACCTCCAGAAAACACTAACATATTCACACGACGTATTAAAAGCAAGTCTTTGCACACCTCGGAGATACTAAAAGTCATTACACCACCAAATTATCAAAATTGCAACAACATGCAGCAAAGTTTTAAAAAGAGCTGCATAAATCTCTCTGGAATGCTTGATTTTGATTAGGTTGTATAATGACAGCTAAAAATGATTCCATGCTCTTCCCATCAATAATTATATAAAATAACAATTCCAATATATTTAATAAATAAAATACCATGATAGAACTAAGATATTTTTTAGTAGTTGTTATAAAAAAATATTTATATACATTTTTATTTTATACACTACCATTTAAACGTTTGGGGTCTTATATATATATATATATATATATATATATATATATATATATATATATTTATAATGTAATACTTTTATTTAGAAAGGATGCATTAAACTACTGCAAAGGCATTTAAATAATGTTGCAAATATTTATATTTCAAATAAATACTGCCCTTTTTAACTCAAATAATTTTAAATATATTTTGAAATATATTATAATTTTGAAAATATTTTGAAATATAAATTATGAATGCAATTATGCATGTCAAACTGTTTTTGACCATTATAATAATGTTTCTTGAGCCCCAAATTAGCATATAAGAATCATTTCTGAAGGATCATGTGACCCTGAAGCCTGGAGTAATGACAGGAATAAATCTGATTAAAATTTTTACTTGTTTACTCTATTTTTTAACAAATAAATGCAGCCTTGGTGAGTATAATAAGAGGCTTCTTTCAAAAACATGCATCAGAGTATGAGTGCAATATGAATAATGTTGATGCTTATACTGACAGAATAAGTGTAACAGTGTAAACAACAGGGAATGTGAAGCATGCTGACGTAAGGCAGAATTATGTGAGAATGTAACTTGCTATTGGACTGATATAAAAACCTGTGATGGAGGAGTGTTTTTTCTTTTATTGTGAGAAAGAGATATGGTGCAAGTGGGAGCTTGGAAAGAACAGAAGTGGAGACATGGAGTGAGTCTTGTAAAGAAACGAGGGCCAAGACGTTATTGAAACATCCGAGGCCGCGGTCAGTCTAGCACGGGCCTATTTACATCCACCACTGCTGAACGGACTCATCCTCCAAAATCTCTAGAGGTGAGTTTTTGTCTCAGTAAAAGAGGGAGCAAAAGAGCGATATTGGGGGGAAAAAGACATAAAGGACACATCCAAGAGCTGCATCTTTACATGTGTAAGAGTTGAGAATCCCTAATGCCCAGCCAGCTGGCAATAAGTAGGAGCGAGAACATATGCGTGTGGTGCATCCTGTCAAACAGAACCAGAGTGAGTCAGACGCTTGTTTAACAGGTGGCTGATTTCCGTAAGCCTGAGAGGACTTCTGACAACAAACACAAGTCCAGAGATATCCTGCATTAGACCAGCATGCTTCCTCAACAACATGAACTGACAAAAAGGACACAAACAGTGGCCTGAAAAAGGAGGAAGTACAAATGGAAGTTGTGGGAGAGTGGCTGCTCTTAAAAAAATGTGATTTTAGAAGAGTGCAGTTACATAAAGCAACTTGTTATTCTACTCCTGCCAAGGACTCAGAAAAAGACAAGGATTCAAACAAAGCTACTGTTCATCATCCCTTAGTCACAGCTGTGTGTAATCTAATCCAGGGGATTTCAAACATTTTTATGACATGTATGGGTGTGAATGTATATATATATA
Organism: Cyprinella venusta; assembly: GCA_038021265.1. NCBI lineage: Eukaryota > Metazoa > Chordata > Actinopteri > Cypriniformes > Leuciscidae > Cyprinella > Cyprinella venusta. The sequence continues at coordinate 5,334,204 of CM075878.1, forward strand.
TATATATAAGGGCTGTCAAACGATTAATCGCAATTAATCGCATCCAAAATAAAAGTTTGTTTTTACATAATATATGTGGGTGCACTGTGTATAATTATTTTGTGTATATATAAATACACACACATGCATGTATATTTAAGAAAAAATACTATTTATAAATATTTATATTTATATATAATATAAATTATATATAAATCTATACAGTATATAGATGAAAATATTTCTTAAATATATACAAGCATGTGTGTGTATTTATATATATATATAAAATAATTATAAACAGTGCACCCACATATATTATGTAAACATAAACTTTTATTTTGGATGCGATTAATCACGATTAATCGTTTGACAGCCCTAATATATATATATATATATAAAAATAATGGCTGTCAGTTAAACGCGTTATTAACGGCGTTAATGCAAACCCATTTTAACGGCGTAAATGTTTTTATCTCGCAATTAACGGTCTTTTTGGCCTAGCAAACTTTGTAGTTTTTTTTTCACATGCTTTTGCAACAGGACGCGGGATGAAATCCATTCATTTCAATGGCTTGCGCCACGCGAGGACGTTTTGTTGAAACTCGTTTGGGCTTACGAGCCAGCCAAATAGTATGTTAACATTACGTTTTGAGTGGATGACGAGCACGAGACACCGAAATGGATACCAATAAGATTCTGAATGGAAAGTTTACTTTTAAAAAGTTGCCAAATGGTTCCATTGACAAGACCAAAGTGATCAGTGTGTTTTGTCTATGAGGTATCATCATCGCAGCATGTACAGTCTGAAATACTGCTTGATGATGGCCACACACACACAGCTGATGCGAATTCTCCGCCCCCTCGTAAATATCAGGACCTCATCAGTATTTCTTTCAGATTATTTGCTCCAAGTGAGAATTTTATATTGTGAATTTGAGTATATGCCAATGTTGATTTCAATAAAAAACATTTGCACAAAGCAAGCCGATCCACTTTTTCATGTTGATAAGAGCATTCAAATGAGAAAAAAAAATAATGGGACAAAAAGAAATCAAGACACATTTAGAATAGATAAAAATATGCGATTAATTGCAATTAATCCCAAGTTAACTATGACATTAATGCAATTAATCGCGATTAAATATATGTGTGTATATCCAAAGTATTAAGCCACAAAAATGGTTTTCAACATTGATAAGCACCAAAATAAATAACTGAGCAGTGAGCACCATTAATAATTGTTAATTAAGCAGCAAATCAGCAAGTAGAATGATATTTGAAGCATCATGCGACACTGAAGACTGGAGTAATGGCTGCTGAAAATTCAGTGGCCAGAGGAATAAATTACTTTTTAAAACATAATTTTTTTCATTTTTTAAATAATAATTCACAATAAGACTTTGTACTGTATTTTTGATGCAGCCTTGACAACCATCAAACCCTTGTTATAAAAACATTTTTAGCATCTTACTAACATAAAACTTTTGAATAGTAGTGTATATTCTCAAGAAAAGAGCCATGTCTATTTTACAACCAAAATGTTACTGCAGTTCACTGTGAAGCAGCCCAAGAAAATATTTGGAAAAATATTTTTTCTGTATTTGCCAAAGTATTAGAAGCATTTTGTTTGCAACAAGTAAACTATGGTAGACATTATTGTGAAATTGGCAAATAGTTATTTTATGACCAGTTGTTGGTCAAAACACATGCCAATCAGACAGACTTATCCTGACTCAGTGGGGAGTTCTAAGCCACAATTAGCAATGTGGATCAAACAAGTCAAAAGTTTAGTGCCGTCATGCAAATTTCCCGTTTATCCTTCCAAAACATCATCATCTCAGTAGATAATCTCAAACGTTTAGAGGGTGTGTTTATTCCTGGGAAGCCAGTTAACTGTTACTTCATGGTTGTAATGACCTGCATGCAAATCTGAGTCCTCCTAAATGAACGAAGCAACGCCTAGGGCAGTTTCCCCAGGTTCCACGAACCAGACGTTGAGACCATAAAAACAAGACTGTAACGGTTTATGTTGAGGAAGTGCTGACGACGGGAAAAACCACCCCCAGACAAGACACAGAGACAAACCACTAGGTGTTTAGAAGGGAACATTGTGCTCTTAAGTGATGGCCAAGATGGTTCCCTGCAGTATTGCTAGTAAAAGCTATTATTGCGAACTGATGGCCTCTTATCGAATAAACCAAGCAAGGCCGCACCAGTGTACCCAATCCAGTGTTATTGAGACATTACCAGGCAAGGTCCTTCCCTCACCACAGGAATGAAAAAAAAAATACGAGTCTCCCTGCTTATTTTGCATGACATTCACGCTGAGAGATGTGTGGAATTCAAGTTCCGTGTTTAAGACCAGATAACAATACCCTGAGGCTTTCTGATAAAGATACATGGGCTCGAATAACAGGATCCATATAGCGTTTAGGGAGTTGCAGGCAAACGTATATAGACGTAAATGTATTGTTAAGTAGCAGGACACCTATGGATCACGGTCAAATGTGGGCAACAAAGTAGCAGACAGGCCGGCAGCCAACTCAAACAAGGAAATGGGTCGTCCAACCACCCTGCCAGCATCTGACCACCACATATGCACAAAAAGGAACTGAACAATGGCTCAAATGCACGTTCAATTGAGTTATGCTACTTAGGGAAACACGTCAGAATTGGCTGGACTCGGTTTGCAACTTATTTTTGTCCAGATTCCATTCAAATCTCATTTGGCTGCAAAGCAACAACATGAGAAACATTCAAACCAGACTAAATAGCTCAAGATATGTTAGGAACCCAGCTGAGAAAAATGTGATGAAATGCCACAAATTACAACCTTGGGAGCATGGATGTGAAAAGATAGTGGGCCCGACCTTCGTTAAAGTGTGGCATTAGTCTCGTGTGTTTGGGTTAGGACTAAAATAGAGATACTGGGTCCCTTATGAAGATAACATGATGTCTTGTGCCAGGAAATAATGTGTTTTCCAGTTGACGACACAGTTATGGTGTTAAAAACAAGTGCTAGCGCTGAAGTCATGGATATTATGAATGTCAACACACTCCCGTATTACGGGCACTCATGCAAATTAGTTTATGGTGAAAATGAGCGATTACAAACTGCAATGTTTGTGTTAACCTTGCCTCGACGTTACGACACTCTAAATTCATGCTTTCAAGTAAGCTCTTTTGGTCAAAAACAAAGACTTATCCACTCTTCAAGGTTAATTACGAGCGTTTCAATTTACACTCACTAATAAAACAATTGCTTTTTGGTTACATCTAAGTGGAATCAACAAACTCTCGCATGTGCTCACACGTCTGCCTGTAGTATTGTTTGTTGCGTGTTAAGTTACTATCAATGTCTGTGTCTGACTGGCTGTGGAGTGTATTAGCTGCATTTGTTAGGATAGCTCCAGATGGCCTGGTGTTTTGTCTAAGGGGATTAGGATTATCTTGTAGACTCAAGACGAGTTTAAGAGCGATCACACTGTCTCTGACTATGCAGGCCTAATCCAAACTCCTCATAAAAAAGAGGGAGCTAAATAGTGGAATAGACCACAATTCATGCACACTTGAGCTCAGTTATTGATATTGCTGCTCTACTCACTACATAGGCAGCAGCCTTTTAAAACCCAAAGAGTTCTTTGTTGTTGTTTTTTTTTATGAAAAGTATATGGTACAACCCCAACACTTAAAATACACAGCACTCATGATGTGAGTAAAACAATAAAAAAAATAAAAATAAACGCTCAGCACAGTTAATTTTGGGATTGCCTTCTACAACCAAAGACACATTATATTGAGTGCTGCTGATCAGCGCTTATTTTCTGCAATAATCCAAAACCCAATGGAAAAACATTGGGATTTTAATTGAGGGAACCTCGATGATACCAACTTTTGCGTTGGCCAACAAAAATACATAATCACTGCAGCACTCTACTGCAGCACTCTATTGGCCCAAATTAGTTAGTAGCATGCATAGTTATGCTGCCTTAAAATTCCGAAAGCTTAAAAATTTTGCCTTTTGAGGATGCATAAAAAAAGGTATCAAGGCAAGTCCCAATCCAATGTTGGCTTCACTTCATAGATGGGCAGCATAGATGTATCCTTCTGTACCTTTGATATCCCACAATCCATTGCTTTCCATTCTGTGCCAACTAAAAAATAAAGATGGCATCTGAAAGTAGCGGTTGGAGGTCAGTTTGTGTAAATGTAAGTTTTTGACCAATATTTTCCAAGTATTTACTTAGTTATCAACAAAGAATTTGTTGTAGATTATTAAGCCATTATGCTGCCTCAGAAATGAATCTTGTCCGAAATCAAGTTTCGTGAGGAACTTTTGTGTGCAAATGCTGCCTATGAATTCATTGCCTGGTATAAGGCAGCAAGGTAAGTTTTCAAACACACCATGTGTTTAGGAAACAGATCACACCAGAAAGCAGTACGTGTTCACAAACCCTTTTTCGTAAGAATCTTGGGTTGAAATCATGATATTCAAACAATTTAGATGTGATTGTACATACATAAAGCAAAAAATTCAAAGAAAGCTACACAAACCTGGTTATTAAACTAGAGTTATATTAGAAAATGACAGACAAAATATTTGTCGGTGCCCAAGTCCCTGAACGCACACAGATATTGTTCACTGTCAGGACTCAGGTCACAGTACAACAGGTTATAAGGTGTGTTATCAGTGTTTATCCGGTTTATGCAATACATTATATACCTTAACACCAATTCTGAGGAAAGACGGAGAGCTTGAAGCGCAGTCTGCCGCATGGCTATTACTAACTTCAACACAAAGCTGACCTCTGGTCAGGACAGGGTGTACAGACTGTTCCACTGCACTCCACAACGTGATTCATTCTCTAGTTCACACCATCATTACTGCAAGAAAAAGAAAATGAGAGAGAGATAATGGAGGGAAAACAAGAAATGCTGAGAGAAAAGAGAATATGAAGACGTGACCTCCCCATTTAAGCTGATATTCAGGTAATGAAGGGGAAAGGTAAGAGGAGAGGGGGGAGTATCAGAGAAAGTGAAGGAGAGAGCGAGATAAGACGATGAAAGGAAACCGAATAATGCATGTCGGTTGGGTTTCGAAGGCTACCGAACCTTGATAGGGGGCCAGCAGAGGGAATGGACTGTGTCTAACCATGACCCTTATTCACTTCACACAACCACACTGCCCTTACCAACACAGGGCACTACACACACAGGCTGAATCCCAATTCTTATACTTGAGAAGTACAAACTAATATACACTAACTAAAATTAATAAACACTTGTATTCAACAAATATGCATTATATCGATCAAAAGTGACAATAAAGGCATTAATAATATTACAAAAGATTCAATTTAAATCCTAAAAAAATTATGTTTGATGGTTTCCAGAAAAATACTAAGCTTTACAATTGTTTTAAAAATGTACATAAAAAAATTCTTGAGCACCAAAACAGCGCATTTCATTTCTGAAGGATCATGTGACACATACGCAACAAATACTTCACACAACATTTACAAGCAAACCACAAGATATTAAGTAATATAGATATTAGCCTTATGATTCAGTGCACACTTTCCCAGTTCTTAGTAATCGTGACTTTCTACGTGCATTTTAAATGGACTAGTGGAGCTCTAAACACGACTGAAAATAACAGGATAATTAAGCAAACAAACTTGACCCAATTCTCCAGTTCTCAGCGTGGCTTAACTTGGACTATTTAAACATTACATCAGCTGGTTTTCTTTTATTCAAGAATCAGTAGTTGGGAGGGAGAGAGTGGGGTAAAAAGAGAGAATCAAGCCAACAGCAGAATAAACTGGCTAATCATCCCAGTGAGAAGTAAACAAATATTCTTGCATAACGAACAAACTGCATTAAAGATAACAAAAGCAAGCTAAGGGTTGAGCAAACATTAAAAGCATTGTAGGAAAGTGTTGCTCACAAAAGCATCTTTCAAAAAATAAAAAACAAGAAGTTGAAATGACTCAAGAAAAGTTTAAGACTGTGCTGGTCTTTTCCATGCAATTGCATTTGAATGGGGACTGAACCATAAACATGGTCCGATGATACTGGGCACAAAGTTATCACTGAGAATTCTTGGAACGTAGATCAAAAGTCACATTAACCGCTTTTTAAAAAGCGTTCAAACACTGAAAACCTTGATACCTCATTAATTGCAACTGAATGATGCAACTGAATGACCATCTCAACAAAAGAAAGTCAATTATTTTGGCAAAACATAAGGATGAGAAAATAATCCAAAAGTGCTAGTGTTCAGACTAGTAAAAGTAGTTAAGTTTTAGTAGTTTAGTGCAAGGTCAACAAACACCAGCTGTCTGCCGTTTGCCTTCTTTTTCCATTCACTTTCATCCTTGAGAACTCCCTGATCTAAATGTCCTGTTATCCGTCAAGAGGAAGCTCAGCTGACCCACTAAGACTTTCCCGCCAAGCCTTGAACTCTTGCAAAGCTAAAATAAAACTCACATTCACACACACACACACACAAGGATGAGAGGCTGCCTATCTCTCCCCTTATAGCGGAATCACCGGCACCCGCTCAGTCCAAATCAGTGACCCAAATCAGCGCAAATGTGGGACAGCCACTTACAGGCACTGTGTAAACACTCTCCCTTCCCGCTATTGTATGTGATGTAAATTTAGCCTGAACAGGGAGGCTTATGAGGGTTATGTTGTGGACTTGAACTGAAGATGAAATGGCACACTGGAGCACATTGACATGGAGCAATGATCAAAAGAGAGGGAGAAAGAAAAAAAATAGGTAGCTTGTGGCTCCAAGCCAAGGATTACGAAATTGTGCAGCGGTATGAGCAGGTATTGGTGGCTCATCGCCCAAGCAACCCTGATGATTTCATGCTAAAAGTTTTCCGACTCATTTGATTAGATAAACACAAATCTGTTCAGGTGAGTCATTTAAATTATAAAAAATATCATTTTAATGACATTTACATAATTTGTGCACTAAAAATCTTGAAATCAAAACACTTAAACCAAAAGGCAAATGCAGCGGAGTCTTAAAAATCCGTGAACGATGGATTAAGAATATATTTTGAATAATGTTCATGCTGCTCTTTTCCGTAAAATCTCCAAAAGACAACATAAAAAGGTAACCCATACGACTCAGGCTATATTCCAAGTTTTCTGGTGCCGGATTATGTTATTTATTCATTGCATGGATAAGAGCTGTGTTAACATTCCTCAAAATGTCTCGTTTTGTGCTCCACGAAAGAATGAATGGGTTTGGAAAGGCATATGAGTCATAGAAAAAGCAAAGGCACTGAGAATCCTAAGGAACGAACGTCCACGTAAGCTTAAAGTTATAGTCACGTGCTGACCCGAACCGATCAGACGACTATATAAATATACGACTTCCAAAAAAGTCAAGCATCAGATTTAATAATGAAAAAATAACCTCCGTTCTTGATCAGCAGGCGAAAATGTGATCCAGTAATCCACCATCAGTAGTGCTGAATTTCGAGTTCAGTCAGAAAAGCCCAAGAGGTTAGAACAGCTCACCGCAGTGTGGTTTAAGAGCACCAGTCGTGGTTAGATGTGGTTAAAAAGTGCACCACTCAGACAAAACAGCAGCGGGGAAGACATCTGTCCAGTGAAAGTATCCAAATCCAGACATTAGCAGTAACCCTTGGTCTTTGGCAGATGGGAAAACCCATCAATCCATGTGTCTAAACATCATAGACCCTGAAGTGTGTTCTGCTACTCCACAGGGAAAGTTGAGGTATCACTGCAAACCAATGAAAGCTGAATCTGAAAGCACATTCTTATATTGATCTGAAAAAAACACTACGAGCCCTTCATTTCTTTGGTCCATCTGTGAGCTTGACCCCAATAAGCCCCATCAGCGCCTTGAGGTGGGTGCTATAGTGCAGGTACCTGCCTATCGATGACATTTTTATGTTCGGTAGCGTTTGTGTCCTGATCTGAGGCTTGCTCGGCTTTTCTCCTCTTGCGGACTTGATAAAGATGGTTTTTGGACTTCTGGTGTGCTGGAGGTCAGGACAGTTCAAATATTAGCATCAATAGTCTTGTTGCAAGGTGTTAAATGCACTGGTTTTCTAGTTTGCAGAAACTTACCCGTCCATTCCAAGTCGCCGATGATCACCTTTTCGCACAGATCGCACATGTGATGACTCCGTTTGTTGCGAGACTCCACCCCCTCAGCTCTGATTGGCTGTGTGGACGGCTGCTCTCCCTGGAATAGTATTAAAAGTAGATGTGCTTTAAATGGGGATTAGTAATCGGCCTAAAAAAAATCTTTAGAAATGACGATACCTAATGACCTAATGATAACTAAAAAAATACAAAATGATAAAGTTTGCCATGATTGTGTGTAAATGTAAACTTATTTTAAAGGATTATGCAGAACCTCCACGGCTGGGTTCACAAGACAAATCATGATCAGAGAGGTGTAAAAGGAGACATTATTTGTCAACTAAACAAGAAAGTCAAACCTTTTGGAGGCAGTCCAGGATCTCTACAGCAGGAGTAAGTACAGTAGTCTCCCAATTGGTCACATCTGTCACATCCAGACCGTAAACAGGAGGCACATTGCTAGAAGGTCCTGAAGATTTTGAAGATAAATGACAAAAGATGACACTGATGAAATGCATTTTGATTAAACTAGTAGAATAATTATGGTGCAAAGTAATTGTGTGAAAACAGTGAACTCAGTTCCTGTTACACCTTAGGCTAATGATTAAATTACTTTCCTTAACTTTCAGCTTGAGTCCATTGGGAAAAACAATGACCACGATTTGCGACTTGCTAATTAGGTATAGGCTCATTATAGACAGCATATGATTGTGCAAAACATCTGTTCAGTGCAACATACTGATCTATGTTATTTTTGGTCCATTTTCCTGGAAGAGAAAGACTCTAAATTTGATATCTTTGTCTAAGTGAATTTTGTCAATATATCCTTTTACGATGAAACGGAACGAGTGAAAGATCTTTTCCTCCGTATTGTGACAATTGAATATAACGAATGATCAAACGGTCTTGGTTCTGTCCAGTTGTTTGAATTTTGAGAGGTGGGGATTGCACTCAAAAGTAAATGAGAACTGGCAGTCGATAGGCTAAAAGTCAAATTTTATTTAACAATTGTCAATTAAACAATTAAAAATGTCACGGACAAGAGGATGGCGTACTCAGTATGAAGTGACGGAGGGAGGGCCTGCAGCAGCCTGAATCTGCTGAATCACTGCTGCTCGATAATCTCCAACCGGATTCTGACACTGTCTGCAGAGACGACCTCACTCTGCCTCCCTCAACGCTATTGATCCATGCACAATACAGCAGACGTGCACAGATAATGAGAGGGCCATATGCAGAGTAAAAACACATACACACGGGTGTTCTGGTCACAAAAAGAAGAATCAACAGGGTATGTTATTCTGGTCCTCAGGTATTATTATAGCACGTTTCTTCTCATGATCTGAGGCATCATTCATGTCTACAGAGCAAACGGAGTGGGACAAGTTAGGTCCCGAAGTTATACAGGGTTGTGGCCTGTTCAAATAACCCAACCTAATGCTTGGCTTAGTGAGAAACTCTGTGTTTAGAACTTATATTACTTCACACATGCCTTTGAGATGAAAAAAACACATGCCTTTGAGATAAAATCATGCATTGCAAGTGGTAAAAATCACACTTGGCCGCCTGGAACACAGAGATACTCTAATTTTAAAAATCTGTCAGCCAGCAATGAAAAACTCATCTTTATCTCAAAATGAGAGGCCATGACCTGCTGTCATGCTTTACTCAAATCCCCCCACTTCCCTTATTAAACATAATAGACACATTATCTACATAAATTACAGGTTAAACTGCTTAAAATGGGAATATATAGGAAAGTACATATAAAAAAAGTTACATTAGTTCACATCTCTTTTCTCTGATCTAGGGTTTTTAGTGCTGTTCGAAAATGAAGGATATCACACACAACTGTGGCCATATCATTTTAAGCCAGTACTAGAAACTATCAATCTGTTTGGATTAATACTGAAAATCAATAATATTTCATGACATTTCAAAAAAAAAAAAAGACAAGTTCCCTGTCTGGCAATCCGATGGACGAGTCTGGGTTTGGTGGTTCCCAGGAGAACGGTACTTGCCTGACTGCATTGTGCCAAGTGTAAAGTTTGGTCGAGGGGGGATTATGGTGTGGGGTTGTTTTTCAGGGTTTGGGCGTGGTCCTTTAGTTCCAGTTAAATGAACTCTTAATATACTCAAGCATACCAATACATTTTGGTCAATTTCATGCTCCCCAACTTTGTGGGAACAGTCTGCAAGTCCAACATCAGTACTTGACTTCACAAATGCGCTTCAAGGAGAACGGTTAAAAATGTCCATAAAGACACCAAAACATTGAGGAAAGGCTTCCCAGAAGAGTTGAAGCTTAATGTTAAACCCTAAGGATTAAGAATGGGATGTCATTAAAGTTCATGTGCATGTAAAGGTAGACACATAATAGTTAATAGTATTTTTATACTCAAATTTACTTCAACAGCATTGGTTAATCTTAATGTTTATTTTAACAACTACAAGTAATAATAAATGGCATAATTAAATCATGATGTAGACACAATTTTCCTGCTGTGATAAACAGTTTCGAAGAGGCATTTTTCTGGCGTGATATTTTTCAAACAGACTCAATTTTCAAACGCAGTCTAGTTGAACTGTCAAACTACTTTGAAATGGCTTGGCATCCTATACTTAAAAATGTTTGTTTTTCTTTAAGGTAATGCTTGTCAGTTTTACTAGCATGAATATGCAAGAGCTCTCGAGATGTGTAGCCTGTTTATTAATTATAATTGCTGAATTGCACAAAAAAATATTTGAGTGTGGAATATGACCTGAAACAGACAAATGTTTTGATGTGTGAAGCCCTCTTTTTTTAAAGTAACAGACTTTAGAGGAGCCACCACTTCACAAGGACACTGCTGACAAGATCACTAACCCTTAAATCTGTTTGCCTGAGGCAAATGTTACTTAAGTGCAGAACTGTAACAAAGAGAAAATGTCCTTAAACACTTCTTTAAAAAAAAAGCTATTAGTGAAAAAAAACACTATACAAAAAAAGTAATTTGCATAAAATTCAAAGTACATAACCACTGAACATTGTTTGTAACCGTAGTTAAAGAGAATCAAATTCTTTGTCAAACAGTTACTCCACGTCTGGAAAAAAGGAACACACCGTTTCTAATTTAACCCTTGGCCAACCACTGGAATGCCTCCAAAAGCAGTCTAGTTCCTTATCGAGATGACACCAATAAGTATTACATAATCCAGAACAACAACAACAGCACCCAGAATATTAAACATACTAAAAGGCATTTAAAACCTGAATGGTTATCAAATAGCAAAATGTATTAATTAAAAAAAAAATAATAATAATAACTGAATTATTGAAATTAATACAAAAATTAAGATTCATTTTTTAACAAAACCTTGATCAAAATGTAAAATTGAGTTTCAGTGCTACCAAAATAAAAATCCAGGTTATAAACTAACTGATGTCATTTAATTTAATCATTAAAAGAATTTTATGATCGTCTAGGGAGTATTATATTTCATGAAATGTATTACAATGATGATTTAAATAAATATAATTCAATATCTAATAAAATATCTAATACCTACTGTCAAATTTGATACATTTATTGAAAATTGTTTAAAATTAGTATATGCACTATTAAATAGACTTGCATTCTGAAATTTAAAAATCAAAATATAAAATCCATTAATTGATCACACTAGGCAAAGATCTCTCAGCAAACCTGAAATAATTCATTATTTTAACATCGTCTTAGAAAGCTTTTGCATTGGCACCAATTGCACAGGTGTTCCTGCACACAAGAGACCCAGCGTCCCACTTAGCTGATGTAAAGCATCTCTTTACCTCAAACTAAACCTTGTTGCATCTTGCTAGCCGTCGCTCCAAATCAAAGACAGTTCTGCAGTCTTTATGTCCGCTTTTGTGCTTATCAGAAAAGAGCGGCAGCAGGTGGGCCTGCACAGAGACACCTGGTCTACCTGAGCCATGTGGGGAGTGGAGGACTTTTTTTGTACCTCTCTCTGGGGTATAGAAATTAGAGGGAACGGGTCAACGATGGCCATCTGGGGGTAAACAGATGCTGAACGAAGGGCTTTCCCCCACCCAAAATTCAAATCTCGGTGAAATCTAAGTCAAGTAATCTTGCCAGACCTGAATGGTGGAAAAGACGAGAGAACAAGGGTTTCTAACCACAGAGATCTCAAATATCTGCCTAAATGGGCACACCTCATTTAAATGAGCTGCACCGCCTCTGAAGTACACCCACGGCAGACAGCCGTGCGGCTGCTGCCTTTTGAGATGTGAAAAGACCCCTCGCTCACCAACTGGCAGATCTTTTCCAGAGTCTCCAAAGACATGGGCACAAGGAAACACACTGAGCAGTCATCACACCTGCTGCTGTTTGTGTGATAAGAGAGCCTAGGTCAATAAAAACGAAGGAGTGGATACGGATGTCAGCACAGGACAATGTTGGATAGCCGTAGGACTAATCGTCAGACATCCAGCTGTAGGTTGTGAACACCAGGTCAACACCTCAGCAGCTGTTTTTAACTCCTTTCAATACCTTAATTTAGCTTACATTTGCTTATACATTATGCGGCCATCTTCAGCAAAATCTTCCCCCATATGCCATGGAAAAAGGTCCATATGCAAGCGGTTGGCATCCGCAATTCTTGCGGGAATGCATTTAGGGAGTGTGAGGCGTGTCCTGAGGTGTGTGTGTGTAAGGGGACACTTTTCTATGTTGCACCTGTCGCGCATCTCACTCAGGTTTCCCCTATCGTTGACAAAAGGCAAGAGACTGTTACTTAGTGCTCACATTGCCTCCCTGAGCTGTCGACTGAACTGTTGTCACGGTTACCCCCCAAGCTACTCTCCTCCCCTAGGGAAGCGGAAACGGAGCTCAGGTTCACCCTAATCCCCAATTCAGCTATCAACAGTAGGGTTCAAACACAGCAAACCTCAAGAAGGTAGCACATTTTAATAAGGGCAACACAACAAGAACTTTTCTTCCAAACAATTTTTGATTGCTCTGAAGGTGATGCTCCCTTCACAGCTGTCAGCTTGGGGCAACAAGACCAATATACCGAACCGGCTTATTCATATCAGCAGAGTGTGTTTCAATTTACAAACAAAGCCACTGACTGAAAAAGGAAAGAGGAGAGGTTGATCGCCCCATAGAGGCCAGGAGGACAATGAATGCAAGTTTGCCCTCAATGAACCCACAGTTCTTATCCCCAAGAGGCCTCCCCATAAACTCCAACCTCCTGCCACCGTTCTAAATTCCTATCAGTACTCTAATGCTTGCAGGATTAGACCGGTCAGCTGAGGGCCCCATGAGGCACTAGGATGCGTGGGGTGTGGAGGGAGGGATCAGTATACTGACAGGCAGCCACAGGAGCTTAACCAGACTACAATCAGGTCAGAGTCCAGCAAAAGGTGGGAGAGAAGTGGGGATGAATGCAGTGGGTTTAGTTTAGTTTTGATGACTAGAGACCTACTGGCCTGGTGAACTTGAAGTAAGGCAACAAGAGGTGACCCAAAAGTTTAGATGCCTCTTAGAAAACTAAAATCATTGTTGTAGTGTTGAAGTTTATCTTAAGTCCTAGTCCAAGACCAAACATTTGAACTAATTACCATTGGGACTCCAATGACCTGGTCTCTACTAGTCATAGAAAAAAAATGGACTTGGACTCGAGTGCTACAATACTGCCAGAGCTGTTGAAAATACAAAGTGAAATCTAGCCTGCTTCTTATTTGATTGAACATGACCAAAAGGCTCCTTCTTGCAGAACTCAAGAGAAGATTCTTCAGTAACTAAAGACAGGACACAACGGTCATAGAGGAAGGCCACGTTCCCAGACAACTGACCAAATGCCAGCTGCCCTCGTGTGTAGGGTTCAGCCGCAAATGGTGGGATACAAAACTACCCTTAATAAGGGCTAGCCACTGTCTCTGCCTAATCTCATTATGGATAACAGGATTGCTGGTAGTCTCCACAGGGATGGGGAGCAAGGGGTAATCCAGGCCAGGATCTTCAGAAACAGGGGTCAGAATCCAAAGGGAATGCCCATATAATGTTGGGAAGAATGGTAGAGGTGGTGAAGGCCAAGGACTTTCAGGGTTAAAGTAAATCCAAGACATTAGTTTGGTCCCACTCTTTGTAGCTCTTCTGTACACAAGATACACGTCCTGTGTGAACGTTTCCTGTGCCACGCACATGCACACATTCCTTTTAACTTTATAGCTTTTGTTATGCAACAAACTAAATCTCTAGATAAACTTCACACCCTGATGTCACCAGCACAAACATACACACACAGCTGTTTAACCACCGAAGAGCTTGCGATCTGCCTGTTGTCTGTTAGGAAGTAATAGTACAAACTGTTCAGACTGACCGTGTCTTGAAACACCCAAACTTTACAAGCATTTGATCTTTTATCAAGCCAAGGCCAGTAAATACTGAACCCTGAGCCTTGGAATTTTGAGGCTGTCTGTGAGGGAGGGGTAGCCTTCAAACACACACACACACACAGTATTTCTCTATGACTGTTTGTGTGTTTAATGGTCTGTGTGAAGTCCATCTCGTTAAAACCAGCTGTGATTACCTGACCATTAGAGCGTACTGAAAGAAAACGAAAAAGAGACACACAGCTACAGTAACCTCTGGGGGCGACCAATATACAACAGACAAGCCACAAGTGAAGCCAATATTTAATGACCAGCAATAAATTCAGAATTGAGATGAGTGAATTTAACACTAATGGTGGATGCACTTCCCTTGTGATCAGTGGCTGAAATTCACTCTGAACTAACACAGCTGCAGAGTTATGGAGCATCTAGCAGCAGAGACTGTACCTCACAGACAATTAAACCCTCAAACAAGAGACAAGAGGGAAAGGACGATGAACTCACGTTAAAGGGGGGTGGAACGTTCATGCAATGTCGTCCATGAATTTATTCCAGGGAAAATATGGCTAGAACAATCTGTGGTTTGGGTTATGGGCATCAGATAAGCTGCCTTTGGAATTTGAACACTGCACAACACCAAGGAAAAAGTGTGTATTCAGCGAGACTTACTCTTGAGGAATCGGTTGCGGACCCATTTGTTCTGTTTTCGGGCATAGCGGCGAGTCGCCAGCTTGAGAGACTCGACCCCTGTGAGAGAAAGAAATACCAAGATCAATATATGAGGGCCACACCAAGTACTGCAAGATATGTTTGTGGGAGAAAACACATAAAAAAATACAAATAAATAAAAAAGTAATGCGGAATAGGTTTACCAACACAATTTAAAGTGCTAAATAGGAAAGCATAGAGGACAAGGAGAAGAGAAAGAGGCAGTTCCATTAAAAATCTCAGCCACCCCACCCCCTCTCAGCTCACTTCCTCTTCAGTATATCCTCTTACCACTGGTGCCACAGTATATTGGGCTGTCTGTGTTAAGGCTACACAATTTAGTCAAATTTATTTATTCTTTCGCCGAATATTAGCATTTGAAATGTTATATTTAAAGGGATGGGTTACCCCAAAATTTTAATATGTGATCATTTACTCACCCTCATGTCATTCCAAACAATCAAGAATCTTTCAAAGACAAATGAAAACATTTTTAATATTCGTTTTCATCTATTTGAAAGTCCAGGCTAACAAAAGTCTCATGCATCAAAAATGACAAAAAGTTGTCTTTCTGAAGACACATGATCACTTTATATGATGAACAGATTCATTTTAGGATTTTATTTACATATCAACATTGATCAATGCATGATGAGAAGAATATCGAGTTCACATTGCATTTACATTGTACTTCAAATTGAAAATGGATTCTGAACTCTTTTTGTATCAATGCAACATGGATTTTTAAAAATAAATATGTATGCACAACACATACACACTGAATATTAGATTACATGTGAATTACTATTAAAAAAACTACTGGAGTTTTATAATGCAATATTAATATCTTTAAAAAAAACTTTCATGAAGCACTGCTAGGTGGTCCAGCTAACCCTCAATTCATTTGAAAGTGATCTCAATTTTTGTGTGCAATTTTTAGTGTGCTCCTCATTCTAAATTAAATAACCTCAGTCTACAAAACTCTGGTGTCGTGTTATGTTAAATTTTACAGTAACCCGTGGCACCAAAACCTCAGAAAATATTGCATCATGAGTCCCTTGTGTGCTTGAAGTATTTGACAACAGAACTGAGCTCTATGCTTTCAGTTTGAAGCACACAGAACATTAACATGTTCATACACTAACATTCAATGGTTTATTTATGGTATGTGAGATTTTTAATGTTTTTGAAAGAATTCATGTTTGCTCATTAAGGCTGAATTTATTTGATCAAAGATACAATAAATAAATAAAAAATAAAATAAAAATAATTTTGTGAAATATGACAAATTCAAAATAAGTTCATCATTTTGATTTATTTTTTAATTTTCTCCTGTGATAGCTGCATTTTGAGCAGGCATTACTTGCTGCAACATGATCCTTCAGAAATCATTCTAATATTCCGATTTGCTGCACAAGAAACATTTATTATTATCAATGTTGAAAACTGTTTTTCAGATAAACTACCATTAAATTATAGTATTAAATTACTATAATCATTATATTAAATTTATTATAATAAAAAGAAATGTTTCTTTAGCATCAAAATCAGAATATTAGATTTTGATGCTCAAGAAATATTTCTTATATATATATATATATATATATATATATATATATAAATGCCTGTGACTTCTGATTAATTTAATGCTTCTTAGTGAATAGAAATAACGCAACACAACATTAGAATAATAGTGTAGCCTGACATAATTTGTCACCACTTAGTCCAAACAATCAATCAAAGCTGTGGTACAACCGCAAGAAAAAAATAAAACATGATTTTCTATAACAATTTCATTTTCTATCTTGATTCAGTGTACATACTAACATTTGTGTATTCACCTCAGTGCGGTATCCCCACAAAACTAGAATGCAATTCACAATCCATCATATCAACATGAGACTAACACAAATCAATCAGAGAGCAGTATTATCATCTTCATGGCCAACTGAAAAGTCACTAATGCTGAGCACTAAACAAGCGAAACACTCATGAGCTCTCAACAGACATGAGCAACGAATAAGTAATTGATTTTGACACCAATCCGAATGACGGAGAGAGCGAGAGAGAGGGCGAGAGAGAGAGGGGGGATGAAAAAAAGCTTGACGTCTTCCTCTACAGCCCCTCAGCAGCTGATGACAGACTGAGCGTTCACTCTTAAATGGTAAATGTTTCAGAGATCTGATCCGACACAAACACCAGAGCAATTCTCAAAGCTGGAAATTCAGAAGACAAATACTGGTTTGCTTCATAACAGAGCTGTCAATCGATTACCAGTTTTAACTGAATTAGATATGCTGGTTAATCAAATGAATCACATACTTGATGAGAAATGTTCACAAATGAATAAATAATTAACGACGTTACATAAAGTGTCTTTCAAAGTCAACAAGCTGTTGTCCCATCCACAGCGACACAATTTGTATTGCATGAAATAGACTTCCTGTCTGCAGTTTTTAATTGTTGGTTTGTGTACACGTCAGACACCTAATTAATCATTACCGTGACAAAAAGTAATTAATCACAAGCAATTAATCATAAACATGTACAATATACTTGTCTGAAGGCGGTAATGATAATTTTGTATTACAATGAAAATGTATTATAATCAGTATTGGACAAAGTGTTTTTGCTTCAAATGTGCTGAGTTTGTTCAAGGACCGGTTTGTTTGACTGTTTTTAAAAAAAAAAAAACCTGCTCGGAAAAGCATGAGAATGCTTTCAGAATGAATGTCTAAGATTGTTTCTCTCTCTTTTGTGCGAAGTCAGTAACGGTTTCATAACTGTTCTGAACCGAACATCAACAATCTCACTCTATGTTCATTCCCAAGGCCTGAACTGACAGATGTTTGGTTTACAACAAAAGAATGAAGACATTCAAGCTAAAACAAAATGAAAGAGTGAATGAATGCTTACCTTTAAGTTTCAGTTTATCAAGTTCTTCCTGACTGAGGTTCTCACTAGCGGTCAGGTACTCGTGAAACTCTTTAAAGCCAATAGACTGGAATATGCCATGCTGATAGTCCTGACTGTAAACACAGAAGAGAAAAACAAATTACTTATGCATACCAAATTATTATACACATATAAAAACTGAAGACCAGTAGTAGATTTTCACGGAAGTAAATATCACTCATCTTTACCCATGAAAAATGTTCTGGGTTATTGCCAAGGTGTTACTATGCAGTTACCAGAGATATTTACTGGTTGAAGCCAGAATTGCCGGTTTGACAACTATTTTTTCAAGTCAAATTTTATTTTCTGTTTCATTAGGGCAGCCCCTTAATATTCGAATAAACGTTAGTCAACAAGAAGAGGCTTAGTCCACCAAAATTGTATTAGTTAGTCATACAAAACGAAAATTCACAAGTGCCGTTAACTTAGAAACACTGTTAATGCCACTTGTGAACGCCACAAAAAAATCTGTCAAAACATCAACCTGCTCATATTAAAGGGATACTCCATTTTTTTGCGAAATAGGCTCATTTTACAACTCCCTCAGGGTTAAATATTTGAGTTTTACCGTTTTCAAATCCATCTAGCCGATTTTCTGATTTTCTCTACTATGGAAGTCAATGAGACCAGAAACTGTCTGGTTACTGATATTCTTCTAAATATCAGAAAAATGTCTGAATGGATTCGAAAACGGTAAAAATCAACTGTTTAACTCTGAGGGAGTTGTAAAATGAGCCTATTTCCAAAAAAAAGTGGAGTATCCCTTTAAACTACATTATAATGGCAATAATTGCACAATTATTCAACAGCTCACTTTGTGGTCATTTTTAAAATGCATTTCATCATACACTTAAAGCAACTGTAAAGTGATGTCACTGACTAAACAACAAAACGATAAACAAATGTTTAGCTGTAGCTGAATTGACAGAACAATGTTCTAAATATAAGGCCTTTTGGGTGAACTCAAGGGTGAAATCACCTCCAATGTTTAATGGGACCCAATTTTAGATGGAAAAGCGGTCACTGGGTGCATCAGAACCCCAGCCCCTGGGGTAAAAATGAGTTTGTCATACAGCTCAGAAAACCGAAAGAGAGATCAGCCGGTCACAGGGACACAGACAGTGCAGACGGGGTGAGGGGGAGGGGGTCTATTGACAGGACAGAGCGAGATAGACTGAGAGGGAATGGAAAGGAGAGACAGGCAGAGTCTGACCTTGCTGCCTAGTGACTGCGCCCCGTGTAAGGCGAGAGGGCTGGCGGAAGGATGGCAGATGCAGACAAAGAAGAGGAAAAGGGGGAGGAAGAGACTAGGATGACGTGAGGAAACAGGAGAAAAGCGCTTGGGTGGCAAGTTTGCCAGCGAAGACGTCTAAGAGGGGAGGTGGGGTGCGATCGGCTGGACGGCCGGCCATCAATCGGCAGAAGCCACACCCAGAGCTGCCCAACCCCAGACACTGCTGTGTCATCAACATCAACACACACCGCAGTGCAGTCCGTCCGCCAATATCCCTGCACGATAAAGCATGTGACAGCACTAACGATCAATAATTAATCACCTTATCAAACAAATATTGTTAGTGCATCCATAAACACAGGCTAAAGCACAGGACACTGCATCATGGGCTTCGCTCTTGATCTGATTGCTGCAAGATTGCAGTGTGATCTGCTGTGCCGTAAATTCGCCAACAGTCACTGCACCATGCTTGTCTTTGCAAAACTCACAGCTACAAAGCCAGGGTGTTAATGGTGGTTGCCAGGGCATTAAAATGTGGTTGCTAGGGTGTTGAGTTGTTTTCAGGGCATTTCTATATGGTTGCTATGGTCTTATGAGTGGTTGCCTGGACAAATCTGTGTGGTTGCCAGGGTGTTTCTATGTGGTTAATATGGTGTTATGGGTGGTTGCCAAAGAATTTCTAATAAGGATGGGTGATATGACCAAATACTTTATTTCAAGGTATGAAAAAATTGTATTTCACGATAACGATATCCATCACAACTAGAGTTGGGTATCGAGAATCGAGTATCGATTGGAACCGGGACTAACTTTTCGTTTTTCCCGGAATCGTTCAAAAGTTAAAATTTCGATTCCTAGTTTCGATATTCACACTCCGCCGACCAGAAGAAGAAACCGCTGAACAACACCAATGAAGAAGCGTCTATCGGAAGTTTTGGCATAACCGCGCGAGTCGAACATGAGTAGCTCACGTGGGCAGTCCAAAGTGTGGCTTCAATTTTCTAAAAATATCAAAATCTCGGCAAAATGCAGAGTATTTCCCTTAAGAAAGCAGTATTTCCTTCAGAAAGACCATTGGTTAGCAAGATTAGCTAAACTTTTTTGACCCTGCCTCTTAAAAGAATCGGAATCAAGAATCGTTGGGAACCGGAATCGGAATCAGAATCGTTCAAATTCAAACGATACACAACCCTAATCACGACTATAGTTTTGTTTTCTCATTAATAAAAATTAGAACAAAAAAGCTAATTACAAAATAAAATGGACAATTATAATATAACAAAAATATGATCCTCAAAAAAATAGAACCAATTAAATATTTCCAGGTACTATAGGATTATTTAACATGTATTTCAGAAATTGAATAATCAAATGTAAAAATAAAATGGTGCCTAGATTTCAATATATTAATTCAATATAACGTTATTATTATTAAAGCTACAAAACTTATTCAGGTGTTTTACCATTCGTTGTAAAACTGTAGATCTATTTTTCCGAACACCTCATAACCGTACATTCTTCCGTTGAGAGCTTGAATAATAGACACTCCAGCCCAGTTGGTGGCGATAATGCACCTTTTCCAATTGCAAGAGAACCACTTGTATAGTGTAGCCTACGATACCACGACTGCATAAGACTACAGAAAAAATACAAACAACCCCATTTCCGTTTCCAGTGGCGGAGTAATACCGTCCATCACAAAACATACAATACAAGTCAATGGAGTTGTACAAAAACTACGATAAAACCTGTTGGAAAGCATCCTTTGCAAGCACAGAAACTGAAAATTCTCGGGACAGCAGCATCTGTCTAAAAACAATCTTAACTATTATTATTTCATCAGAAATGATCTTAAAACAGGGCTTTAATTGTAAAATACCAAACTTGTCTTTTAAGAGTGAATGCACGGATCCATTATACTGATTCACATGCCATTTACACGCAAATGTTTACTTTCACTTAAGACATAACCGACTGTGTTTACATGAATGCACCACACAATGGGCATTTTGACACACACTGATACACATTGTGTGTATTCGACCATTCAAATGCAATAAGACGTGAAAGAGAACAGAATTCACAAATCGCATACTGAAAGATCCAGCTTTCTGTGCACACACTTCAGGCCTGTGTCAGTCAGCACGAGCACAGCATTGAGCTCTTTTTCACAATTTATTGTGATAGTTTCTATGTAATTGTTAGGATGTTCTGAGTGATTGCCTGAGCAATTCAAGGCGTTTGCTAAGGTTTTTTAGAGGTTGCCAAGGCATTTCTACTTGATCGAGATGTTATTGTTATGAATGATTGCGTACTGGTCTAAACCATGAGAGTATATGTTCGAAATTAATGACATGTTTTACATTTTAAATGGCATATTTAAATACATATGCCTGTTGACATATTCATAAATATGGGATGCACAATGGAAAAACTAAAACGAATTTAACAGATAAGCCATCAATAACACTTCTATGCTAAGGTCACAGTCACATCTAATGTTACACAGCAGTATGGACTAAAGAGAAAATACTAAAGAGAAAAACCCACAGTAGACAGGAACAGTGGGTGATAAACCTGCTTCAACTTGTTAACTTAAAAGATCTGATGTGCAGAACAGGTTTAGCCTGTGAAACTCAGCTTTCTTGTATTTTTCTGACAGTTGAAGAAAAAGGACAGCCGTGTAGCTATTGTGTCATGCAACTTGAGAGATAAATTACATATGGTTCATTCAGAGGTAATACAAGGATTACGAATACAAAACAAACCTGACCTAGTTCCATATACCAAATAGAGGATCTCAAAAAAAAAAAAAAAATCAGACACACAATAGATAGGTGGCTGATATTATTCAACAATGACTAGGAAAATAAAATTATAGATACTGATAAATCTATGTGGCTGACAAACCATTTTAATTTGTAAAGGTGCATTTGCTCGCGTCATAGTTTTGTTCAGTGGAGTACATGTTAGCCTAAACCAGACCGCGCAATAATCAAGTTAGCGTATGCTTCTATGTGTTTAAGTATTCAGTATTCATTAGAAGTATTCAGTTACATCAATCATTTTTTCATGAATTAGCTTTTGAATTTATTTAACCCTTGTGCGGTTTTCAAAACCCTAACACTTTTGATGTTCCTGGTCAAAAATGACCAGCCTATAAAAAATAGCTTATAAAAAATAAATTAAAAAATGCAAGTGTAGCTTCCTGGTGATAAATTAAAGTAGACTAGTGTGATCAACAGTGCACATTTTTTTTTTCATATTTTACTTAATATTTCCAAAATTATTCAAAAATGTTGTTTTTTTTACTCTTTTGTCTAGTCTTAGATAAATGAGCCCTACGATTAATCAATGCAAATAGAAATATAAGACCAGTCCTATTTAATAGAACAAATTAACAAAAAGATTGAAACCAATATTAGGTGATAATATAGCATCAGATGCAAATAGAAATATAAAACCAGTCCTATTTGAAAAAAATTGAATCCAATATTGGGTGATAATATAGTAAAACGAGAGATTTATAAGTTATTTTTTGTAGGTACCACAAGTGTAACAAGGTGAAAAATGTTCTTTAACAACATTACGATTTACCTGCTGTCTTTGATCATCTTCTCATTGAAGCGCACGTGAAAATCTCTGAGCTCATCAATCAGCCCATGCGATAACATCTGATCCACACGCTTGTCCAACCTCTCATCCAGAGCTACAGGAGAGGATGATTGATGAAATTAAATAAAGATACTAAAGACATGTTAAGTCACAATCTACAATGATGGGTGGCTACCATTCATTTTGTAGTGCAGCCAGAAGATGCAAGGGTTCTGGAACCGCAAGGGACCACCAAGACAATCTCCTCCATCCTGCCCTCGCTGCTCCTCCAAAAGCCGACTGTGTGGAACTCCAGTGTCCATATACACCTGCAGACTCCTGTCAATCAACCAATAAATTCAAAATACTATGACTTCAGATAAAATAATGCATTTCTCAAATACATTTAAAATATTTCCAAATAATCTCTCAACTGAACATATTATTTGGAAAGAGCATGCCACATACCAAACAAGAACATGAAGAAGAAAAAAAAAGATGAATAATAATGAAGTTTAAATTTGGTCATGCTGAAGAGAAGGTTCATGGGACTCTAAGCAAGTCATTTCCTCCGAAGCAGCTGATATCAGTAAAGAGACATTAGCACTTATAACTGTGTGAGAGAAGCTCTTGTACCGCAGCAAGTAGAAGCTCTCTTCAACTGTAGACGCAGTGGCACACAGGCTGGCATCAATTAAACAAGCACATAGTTCTGAGAAGAGGTGCTAATCGGCCCCTTGACACCAATCAAACACCAATTGAAGCATGTGAAGCCACAGCCATCCGTTCTCCCACACAGGTGGGAAAATAGATGAAGCCCAACAAATGCCAAAATTTACCACAAGATCGTATGTTTCTACCTTTAACTCTGCACCTTTTAAGAGAAATGTATGAGGAGAAAAAACAAGGCTAAGAAAAGATTGACATATTTAAAAGTGGAATAAATGAGAAAGGTGCAGTAAAAGTGACGTGGACAAAGATCTGGGATGGTATCTGGGAAGGATGTAGGTTCAAACACCAGGAACTTAACTAGTACCTACTTCTGTGTTGGTGTTGGAATTGAAACTAATCAAGAAAATAGGTTTATTTGCACACGACCCAGACCATTACCAGACCCCCCTAATACAAAGACCCTTCAGATCCAAACCCAAACTGAAAATTAGGGTTGGGTATCGTTTGAATTTGAATGATTTTGATTCTGATTCCTAAAGATTCTCGATTCCGATTCTTTTAAGAGGCAGGGTCAAAAAAGTTTAGCTAACCAATGGTCTTTCTGAAGGAAATACTCCTTCTGTCACAAATTTTGCATTTTGCCGAGATTTTGATATTTTTTGAATAGTGAAGCCACACTTTGGACCGCCGACGTAAGCTACTCATGTTCGTCTCGCGCGGTTATGCCAACACTTTCGGTAGATGCTTCTTCGTTGGTGTTGTTCGGCGGTTTCTTCTTCCGGTCAGTGGACTGTGAATAACGAAACTAGGAATCGAAATTTTAACTTTTGAACGATTCCGGGAAAAACGAAAAGTTAGTCCCGGTTCCAATCGATACTCGATTCTCGATACCCAACCCTACTTAAAATACACTAAGCTTTTCTGCGAATGGGTGCAGGGAAATTAATCTGTCTCTGTTTTGTGCGATCACTGAAATAATTACCTTGCAATCTTGCGTGCGTCATGAGGGTGCAATATGGCAGCCATGTCAGGATCCACCTCCTTCAAACGTCTGTGAAGTTCAGGACCACCCAGTTTCTCAAGCTCCGCCTTTGATTCAGGAGTCCCAACATTTTCGGATTCTGTGTCACTCCCCTGCTGTAGGTCAAACAGAGGAGGACTCGTTTAAGTTATCTCTGCCAATAGATAAACAGAAAGCCTTTTAATATTACTATGACTTACAAGCTCTGTTTCAAATGTAGTCAGCTGCCTTATTGCATACTGCATTTTAACATAGTGTCTAGGACACTAGCGCAGTGACACAATGAGACAAGGCAATCAAACTCATAATTAGTCATTCTGTTTACAATTCCCTGACTTGATTTTTGATTTTGATTTCCTTAGAAGCCATCATAGTTGGGAAAACTTCCACAGTCAACTCCTTAATTAAACTTCTGCTGCAATTAGCAAGAGAAAATCCACAATTGTATGACTTTCCCAAACAGGAACAAAACATCAAAAGATTGATTATGATGGTCAGAAGAGAGAAAGATTTGCCATCACTCCCTCAGCCATTGTATTAGAAACAATAACACTCAAAGCCAAGGTAATATTACTTATTAATTTTATTATGACGTTAATAATTGTTGAAATGAATCATCACAGACTGTGAAAAGGGTCCATAGTTTGATGTTAGCATGTTGCAAAAAGTATTATCCTCCAATAAACAGCACTCTAAAATAATCAATTTTTATTATGCTTTACTTTTTAATCAATACTATAATGCATTCCGATTTTCTTCTCTCTTCGCAAAACAAGGTATCTTTGACAGCAGCATAATTTAGATATCATCCAATCAACAACTGGAGCAGAGAACCAAGTCCCCCACATTTTTTCTTTTTCGATAATCTGTTTCATTAGAATGTACGTCTGAAAATACTGAAGAAAAGAGCTGTTCTACTTTTGTTACATTGCAACTTTGAAAATGCTTCAAGTTCCCACGTAGGGAGATGACTAGGTTTTGGAACAGAGCAAAAAAAGCTTTAAAACTCACATTCACCCCAGTGTCGATGAGCACATTCCATAAAATGGATTCAATGTAGTAGTTTGTGCCTCCAACAATGATGGGCAGCTTTTTCCGATCATGCATGTCCTCTATGTATCACATTAAGGAAATCAAACTTAACATAAACATCCTTTGATGCCACAGTTACAAGCAATGCATAAATTATGCACAATGATCAAACATGTGCAACCATATCGGGTTAGAATGCAGAGTACACCACTCCTATAGACCATTTTGCAAGATGTAAACAACACTGGTCCAGAAGCACTTCCTGTTTCAGTTTTTTAACAATACATAAAAGCTGGGACCAACAGAACATATAAAACTGAATTAAAAAGTTAAACAAATATCTTTAAGATGTTTTCTTTACATGTGAAATAAAGAAAACAGTTACAAACTGAAACAGGAAGTGTTTACATCTTGCAAAATGGTCTATAGTGCTCGGGTTAAACGCAATATCATTCTCAAATCTATACATGCTCAAACAATAATTCATGTACTGCCAAGGTCTGGTGCTGTGAGAGGGCAGTCAGTTCAACATGACTGCTGGGATTCTGCTGAAGATTTTAATAAATGGCATCAGAAGCTTCATTGAGCAACTCATTAACTGCTTCAATATGAGAAGGCGCATCAGCACTATCGCTCACACGAAATGGACAAATACGCACACAGACACACTCCCAGGTCACATGCATTAATATCAAAGCAGTCTGGCCGAACGCTGTCCACCCCAACTGCATCACTCTGTGATCCCTGGGGAGGAAGGGAGAGGAAACAAAAGAGGAGGAGAGAAGAGAAGGACACGAGGAAAGGGGTGGGGACGAGATTGCGAGACAGAAAGAAAAGTCAAGCATGTCTGGATGGTTATGACAAAAATAAGGCTGCACGATATTGGAAAATACGGATTTTGTGATATTCTGTTTTTATGTAATAGTGATATTAAAAGAGAGAAAAAAATAGATTTTTCACCAAATAACTTGAATAGCTGTATTTGGAAAGAATAAGCCATTCAAGAGTGAGCAAAGTGATTTTGTTGGGGAATAAGCATAGAAAATTAAAAATATATATAAAAAAATTTTTTTGGATAAATTTTCTCCTATGAAACTTTTTTTTAAAATGGTAATATCTTTTTTAGGGCTGAATTATTTCAGAGTGAAGCTCATCACTGTGTGTCCATTTACATGCATGCAGCTCATGATATCAGGTGTGTGAATGCTTCGCTGAGACCAGTAGCGCATATAATTTAATTAAATCGCAGCCTCAGCAATTTGACAAACCAGACTATACCATATTGTATTTCATAATACTGTGCTGCAATAATCCTAATCATGATGATTACTTTTTTATGTGATAGCCCTATTTTAGCGTTTTGTGTAGTAAAATAAAATATTGTACAATATGTAATAATCTCAGTAACTTATATATATGAACATGATTTGACTATAGTAGTTATCACTGCTCTTCAGCAAGGCGAGACCGAGAAGCTCTTCACCCATCACTCCTCATTTCGTGTGCATGAGCGTCTGAGGTGTCTGCGACAGCATTCCTCCAGACACTGCGAGAGCCGCCCCACCTCCTCACAGCATCTCTCTCAGCTATTAATATCCTCCTCATCTCTCAGCAAACATCTGCAGGAGGAGGGCGTGGAAAACGAGGACAGCGATGCGTCTCTCTCTCCGTCTCTGCTACACGCATTTCCAGTTATGCCCTTGCATTTACTAAAAGACCATGCCGAGGGAGTACAACCCAGCACCCACTCATAAAATGCCAGAGCCATTTGTGTGGGACGCTGGGAAATGCCACATTCCACAAAAGATGTGAAATTAAAATATGGGGATTTGCATTACAAGGAGCAGTCGTACAAAAGCTGTGTCACTGATGTCAGGGAGGCGATGACATTTTAAAAGAACAATTACTCAGAATGATCATTAAGAAGTTTGCAGATGATATCTTAAAAGGACGAGTAATGGCCCATTAATTTCATCTGCAGAGACAAAATAGGCATTTATATTTAAAAGGGCCTGCCAACTAAACTTGTCAACCAAATGAATCTCTGCAACCATTAATTATAGGGTGTATGGATAGGGCAAAATGGCCAACTAGTCACCCAATCAGGGTTACAGACTGTGTAGAAATTGGCTCCACAAATTACAGGAGACATTAAAAATGGCTCACCGTTCAGTAGGAAGTTAATTGTAAACACAGTAACTGCTCTGAATGCTTCACTGTGTATGATTTAAATCATAGAAGACCT
Source organism: Cyprinella venusta (assembly GCA_038021265.1). Lineage (NCBI taxonomy): Eukaryota > Metazoa > Chordata > Actinopteri > Cypriniformes > Leuciscidae > Cyprinella > Cyprinella venusta. The sequence continues at coordinate 5,362,153 of CM075878.1, forward strand.
GTTCACACCAAGACAAATTTCTATAATGATAAACATATATAGTCCACACCAACATCCACAAGGTATTTAAAGGGATACTCCACTTTTTTTGGTAATAGGCTCATTTTACCACTCCCCAGAGTTAAACAGTTGGGTTTTACCATTTTCGAATCCATTCAGCCAATTTAGAAGAATATCAGTAAACAGACCGTTTCTGGTCTCATTGACTTCCATAGTAGGAAAAAATATACACTATGGAAGTCAATGAGACCAGACACTGTCTGGTTCCTGATATTCTTCTAAATATCCGAAAATCGGCTAAATGTATTCGAAAACGGTAAAACCCAACTGTTCAACTCTGGGGGAGTGGTAAAATGAGCCTAATTCCAAAAAAAGTGGAGTATCCCTTTAATATCCGGTGACCTTGATTGGCAGTCAATGTTTTTGTCGTTCCTAAGCTCGAAAAAAAATATTCTGAAAGTTATTCCAAGAATATTACTCTGCTGTATCAATCATTATAGATGTGTGGTGAACTTCACTATTCTCATAGAACTAGACCAATTGTTAAAACTTTACAGTTATAGTTATCCTTGGTGTGAGGCCTTACTTCACATGCGAGTAAGAGAGCGCTTTGTGAATCTAATGATGGATTTATCTTTAAAAAACAGTTCATAAGAGTCGCAAGGGCATTCACAAAGGCCTTAAACAATTTCATTCAATCTGGAGTTGTCTGGGATTTTATTATGAAGGGTTGGGCGTATCATAAAGGATATGAGAGACAAGGCCTTGTTTCTGAAGTCCACCACTGTGTATCCACTAACCAATGGATCCACAAAGCTGATCATGTGATGGGGACACTGGGCTTGCTCCTCCTCTGTAACCTTATTGGTGATGATGTCCAGTCCTTTGTAAACCTGCAGTGAGAAACCAACCAGATCAATAGAGCATCAAGAAGGTTAATCCAGGTCATTGAAGAGTAGCAAATGTCACATCCTTCATTTACCACATTTCGTTTTCACCTGTATTATCATGACATGAACACTACATGAATCCTTAAACAGGCCCATTTCAAAAACTAGGTCCAGCGTGACAGAGGTAAAACAGGTCACAGGCACTTCTTTACTCTATCTACACTGTCCTACATATCTAGTCATGATTGTTCACGACAAAAGGGAATGTAGATGTGTTTTGTTTTTTAAACATGTGAAGTGATGGGACTGATTTAAAGTCCCTGTGAACCGGAAGTTGCAAACGACTTTTCTCCAGTGTTGTGACGTATTTCTGAGAGAAACGGAACACAAAATGAGGCAAAATAGTGGGCGTGGCTTTTTTCCCAACTAGCACCTGATTGGATCTAGAAAAATAGGTGTTTCATTCTGAAATGGAGGATGACGCAAGTTTACACACGCTGTCAATCAATGCTCGCTCGGCGCTCGCAAACACACAGCAGCTGTCAGTTGGAGGGGCGTGGTCATGGATGTTAAGGAGACACCCAAACCGTAAAGCCTACGTCATCGGGCAAGGTCCTCCAATGCAGAGGGGAGGGGCATTTTCAAAATTTGATTAAAGATTACGAAGCCAAAAAATTGTTTTGTGTGGATTGACTTGCATGTATGAATTGTTCACCACAAAACGACCAATTTAGGCAAACAAAGTAAGTATGGTCAATTTTGATTTAATGTGGACTTTAACAATTTTGGTTCTCGACCCAGAGCCTTAATGATCTACTACTTTAGATTTGTTTCTGTTTATTTGACTATCATGCAGAAGTAGCAAGACGTGCCGTCCTTAGGACAAGTGCAACTGATGCCCCACAGTACCTTGAGGGGGGACCTACGGCAAACATATAGAGGGAGAACATCCCCGAACGTGATCATGAATAGTCCGAGAATGGGACAATTACCTCACACTTAGCCCGTCCCATTCGTCTCTGTTTGCGTGCAAACCCATAGAGGGATGTTTGTCTATTTATTGTCTTTGACAAACCTCATAGAAAACACTGAGTTCCAGACAGTATCCGAAGGAATAAGAACCAGTTCTCGATTCCCTACCCTAGTTATGCGTCATCAATCCACAAGTGGTCACCATTAAGTGTTGCTGTGTGGTCACTAAAGAAACGTCAGGAGCCACAGCAGGATTTCAGCATCAAGGCATGCGTGCACAGCCCTGGCTAAATTCAGTCCAGCTTACCGTAACTCCTCTGCCCTTGCGTGCCCATTTCGGCAAGTTAGAAAGAAACGCTACTGAATTATTAAGATCGTTTCCCCTGTGTTCTCCACAGGACATCCCTGCCAGCGAAATCTTGGTGAGGTGAAGGGAGACAACAGCAAATATGGAGAGACATCATGAATTTAGCCCATTCTCTCCAGAGGAGGAATGGTAAACTAATAAAGGAGTGTGATTAAAACTTGCAGGAGGCCTTAATCGCCACAGAACTTGGCATGATTCTTCCATTTCGTTTTTTTACTGTGCAAGTAAAAACGCCTGCTTTTCAAAGCCGCAAAATTTCGACTTTACAGGCCACAAACTCGAAGGAAACCTGGAATCAATAAGAGCTGCTTTTTTTCCCCTTGAAATAAAACCAAATCACTGAGTTGGGTCAATAAGCTTGTTAAGCAAGACTAACAAAGTGGGAGTTTACCAACAACGAATATTATTACAATTGATTCGTAGATAAAGGTCTATGGTTTTGCTAGACTTACATTGCTGTCACTTAATCACTTTCTACTGAGTGTCTGTGTCATTTTTTTACAGTCTATGCTGTTAGATCACAACACTGGAGAAGAGTCAGCGCACTATAATTGTTAGCTCAGATCATCGAGGCCTCGTCCTGCTCGCCACAAACCTGATTTAGGGTTTTATTTAGTTATAAACAAAAAACGGAATAGAATTTTTACCCGATTAATCGATTACTCGAAAAATAATCACCCGATTAATCGACTATCAAAATAATCGTTAGTTGCGGCCCTAGTCACATGCTCCGTTCCAAAACCTTGTGAACTATGATGGCAGCATTTTAGGACCACTAGAAACACTACAGCACTGACAAAGAACATTGAGACCATAGATCCTCGTCTCCATGTACTCAACTGATAGTTGCATTAAGACAGATCAATACATGAATGTGCATAAACTAAGATACTCGCATGCTGGGAGCTCCACAGCTCACTAGCAAGGGCATATCAGGTCAGATGACACGGACTAACAAATGTTCTATAATGGTGTAACCAGCACCTGATTTGCTTAAAACGTGCTACTATTATTACATTACACAAATAACAACAAATCTCAATATTTCTGGCTATATAGTGTATATTATTGTACGTTATTCCGAGGGGGGGTGGGGTTGTATGTGTGTGGCAAAGGAGGACAGAAGGCCATGTGAATGCCAAGCCTAGTCATGTGGCTCTCATTTGGGGCTGCGTTTCTTAAGTGTTGCCGGCATTAGTGGGTTTTGTTCCCTGCATCCGTTTGTCACACCCTTTCGTTAGGCTCAGTACCAGCCTCTAACCGATATCAAGCCCACCCTGTGCTCAAGCCTTCTGACCAGTCGCCCCTTCTCAAGTAATTTCTTTGGGCTAGTTAAATTAGTCAGCATATTTACTCTGACGCAAACGCTAACATTCCTGTGAGGAACGAAAGTAACCTTCAGTGTGTTGTGCTTGTGTACCTTGTTGTCAATCATTATAAAGATGAAAACTGGAGTGTTTTGTCACTGAAAATTTGCAAAGACATTTTAACATTTCTGATTGAAGATTGTTATACAAGGAAAAATTTGGTCCAGACAAACCTTTAATAAACATTAGCACAACCGTGCTTCACTGGAAACTGTTTGTTGCGAACTGACCATAAGTTTCTTGCAAAAAAAGCTAACTTTTGAAAGGATTAGGACTAGGATTGTCCATTAAAAATGTTTTGGAAAGATGATTCACACACATAACAGTTTGAATCAAATGGAAGCACAGTTTGTTCAATGTGTTATGTACCTTTTTGTCAATCATTGTACAGATAAAAGTGCAATATTTTCTCCACAGAAAACTTGCAGAAAGAGATTTAAAATAGACAACCTATTGAAGACTGTTATATAAGAAACGTATTTGACAGAATTTACAGTGTTTTGCAAACAAACAGAAATGCGAGGTGTTTTTGGAAATCCACTGGAAATCTGTTGAAAGATTTACCTGTACAACATGGCGAACAAAATATACTTCATCTCAGCCTAATTTTTGTTTGAATCACATTTCATTTATCTCACTTTTTTTCTGCTGAGAAATGTTTGATTTGATTGATTATGATAATTGATGATTCTTATTTACAATGGCTGTTACGATTGCCTCGGTTTTCCTTGTTGATGTCGTGGTGCTGAAGTCCTGCTGTTGGGTCACATGCCCTTCCATGACTTGAATGGCAGGCATCTAATCCCATGCAGCTGCCTCTGTGTGTGTGTGTGTGTGTGTGTATGTGTGTGTACATGTTCTAGAGAGCCAGTGTCTAATTGAAACTCATTATTAATGAGGACAACTGGTCCATAGAGGGGGGAATGAAAGAGAGGAGTGAAAACAGGAACGGAACAAATGTGGACTCCATATTTCACATCCACATTTTCACATTGTAAAAAAGACAATACCAGCATTTGTGTGGTAGTAACAGTTGCAACATAGTGTGAGAATCCAAGTGCTCACAATCAAAAAGTGAAGAAGAGACGGCCGATAAAGTGGTCACAAGGTTGTGCGTTTGCTGACCACAGCCCTAATGGGGTGGGGCAATTTTTCTTTGTGTGAGAATGAAAGAACTCAAAAATTAGAGGGAGACAGAAAGCAAAAGAAAAGGGGGTGAATGAGCAAGAAGGGTGTAGTGAATCCAGTGACCCACACTGCAAACACTCAGACGAGTCCCCAGACAATGGCTTTAGTGTTGAGCTATTACAGCCGGCCGTGGCTGAACCACACAGCACCTCAGGCCACGCACGAGACAGCTGCTCCCCACTATTCATACAGGGGGAAGGGCCATTGAGTACAAGGACTGGAGAGGAGGAGTGACAGTACAACCGAAAGCAAGACCGACAGGTCCAAATTGATCTCATGAGTCAAGACGACAAACTAAATATCAAAAACTGTTTTTGCAAAAGCATTTGAAATGTTGTTCCTTCTTTTGAATAAGTAATTACTTTGCGACAGTTAGAACAGTGTGTTGTGATCTATCTAATACGAATGTGTGCCGTTGCAGTAATGTGTCCGGAGCTCCACATCATCACCCGTGACGTGTTTAGTCAGTCACTGTGAGCAGCATTTATATGCGGGATAGAAATGGTGGCAAGCTAACAAAAACAATTTCAAGCGTTAATTTTGATCATGGATTTTCTTGAACTGACTGGCCAAGGTCCGGAATTGGCCGATTTTCCATATGATTGGCCCAGACCGGTGACAGGCTGGTCGGTCTCACGTCTTTCCAATTTCGGGACGGTACGTTTTGCAGTCAGTTGCACAGGCAATAATGTCAGATGCACGTTCTCTCTTCTGTCCAACGGCTAACCCACACACCCGCCTCGTTTCACTCACTCGCTCTGGTTAAATATAGTGCTTTCATTGCACGAAATTTTACTTTTGCGCTCACACCAAGAGTGCACCACTGATCAGTCGGCAAATATCTGTATCGGCAAGTCACACTTACACACTTTTTTGATTTAATAGTTGTCAAACTGCAGGACTGTGCCTCAAAACACTGCCAGAATTTTATCTGAGGTCAAATTTGGTCATTAAACGGCTGTCGGCGAACTTGTCAAACTAGCAATTAAAGGCTTCAGATTTTGGCCCAGGATCAGAGCAGTCTTTTAGGATTCCCAGATTGTGTCTCAGACAGCCAAATCATGGCCAAAATCATACCGGCTTTAGCGTAAAAAAACCCCAATAATAATTATGATAATTTTTATATTCATATTGAATTCACCAAAACTAGTGTGAATGCGGCAGAAGAAAAATCAAGTAGAAAGAAATTCTTTATAAATCAGTTTTAAAACCACTTTTTTGCCCCGTAAAGATGCACTCCGCCGCAAAATCAACCTAATCATTCATTGTAGAAAAACAAAATATCTTAAGATATATTTTTCCTAATGCCGTGCAGCCCTACTCCTAGAGTGCTTCAAGTGCTTAGGAAAGGAATAGCACACCACTAAAATAAACGCATGACATAATTATGGCAATGAGGATGAATGAGGATAAAAAGACGACTGGTGCTTCTGAATCAGGGGTGGAAACTACAAACTGAGATTCTCCAGCACCGTACCTCCCACTTCACAGCTGCAACGCCCTAACCGTGCAGTCATTCACGCTGCCCCACTCTCCTGCAAATTTCCAATCGTTACTTCTCTCCTCCAGGAATGGCTCAGTGAAGCCAGGCTAATGAATCATTCACGATCTAGCTCTTTCTCCTCGCTTTAGCGCTATCATGCAGTCATCATTTGTGGAGGCTTTCTGAATCGCACCACACACAACACCCCACCCACAACTAACCCATTTCCGCACCCCATTTCAGGCTTTACCAGGGGGACAGAACAGGGTGCGAGAGGAGATGAGCAACAGAGACATCACTTCTATTTCTCACTTCAGTCTGCTCAGAGAGACTAGAGTGATGGTTTAACTGGTTATCAGGCAGATCTCGAGCACTGGCGAGGTTTCTCAGACACCAGGATGAATGCAGACGTCACAGCGGGCATGTGCTGTGCCGCCAGTCTGACACAATTGGATTTCATTCATTCAGCTCAAATTTAATTTAGCTGCTAGTGTGTTTGGCAAAAGGGGGGAAATGGTTCCTTCCAAAAGCATTAATATTTAGCGCCTGAGTAAATGCAGACAAACTGACCCAACCCTTAAAATGCATAAAAGGTCACATTAACCCTTCCCTTTTCATCTGCATCCGACCTTAAGTTAGAAATCATTTGACAGATGCTTACAGGAATAGTTTCTCAGTTGGTCGCACTCGCACCAGCATTTGATTTGGTCGCACCTTTTTTTCGCCACATGCCATGGGATTAATCAAAGCATGCTGATGAATAGACCAAAGCTAGTAAAGGCTTTCTGGGTTGCAGCATAAATGCCTGTAATATATTAATTATCATTGCCAAATTTCAGGATTTTCATGGATTTTGGACAGTAATTTTAATCTGTAATTTTAAGCATTTCACATATCTATTTACATTTGAATCATAATCTTCCGTATCTATCTATCTATCTATCTATCTATCTATCTATCTATCTATCTATCTTTTAAAAATCATTAAACATTCAAATGTATGCATTACATTTTAAAAAATTACAGTATTTTAATAAACTAATACAGATTTTTCGTTATCAAAGTTTATAGCTAAAACAAAAATCAGATATCTCACACTCCTTACCTTCTGCATTTTATAATAATTTCCTTTTCCTCAGTCGAGCGATTACTCTCATCTAACCGCTGAAAAGCAAATGAAGGGGCACGCCTTCTTTTTTAATTATATGCCTTAATTTGTGAATTCCTAATTGGCACTTTCCACCATCAATGTGCAATGCGCGTGACGTCTACGTTCGTCAATAAATAAACCGCACGCGTCTTGAGGAAGAACACTGTAGCCGGAGCTACTTCTCTCCATTAATGTCTATGGCGAGTCACGCAGGAACTGGGCAACCGAGCCTTTTATATTGATTAAATATTGCATTGGTAACTAATTGAAAAAAAGTTGTTAAATGCAAAAAAATGACTAAAACGGAAATTAAAAAGAAATATTATGAGGTAAAGGGAAAAACATTTAAATGATGATTATAATGCCATGGTGAACTATTGCATTAAAAACTAATCTAATATTAATGCAAAAATTAAATGCAATCAATTCACAGATCAGGAACATGGTGTCAACTGTACATGACTAAACCTCTGGGAATGCACTCATTTGCAAAGCAGATTGATTGCAATAATTGTTGGGTACATCTACAAGGCAATGCCCCTGTGGGTTTCCAATGCGGTCCATGCAGTTTTCAGAGAGCAGGTTCTGTCTGCTTTGAGGTTTTACCCATTAATTCGCCACACAGGGTGATGTTAGTGTGAACAAGTGCTCAAACAGGTGCAACACCTTATCAAAGAGCTCTGAGAAAATGAGCAGAAATCAGACAAATGCTTTAAAAGCCTGCGTCCTGTATTCAATTCAGGTTGATAAATGATTCTCTTTGAATTACGGTTAACCCGTGAAACAAGAGAGCACAAATGTGTCAAGGTCTGTCATTTGTTACAGGGCAAAGTCAAAGGAAGAGAATGTAAAAGAGGCAGCAAATCCTTCGGTCCAAATGGGTCTTTGAAAGAGTCTTCACATTATGTCATAGGGTTACATAAAGTTCAGGTAAATGTAATTGAGTATGTGAATGGGCCTTCAAGACTCTTAAGCACAGCTGCGTGTCTGTTGAAATTGGTTATCATAGGAGAATGGCAATCAAGTCAAAGTAAAAGCTTCAGAGTCAAGCTGCATTTACCAAAAAAAAAAAAAAAATCACAGCTCAGGCTAAAGAGCATGTGTTTGCTCTACACTGACACTGAAAAGGTGACAAAAGAGAAAGATGGTTTAAAAAAAACGTATTAAAATTCAATTAGAAGTCAACAACACTTCCAGTGGAACCAACGTCAATCAATTCAAAATTACACCAAGTGTTAAAAGGAAGTCACTCGCACTTATACTACGGGGCTTGAATGCTTGATTCTGATTGGTTGAGAACGTTCTAAGGTGTACATTACATTATTTTATTTTCATGGAAACGCACGGCTAAAGTAGTTCCAGGCAGGTTTGACCGCATTACAGTTCCATATCACTTCAAAAAAATAGGATACAATTACAAAAACATGCAGTTTAATTTTAATTTAAAAAAGTATATAGTCCCATCTATAATCTATATATATATATCTATATATATATATATGTAAAATTATTCCAGGTAATATAACAAATTACTGATAGGCTTACTTGTTAAAAGTGTTTTGCGTTTCATTTATTAAAGTAGTCTACTGTTGTCAATAATAGAAAAAAAGAATGAACAAATTCATTAAAACAAATTTAATTAAAATCTTAAATAATAAATAAATAATAATATTGACACACATGCCTCAACACAATAACTGGATAAAATGAGAATAACTATTTTTAGTATAAAATAGAGATCTCAATTCTCTCCAGATTCTATAGAAAGAATAGAAATTTCTATAGAATTGAAAACTAAACACAATAACATGTAATTTACAAGAGGTTCTGACAAAATGATAACTGCTACAGTCTATAGACCATTTTGCAAAATGTAAACAACACTGGTCCAGAAACACTTCCTGTTTCAGTTTGTAACAGTTTTCTTTATTTTACATGTAAAGAAAACATCTTAAAGATGTTTGTTTAACTTTTTGATTCATATTTATATGTTCTGTTGGTTGTATTTTATCCCAGCTTTTATGTCGTATTAAAACACTGAAACAGGAAGTGCTTCTGGACCAGTGTTGTTTACATCTTGCAAAATGGTCTATTAAAAAAAGAATATTTAATTAATTTGAATTAAACTTTTATCCAAGCACTTCTGTGATCATTTGAATTACTGTAACAAACACTGATACTGTCTAGTTGAAAAGTCTGTTTCATATCTACAGTACTCTACATGGGGGACCATCAAAATAAAGTGTTAGCAGACAGTCTACTAATACTCTAAATGACTGGTAGTTGACATGCCATTGCAAAGTTGCTTATACTGTAGAATGACTACAGCGGACTATGGAAATTATACCCTATAATCTACAAATTATGGACAATAACATCACTACTTTATGGATTCCTAACGGCTACTCCGAGGAATTAGTTACCATTCGGTATAACTGGGCTCCAGTCATTTAACAGGTCATTGTAGCTCAAACAACAGCGTGGGTGTTTGTACGGGTTTTTCCGGGGTGTCTCGTTTCTGTGTAATCCATGTTACCATGATACCCTTAAACCCTTTTACACTGATCAAAAGCTGACACCAGCAACGAGTAGTACAATCGGTTCCGCATCAGTGAGCCCAAACACCAACTAAAGTCCATTAATAACCGTTTGCGCTAAAGTCTCCAGGTCCTTCACTCTTATGAATGGCCTATTAAAAAAGGCTGTTGGGATCTTGAGGACCTTGTGTGAAAAGCAGGATGCCCTAAGCATCTAAAATCCCTTCTTCCTTTTCTCCAGTTACATGGTTCCCATGAGCGGTTTGTCGACCCGAGGTCCATTGAACCCTGCCCTCCCTTGACCTTTCATGTCACTACCCTCTCCAACAGAAAGAATTTGGGTACCGGACTTCACCAAACCATTATTCAAATATTTAATCCAAACCTGACCACATGAACAATCGGTCGTTCTCTCGGCTAAGTCCCATTCTACCCCTCTGTACAGTACTCCCATTCAAAATGTAAATAGTGCCCTGTGTAAGCTGCATGGCCACTGAATGTGCAATGAAAGCTACTGCGAATAACAGGCGTGTAGGCACCAATTCAGCACGTCAATAGCGGCTTCCCAGCATCTAGCCTGCAACAGTGCTCACTGCTCAGAACTCTCCCAAGCACAAACATGCATTATTTATCTATGGACAAATGCAATACTTAAATACAAATACATAAAGCACACATTTACTACTGCTAGCTCAATCCAAAGCTCTCATTGACTCTTTTAGTCTCTTGTGGAGCGTTGCACCAGCGAGGGGTCTTGAAGGAGCCAGCATGCTGCTCAGTGTGTGAGGAGTGACTTTGACTGCACTGCAGCACAAGGGGAGGAATTTTATTAGCGTAACCCAATTAACTGCACCAGGTGACAGCCATGCCACTCTCAATAGAGCAATACATCCGCAAGGATGAGAGAAGGACAACTACTGGAGAGTTTCACGTTTTCTATGGAATATAACGTTTGCCTTTGCAAAAGTTGCTATGTGGTTGCTAAGGTATTGTGATTGTCGTAGAGTATTGTGAAAGGATGCTTAGTCAAGAGTCCACGGCCAAACCCAGGACTGCATGATTTATCAAAAGCTGAAATCGAACAAGGCTGCAATTTTATTAAATATATGTGATTTATGTTTCAGAGTGCGAAACTGTGTGCTGGCAGATCCATATCGTAAAAGTCTGTTTGCAAAGCCTGTGTCGAAACGATAACTGAATTATCAAATAATACATAATGAAATGCACCGAATGCAAACAAATGATGCACTGCTGAGCCTGAGACATTCATTTTGTTGGGGGAAAAAAAACACAAAGCACACAATTTCCTAGAATTGGGATCCTTTGGAAGTTATTGGTATTGGTTTTGAGTGTCGATCTGGAATAACATTACACACTAACTAAAGTTAGAAAAAGTGAAATTCTAATCAACCATCCCTTTAATCAAATGTCCTAAAAAAAATCCACCAAAAAAATATGTGAACTACACCCAATTCATATTTGGGAATGGGCCAAATTTCCACATCCTGAATGAGGCTTTAATGTATGATTAAAATGACCCAAATTCAAAAGGAGAAAAGTCCCTTTCTACTGAGAATAATAAACAGGCCTATATGCAAATGCAGTACCAAACCTTCACTAAGCCCACCCCGAGTTCCCAGGCCTGGTTTCCAGGGAGTCCATACAGACAAAGGCTTTTCATCTATTACTGACACAGACTTGGTGGAGGATGCAGAACCTCAGCTATTTTACCTGATCATAGCTGCAAAAAGCTGGATAATCTGGTTCTTGAAATGCATAAAAGTTGAAAATGACACAGTAAAGCTATAATCGAATTCCTCAATATTTGCAAGAACACTGTAAGCACTAAGGCAACTAGATGAGTCAGATTAAACCAAAATGCATTGTAAGGCTTAGGGCTGTCAAACGATTAATCGCATACAAAATAAAAGTTTGTGTTTACACAATATATGTGGGTGCACTGTATGAAAATATTTCTTAAATATATACAAGCATGTGTATGTGTTTATATATATATAAATTTATAATTTATTTATATATATGAACAAGGCTACATTGTGCATGCGTTGAACTGTGAGACACACACGCGCTCCGAACTGAGACAAGTGAACAGAATGGTTTGGATGGTTTTTCATGAACTGTGCCACCCCTGATATATATATATATACATAATAAATATTATATATAATAAATAATATATATATATATATATATATATTGATAAATAAATAAATATATATAATATATATTATATATAATAAATAATAAATATATAATATATTATTTTATATTTATTTATATATATATATATATATATATATATATATATATATATATATATATATATATATATATATATATATATATATATTTATTATTTATTATATATATACATATATTAGGGGTGGCACGGTACATGAAAAACCATCCGAACCATTCTGTTCGCTTGTCTCAGTTCGGAGCGCGTGTGTGTCTCACGGTTTGACTCATGCGCAATGTAGCCTTGTGCCCGTATGTGACATCAGACCTGTTTCCTTTTCACGCGAAATAAGACATGTGTGGACATGCATATGAGGCTTGTTCAACTTGAACCGGTGCTGCATGTCTATGGTGCTGCACAGAGCGATCGGTGAATGACATCAAAGTATAGCGAGAGCGACGGCTCCGTATGCTTTTCAGCAGAAACCAGTTCAAGTCGAACAAGCCAGTAAAAGTGGAGTATGGAGTGCTGCAGGTCACGTCACGCATAGAAGTGGCAAGTGGGAGAGATAAGGGAGTTGGAGGATGCGCCAACGTCCTATAAGTCCGGTGTGTGGGAATATTTTGGATTTCATGTTATGATATTTAAATATATAGCTACAGCGGCACTTTAAGTTTAGATAAGAACTCCAGTCATATGTTTCCAAATGTTGCACTTTATCCTCACTCTCAGGGAACAGAAGCAATGTTGATTTTTGTGTTGAGGTTGAACTTATGTTTCACTTTATGATTATCGCATTTGCTATTGCTAATAATTATAGGCAATTATGTTTTATGTATTTTGACTTATTTAAAAGACTTTTTGAAGAGTTTTAAGAGTTCCTCTCTTTTTCTTTTAAAAGATACAATTTTTTCTATGGTATGCAATTAATCCCGATACCTAGTACCAGATTTACTGTATTATGATTTAGCTGCAAATGCGTTTTACATAAAGGCCTCAGTAAATCGAGGAAAATGAATTTCTGAAGACATTTGTAGGCTATGGTAAGAAAAACTACTAAATTAAAAATATAATTTTTTTGCACTTGAAAGAAAATTCTAGAAGTCTAAAATCTATTCAATTAGTTTGCACCAGTCTACACAAAACTGTTTATTTTTCTTACAAGCAGTCTAAGCCGATGACTTTTGAATGTTATACGTTGTATTTGTTGAAATGAAAAATAAAACGTATAATAAACTAAACAAATCCATGGTTCATTGTTGGCAAACTGATCATGACAGCCTTTATAAATCTAGCCTTTTGTGATACAGTCATTAATAATTAGGCATACTTTGCTATTCTATAAATATAGGCCTAATAAGCTGCATTATATTATGCCATAATGTATGAATTTCAGGGGTAATTTCTTCCGTGTAACGGAATTTCAGGGGTCGGCCCCCCGTTCCTTATTTCCAAATCAAATCAGAAAGTTGGCAACCCTAGTCATAGCTCAGATGACTGCCATTAGTCTGCAGTTGAGCAGACTTGCACTTCTCTGGGTATCTGTGCCAGTGGTGTAAATGCTATTGTGATTCATGGTAATGCAAATGGACAGCTTTCTTCTTGATGTACTTTGGTTTGGATATAAAGTTTGGTATCAGATAGTGGACAGGAGGGAGGACCGGTCATACATGACCTATTGAGCTCATGCTAAAGATATCTACTGCTTTGGTCAAAATTAATCAAACATAACCAAACAAATGATAGTGTTAAGAATGTCACAAACGTTCAATATATTTAGTGAAACCCATCCAAACAGAGAAGAAAACTGAGCAATGCCACCTTTAGATTATCTATGAATTCGGCAAATAAACAAATCACCCGAAATAAGAAACCAATTAACAGTCTATATATTGTTTATCATAATATTGGTGGTGGTGGATCAATATACACGACTTTATGAAAAATTAATAAATTATGAGCGCGTGGGGCATTGTCAAAAATGGCGACCAGTGATGGGCACGAGGAAATAAAATAACTCTAAACCCTCAAACGTTTACGATGCGCTATGCAAACCATTCACACAACGTTTGCTGAAATCTATTTTCGGGAGGAAAGATAGTTATATAAGCCTGTAATAAACATTTTGGCACTCCAAATGCTTTTGGCCTGCTGATGTGGTTATGGCTCAACGCATTAAACTAACGGGTCGTTAGTATAAAAGCTTTGAAAAATGACGCTGTTCCTTTATAAAGCATTCACGGTTTAATTTAGCAGTTCTGCTGTTTTAAAACGAGCTGTCATTTGATAATAGCAATGCCCTTTCACGTGCTTCCCTGTTTGACAGATGATGCAGCACATAGCTCGACTTACCTGCATAGAATCAGCGCTTATAATTTCCCCATTCAGCCTTTTCCCGATCTCGATAGCCAGTTTGGATTTGCCTGTTCCTGTGGCTCCTAAAATCACCACTAAAGACGGAGCGATGCCTTTCTTGAGTACACGCGTGGCGGCCGCCATGACACTAGCCTCTCAGGAGGGCTGAGGAATGATCTGCGCATGTGCGTTGACTTCACCTCGGAGGAGGGAACTGTATCCAAGCAACTAAAACTGTTTCCATAGGAACGAGATTGAAGGATTCAATTATAGCAGGTACAGGGAAAGAAATAGTGTTTCATTCAGAGATAGGACAAAAGTTCTTATAGTCAAACAAAAAGTACAAAAAAACAGGAATCTTGATATATGGACAATAAAATGGCACTGTTCCAAACATGGAGGAATCAAGTTGAGAAAAGGTGCAGATTTCCATCATTCAGAGAACACTCACTCAGTAGCAAATAGTGAACCTATCATCAGTATCCTTTGCCTTCATTCCAGTAACGTTAATGACAGCTTTGAGTTTTCACTCACATTATCACTTACATAATGATGGGTTGGTGTAATTTTTACCGTTTAATTTGCAGCTTTGACACCATTGTTGACTTTAACAGGTCGACTCGCGCGCCTTCCGGAAGAACACGCGGGTATGAATAGCTCTCTTCCGTCTCCATGGCAACTGAGCGTTCTGGGCCAAGGAAAAGAGATGATGATCGTTGCCATTACGACGTGTCAACTAAAAGTGGCTCTCGCTAATGAAACGATCGAATCGACTTCACACACACTCATACAGGTGTTGATGGAGTAGCAAAATCTTGCCCTGCTGAGCCAATGTGAAATGATGATATGATATAATCCTTTATTATCAGACAAGTCTGCAAGTTTCTTGCAATACAATACATACTATTGTATGAACATAAGTCATGGTGTATTTTATTAACCAATCAATGCTCCTCTAGTGTCTCAAGATAGGTTACTCTAATATTAAAATTCTGCCATAATTTACTCACCCTCAGGTTGTTCCAAGCCTGTATACATTTCTTTGCTCAGTTGAACACAAGAAAATATTTTTAAGAATGATGGAAAATGAACAATACTGACTTAATTCAAAATATCTACCTCAGTGTTCAGCAGAACAAAGAAATGTATTCAGATTTGGAAGAACTTGAGGTTGAGTAAATGATAACATTTTTGGGTGAACTATCCCTTTAAGAGCTGTCAGAGATCAAGATGTTTGTGATAATTCATACAGACGTCATCGTTTACTCACGCCAATACTGTTCCAAGCCTGTATGACTTTAGTCACAGTCTCTATTCACTTTTATTGCATCTTTTTCATACAATTAAAGGAATTGTTCACCCAAAAAATAAAATTATCCCATAATTAATTCACCCTCATGCTATCCTAGGTGGATTTGACTCGAACACAGTCGGAGTTATTTTAAATAACATCCTGGCTATTCCAAGCTTTATAATGGGAGTGAATGGAGCCTGAGTTTTTGAAGCTCCAGAAAGTGCATCCATCCATCATAAAAGTAATCCATACAACTCCAGTTGGTTAATAAATGCCTTCTTAACCGAAGCAATGTTTTGGTTTTTATTGTAAGAAAAAATATGTTTTTAAAACTACAATCACTAGCTTCCGTAAACACCCATACCCCCGTTCATGAGTGAGTCGAGTTCCTGCAGAAAGGTGACATCTGACCCGACAAATGATATGTTTTCCTCTTTCCTCTGCGCGTCCGCATTCATCAATTCTCACCTCAGATTACACTACGCCTATGTCATATGTCCTACGCCAAACATCAGGTCAGAGGTCACCCTTATGGCAGATATCCTGTGGGAGAAATATCTTCTTTTTCCCTCACAAACCCATTGCTTCGCTTCAGAAGGCTTTTATTAACCCACTGAAGTTGTATGGATTAATTTTAAGATGGATGGATGCGCTTTTTGGAGCATCAAAAAAACTCACCATTCAATTCCATTAAAAAACTTGGAAGAGCCAAGATACCTGTCTGAATGAGTTCGACTGAAAGAAGAGAGTCATATACACCTGGGATGGCTTGAGGGTGAGTGAATTATAGTATAGTTTTTGGGTGAACTAACCCTTTTGATGAATGGTCACTGGCATCTCAAGTTCTGTTCAAGTCATACACATTTGGAACAATCTGGGGCCGGTTGCATAAACTTCTTAGACTAATCTTAAGAGTTAGTCATCTCATTTTTTTTTTCAAGACTTTTCATAACTTTTTTGTTACATAAAAGGGTAGAATGGTCTAATTTGAATCAGAAAACAAAGACTAATTAACCCTAATGAATTGCTAGTTGGTCAGACAAGTTCTTAAGACCTTTACATAGCTGCTATGTTTATGCAACTGGCCCCAGGATGAGTAAATGATGATGGAATCTTCATTTATGGAATAACTTTCACACATCAGTTAATTGGATTTAAATTCAACAAAAAAAGACAAACATGCTGAAGTGATTTGAACTGAATTTATTTATTGTTTACCCAATTTTGAGTTTATGTATATAGGCTTATGAGGTACAGAACACAAAGTGCTTAAACAATGCTGTTGCCATTCTTTTCCCAGTACGACACCTGATGACAAGGGACAAAAAAAGAAAACAAAAAAAAACAAATCCTGGTGGCATATGCACCCTGGTATCAAGTACTGTCAATTTCTCATGGTAATTTACCCTTTTTGCCATACAATTTCAAAGCAGAACGAACAAACATAAGTCACAATGATTGCGGTGAACACATGACCATTTATATTTAACATTCTTAGGCATGACGAATAACAGTGTGCATAAAGTTCTGATGGTCATATTGGGAGATAAGCAAGCATATGCCACCAGTACAACTTTACATTTAAATAGAAATCAAATGATACAATCAATTCTGTAAGAAAATATAATTAGTACAAAATTCTTTCAGCATTCTCTTTCCGCCACAAGAGCGATATTAAGCCAAAGAAATTTCAGAACGCAAGGGAACAGGCAGTGAAAACAGCATAAAGTGGCTAGTGATGAAAATGAAATGACGATAGTGTTGTTTTATTTAACTTTTTGAATTTTTTAAAAACTTTTCTTAACAAAAATAGAAACTTTGAGATACTCTAGGGAAGGCAGGTGGGCCAACCAAGGTTTCGGACAAATGACAGAAAAATAGAAAATAAAGTCTATTAACAGTGCTGATTTTCAGATTCAAAACACAATGTCCTGTACATCACTACTATTATATATACATATGTCCAAAGAATTTGCCACAGTTTATATACACTGCAAGGCTGTGCTGGACACGGTCCTGAATGTTCAAGATAAGAATAATATATACAATAACAAAAGGAACAAACACAATATAACAAAAGTAACAGTGATGCAACTTCCTGTCTGTTAAACTTACACTGTCATCATGTGGCAATGGTGGCACAGAGCTCTCCTAAAATTTAGGTTAATTTAGGTAACAAAATCCCTATAAACGGAGAAGTTACATGGATCAAAGACACTTAAATATCTTAAATCAGATGAATTCTAGATTCTGCCACAAAACAAAAAACCTTGACGCTTTAGGAGATCAATTACACGTGCATATAAATTGCTACATTTCAAATAACGCCTAATTTGGCATGCTAATTCAATTAAATAATACTTCCCCGCCAAAATACTTTAGCTTTTGAGAGAGAATTTAAGAGGACACACATTCTGGGTCTAAATCGGTACATTTCAAATGAAAATGTCAGGAATAATGACCCTCTTTGGAAAATTGGTTGAAACTTATTTGGGTCCACTTGAGAACACCAGTACCGCAGCGTCCACGAGTACGTCCCCCTCCCCCAGTTGCGAAGGCAAATGTGCAAAGAACGAAAACCGAAGAACTAATCTCAAAATAGTGTCCATTCCATTAAATATCCCCACGTGGAACTTGGAAAATAAAAAAACAAACAAAACACACACACACACACACAGCTCTACATGGTTCCTATTGAAATCATGGCTGGACTATGAAGGTTTATGCACGTTTCAGTTCAGCGAGTCTCCGTAGTAACTGCTGTTGCCTGCTTTTCAGCTGCTTCTTCTCCTGGGCCTTATGTTTGTCGCCGACATGCAGCGTTCGCAGGTATTCCGTGGCCTTGGTCAAGATCACAACTTTGGGTGTCTTTGGACAGTCAGCAAGGCCTGGGATTTCATCCCGTAAGGCCAGAAAGCGCGAGCGTAGGTCATTGCGTCTCTTCCGCTCCAAGTAGTTGTGTGTCTTACGTTTGTCCGTGTCCTCACAGTCTGAACTCTGAGGGCTGGATGGTTGGGATTTGAAGTGGTAGGATGAGTGTGTTGGAGAAGCGGACGCAGTCTGAGATTGGGCGGGGACTGGGGGGGAAGGTAGGGGGGGGTTTCTTTCAGGGGTCTGGGGTGGGGAACTCATTCGTGGCTGCAAGGTCTCTTGCCTGACCTTCTTGCGAGGCGGCTCCTCTTCAGGATAACTGTCGGGCGAGCGGGCAGCATAGTTGTGCTGTTGCTGGTGAATGGAGATGTGGAAACGCTTCATGCAAGGGTCATAAGGGTCTGCATGAACAGTAATGGTCACCGGTTTGCGGGCGTTCACCAAGCGCGACTTGTTCTGCTTATGTTCCACCGTTACTACGTCGATCTCTTCATCATCTGAAAGAACAAGAGAAAAAAAATACTTCAGTTTATATGTCTGGTTTTGCATCCATTGTAGATAGATAATGTGCTCTTTTGCAGCCTTTGTTCAAATTGACCATCCATCCACCAATTCTAGCACTTCAGAATGGAAGATCTACAAAACAAGTATTGTTTCTATTAGTTCCCTACTTTCGGCAAGAGGAAAGTAAACAAGGCTTTGATATGCAATAATGAACTTGAAGTCACCTCTGATGTGTATTTTGATAAGAGAAGCATCTGTTCTGAGTTCCATCTACTCCGATTACACTACGCAATTACTTCCGTCATTGAGCACAAAGCCAAATATTTTTGTTGCAAAATCAGAAATTCACTATTAAAAGGAATTGTTTTTTGGTCCATACAATGAAAGGCAATGGGGTCTAATGTTGCTTTGGACACCATTGACTTTCACTGTATGGTGAAAAGATTCTTCAAAATAAGAATAAAGTTTCACAATGCCATGAGTAATTTTTTTGGCTACAACTAGGCTACATCTCTACTTTCAGCTTCATACTGACTGTTCATTCATGGACAATTGAGTGACCCTAACCACTTTAGCATTCAAGTACCCTTATTATTGCTGATCATGAACTAGTAGGCACCAGCCACAAGTAAAACAATGTCTCCTTTTGTTTCACTAGGGGAATGTGGAAGCACAGCACACTTTTACATTCCACATATGTTAAGTAGAATTCAAGGTGAAACTCCAATGGCACCAATGTAACTTTTCTATTCAGGTATAGGCAGTGTCAGGTTTTGGTGTAGTTTGGTGCATAAATCTAAGTAAACAACAGCACAGAGTGATATCGACATCTGTCAGGTGTCAACACAGCTGCAAATTTACACGTAGGCTACACTTCAAGGTCTACACGGTTAAGCAAATGAGTGAGTTTTGGTCTTGTGCTTACCCGAGGAGTCGGTGCGAGATTCCGACCCGGACGACACCTGTTTCTTGCAGCTGCTGGTCAGGGGGAAAGTAAGGACAGCTGCTGGATCCACGCAATCTGTCGCGAAGCTGTTGAGAACAGGAGCGTCCACTGGGACGCACTGCGCCTTGCTGGAGAGTTTCGACTGAGCCGAGCAGGACAAACGCTCGCTGACAACTTTCTCCAGCTGCTGGGTGGCGGAGAAACTGCTCCACATACAGTCCTGAATAATGATGGAGCTCAAGTTCTCCAGAGTCTCCTCCGCGTTGAGTTTGCAGTGTCCCTCCTGCTCGTCGTCCTGCCCCAAAAACTGGGACACCCACTCTAACCGGTCCCCTGGAGATGGAC
This sequence comes from Cyprinella venusta, assembly GCA_038021265.1. NCBI lineage: Eukaryota > Metazoa > Chordata > Actinopteri > Cypriniformes > Leuciscidae > Cyprinella > Cyprinella venusta. Next base: position 5,382,622 of record CM075878.1, read on the forward strand.
CGGTACCTTCCAGTATCCTGACAGGCGACATGGGCGGGGTTGGCACGAGCTCGAATTTCTTCCAAATGTCCTCGCTTGGTGCGGTCGATTTGAAAAAGTCCTCGTCCAAGTTGTGGTCGTCGTAGAAGTAGTGTTGATATTGGTCGTTTTCCTCCATCTCCCACTTTTTATTTCGCGATGCGTTTGCGGTGATTCCTGGCATTGGTGTCCTCAGATCAAGATCTGAAAACCACAATTGATAAAAACATCGATCTTATGGTGCTCTGTGAGAGATAATTAACTTAAAGCTCTTTGTTTTATTTTACATAATATAATTACAGTTTATCGCTGTTTTTATCTTATTTAATATATTCATATTAATAAATAATTCTAAATAATGTAGCCTGCATTAATTTTAATATATGCATGCAAATATATATATATATATATATATATATATATATAATATTTTAAATAAGTCAAGCTGTCCAAAAAAGACTATAAAGTATTATAGTCTCCATGCATCTGCTTTACATTACCAAACTTGAAGTTTCGCAACACATAACGTGTGTTCTGTTACATAACACACCGATGCAATGGTTCATGTAAGTGTATATACTACTACGAGTGTATACTGTCATCAACAGTTGCTCTATTCGTCAGCAAAATGCCTTACTTTTTCTCACAAAAACGATTAAGGTAACCCACATAAATTAGGCAACCACTTACCGTAATACAGGAGCCGAGAGTCAGTATTGCATGTCATTTGAGACACGAAAATAGGTGTTGCAGTTCACCGGTGAGCTCCAGACAAATGTTTTGCAGAAAAGCCTTTCATGTCAACAAGTTAGGAAAGCGTCGTAAAGCGGTGTGTTGAATAATCCTGTGTTGTGTTCGTTTTCCAGACGTGGGTTTGTATTATCCGGCTGTAGTTTATAAGTTAAGTTGCGAGGGTGTTTGTTTGCTCATTTGTGGTCCGCCTATTCATGTAAACTTCGCTTCTCTCTGCTCCCTTTATAGCGACTGTGTGAACCCTTCTCTAGCCGCGGCTTGCGCTCACTAGTATGGACACCTGAAACGAGTACCGCACTATATTACCCAGCCAAAGTAGTGGGTGGATTTGCATATTGGGCGGGTCGTATGGCCTTTAACCACGCCCATTAAAGCGACAGGGACCTCTTGGTAAATTCAGATGCTGATTGAGAAAAAAAAATGTCATAATAGACATTGCTGTTTCAGATTTGAGAGACTTTTAAATTATATTCTGTATTTCAGTTCAACAACGAATTGATATATGATAGAATGAAATATAAAAATGCATTTTAACTATAAGAAATTAAACAGGGCTCATACAAACATGCCACATACTTCAAAACTTCAAAATGTAGATTAATCTGTTGTAATATCACATTATTCTGCTTGTATTTGTGGTGTATTTGATTTAACGGCATTAATTGAGAGATTTGATTCAGATTTCAGTTGATTCATTCAACTCTATTATGTTTGTGTTTAGTGTGTGTCAGTGAGTGATTATAATAAATAATGGATCATGTATGTATGTATATATGCATGTATGTATGTATACTTCTGGTTTTATTTACACAAGTTGATGTTTACAAAAAACCACATTTTCAGAATGTTGGAATAATTTCATGTTGGAATGTTGGAACATTTTCAGTATGGTTGAAACAAATTGCCATGAAAACCAATTCCTGGGCGCCCCATGATAAAAATAATTTCTGACACTGCAAAATAGCAAATCAGACAAGTGATTAGCCAAGATCTTTGTTTGTGTCTCGCACACAACCTACAATTTTCAATTTGCATATGCTGCCTATTCACATTGAATACACATTGTTGCATTATTATTTGTGAGTGAAAGAGTCATATCCAGCCCATTTTGCCTGTTTAGCTCAAGATAATAATTAGTGCCAGCCAGCTTATTGAATTGCTGGCGGTACAGAGGCTGTACTTATGACAATAGTGTTTCTTATGGCTATACCACGTGTCCTCTTTTTTTCTAACAATGTCCCATATGGCAAATATGTTTAGTAAGTCATCACTGACTGGTGTCTCAATTCAGTGTCTATCATCTCCTTTCTTTACATCTTAATTTAAGACATTGACCTTACACAGAACAAAGGCTCTTCCCAAAGTGATTGAAGAATCTCCCTGGAGAGATGTGGCCTATCTTTTTTTCTCTGCATGGCTTTATGGTCTTTTTATAAATTTGCTTAGCCTTTTCGACCCACCCTTTTGATCCAATTGTCTCATACAAATGGTCAAGAGTTTATAGGAGACTGGTCAATGACATCATCAGGCTGGGTGAGTTCAGTTGGTTTGCTTTGACAAAAGAATTGCATTGATGGTCCCCTATATATATATATATATATATATATATATATATATATATATATATATATATATTATCATGAATAAAGCACATCTATTGACCAATCAGTATCAAGGATTGGAACTAACCATTTTACAATATATACACTCTAAAAATGGGTTGTTTCAACCAATGGTTGGGTCAAATATAGACAAACCCAATCATTGGGTTGAAAAATTCGATTAAACAATTTAAACCAATGCTTGGAATTGTCTATATTTGACCCAACCATGAGTTGAAACAACCCAGCATATATGCACTCTAATAAAGGCTGGGTTGTTTTAACCCAATTTTGGGTCAAAAAATGGACAAACCCAAATGTTGGATTAAAAAATGCAATTTATAATCCAACAGCTGAGTTTGTCCATATTTGAACCAAAATTGGGTTAATACAACCCAGCATTATTTAGAATATATATATATATATATATATATATATATATATATATATATATATATATATATATATGAAATTAAATAAAATGAAATTATAAAAGGCAGAATCATGGCTCTCTAGGGAAATGGATATTTTAGGGCTCTATGGATCCTCACAGGTACAGTATATGTATGAACACACTATTTGTCTTTTGCTTTAAAAAAAAAAAAGATGTCCTGCAGGCAATGAAGCACTGGGGACAAAGCCTCATAGCTGTGCACTGGTTACCAGTGGCGAAATGAGAAATAAACAGTAGAAAGGCTATAGCTTCTCTATTTAGTTTTATGTTTAGGCCATTGATTATTATTTTTGTAACAATTTTTCTTCTGGGAGGCATAAATTGTGCAATAAATACATAATAAAACACACTAATGAAGAGTCCAGTGCCATTTCTAGCTCTTTTGACCCGAGCCTGTTAGCAGCTGCCCGATACATAGCAATATGCTAAAAGGCACATAAAATGCCTTAGCAACTCTAACAACGCCCCGGCGACCGCTCTCAGCAACCTGCCAGCATGGAGGTCAGTTTTACATGCGCATGTTTCTTTAAAAAAAAAAAGTTGTTCTAAAACTAATTATCAGATGCAGAAAAGTTTCTCTGACCATTCGTACACTGAAAAATATGGTGACATTTAAGTTAGCTAATATATTCAAGTAAAAAATATAGCATTGATTGTTGAATCAACCTAATACATTCATTTTTACCAGCAACACAACTTTTTATGGGTTAAATCGGGTAGAAATGGCAGCTTATCACTTTTTACAGTCTAAGCATGAATAGGAAAAAATGCTCTCTCTATAGGCTTTTTCTTGTTTTCTTTACTTCTGCTGTATGGTCATCGGGAAATATTAATATGTAATACATTTGTGGTGATATAAACACACAAAAATGCAATCCTGTCTTCCAATATTCTCTGTAAATCTAAACTCTCTTTGTTGCTTACTGAAGTGGACCTATCAAAGGCTGGCATCATGAATTCCCCGAAGCCTGACCCTTGAGCGAATAGGTTGACTGAGCAGGTTGAATACCACCTGATGCCTTTTTAATCACATGAGGAAGAGAGCAGGGAATCCTCCCTAGGTCTAATGAAAGGTCAAGGTTCCGTGATCCTGACCAACAGGATGAATACCTTTCCCTTTGATCTATTAGCATCTTGCACACTTTGCCCCACCTAGAACCCGTCAATCAAATCTGGCAGCAACTGACAAGTCAGCAAAAAAACAACATCTATTGCACTCAACAACAAAAAATGCATACCATTTACATTACATTTACATTTATTTATTTAGCAAACGCTTTTATCCAAAACATGGAAAGCAGTTAAACTAACAGAACAACAAATAACAATCATAAACTGCGAAATCACATTTAGTATGTGTTATAAAATTAAAGTTATAAAAAAACTCAATATAGAAAACGGTCATGCAGGGACTTCTGGATGGATCAGCAAGGGGGGTGTTTACACAACACCGTTTTCAACTAAAAATTTAACACTTTTTATGAGTTTTGGCCATTCATTTACACAACAGCATTTTGGGGGTCTGAAAATGCAAACAAATCATATCTTTATCGTCTCTGTAAAAAAAACGTGTATTTGTAAAAATAGCGATGTCTTGCGCATGCGTGTTATGTGTCTACAAAGGAATGTATTTTCTTTACAAAGTGCCAACTACAGGCCTGGCAGCATTCTATTGCATTTTTTGTAGTTTTTGCACATCCATGCAAATGGGGATCTTTTTGACAATGTCATGGTCTGTATGCGAAACTTTTCAAAATTGCAACAACAAAAAATCCCGTTTTTAGGATATTGTTGTGTAAATGTACCCTAAACGATAGATTTATTCACATTTTTACTTAATAAAAATATTATTCTAAAAGTATAATATAACAATAATTTTAATATATATGCATATTTAAAATAAATATCATAAATATAGTAATAATATTATATTAATTAAAAAGCAGCCTTTTGAACATTTTTATATGCTAATATTTCAAATATGATAATAAAATGTGTACGAAAAAATTAGACAAAAGACTTGATAATATACACAAATGTAAGAGGTAGTAAAGGCTACCTCTAATGCATCAAAATACATTTTAAGTGATTCATATTTTTACTTTAAAAACTAAATAAAAAATAAATAAAGATATAAAAGCGTAATACAGGGGCTTTTAGGAATGCCTCTTATAATAATTATTGCTTAAAAAAATGTGATTTTAACACTATATATTTTCAAAATGTTTCAAAATATAAATGTATATTTAAAATAACTATTTAAACCATACTTTAAATACTGTAAAAGTATTGTAAAATTGTGTAAGAAAGTAGTCTTTAACTGTAATGTAAATTGCAATTTTATGTTAGTCATGCAAAATTTGCACTTTTATTTTTCCATTAAAATAATGCACTTTTGTTTTACAGAGCTGATAGGAATCTTGTGCATATGCAAATGCACGAGATGTCATTAAATACACCTAAATGCCTCCTCCAGGAGGGGCCCAGGAAGTGTGTGAATTCGAATTTGGGGTTAAATAGCTCTCCTGGTGACTCTTTATTGCCTCCCATAGGATGCCCAAGCCAATCCCTGCAAACCCATCAGCTGCTGTGTCCATATGCAAATGAGGGTTGCTTGTGGGTGGGTTGACATCACTTTTTGAGATGTATGTGAGATTGATGTCAGAGGAGGACAAGTGAGAGCCAAGATTTCTCTGCTTTAAAGCAGATTCTGGTATAGGTAAATTTATTTAAATATTCTTTATTGGCACAATATGTAAATTAACTCGTTTTTAATTAAAGTATTTTATCATACATTTTTGCATTCCACTGGAATTTTAAGTAGCCTATTATAATGTTATATTTGAATGAAGTTATATTTTGCCTACCCCTGCGTTAGTGATGAATAGCTCAAATAATTTAATAGGTGCTAGATAACATTTGCATGATTTAGATGATGCAGTGTGAGATGCATTTGGAAAAGATTCTTAGTGTTGCATTGGTTTTTGAATCGTATGGCCATGTGCTGGCATGAATGAAAGTATAAGCAATAGTGACTGCTGATGCCTGACCAGCATGCGAGAACAAAACCACGACTGATATTGCAAGAACATTGCTATTTCATCCATGCAGCATCTGTTTGCAAATGACAAATATACCACCATTCCATTTAAAATCGTTCTTTTGTGTTTGTGGATTTGAATATGTGATTTTTTTTTTGCATTCAATTCAAAGAGAGTGATATTCAGAATCAATTCCATGCTTCTCATGAATATATAAGCAGCCCAACGAGAGGACCAGCCAAGGAGGTTTTGTCCAGCAACAACTATTGACCAGCAGGGATGAATGTGAGTGGGAGGGTCACATGGCCCCTTTGATTGATAGATGCTCATTAATTGGAAAGGGTGAAGGATTTTTTACCGCATTCTTCCAAGACTCAGCCCTGGGAGAAAGCCGGCTGTCAGCTCAGTTCTGGGTACGGCGTGTACTTGTTGCAAACTGCACCTTGGCAGCAGATATCGGGTGAGAGAGACTGAAAAAGAGCGTGTGTGTGAGAGAGAGATGATAGATAGAGATGGAGAGAGAGAGAGAGAGAGAGAGGTGGTGCATTTCACAACAGCCTGAGTGAAAAGATTTCATAACCACTATCTGGCAGTGACAGAAATGCTTCTAAATAAACAAAGTGAGCAGTAAGTATTTGACCGTTTATTGCCGTTTCAGATATTGTTCCACTGAAGTAGGTATTTGCATATGAGCAGGGAAATGCATACTAAAAAAAATGCACTTGCAATTTTACCAACATAATTAATATTTGCATATGAATGCAAAGATATGAGACCACTGTACAATAACATACTCCAGGTTCTGCCTGGGTTATTCAGGGACAAAGCTTTCAAGATATTACTAAAGGACATTGTCTTTTTAAACTTCAGTTGAGACGGGATTTGCATGCCATGTATGTTGCAGCCATGGACACTTCTCCTTTCCACCATATAAAAAAAGCAAAAGAGGAAGCACAGCATCCAATTCTTAACTAAATTTTATAACGTGTGTTTGTAGCTCATGTTTTGTGTACATTGTGGAGACCCGCCCAATGGTCCCAATGAGCAAAGTTCCCCTTTTATGCTATTTAAAAGGTTCCTAATTTTGTTTTAGGTGTCTCTTATGGGTTTACATGCGTCCAAGGTCAAAAAAACACGTTTTGTTTCCTCGTAATATACATTGCACATCACCTCATGTCTCAAAGAGTATGAAAACGGTTAGTTCAAACCCCGTTTCTCTAAACCCCTCCTTCTGCGGGTTTACTCTGCTTTGATTGGTCAGACAGACAACCCAGTCTGTTAGTTGTCCTCAGTTTCATTGGATCAATTCTGGCCTGTTTTTGTCCTTTTGAAGTGCATCCAAAGTGGATTCACAGCACTGAAAACAGCATCTTCTTGATATGTCGACAACCTGAACCAAACTCTTTGGGCCCTGTGCATTGCTGCACCAGGCGAGACGAGTGTGTTTCTTGCTAGTTTTAGCCACACAGTTATCATTGCAGTTTTCCTTTTCACGTCCTGCGTTACTTTGTTTAAAGGGATACTCCACTTTTTTTGGAAATAGGCTCATTTTACCACTCCCAGAGTCCAACAGTTGAGTTTTACCGTTTTCGTATCCATTCAGCCGATTTTCTGATATTTAGAAGAATATCAGTAACCAGACAGTTTCTGGTCTCATGGACTTCCATAGTATATTTTTTTCCTATGGAAGTCAATGAGACCATAAACTGTCTGGTTACTGATATTCTTCTAAATATCAGAAAATCGGCTGAATGGATTCAAAAACGGTATAACCCAACTGTTTAACTCTGGGGGAGTTTTAAAATGAGCCTATTTCCAAAAAAAGTGGAGTATCCCTTTAAATTGTGCGCCTGGGATTCTGGTATAGGTCTGAAATCGAGGTTTGTACTTTTGTTTCTATGTAGAATGGACTGTCTGTATTCTATGGTACAGAAGGGAGTGATTACAATACCATCTCCTCCATATCCTGGTTCAGGCTGGCCCTTTCTTATCCCCACCCACTCCTCCCCGAGATCTTCTGCTGGCTCTGCAATCTTGGTCTTTGCCGTCTGCCAGACAGTTACCCACCCACCTGCTTACACATACGGATTTACATCTACAAATTAAGCACTTGATCACAGCTTGTAAGAGGCATACCATACATTTGACTGTGAAATCACTGTTTTGATTTGAAAGGGATAGTTCAGCCAAAAATGAATGTTTTGTCATTATTTACTCGCCCTTATGTCATTGTGTAAATGAGTAAATGTCTTCCAAAGAATGAGTTATTTTATCTATCTATATCTATATCTATCTATCTATCTATCTATCTATCTATCTATCTATCTATCTATCTATCTATCTATCTATCTATCTATCTATCTATCTATCTATCTATCTATCTATCTATCTATCTATCTATCTATCTATCGTCCCTTTACAGCCACTGTCAATGTTTTACAGACAAGAACTGCATGAAGATTCTTCAAATAAAATCTCCAGCAGAAAAATATGAGCACTCAGATACATTTGGAATGACAAAATGAATAATAATTTGTTTTTTGTCGAAAGCACCCAAATGTAGATGGGGCGTATATCCCGGCAAGCAATTTTGCATAAAAAAAAAAAACGTTGAATAGCCGTCCAAACTCATCTCTGATGTCTAGGCTAAAACAAAGCAAAATTTGGGACAGTAAAAATGTAATAGAGGTCTCATAACCCTAGTTATCAATTAGATAATATGTCAAAGAAATTAAACCAAACACCTTGTAACTGCTATTGACTTTTCTTACATGATGAAATACCATACATCTTGCACATTATTTTGGCAAAAACGACGTGTAACTAAATTCAAGGTTATTTTGGCTAGATGTGGGTTTGTAGCCAGACTGTTTTGGATCTACAGTTAACAAAGACGGTGAAATGACGGTTATTACTTGCTGGGTTATGTTTTTGTGAATGATAAAGGTCTATGTTAGTTAAAAAGAAGAAGAAAAAAAGTCACAGGAAGGAATTTGAGACCGAGATTGGGTTAAATGACGTCCCCTGGTGCATACGTCTGTACATGATAGGGACCTCTTTCCTCTTTGGTCACCTCCTCAGCATTCCTGGAAATGCATGTGGCAGCCAAAAAAAAGAGTGATCACATAATTGATTTGATGCCATCTCTTTTCATCAAACAGACTGCTGTTCATTTACAAATAGATTGCAGACATCCTCATGACCTGACAACATTAATCAAACTGCCAACAGAAAAGCCACAAAACCACAAAGGTCAGAATAACTTTCATTAACAAGCCCAGATTCTGCATACAGAAATCATACACTGGTAATATGAGTGAAGGTCATAGATATGTTTAACATAAATGGTGCCGAGAGTCTCATTTAATCTTTAAATAAATGAACGACGCTTCAACAGCCTTGAATACATATAATGTATTGTTGCACTGGAAAAAAATGTATAATCGTTTACAATTTACTCTCCCTCTTTAATCATTAACTTTTATCTAAATGAGGAACAACATCACAAGCCATTTATCACAGAAGCCAACAATATTTCTAAACCTTATTTCCCACATTGATTTCCTGGTTAATCTCATGTGCCTTTTACAGCTAACCGGATAAATAGCTTCCATTCCAACAAAGGAACGGCCTTTCAGCGAATGGCCTTTCAGCGAATTTCAACGGCCTACTGGAATGCAACGGGTGTTAACAGAGAAGCTGCGCATCCTGGCCTGCAGTCTGCTCAAAATCAAGATTAGCAGGCTCTCACAAAGAGCAGCGTTGAACCAGGAAGGTCCAGATGACCTGACGTGACCGGTAGACAAAGATGCCCTCTTCAAAGAGCTAGACCCTTGTATATCAACACTGCATATAGAGAAATCTGGCCTCTGAATGAAATAAAGAGGTTCAGCAATGCCCACAAGCATCAGCTCAATGTCAGGTTGTAACACGTTTACATTGTCAGTACATGCAGTTGTTCAACATAAAGATGTCCTGCTGACCCAGGGCCAGTGGGAAAGCTCGTGCGTTGATTGTCTGCCTATCTGTGGATCCAAAGTTATGTAAAAGAAAAATTGAAGTATATATCAATTCAATACTAATATTAAGGTGAAGATTGATCCTCAAAATCAAATATTAGATTAATTGCTAAAGAGGGTTTAGTATAGTTGAAAGGCTATAATTAGCTACTCATTTTATCCTCAAAGACTGAGCAAAAAAGACATTTGCAGTTATTAAAAAAAAACGCAGTTTCTCAAACAATGGCTCCTTTTCTCTAAACTAACATCACACATCTCTAAAAGCAATTCAAAAGTATTTTAACTGTTGTCAAAATGTTATTTTTGTACAGTAACTCTTACACAGACCACACAAAGGACATTTGCATGCACAAATAAACACGGATGTGAAAAATGTATACAATGTATTGTGTCTTTTGCTTGTTCTGTGCAGCCAGTGCACATATAAATACACTGTAAATGGCTACAGTATGCACAATTGTTGAATAATTGATGAACTTTACAGTTATTGAACTAAACTGAAGCAACACTGGCAACAATTACATTGGCTTTTTAGAGCTGCTTTACAGCAGAATTTTAAATAGATACTTTTGTGAAGCTGCTCTGAAACAATCTGTATTAAAGCTCCTTAGAAAGCAAGTTGACGACTTATATGCATATTCAGTATATATTTACAAAGTAAACAGAAATACAAGGGTGAAAATTTTGGTACAGCATTGAGTCCGTTGGGTATATGAGGGAACGGTTTCACCGAGTTTGCCTCAAGTACACTTTAGTGTGTAAGCAATTAAAAAAAACTAAAAAGTATTTTTTTAGTTCATTCATAATAGTTACCTATGTTTTACATGACAAACAATTTGATTTAGATGGGTTTTTTTTTAGCACAATTTAAATTGCAGCTTTTGGTTTGGGAAATTTTACAACTGTTGCTGATATTTAAGGAGTAGTTCACTTTTAAAAAAAAAACTTTTGCTGATTATTTACTCACCCCCATGTCATCTAAGAAGGCCACGTCTTTCTTTCTTCAGTGGAAAAGAAATTAAGGTTTTTGATGAAAACATTCCAGGATTTTCTCCATATAATGAACTGTCTTTTGGACCTTGAACTGTTTGGTTCCCATTGAAGTCCATTATATGGAGCAAAAACCAGGAATTTTTTCATCAAAAACCTTAATTTCTTTTCGACTGAAGAAAGAATGACATGGATATCTTGGATGACATGGGGGTGAGTAAATTATTAGCAAAAGTGAACTAAAACTTACGGAGACTAAAAGGGTCTTGTTTTGTGAGATTCCCCACAGTGTCCCATATTGCAAAAAAAAAAAAATTCTAGGCTATAAAGAAAGTGGTACAGGAAAAAAGGACAAATCTAGTCTTTCACTTTAGTAATCACAAGCCCACCGTCTTATTGAACAATTAAGGGCACAAACATTTTTACAACTGAAAGGCACATAATGACATAATCTCCTCTCAACTGCGTTTCTGATGCATTGCTTGTGTGTTTCTTCCAATTACAATGAGAATAGTTTCCAACTGACCTCTTCCATTTGATTAAGTTTGAGGGTTACATTCATTGTAATACAGTCCAAGTAGAACTATAGGCCAAAGAAAACAGCTGTTGCCTTGCCAGATGACTATTGCTTACTCTGTCTGTGCTCAACGAGGGACCAAACAACTGTTTGTTAGGGGATGTGTGAGTGTCTGTGTGTGTGTTTGTTTGCATTTTAGCAAAGGGGATCAAAGATAGGACAATAATTTACATCACACCAAAATAGTTGCAAATTGCTGTGCTAAAAGCATTTAGCCGTGCAGGGGGGCTTGACTGGAAGTGGATTATTTTGTAATTGCTAAGAACATCTCTGGACCTTGGTATTTTTACAGGGTGGATGGATGGATAGATGGATGGATAGAGCTTCCTTAACATGTCATTGTCTGATTAATCCTCTTAATATTCATGATGTGAGTCTCTGATGAGGACAAAAAACTCATGAATAGCAAAGTCAGTGAAGCTTTCTGCATTTGTGTTTGTGCTCTTCTGCGATAATCTCAGTGTTTGGAGACACCCCTCAATCTGTTGCACTAATGCAATATTCATTATAGCCTGAGAGAATGAAGGGCCCTTTGGCCTTTTAAGACAACCAGGGGAACTTCAGAATCTCCTCCCATTGCCTGCCTCTGTTTCAGAGTTGCAAACATTCACATTTCACTCAGAACAATGGTTAACACTATAACAACACCATCTTTCCCACCAAGAGCCCTCCAAGTTAACTCAAGCTGAAGATACCTCAACTCATCCACGTCCCACCCACCCTTTCCATTGTCTCTCCAGCATATGTTTGTCAAGCAGTGAGGAGTAGAGGGCATTGTTGGCTTTAGGGAGAAGTCAAGCAGGGCACATTAGCACATTAGCAGCCAGTCACCCCAGAGAGATATAGGCCACCTCAGCAGGACAGGGTGGGCCATGGGGAGGACCACTCTACAGGAATTCAAGACATTCAGACAATTCTCTTCATTGATCTATCGATCCCATTCCCAGAATGCTCTCTCAATACAAAGCCTTCCAATAGCCAATAGCCAATCCTACCCATAGTGAAGCACTCAACCCTACTCTTCCTCCTCCAAAAACTCAGACCAGCATTTTCAAGGAATGGCGTTACAGGCTATAAGGAGGACCTGTACATCAATGGTCCAGGGGAGTAATGTCATGCGTCTTGTGGGACACCAATCGATCAATTCAGCAAATACACACAAGGTTGTGGAAAGAGGGATGGATGAAACCCTCTAATGCTTCTTAAGACCAGGGCTTTTAAATGAAATGAAGATCCTATCCCAAGAAGTTGTGACCCTAAACACAAAGTTGATTTCCACTTTTGCTTACCACTGTCTATAAGTAAGGTCCTTAACCTCAGTAACTCCAGCGGGATTGTTTGAAATTAATGAATTTAAGCTTGGATGAAAAGGTCTGCTAGATGGCTCATTTTCTTTTGCAATTAGTCACATTTTTGAAGTATGACCAAATAATTACTGCCACATGTCAGATATGCAAAAGCATCACGTTTATTAGGAGGGCTCATACTTGTATTTGGGATCATGTAGAATTTACAGACTCCAAACATATGTAGAAGCTATTGTTTTCAAAGTGATCATGCTAATGATCTTTTTTTTCTGGGAAAAAATGGGGGGGGGGGGGATCCCATAGACCCTCATTGAAAAAAAGAACCACTCAGATGGGACCAGGATATCATAAGCTATCCATCCAATATGCAAAAAATTGAATAAACCTTTCTTTAAAAAAAAAAAGCGTTTCCAATGTGTTCAAGCAAACAAAATGATCAATTTCTTAGAAATGGGTGGAAAATATTTGTAATAAAAATATTATTTGCAATTCTGCTCCCTTTAATTCAAATTTGAATTGAAATTCTAGACCCTGTTTTGACATCAATTTCAAATTCAAGAATTGAATTGGAATTCAGGAATTATTCTCAATTCAATTTTGAATTGTGCACAAGCCTGATGTTAACAACCTTTTAGAACATTTGAACAACTGCATAGAAACGCCCTGGAAACCGTGCAGATAACCCTATTAGCAACCACACAGCAACACCCTGGAAACCATCCAGAATAATCAAGCATCGCTAACCTCTTCATCACTTCATAATTCAGAAAATGTTTGCGTGCATTCATCTTAATCAGTCACTGGGCAAAAAAGCAACACTCACTCAACAAATCCTTTATTGCATGGCTGAAGAAAAAGTCTTGATTCAGACAGACACTCATTGAACGCAAATTATTATTGCACTGCTAATGGCTCCCAGGCCACTATACAGAGCAGCTACCATGATCAATCAGCTACATGGCTCCACCAACTCTCAACTCAATACTGATCAATGCTCTCTAATAAGTACCAATAAATCACAGTCCTGATGGCTTACTGACTAAAGCCAGTGTCAATATCATTCAATTGCTTCTAATGAATATCCATACACAGCAGGCGAGTGTTAAATGAAAAAAACAATGAGCGAATGCTGATTAAGCACGATGCAGAAACAGTCCTCACAAAGACATTAAATCTTTCTTTGTTCAATCCATGTAAAATTTATGACATAGCTGAGTTAAAATAAGCACACAAACAAATCACCATTTTGTGATTTTGTCTAATGTGTTTTAATTGGATACTTTTGGGTGTATCAAAAGAAGGAGACATGAAGAAGAGGCATCATTGTCTGCAAAGGTGCACACACAAACACACACATGGACAAAGGAATTAAAGTGCTGGTGTTTAGCAATCTGCTCAGACTGTAATTCGCTTTGTCCTCCATCCAACTACTGATAATAATATTAGACATAGATTTTTCCTGTCTTTCTTCTACTGTTCTGAATCTGAATATATCGCTCTGACCTTTTGAGGCCTTAGAAGGATGCAGCCTCTGAAATTGGACGTGCTCATGTGCTTAGTCTGGGAAAAATGCATATATGCGCAGGTGTAACTCCTCCACCCGGGTCTTACTCGATAAATAGAGCGGCTATTGAGATCAGAGGAGTGAGGTTTACTTGCACAGCAACTACTAGCCGGCCTCCGTTACACAGGCTCGTAGTTTCATTACAAAGTGACATAGCCAACTGGCCTGGCAAACAACATTTACTCATTTTTGTGGATTAGCGTGAACAGGGATAATTCTGAAAATCAGAAACTTTTCAAAAACGGGAATGAAAAACGTTTCTGTTTTAGTGCATCATTGCCGTGTAAACTAGCCTTTCGGGGAAAAAAAAAGATCATGAATGTCCAGCCCTAACCCATCACTATACTTAACCCTCAGTGGAGCATAAACAGATTGTTTGAAAACATACATTTTGTACAAATTCATATGAATTCGCAAAATACCATGATGAGAGAGTGTTGAAACTCAACGTTTAGCAGTATTGTTTTCAAACGAAACTACGCTATCTCACGACCAATTCATACGAATTCGACGAATGATTAAAAAGTGTCTAATTCGTACGACCTCACTCGTACGATTTGTCTAAACCCACGTGATGGGTAGAGTTAGGGGCAGGTCATTCGTACGAATTGGCCAATTCGTAAAATATGTCCGATTTAGCAAAATCGTACTAATTCGTACGAGTGAGGTCGTATGAATTGTTACGAATTAGCCACTTTTTAATCATTCGTCAAATTCGTACGATTTGGTCGTGAGATCGGGTTGAACGAAACGATGATAGATTAATAAATGGCATTTTTCAGAAACAAATGGCGTTTCCTGAGAAGGCTATTTCATGTATTCCAAGGTATGAGTGACCAGGACGGTGGAGAGATTCGAAGAAGATGTGCAGCCATTTGTGTCATCATGTCCATGTCCCGACAGATGGGCTGGTTACTGCATCCCATCAGCCCCTTCTGCCAGCAGCATGATGGACCACTGTATGAGTCTCTGGGGAATCCCTGGTTGAGCCTTCATCCTGGATAAGAACTGTCAATGAGCGTGATTGATCCTCACTTTCAACCCTCTCACACACACACAACTGCAGACTTTAAACACAAATAGTCCCTTTCCTGCACTCTTTCCCTCTCACATGCACTGATCCATCCCTCTCTTGCTGATCAAAGCATTATTGATCCCACACAGGAAGAGGGCTGGGGGTGAGGTGGGGAAGAGGACCTTCTGTCCACTTGTAAAACCATTAAAGTAGAACTAATTACACAACCTCACCTCCCACAACTGTAACGGGTCTTATACTCAAATACTTGACACGTCACCTATCTATCATACATATTGAGATTTTGATTACGACTTCTAATTGTAGACTTTAGTATAAAGTAAACACATTATTTTAAGGTGATGTACAAGTTATATGTAGGTAACAGTAAATTAAGCATTAAAACTAAGCATAAATCCAAATCTAACCTTAGAAAAAAAAGGTACAAAAGCTGTCACTGGGGCGGTACCTTTTCAAAAGGTACACTTTTGTACCTAAAGGGTGCATATTTGTACCTTCATAGTACCATTAAGGTACCAATATGCACCCTTTAGGTACAAAAGTGTACCTTTTGAAAAGGTACCGCCCCAGTGACAGCTTTTGTACCTTTTTTTTCTGAGATTGAATAATATTACGCAGTACTAAAGGGCTACATACATTATTTTAAGGTGTCATTGTTACAGTGTAATTATATATTTAAGAATGAGTCACATTTATTTATATAGCGCTTTTTTTACAATACAGATTCAATCTGTATTGTAAAATCAAAGTGGTAGTTTGCGAATTCATTTGAATTTGTACAAAACGTATGTTTTCTAACAATCTGTTTACGCTCCACTGAGGGTTAAGTATAGTGATGGGGTCAGGGCTGATCCTTTTTTTTTTTTTTTTTTTTTCCGAAGGGCGCATTTACACGGCAATGATGTACTTAAAACAGAAACTTTTTCGTTCACGTTTTTGAAAAGTTTCTGATTTTCAAAATGATCCCCGTTCACACTAACCAACAAAAACGAGTAAAAATGTTGTATGCCAGGCCAGTTGGCGATGTCACTTTGTAATTAAGTAAAAAATCAAGTAAACCTCACTCCTCTGATCACAAAAGGCGCTCTAAATAGACAGACACTAATGGCTGCAGTCTTTAGCCTTCTTGTTAGAGCGCCCGACTCTGATGCCGGAGACCAGGGTTCGAGGATCGAGTAAGACCCGGGTGGAGGAGTTACACCTGCGCACATGCATTTTTCCCAGACTAAGCACATGAGCACGTCCAAATTCAGAGGCTGCATCCTTCTAATTCCACGAAAGGTCAGAGCGACATATTCATATTCAGAGCAGTAGGAAGAAAGACAGGAAAAATCTATGTCTAATATTATTAAATCAGTAGTTGGATGGAATACAAAGCGAATTACAGTCTGAGCAGATTGCTAAACATCAGCACTTTGATTAAGTAATATTAAGCTACATGTATACTATGGTTAGGCAAGGATTAGGATTTGGTTTATGGTTAGTATGGTTAGCATCATTTACTGTTATTACTACATATAAGGACACTGTAAAATAAAGTGTTACCAAATAAAGTGTAAACCATTTAAAATACTAAATGAAGAAGCATGAGTAAAAACATGTTTAACATGTTTTGAAAAGGATAAAAATATGAGAAGCTGAAATCCAATTGCTTTCAGTTAATGTCACTGCAGTCTAGACTAGTATTGTTTGTATGTAGCATACTGTTAGCTAAGTGAGTGAGTGAGATCTTTCTGTGGAAAGAGAGTTCAGTCAGTATAAAACAGTATAAATCAGTCACAACAAGAAACACTACCAAAACACCCCTGAAGTTGGTCTAAGGCCTGGGATGTTTGGCAGTCTAGTTGAATTTTTTCTTTTTTTGACAGCTGAGGCATTTAAGCACTACAAAATAACAGTACAACATTCAGCCGTTGGGTCTGGCACCAGGCAGAGGCCCCCTGAGGAGGAGAGAGAATCAGCTGTTTCAGCATGCATGCGTTACTTCGAGTGTCTGAGGGGAGGGCATGTGATTTTACTGCCCTGCAATCCTGACATAAAAGCAATAAAATAAAATGATACTCCAAGGAGAAAGAACAGTCTGTTCTAAGATGTATGTGTGCATGTGTCACTATGCGTACGTGTGTGGCTGCATGCAAAGAGACCTGATATATGCCATATCATATGGTGAAGGGTATAGCGGGCCGGGTCCATTTGCTCTGGGATCTCTTTGGGAAGCACTTATGCTGCGGTAAGCTGATGCCGAGAGGGACTGGACAGCTGGACTTGCTCATCTGTCTATCGGCTTTCATCAAAGAACTGTTTCTTCTGCCTCGACCCCTAAGGAGTTCCTTACAAGCAGTCTAAACTCTCAGTCTGTGTGGGGTCCGGCATGATCATGTGGCCAAAACTGATTAAACATTGATCAAAATCGGTTGCCGCAACTTGCCGGTGTGGTCAAGTCATCCTTATTTAACTTTATACAAATTGATTATTTGATTACACCATTCAATTATTTCACTATTACTGTGTAAAGTTCCTCAGTTATGAAATGAGTTCAGTTCAGCTGAACACAGCTCTACAGAAGACAATATCAGTTTAGCTCAATGGTCTGTTATTAAAGAAAATGACTTGATGGTAGATTGCTGCAATTGACCAATCAGAGTCAAGTGCAGTTTTTGACAGAAATCTTTTGAAAGTTGTTGTGTAAGATCCATCTGTGCTGCTTAACACTGATTTCCCGAGCACTGAAATGTGTGAAGGGTCTGGAGTGGGTGGCTTGTGACTGTGTTTTTCTGTCTCTTGAACAATTTAAGATGATGCATGTCAAGTGTTATGACATTACTCACAACTACATGCTGATACTGTTAATATCTCAGGTGATGTATTGGAGGTGTTTTAAGTCTAAGGTAACAGGCATGAGGTATGCAAACAGCTCCAACATGAGCCTATAAGTCATAGGCTCAATTGGTTACCACTGTATTAGAGATTTTCTAGTTTGTCAAGACGAGTCAACAGAGTATCACGTTATCATAATATATAGGCCTAAGTATTAAGTGCATGTCACACTTACTGCGGTGTATTCAGATGAGAAAAGCTATATGGTCCAATTACGCCACCTGCTGGTGATATAGGCTATGTAAAGGATAACTATGGGAGCGGACGCAGCAAGGTTCTACTTCTATCAGGGTTTCCCATACATTCATTAATTTGTGGCGGCCCGCCACAATATCAACACTGACCGCCACGCATTGATTTTCAAGATTTTTTATTTTATTGTAGAGCTGCGCGCTCCTTCCCTCCCTCAGTCCCTCCCACTCTCACAAACTGACAATGAAGACGCGAATAGCGGCCCCTCGAGCGCGATATAATATGAATCAAAACATGGGCATGCGTTGGAGGACGGATTGTTGCCAGTGCTTATTCCTCCAGAATCAATCCGGAGTTGAATGGTCAGTATAATGAACACTATGACTCTAAAAAGTTAGTCTATGTTAAATGCTGTCGCGTTTCCACCACAGATTCGCGCAATTTACTAAAACGTAATTTTTTCCTCTCGCGATCAGTCATTCAAAAATCATTGAGACGGAAGTTGGTAACGTTAGGTTTAAATATATCACAGAGTCACCACACTAGACATTATTATTAGCCTACTGATAAAGAGACGGCCTAAGCGTGTTGTCCAAGCATTAATGGCAAGGAAAGACTCTTATGCTGTGAGCGGTGTTTTCTCATGGTGCATGAGGTGTTTTCTTTCTGCTCCGTGCCTCCGAGGTCTTGATTATGGCATTTCTTTGAGGTTTAGAAGCCAGTATTCCTGTATTTCGTCTTTTATGAATTTAATAAATAATTCTCTCTCGTATTCTGTCCAAATACACATTTTGGGTATCAAACGTAGCCTATACTTTACCGGAGTAATTAGGCTATTTATTTTTCAGCCGACTTTTTACTTCTGTCGGCTACTCTCTACTCCATACATTTTAATGAATAGCCTGCTGTTATGGCATTTCGGCTTGTTTTCATTTCTGCTTGACATAAAAAAACCTATCCAGATAAATCGCGCCATCCAGATAGAGTGCATTTGATTGTGTTTGGATGAGAAGTATAAACATATTATTCCGGTTTGTAGCCTATACGGTGCATCACACCTGCAAGAAGTGTCACGCATTGATCGTCACAGTCACTCGTTTCGGTCTTTTGTATTTATCTATTTATCTCGAGTAAAAACTGTTTATAATATGTTTAATATGCGCAGCACCATAGTCGCAGCACCCAAAATGTCTCTGGCCACGCCGCTCTCACTATGGAAACCGGCCGGCCGGAATCAAGCGCGTCTTTCCTGAAGTTCTGCCGTCAAGCCTGCCATTTATCAGCCTATCAAAAAAGAAGAAAATTGCTATAAAATAGCCAATCAGAAAATAGTATTATTGTATCCGGGTAAGATTTAATGCAACAACCAAACAAAAATTATATCCTGAAATTGTTCACGTGATTCTCTCACTCCTCTGCTGCCTTTCTTCAAAACTTGAGCATAGTGAAGGTATCAATCTGGAAGGTATCAATCAGGATTATGAGTTACTTTTATTTTTAGATAAATCACTTTGATCGAATCATTCAATTTGACAGCACTAATATTTAGAGTATAGTATAGACAAGAACCATACAAGGGTTTTTGTTACTAGGCCTGGGTACACCAATTTTCTTGTCAGTGCCCTCACAGATTCCTGCAGTTAAGCTTATGTACATCTATATTCCAATGAAGGTTATTGATAACATGCTTACAATACGTATAGGCCCCTGTGGCACATATAAGAACCCCCCCCCCCCCCCCCCGTACCAAAACACCCCACCACCACAAATAGAATCTAATTCTGTGGGAAACACTGGTTAATTAAACATAAATTTAATTTCAGTTGCCTACAAATCTATATCTGGAAAACTGAATTTATAAACCTCATTTACAGCAGTATACTTTTATAAAATATGTCTTTGTTACCTTAACAAACCTAGATGGAACAGAAAGTAATAGACGAATCCGACGAGCGTTCTTGTGTAGGCTGCCATCTTGTGGCGACGCCATTACTGAGCTGTCACACCGGCATAGACATATGCACCGGTATGTAAACAAACCACGGAGATAAGGTGATAACGCACCCTTGATGACAGCTACAGCCTGGCAGACTTGTTGGGTTGATGATGTTGGACATTAGCCTCCAGTCACAGATGAAGGTACAAACGATCTTACAGATTATTTATGAAAATAGCTTGGCAAGCTAGCTAGGCTAACGTTTGCTACCGAATAAACTAAAACAAGATCTGTCCATTTGGCAACAATAAATAAATAAATAAATTAAATCAAATAAACAAATTCATGTTTTTCATTTGTGTTCATTATTTTATCTCATTTTTACATTGCAACGGGCATGGGTAAGGTAACGTTACAGCTAGAAAGTATACACAATATCGACCAACTAGTGTTTTTAAACCATGGAAAGAGGTCAATATAACAGCAGGAGAACAATTATGTCACATAACGTTACATTTAGCTCAGGAAAGCCATTTAATGACCATAGCATGTTAATTAAATAGAAAAAATAGCAAGAGAGGAGATTTTGCTGATCACTATATCACACATTTATTATATATTTTTTACTTATGTCATTAAATAATTATTATACGCGAATGTCCGCGTCTTGTACTCGCCCAGGAAATCTTTGTAAACCGTACGGGCACCTGACAGGGGCAGTCGACCCGGGGTATTCACAATGTTTTCTCTTCAAAATTGAAATTTTACTGCCACCATTGAAACAATTTATAACGGAAACTGTTTACCCACTCGACATTATACAAGGGCTAACGTTGTAACGTTAGTGACAGTCGTAAATCGCGGGCTGTTTATTCCTGTGGACGCAAGTTGCAAATAAAACAATAGAAGGCAATGGAGCAACGCTACCCAGTAACATCTCAGTAATGGCGCCCGCTTACTTCCGGTTTTTTCGCCGGATTCGTCTATAGAGAGCCTAAGTCCCGCCCCTTCGCTTCCGGCTCATGGGACCTTATTTCGGAAAAAATATGAATGGCAGTCAATGGGGAGAGACAACTTATCTTTTTATTCCGTCTGAACTGTGCCCTGAATTACACATATGATGTTTGTCAATTTAAAAGATGATTCTCAAACTCAAAAACGTCGCAGTTTGTCATACAGCAGAAGAGTAACATTTAGTTTTATGTGAAAATCGCTCTGTGAACTACATCTCCCGGGAAGAGAAACGAGATCCGCTGCTCGTGTGCGTGCAGTCTGGTTCAAAACACTCAGGTAGGACGGCGTAACGTTACGATTATAACGTAAGACCGTAGAAATAATGACAGACAGCCTCAGTAAAGTTAGCTTTATTCATTGAGAGAAAATGTGTGCCTTTGGGGTTTGTAGTCTTTGTAATTACGTATTTTCACAGTCTTATACCTCAACGGTTTTACATCAAACTGCGACTTTCTTTACTTTAAAATGTATATTTTAAATTGACAAACATCATATGTGTAATTCAGGGCACAATTCAAACCAGATCAAAATATTTGTTGTCTCTTGCCATTGACTCCCATTCAATATTTTTTCGAAGTTAGGTCCCATGGTGGTCGACCGGAAGGGGAGGGACTTAGGCTCTCTATATTTTCCACATTAAAGTGAGCTCCGTTTACGACCACAAGATGGCAGACAAGTCTAATTCAATGCAAATCAGTCCACTCTGCTCTGATTTGTCAGTGGGGTCATATCTCACTCATATCACTGGTTTCTAGTTCAAGTTATATATATATATATATATATATATATATATATATATATATGTGCATTGAACGTCCATTTAAAAGACTTTCAGAGTTTGTGAGAATCATTAAATTATAAATAATTTACTTCCATTTTGTGATTATTAAGTGATTATGTCAGGCTAATCAATAAAAATGTAACTAGTCTGATTATATGTATTTTAAAATGTAATATAATTTAATAACAATAGCATATCATTTTTAGAATCTGATTACGCAATCCAGACTCTCGACTCGACTTCATCGTGAATTGACCAGACATTATTTTGATCTGACTTACAAAAATCCCTTTTTTTACTTTTCATTTTTATTTTTTGACATCTAACATTAATATAATGAAACTGTATTGTACTTGTGTGCTCTTGATCCTCTTTCCTCAAGCCAAGGGCCCGGTGTGAAAATAACAAATTTGCTTGCAAGTCAGCATCTGGTCCTGTCCCTGACTCCTTTAAACACTCAAAGGGTCAGAATGGAAAATTCATGATGGACGCAAAGAGGTGTTATGAATGTCATTGGCATGTCTGAACACTGCAGAGTTAAAATAGACAGGAAGCTGTCATTGGGACATTGAGTAATGCTCACACTGAGCGTCATGAATTCCTAAAACAGCGAGAGAAATGTCCCCTTTGACCCCACATGATATGTAACTGTGACATTCTGTTGTTTAAGAAGGAATAGGTCATCTTCATATTGAGCCGTGTTGGCACAGGATCATGAAGAGTAAGGTGGGTGAAGTTAGCTTTTGAAAGACCCAAGCTTTTTCCGAATTCATTCTTCTCCCATTCTCATCGCAAATCAGCTTGAAGAGGCATTTGTTTTAAATGAAATTAAGAAAATATTATAAATCTATCTATCTATCTATCTATCTATCTATCTATCTATCTATCTATCTATCTATCTATCTATCTATCTATCTATCTATCTATCTATCTATCTATCTATCTATCTATCTATCTAAGACAGACTCTATCTGTCTATGTAATGATATCACATAACATAAGAGCACCCAGTGGGTTAAAATAGTCAACGGCTTATGTTAGTCGCACTGCAGTGCATCATTGGCTTTTTAATTATATATACACACAAAGAGAGAGAGAGAGAGAGAGAGAGAGAGAGAGAGAGAGAGAGAGAGAGAGAGAGAGAGAGAGAGAGAATGTCTCTAAAACATGATGCATCCCTTACCAACGTGGCCAGATCGCACATGTCCATCTCAGAGGTCATGTTATTATGTAGAGTCAACAGAACCATCATGACCCAACATTTTGTATGTCTGTCCCACAGCCACATAGACAGTTTTATTGGACTTTGAGACGATCAGCAGAGATTATTTAATCGTATGTGTACGTGGACTATCAAACTTACAGTGGGTGTGTTAATTCTTTTGCATTTCACATCCGAGTGAGAGTTCCAAGTGGGCAAAATCTGAAAGGTAATATTAGCCTGTGAGGAGACCAGGCAGGTGTGAGGACTGACTGAAACCTATAGTTAAACCTTGGAAAATACAAATAGCCTATACATACATACATATATATGCAGTATGGTAACACTTTACAATAAGGTTCATTAGTTAACATTAGTAAATGCATTAACTAACATGTACTGACGATGAGCAATGCATTAGTTACAGTGTTAATCTTTGTTAATGTTAGTTAATACAAATACAGCTGTTCATTGTGCGTTCATGTTAGTTCACAGTCCATTAGCTAATTTTAATTAATACAACCTTTGATTTTAATAACTTATTAGTAAATGTTGGAATTAATATTAACTAAGATTAATAAATGCTAAAGAAGTATTGTTCACATATTGTACATGTTAACTAATGTAGTTAACTAATGTTAACTAATGAACCTTATCGTAAAGTGTTACCCACAGTATATATAAAATGTTATAGATACATTGCATTTGTAATTCAAATGCGTCTGTCAGTGAGTAATGCATGTTTTTTTTATTTATTTAAAAAGTAATACATAAAAATTTCAAAAAAGGAAACTATTTCTCCTTTTTTCGTCTTTCGTGTCGACTTGCAGAGGGTGTTTCTAACAGAACTGACTTGAATCTTGCTCTGAAATGTCTTTTATTTGTTTCAACTTCTCTGTCCGAATCACTGTACACCCCTCTTTGTCTGTGAGAGTCCATAATAAGCATACATTATTTCTAGTCAAAATAAAGGCACGGAGGATAACAACTTCCACAGATTGCCTTAACGCACCCACATCTAAGGCCAGATTTACTAAAAGCTTGTGCCGTGGAGCGCAAACCCTCTTTTGGAGATAAAAAACTACAGTACTGTCATGATTTCCTAAAGACACACAGTGATAAATTAGTGCTGAAAAGCCATGGACGCATGCATCCGACCTCATACACTTGCAGGAGTTTCCATTTCAGACGCAACATTTATGAGAAGAGACTATTTAAATTTGACAATTACTAAAAATTCGCATTTTTGTAGTTTACACGGAGACTATAACAGCATTGCTTTCAAAAACTTGAACTATAAACAGGCATCCAAAACAACCAGTTGTTGTGTTAAAGTTGAATTCACTTAAAAAAAATCTGGTTTTAGTTGAAATGGTGTTAAATGAGTGTACAAGTTTCTGAAAATGATACTGTTATTGTCTCAATAACACAAATTTGTGAAAATAGTGACATCATGCAAATGCATATCAGAGATGGTCTTATTAATGGGAGATAAAACGGTCATGGCAGTAGTACCATTGGAAAAAGCATAATGGCTACTTGTATCACATGAGCCTTACGTCATGAATTTTGCTCAGAGCTATGCAACAGTCAATCACCGGTTGCATTCGAAAATGTTCTCGGTTACCAATGAGAAACACAATATTAAGTACCTATTATTAACTAAAAAGAAACTCTGATTAACGAATTAGTAAGTAATAGTGCACAGATGAAAGTGGTTTTTAATGCTTCCCTAAGAACTACTAGAAAAAGTTTCACAATTCATGCAAAACTAATCAATAACCAATGCAGGACAAATGACTAGCACTACAATAGCATTTTAACTGCTACTGTAAACGAATACACAAGGTTTACATTATCAATATGTAATAGCAGCACACTTATGATTTGGGAAAGCTGTTAATAATTGGCCTGTCTATTTATCAACTGAATCATTTAAAAAAAATAGATTTTTAAATGCAGTCGTCGGGACCTTACTTGTCCTGTGGCCAATTTTCCAGCATTCATCTGGACTGGCATTGAATCACTAGAGTCACGGTGAGTTCTGGAACACATTGAATCACAATCATTTGATTATTTTACCTACCTCCCAAAAAATATGTTTTTATGTATGTCTCCTAGCTCATATGCATATCATGTAAGTGATTAAAAGATTCTACACTATTGGCTTTTCGTTAGTAACTAAGAATCATGGTAACAAACTATCACTCTTAGAAGAAAATGTTCTATATAGAACCTTAAAAGGTTCTAAAGCGCTACGTATTTGGAACCCCTAAAATGCAATGCATGTGAATAATCACAAAATTCAAAATATGGTGGTTAAAATGTAATTAATCAATTTCACATGAAGAGTGCCATTTCAGTTTTTATCCTCCAAAAATCTGCATGATTAAAATGTGATATTAAGTTACTACAACAGTTTAATAAACAATAATTTAATAACAACTACAAAATGTTGCAGAATATTGTAATATATGAGTGAATAATAGCCTTTAAAGAACCTTTGCCAAAAGTGTTCGTTCTTGTCATTATTGAACCTTTTTTAGCATAAAATGTCCTTTGGAGTTGAGTAAAGAACCCTATGCTACATATATAGAACCCTTTTTCTAAGAGTGTATTAACGACCCAAGTGTATATGGAAATTATTTATTATTTGGATCCATATTCTAAAGTGGAAAAATGACTCAAGTGTTACTACATACTTCTATAGAAATTTAAGTCAGGCACGTGGGGTGGGGTGTGGTGGTGGTGGTGGTGGGGGGGGGGGGGTACCTTTGGTGTTCGCTACCTGATGTACCAAACTCACAAGGGTACAGAAGGTGCCTGTGCTTTGAAAGCTATTGCCACAATGAGAACAATTCTCACACACTGTACACACACGCAGACACAAATAAAACCCATGCAGCCCCCTTGCTTGTGACTTTCCATAACACTTGCCTATAGGGCAAGACAGCAGTCATGTTTGACAACACACTCGTGTGAGCTGACGATGGAAATTTACAAGTATCTTGCATGACATGAAACTGGAGAGCTTCATTCATGAATCACCCCTCCCAACATAAAACCAGTGGGATAACGGTCACAGCAAGGTCATTGCTCCACCGATTTCTCATGAAACTTTGTAACAAAGCTACACATAACAGAAATACAGTAAATAAGAGGGACAGAGTCAAGGTCAGGGCTAATGTCGGGGGTTTGATGACGGTGATGCTTAAGATAATGTTTTGCAACAAAGAATATCATGAGGTAAAAGAGAGCAGTGAAGCTTCAAGGCTCCCCATGCGAAATACCAATAAACAGTTTCAGGTTGACATGTGCTTGTGCAAACAAGAAGAAAATGATCTCTGGACTGATTTTGAAATTGGTCATTTTGTCCTAGACAGGTAAACAACCAGGACTGAAGGTTTCAACCAATGGCAGGCTATAGACCCCACACACCGACACAAAATCATCTAAAACCTATATCTTGAAGAAAATATAAACAAATCAACTTCAGAATGATTATTATTATTATTGGAATAGTAACACGTTACCATAAGGTTTTGTTAACATTAATTCACACGACCTGACAATGAAAAATTATTCTAAAGCATTTATTAATGTTAGTTAATGTTAATTTCAACATTTAATCTTGTTAGGGAAAGTTTGATCTGTTAATATTGTTTAATAGAACCTGAGCTAACATGTACTAACAATGAACAGCTGTATTTTTTTATTAATTATAACGGTAACACTTTACAATAAGGTTCATTATTTAACATTAGTTGATGTATTAACTAACATGAACTAACCATGAGCAATACATTTGTTACAGTATTTGTTAATCTTCGTTGATGTTAGTTAATAATAATAAAGCTGTTCATTGTTTGTTCATGTTAGTTCACAGCGCATTAACTAATGTTAATAAGATTTTAATAAAGTATTAGTAAATATTGAAATTAACGTTTACAAAGATTAGTTAATGCTGTATAAGTGCTGTTCATTAGTTCATGCTAACTAATGTAGTTAACTAATGTACCTTATTGTAAAGTGTTACCATTATAACGTTAGCAAAGATTGGCCTAATAAATTCAATAACAAGTCTATTGCTTTTTAGTTTACAGTAATGCCAACCAATGAGACCTTATTGTATCAAACACTTTCACAGCTGCATTTGAATGAAATATTAACTCATTTAACACTAAACACCTTCTGGTTTATCTACGACAATCTGAACCTAATTGGAGAAATACAGCACTGCCTCTGCTCACAAGATAAAAACACGTCTTTCCAAACACAGCTCTGTGACACTCACATGATCTTATCTAATCTTCTGTTGACACACATTGATTAGTGTGTGAACCTGAACTCGCCCTGGAGCCTATTTAATGTAGTATATATATTTATGTATTTAAGTTATGTTGGTGGATGCCCCCTTAAACTTAAAGTACAATTATCTCCACGTAGCAACTCTTCACACTAAAAAAAAATCTATAATGGTTCTTCTATGGCATCGGTGCAAAAAAAAAAAGATTTTGAAAACTTTATTTTAAGAGTGTAGTGGCCCAATGACCCAAATGACAGGCATCTGAATGCATTGTTGAATGGAAACCAAGCTTAACCTTTGATGACTGAAAGTTTCCTTATGTCAAAATGTGTACAAATAGCCTACCACGTACCAAACTGTTGTCTCATACGTGATGATGAAACAGTACTCTGTCCCCCTATGCATGTTGTTCCAAAAACCTATTCTTTACAATTTGAGATGCGTCAGCATGTTGACGTCAGCATGTAGTCCTACCCCTAAACATCAGCTAAGCATAGGGTGAAAAATCATCCGAGGCGGAAGAAGGAGGGGTCTGTAGAGCTAGATGAATGACTGTTTGAAGGGGTGACTCAATACTACTACACCCGGCTGATACAAGGATCGGTTGAAACAGGTTGATCCCAAAGAAAACGGTTTACGCGAACAGAATCAGTGTTTTATCTCATCTTTTAAAGCAGCAATAGCTTCGATTTCTTCTTTTGTCAATATTATTCAGCAATAGGGTTCTCGTAGGAGATTTTAAACGTCAATCCTCAAGAACGAGATGGCAAGAGGAGAGGGCGCAGAGCAGTACTCCAATGCAAGTCTCCTGCAAAAACCCAGCACAGATGAAATCAAATTGGCAGCAAAGGTAAGAAACTGAAAATAAATGATGCCTTCATTCAGTTATAAGTGTGTTAGCAGCCCACATATTTCCCAAGATTTCCCGGTTCAACAGCCACGTAGGAGCGGCGGCTCGTGCTGAGATGTTACGTGTCATTTTGTCACGATAAATTGAGCGCGCACGCCCCACTCGCGAACATATTTGAAATGATAACGTTGCCAGTATTCAAAGATTTTAGAGTGATTCCACAGAAATTATATGGCTGTTTGGTGTTTTGTGATTTTATTACACTCCATTGCTCGTTTACATACTAGACCGGTGTCAGAGTTTAAATGGGAGTCGATGGTTGAATATCTGCGCCTCAGTTAACGTTACCTACTGAATTGAACGGAACTATTTTTAATCATAGCCTGTTAGGTAACGCGTATTTTTCATTTAAGAAAATGAAAAATAGTTTATGAATAGTAAAATAGAAAATGAAAATTAAGTAAAATAGAAAATGAAAATAGTAAAATAGAAAATGAAAATTAAGAAAGAAAGTAGTTTGTGTGTTCATTTCGTCTAAACCCAATGTATCAAATAATTATGAAATATAGTGAAACTAAACTAATTAAGAGAGAGGGAAATATTACAATTGAATGGTTGATTCTGATTGGCTTATTTATCTGTGCACGACTTTGCAGCTCTATCCCACTTCACTAAAATATTTTAATGATTTTAATGCAAAATACTCCCAATAATAAATACAAATTTGAAAACTCTTTCCTGTCTAAAAAGTGCATATCATCTCAAGCTTTCAATGCTTATTGAATGATTGAAAATAAATACACTTCCACCTGGCTTCATGCACACATTATTTTGGGGGTTGCATTGATTTTTTAATAATTCAATTATTTGTCGTCAATTATTCCTTACTTAAATTCAAATAAAGCAATTGGTCTACCAATCAGCAAAATGTAAACATTTGGGTGTGTCGCATTATTGATCCCAAATGGATCAAAGTCTAGCTCTCACATGCCACATCATAAAAATGAAAAAATCAGTCATATGATTTATTGGGTTGTTTGTATGTGATGACTTTATTGCCGTAAAACGTGGTTTACTTTTATTGCTGATGTAGATTAACTAAATTAGTCATATAGTTGCTGCAGTCCAAAAGCAGCTGATCTCCCTGTCCCATTTTGTGTTAAACGCCATGTAAATTTAGAGTGGCTCTTGTCTTAAGATCATTGCAAAGATGAAATTGAAACATGACTTGGATCACAGTTTCTAGAAATGATTGGCATCTTGAGGAAATTTCCTGTTCAAATGCAAAATTTCTCTGTTTAGTGCCATTACAAGACCATTGAGTGTTTCTATAGCTCCTTAACCTTTTTTTAGCAACACTGTTTACCCCAAAACTGTCTAGGCATCACAAATGAAGCAACATGCAGTCCAGAATTAATGAAAGCCCCAGTCACATAACAAGCCAACAAATCCTCTATTAACAGCCCTTAGTGAAGTAACACAAACAATCATTCTCTGTTTCTACTATGATAGCTCTGTTGCACTGTCAGCCTTCCAACCACAAGTCCGTAATACAGCGTCTTCATTTACACTGGACTGTGAAGATTGTCCTAGTGTACTTTAACATGAGTTAAAGGCTTTATGGGAACACCTTCTGGCTTGTGCAATAAAGCCAAAGATAGTGACTTATGATCTGCTCATTGAAACTTTAATGGTTTATTTTTGGAGGACATGTGACAGACAGTCAGCTGTTAGTAACTACCTTATGTATTTGAAGTCACCAAAGTGACTGACGATCACATCCTCATTTCTTGATAAGTAAATGACTATCTCTGAGACTTTTGTAAATTGCTCATCTGCCGTGAGTTGATGTGCTGATGTTAATCACAGAACGCCTCCTATCTCATCTCATATCTTGACCCAAATATTAGAAGCTACATGGCTGTATGGCGAATGAGGTTATGTTTGGATTAGTACCAAACAGCAAGTCAAGCAGAAATGCATAGTATTAGCATAATTGAATCCGGCGCTTGTCTCAGAGTGGAAACCATTCTACAACTTAAGCCAAATTACAAGCGTGTCTGGCCATAGTGAGCCTATTTACGCCACAATTAGGTCAGTTTAAATCCCAATTGAGAGATGGCGAACTCTGTATGAACTTCATGAATCCCTATATTTTGAATTATTTGGATGTTTTTCATCTTGCTGTTTCTTCTTTTTAATAATAGCATGAATCAAAGGGCCGGTTGTCGGTGTGCAACAAGTTGTGTTATGCCATTGGAGGAGCACCGTATCAGATAACAGGATGTGCAATCGGCTTCTTCCTTCAGATCTACCTCCTGGACGTTGCTTTGGTGAGTAGCGCTCTGTGTGATTGCACTTTGTGTGTCCCATTATTTTTTCTTAAAATCATTATTTACATTGGACAAACTATTAATTAAAGGAGCTTTATGTAAGAATTTTATTTCAAATAATCATAAAATGGCCCTGATATGTCACTAGACATTATCATGTTCATTTCAAATACTTATATCACTGACAACAGCTGTTCGGCCAGGATATTGTCATTTGAAAAGTGAAGTTGCAGCCCTCAACTGTCATGTTGTGTTTTGGTCTGATGCTCCACCCTTTACCGATCTACCAATCATGAAGTCAGTAGTGTTGCAGCATTTGGGTTGCCAGCTCTGCTCTAGTTACCACAGCTGCAGCTACAAACGTGTTGGATAATTTTTTTTTTTCGATCCTACGGCCCATCTGGCAACTTCGAGTCAGGGGGGAGGGGATACACCGCTCTACAGTAATTTGAATCTGATTGCAGTATAGTTTTGGCCACAATCTTACATACAGCTCCTTTAATATAAAATGAATCTAGCTTTGAATATAACTAGTTTTCATCACATCAAATGTTACTTCAAATGATTTTGGCCCATCCCACATGCCCTCCTCAGAGGTCTTGATGATTCTCAACTTTATGCAACAATTAAAATCGATCAAAGTCATGATATAATCTTTCGGTTAATTTGTTTATATATATATATACAGTATATATATATATATATATATATATATATATATGTAAACATTAAAATATACAGGTATTTTCATGTATTTACTAGTTTTAAGCACACTATTTAGCTGGACGTAAATAATAAAAATGACATCAACAAATAAATGAAAATTGCGATTTTATTTATATAAATGTTATGAATATTGTTGTGTTCCCTACATTTATCAAAAAAAGCAAACATATAGAAAACAAAACGGCTAATATATTAATTAGTTGACCTCCTTAAACTGACGATCAACATCTAAAGATGAACGTCACTGCTCTTTTTTTATTTTTTATTTTTTTTAACAGCCAGATCGTAATTTTTTTTTTACCTTGAATTTGTGAAAAGAGCAGGTTGACTTGTAGAATGTAGAATCGGACTGTGATCCTCAGGGGGCAGTGGGTTTCATTACAACCCCTGCTCACATAGTCCGAGACAAGTACAGTCACAAAGGAGGAATTGTACTGGAAAATGAATGGTATTTCAAAAGGTCTTTCTTGCCATTAACTTTTGGAGGCTACTGTAGTCTTGGCAGGCTGATTGGCCAGATTAAAGTGTCTGAATAGGATTGTTCTAATAGCCTTCAGTGTTTATCATGTAACTCTGGGCTACAGTAGACAGGTTCCCAGCGTGAGTTCTCTTAATGTGTTGTTTAATCCCATAATTAACAGTTATTTCTCCAATGCACAATGTCAGCATGAAGCAGTTAGTCTGCAACATTTCAGAAGTTGCTGTGGTTCACATAGCCGCCTAAAGAGTATGTTGATTTATTGTGACAAGTCAAGATTTTTATTTTTCTAATAAACTGTTAATATATAACTTCAGAGCTTTATATTTCAAAAGCTTTAACCAAGCTTTTTAGTACGTAAAGGTTTTTCAATTGCTGTTCTTTTTCTTCTTATTTTAATTGTTTAATTTATATTAATCCTTCATGTTGATATTTCACCTATTAGTCTGAGATATCATTTAGTCCTAAAGTTTGTGGAAAAATCTCAACCAGTTACGTGTTTTAGGTAAAGCGCTGACATTTTGGTCTTTCTCTTTTCTCAATAGTTGGACCCATTTTATGCCTCCATCATCTTGTTTGTGGGCCGAGCATGGGATGCTATCACAGACCCTACTGTGGGTTTTCTGGTCAGCAGGAGTCCCTGGACCAGATTTGGACGAATGATGCCTTGGTATGTCTTTTTTCACCTTAGTTTAATTGGATTTGTGGGATTTGTAGTCTGTGTGAATTCATACCTTGATGTGACGCATCGAAAAAGACTTGATTAAGGAGAATGTTGCCTGTAGTAACTTTCTGCCCTTCTTAGAAAAAATTAGTTTCACAAGTCTACCCTCCACAAACTCAGTGGCCTCCTTTGTTGCATATAAAATACATCCCAAGTGAATCTCTCGGCTCTGACACTTGCTTTGTCTTCTGACCCATTTCTAAGTCATTGTGAAATATCAGGAGTTAACTGAAAGCGAGAGTATCTGGTGATGTTTCTAAGTGAGAGGACATTTGTGTGCTAAGGAAAGCCCCCTGAGCTCTCATCGGGGGGTTTAGGGGCGTGATGGGCAGGGGGGCTGAATACATCACAGTGGCTTTGCCCTTGGGGCGTTTAGCATTTGCAGCCAGCCAGCCAATCTGATTTGATTCTACATCACATGCATGACTAAACCACTTTATCAGTGCCCGGACTAAACACTTGCCATTCAACAACAAGAAATGGTGTAAATGCTTTTCTTTCTCACAGCATTTTATTATATATGGAGGCAAATGTGCTTAAGAAACCAACATTTGTTATCAAACTACTTCAGGCTAAAGTTTAACTCAATCCTGTCACCCATTTTAGTGTAGTTTTACATGTGTACATTTGTTAATTTTCTGCAAGTTTAATATTAGCTCTCGTAAAAACAAAATCGCAGTATTTAGACATGACCTGAATGTTCGTAAAACTTAAAAATTTTAGTTGCGAATAGCAAGTTTTACATCCTGAGATCACGATCAACATTTTCTGAAGATTTAAGACATAGATTTGTGCTTTCTAGAAAATAAAAACCCAAAGGAAATGATGCTTAATCTTGCGCCCACATAAGCATTATCTGTAATGACATTAATGCTGATGAGAGAGAGTGTCTGCTTTAGAGAAAGCTTGTGGTTCTCTACACATTGAAAGTTTGTGAAAGTTTTGTTGGGTTTACGCAAGAGGAAAATGGGTTTTCAGCAATTAATAAAGCAAAATATCAATTTAAAGTCCTCAAACACCATTTTGAGGATTTTCTTCCCAACCTCGGACAAATGTAAATAAGTCTAACATTAAAAACACTCCTCTGGATTTCACTTTCTCAGTCTATTTTTTTTCATACGATGGTCAGTTTGAGGTGTTGCGGTCGCCTTGTTCTCAGAAGTAGGAGGTCACTCGCTAAATGAATAATTGGAAAACCACTTGAAGGAAGTGCTGGGAACGGGGGTTGGGCTGAGGAATGTGCGTCTGCATTTGAAGGAATCTGGTAGGAAGCTGATGAGAAAGTTCTACCTTAATGAGCTCAGTTCAGTGACATTGAATCTGAGCAAGTTACTTGCATCCTCTTAGGATGGTATCATTAGAAGATCCCTTGTGACGCACAAATCTGCTGTGATGTCACTTGGGAGTGAATGAAACATGTTTGTTTGGGATAGTTATCAGTGCATAGGGGAGAAAAAGTCCCCTCTCTCATGGAAAATCATGCCTCAAGCCTGTATAATTGAATTTCCTCAATGCTTCATCACATGCATTAATAATAGTAGTCACAAACATGTGAGTTAAGCTACCATTTTAAGTCACATAAGTCACATTTTCAATGGTAAATGAAATGACTAAAGAAAATGGAAATATTTCACAAGTCTCTGATAAATTGCAAATGATTATCAGAGGACAGGAATCTAAAATATCTCTTATCTTCCCTACTCATATCTTAGGGATTGAATTATTTAGCGATTCAGCAGATGGTATTATTAATAAAGAGACATTTGTTTTGTGTTGCGGGCGAAGACATTCTCTTTTTGTGCTGCATGGCTTGGGGGCTGGGAGGTACATTCCGACTCTTGAGTGGTCCAACCCACAACACACCACCTCTGTCGTCCAATCAGAATGAAGGAAGACAGACCGGCGCTGCCTCAAAGTCTAAGGGCGGGATATCGAGCACTGTGGGGTTATTTTAGTTCAAATGCCAGCCGTACTGGTTGAGAGTGATTTGTTGTTACTATTTTGAACTTTTAACTAGCTGCACCTTTTTGCTGCACGTTTGCACTTGAACATTTGGTCTTTGTCTTGCCGTCTGATTTAATATTTTAATGAAAGATACAGATTTATACAAGAAACTCTTGAGAAATAAAACATAAATGCAGTATATTTTTATAACAATTGAGGGCTTGAGACGAAGAACCATACAAGTCCATTTTTTCAAATTTTGAATAATTTTTTTTTAAATTTGGACTCTGAATATTATATTATTTAAAAAAATAACTTGAAAATAAACGACAAAAGCTTCACAATTCTAAAGAGATAAGATTTTTTTAGGATCAATCATAAAAATAAAAAGTTAGAGTAATTTATGTTTCTGGAATGTGGAAGAACAGTATAAGT
This sequence comes from Cyprinella venusta, assembly GCA_038021265.1. Lineage (NCBI taxonomy): Eukaryota > Metazoa > Chordata > Actinopteri > Cypriniformes > Leuciscidae > Cyprinella > Cyprinella venusta. Next base: position 5,417,779 of record CM075878.1, read on the forward strand.
CCAATTCACCACTATGATTCCTTTATCTTTGTTAATTATTGTTTAAATAGATTGAATAATATTATCGTACTGTAGTATTATAGTAGGATAAAATATAGTACTCTTGGTTCAGGCCAAAATTCCAGGCCTGGACAGCACGCTTAATCGCATAATCATAATCATAATAATTAGATTAGTCTGTCTAATCTAAGTGGCCGGGTGAACTTTTTATAATGTTCACAGTTTATTATAATTAGTTTATTTTAGTATTATCATTTAAGAATATTTTGGTTTTAAGTGAGGCTAAAACTCTTGCAGATGCATGTTGACAATCGTATCATTGGAAACATTTGAGGAGGTAATAAACATATTTGTGGTACTAAAACTTATTTGTGCATTAAATCGCAATCGGGGGTGTGACTCAAGTATCAAAGAAACGTAACCCACGCAGGTTTGTGGCGCCAAAAGTGGCGTAAAAATCTGCAGAATGGTTTTAAGCATGGGTAGTACTACACTTTTGAGTACTGTTGTCTATTAGTTACTGATAGTATTATGGAATTAGCCTGAATATTTAATAAACCAAAAGCAAAGGGTGGAGCTTACTAACTGAAAACAAACATACATTCTGTGAAGATCTACTCAATAAAAACTGCAAAGTGAGGTTGGCTTTTTCCATAAACAATTTTTTTTTTGGGGGGTGGGGTGGGAAATAATGTTGTTTTTCTTCTCGGCGGCATGTTGAATCACTCTACCAGGAAAGCAAAGTGTGGCCACACGAAGTTCCATGATGCCTAAAGCTATTTCCTTGTACAGAAATTACTTAAGAACCAACAATATATTTCCACCAAAGTATCCTGTTCGATGAACAAAGACCGGACGTTATGCAATCAATTCTGTCATCGCTCAAGGTGTTCGGCAGTTGGTGACAACATCATAGCTTTTTCGACCGAAAAGAGAGAACTGTAATAACACGTTTGGTGACAAGTGACGGAAAGCCTCACTTTGTGTACCTCAGCTTAGTTCGTCTCGTAGAACCAAAATACCAACCTTTTAGTTTTATTTCAATTCATTTAGTTCATTTTTTAAGAAGTTACCTTTTTACTAATGTCATAAATCTTTTCCATACAGGATCGTTCTGTCTACCCCATTTGCTGTGCTGTGCTATTTCCTCATCTGGTACGTGCCGCCTGTTGACCAAGGCAAGATTGCCTGGTACCTGGTCTTCTACTGCCTCTTCCAAACATTACAGACAGTGAGTAGCCATTTTTATACCAACCATAAGTTGTAGCCAGTATGGTTTTACCTAAATGACCCTTTGGCATCTTCTGTTTCCCCAAAAACAGTGCTTCCATGTACCATACTCTGCTCTTACTATGTTTATCAGCACTGAACAGAAAGAGAGGGATTCGGCCACAGCCTACCGTGAGTTTTAAAGCATCCACAGCTAGCTATATCCTCTGTTTCCCATTTGCACGACTAACCGCTTACCCTGTTATCTCAGGAATGACTGTTGAGGTTTTGGGCACGCTCATTGGCACTGCTGTTCAAGGTCAGATTGTGGGAATGGCTAACGCTCCCTGTATCAGCTCTGGAGACGTCCTGAACTCCACAGATGGACAGATGTCTCCCGATGTCAACATCACTGAGCCTCATGTTTCACTAGAGACTTTGGTAAGGATTTTTTTTTTTTTGAGGTTGACTTAATTTCTTGTTACATTGCTATTACATACCTGGTCTCTTATGGTTCCCACAGAGAAATGCGTACATGATTGCGTCTGGCGTCATCTGCATCATTTATGTTGTTTGTGCCGTGGTCTTGTTCCTTGGTGTGAAAGAACAAAAAGGTAAGTGCTGGTACTACTGCAAATATGCCACAGTTTTACTTTTTTTCCTACTTTTGATGTAATTAAACTTACACAGTCAGTAAGATTTTTAAAAATGTTTTCGAAAGAAGTCTCTTATTACAAGGCTGCATTTATTTGCAAAAATACATTGTAATAACGCAATATTACTGTTTTAATTTAAAAGAAAGTTTTTTTATTGAATATATTTTAAAATGTGATGACAAAGCTGCATTTTCAGCATCATTACGCCAGTCTTTGGTGTCACATGATCCTTCAGAAATCCTTCTATGCGGATTTGCTGCTAGATAAACATTGATAATTTGAAATGTTGAAAACCAGTTGAACTGCTCAATATGTTTGTGGAAACCATGATACATGACCCTTTTCAGAATTACTTATGAATAGAAAGTTCAAAAGAAAATCTTTAACAGTTTAAAAATCTTTACTTTTTTTTATCAATTTAGTCCTTGCTGAATAAAAAAAAAAGTTTAAATCATGCTTACCCCAAACTTTTGAATGAGAGTGTAAATTAATCTTGTGAAATCATCTCAAAGACCTTGTCAAATCAAAATGTGTAAGGCTTACTTTTAAGCCTTGTTTTAGTCCATGCCTTTTTAGCTATGAGGTCTTTTAATACATGGTTCCCACGGATCCTTAAAAAGCTTTAAAGTCTTAAATTAAAAATAAAAAGTCTTATTTTTACTTATGAAATGTCTTTCATAGACATAACTAAATGTTTTCCGACTTAAAACAATCTAATTTGGGTTCGTATAATCTTTATTATTCTATCTTTGTGGATTTGCTTGTTCATGTGACAATTCACTTCACATTTGTGGCAGAAAAACGTCTGTGTCCTGCACGCGAGAGAAGAGTTGGCAAATGTCACTTCAGTCATAAGTTAATTATATATGTGCGAAAGGGCGACGTATTATGATATTCTAATAATTGTTTTAATTATGTACGAGGCATTGTGAGCTGACATCGCATTTATCTCTCGTGTTTTCACTGTGTGATGTGTGCAGTGTGCAGTTTTAGGCATACACTTGTATTTATTATGTCCATACTTATAGGTATGTCCCAAAATTAGTTGTTGTCTTACATTTTGTCAATATTGCACTCCCCTAATGTATTGTATTTTGATTTCTTTAGGTCTTAAAAAGCCTTAAATTTGACTTTAAAAAGTGTGCAAGAACCCTTTAATATGCTTGCAAAAAAGTTGACTACCATATTAAAATTTTTTGCAAAGGTTAAATGCAGGAAATCAACCAAACGTCAAATCAGCCAACATCATGGCTTTGATGTATAAACTAATTTTAATTTTAAGGGAAAGTATCACTTTACTTCCTCATTTTTGAGCCAAACTAAACCAACAAGTGTGTAAACTGTGCTCATCAAGCACTCCCATGCAGTTAGCAGCTGTTCTTTCCTACACTGATCGGGTTACTTTGAGTCAGTAGCTGTCCCACAAGCAGAGCTCAGCTGGTCCCAGGGAAATGCCAGTGAATAAGCTTAGCAGGGTTATTAGCTTTCACAGCACAGAGAAACGTCTAAATGCGGCGCATGTTAAAAGAAGGTCATATTGGTGTTTATTTTGAACCAAAATATTGAGCCGTAACGAGCAGGCCTATGTGAAGTGTTGTGGGGAAAGACAAGCACAGTCCTGACTTATCATGCGTCATGCTCATGGAACATGGATCAAAAACGATCAAACAACATTCTTTTCCTGGGCGGCTTATTTTGGCAGCTAACCAACCGACATGTGCACATTGTGCGCACCAATAATCTTTGTTTTTACTCTTTAATAGGCTAAAACCTGAAAATTGTTTGGGGGAAAGCATTTGTTGTAGCACCATTTGTTTGATTTGGTGCCACTTTCCATCATCTCACTTTGCCTCTCTCTTCTTTTTAACAGAGACCTGCAGGGTTAGAACTGAGCCCATGTCATTTTTCCAGGGCATTCGTATGGTTATGGGTCACGGCCCATATGCCAAGCTGGTCATGGGCTTCCTATTCACCTCTTTGGCCTTTATGGTGAGTCCTTGCGCAAATGATTCCGGTTGAGCTGTGGCCACCAGCAGCCGTTTTGGTCATTTAAACGGTGTTAGCTTTGGCAAAACTGAACAAATAAAGAGTTTGCCATTGTGTCTTACTATGCAGCTTATTGTGTCTATAAATATTTCTTGCAGTTTTTAGAGGGAAACTTTGCACTGTTCTGTAGCTACACCCTGGGCTTTAGGAACGACTTCCAAAACATCCTGCTCGTCATTATGGTAAGCATTATAAAGGGTTCAGTCTTTTACAATGCGTTTTGAATGTGCTTTTTGAATGCATTTTGACTGACAAGTGTTCAAAAGGAAATTAAAATGGGTCCATTATGTAGTGCAGTTTGCATATAAAATCTATTTACGCTGCTAGTATTTCCAGTTCTACCCAACCAACTTAAAGCTCGCTGTTTTACCCATGAAACTACTCTATCGCATTAAAGTTTTCACTGTCGAGAGAGTTGGATTGAAACCAGATTATTGTTTGAGGAATGAAAAGGTGTTCATCTAGTAATGGGGAACAAGAATATCTTTTGTTCGTACACTTTTGTCCTTGAGTGTTTAAAACTCTGATTCATGTTCAATAAGAGAGAATTATGCTAGTCATGTCAAACCCAGTCTTCTGACTTTTTTGTTCCCCCTGACTACAATAATCCTCTTTCAGAGGCACTGAACTATGACTGAGAATGCATGAATAGTATGTTTTCAGGCATTGTCTAAATGTTGAGTTGTGTTTCATGAGGAAGCATTCTTGTTGATGGGAACCTGTACGAATACAAAGATATCTACTTTTTCCAGATATAAAATCTTAGCTAAATCTTTGTTTATGCGCATTTTCTATTACATAGTTCGATGGCCTTCCTGTAGCTCAAATAGTAGGGGATGGCAAGATTGAGGGTTTGATTCCCAGGGAATTCATTAATTTTTTTAATAGTTTTTAAAAGTATGTCACTGTGGACAAATTTGTCTACCAAATTTATGAATGTAAATGTGAATCGGGAAGATTGAAATTCTGTTAAACTGTTTGACATTTTTATTATTACTACTTTTATTTATTACCATTATTTATTATTATTAATTACTATTACCAGAAACAAAACTGAAGCAGATTTGTAAAAATATTAAAAATAGTGGTTGAGCATAAGACCGATGGACTGATATTTAGCGTTATTTTTTTTTATTATTATTTTAGGCATCGTCTGATCGAAATCGATTTTTTTTTAAAATCTTTATTCATATATTGTATTAACATTTTTATTCTAATTTAGTAAATACATAAGATGACAAATGTTTGTCCACCAAATCCTATATTAAAAAAAACAAACAAACAAAAAAACATAAAACTAGAAGCGATATCGTAGATCGGGATTCGGATTCCTGCAGAATCTGATTTTTTTTTTTTAGTCAACAAGTCTCTTAAAATATCACATAATTTGACCTTTTATACCAAAATAGTTCAAGCTGTAAAATGATATGTTTAATCCATTTTTATGCTTATTTCATGGTTTTGTCATACACTTTTTACCTTGAAAAATTATGGTGTGACTTGCATGCACTGCTGTATTAAAAGTCATTTGGAAATGCTATAAAAGTTTATCAAAACCAAAGGACCTTGAATAGAATGTTTTAAACCAAATGTTCAAAAGATTGTCCCTTCTTTTTTATATCCAGCACACTCATTGAGCCAATTCTATTTTAATTTCCTCTATTTTAGCTCTCCGCCACACTTGCTATCCCATTTTGGCAATGGTTCCTCACCAAATTTGGCAAGAAGACTGCTGTGTATATTGGGACTACAGTAAGTACACAAACCTTAACTTGACCCTTGAAAACTTTTTGATTCCCGTTACTGACTGTTAAAATTTCTCTTTACAGTCTGTGGTGCCTTTCCTGGTCTCTGTCGTGTTGGTGCCAAGCAGTCTTTATGTGACATACATAGTGTCTTTTGCGGCTGGAGTCAGTGTAGCTGCGGCTTTCCTTCTGCCCTGGTGAGTACCCGATGATTATAAAATGCTCAAAAACTAGACGTGTACGCTTCCGAATTTGATGCACAGTATTCATGCATGTTTTCCTATGCGCTCAGGTCAATGCTTCCCGACGTCGTGGATGATTTTAAAGTCCAAAATCCGGATTCTCAAGGCCACGAAGCCATCTTCTACTCCTTCTATGTATTCTTTACCAAGTTTGCGTCTGGAGTCTCATTGGGCGTCTCAACTCTTAGTCTTGAGTAAGTTTCCACACACACTCGAAATCCTTTTTGAGGCTGTTAAAGTTGGATTAGAGTCGGCATGATCGAATAAGCCCGTTTTACTGTATGAGAATAAGTCTAGCCTCCTGACCTTCAGATATAATGTGATTAGTGCCTCTCTCTTATGGGTCTTTTGACACCGGAGGCCGTGACCACGTAGGACAGTGTTTCATGTGAGATTCAGTTCTCAGTCATGAGGTTGGATTTATCTGAATGAACATTAATAGCATGCTAATCTCTCGTTTCTCTTTGAAACAGTTTTGCCGGCTATGTGACGAGAGGTTGCACGCAACCCGCCGAGGTCGATTTAACCTTGAAGATCCTGGTGTCTGCCGCTCCGATAGTCTTAATCGTTATCGGGCTGCTAATATTCATCTCCTATCCCATCACTGAGGAAAAGAGACAAGGCAATCGGAAACTTCTTAATGAACAAAGGTAAAACCACCTATGAATCTATCACATGTCTTGCTTACAAGCTAAGCCAGCTCAACATTCTAGAAATATTTCAATTTACATAGTACTTTTAAAACTCTAAAGCTGATTAAATGGTATTCTTGTGCTTATTTGTTACAATATTTTTGGCTGTGACCCATTGATTTTGCCTAACTTTGTCCTGTGTGACTTTTTTTTCAGAGAAAATGAGATTGACTCAGAGGCAGACTCCACTGAGCTCAATGTAGTTTAACAGCAACAGAATCCTTGACAGGACATTGTGCCATTTGTGTCGGACCTACAGAGCCAAAACGAACCGAGCGGATGCTTTGAACCAACCAGGCTGCCTTATGGCTGAGAACTTCCACCATATCACCCCTACAAAACAGCGGATCAACTTGAAGCCTAGCCTTTGCCAGCTCAAGTTCAAAGTGCCTTGCCATTTCCAGTCGCAAGTGCTAACGGACGCTAGTAATGTTGCATAAATCTGAAAGGTTGGCTTCTGTGTATTTGTGCTGCTCTCTGGCAAAGGATCTCTGCCAGCTTTTTGAAAAGCACACATATATACTGCACTAACAACAACAACAAAAAAAGATCTGAGGTGGGACACGTCTACCGTGAGAAGAAACTTGAAACATTTAGAAAGGTTTTTAAGGTGCTAAAACCAAAAATGCATTTCAGTCATAATTGAAAGGTACATTTTGGAAGGAATTTACACTACTATGTAAGTAATATTTGTATGTAATTTAATATTTATAAATACTTTTGTGCATCTAACTGATCTTTACAAACTTGAAACCATTAGACCTAAATGGGTTTGATTACATCAAACTTTAGAATTGTGCACAAAGGGTTATTGTTCATTACTTTCCTTTGTGTACACCTTCATTATGTTCCTTTTTACGTGTTTCTGCTCTTGTGGGGCATACAGAGCTCTTTTAGAGGGATGTGCTGAGGGATAAACGTACAAATTTGGTCCCTCAACGCTTCAGATCAGAAGATCTGATTCGATTAATTTCTGGATGGATCAGCTAAAGTGTGATGAATAGTACAGCTGACAACTGAGGCAGTTAACCAACTGGAGAGTGGGGTTAAAATGCGTCTGAGGTGAACAAGATTATTTAAGTATTTATTACTTTTATTATAAATCATATGTTGGTTTGGTCACGTATGTTTCTCCCCTCTTCCTTAATTTATCTTGTTTAAGGGTCTCAGTCTGTAAAATAAGGGCAATTAGAATAGTTGTCAATGCTGAGTTATGTCTAATATGCCATTAATTCCTATGGAAAAGCCAATCAATGTGTTTTATAGGTGACACTGCTGTTTGTTTAGCTGTTAAATTAAGATGATTTCTGCCTGCTCTGTTCGTTTAGTCAGTGTCTGTTTAGTAGTTATCAAAAGTGCTTTAATTATTGTATAGTTGTAATAAATGTCAGTTCACTGCCTGTAAATTTGGTGTCAATGATTTGAATGCCAAGTGTTTCTCTACCATGTTATGTGATATATGTACATAGACCAGCTGAAAATATGTATTTCTACCGGGGGAAAATGGAATTACTTGTAAATAACATTTGTGTCAAGTGCTGTATGTTATACATATGTACATATGATGATGATTTGGATGTTAATACCGTTGTCTTACACCTGTCAATATTGTATTGATGCATCTGTGAAATTTCTTTATGGTATTAATTAACACCAGTTTGTGGTGATATTTTGATATTTCCATATTCTGGAATCAAAAATGACAGTTATTGTATATACTAAATGTGCTGATGTTTGTACATAGATTTATTATTTCTTTTTGTTGGATGGAATTGTTATAAATGTACATGTGTGTAGTTATTTAAAGGAAACGTTACAAAAAATGTCGGTGAATAAATACTACCACAATTAATATTCAAGAATCATTTTATTTTTTCGTTAGGGTTACTCTTACGAAAATTAGCCTTGCTTTTTACAACAAAAAAGACGTAAAAACCATGGTTATTGTAGTTTAACTACGGTAACCACAAATTTGTTTGATGGAGCCACACTAACCATGTTTTAACCCATATTAGCAGTGATACTGCGTCTACAAATGTTAATCCGCCCAAAACACGTTTCTACACTTTTATAACACTATAGTTACACTTAATTTCTTCATAATATATTATGAAAACATATAAAGAGTTCGCAAAATTAAAAAAACAAACAAACCTAAATTAGATTTGTAAGCTCTAACACAGATACAGTCTCATAATTCCATCATACATTGTCAATTTTGTTTCTGAAAGAGATCATTGACAGCGGTATCTGATACTTTGTAAAGTAAAGGTCAGTAGCCTAATCCTAAAAATATTTTAATTAAAAAAATTAAAAGCACGAAACTAAAAAAAGTCGGAGCGCCCCCTGATGGAGACAGACAGCTATTGCAATGGATCGCTGCTCGTTCTTCAGTCGATTATTCTTCCTGTTGATGAATAGCTGGGCAATTGATTGTTCAGAGCTGATGCAACACTACCACATTACAAAAAAATACGTATTTCGGAAAAAGAAAAAAAGCTCAATAATATATTTTTAGTTAGACATATACAATATATTCGACAGCTATACATCCAAATATTTGTATTTAAATGACTGATAATGCTAACCTTTATTCACTGACACATCTGATGGGGGCTTTTATTATGAAATACGTGAAAAAAAATCTTGTTGCAACCGGAAAAGCCTGTCACCGGCACACACGCTTCTCAGCTACCACCGGTGAGCTTTTTTATTTTATATGTGATCTTTTGTAATCTAATATTTACTGACATTACAAGATAATTATTACATTTTATGCCGATTTATTGCCTAAAAAAATTGTAATGCTTCTTTCAGTTCTTGAAATGGATATTAGACAGCTCATCCATCAGCTATTCATTCATAACCCACGTCACTTTTTTTTAACGCAAGGCGTAAATAACTGATTCTTGAAAATAACTCTGGCTGCTACCAGAATCACAAGTAGAATTGATCTTCGTTATTGACCTGTCTGTTACTGAATCTGAACAGAAGCAGAAGACATCATGGGAGAGCAGCTGAGCCCTGATGAGAAGTTCCAGCTCATCACCAGGAACCTTCAGGTGAAATACAGTAGAGCACTATCTGGAATCTTGTGTTTGCTTTGAGATTCTTAATCCTCAAAACATATTTAAAGAGCTCCTATTATAAAAACATAACGTTGCTATTTTTGTTTTGGGAGTTCCCAAAAACAGTTTAACGTGCATGAAAGGATAAAAAACAATTTATTTGTCTTATAATATTCATTTATTTTTAACTGATTTGCTCAACGACTCCCAAATGATTCGTTCGACGATTCATTTTCCCAAACACCTCCTTTGAGTGACGCGAATCTTCGGCGATTGGTCAAATGACCCAGTCATACTAGGCATCACGATTAATGGATTATAGCCTTTTCAGCGACAAGGGGTTTTTAATAACTTTTGGTTAAGTCGTTTAGGAGGTAATTGCCATTTTTTAGTGAATATCTGGGGAATATCAAAACCAAAACTAACTTTACCCCGCTTTGAAGCTGCGCGGTGTGTACACAACACACACAACACAATATAACTATAGTGTGCATGCTACAGAAAACATAACAGCAAACATTATTAATAATACTTACAGATTGTGATGCTTCGGAGGACGAACCTGATCCATATATCCTGGATACTGAGCCCTCCTTCGGGATCCGGCTTGCTAATCCACATTTGATTCATTTATGTTTGTGAATGATTCGTCATTAAAATGATGAGAACACAAGGTTCGGGCTTTATAGTATACTGTTGATGTATCGTTGCAAATATGAACTCTAACCACTGATTCTTCACATGCTCGTCCCTGGGCAATGAAAACAAGTGGCTGAACTGTCTTTGCAATGTAGAACACAGCGTCTACTCGACATGATGCTATTCAGCTGAAGTATTTCAATCATAGATTTGATTGTGTTCTAGACAGGGTTGCCAGGTCCCAGAAATATTTCAAGCCCAATGACAACTCAAAACCCACCAAAATGGAATAAAAACTAGCCCAATTTTCCTGCTGGATTCCCACAAAGGGTCTTAAAATAAACTTGCTTATTGCTATATTTATTTTTATGTTTATTTATTCTCACATTTTAGGGAGGGGAAATTAATGTACAGTGTTAATGAATGAAAATGGTAACAAATACACGAGGAATAAATATAAAAATGAATGAAAGAAAGAACAAATAAATAAATAAAAAATTTACTACAGAAAAAAAGTAATTTAAAAAAAAATCCGAGTTAAATATCATCCATCCATTCCATACTTACCGTTTACTGTTGTTTTCAAAGGAGGTTCTTGGTGAGGACAGGTTGAAGGAGATCCTGAAGGAGAGGGAATTGAAGGTTTACTGGGGAACAGCGACCACAGGCAAACCCCATGTGGCTTACTTTGTCCCCATGTCAAAGATCGCTGACTTCCTGAAGGCGGGCTGCGAGGTTTGACTTTGCCGTTCTGAATTACTGTGGTCCACACTTATCTCTAGTGTGTATACCTATTTGTGGATTTGTTCTATAGGTGACCATACTCTTTGCTGATCTCCATGCCTACCTAGACAACATGAAGGCTCCCTGGGAGCTGCTGGAGCTCAGGGTACAGTACTATGAGCAGATCATTAAGGCTATGTTGGAGAGCATTGGAGTTCCCCTTGACAAACTCAAATTTGTCAAAGGCACAGACTTTCAGCTCAGCAGGTAAACACTCCTCTTCATTTAAAAATTGTATATCAAACAACTACATTGGATGATAATTGACCAAGAACATGGTGTTTATAGATATTCCAAGCATTGTAATGGGAAAAAGTTTTACTAGGGGTGTCACGGTTCAGGGAGTACCTCAGTTTTTGGGTCACGATTCGAAAACTGTGACGGTTCGGGACAAAAACATGTACCGTTACAGCCATATTCATACATTATGAATGAATAAAGAAAGTAAATGGAAATTACAATGACTTTGAATGGTGATGTATAATAGAGAGTACACTCTGGATGTTTACCGACTGTCATCCGTGGTCACTGAACATGATGCAAAGAAAGCAGGGGCTGAGGTGGTCAAACAGGTTGAGCATCCTCTTCTGAGTGGTCTGCTGTATCCTGGACTACAGGTATGCAGATTGTCTTTTGCTAAACTTTTTTCAAATGAAATAAATGTTTTCATTTTTAAAACTGTAATAATCCTTCACAATATTTTTACTGAATTTTTGATCAATTCTGGGTACTTTAAACCTACATTTTGTAAATCGTGGATGACCCTTCGGTTTTCTATTCATTATTCTGATTTGCGGCCTATTCCAGACACTTGTTGTTGTTTTTTATTTCCATCAGGCACTGGATGAGGAGTTTTTAAAAGTAGATGCTCAGTTTGGGGGTGTGGATCAGAGGAAGATCTTCACATTAGCAGAGAAGGTAAACTTCTTAAAGTTAATTTGCTTGCAGTATTTCTGATACACTGTATTTTACTTTAGTGTGCCAGTAGGAAATAGAAAATCTCACTGTATTATTACAATATTTAGAATGTGATATCTCCACACTAAAGCAAAACATAAGTAATGGTCATAAAACAAATGTTTTTCTGAAGCATCGAATATGCCTAGACTTTTGCATCGTGTATATTTATATATTTACATATTTTAGGGCTGTCAAAACGATTAATCGCATCCAAAATAAAAGTTTGTTTTTACATAATATATGTGGGGGCACTGTGTATAATTATTTTAGATATATAAATACACACACATGCTTGTATATATTTAAGAAATATTTTCATGTATATTCTGTATATAGATTTATATATAATTTATATTATATATACATATAAATATTTTATATATAAATAATATTTTTTTCTTAAATATACATGCATTTGTGTTTATATATATATATATATATATTGTATATATATATATATTATATATATATACAAAATAAATATAAACAGTGCACCCACATATATTATGTAAACACAAACTTTTATTTTGGATGCGATTAATCGTTTTGACAGCCCTAATATATATATATATATATATATATATATATATATATATATATATATATATATATATATATATATAAAAAAGTTGGAAGGCCTAGGCAAGGGGTGGACATAATAAAAGGCTGAATCAGGCTTTCTACCAAGCTGTTGTACTGTTTGTATGACTCTGTACTGATCCCCATAAATATGTGTGTGGGCATATGGCGTAATTGATTGTTTTTTTTACCTTCTTCTTTTGCAGTACCTGCCCTCACTTGGGTACACCAAACGTATCCACATGATGAACCCAATGGTTCCTGGACTGACGGGGGGCAAGATGAGCTCTTCTGAGGCGGTACGCTACCATCTACAACAAGATTCATTAAATCAAAGATTCCTATTTATTCAACAGGAGGACATAGTGTGCTGTTTTATGTCGTATTGATTCAACACTCTCAAATTTTCATGTCTGATACCAGGAATCCAAGATTGACCTGTTGGATAAGAGCCAAGAGGTGAAGAAGAAGCTGAAGAAGGCATTCTGTGAGCCTGGAAATGTTGAGAATAATGGCATTCTGTCCTTCGTCAAGCATGTGCTTTTCCCGCTGCATTCAGGTGAGCTCAGGCACCAAACAAATCTGTAGAAAATATAAACCTCTAGTTAAGAGCTTAATGTCGTGGGGTTTTCAGAGTTTGTGATTAAAAGAGATCCAAAGTGGGGAGGCGACAAAGTCTACACTGACCATGAGGAAGTGGAGAAAGACTTTGCTGCAGAGGTATCTGAAAAGTTTTATCTTTTCTGTTTCATTTACAAATAACACGTTCACATATGTTCATCATATCTGCACTGCTTGTACCTGCAGCAAATCCATCCTGGTGACTTGAAGGCTTCAGTCGAGTTGGCTCTTAACAAGCTGTTGGACCCCATCAGGAAGAAGTTTGAAACCCCAGAGTTGAGGAAACTGACAACAGCAGCTTACCCAGAGCCCTCTAAAAACAGTGAGTGAAAATACAGTCTAAAAACATTTAGGACACAATCATCCATTGTGATTCCGTTCACTTTGAAATTCATTTTTGGTATGTTTTAGCTTCCAAGATGTAGGTGTTTTTGTTTCCACAGTATTTTCAATTTTGATATTTTTAAGTCAAACTGTTCTTGTCAGTCATATAAGGCAGGGCTATGGTCACCACCTCAAAGAGCATGCACAGAGAAGTCCAAATTAAACATGATTTAATGACTCGTAAATGTAAGTACACATTGATGGCCTAAGACACGAAACGAGCGGTTTGTGTGAGAAAACGAACAGTATTTATATCGTTTTTACCTCTTGTAACCACAGCAACAACAATATAAATACTTTTCGTTTTCTCACACAAATCACTCGTTTCGCGTCTACTTGCATTTACAAGTCACAAGTAATTAAATTAATTCTCTGCATGCTCTTTGAAGTGGTGACCATTGACCTGCATTATGACTGACAGACAAGAACGGTTCAGCCTAAAAATGTCAAAATTGAAACTACTGCGGAAACAAAGACCTACATCTTGGATGCCCTTGAGATAAGCTAAAATATACCAAAAATAATGTCAAAGTGAACTATCCCTTAACAAAAAAACAAAACAAATTGGAGCTTTTTCAAGCTTTCGTTTGAGTTTGATTGTCATTGCTTCACAGAAGGAGCAGCGAAGGGCAACCCTAAACAAACCGCAGATGAAGAGGAGGTCATCCCATCCAGATTGGACATCAGAGTAGGAAAAATCATCAGTGTAGAAAAGGTAGAGATGGCCTGCAATCATTTTACGATTTATTTTCCCAATAAGAGGATGTTCGAATGTCCCTTTTTTCTTTACCTGTTAGCATCCAGATGCAGAGTCGCTATATTTAGAGAAGATTGATGTGGGGGAGGAACAGCCACGGACAGTAGTGAGTGGACTGGTGGCCTACGTCGCCCAGGAGCAGCTTCAGGACCGTCTTGTGGTGTTGCTATGCAACCTAAAGCCTCAGAAAATGAGAGGGATTGAATCCCAAGCCATGCTGCTCTGTGCTTCAATGTTAGTAGGGCTGATACATTGAACTATTTTATTCAATCAATGAAGATTTTCTTATAGTAAAAGTCATCTTTCTGAATGTGATTGCCTTCAGTGAGGGAGAGCCCAGGAAAGTGGAGCCTTTGGATCCACCAGAAGGATCTGCACCAGGAGACCGTGTTTTTGTAGAAGGTTATGAATCAGGCAAACCAGATGATGAATTGAAACCAAAGAAAAAGGTGTTTGAGAAGTTACAGGTATGTGAGTTTTATATTTTTGTACTTCAACACTCATTATGGTATCACCGTCTTATTCTTGGTTGTATGTTTATCTCTTCAGGTGGATCTGAAGATCTCAGGTGACAATGTTGCACAATGGAAAGAGAAAAATCTGATGAGCAAACTAGGACAGATCACCTGTAAAACACTGAAAGGTGGAAATATTAGCTAGACAGTCTTCACCATTTTTCTCAATCTTCAAAGCTTGAGTTTTGACGACAACCCAATATTCCCATGACAGTTACACAGTGTCATCATAGCCATCAAAAACTGCTACCTGATGGAAAAACATGCTCTTACAATGCAATTTTTACTGGTTAATTTATCCATGTCAACCTGTAAATGATACAATAGAACACAATTACTGGAGCAGAATACATATGGGTATCGTCTGTGCTTTGTATTGCATGTATTGCCGTTCAAGACGCTTTACGCATTAAGTTCTTCAATAAATAATCTCATGCTCATTTGTTATAATGACAAATTAAGAATCTTTCAGGAGTTTGTCTGTTGTCCTCAAACTCAGGTCTTCCTGTGGTGCCAGTCTCCAGTCTGACAATTTTACCATTAATGGAAACGGTTCAGAGATGAACAATCTATATAAACAATAAACTGTAATGAGTAAATATTTTAGGATAAGTTTAACTGGGTTCACAGGGAAATTTTCATGCAATGTAATATTCAGAACTCATCTGATGTTAACCAAACGCATTGAAATAAACAAATGATTCACAACCATTTTTCTTTATGGAAATGCAGTTTTTGTCATGATCTATTGAAAAGAAATATCGAAATATATTAACCTGAAAAATAAAAGTCTTGATCAAAGGATATGGGAACTAGAACTCATTTGTGTATTTTGCTGCACTGAAAAATCAGCTTTACTAGAGAACATGAATGAATATTTACACGGTATACATTAATCAGATAAACAGATGGTGGTATGGGGGTGTATACTGTGTGTAATGTATGTCCAAGGAATTTAAAAACAGTCAAAACAGGGTAAATCTATAAATAGCTTTTAATATTTATTTTTAAAACAGAAACAGTGTTGTAATTCTATTCACTCCATTGGAAGTAAATAGTTACTAAAGTATATGTATATACTGTATATTTTTACATCAAATTTAGAGGGACCATCAGTCAATACTTTTACTAATTTGCTGGTTCCAACAGAAATGCAGCATTTAGCTTACAAAGTGCTTTAATCTAATGCAAAGTAAATATATAAACGTTTTGTATGTATATGATTCAGCCATGGTCAGCACATTTCAGAATTCATAAAGGTAACTGATGGTTCTGTACACGTATCATTACATATTTGCTGAAAGCTGATTGCAGTAGAACTAAACCTTTCAAAAAATTGTTAGTAGAATCGACTTCTTTCATGAAAGCTAGCAATCAAACTCTGTGCTTGGACATATTTAGATATGTCAAATTTTTAACAGGATTTGACTTTTTTTTTTTCACCAAGCAGTGATTACTACCACTAGTGACCACTAGATGTCAGTTTAATCGTGCAGTCATTCGCTTTACTAAGTCCACAATAAACTTAGTGACTTTTCCCAGAGCACAGAAACTCATTTAGAAAAATACTTGAAAGTTTGTAATAAAGCTATTTAAAAAAATAAAATAAAATGGATTGGGGGAGAAAGCTTTTTGCATACATTTGAAGGCCATTATCAGGCTAAGGCTTTTAAGACAGTTGCAGTATCCATGGATCCTTGATCACAATCTTACTTGGGCTTTCATCACTTGCTTTGTCCTCTTGTCTGTCCCAGGCTGTGACTAAACAGTCCAATCAAAACTCAACTCATCCACCATGACTCTTCAACATGCAGTCTCTGTACTTCCTGAAAAAGAAATGTAATTATAATGATCATTTACATGGTTCCATCTGTATTTCATGCACAAATTGAAATAACCCGTCAATGCTTCCTTACTTGGTTGCTCTTGGCTCCCTAATGATTGTGCTCGCTGGCCAGCAGGATGCACTGGATCACATTGCCCATTAACTTCAACTCTCGTTATTTGTTTATTTGTCTTATCTGGTGTTGCGTTCTCCGTCTTGTTGGGAAGATTTGTTCCATGCGCTGGTTTCTTAGCAACAGGTGGCGGCACCTTAATTGCCTTTTTTGTTCCATTAGTAATCATCATCTTGGCTTGGTCAGAAATATGCATTATCTCAGCTGCAAGGCTCTGTTTGAGGCTTGCTTGGACCTCAGGTGAAGAAGGTGTTTCAATGATAACTTTTTTTGTGCTTTTGGAGAATATAAAACTGGCTGTCGATGCAGGGGACTTATGCAAGTCACAGCCGTCTGGTGTTTTAGGGGATGGCACAGGTGAACTAGCAGTGCTAGTTGAGGATAAGCGTAGATTGAGCATTGCAGGTGCTCCACTGGACGACATAGCGGCTGTCTTCATTCGTATAGCCTCTTGGAGACACATGGATGGGACTGTGGGTGGGGCAGGAGAAGACTTAACAGGTGAGTTGGACTTCAAAGCCAAGGATTTGCGAATAGGCTTTTGGGGTGTCGGTTGACTAGTAAAACTGTGATCCTCATTTGTTGTGGTCTCAGTAATTGGTTTGCTATCATTGTTCATTTGATCATCCCCAACATTTACAGATCGTAGTCGCACCATTTGAAGCAAGGAAGGTGTGACAAGTGGTATGTTTGCATCTTCCTTTGGAATAGGTGTGCTTTTGTGTCGACACAACAGTTCTTTGCTCCGGTTGTCTTTGTTTACAAGGCTCAGATGCCTTCGTAAGTTAACTATAGATTGGTTTTCCACTGGAAGCGTAGGTGCGAGTGACACTTTGGAATCTGCTTGGCTTTCAGATGATGCATGCTCCGATGAATCTTCCCCTTGTTCAAGTTCATCCGGCAATAAAAAGGACATCTTAGGAGAGGCTATAGTTGTGTTTTCAATGCCAACTTGGTCCAATGAGAAGACTGATACATTATTACAAGGCTTATCTTGATGTCTACTCTCCATACCATTTTGTACTGTTCTTTCTGGGAGAATGGTATGTATTTTTGAGTCCTGGTCTGGACTGCTGTCCACATCCGAGGCATTAGATGACACAAGTTCTATATTAGATTGCTGTTCACATGATTCTTCATGGGAATTGACCAATATCTCTGAGAGGGGTTCGTGCATGAACGAAGGGGGTGGTGGGGGGAAGTCAAGTTCATCTTGTTCCTCAAACATCAAGTCAGTAGACTCTTCCATTGGTGGTGGTGGTGGAGGCCAAGAAGACTCCAGGAAAGTCACCTGTTCCTCTTTTTCTTGTTTCTGTTCCCCTTCTTCTTTAGATGGTGGTATAGACACTGAGGAAGCTGATGTCTGTTTAGTAGGTGGTGGCGGAGGGTGGTGTTCTGGAGGTGGAGATGGAGGTGGAGAAATGCCACTGACATTAGGTACTTCTATACCAAGTGTTTGCATTGGTTTATGATTCAAAAAGCCCTTTACAGGGCAGTGTCTTTGGATCTCCTCATTGGTTTTGTCATTACTTGGGGAAGATGTGCTCACAATTTCACCATTTGCTTTGACTTGACAGTTTGTTTGTGAGAGCATACTTTGATCAACTTTGATAGTTGGCACCTTCGCTGTTAGAAGTGTTCCTCTTTCCTTTTGGTCCTCTACAGTTCTCCCCCCTTGTAAATGAACAGTTTGGTTGACCTCTGCAGGAGTTTCTAGTTCATTATGTAATGTTGAGCTTCCATTATGCCTCACATCAGGAGGTTCTGCCGTTGTATGTTCGTGCACTTGTGGTGATATGGACTCATTTTTTTCTTTTACAACTTCTTTGTTCTCTGTTTCTTCTTCAATCGTCCTTTCTTCTCTTGTCTGTGTCTTTGGGGTCAATTGTTCAAGAATTTGCATTGAATTTTCGTTTTGATTTTTACCTATTGATGACTCTTCTTGTTGTTTTTGAAGCTGATGTAACTTATGGGGGGTTGGCCCCGGGCCACATAATAGTTCAAGTGTCCGTTTATTGTGAATCCAGGTTTCAGGGGGTGGGGGAGATGGGGCTTTTACCTTGGGTGGAGGGGGAATGTTGAACAGCTCCCTAAGAGAATTGTTTGGGTGTGTAGGTGGTACCTTGTTTTTCAGTGTTGTAATAGTTAGAGGGGAGCACTTCAATGGCTCTGATGGAGTGGTGTTGGTTTGAATGTCCTGATGCGCCGTATCCGACGTGACTGAAGACAGAGAAGTCATTGACGAAGAGACTGAAACCACCGGTGAGCTCTGTACACCTGTTCTCTCTGGTTTTGAAGGCTTAACCCTTCTCTTTCCAGGTGAGGAGGGACTAACCTCTTTAGGGGAATGCGTAGGCGTCCCACTTTGACTTGAGTATCCACTTGAAGGAGATAAAGTCCTATCAAATTTGTTTTCACCAGATTCTCCAGTTTTCTTTGGGGATGAGTTACTTAATCTGACAGGACTTCCAGTAAAAGCTTGATCAGGACTAAGTGGGCTAGATTCCACAGATGTCTGGAAATCTCTTAATGAGCTGAGCACGGATGAATGGACAGAACTCTTCTCGTTATCGGTGGACTGGTGGTCTTCTTTTGCATTGCTGATTTGCTCATCATTTGGTGCTATATCTTTGAGATCTTTTATGTCTACACGCTCCCTAGATCTCCACTTAAGTTTTTCATGATGCAGGGAATAGGTTCTCTGAGGCGGTGCTGGTGGTAGTTTTGTCTTCATTACTGAGAGACTACGAGAGAACGAACTGCTGTTTCTAACATTGTCCACTGCATCATCCATCTCCCTGTGGTCCAGTCTGTGATTTGTATCTTTACTTGTATCAGAATTTGTCCAACTTCTTGAGCTTGTAACACTCTTTTCCTTTGGGATTAAATCTGAAACATCTTTGGTGCTGTCGGCAACAAAGGTTGGTAGACACCTTCCTTTTGAAGAGATTGTCGAGGAATTGGAGACAACGGTCTCAGATGATTGCGATTGACTCTTGTTGGAACTAGCGGTAAGAGGACCTTGATTTGTCCCACTTCCAGACCGTGAAGAAGCTGGGCTAGCTGATGCTAAACTATTCTTGCTGACTGTACTTGCACTGCGCCGGCTGTGATCATGATTAATTTCAATGATATCTATTGCAGCAGGCAGAACTGCATTTGGAATAATCTTGGATAAATACGTTGCCTGTGGTGAAATAGACATAACGGGACCTTGAGGCTCAAACAGGAAAGAGGAAGTGGTCATCCTTGGCACAGCAAGAGATTTAGGCCTCTGTGTAGGGCATGCTCCTAGACCAAGCTTTCGGTTTAACTCATCTTGATAGACAGAATGGATGTGGTTTATTAGGAACTCCTCATCTCTTGATGTCTGAAGAACCTCAATGTTCTGCAGGTGTACACGAGCACCTTCGTGATTTACTAAAGGGAGCCCTCCATCAGTTGTCGGGATGACAACTGAGCCAGATGAATCATCTTCATTATGTTCTCTGTTTGGAAGCTGCTGCAGTATGGTTCCTCTTGCCATATCTTAAGTAGAAAAAAGCAAATTAATGTAATTCTTCTATTTTTGGCTGAATAGCAGTGTAATCTCATTTACTTGCCAAAGTTGCAGTTTTAAAGGGATACTCCACCCAAAAATGAAATTTCTGTCAACATTTACTCACCCTCAAGTTGTTGCAAACCTGTATGAGTTTCAAAGAAGATAATTTAAGGAACGATTGGAACATTGGCACCATTGACTTCCATAGTATTTTTTTTCTACAATGGTAGTCAATGATGCCAAACGACTATTTGGTTCCAATCATTCTTCAAAATATCTTCCTTTGTGTTCAGCAGAGGAAAGAAACTCATACAGGTTTGCAACTTGAGGGTGAGTATATGGTAACAAAATGTTCATTTTTAGGTAGAGTTTCCTTTTTAGCAATGTCTTAAAAAACTTGATTTAAAAAAGAAATCCGACAATAACATAGTTTTACATGCCCAATTCTCTTTGAACTTGCTGTGGTATGCCCATGATAGTTGTTCTTCTACTTCTCCTCTTGGTCTTGTCCAGTCTTTTAACTGGGTTCAAGGGCTTAAATGTGGAACCTAAAGTGAGTGATAGATCAAAAGGAGATTTAATACAAAAAAGTCATGCCATTCTCTTCAGTTGTTTTTAGATTTAGTATGAAGTTGTATTGAAAGTAATAGCAGTTTTCTCTGAACCTGTCTATCACAGGATAGATCATAACTTAATTTTGACAAATGTATGGTTTTGTCTTTGTATTGCTATACCACACATTAGAGGAAAACAAAGGTAATGTGTATCACTAAGCAAGGCTTATTTTAAGACCCTCGTAAAGTCAGCATTCTATACCTTGACGTGTAAGCACTGAGTGCGAGGAGACTGCTGAGACAGTCGACACTGAATTGACAGAGTGCCCAGCAGTGCTATCAGTCTCAAGTGATTCATCTCTTTCTTTTGAGCTTGTGTCTTCCTCTAGCTGTCAAGAAATGGAGGTCATTGTTAGAAAGCAATCCATTAAAATGTATTTCTACATTTATTATTTGTTTTTATGCATATTTGTTTGTATATTAAAGAATGATAATAAATAGGGTACAACAACTTCTTTGCAAAAAATAAGTATAATTATGTAACTCCCTCATAATTACAACTAAGGCTTCCTATCATAGGAGGTTTGTTGGATTTGGGCCCCTGAAACGTAATTTTTTTTTTTATTAAAGTTTTATGATTGTGTCTTATGGTTTTCATTGTGATCTACAGTTGAGAAGGTCAAGATCTAAGAGATAGACCAGAATACCACTGTTAAGAGTGTAAACACATTTTATTTATTTAAATTTAGCTAATATTGTCTAACATCTAATAGATTTGACAACAGAATTAAAAATTTACTTCAGAAGCTTACCTCAGTCTGATCATCCTGAAACTCCACCCCATTTTTGTGCTCTGCATGAAAGAAAGACTGAGTGAGGTGCATCAGAAAACACAGTTGTGCGTTAGAAGGCCAGAATGTGCGCAGTGGATCAAGGTTGTCATAGATCAGTACATTTTGTTTTATAGATTTGAGCATGAGGCTCACCCTCCTGTTGTAGTATCTTCAGTCCCTCCTGGGCTTCTGTATGCAGGTCTTTCAGGTACTGTGGCCTGCTCCCTTCTATGAACACATTCTCCTGGTAGTGCTGGGAGGTTGTGTAATGTACAGTCAGCTTTTTTTGCTCATCCTGTTTTTGGCCTGTTTAAAATAGAGGGAAAGGTATTGTTATTCACATAAAATGGTTGCAGTCTTTCCCAAAAGATTCTCCAAAATCTGGGGCAGTTGTGGCCCAAGACATCGTTTCCTGACGGCCACCGTAACTTCTGTTGGTTGCAATTCGCAACCTCACCACTAGGCTAGGTGCCACTAAAATGTACACACTGTACCTTTAAGGACAGTTTCTTTATTTCCCTTTCTTTCAGATCAAATCAAGATTGGTGAAGCATATAAGCAGGAAAGTTTTGCTAGAGGCTCAAGTCAACATCAACAGATATTCCCATCGATTATTATTTAATTCAGTCTGAAATTTAAAACATGACTGAATAAAGATTTCCACACCCCTGTTTTTGTGAATGAGTTTCAATGAAAGCCTGGAAATCTGGTTGTCAAATGATCTAACCCAATCTTTTTCTATCCAGTAGCAACGACTGCTAATCCCGGCAGCTAAGTCTATGCAGATTGTTGACAGGCGTAAACGGCACACGTTGATAGATTTCCAACATGGCATTGGCTTACACACTCATGCTGTGACCAGGTAATCCCTTCTGATCTTTAATTCCTTGAAATACCAGATTACCATTTGCTTTGCTGACTCTTTTTAACATATGGTGTTCAAAGAAAGAAGTTGGCTCGTCTTTCTTTCTTTAAATATTCTAGCAAATTAATTCTGAAATATTCCAGTCTAGTACTTGTTTATTACCCAACAATACCAAGCTTGGCTGAAATCTGAGGAACGGTGATGAATCCTCCGAATAAGGGCAATGCACCTTAATTCAAAGAAATCATACTACAGCAGTTCCTTAAGGTAGCAGATACTATAAAACCTGGTTTGACCCAATGAGAACATTAAGACTTGAAAATACAGTAGGGTAACCTAATGTTACTAAATGTATTCCTAAAACATGCATTACTTTAGCTAGTGTGTGACTTGCACCGAGACTCACTGTTAACTTTACAATAGGGAGAAACAGGACACTTGAGGGTGGCCTATCGTCGGACTGGGGCACTCTCAAAGGAACAGTGAGAAGCCTCAGACTTCATTGCGTACCTCCTGAGGTACTTAGGCTTAAACTACTGGCCATGAGATAACCTTTTTGATGTTTCAAAAGGCATTGCAAAATAAAGCTAATGGAAGTGTTTTAGGACCGGGACTTTCCCTTAAAAGAGATCTCCTCAGCCTCTTAGCCATTTATGCAGATTTCCAACTGTTCACTTGGTATCAACTTTTCAGCTTTTTGTGTAGAACACCCCATGGGGGTTTCAGGTGTCCTGGCACTGACTTACAGACATTGTGATACAACAGAGTCGCAACGCACACTGGCAAGTGTGCTGTATGAGTCCATTTCACAAATTACTCCCTTTTAAAAGTTGTTACTATGGAATACTTAAAGGAATGTTACCATGTTCAATACAACTCGTTTTGTACTCAGTTTTCATTTCAAGTGGATTTCAGTTAAAACATTTTTGGGGACATGTTTTACAAATGTGAAATATTTAAGAAGCTTCACTTTAAAAATTTTGTCAATTTTAAGAGTAATAGATGAACATGAACGCTTACAAACAATGTCCTCTAGTATAATAAAGGTATATGGGTAAAAGGAAAAAGTGTGCTACACTCTCAGAAAAAAAGGTACAAAAGCTGTCACTGGGGCTCTACCTATTGAAAGGTACCTAAAGGATGCATTTGGTACCTTAATGAAACATGTTAGCACCTAAAGTGTACATAATAGCACCTAAACTGAACATATTAACACATAAACATGTACATATTAGCACCTAAAATGAACATAAAAGCACCTAAAATGTACATATTAGCACCTAATATGTACATTTTAGTACCTAAAAAGGACAAAAGTTTTCCCTTTTGAAAAGGTACAGCCCTAGTGACAGCTTTTGTACCTTTTTTCTGAGAGTGTAAAGAATGAACCGCACGTTACTCATGGATGAATGGTGATGGCAAGATAATAAATATAATCTTATTCTCTTTTTACTCTGTAATAATGATGTATATCTATACGGGAATATTAGTATTATTGAGTCTGTAAATTTATGAGAATTTAATTGCACATTTTCCCTCAGAGTTCAGAAGCCACCTGTTACATATATACAGAGAGAGAACCTTGCCTCCAACAACCACACTGTCAGGACAGATATGCATCCACAACCGCAATTTTTTTTTTTTTTGCCATTTTAAACTTTAGTATTTCTGAACTTAATGTAACACAATTGTACATGAATACAAAGAACAGCGTTTACCTTTTTAACATTGGTTAATGTTAAATCTATAAGTCTATACACATGAACTAAAATAATCTAGATTCGCATGGAAGAGCAAACAGTATCTTGAGAACCAGGAGAAAGGTGAATAATCATCTATAAATTCTTGGATCTGTCAGAATTCTTGTTTACTCACCATTCTTCTTGAAGATTGACAACAGAGACCGGACGTTTTTACTTATAAACACCACCATGTCTGTCTTAAGATAAAGGTCCGGGTAGAGATCATTGCAGTTTGAACTTGTCTCTTACTTAAATGATTAGAGATGCACTCTTTCACCAAGCAGCATCATGACTGTCTACTTCTACAGACACGGACCAAGTGATGTCAACTAGCTGTCTCCCGTAAAGGATAATCAGGTCCGACACAATGAGATCTACTGTTTGCCACCAATCCTCCAGCTGCCCTGATCTTTCCCACCCCTCTTCATCTGTCCTCCCCCTCGCCCCGGCTTTTGTCGACATCTTACTGTGTGGTGTCCCCCAACGTGTTGGCTGTTTTCCTCCATTGTACCGTACACCAACTGAACTTGGGATTTGCCTTGAAGGGGGAGCTTGGCTAATCTGCAACCCCTAAAACCTGCTTGGAAACATGCCACACTAAGATCAGGGCATCTGCTTTGCAATTTGACCCACAGTTTGGTAAAAAGGCAAATAGATTAATTTATTCTTTTATTTTGCTTAATTTTTTTGAAGTACACAGTGTCTAGATTCAAAGACAAAGTGTTTTGGTGCACTGTAAAAAAATGTTGTTGGTTTAACCTAAAATTTTAAGGCAACGAGGTTACTTATTTTTTTTTAAGTTCATTGAAATGAAAATAATGAGTTAATACAATGATAAAAAGATACAAAGATAAATTTAATCACCAGAAACTCAAAATATTAAAACCAACAATATTTTTTTACAGTGCAGGAATTATAATGTTTATTTAAACTTTTTAAAGGAATAGTTTAATAATAATAAAAACTGTAAAGCTGTAAATCAAAAGAAAATGTTTAGAAGAAAGTTTATGCTACTCTTTCCCATACAATGTCATATTTTGACTCTTATTTATAAAAAATATAAAGTGTGTGACTCAAGCACTATTTTCCAGGACTCCTGAAACCATACAATTACCATCTGATATTATTTTAAACATGTTGGCTTCCATTTTATGAAAAAGAACAGAGTTGAACATTTTCAAACCATCAAAAATCATATATTTTTTTTATAACATTTTCAATTTTTGGGGGTTGTTTTTCTAGTGACCATGTTGTACATCTTACATTTCTAACTGTTAGTAGCAGAAAAAAGACTGCAAAAAGAGATTTAGAGTATATTGGTTGATGCATTTGCAGGTTTCAGAGTTCATTCAGATTATTTCAGGTTTAGAGTAATATAAGCTATTTGTGTTTCATAACTCTTTAGGGGAGCAGCAGCGCTTTACCATTAAACAATTTTTCGGGCATCCCATTTCCTCACTCGCTGCTCTAGCTTTGGCACTAGAATAGAGACTCAAGTGGAGTTGGCTGAGAATAATGGGCGTCACTTCAAACTGAAAAAGAAAGGTCACTATTTCGGCTGGAAAACTTTCACCACTTTTCCCTTCAATTCGCTGAACCTTTTTGCTTGCTAAGGTAAACATTAATATTGGTCATAATTACAATTGAACAAACCCTTGAATGCATGAATTGGGACCTCAAATTGTAATCTTTTTCTTTTTTCAGTCTGTCATTGATAGACAACCAACTTAGTCTACCAACTGCCTGTTGTCCAACACACAAAATCCCATTAATATTTATCAGGGGATCCAAAAGATACCATCTGGCACATGGTGTGAGATACGGGTGGAAGAGCAAGCCTTTAAACCACCACCAGACCCTTGAGTTTCTTCACACTAAAGCTTTTGAGTCCATAGAAAACAAAATTACACAATGTATCCCTGAACTCAAGTCTATGTATTCACATTTTGAAATAGCTTTTATTTTTATTTTTAATTTTTTTCTTAATATTTCTAATTCATTCATTTTAGTACTTCATCTTCAGTTTGGACAAAACTGTACATCTTTTTGAAATTAAAAAAAGTCATTTAATATTTATATTTTTAAATTTTCCATTATATTTTTATTAGTCTTTATTTTAATATTGTAACATTATTATTTGCAATGATTCTGCTTAAGGAACATCTCTCCTTAAGTTATGCCCAGATAATGCACAAAAGTAAAAACGACAGATATGAGAACCAAAAATATATATATATGTCACAACACGGCTGTTCGTTGCGACTCATAATACACATTGAAGTTGTTTTGCCGACTGCAGACGGATAGAGGAATATTTTTAGTTAATATTTTTCTGTTGTTCTGATTCTCACTTTCCTCATTTAAACCAACCTATATATATATATACATACATACATACATATATATATATATATATATATATATATACATATATATATATATACACATATATATATATATATATATACATATATATATATACCTAACCCTATATAAACCTATATATATATGTATATCCGGAAGGTGAGATTACAAGGAAACCACAATATGCTACAGTTAGCTTAAAATATTTATATCCACCACCCAGTGAGACTTCTAAATGTGGGATTGTGTTGCTTGGCCTGGGGCTTTCAAAGGAGGGCGTACTCTTTAACATTTGACTTATTCTGGGATAAAGCCCAATAGAAGGTTAATGTACCTTGCAGCAGTTTTAGTGTTTATTTTCAAGATTTTTCTTTTGACAGCTTTTGCTTTGTGTTTGATCATGCACTCTAAAAAATGCTGGCTTGTTTAACCCAAATTTGGGTCAAATATGGACAAACCCAAATGTTGGGTTGAAAATGCAATTACAAATTTTACAGTTGAAAGTGAAAGCTGAAGTTGGGTTAAAATTTGAAATTACATTTTTAACCCAACATTTGGGTTTGTCCATCATATTTGACCCAAAATTGGGTTAAAACAACCCAGCATTATTTAGAGTGTAGGTATATCTTCAACCAATCATTCAACCAAATGCATTTTAGATGTGTAATCTTCCATAAAATTTGTACAAATCCCTAGATATTAGCATTCTTTGTCACTGTTATACACACACAGAATTGGTTGATTTGTATCTGCTTGACATTTGCCATCAAGTGCCTTATTTGTTGATTTATTTTTATTGAATTCTAAGCAACCCCTGGTGTAGTTGGTTGTTTAAGCATGACTAACAGAACCCTGCCCCATGATATCAGACCTGAATGTCCCGTTCTGACAATGGGTTCCTTTCATAAAACTGCCCCTGTGTTGTTTTCAAGGAATCTGACCAAACGACTGGAGGAGACAATACTGATGGGTTAGGGCGTTTTCTCAAAGTGATGAGGCATTTTTCCTCAGCTCTGCTCCCCTCCCCTCCTGATCATCTGGTTAATTTTAGAGCACCATGCAGTGCACAACCTCAAGTCATTAATGCCAGGAAGCAATAGGCATGTTTATTTTCTTGGCTTTGATGGAGTTCTGTATCTGTCAGTGTTTACAAGACCCTTGAAGCATCTATAAATCTTCAGAAACACTGTGCGAAGTGATACTCTCCCCCCTGCTTGAAAGCTTCATCAATACTAATAACAATAGCGTGAGGGGTTGAGAAGCTTGCAGATGTCATGATGTTTTAAGATGGCTCTCATTCTTTCAGACATAGCCTTCCATACAGATGGAAGAAAATGACATGACATTTTCTTTTAGTAAATTTACAATGGCCACATTTTATTGGACACTTAAGGCACACCTAAACGAATGAATATGTCACTGCATTATATGAACAATAGCAAATCAAGTTTTTTGGACCACTGTATTCGAAAATCCTGTGATATCTCTCTTATCCTAAATGTCGTCAATCAAATTTTCAAGATGTAGAATAGATGTGTGCAAAAGAAACCGAGCCGAGTGACTAATGTTGTGTGTTGAATGTCAATTGTTGCTATAAATGTGTTACAGAAAAGCATATACTGATTTAATATGTTGCATCTACTCAGTTTCTACTGCCATCATAACAGAGGTCACACAAGGTCGCATGGAGCTAACAAGTACAAATCCCATGAAACACAAAGTCATGAGACAAGAGCTTCAGCATGCATTTTTATCTGAAGTTTGCTGTGCTAACGCTATCAGTTAGGTTTAAGGTCAGCTGGAATGTTATTTTCTAAATTTCTTTTAGTGCCAATCTTTCAGACTGCCGTTATACGTAAAACAGCCAACCTAATAAAATGTTGTCAGATTCACGTTCTGCTTTGGATAAATCCTAACTTTTAGTGCCACTAACTGGACATTTAACTTTGAAACCTGCAAGAGGCAACATAGTATTTTGAAGAAATGTTGCCACATGCACGTTTATGGATTTAGTTATTTTACTTGTTAACAGAACCACATGAAACAGTGTTTCTCTCTATGTGGTTGTGTGTGTGTCATGTAAGACCCTGCTCAAACCCTGTGTGCAAATAATAGCATCTATTGTATCTTTTTAATCAATAGCAGTGTTTATGTGTTCCTGCCTCTGTTATTTATATCCAGGATCTCAAAATGGCTACTGTTCACAATGCCTTTAACCCTTTAAGTGACTTCTAAACCAAATGGTTGAGCACATTTTGAGTCACTATATTTTATTGAGAGGAGTACCTAACTTAATTCAAACTGATTGACCCATCTCTATCATCTGGTTGAGGTATATTATGCCAAAAAATCCACAGTGTCAATCAAGAGCACTTGTCACAACACTACTTCTAACATGGATGTCAGAAACAAATAAATCACCCAAGCTATGTGAACTGTTTTTGGTGAAATTTTGGTTATTTTTTTACACATTACACTGTAAAAGCCTTAACTTTACAAAATGATGTTACTTGGTACTATGACTAAACTTAAGTATATTTTTTGATAATTTTTCAAAAACATGCTCAACCAATGGTTGATTTGGCACATAACGACATGGTCACCCCCCTTTTTGAGAATGGACATTACAATGCACTATTAAAACTTGGTTGTAATTCAAGTATGCTTTGGAATAAAGACCTAAGTTTAGTCTTGTTTTAAAGAAAAGACTCAGCCGATTATTGCTGAAGTAAAAGCACTTCAAAAAAATAAAAGTATGAAAAAGTTAAGTTTTAAATTCAAATATACTGTACTATTTGTTTTCTTTTATAAATATATATTTTACAAAATATTTTTCCTATAAAATCAAAGTCATATATCTAACCAAGGTCTGTTCCAAATTTGAAGTTGATATCACAAAATTTTAAGTTCTCACGAGATTATGTTTAGGCGTAATACCAAAAAGGACATCAATTCCATTGGCTTTAACTGTATGCATTTTGCTGTAACAAATTAATACATTTCTATCCAGATATCACTTCTGTTACAAAATAGAGACCCTTGAGACTCAGGCCTTTCTGACAATGTGTTTTGTCAAGATTAGAAAAGGTTTTGATCATAAATTATGATGGGCAATGAAAAAGTATGGCAAAGTATGTGTATAAATTCCGGTACCATTTACCATTAAGTGACATCTCAACCATTTGGTAGAGGCCGATATTAAAACATTATGAGATGTCTTGAAAAAAAAAAAAATACATTGAGTGTGATTACTAGTGACATAAGAAGATAAGAAATGCAAACAAAAAAAATGTTCCATCACATTTTTCTTGGTGCGGACTTCAAAGGGTTAAGAGGATGTGATATACAATTAATTAAATAATATATACAGTAGAAATTATATCATGTGTTGTGTGTTTATAGATAAAAAAACCGCTACTGTTACAGTTTTGTGGCCTTTAGTTGGTGCTATCTCTATGCTAATGTGATATATTTGTAGTCTACCCATAAACACAGTCCTTTCTCTCATCATCTCATCTTATTTGACCAGTTTTTTAAGTCTAGTTTTTCCATAGTTGTACTTGGAAGACTATTTGTCTGTTTTCATAATCTGTTTGCAGAGCGTGACCCTGAGCAGAGTCTTTCTCTTTATCACATCTGATCATTCATTAGAGACAACATCTCCGGGCAACAATTTGTTTTGACCAAAACTATGTCAATTACATCGTCACGACAAATACAGCACAAGATTATACCGCACAGATCATTGTGCGGCTGAATCTGGACCATTCACATAATGTATTTTTATAAAATAAATCAAATGTTCGGAAAACATTCTCATAACATGATTTTTATGAAGAAATTTCTTGGAGAAAGTCTAGGACTCGGGAATGCTGTGCAATTTAATCTAAGGTTTTGTGGTCAAAACTTCCAAGAAAGGCAAAGAAAGAGACATAGAAAGAAACCCAAAAACAAGTAAATATTATAGTGAATATCCTTCCATTGTGGTTGAATCAAACACATGCCGGATACAGACATTCTGAAAGGGATTTGAGTTCAGTGGTATTTTTACTCTTTAACACCACAGAAGCTTGTTGTGGACAGCAATGAGTGCCGTCCAAGCCTCAAAGCTTAAGCTCTTGAGTTACTCATATTCACATAAACTTTCTAACATAGACTAAGTTCCCTCTGATTTTCAATGCACGTAAATGTCTTGATGCTTTAATTATGCCCTGAAATGAATAAGTTGCATTGCTATTTTGGACCACAACTCATTATTAAAGCCAGTCATGTGAAAGTAGTTGCTGTGCTCAATGGTTTTCAATTCAATGCTATCCATACATGCTCATGTTATTTGAAAGCCTTGGATGTACGACCAGTACGTGATACTGTGGATGAAACATGCTTTATTCTGTCCATTATGTAATAATTACATGTATCAAACCGAGTTCAAAACAAAGTAAACTTGAAAAATGTCATTTACGAGTGTTTCAAAGCAGTATTTCTTCCAAATCAGTGTAAATGTCTGGTTCTTTTAGTTGGTTATTTAACTCCAGTTTACTGTTACTAAGCCTGTAGGGTTTTTATGATACATTGAGTTGTGTTTTACTGCAGCTGCACAGGTTTTTACCCCAGGTTTCACAACCATCATTTAACCTTTGACCCCACTGACAAAAATAGGCAGACTTGTCACATCTTGCCGAAAGTTTATTTCAAACTGAAGAATGTGAGCTTGTTTAAGTAAACCAAGTCAAGAGTACCCTGGTGAAAAAGAAATACAGAGTACATATTATGGAAATATTGTATTATGTATTTAGTGAGTGATGATTGCCACATCACTCACTAAATACACTGTGAAAATGTTATCAGAATTCCTAAAACAGGACAAACCCTGCTAAATATGGCCACACAAAGACACTATATCTGGTTTTAGGATGTTGAAATGACTGCAAATAATACACTGTAAAAAATATATATTTATTATTTGTAATCAAAACATTTTTTCTTTTGTCAAACCAACTTAAATAATTTATGTAGATCAGATAACATAACATTTTGAGTTTCTGATGATTAACTCAATCTCCTTCATTGTATTGACTCAATTTTTCCATTTCAATGAACTTAATTTTAGGGGAACCAGGTTACTTATTTTTTTTTTTAAGTTAAACCAAAAGTATTTTGGTTTTGTAATCAACTGTCATTATCAATGGCTACCATCAACTATTTGATTCCCAACATTCTACAAAATATTTTATTTTGTGTTCAACAAAAGAAAGAAACTCTTACAGGTTTGGAACACCTTGAGGCTGAGTAAATGATAACATCATTTTGGGGTGAACTAACCCTTTAAAGGAGTAGTTCACTTTAAAAAATACTTTTCGTCCAAGATGTCCATGTCATTCTTTCTTCAGTCAAAAAGAAATTAAGGTTTTTGATGAAAACATTCCAGGATTTTTCTCCATATTATGCACTATAATGGGTACCAAACGGTTCAAGGTCCAAAAGACAATTTCAGTGCAAACTGCAAACTGTTCAAAGGGCTTTAAATGATTCCAGACGATGAATCTTATCAAGCAAAATGATCACTCATTTAAAAAAAACAACAATAAAGTTTAAGTTTTATAAGCTCAAATGTTCGCCTTGCTCTGTTCTGTGATGCGCGTTCGTGACTCCTGTTCAAACTCATTTATCAAAATGAACGCATCTTTTTTCATGTCATTTGGTTCATTCAATGAATAAAATGAACAAATTGACACAAATTGAAGATTTGTTCATTTTGATGAACGAGTTCGAACACGAGAGTCACAAACGTTGACATGGCGGTGAGTAAATTATCAGCAAAAGTATTTTTTTTTAAAGTGAACTACTGCTTTAACGGAAATGAAAAGGGAAAAACAGGATTGAACGTGACAGTTGATTACAAAACCACCACTGCTATTGTTTGCAGTCATTTCAACATCTATGTTTGGGTGAACTATTCCTTTAAGCTGCTAACCAACTTGATTTTGTGAGTTGTGTCTTGAGCAGTCTAATTTGTTTGACAGGATGGCAGGCAAAGACGCCACCTGGATTACCGCTGACGTAAACGACTGACTGAGACAACAGAAGAAGAGCATCAGCATTTTAGTCGACGGAAGGTACTGCGAAGATCATCACAATTCAGTATGAAAACTGAATTACATCAGAAGGGCATGGGTAATGATTCAGACACATTGACTTTATTAGTGAAATTAGAAAATTAGTATAGAGTCTCTGGAATCTGTCGTATCAAGTATGTGCCCTGAAATTACCATATTGTTTTAGATTTCTAGGTTGAGTCTGGTGACTCAACTTTAATTTTTTTTTTTAATTTAGCAAAACTTGATTTAAAAGACGTTACAAATCAAACACAGTCACCTTATTGTGTGTGTTTTACTTTAACAAGCTCCTAATGACAAAGCGCAGTTCTGTCTATGCTAATGGACATGGTGTGATTCTGATAGAGAACAGACGCAGACGTTTTCTGAAAACAGACCCTACCTGGTGTTATATAAGGACACTCAAATTAGTTTTTGCTCCCAAAAATAAAAATCCTTACTGGCATGTTGGTTACCAAGCCTGGACGACTTAATAAGCAAAGTTATAAGCTGCTTTATCTAAAGCTGGTTCGTCACAATCATTTCCCTGAATGGAACTTAGCAGCATAATGATTCTTCGAAATATCAACTTTTGTGTTCCTCAGGGAAAAGTTTTGGAACATGAGGATGAGTAAATGATGACAGAACCTTCATTTTCATCAAACTAGTCATCACATGAACGTCAGCTAGATTCAACTCTAACATTGTTAATTAACTTGAGTGCAGGAAATGGTTATCCATTTGCAATGCAAACTACAGCAAACACAGTTGGAGCTAATAATGCTGCTTGGACGAGCAGTATGATGCAGCAATCTCCCATACTGCTTTAATGATTCACTCACCTTACCTTCTGCATTAGGATAAACGCATCATGAGTACTTTACAGCAATCTCACCGTAACACACAAGCTCTCCTCTGACACATGCAGCCACTGTGCCGCTATCACTGAAATATAATCCAGTCAATACAATCTACTGTCTGTGGCCTTGAGAATTGCAGACGCTTACATCAGACAACTTTCAAGCCTGGTCATACGGCCTCCTATTTGCTAAAGAATATGTGAATATTTAAAACAATCCAATTAAAATCACCAAGGTAGAAATGGCAAAATAGCACAGAGTTGAAGTTTGCTCTTAGAGTGTTTGAGTCTATTAAGATGAAGCAGGGTATTATAGCAAACGCGAGTGTGCTTCTTCAACGCAGAATTCAAACACGAGTGTGCTTTTTACAGTGACAAACTCTTTACCTTGACGTTCACAGGTAAGCAAA
This sequence comes from Cyprinella venusta, assembly GCA_038021265.1. Classification (NCBI taxonomy): domain Eukaryota; kingdom Metazoa; phylum Chordata; class Actinopteri; order Cypriniformes; family Leuciscidae; genus Cyprinella; species Cyprinella venusta. The sequence goes on from CM075878.1 coordinate 5,451,896, forward strand.
CTAAGCGCTGGCTAGGCTAGAGAAAACGGCAGACTTCAGCACAATGACTTACTTCATTAACAGAACTAGCAAAACTGATGACATAGTGTCTTAGCATCAAGTGAAAAAGCTGTGGTCCGTTCAATTTTGAGGACTCACAATAGTGTTGATTGATGAAGATGTTGGGTCACAATACATTACCATGTTCGGTAACGCTTAAGAGGAATACAGAGTAACTTTCGGTAATTATAGTGAACCTATAACGTACTTACAATAGTATAAGGGAACAATATGTAAGGTTTGGGGAAGAAAGGGGTAACAACCAGGAGAATTATTAAAAAAAAATTATAAAAAAAATTATTTATATATTAATTAAATTATATTATCTAGTTTCTGAGCAAGTCAGACAGTTAAGGTTTTCAGTGTAAAAAATATTTTCAATCCAGCTCCCGTATTTTTTATTTGTTGGGAGAAAAGCGAAAAAGTATATGTCAAGAAGGGTTTTGGAGTTTTTCTCCTTGCTTCTAATATGCTTAATCGATTTGTATGTAATGGAGGAAATGGCTGCACCAGGCCACATTACCTTCAGACACAATGGCTTTATATTGGGCCCTTTTCTATTCTGCCTGCTAGATGTGAGCTAAAAACACAACCCCCTGTCAAAACCCATTTACATTTATTCATTTAGCTGACGCTTTTATCCGAAGCGACTTACAATTGTTATATATGTCAGAGGTCACATGCTTCTGGAGCAACTAGGGGTTAAGTGTCTTGCTCAGGGACACTTTGTTGTCTAACAGTGGATTCGAACCCAGATATCTCACACCAAAGGCATGTGTCTTATCCACTGCACCGTCACCACCCCCTAATTGTAAAATTTTGGTTCAGAAAACAGGTTGACATTGGCAGGGTTTCTTGACAAAGCGTTTGGCGGGATATTTCATTTAAAGGAAATTCTATGTGGAACACTGGCCAGTCTGAGAACAAATCCAAATCACTGGTGTATGGGGATTAATAAGAGTCTTATTAAAATAAACATTCAAAATGTTACCAATTTTTATTCTCTGAGTGTAAGAATTTCTGTCCACTGACACAGATTATCCTGCTGCTTTAACTCTCTTTGGCACTGGGCTCGATTGAAGCACTTTTAACAGAAACTTCAAAGGAGGAAGGATGTGCACGCTCACTACGCTAGTCACAGAATTCAAAGGGATTAGTTGGAGCGCTGCTCGTGGGATAATGAAAAATTGAATATCTTGGCCACCACAGCCTGTCACAATGGAATTATTAACTACTTCACCCAATCTCTGAAACGAGTTCTAGAGTGCAGCTTCTCGCCATGTTTTGTCCTAAACAGGTGGGAAGTTTGAAAGTAAATAGCGAATATAAATCTACTGGGATTTTTCAAGAATCCCCCCCTCAAAATATAGAGCTACAGTTGTACTAAGTTCAGGTCAAAATTATTGAACATAACATGTAAAAACGGTGCAAATCAGGGTAACAGATGTCACACAGATGCAAAAATGTGAGATGGAGGGCAGTGGAAAGGAAAAGAAAATGCAAGGTAGGGATGCACGATATATCGGACAGCATATCGGTATCGGCCGATATATGTTCATTTTTAATGTTATCATTATCGGCCTGGTAAGAAAATGTGGCCGATATTATTAAAGCTGATAAATAATGTATTATTCCCTTCAGCTGAGACACTTGTTGAGCACCGTTTATGTTTTTGAACTTCTTGAAATATGATTAAAATCTTTTCAAAAAATGAAAATACGGTTCGGTAAAACATGTGCAGCGCAAATCTGTCATATCGGTATACAACACTATAACATAGACATGGATTTAATTGTGAGACTTCTGTTTTTGTAATCAGGCTCTCAAAATAAATATGAAAATATTTTTATTTAGATAAATATTTAGATAAAAATTTGGATTTAAGTTTATCGGCCGATATATCGGTTATCGGCTTTGAAATATAAAGAATTATCGGTTATCGGTATCGGCCAAAATTTTCATATCGGTGCATCCCTAATGCAAGGTCTTGAGGTTTTATATTTATTCCTGTAGTCAAGGCTCAATTTTTAGCAGCCATTACTCTATTCTTCAGTGACACATTATCCGACCTTCAGAAATCATTCCAATATGCTGTTTTGATGCTCAAGTAACATGTATTATTATTATCAATAACTTATGTTTTATAATTAAAAAAAGTTTTAGATAGCAAGTTCAAAAGGACAACATTTATTTGAAATATAAAAATTCTTTACAATCACATCTAATAAGTTTAATTCATCCTTGCTGAATCAAAGTATTAATTTAAAAAATAAAAATAAATAAGATCGTCTAAAAGATGGTGTATTTGTAAAACTTTCCACTGGCTTGTGTGAAATTGTTCTTGCAAGTATCACTTGCTCTTCATTTTGCTGAAGTAATGAAATAGCACAGCAGGTGAATGGTATTGCGTCAAACATAATTTTAAATGCACATCACGACTTAAGAAAGAGGATTTGGCAGAGATAGAGGAAACCAGCAATGGTTGTCTGTCAAAATATTCACAAGATTTAATTCTTGTCAAGAACTATAATGGTTAATAATTATTTTTGTTTTAGTCCATTATTATATAGTTTGACTGATTCGGGGAAGAAGTAATTTAGGATATCTGAATGAATGGGCGGCTTTAAGTTTGAATACTTTAGCAATCGTCATTATTTTGTTATATTTAGTGTCTAATCCAGTTCAAATGGAACTGAAATATAATGTGGAAAATCAAGCAACATTTTGTTTGTATTACAAAGGCCTTAGAGACTGATTTTTGCTAAGGAAAACCAGTCTTATTGTGAGCTGATAAATCTACATGGGAACCATCAACTGTGGATCTTAATAACTCACTCAGAAAGATAATCAATGTTATGCCCCATTACTCACCATGCTTTGATGCCATTCTACAGTGCATTTGGCACTCTGGGATCACTGCTGATGACAGGGAGTATTTCAGTATGTTTATTTGTGTTTATACGTACACTTATAATCTCGGACTCCCATGCAGGCATTCACATTGAAACATTAGAAATGATAGCCGTTATATACTGTAACTCATTTTTGACTTTACCTTTGATATTAGTTTTACAGTGCAAGTTATAGATATGTTTGTGTGTTTATGCATTTTAAGCTTTAATTTAAGCTGTTAGTGCCCATTTTCTGCTATAAATTCAAGGCAGCATGCTTGCAAATTCACAAAAAAAAAGATAGTCACACATCTTATGACTCGTCCTGCATATTGTGTAAGCGTCGCAAGTTATTAAAGGAGTATGACGCAAACTCTTTTCAAACTTGTTTTGACTGCTAAAATGAGATTAAAAATGAGGTTGTGTGTGGAAAATCCCACACTGGGTCCTGATGAAAGTTTAGTTTGGACCACACACACAGAGTTTCTACTAAACAACAGGATGACATCACTGCAAAGAGGATTTCACTCAAAACAAAAGCCCTTCCCTTTTCTTCTTCAACTGTAATTCAGTTAGGGACTGAGATACTTTCTTCCCTCTTTAGAGGTTACTAAAGGTCAGCACGTGGTTCATCTTGTTCAGTTTTCTGATGTGATAGGGACAGTGAAACATAGTGAACAAGGACACAAAGTCTCAAAAACAAAGTTTCTCACCCTCTTCTCCTTTTTTCCTTCAGTGTCACAATATGCATGACCAGTATGTAGAAGTGATCCAAGATGTCCATGTCTTTCTTTCTTCAGTCAGAAAGAAATTAAGGTTTTTGATGAAAACATTCCAGGATTTTCTCCATATAATGGACTTCATTGGGAACCAAACGGTTAAGTGTCCAAATGAGAGTTTCAGTGCAGCTTCAAAGGGCTTTAAATGACTTCAGACGATGAATAAGTGTCCTATCTAGTGAAACAATCGGTCATTTCAAAAATTAATAAAATAGTTTAAGTTTTATAAGCAGGAATGCTCGCCTTGCTCTGTTCTGTGATGAGCGTTCGTGACTCTCCTGTTCGAACTCTTTCATCAAAATGAACAAATCTTTTTTCAAGTCATGAATCGAAAGGTCCTAGACAAGACCCTTATTCATGGTCTGGTGTCGTTTGAAGCCCTTTGAAGCTGCACTGAAACTCTCATTTGGACCTTGAACCATTTGGTTCCCATTGAAGTCCATTACCATTATATGGAGAAAATCCTGGAATTATTTCATCAAAAACCAAAAACTACTTCTTTAACTCAATCCACTTGTAATCACATCATTCTCTATAGGGCACAGTTGATTGATTTATGTTGAATAAGTATCCAATGAGCTTGTTGCTCAACCAAGTCCCATATTTGCTCTACAACAGCAGCAGCAATAACCAACAACAGCAGTAGCGAAATAGATTCATTACACAAAGACCAAACATATCAACATCGTCATCATATCCATTACCATAGCAAACACTTCGAGAGTTGACTGGATGTCAACTACCAGTCATCAGAGTATTGCCAGAGTAGTATTGCCTATTAGTAGACTGTCTTCTTAATAATATTTCGTTTAAAGAACCTTTAAAGAAAGTTCTGAAAATTTGGACAAAGTATTTGTGATTGCTTCTCTAATGTTCCATGCTGCACAACAGCACTGACAGGGGTATTATCACAAGAGAGGTCTATAGCTAGGCCCTGCTTCCTCTTTTGGACCCTCCCCCATTCCCACTTGAACTGCAGCCTGGTTCACTGGGTTAACCGACCTGTCAGAGTTATGTCCAGTGTTAATCATCATTCACGTGACCATGGAGAGAGATCTAACATATTGGATTTCTCACCATGAGATCTGCTTCCCAAGCACAATGCTTGATTCCTGCAGCTCAGGCACTGATGGGATGAGGAGGACTTATTCTCCATAAGCCAACATCCATCTCTCAATCTCTACCATCACTAATGGTTTAAGGACTTTGCGAGTCTTCCTTTACTCAACTGTTAAACAATTTGTTGCGCACAAGAACGAGCTCAGCTACAAGAACACTTATTTTTCTCTAAATATTTAAACTGATACAGATCGTTGAACACCACCAACCCCTCTGTTGTGCATTCTGGCCAGTCATGCATGAGGAGAGAGAATGGTATGCTGGAATGCATTCAGATTCAGCTCTTCTGAATAAACGGCTCGATGAATGAGTAAAGCTATGCATGAAGAAAATCCAAGGAAAAGTGTCTAAACAGCGTGGCATTCAAAAGTTCATTTTTACATGTGCTTTAAATGAGGTCATACATAACATTTTGTCATCACATTCATTAATGTTCATCAGTTTTACTCATTATAATGACATAGGGGAAGTTGTGGCCTAATGGTTAGAGACTCAGACTGGTTATTTGAAGGTTGCGGGTTTGATGCTCAATACAGACAGGAAACAACTGAATTGCCCTTGAGCAAGACATCTAAAACTGAATTGCTCCACAGGTGCCACAGTGAATGGCTGCCCACTTCTATGGCCTTCATGTCACTTCAGTGCTAATACAATGTTGTGAATACTTTATGCTTTACTTATTGTCCATGTTTAAGGCATTGTTACAATGGGACTTACAGTACACATTCTGACTAGTAACGTATATGTCAATGTTATTTGCGCATTTTTGTCATTTTGTTTAGTTTCAGTTGCAATACCTTTATGTTGTGAATGTATCCGATTAATCTCATAATTTAGGTTTACATGGTGCATTTGGGTGAGTTAATGAACCTGCTAGCAAAGGCTTCGGTTTACCCGTGTTCATTCAGGTATCATACAGGACAATCCTCGACAATATCGATCATAGATTTTTGTCAACAGATTATGAGTACAGTATATGTCTACAATATTTAATTTAATTTATCACCATGATGGGCATCATCTTCTATGTTTTCTTTGAGATAAAAAAGATTTTGTTTTGCAAACATTATCTTCAGTGTTTTTTATTGGCAAACAAAATGGTTATGACTAGGGATGAACGATATATCGGCCACCATATCGGTATCGGCCGATGCATGTTAATTTTTGGTGTTATTGTTATCGGCCTGATAAGAAAATTAGGCTGATATATTAAAGCTGATAAATAGTGCATTATTTCCCTCAGGTGAGACTCTTCAGATGTGCACTGTTCAACATGATGGTTTGGAATTGCTTAAAATATGATTGGAGAAAAAAGGAAAATACAGTTTAGTGTGGCACACGTCTGTCAAATAGTCCATGTAAAATATATGATGTGATTGGGATAAGGATTTTAATAGTGAACCTTTTGATTTTTGTAATCAGGCCCTCAAAAATGAAATAAAAATTTGATTTATCGGTCAATATATCGGTTGTCGGCTTTCAAGTATAAAGAATTATCGGTTATCGTATCGGCCAAAATGTTAATATCGGTGCATACCTAGTTATGACCCTTCTGAAGCAGAAGTTGGGTAAACTTCAATAGTGGTAAACACGAGACAACAGCAAATACAATTTTGCTATTACCATTTGCTCCAATAGCCAAAGAAAAAGAAAAATCCATGATGGTTTTTCCACGACTTTCCAAAAGAGCGAAAATATAGATATAGAGATAGGCTATAGAGATTGATAACAGCAGTCACGAGAGAAAGATGCAAATCAGACTTCCAAAGATCTGTGATTCTGATAACTATGGAAACCCATAATCAAAGTATGTGAAAAGGGTCCATTGAAGTATTTTTTCGAAACACGCTGAGAAAGGGCGGCATTATAGTATTTGGGCATGCTTCTTGCACACACAAATGACATTATTGCTAATAGGCTAATTTCCTCATTCCATGAAGGAGTCTTTGCGTCACATGAAAAGTGAAGCGCCTCACAAAGCAAGAAAGGTTGGTGAAATGTTCCACTTAAGGACAGGAATCTTGTTTTTTTTATTGAGGCACAACCAAGACAAGAATGAAATGGACGTATTTGACAGGAGATTTGTTTATATCTGTAAACAGCAGCTCTTTTTAACGTGCACTTTTGATTTCATTTTCTGTTTCAGCAATGAGGCATTCCCCTGTAATTTTAAATGACAGAGAACTGACTGTCTGCCGTAAACATTCAAAGTCACACAACCGAGCTGATGCACATTAGTACGCACTAGAAAATGACAGGTCGCACACAACAGAAAGTCTGAACGCTTAATAACAGAGCCGTGGTTGCACGGAATTTGAGGAAAACAAGCCATGATGGAAGTATGATAGGTTTAGGCTACAGCATTTTCCATTTCAGTAACACTCCCAAACCTTCCCAGCCATTGAACCAACAAACTGGAACACAGGAAGGAGACACCTGGATCTCTTTCCCACCCATTCAGACAAAAGCACAACATTTCTCAGGATTCCCACACTAACAGAGGTAACTGTTTTTTGATGTTTCATATGATGTTTCGCATGTTACATGATGGACTTACTATAGTAATAACACTAAATAATGCATAATTACAAGTAACTAGCCAGACCGATATATCGGACGGCCGATATTATCGACCGATATTAGGCATTTTCCAAAGTATCGGTATCGGCAGTTATAATGGCCGATAAATGAATATTTAAAAATAAAATAAAAAAGGACGAAACATGCTTCAATCATCTCTCCTTGGCCTGTTATATTGAAAATGTATGTTTTACAATTTGCAGTATGACGTTATCTATTGCTAAATTTTGGCTCATCATAGACTAGCTAACCACAAAGCTAGCTAATGCCACTATCATCAGTGGAAGACCGCTAACGTTAACATTAATGAGCTTAGAAACCACAATGAACTTTTTCTGCCAAAATAAAGTAATTATTACTGTATTTATAACTAGCATATCTCTAGTTACAGTCCCTGCATTGTAAAATGTAAGTTATACTTGCGAGAAGTGAACATTTAGACATAGAGAAAAAGTATCAAACGTATCTTGTGCAGAAAATTTAGCTTTTCTTTTACACGTGTGTGAAATCCAACAATATTTTATAAAAAAAATATTGGCCGATATATTGGAATATCGGATTTTAAAACCCAAAAATATTTGTATCGGTAACGGCCTTCAAAATCCTTTATCGGTCGGGCTCTACAAGTAACTAACCCTAATCCAAAACCAAACACTGACCCTAACGTACATGTAGTTAATTAATATTTCTTAGTACTTATTCGTGTAATTACACTTTAACAACGTCACTTTAAAATAGAGTGTAGCCATAACAGAAAGCTACCAAAAAGTAGAGTGGTACTTTGTTGGAAATGTGTAGACACTAGAAATGAATTATAAAAATTATAATTATTTTGTTTATTTTTTAATAATGCTATTTATAATATTATTATTCATTATTTTTAAAGAGATTGATAGATGCCCAAATACAGTAAGCCTACTTCAAGTTTTTTTTTTCATGGATGATGATACTTCCATGGTTTGCTAAACATGCACCAAGATAAAGGGAATATTTTCAAGTATACTTTTAAATGCCATGTATATAGCAATCATTCCATTCTATATCAAAGTACCATGCTATTACCATCTGATACCTTTATGGTGCCTTCAGAGTATTATATCACATTAGTAATCAATAACAGTTTTTCAGGGACAGATATGCAGTATATAAACACACACATTTACTGAAATAAATGTACAGACAAATGTGGCATCCCACATTAAATAAACATACTCATCAAATACAATCTAAATAAATAAAGCACTACCAGACAACTTAGTCTAAGCATCACAGCTGGGCAAAACACTTTATCAATTGCAGTATACAGCTTTCCTACCTGTTTTGTATTTATCCACATGTCTAAAGTGCCAGATTGACTTGACTCTGCTAGTGTGGTGACTGCTGGTAAGGTTGGCCTTGGTATTCTTCTTGCTATTGGAGTTCCCCATGGCATTGATCTCAGACCCCACCAGCTCTATACTCCCCAAACCCCGTGAACATCCATATGCTTCCTTGCTCTCTCCCTCCTTCTCCCAATGCCTGTATATTCCTCTTCCCGCTTAGCGCTCCAATTGCCGCTTCAGGGACAGATATGTCCCACTCTCTGCTGTGCTTGTGATCCCGTGTGTGTGTGCAGAGCGTGTGTGTACGAGACCCTCCCTCCTCGCCTCTGTTTTTCAGACCACACCGCTTTCAGCGATGATCAGTCACAGCTCACTCCAGCCACTTGGAATGTGAGAAAGGAGGGATATGTGCTTGCTTTAGCCACTCATGCTTGTATACACACCCAAGCACACATTAAAGGACTCACACATTTGTAACGGATGCAGGATTCACACGTTTGAGAATATCCTCTGTTGTCTATCGTTCTTTCCTAGGTCTGCTTTATAGATCTCACCTTAGTTCATACTTCTTATTGCACAGATGCCTGCTTTTATTTCCTTTGCCATCATCCCATAAAACCCACTGACTCCATCCAAGAAATGTTTTCCTAATCCGTTGGTGGGTGAATCTTATGAAAGCTGTTAAGAATAAATTGTCTGCAGAAAAATTGTAAAAAAAAAAAAATGTTTTGCAGGAAAGGAAATTATGCTTATTCTTTTATGATATTTTAGATTTAGATGTTGGCATTGTGCCATTATTTTAATTACAAAGTAGCACATTTACACCATGCTGCCAATGGCCAAAATAAAATATTTGAAATGGGATGCTTCTGTATTGAGTTTATTTTTGGTATTTACTTGTCTTCAGTATATGGGGAGATTTAGCTGTTTAAATAGTATTACACTTTACTTTAGGTCCTATTCGCTCTTTGTGTGTGAACACAGCAGCGATTGAATGCTGGCAAAGATAGTCATGCAGTGTGAAAAGCACAGCGACCCGACTACTTTGAAAATTGTGCAGTCTCAACTCGGCATTACTTTCACTTTGATTTGCGATAGTTTGCGAGTTGGTTTGGTGAAAAGATGATCAGCTGCTCAGCTATGGTAATCTGACTATGACATGACATAGCCTATAACACTCTCTCACACGTTTATTTTTTAGCATTTTTGGGAGGATTAAAATTTACATATGTGGTTTCAACAAACAGATGTATTTAGCCTACACTTGTCCAGTTTCGTTTGGAATTCGGTCAAGAATTTCTCCTGATGTGGTTTGAGCGATCGGTTACAAATCCGTCTCGAATGCATTTCGGAGGGCATTTACACCTGGTCTTCTCAAGATCTGATAGCTATCCGATCACAGAAAACGCATGAAGTGGCCAGCTGTAAACTGCCCCTTAGAGATCTTATATTCCACATACACTCAAAGGATTTTTAGGAAATCGACCAATCACATGGCAGTTGCTTCAATGCATTTAGGGGTGTGGTCCTGGTCAAGACAATCTCCTGAACTCCAAATTGAATGTCAGAATGGGAAAGAAAGGTGATTGAAGCAATTTTGAGTCTGGCATGGTTGTTGGTGCCAGACGAGCCGGTCTGAGTATTTTTATTTGACTGAAATAACCACTCGTTACAACCGAGGTATGCAGCAAAGCATTTGTGAAGCCACAACACCTTGAGGCGGATGGGCTACAACAGCAGAAGACCCCACCGGGTACCAATCATCTCCACTACAAATAGGAAAAAGAAACTACAATTGCAAGAGCACAGCAAAATTTGATTGTTGAAGACTGAAAAAAAATGTTGCCTGATCTGATAAGTCTCGATTTCTGTTGAGACATTCAGATGGTAGAGTCAGAATTTGGCGTAACCAGAATGAGAACATGGACCCATTATGCCTTGTTGCCACCGTGCAGGCTGCTGGTGGTGGTGTAATGGTGTGGGGGATGTTTTCTTGGCACACTTTAGTCCCCTTAGTGCCAATTGGGCATCGTTTAAATACCATGTCCATCCCTTTATGGCCACCATGTACCCATCCTCTGATAGTTACTTCCAGCAGGATAATGCACCATGTTACAAAGCTCGAATCATTTCAAATTGGTTTCTTGAACATGACAATGAGTTCACTGTACTAAAATGGCCCCCACAGTGACCAGATCTCAACCCAATAGAGCATCTTTGGGATGTGGTGGAACGGGAGCTTCGTGCCCTGGATGTTCATCCCAAAAATCTCCATCAACTGCAAGATGCTATCCCATCAATATGGGCCAACATTTCTTAAGAATGCTTTCAGCACCTTGATGAATCAATGCCACAGCAGTTCTGAAGGTGAAAGGGGGTCACACACAGTATTATTATGGTGTTCCTAATAATCCTATAGGTGAGTGTATATGGAAACATAGAGATTATATCTTTACTGCTGTGCGCACCAAGTTTACACCAGACAAAAACAACTTCTGATTCAACTGCTGCACCCTCATCCCATTTCAACCATGGATATGCCTTTCACCAGCATCCCTTTCTCTGTCCTATTTCTGGTGCAGTCCTCTTGTGTCACACTCTTCTTGTGTTTCCAACTTTCTCTCCCCCCAGCTTACTGTCTTTCACTACCAGGTTTCTCTCGTACCAGGTAACATAATATTTAATTCGACTCTAATCTATACCAAGAAGTGCATTAACGGTGGACAAGATAAGGCCCATTTCTACTGCTCTAATTCTAACGGTACATTTCAAAATAAAAGTTTAGAAGGAAACTTTTATTTTATTTTCTGCACTACGTAATGATCTGGAAGAAAAGGAATGCCCAATGGAGATTTTAGGAGGGGAACACAGTGCCTCTGGAATGTTCTTGACCTTTTCCAGGTACCAGTTGGGCCTCCCCTTCCCTTGTTTCCTCCCCTCCATCCTCCTCTCACTGTATTCAAGAGTCCTAGTTTTACAAATACCGAAAGCTTTACAAATCATTGTTAATCAAAAACAGACAGAAAACACAGGAGGCCCCAGCATAAGCAGATGCTAACATAATGGAATCCTGGGAATTACGTTATCCTCTTGTAACTTGGACGGGGAACGCTTGAATCATGCAGAAGAAAAGGGTTGTAGCAAAAACTATGACGACTATTTCAATCTGCAGTATCATACCAGATTCATGGTCTATGCATTGCATTTCAAACTGATCTTTGCATACATTTCTCTCCACTTTGAAACATTATCCATATTACAAAGATGCCACCACAACTGGTTCTACCGAACAATCATTCCACTTAGAAGATCCCCATATATCAAGACAAAGTTATTCAACATCACTCTTACATTCTTAGAAAAAAAGGTACAAAAGCTGTCACTGGGGCTCTACCTTTTCAAAAGGTACACTTTTGTACCCAAAGGCTGCATATTGGTACCTTAGTGGTACATATTAGCACCTGAAATGTACATATTAGCACCTAAAATGTACACATGACATTACCACCTCAAATGGGCATATTAGCTCATGAAATGGACAAGTTAGCACCTAAAATGTCCATATTGCCACCTAAAATGTCCATATTATGACCTAAAATTGACATATTAGCTCCTGAAATGGACATATCAGCTCCTGAAATCATATTAACACTTAAAATGTACATGTTAATGCCTAAAATGTACATATTGGGACCTAACATTTACATTTTAGCACCTAAAATGGACAAAAATTTACCCTTTGAAAAGGTACAGCCCCAGTGACAGCTTTTGTACCTTTTTTTCTGAGAGTGTATGATGTCTGGCCATAGACCAGCTCCAGGATTAAAAACATATTCCTTTCCAGATTTGACTAAGACAAGTAGGTCTCCATTATACATCAGTTTACAGACACTTAGACGTAGTAATCTGAATACCACAAGAAGCTTTCAGAGGGCATCATCACAGACTAATGGATAGTAATGCCTTATAAATCAATGCCGCCCTTATTCGGCTCCGCATTAGGCTCTTTGTACAGACTCCATCATTCTTCCAAGCGATCCAGCTCATCTGAATTCAGGTGCTTCTTCCCTCTCTATGTGAATGTGCTCTGGGATACGCTATGATATTTGTGAGGGTTGAGATCTGAAGAGAGGAATTTCAACTGACAGTCAGAAATATAACGCCCTGAAGGTGTGGTGATATTTCCAGCTTCCTTCCTGCCGCCTGCTTCGTTCATCATTGCTCGAAGTGACAAAAGTGTGTCAGTTGTTTTCATGCCAAACTTCGGTTCTTCATAAGAGAAACTTTCTCTCAGCTAGAAAATTGCTTTTCTCTGTTTCGTTTTTCACACTGCGATTGTGAATATACAAGATTACTGAATGAACTGCTTTATTTAGACATTTGCCAAACCGAAGCTGTATTAAAATACATATTAGAACTTGATATTTTGGTAATACTTTATGATTAGGTTCAATTTTCATTAGGTTTAACATGAACTAAAAATAAACAAACACTTCTAAAGCATTTATTAATCTTAGGTATTCACCATTAACAAACTAAACGTTGAATCTGTTGTGATTTTTTAATGGATCTGAGCTAATATGAATAAACACTGAACAGTTGTTTGTTTATTAACTAACCTTAACAAAGATTAATATGTATAACTGCTCATTGATGTTGCTTAATGCATTAACTAACGTGACCTTATTGAAATTCATAAATAAAGTCTGATTTATACTGAGTGACAAAATATTAAGTGTGGTGTTTTGGCTTTGATATTCTCAGTGTCAGCCATAAACAAAATATTAAAATGTGATACTAGTACATTTTCTGCCCACTTTTAGAGTAATGTTAGCCTAGACATTTCTAATTTCAGTGCATTTCAAATTATATATAATTCTAAAGCAGTTTTATAGCTTTTAATATTTGTCAGTCCTAAAAATACATTTTGTTTTGTTTTACGCCCCCTTGTGGCCACGTGAAATAAAAGACCGGTCCGCCAGCTACTGTGTGTAACATGCACACAGTGCACAGCATCCACAGAATAACAATTATGTACTATTTACACGTCGGGACTTATGTCTTTTATAGCAGAACAATGACATTTCTTTCAGATCTTGCCAATAGGTATCATTCATTAATATCTGAATGCTGTGATTGAGCAGTAAGGATCAAATATTCCCTTGAGGGTACAGTATGTTTACACATTTTAGCATGGCTTCTGATACCTTGAATTCACCACCAGCAGTAAAGACTATTCAAATTAGTTAGCAGTGTTCATGGCTCCTGTTGTCAAGGTGAACTTTCTTTTTCGTGCACCTCTAGAAATATAACCACCATCTGTGCATGACTAAGCATGGGTATATGTGTGAGATCCCTTTCATATTGTGTAGATAGAAGCGTGTTCAGATACCTCTTAGAGCTTTACCTCATGCGTCTGACACTGAATTGCTTCCAGGCAGAATCTGAGAGGATTTTAAATATGTACTTTGTATGAAATACTGCTAAGCCTGATGTTGCACATTAAAGTAGAGAATTGCACAAATATGGTGACCAGACATCCCTGTTTAAGGCCCATACGAGCGAGCGATATACAGATAACTATAACAATAACATTCTGTTTATTACAAAAGAGAGCCACAGTTATGCCATTTTCCACTTTAAATGCTTGAGCTTGTTAATGTTGTGCGGATTCTGATTGGCTGTCAATGTTTTAATCTTTCATTAGTTAAAAATTTGAATTAGAACGATTAATAAATTGCAATATTGTTAGCACTCTTGGTCTGAACGGGCCTTTAGCTGGGACGGTCCCATTTTCACAAGGTGTCATGGTGTCCAAAAAAAAATCTCTCATTTTGAACAGGTAAATCGTACAATACAAATCACATAGATGCACTGTAAAATGTGGAATTCTCTTCTATTTGTTAAGTTGAGCTATTATGCATATTTTATGCTAAAACAATTTGATGAAATATGTCCAGGAAAAAAAGGAACAAGCCTTCTGCTGAATTTCAGGGAAAGTCTCATTATTATACAAACACATTAACTGTAAAAAATTGTACTTTTAAAAAAAACGCAATTGCCAATTGAACTGCCAAAAAAGCAGTTATGATATTTATGACCATATAGTAACTATAGCATATATACTCACAAATCTTAAGGGGTAGATAACTTCTAAAGATGTCACTCAAAGATATGACTATGATTCAAACGTACCCAAAATTGGTTCATGCATATTAGACCCCTGAACAGTAACTCAAACCTGCTGCCCTTGCTATTCTTTATGGCGGCAAAAAGCAAAACATAGTGAGAAAATTTTGCTAAAGTTAATAGTTTTCTCTTGCATAAATCTGCAATTGTTCTGGATTTGCTGGAATATTGCCATCCTGGAATGAGGGGTGAAATCCAAGCGGCACCAAACTGAATTCCATCCACCTGCATTCCAGATCCAACACTTGGCAGACACACGAACAGTTTATTTGGTGCCAGCCTACAAACGTAATTCACCTGCTCTCAGAAGGAACTGCTTGTCCTTTCCAGACTATTTTTTTAACATTGTTTCCTGCATTTTTAATTGTTCAAGGCCATTGCAAAGCAAATCTTCGAAGTTGCACACCCTGGATCATAGTGTGTGTGTGTGTTCTTTGTTCACTGCCTTCATTCCTAGCATGCCTGCTCACAGTGCCAGAGTTATGAAGAGGCTAGAGGAGGTAGAAGAGACTCAAGGTCAAGGTGAGATGATGAGTCATGAGCCATTAAAGGAACTGAAAAGAGATTTTATCTCTACGTCAACCAACTGGAAGGACACCAAGAAAAACAAAAGGAATGGGAGAGGTGTCAATGCAGAGATAATCGTGGGAGAGAGCAACAAAAAAAAGCAGACTTAATTCTTTCAAAGCTTTTTGACATGTTGAAAGTATACTTCCTTAATGCTTCTGAAATCCAGCATGGTCAGCAACTATTTGAACTTTCGCAAGGGTATGAACAAATTCCATAATTATTTAGGAGAGCTTTGGATATCAGTATTGAGTCATAGAATCAAAAAATAAAATGCAATCAATATTTATCCTATTTACTTTTTAAATATACTTTCTCTGTCTTATTTAGCATAAATCTTTAGTGCACATTATTACAAAATGACAAAAAAATAGGTCTTGGTTATATTTCAATATTTTCATGAAGTTGAATCATTATATATATATACTACATCTCCAATAAGGTGCGAATTTGGTATTTTTTATTATTAAATTAAGTGTCCTGACCGCAGGGGAATCCCTGAGAATGAGTACACGAGATCCTTTAAAGGGATAGTTCACTTTGAAATTAATTTTTGGTATGTTTTAGATTATCTCAAGGGGATCCAAGATGTAAGTGTCTTTGTTTCCGCAGTAGTTTCAATTTTGATATTTTTTTTATGTTGATATTTTTATTAATGGAGGTCAATGGGGTCCACCTCAAAGAGCATGCACAGAGAAGTCCAAATTAAAAATGATTTAATGACTCGTAAATGTAAGTTCACATTGATGGCCTAAGACATGAAACGAGCGGTTTGTGTGAGAAAACGAACAGTATTTATATCGTTTTTTACCTCTTGTAAACACAGCCGCGTCCAAGTGATCTGAGAGCGAGGGCACTTCGGTTTGCACAAGACAAGAGGTAAAAAAAATAATATAAATACTGTTCGTTTTCTCACACAAACCGCTCGTTTCGTGTCTTGGGCCATCAATGTGTACTCACAGGTGAACCCCATAGACCTCCATTATATGACTGATAGACAACAACGGTTTGACCTAAAAATTTCAAAATTGAAAATACTTTGGAAACAAAGACACCTACATCTTGGATGCCCTTGAGGTAAGCTAAAACATATCAACAATTAATTTCAAAGTGAACTATCCCTATAAAGCCAAGGGCAATAAAGGTTGAAGCTCAATTACATCGATGAATATAAAGACTCAAAAAATAAAATCAAGTGTCGCCCACATTACGCAAGTAAAATGGCTTGCAGGTGCCGTATCATGTCGACTTCAACAGCATGTGCTGTGCAAAGAATACATTTATTGACATAGCAATTGTATTATTCCAACTCCAATGCTATTCACAGAACTAAACAAAGAGATATGGAGGTCAAAAGGTCATGGGCCGTCTGCCATGACAACAGGAAATATCCCCATACTGTTATCTGGCTGCACAGCAGCAACATGTGGGTGTGTCAGCACCCCTTGTTGAGGTTGTGTGTGTTTGTCGGACAGTTGGGTGTAACCATCACGACACCGACTGAGGTCAGAGAACTTGTTCATGACCTTGGCAGCTTCTTTTAGACTCACCTCATTCCTGTTCTTTCTCCCTAGAGCCATAAACTCCCATTTCATCTATTAATGTTGTCTGAGTGTCCTTGTTTCACCACACCAACATTACGGCCACAAATGAAATAAAACAGTCCAGCTAAGAGGATCAGCTCAGATATTCTATTGAAGCTATAAAATCTTATTGCAAAGGGAAAAGAGACTTTTTATCCCACGATTTAGCCTCCTTATCTTACTTTAAAAGAGGTGTGTGAGAAGTGTGCTTTAGTTTCCCTGACAGGTTTGTGGTAATAAGACTTAATGCTTTCTTATGTAAATGGAAAAACGTAGTGAGTGGCTGTTCAGTGAGCTGTCTGGTTGTTTTCATACAAAGGCTGGCAGAGGGTGAGAGATCTTTTGTTGGAGTAAACGGTGAAACAAATATGTCAACAGGTGTATCGATTACTGTGAGTTACATACTGAAAACCGCAAACACTGAGACACATGAGATGACTTGGCTGATTGGGACTCGAGGACAAAAGAGGCAGAGAAAAAGTAAAAATGCACTACATTTCAAAATGACGTATCTCTGTATCACGGTTTCCACAAAAATTTTAAGCAGCACAACTGTTTTCAACATTGATTAATAAGAAATGTTTTTTGAGCAGCAACTCAGCATGTTAGAATGATTTCTGAAGGATCATGTGACACTGAAGACTGGAGTGATGATGCTGAAAATTCAGCTTTGCCATCACAGGAATAAATTACATTTTAAAAATAGAAAAGTATTTTAATTATTTTTAATACTTTTTACTGTATTTTGTTCAAATGAATGCAGGTTATGCAGCTGGCGAGCAAGATACTTCATTCATAAACATAAAAAAAAAAACTTACAGACCCCAAACTTTTGAACAGTAATCAACATACAGTAAATGTATCTGAGCGTCTTATGTTTGCTAAAAAAAAATAAATAAAAATGCACAGATAAAAATAATTACATTTATTATTCAGGCTGTAATTTTCTGTTCTTACATTGCAAAAATTAACACGTTTAATCTAATCAATAAAATTGTGGCAACAGATTACAAGCAATATTATTAATTAAATTTAACAAATTCGAATTGAGTAATAATTAATCAAATAAATTCCTTAAAAGTTAACCATTTAAAATGAGTAAAGTTTACACCCAAAAATTTAACAAAAATATCTCACTAACAGACAGACGTCAAAGATTAATTAAGAACTATTTATATTTTATTTCCAACACTGAAGACACCTGATGTTAACAAGCAGAATTACTGAAGGAGAAAACCGTAATTTTAAAACAAACACCGATCACCATAATGGTGATTTAAATGTTTTTTGTTTGTTGTAAGTTTTACTCATTTTAAATGGTTAACTTTTAAGGAATTAATTTGATTAATTATTACTAAATTTCTAATTTGTTTAATTCAATTAATAATATTGCTTGTAATCTGTTGCCACAATTTTTTTGATTAGATAAAGCGTATTCATTTTTACAGTGTACTCATCACCAGACCCTTATTGAATCTGCATTTTTTTTTTCTGTGGAGCTTATGATACCAGACTCTTATTGGTAGTTGAAAGCACTATCAAATTATTTCCAAACTAATTCATTATTAAAACTGAATGCACACCTGAGTTGGTAATTTGGCCATGGCACAAAGCAGAGTAGCTGATAACTTCAGGGTGCATTAATAATCAATAAATCCAGCAGTCAAGAATCAATTGTCCTGCTACAGTTAGCACATGCGTGATATGTTTCTGCACTAAAATAATTTTGTGAATCAAACTACTTCCAAACATACTGATGATCTGTCTTATAAACAGTGCAAGATGCTGTGAAAGGGATTTACAACTGTAATGCAGTCAATAATACTATATAGCCACTTTAAAACATCTGGAATGTATGCCAACCAATCAGAATCAGGAATTTATTTAGAGGTCATGACAAAAATATTTGATTGCAAAATGCTGCGATTGACCAATCACAATCAGTGGAAATCTGTGGTAAAAGAAATCTGTCTGTAAAGGCCTACTTATCATAATCTTCTCAGAAAAAACTAAATATACTTCTTGTGAAAATGTCCTCATATTCCTTAATCTTGCCTGTAAGACTGCAGTTTTCTGCAGTTTTAACCCTATGTCTATCACAGTTTCCCATTCTGACCTTCAGTTCTCTAACCGTTCTCTGAGTTCTCTGGGCGCTCGGAACATTCAGTTACTGTCACTTTGTTCTTTCGTGTGTCTGTGTGACGTGCGCTGGGATGTATATCAGTGTCTCCAAATGCCATTAAACATTCACATGTTCTTTATTTCACACAGCTATTACGGTAGGCTCATGTTTCATTCAACCCTCCTCTGACCACAAGTCATCATTCTACGTTGGCATTCGAGAACATCGTTAACAGATGTCTGGCCTTCACAATATGAATGACCAGTTGAGTAAAATCAGCCCTGTTTTCTCCATTATGCTTGTGATAAGAGTCCCACATGTTTGCAACGAAAAGCTCTTTTGATGTAAATGAAAACTAACAAATTAAAATGTTTCTTTTTGTTACTGTACATGAAAGTCACATTAGGTTTTTAAGTTTTTACCATACCTTTGTTACTTATTTTAGTTTCTTTTAAAATATAGATTTGAATCCTTTTGCGCTTGTCGCAGGCCCAGGCTTTCAGTCTTAAAATTTTGAAATCATAGAAAAAATTGTGAAAAAAATCTAATAAAATATTATATTTTAAAAACTATGATGGAACTGTATAAATGGAAATTAGCATTTTTCAAGACAAATGATTTTTTTTTACCATTTTATTTCCAAAATGTTTTAAATGCCACCATAATTAAAGAAAATCTATATTTTTATATTTGATAGAAAAAATGGTCACACTTTAGATTAGGGTCCAAATTTTGCCTCAATAAACTTATAATTACTGCATTGTTAGAAAGATAAAAACGTGCAAAATAAGGAATTGATGATTTTTAAGTACTAATAAACAACCAATATAATATTCATGCTAATAAGCAAATAGTTAATAGTGAAAATTGGACCTCAAACCAAAGTTATCTAAAGATACGAAAGTCATCAAAATAATGAAACAAATATATTAGGCATGTGCTCTTTTGGAAACAAGTGCACTTATTTGTATAAAAATCTAGAAAGTATTTTATAGGCTACTTGTATAAAGTATGATGTTATATTAAAGAAATAAAAGGCCACTTAAAAGATAGTTCACCCAAAAAAGAAAATTCTGTCATCGTTTACTTATCTGCAACTTGTTCCAATTTAAAAATGAAAAAATATGAAAAAGTTTGAAAAAATACTATGGAAGTCAATGGCTACCGTCAACTGTTTGGTTACCAACATTCTCCAAATATCTTCTTTTGTGTTCAGGAGAAGAAAGAAATAATGAAAGCCTTTTCATTTTTGGGTGAACTATCCATTTAAGTTTAATTAAACACAGTAGATTTTCATGCCTGTTTCTTCAGTACACTTTAACTTAATTTGTAATAAAGTCAACTTAAGATTTATATGTCAAATAACTATTTATTAAACTCTAGTAGTCGTGATTTACATACACAACATATGAGCACATGTAAAGTACTTGATTATAATTTTAACTGTAGTGTTAGTTGAAATTACGTTAATATAGAATATTTTAAATTTACTAATTTGCAACTTCATCATTGCAAATGAGCATAAATCCTATACTTAGGTGAGTTAAATAGCGCTCTTAAGTTCAACTAATTGCATTTAAAATAAATGTAAACATGCATTTACTTATCCACGGATGCACAGTTGAAGAGGCACCAAAAGCTACCTCTGACTTTGGTAAAAGTGAGACACAGAGATTCCCTTCTCTTACTTATAAACACTGATGCCTTATCACATGAGTGAGAGGCTACCCCATGCACAGTGATCTCACCCCCTAAAAAGCTTCCGGAACTGATAGAGCGCTCTGAGGGAGGGATGGTGGTGGACAGACAGAGGCTGAGCTCAGTCAAACAGGAATGACGCAAGGAGTTAGTGCTGCACTGTTGAGCCCCTAAGCCTACAAATGTCCTGAATCAGGACAGCCCAACTTGTTTGGGGAAGGGCCCACAAGAAGCAGGCTTTCCCAAATCACAAAGACTTACATTGAAAGAGGAACCTAAATATCTAGTAGTTGTGTTTTTTTTACATGACCACTGTAATCACCTAGCATTGCCCTAGCAATGTCCTAACAACCAATCACCCAAGAAACTGGCTAGCTATGTGCTAAATGTGCTAGCAACCAGACTCTTAGATTTTGTACATCTTATATATTTACTTCCAAGAATGTAGCCCCTACCAAACTTGTACACGCTGTTTAGACGATAGCTAACCATCAAAAACTAGAATATCATTTATTAGCTACGAGATTGATAATTCGCGTACCATTACTTGATTCATGAAGATAAACGGAGGATAAGATAGTTTCCATAACATGGTCAGGCAGACAAAAAAAAACCGAAGAGATATATGCAAGCAATATACTTACTAGTCCAAAAGCATGACAGCCAAGTCCGCACCGCATGACTATAACATTTGGCACGTACGTTCGATTTTAACGAAGTGGGGGTCGTGGTGGAAGTGACGTATATGCCGTAAAGCAGTCGAATTTTGTAGTTCTCTTTGTTCGCTGGTTACTACCCGAAACTTAAAAGTACGATTAAAAAACGCTACAGGCCCCCTCAGGCTAAGTTGATGTACCATCACAAGAGACATGGAAATATATTATGAAGGTTGAAATGTTACCTGGTGTTGCTTTAAGCAAAACTTTTAAATTACATTTTTACAAAGTGCACTTTTAATAGTGTTGGTAAGTGTGTTAGAAAGTACACTCTGTTATTTTATCATATTAGCATTAAATTAATATATATTTTTTAAAATTATACTTTTCAGATTTGAAGTATACAAGTCCACATAAGTGTAGTTAAGTGCACTTTTTCCCACAAGGGATTGGAGACTGTGAAAACAGAGATTAAAGAGATTGTGCGGCAAAGTAAAGGGATGTAATTTTTAAAAAAAGCATTTCGGAAAAAAACCCTCAGTCATCTTTCAATAACACAGCATGTGTTTCATCCCTCAGACCTTTCCACACGTTGGCTTTGTCTCCCTCCCATGAAGAACAGAAAAAGCTATAAATCGTAAAGACTAGAAGACTCTGAATGACATGTTATTCACAGTGTAAGTCCAGCTAAAGTCCCAAGTGTCTGTTAACTCTGACTCTGGCAACTCACAGTCTGCATGGGTTTTCAGTGCAACAGAGGGAGTGTGAGACTTGTGGGGGCAGGAAGAGAAGAATCTAGAATCCGAGTATTTTAAACAGTCTTCTGCCCTTCTGGTTGGACCGCTACATAAAAGTGGTCCAGCAGGTTTTAAAAGAGTCAGTGTCCAAGAGGACCTCAGGGACCGGATTTGCAAATTTTCCCAAGACCACTTAGATTAAAGTTTGGGAATATAATGCTGAACGTAGTGTCCATTATTGTTCATGCAATCTTAGACAGGGTTTTATACGCAGATGTCACATGGCAGAGATCCTCAATCCTCAATCCTTGAGGTCTTCATGAAGAACAGAGTTCAGTTCCAGCACATTCTACTTTTAGTCTATTTTTAAGGCAGCTGTTATGGTATTCTTTTGATTGTGATTCTTGTATTGCTAGCAAGTTTCAAAGGGTGGATGGTTGCTAAGCTGTTGCAAAATTTGTGCTACGGTGTTGGTGGTTATACGGTGTTGTTGCTAGGGTGCTCCCAGGATGTTCTAGTGGTTGCTATGGTGTATGTAAGTGGTTTCCTGGATTTTAGGTGTAGTGTTTCCGGTGTTGCTAGCTTGTTGTGGATGGTTGCTTGGGCAATATTAGGTTGCTAGGATTGTTATAAGTGGTTGCAAGGGTGTTGCAATGTGATTGCAAGGGTATTAGCAGGAAGTTCTGTGGTTGCTAGAGTCTTTATGGGTAGATTATTGCTAGATTGTTGTGAATTGTTGCTAGGGTGTTGCTTAAGTAATGATTTTGCTAGTTTGTTGTGGTTGTTTGCTTGGGCGATGATAGTATGTTGCTAGGGAATTGCTCAGGAGTTCTGGGTGGTTGCTAAGGTGTTGCTATGTGATTGCGGTGTTTTAGCTAGGGTGTTGTAAGTGGCCATTTAGGTGTCAATAATCGAATTCCTGCATACAACAGTCATGCGTCAACTATATATATATATATATATATATATGGATAATACAATATGACTATTATTTAGCACTGATACAATAGCTAAAGCATTTACCCTGACAACAATACAATGCCTCTGATGTGCTCGGACACAAATCATGACACTTCAATGGTGTCTTTGCAGTGGAAAAGTTGTGCCCAAAAACAAATGTGAAAAAATGACGGCAAAAAGCAAAAAGAAACAACAATAAACAGATCAGCCATTCCAGAGAGGACTTGTCCTTGTTATTGTAGCCTAATCCGGCTTGAATAAGGGATGTCCCAGAGATAACCAGTTAAATAGTGGAAAAAAATAAAAATAAAATAATCCATGTTCAAGGTTTGGACAGACTGGCACCAGAGAGCTTGGCTAAAATCAATCTATATGGTTTTGTGAATACCGATACTTTTAATCTATGGTATCAAAATCATCAACTAATCCAAATCTTCAAAAACAAACCCGGTTGTTTGCATTCCAGCAGGTTATGAATGCCTGCATCTATAGGTACTGAAGCAGGAAAAGTTTTTGCTTACCTTTAGAGGCTTCACTACTGGCTTGAATCTGTTTGGCTGTAGCACTCTCTCCAGACCGCACACATGGTCCTCCTGACCTAGGTTGCCCATTGCTGAGACTCCTCTTGCGTCTGCTGCCCTTGAACCAGCTAAAAGCCCGGCCCAAGGATGAACCCCGTTTCTTCTTACTGGCCTGTAGGGCCAGGATCTCAGTAATGTCCTTGGGCACCAGATCCCCTGTAGAGTTGCTCCTGGACATCCTTAGACCAATGACCACCGATCTCTGACCCAACTGCTCTTGTATTCCTCTCAAAACACCTGCCACAAAATTAAAAGCGAGAGAAACATTTCAACATTTAAATTGTTTAAAAAAATAGAAAATGTTATGTGGCTCAATGACACCCAAGAGTGTTGAAATATATTTATTATATATTAAATATATTTTTTAATCTAATTTAAAACATATTTAAAAATTTGGTTTGAAAATCAAGTTATGTATTATCCCCCCACACGTGAAAAAAATATCACGTGATACAGTATATATGTTCAATTAAATTACTGTAATGAATTACTATTTCATAAACATCTGTAAGTTTTTGGGCAGTTGCACCACATGACGTTTTACAACCTGATCTAACCCTACTGTGCCATAAAATTGACAAATTAATTTTTTATTTTAAGAGACTTATTGATCTTGACACAGGTATGAGAGTCCTAGAATTTTCAGTTTTTATGCTTCTTCTTGATTTGTATGTTGGTTGCACCACATGACTTAGATTTTGGTGGATGAAAGTTTTTAAAATAACAAATAATAAAAAAGCTTTTTTTTAAATGTTGTTTTTTTTTCAACAAACAACACAACTTATTCCTAATCAGACAGGTTTAAAATAATGTTTAATCTACAATCTCAGTCCTAACCCAAAAATCTGTTTGGTTGTTTGGAATGTTGTTGTCGGGCCAGCAATACTGATCCAGGAACATGCCCTACTTGGCAAAATCACAGTATCACAGTCTTTTTTGTATCAAACTCGCAGTACACTTGTTGCAAGTTCAATCCCTCCCGAGCAAACCAGGGTCAAGGGCACAATTCGGTAATTGAACCCACAATGTTTTATTTACCAGCCCAGATCTTTAACCCGTACGCCACACTTCTGTGTAGTAGAAGAAATGGCCTGAAGTCAGCAACCAGTTCAGCCCGTGTCTATATCAAGTGTACCCATAGAAACAGGGAAATCTGAATAAAGTTACAATTACTCCCTCTCCAAAGATGCCTGACATGTGTTTCGTATCAGGCACTCGCAAGTCCCGTTCCAGCATTTGTTTGCAAATGTAGCGTCTACTTTCCACCCTCATTCCCTGAAAACCTTTATTCTCACTAAGCCTTCTAATCTAGTCATGGTGTGAAAACTGGAGGTATGAGAGACAAAACAAAAGTAGAAGGGCGTGTGAAGAGTTCCTCTCTTTCTCTCTCTATCTATCTCTGAGGAAATATGCAGAAGTAAACTCCACTATTTGCAACTCACCCACAAGAGCTTTAGCTTTATCTGACCATGCGTTCTGTGTTTGTCTCTCAATTATTCCCTTTTTCTTTCTCTTTGTATCGCAGAGCTAAAAGATACATCCTCAAGACACCTCATTGCTGTAATTTGACCCGAAACAAAATCTCTGGATGCAGTAACACATACACACACATGTAAGAAGATACTCAAACCCAAACTCATCAACTTACAAAACTACAGCTTGCAACTAAAAACAGTTGTCACATTCACAAACACATTTTTACATTGTTACAAGTGCACAAAAACCCCAGAGGGTACCTTGCTTTCCTTTCTTGCGTCCTTTTGTCCGTGTTTCCCTGTGTGTGTCTTGTCTTTGCTGCAGAGCTGTATTGTACTGTTTATTCAGCTCTTTTAGGGTGAGTGGAGCTCCATGCTGGCCAGTCCTCCCCCTCCTGTCTGTTTGAGTCGCTGGTCACCATTCAGCGCAGTGCGGAGAGGAACTGCAGTTCACACGTGTATTCCACCCAACTATTTCACAGTGACAAACTGGCTCCTTCCCTCCCTGACTCTCTCCTCCTCCTATCTCTCTCTCTCTCTCTCTCTCTCTCTCTCTTTCTCACGCTCTCACCACAATGTACACACCGTTTCCCTCCTCTCCACCTTCACTTATCACACTTAGACATCGTCTGTCCACTCCTCCTGTTTCTCTTTCATATGCATGCACTGTTGGTTTTGTTAACTATCTTAGAGGTGATGGAGAGACACTATCCTGCCCCTGTCTTTGGTTTAGAAGCACTGGCATGGAGCCAAATGGCTGATCACTGTGTCAAACACATGAAAAATACACAAGCTGCACATGCCACATGTTCATTATGAGCCACAGGTGATTTATAAGCTCTGAAACCTGAGATGTAGTATGTCTTCCGACATGATTGACATGCTAAGAGAGAGACATGTAGACCCTGCTGAGCGAGTCTAAAAGAATTAAGAAACTAAAATGAGGGAAAATGTCTCATTTTCGAATGAGATTTAGAGATTTCAGACACACTTATGAAAGTATGGATTTCATTACATCAGATAACAAAAACATAATATATCATTGATACTAATATAGGGTTACTCGGTTAGGAGATCTATTACCCCTTTTCCACCAAAAAAGAACTGGTTCGGAACTGGTGCTGGTTCAAAGTTGGTCCGGAGTTGGTTCAACTTGCGAACCGCTTCAGAACCTATTTGTTTTTCCACTGGCTAGAGCGCCCAGGGAACGACATCGTTACGTCACTGTGTACGGCGCCATACGTTTACTTTCAAGTAACATTACTTTGGGATTATCTCTAACTCGTATACCAAGAAGGCTTTAAAAACAATTGAAATATGTAAGTCTTTTAATCTTTTCGTGTGATATGTAATCTTTTCTGAAAAGTTATGTACCCCTGTCTTGTGTACCTCCATTTATTTGTACTACATTGTGACTGTTTTCTTCTTTGCTTATAATGTATTCAATAAAAAAACATACAAAAATAGAAACGCTTGCGTTAACTTCAAGCATAACAATTACAAAGGCGGACCCCATCATGTTTATCCAAATGTTTCTCTTGGCTTTGCGATCCTTTGCGACGTTTAGAACAAATCTAAACCCGCCCCAGCCCCCGACGTAAGCATGACGTGGTAAAAGAACGGTTCTAGTCCAGCAAAGAGTTGGTACCGCTTTGGAACCAGTTCTCCTGGCCGAGAACCGGTTCTTTGGCTGTCGAAACACAAAGAACTGGTTTGCGCGCAGGCACCGGCTCTCAAAACGCTTTGGTGGAAAGCGTTTTGAGCGTAAGCGTACCGTATAGGTACTAAATGTAACGTGAAACACTGCAGATCACTGATTGGTCAGACAGAATCGTCAGTATTCGTGTATTCGCGACGAATAGACATTGACACGAGAAACCAAACCCAATAGATTTAAATAACCAGTAACAGCCACCGCTGTTATCAATCATTTTATACTCGCACCCACTTTAAAGCGGTCCTAACTGCAGTGGAAAAGCAACCGAGCTAAAGCGAACCAAGCCGTGCCGCACCGAGCCGAACCGTACTGAGCCGTACCGAGCTGTACCAGTAGTGGAAAACACCACATGGTCAGTTGTGGGAAAATGTCTAGGATTATTTGTTTCCAGATGCAATATTTTTATACATTGTATTCACTAAAATAGTTACATCCATGTTACGCTCTACACTCAAAGAGTGTCCAAATACTTTTGGGGGCATGGTCTACCTTAATAAGGTCTTGTAACCAATGTCCCGGTTAGATGAGGGGTATGTGCCGGGACTTTTCTACTTGAATAGCTCTTTACCCTCTTTTAGGAACTTTCCCTTGAACTTTGAGGGCTTGGTTTGTCGTGAATTCGCTATTTTCAGTCTTTAGAAGCCTTAGAAAGAAGGCTAAGAATAGTGGAGCTAATAGTGATGTCATGTCCCGTGGGAATCGATGGCAAGGGATCTGTTACCGTGCTCATCTGGTTTCATTTTGCATCCTCGCTGACGGTGAGTGAACTCAAGAGATGTGAGCACTGCCGCTCAGACAACATACTCTGAGCTGATGTTTCCTGTCTTTTGCTAATGGTTTTGTGTTTAGTGTGCAGGCTATATGGACTAGCATGATATTTATTAACTTATTATCCTACAGTTTGCGATGCATTAAACTGATCAAAAGTGACAGTGAAGACATTTATAGTGTTACAAAAAATAATATTTCAAATATATTCCATTCTTTTGAACATCAAAAAATCCTTTAAATCTAAATTTTGTGCATTTACAACTATTATGACTTGTGTTATTTACCAGTATATTTGAACGTGGTTATCTATTGGATATTTGATTTTTACTATTAGCATTAATCTTAGTCTTGAATGAATTTGCTCTACCTGATTCATTCATATAGAATGCTACTGTGAAACTGTGAGGCTCCTGATGTGTCCTGTGGGATTCTTCAGAGATGTGTCAAAAGTGTCCTGTCAATATTTACTTGAGAGTCCCAGAAACGATCCAATTTTAGGTTCCTTTTATCTAAAACCAAAGAGAGACAACAAACTATCAGTGTCTTGGAAATTGCAGCATATTACAACCTCTGCAAAGAAATAAAGCCTAATTGTCAAGTACAACCCTTCATGATTTTTAAAAAAATGTGTTGTCAATGTATTTTCCACCACGCCATGGCCATTTGCGGGAAGATTTAGTGACTTCGAATGTAAACAGAGATAAGGGAGACGTGTGTCTGGATACCAGGACGACTCAATATGATCTGTAAACACGAGGCTGCTTATTCTCAAAGCTTGTTTGACTTTCTTTCTGCTTTGAAAAACACAGATGGAGTACCTCGGGCCCCTGGCCCCCTTGCTCTGGGTTGAGCCAGATATGGTCCAGTAAATCAGCGCTATCTAGGGATCACAATCTGGATCCCTTTTTCAGTGGTCATGGAGGGAAGATACATGCACACTTTTTTTTTTCTCAGACAACCACAGAATCTATCTATAATATATGATATAATGCATCATACATGATCATTAACCATTGCAGGACTACAGAGTTCATGTGTCCCTTCAAACCAGGCTAGATGGCATGGATGTTCTCTCCTTTGCATCGTATGAGAGAGGGAGAGAGGACCTGTGGGGGATTGGGTGGGGTTACTATGACTCAGACTTAAATTCAGTCCCTCTGAACACATTGAAATGTTTAAATGTTGCTATAGCAACTATGGAAATTCTCATTCTTTTGCCTTCACAAAAGCCTCAGTGTTTTGTTGTGAAAGTATGGAGCTCAGGCAGCGGGTACATTTCAAGTACTATACACAATCATTTACCACTAGAAGACACTCAACCTTGCCAGATTCTTTGATCATTGGATTGCATTGGGAAAATGGAACATTTCCTCATTCCCAACAAGATAAATCAAGCCTTACTAGCCTTGGTTACAAAGAGTAGCTTTGTGAAAAACATTTATATTTAGTTTTAACTAAAGCAACATCCAAATGAAGAAAGTATAAGCAATGCATCACACAGAAGCCAACAATATTATTAACTTGATTATAATGGGATGAGTTAGTTTTGTTGCTTCATGTCATGTAGTTAGCCTCCAATAAAGACGCCTCCACATACATTCATAAGTTTCAAAACATGGATCGAAATAAGTACATATACTGTAGTGATCGTGATAGCAATGCCAATGTTATGGATTCGATTCCCAGGCTATAGGTTCCCATGCATGAACTGATAATATGCAATCTAAATCACTTCGGGTAAAAGTGTATGCCAAATGCAGAAATGTTAACAAATTAACAAGTGTATAGAGTACATTCATCAGTGACCATGAACATGAAAGGAGTTTGGAGTTAATACAGTGGATATAAGCACAGCGACAGTTCAGATTCAATCTGTGAAAGCTTGTTCCACTACAGGAGAACAAGTAAGAATGAAGGTCAAGGTATGGGTTGTAGAGGTTTAACTACCCTTAGGTTCCTGTTCTGACTACCCAGATGTGATGAATATACTAACAGTTGGTCTATGCTTTCTACCAAACAACAAGCATTCATGATTGGCAAGGATTTTTAAAGGCCTTGAGTTGTTTTCCGCCTTCCATGTCTTCCTAAGCTGTGAAGCTCTGAAAACTGTAAAACATTTTAAAGCTATAAAACATTAACCAGTGTTTGTTTAATGCCTCGTTCAGATTACACGATTTTAGCCCGATTTTGGCACGATCTGTTTGACGTAGGGTGTCGTGGGGATTCGTAAACGACAACGGGCGTCGGGACTCAAGATTCGATCGCATCATCTCGTTTAGTGTGTCATAGTGGGCGACAACCTACGTCGCGTCTGCGATACTAGCGACAAAAATACTAGCATGTTTAATTTTTTTAACGGTCGTCCACGACGGTTCCGTCACATGTATGAGGTTGACCAATAGGAGCACAAAAGCTTTTCCGTATACAACTTTCAAAAAAGCCAAAGCGAAAGAGCAACGATGGTGCTAACTTTAAAACTAGAAGTAAAAATACATAAGAAAACAATATTTTAGCTCAAGTTCTCTTCAGAGGATTGACAGCCTGTCCTCTTCGAGCAGGGTTCTCAAGTCTCACGCAATGGCCGTGAGACACGCTCAATTCAACCAGTTCACACACTCACACGCCACACCGTGTATTTCTCACGCTGAAAAGGCAATGCCGAGCAATCCAGGAACTCACACGCTACGAGTTTCGCCTTCTCGATGACATCACGCACACCGTTAAACACGGCATGCGATGACTGGTCAGGAAGTAACGTGTGGTCTGACGTGTGTCTTGTCCATGACACGACAAGATTTTAGGAGCCAAAATCGTGTAATGTGACACAGTGACTATCGTAACAGACAAAAAACATTGTGTAATCTGAACCAGGCATAACAATGATTCTCTCAGATATTTGGATTTGAAGAGCATGCTAATTTTCAACTCGTGTAGTAAACTGGTTAATTTCACACGGTAGAAAGTATGTTAGTAGCATGTATCGATAAGAAAACTGATCAAGGTCAAGGTAAAGTTTATTCCTATAGCACCTTAAAACAATACGAATGTACAGGGGTGTGTTTCCTGTACAACGAGAACACTGCATAGTTGAATAAATCAACTAGTCACGAATGTTTCCCAAAACTGTGATGTCGCAAATTTGTAGTTCAACAAGGATGGTTAAAGATGTCACGCAGGTGTTTGAGAAATAACTTTTCTCTGTTATTTTGCTTTATTTTCAGATTTAATCATAGGCTAGTTCTAGAGCACATCCACATATTCAAAACTCTTCCAAAATTACGCTTTAAATCTCTTGACAAACTAAAAGACGCGACTTACATTTTATATGTTCTAAATAAAAGATAAGACCTAGAATACTGAATGTCAGCTAGTTTATTTTGCTCAAGATAATGATATATTAACCCGCTTCCACAAAGGTCGAGAGCTGTCTTTCCAACCACACAAATTTGCAATGCTGTAAGCAAATGTTCATGGGAACTATGGTTTTGGGAAACGATAATGACGGAACATGCGACCATAGTTAGCTAACGATGCTTTTGGGAAACCCTCAATTATCAAATGTTTTTGCTAAAGAATTTGTGTAAGTGTATTGAAAAAATATGAGCTTTAGGCTACATATTAAAGTAATTCATCAAATCGTAAACAGTTGTAGCTTGTAGAAAAACAAGAATCAAAATGAATTCCTAAATCTATTAAACTTCTATTTGGCAAACAGTTTCTATTGTAAAATTTATTGTGAATCCCTGTAGCGTGTACGCATTAACAACTCCAAAACAAGCCTCCTTTACACAGGTGCTTTTCGTAAATCTCCCACCACTCTCATGGATGGGAGCTGAGGCAACAACCAGGAAATCCCGCCTGTCGACTGGGTTAAGCCCTCTTCTCCCAGCATTGTATTATCCATCTCTCCCTCTCTTTGTCCTCTGCAGACTGGATTTCCTTCTATACCATCGAGCCGCACAGTCAGTGACACTATCGCAAATACAAACAAACCAACCAAGCACATGAGTGGATACAACATACAAACACACACAAATAAAGCTGTACAATAACAATGAGATAATTCACACAACAATTTAAATTATGTCACTTACTCAACTTTATATTGTTCCAAACTAAAATGGACACAAAAATGAGATGCTTTGAAGAATGTTCTTGCTGCTCTTTTCCATACAGCAAAATAATACAGTGACCAAAGTCTGAGGCGGCATGGATATTTTATTGATATTAGGCTACAACAATATTCTATTATTCCAAATATTTTTATAAAATATTCCACAATTCTATGATCCGTTTCCATTCCAACTGAATAAAGGTAAGCTGTGGTGACTAAATTTAAATGTTAGGGTGAACTATCTCTTTAAGGCATAAACTACAGTAAAGGTACAGACACTGACACACAAAAGACCAATACATTGTGATCTTTTGTTGCACTTATGCAGTCAAGCCAAACCCCAGCAGGTACCAGACGAGTGCTCTAGTTCCACAACTTTAGCCCTAATGAGACTCGCATAGTTTCAGCAATGTACACTCATTACTCTGTTATAAGAATCATGGAGAAAGTACATCTTGGCAAGTGTCCCCATTTTTCTAATCTCCTTCATTAAGCCAGAATTCCAGAATGAAACGCATGGAGAGTTTCAATTAGATTCTGGCCTGTGATGAGACACTTTGATTTAGAGGCTTCTGTGCCTTCATGCCTCTGTCTTTAATAAGGCAATGATGTGCCAAGCTCCCAGAGCATCACAGATTTAACACTTTAATAAAAGTGCTCAATTAATTCACCAGTCTTCCAGAGGCTGGTCGGATCAGGTGCGCAGACTGTTTCCTAAACAGTCCAGCATGCATGATCCATCCTTCTTTAGACTCTGAAAAATTTAGACGCAGAAAATTAGGCTAACTGGCTGACATTATGAAGACTGTAAATACAGATCAAAACTTATATTTTTAGCTCTGAATGCTAGCCAATAGGCCTGCTAGCTTACATGGCTAAACATTTTACATTTGTGCATGTAGCAGACACTTTTATTAAGCGACTTACAATAGACAAACAAATTACCACTTCTAATAGATAAAGGTATTTTGATTGTTTAAGATGATAATGAATATGATTTCACTTTTCGAACTTTAGCAGTTCGAACTTTTCCATATAACTGACGTCTTGGGACGTCTTTTGACTATTCGTCAACATCCGCCGTTTTAGGGTACCCTTTAACGTTGGTTAGATGACGTTATCGGATCCTAACCCTAACCCAGATCTAAACCTACCCGTCACCTAACTAACGTTAAAGGTAAAGCGTCAGTTGTATGACGTCCCAGGATCGTCATGTAACTGACGTTAAAGGGTACCCTAAAACGGCGGATGTTGACATATGGTCCGTCCGTCAGTTATATAACGTCTTGGGATGAGACTGTGTTAACTTTAGTGTAATTTTGCTGTTTGAGCATAAACAACATCTGCAAAATTGCAATGCTATTCAAAAGAAAAGGAAGATATTTTCTTTTAAAGGAGCATTTCACCCATTTCAACATTAATCTTTATTGAAAGTGGATCATATATGAAGAGTTCAGATGCAAAAGCCTCTAAATGCCATTTGAAATTTTCTTCTAAAATGACCATTTTTATCAAGCTTGTATATTTATGTTCAGTAATTTCACTTAAATGACAATTAATAGGTAATCTTCATTGCCATTTAAGTGAAATTACTGAACTTAAATATACAAGCTTGATAAAAATGGTCATTTTAGAAGAAAATTTCAAATGGCACTTAGAGGCTTTTGCATCTGAACTCTTCATATGTAGTCGAACTTGTAAAATAATTTTTGAATTTGGTAACCGAGAGAAAACATAAAATAACTGAAGGGCGCATTTGTATATAGAACAACAACTCCCACAATGCAGCACATTGCACAGCTCCGCAAGCCACACCCAATAATCCTGAACCAGCGCAAAAACATCAGAGAAATCTCTCTTGCGTCTACAAGGCTAACGTTAGCTGCCGGCAGAGTTTGAAATTCATTTCAGACAACATTTCAAGTTAGTTTGCTGTGGCAAGCAGGACGAGGGCGAGGGATGTGAGAGCAGCGCGAGAGGACGGCGCAAGGCCGGTGGTGTGAGTGATATTGAAAGCCCCCCCTGATGAGCAGCTCATTTGCATTTAAAGGGACACACACATTTTTACTGACCCTCAAATAGTGACAACTTTAACCTGCTGTAAAAAAAAAATCTGTGGGGTATTTTGAGCTAAAACCTCACATACACACTCTGGGGACTATTGAGACTGTGAACTGCAAACAATATTGGGAACTAATTCCATGTTCACAAGCATGTGTGAGCATGATTTTGAGCCATCTGACCTCTTCTTGGTTGGAGGAGAACATCTGGCTGGATGCTCTGACTCTGAGGCAGTATATGCCTACAGAGCCAAACCAATGACTCACAGAAATGTGGCTCTGACAAGAAACCACTGCTTGAAGGCAGGACACAAAAGAGCTCCAACCACACCCTATTCACAACATCTGCCACAGACAGACAATCAGAGAGATACGTCGGAAATCACTGTTTGCTAAAGACAAAAAAAAACTGCAAAGATACATTTAGATGTGATACTATTACAGAGATTATTGGGAATAAATGTATTATATTGTTTGTCTTTCTTTCTATTTCTTGCTTATGGCTCTTTGCTGAGTTTATGGTTTTTGAGAAGGGTCAGACAAGCTAAATCATTACCCTTTCGTTCTGTTTGCTCTGTTCAGAAACTGGCACAGGTCCAGGCATGATGTTTGGTCTCCTTCTTTTTTCCTACTCTACTTAGGAGACATGCTGAGAGGCCAAATGTCCTGAAATTCCTGGACTTTGCTCCATTTGCACAACAAAAAAAAGAACATGAAAAGATAGAAATCATTGTTTTTATGTCAGTTCTCCTTCCCAGGCCTAAAAATAAGAGCCTGGAAAAGTGTACAGAGACTTTGGGAGATTTAATTAGTGGCTACGCTAAAGAATCTTGAACATACAATAGGTTCTTTTCAACACTGGAGGCCTGCAAAAACTCAGCTTGGAGTTGTCAGTATACAGATGAGTAAAACCTGAGGAGAAAGTGGACAGAATATTCCCATGCTTTTGCTTTACAGTGCTCCACTGGGCATTATGTGGTTGAGCATCCCAGTAAACACATGGATGCTTTTGTGTGTCACTCTTTCCATTCTGTTATTCATTTATGCTTTACTAGTTTAAAAGCTGGTTGTCTGAAATATTCCCTAAAGTGCCATGAATTGATGATTCTGCATATTAACTCCTCTGAAAAATTAAATAAATGACACAAAACATTTGTATCTTGCAGATTCATTAAAATACGAAAACCTTGGCCTAACAAGAAGACCACTGCAACATTAGCTAGCTAGCATTAATTACATTATTGGCCTGTAACACATTTTTTAAAACCACTACACAACAACAACAACAGATAGATTTGGTTTTGGGAACAAAACTGCATTAGTTACCCAATCTTTGGGTCTTTTACGTCATGGCCATCCTGAGGTCAGGAGTCTGAAAGGACATTTGCAATCTACTGCTGCATCTGCTAATCCTGTGTTTATGCTATTACTTCAACAGCAGGTTACAACACAAAATGAAAGGCCACTTTTGTAGTCTAAACCTCTTGTTAGCAAGAGGACATCCTTCAGTGTGTATACTTGTCAGAGAAAGAGGCAAACAGTCTCACGTTAATGTTTGACCCATTGAAGGAGCAATACGTTTTCATTTATTTAGTTATTTTAACACTAGGTGTATTTGTAGCCACGTATTACTGAAAACTATGCATGTAGAGATGTCTGTTAGCCCTGACTCTATTGTTTTGGTGCAAGGACCTGTTTCACAAACCAAAATTGCAATTAACACACTCTCCATGTAGGCTGTATAGCTGATCAGGGTTATCAGAAGCCATTGGGGAAAACTGTCAACCAATAGGGGTATAACCTGGGTTTTATTTGTTAAGTTCATTATTAGACTCCTGTCAGAGTTAATGGACTGCTACAATAGTTTAAATTCTTTAAACTTATGATTCTCACTGATAAGAAGCATTTACACATTCTTGAAATAGTGTAAAAGTGTTATATAGTCATGTTCAATTAATTTAAAGTCTAAAAACAAGCCATTATCAACATTACATCTTCCATATAAAATGTGGAATGTTAAGTGTCAGCTATTCTGAAAAATCCCATCAACTCTAATCTCGCTTTTCATTTTGGTTTAAATCTTCAATCTTATTTTATACTCCTCTTTCTGAATCAGGTGTCAGGGGGTTGATCCGACTGAGACCGACCCATCCTCTAGAATTCTCTCTTACACAATCACCATCAAATATCAGCTGTCATGAGTCATTTTATTACTGCAATGAAAATGGCTGCACTAAAATCCCAGCAGATAGTTTTTGATCATGCTAGCTGACCGTCTGGAGTGTTGACCTCATCCACGTCCTCTGAAATAAATTGAGGAGAGATAGAGAACATAATTCTCTCCAGATCGCATTGATCCGCTCATCTCCAACATTCTTTGAAGTTCACGAACTCGATGTCCATTTATGGTCAAACTTACTGACCAAACTGAGCTTTTTAGTTTAAACTATGTCCCATTATTACTGGAACCCAAACGCAGGTTTATGTTGTTAAGAAATATGTTTTATATATATATATATATATATATATATATATATATATATATATATAAACTTGATAAGTGAAGCTTAAAAGAAACAAGTCTCACTTGCAGGTTGATCTGCTTCATTTGTAACCCACACAAACAATATCATGCAATTATCTGATGCTTCAGAATGTCGTCATGGCAGTTTTCAGACCAGGAAGGTTGTTTACTAGCCATCTTTCCTTTTCATGTGATACTCATGCCTCAACATTGAGCTACAGAGTTAGATGTATGCTTGTGAAAAAAGCATGTTTTACCACACAGAGTCAGACAATCTTAAAATCTTTGAGATAAGCAAAGATTTTCTTTGATAAGACAGCCAACAAACGAAAAATCACAATGCTCGACTGGCACCACAGGCAGACTTTCTCAAAAGTGACATATGAACTGACAAAGTTATGGATACTCATTTCAGTTAATAATTCAGTTTTTTAATTGGACTAGACTAATGAGGCCTACAGTGACACTAATTGTTAACATTTTGTCGCAATGATAGATGGTCGATGAAGATGATGTAATGAAAACATATGACTTTTGAACACCACTAGTCCCAAGCCCTGCTTTTCTGTGATGTTCAAATAAACGTGACAGTGTAAGATCATAATAATGATGATGGTCATCATAAAGAAAGGCCTTTAAAGTTGAAACTGTTTTTTTAATGGTCCCTCTGTGCACCAGCAGAGATCTTCACATCTGAAACACTGCAACATCTGATGTGCAAGTCTATATGTGCACAGGAGTCCAAAGGTCTTAGACCACAGCTTTAAGTTTTATGATTACAATGTTATTTGCAATCAGTTTGGCCTATTGACACTCACTGTTATGTACTTCGTTACACATATTGACGCAGCAAAGCCCTGAGAGCAGTAGTGACCTTTTAGGTTTTAGTCAAACACTGGACGTGGAGAGGCATACCAAAATATTTAACTTTCCGCACCCCTAGACCAAAGGCGTCCTTACCGGTTATACAGAGATAGGGAAGGAAATGATTGATGGAAAACAGGTTAGAAGTCTATAGCTTATCGAAAAGGTATTATGAATGGATAAATATGATAAAATCTATATGCAGAGCCTACTACAACAACATAACAAGTCTGATTTGTGATTTGAAACTCATTCCAAATGAGGCTATATTGTTAGAGGGCATTTCATTGTTACCAATAATCTTAACAAGCTGATCTAATCAGAGTGAACAAAACTGTTGGACACTGTTTCCAATGGCCATTACCAAGTTCAGTCAGCTCAGGCATCATTCAACACTGCTTTATTACACAGCTCAAGAACCTCTGCATTCCTCAGAGCGAGGGCTTATCATTATGAACCTGTCTTTCTGCAAGAGAGAAAGCCGTGGGCAGATGTGCATCGAAATAGTTCGAAAAAACGAGATCTTGAATGTTTCTTTTAGGTCCCCATAAGATGGCAATTCAATAAAGATTGAATTCATAAAGAGAAACCAACACTAAATCTGGCACTATTGCTAGGTAAGGAGGTTATATAGCGCCTCCATGTGGTTCTAACAGAAACACAGCTGAGCAAATGTAGGATTTCAATTACAGAAAAGCCATAGTCACTTTAGACAATGTCATTTACAGTAGGCCTACTCTTAACCCTGAGTTAGCTTTTTAATCCCAAATAATCAGTCCTAAACTAAACTAAGTTTTTATAATCACACAAATTGAAAAAAGGACTCCAGTACGTGAAAACTGGCAAAACATGCTGTATATGCAATAAAAACACAATTTCTTTTTTTTTAAATCACTACATGAAATAAATGCAAAACCTAATAAAATGAATAAATCACGTCTAAAATGGGAATCAAAGAGCATCTCTATACATGTATCAAGGGAGCTATAGAGGTTACAGGACATTTTACAAGTTTTTTTTTTTTTTTTATGGCTCCAGATGCCACTTTTCTCATTTCAAAAATGGGTTTGCACTTTATTTTAATGTGAAATATTGCATTTATTGATATCAATAAATGTAATATTTCACATTAAAATAAAGTGCAATATATATATATATATATATATATATATATATATATAGTTCATGGACAAAAATAGCACTTAAAAATTGTATAAATATTGCACATCATAAAATCCCTTCAAAAGTCTAAATAATAGTACAAAAATATTATTGAACACAATATATATATATATATATATAGTATATTGGTTTTCCAACAAAAAAAAAGGCGTCTGTCACTTTTGACCGCGATGGAGCCAAGTGTGGCCCCTAAATGAAGAGCAGAGGGTTACAAAATTAGTTGAATCTGGTATAACTTATATAAAAAAGTTGAAAAATGCCTTATTTTGACGAGTTAAAGCGGTGTAAATCATAAGCTGTCATAACATATTTATCATATAATGTTTTACAGTGTATAACATTGTGACAATAGTTGCTTGAGATGTGGTGAATATATTGTTTTTCAAAAACTAATTTGGCCAATAAACAATTCTTGCTAAGATTTTGAAATAACACACTGATCATGTATTTAAATTTTTTCCAGTATGTCATTATCTAGGTTTAAATATTTTGCTAATCCTAGTTATCAATTTATCAATTAAAATAGCTCCCTCAAAATATGTAACCTGTACAAACTTACTGATCTGTGAAATGTCCACTTAAATCTCTGACATCTATTTAAAGCAGTTGGGAAACTCAGCAGGTATGAAGGGAATTTGGGGCCGTTGGCTCTTCTAAACAACCACTAACTTCTTATATCTCACTGTCTAAAACGACTCACTTGGAGCTTTCAGTTCCCACTTGATTTTAATCCTGTCTGCTTGATGAGAACCCAGATTTCAGGTCATTCCTAAATGTAGGTCAGTGCCGTTTAGAAACTACAAAAGTGACGACAACTTTTCACAAGCACCTCCCCGAGGTTCATATTGGTGACTGCGGCATGTCACTCTAGTCTAGTGCGCCCACTCCTTTTGAATTCTTTTGCTGTGTCATGCTCATGTGCGGACCCTACACTTGCCACCCATTGGATACTAACCCTATTTATTTGCATACAATCGTCTCCTTGCTGTCCTATTGGTTCCAGTAAGCAGGTCACCCCCCAGAGGACCTTGTGATTCTTGATTAGCTGCTGTATGCGCTCATGTTTCATCCACCCTTCTGTTTATTAATAAATGTAAACAGATTAAATGTTGCCTGGGAGACCTGTGGCATATGTTTCAACTCGGTCAGAAAGAGGCCGGACTACCTCTGTCCTTTTTTCATATTCAGTTGGCTACCAGCTCTTCAGTTGGGGTTCACTTCATTGTTATTGTCCTGGAACTTTGTTATCTGAGTCAAGTTGAGGTGAGTTGATGAATTTATATATAACAGTTTTCTCAAAGTTTTTTGATGTTTACATTGGCATAGTATCATAGCCCTAGCTATCTTTAGACTTGCCATCTCACTACCTACTCACTGCACAGTGCCTTCGTGGTTTTTCTTTCACACATTGTTATTATTGGCGATAGTTTCAAGAGTCTGGAAAGCTGGAGAAGAAAATATTAATTGAAGACAAATGCTATCTACTTTGCCTTGATTACAGTTATTAGTCTCCTGAAAACAACATGCTAATATGGCATACCATTATATGTTTAAGTAAACATGTTAAAGGAATGAGCAGTTGTTTGAGAAGGGGAGTTTTTGAGATCATTGGCACTAGTGGAATGTGCTCTGTCTGTTCTTGCTGCCAGTGTCTGCAGCAGCTGCTCTCTATGTCCCACTGAGACTGGCATAAGAAACACCATCCCTGTCTAGCTAGAGATGGCGAATGGGCATTTCTGGATACTAGAGCCCGACCGATAAAGGATTTTGAAGGCCGATATACATATATTTTTGGGTTTTAAAATCCGATATTCCGATTTATCAGCCGATATTTTTTTGATTAAATATTGTTGGATTAAATATTGTTGTAAAAGAAAAGCTAACTTTTCTGCACACGATATGTTTGATACTTTTTATCTATGTCTAAATTTTCACTCCTCACAAGTCTAACTTACATTTTACAATGCAGGGACTGTAACTAGAGATATGCTAGTTATAAATATAGTAATCATCACTTTATTTAGGCAGAAAAAGTTCATTGTGGTTTCTAAGCTCATTAATGTTAATGTTAGCGGTCTTCCACTGATTATGGTGGCATTAGCTAGCTTTGTGGTTAGCTAGTCTATGATGAGCCATAATTTAGCAATAGATAACATCATACTGCAAATTGTAAAACATACATTTTCAATATAACAGGCCAAGGAGAGATGATTGAAGCATGTTTCGTCCGTTTTTATTTTTAAAATATTAATTTATCGGCCATTATAACTGCCGATACCGATATTTTGGAAAATGCCTAATATCGGCCGGCCGATATATCGGTCTGGCTCTACTGGATACTAAAATCACACACTGAAAATAAATTGGTGTAGAAACTCCAAGAAATTACTAGTAAATTTCACACTTAATTACAAAGTAGTAGCACATTAAATGAAACATTAAACTTTGAAGTAGAAAGACTGAAAAAGTATTTCCTTGAAAAACACACTTTCAATTCTTTATAACAAAGTATTTTTTGAAAAGTATTTTTTTTTTTACAGTGGGGAGTCCGGGGCAAAGTTAATGCGAAAAAAAAAATAGATTCCTCTTCGAAAGATGAGAACGTTTACATATGGTTAACTTCCTGCTTATTACATTTCCGCCAAATGCAAAGGCATTTATGTACCAATGTGTACATGTGTACAAATCAAAGGTCCACTTGCAGATGTCAATCTAAGCTTTTCATACGAACGCTCTCTATAAGTGCGTTAATGATCAGTCAGCTGTTCGACAAGTTTATGCAGCTGTCCCTCAATGACGCATTAGCTTCAGATTTCCTCTCACCAGCCTTAGCATCCCTCAGGAATCACAGTTCACGAAGTACATAGTACATACGCTTAAAATCATAAATTTACTTAATGGCTAACCACAAGAATTTTCACCTAATACGTTTACAGGTCAACATATAAAAATGGAGGATCAAGATATGAACTTTGAGCAAGCTTTTGGACCTCTATCGGAGACAGAAAGAACATTTGATCCCTTATTTATTGAAGAGGATGATGAAGACTACTTTGAAGATTGCTTGGAAGAGATCCAGGCAGCTCTAACTCTTCCTGAAGAGTCCATGCCTTATTCACAAAAATGCAGAAAAGCTTTGCAAGCTGAGTTTAATGGACTTATGCAACAGATGTTGGCACAGCTAGACGTTTTTGATGCGGCACATCCAACCACATCTGCACCACTGGAGATATTTTCAGAAACGGAGAACAAAACGGACAAGAATGGATTCACAAAAAGAACCAAGTTTGAAGAGACGTGCCTTCCAGAGAAAGAGCAAACCGTGTCAGAGGTCGACAATGATGCTGCAGGGGTCCCTGTCGAAGCAAAGCCTGAGTTGTCTGCCACCGTGGAATTACAAAAGCTCAGAGCAGCATTTGAGAGCTGTATTGAGGAGGTGGGCCAGTTGGAGCGCAGAAGGGATGAGTTGGTTCAGGAGCTTCTGGAGCTGGAGGAGCCCATGGCCCAAGAGCTGCAGACTGTAAGGGAAGCTCTAGGGGAGGAACAAGGCCTCCTGTCCAAAGTCAGACTGGAGAGACAGAGTCTGCAGAAGGAGACGCAAATGACTAAGAAACGCCTGTTCATAGCGGCTCGAGACTGTACACAGAGACAAGTAGAGCTTGAATTACAACAGAAAGAGGTGGAGGAGCTCAACCAAGCTCAGGTAGTGTTCAATAAACCAGACTGGTGTGAATGCATTCAAACTGCTCCAGAAAAGATGTAGAATATTTTAATCAACTTAACCACGATTTTATATCAACTACAAAGAGGACTTACAAACGTAGTAGAAAAAGGACACTAGGCACTGAAGCCAGATGATAATTATAAAGTAAGGGCCCGTCCACACTACTGCGTTTTCGTTTACAAACGGAGAATTAAAACGAATACAAGCGTTTTATCTGCCAATTAGAAATGATCTCCGTCCACATTAGAACGACTGAAAACGAGGATCATGTGACCATTCACCAACACTGGGCATGCGCGTGCCGGTGTAAACAGTGATTGACGAATCAGGGAAGGATACGTCATGATTGATAACACCCAATCATAGAGCCGAGCGTCAGCGTTTCTGAAGTCCTCCGTTTTGTCTTGTCTACACTAAAACGCCCTCCGGAGTTTCAAAACGCACAACGGAGCTGCAGCGTTTCTAAACTTCTCCGTTTTAGGTCTTCGTTTTTCCCATTTTAGTCTGGACGGGAGGTGCAAAAGGTCTCCATTTTTAAACGAAAACACAGTAGTGTGGACGGGGCCTAAGGTGAAGTTTTTTGGGGGGCCTTCCCAGTCAGGCTATATTAATATATCGGGGCCATAACCATCATAAACATTGAGGTTCTACCCCCAATGAGGACATTGATGGTTCAATGTTAAAGACTATAGTTATGGCCTTGATAAATAATTATTTTTAAAAAATATATTCAATACATTCAAGTTAAGATATTCCATCCTGCATTCACAAAATCAGGAGGAGCTGAAGTCCCTTGCTGTTAAGATGACTGAAGAGATCACCAAGATTCGTTCAGATCACCAAAGCCACCTGCAGGAAATGCAGAAGCAGCAGAACCTCACTCAGGAATCCAGCGAGAGGAAGACCCGCTCATATGTGGCTCAAGGACGACGGGCCTCTTGTGACCTACAGCAGTACCTGCATGGTGGGATAAAAGCTCTGGATGAGTTTTACGAACCCCGGGTAGAGTCCCTGTTAAAGAGACAGGAGGTCACCATGGATGCTCTCGGTAAGGCTAAAGAGCAGTGCCAGGAGATGAGAGCCCAGTTAGGGCCACTGAAACAAGAAGAGCAGGCGCTGAGACTCCAGAGAACTTGTCTGGAGGAGAGGATCCGACTAACGGAGATACAGAGGAGGGAAAATGTGGAACAATATAGGGTGCGTGATTTTCATAGATTTTTCATTTTAAATTGCACAGTACTGACGGTTCAATGTTCTTCATTCAGGAGACGGTGGACATCTTAGAGGAGAACATCAGAGAACTGAAAACTCAACTCAAGATCCAGATAAAGAAGAGTGAAGAATTGGAGACGCTGAAGAATAACATGGCCAAAGAGCTGTTCTTATACAGGCAAGTACAAGCACTTT
Source organism: Cyprinella venusta (assembly GCA_038021265.1). NCBI lineage: Eukaryota > Metazoa > Chordata > Actinopteri > Cypriniformes > Leuciscidae > Cyprinella > Cyprinella venusta. The sequence continues at coordinate 5,495,557 of CM075878.1, forward strand.
TTAAAGGACAGTTTCTCATTACACTGTAAAGTGAATTTAATATTACACCATGCACAAATCAAGTGACAAAAACTCTAGACATCTCTCCCATGTTAATGTGATTTATCCTAACCAGATTCTAGGTTTCTTGCTCTGTTGCACTTTGTTAGCCCCAGTGTCAAAGATATATTATTTATCCAAAAGCATAATCTACATAAAAAAATCTGTCAGGCTGTAATCATATTGCATTTCCACTTTCAATGTGAACATCTGAAATCTGGTTGCATTGCTTCTGGTTTGGACATGGTGTTAGATGGCATATATCTATATATATTCTAATATCTATATTTCATATGTCCTTTATTGTTTTACAGAGAGCGTGTAGAGGGTCCTCACAAGCAAGAGGACAGTTTGGTGGTGGAAAAAACCTAATGAACTCATGTTTGCTAATAATTATCTCATTAGTTATGTTGGATGCTTTTGATATATTGGTTTCATAGTTTAATCCAAAAAGCCTGAATTCTCATAAACAATAACCACAATTTGAAGACTTAAGTCAATGTTCTCTGCAAACTATTTTTTCAAACTATAAGTTCTCTGAACACCAGGACCAAGCACGTCAGATATCCAGACCTTTATCTGACATGAATGTACTTAAAACAGTGTTTTTTATTGTTTATAAGAGGGAATAAGGCTCTTATATCCAGTGGTGCCTGCGAATTACATGCTTTCTCTTATGAGTAAGTGAAGTGAGCAAAACAAGGACTTATTTGGGCACCGTGAGAAAGCTCTATAAACGTACCAACAGCATGATGGTGAGAATGTTTAGATAAGGCCCTATAAGAAGATGAATTAAGTGCTTTGTTGATTTAAGGTGTCTTGTTAATAACATTTGATATAAACATGTAGAATTAGAGTTTATAGTTAGTTTATATGACTTGTACCTATCGCGGATCGAGTACAAGGATACAAACTGTCATAGTGACAGGGGGCATGCTTTAAAAAAAAAATAGGATTGAACCTAGTTAAAGATATTTTGATAATGACAAAAAATAAAAAGTATTTTGTTGAGGAACACTGGCTTTGGTTCGGTCATTTTGTTGGCTTTTTCCTCCAAGAAAAGTATTTGAGGGTGTTTTCTTATCAGTGTAAATATGGCTTTGTTCATGCCTCAAATGATTAAATAACAAATGGGCAAGATATACTATTGTTTATACCTATCCAGCTCAAATGCAGCCATCTCTGCTGATTTCCAACTTATTTCAAACTTGAATAACTATTATTTTATTTCAATCATAACTATTGCTGATGACACTTCATTTGATTTGACAAGTAATCTCATTAAAGGACAATTTCGTTTTCTTTATTTTAACATCCCTGTACAAGCCAAAAAAAAAAAAGAAACGAAAAAAAAAGAAAATATTACCTGATTTTATACATTATTTTGATGGTCCCTTTAACACATTCTGTTGGCTAAGCAGCCTAAACGTTTCACCAACATTTCAACTAACTCTCATTAGAATGTTAGTAGTAGAGCACCGGTAGACTGGTAGGGTTAAAATTAGTTGTCACGAAGTTGCAAAGTTACTTATCAGATAGCATTTCAACCATTGCAACATTAATCTTTATTGAAAATGGATCATATATATATACTCGAAATGTAAAAGAATTTTTTTTTTTTTAATTTGGTGCCCTCTTGACCGAGAAAAGACAGAAAATAACCGGGGGGGGGGGTGTATGAAAAGACTACAGGTCCCACAATGCACAGCTCCGCAAGCTACACCCACTAATCCGGAACAGCACAAACAGAGAAATTCACTCTTCCGTCTACAAGGCTAACATTAGCTGTCAACAGAGTTTGAAATTCATTTCACACAAAATGTCTAGTTGGCTGTGGTGAGCAGGACTATCGAGGACGAGGGACGTAAGAGGACGGTGGCATGAGTGATAATGAAAGATACCTTCTGTGAGGCGCGCGCTGGTCTCGCGTCTCTCGCGTCTCTCACGGAGGAGCGAAAGCAGAAGCTAGAGAGAGAGACAGACCTGATTTTATGATGTTTTGTTTCTGTTGTGTGTAACGTTACAGCAGTCGTCAATGGAGTGCTGCTGGCGTATACTTTCGTTTTGTATTTGTTCATTTTACTATTAAAATGTTTAAATGTTCGCCGGTTCCTGCCTTCTCCTTCCCACCACAACAAACCCCGTTCATGTTACATTGGCAAATTATTAGTGAATTACTGCATAGATACCTGGATGTTCCGTCGGGCGAAACCATCACAACACAAACGTCCGTGTGCTCGTAGGATTCAGAGATTTCCTCCAGGAGAAATTGCCATCGTTGAAATTCTCTGCAGCAGACGGACTCTTGTATTCGTATGAAGTAGCACGCAGCGAGAGCACATACAGCAGGCCGCCGAGCTCGACCCAGTCCGGGCTTCTCGACCGACAGACAGCCTCCTGCTCCTCCATCAGCCTCAGCGGCTCGTAGCCACGGCCGGATTCGAGCAGCAGAACTTCAAAATCTTTCTTCAATATCATGTTTAGTTTCTTCTGTCATTGTCTTAACTTACTACCTCCACGGCGCATTTAGCTTCCAAACAAGATGGCGGATATTGATACGTGGTAAGTCCCGCCCCTTCCGCTAACGCGGCTGGACCTCCAGGTTGATAAATCGGCAATGCTAGTTAATAAGAGAAAATAATCGTTTTCTAATCCCGTTTGAATTTTGCAATTTTGTAACACACGTGGGTCAGTCAAAATAATTTTTAGTGCAAGTGAAATTTTTCGAATTTTGTGACTTCATGAGATTTATCTAAAAGACATTCAGTATTTAAAACCATAAATCTTCCAAAAGCTATAACTTACACTAACATTTTAAATAAATTGTATCAACAAAAACAGTTTATTCATAATGTTCTGTACAAAGGTATGGACACACAGGAGAAAGACACTGAAAGGTCACAATATTAAAGACATTAAACACCACTTGACCGATACATGAAGCTCAAAGTAAAAAGAGTACACAAGAGCTTAAGTTAACAATACACCTAGCCATGTAATTGAACGGATGCTTAAAAGGAAAAAGAATTTGTCGGACAAGTTAAAAAATAATCTAAAGAGCATCAACATTGTACCACTGCACTCTGGCCACAATTTACTACACGCCTGTATACACTTTTCAGAGATTAAGTAATACTTTAAGTATACTTAAACTGCAAGGAAATCCACGAGACACTGGTGGGTGAGATGGGTCATTTGTCTCACATTCTGATATTGACCAATGATCAAATGACATTTTTCTTAGAAAAATACTCTATTAACATAGTAGAAAATGCCTGGTGGGGAGAGTGTCAATTGTTCCTTTTCCATTACTTAGGGGAGAGTCCTTCACGTGTATAGACAGTTTTTAGAAGAGTTTCGTCTTATGCTGAGAGTGGGGTGATGATGTAAAGAGCTGTTTTATCCCTGAACCTCAGTGTCTGCTGCCCCCTCTGGGTCCTCGTCATTGTAAATGTTCTCTGCCTAAAATCAAAAGAAAGGCACATAAATAACTGAACGACAAACACAACTAGAAATGTTATGCAAACAATTAAACTATTTCCATAATATCCACATTAAGAGGCGGCATATACTTTGTCAGAGAGAGAGAGAGGAAAAAATGCTGATGCTAAGTTGAAAGAAATAGGCTTAAATGCCTCACCATCTGCCAGACTTGCATGATGTTGTCCTCAGACACTGAGCAAATCACCCACGGTTCATTTGGATTCCAGGAGAAGTCAGAGATCTTGGCTGTATGGCCTCCATGGATAAACTGAATTTGAAAAAGGGTATCAATAACATGTGAATAACATGACCTCATAGGGCAGTATAATGATAACTAATCAAATTATATATAGACCATTTCACAAGATGTAAACAACACTGGTCCAGAAACACTTCCTGTTTCAGTTTGTAACTGTTTTCTTTATTTCACATGTAAAGAAAACATCTTAAAGATGCTTTTTTTACGTTTTGATTCATATTTATATGTTCTGTTGGTTGTATTTTATCCCAGCTTTAATGTAGTGTTAAAAAACTGAAACAGGAAGTGCTTCTGGACCAGTGTTGTTTACATCTTGTGAAATGGTCTATAAACATTTAAAACCGCATTACTACTCACCAGCAGCTCCGGAGGTCCATCCTCTGCATCTTCTGGCGACTGTTCCTCTCCGATTTTACTGTACAAACCCCCAAAGGAATTCTTATTAGCAGTGTGAAAAGATCCATCTGATAGAGTAGTTCACATTTAGAGGTAGTTGTGAGTAAACGGAAAAGGGAGACAACCTACCTGAGATCCCAAACATTGAGCCTCCTGTCTGTTCCACTGGAGGCCAGGATGGTCTCATTATGAGGTGACCACTGCACCTGTGGACACATTTCAAGAAATCATGTTATCATATTCAGTTTTTACCTTTAACAATTCTATCTGCAATGAAGACAAAAAGGGAGATGGTACCTGGAAGATTTCATCTTTGTGCGACTCAAATGAGTGAAGTTTCAGCTTGAGGTTTCGCAGATCCCACAATGCAACAGTCTGTGAGAGACAAATAAAAATCAAAACTTGGAAGTCTAATTAGCGATGCGTATTTAAAGACTATTCACAAGTGCAAGAGAACCAAATGCTGAATGTAGCTCTCACTTTGTCGGCAGAACCAGTGGCCAGAATGAATTCGCTGTATGGGTTGAAGGACAAACAGTTGACCTCTGCAGTGTGGGCATCTACAGCATGACTGGGTTTGGACGTGTTATTGGACCGTGTGTCCCAACTAAAGGAAGAGGAAATAGGTTAATATACTCCAACAGACTGAACAGTCAAATATCCTTTTAAAATTACATTTTGTGCTAAAAGACAAACATAACAAACAAACAGGAAGGCAAAAAGTACTTACATCATAAGCTTCTGGTCATCTGCAACGGACCCAAAGAGAGACTCGTGCAGCAGGTGCCAGGACACGTCCTCCACTACAGCAGTGTGACCAGTGAAAATGGTCTTGGCGTCCACTATTTTCCCCTCCTTTGGCACTGTGCTGATGTCCCACAGACAGATGGTCTGCAGAGAAACAGAAGAACTCATAGGAGCATGGACAAAAAGTAAGATCCTCTACATCAGGGTACCAACCTTTCTTGTCTAAAACCTAAAACGTTTATTTAGAGATTGATTTTTTTCAATTTAATTTAGCATCAGCTAAAAGGACATCACATTAGCATCACAAGATCGTGGATTCTTCTGACTCGAATCACAATTGTCAAACATCGATTTTCTAAATGTTAATTGATAACGTAATATTGACGGAATGCAAAAGGCGCCTGGACAGTCTGTGGCGAGCAGCTGTGCACATAACAGAGACGCATGAAGGTTGAGTGAGAAATCAGACCGGCATCCTCTGCATTAAAATCTAGTGTAACGTTTGCTTCTATGAAGTTGAAGGGAAAAAGGACCTGGACAAGAGCCACACTTTATGCAAGTAGGGCTCCAGACTGCGACCAAATGGGCGACAAGAGGTCACACTGGTGCGACCACCACATTGTCCAATTGACAAAAGCTGCAACTTGTGTTATATGAGAAACAAACAAAACGAAAGTGAAACGAAACCACGCTATAAATCACGTGACACTGTTATGACACAATGCTGGGCAAACCAGGGAGAAAGCGTTTGAATTCACCACATAATTCTGTTATAAACCACACGTCAGATCAAACAGCTCTGACATGGAAAGCAGGACAACCTTACAACCTCGGAAAATACAAACTATCGCAACAAATCCCTTCAATTTGTTTAATTAATAAAATAAATTGAAAGTAAGTTCATTATGGATCATTACAAATACTTTGCTTTAAAAGTAACAAGTAGTCACACAGTGAGAAAAAAAGATGCATCCACCAATAATCGTTTTATAATCGCAGCCCTCTGAATCGTAATTAAATCTTGAGGTGTCTAGAGATTCCCACCCCTAGTGAGTACAAATGTCTTACGTGGTCATCAGATGCACTTAGCAGACAGCCACTCAGGTTGGGATTCCAGGATAGACCATAACCTTCTTTCTGATGGCCCCTCAGACGTAGGTCAGGAGTGCACTCTCCAGAGGGGTCTTCAGGGGCACAGGAGGAGAAAACAAATTTAGAAAGAAGAAGAAAAAAAATAAATCTGACCACGAAATGGCGATTTTTGCGTCATCGGAGGATTTTTTCCAGACAATAAAAATACATAAATCTCTCGTCTCAGGGGGATATGAGGGTGGAAAGCATGGTAATTTGAAAATACTACAGGTTTTCCCTAAAAAAAAGTATTAAAAAAAGTCATGAAATTAAGAATTTATTCTTATCTTAGTTTAGGTATTTTTAGTGCTTTGCTATACTTTAGCTGTTAAACAGTTAGCATTTTTTTAATGGCATCTTTTAAGCATTGCCTCTCAATACATTCAGATGGATGTCTTTGGCAATTGTGTTTTTCTAAGTTAAACTTTGAACAAAATGTTTCTAGCTAGCTCATACCAGGTTTGGAGGGGTGTTTGGTGTAGTCAAAGACCAGCACATCACTAGTGGGAGTCTTGGTGGCAATGATGCAGGGGTTCTGTGGCATGTAGCGAGCCCTGTTAACCTCTCCTTCGTGATTAATCTTGATTTCAATCTCTATCTTGCCACTCACCGAGCCAAAACCACCAAATTCTATAAAACAAACAGAGAACAAAAATGTGATTACTTGTCATAAGTACATAGGTAAAGATTATGCATTGAAATATAACAGTTTATGATCTGCATCTTCATATATGAAAAGCCACTCGCCTCCTTTTTCACTGTCATAATGTGAGGCATCAAATTGGGCATCATCATTGGGCAGCTGGACGCTGGCAATAACCAAATGATTCTGCTCATCGGAGGTATGTGTGCCGAGGACCAGGCGATGCACACTAAAATCCTTCCCTTCAGGTCTGTGAAACATGACAAGTATGAATATTAATTACAATGATAAAAATGTATACATAATCTCTACCCACACCATATTCATATCTGCTATTCTTAAAGCAAAAGAAGAGCCATCAAAATGAGCTTATCAAAATGTTGCCTAGTTTCAGCTCTTTTTTAAAGCTGATGATAGTAGTTGTGAATGTGTTAACTTACCTGGTGACATCTGGCAACCATTGAGCAGTAAGACTGGGCCACTCCAAAGCATGAGTCATAACCAGATCGTAAAGAAACGGAGTGTTTTTCTTCCATATTTTATATTCTTCATTTATCACCCTCTCCTCCACCGCGTCATCAAATGCAGCTGTAACAAAAGGGGCGGGAAAACAAGATGAGATCTGTCAAAACGCCTTCAATGCGACGTGAATATGTCAGATCATCAAGACATTTATATTTTCTACCACATCTGCTGTGAAGATGCAATTAATATTGCGTAATTTCATAGACAAACTCTATGGAAAGCAACTTAAAATAATAGCATAGCCCAACATTTTGAATTTTGAATCAGATAGAAAAGCAAATAAAAAGAAAGAATGAAAGAAAAACCTCAACAACATTGAAAACGTCACGAAAAAAGCGACGCATAACATTGATGTAAAGTTACATACTTCAACTTGAAAACTAAACAAACTAGCCGAAGCTAATTCGCCGCAATTTCACCGAAATTATTAAGCTCTTTAACGTTAATTACTTCCCAACATGTTGTTCCCATCACAAAAGAATTGATTTATACCGAATAACAGTTAATGTATGCTCATAAGCTCTAAAGTGAAAACTGCATTGATGTAGCAAAGACTGTGTCGTTATGGCGGGATTCGGCCTGCCCAGAAAACACACCAACAAACACCTCAGCTGCCGCTACCGGCTTCATTTAACCGGTCGCCGCTAAAAGAGCGTCCACCCGGATACACGAAACCATACTAACCTTCTTTATCAGCCATAACGACTCAACAGACAGCTATCACTCGTAAACTGAACCGATAACAAGATACCGGCGTAGTTTCCTCAGGAGTGCAGGATGCTCTTTGTCTCGCGCCCCGGCGTGCACGTTCGCGCCAACTCGGACAGACACGGCAGAGCGCGCGCCACCAATGAGCGGAGAGAAGAAGAGAAGAGCGGCTTCTTCTACAGAGGCGGCGGGTCGCACACTACAAACATTATACTGCCCTCTGTTGATACCACGCCACAAAATAAATATGAGACTCGAGCAAACAAACGAGCAAAATTGACAATACAAAAATACAATAGTGTTTACTCTAATACAGTATGCACATTTAACAGTATTGATACTCAAATTAGACTAATAATCGAGAATGATACAATAATGGATCCATCAGGTGGTGGTTTAATGGTGTGGGGGATGCTTTCTTGGCCCACTTTAGGCCCCTTAGTGCCAATTGGGCATCGTTTAAATGCCACAGCCTACCTGAGTATTGTTTCTGACCATGTCCATCCCTTTATGGCTGCCATGTACCAATCCTCTGATGGCTACTTCCAACAGGATAACGCACCATGTCACAAAGCTCAAATCTTGAACATGACAATGAGTTGACTGTACCAAAATGGCCCCCACAGTCACCAGATCTCAACCCATAGAGCACCTTTTGGGATGTGGTGGAACGGGATCTTCGTGCCCTGGATGTTCATCCCACAAATCTCAGTCAACTGCAATATGTTATCCTATCAATATGGGCCAACATTTCAAAAGAATGCTTTCAGCACCTTGTTGAATCAATGCGACATAGAATTAAGGCAGTTTTGAAGGCGGTCTATTACTGTCAAACACAATATTAGTATGGTGTTCCTAATAATCCTTTAGGTGAGTGATTTATAATCGCATTTATAATTATTCTCTCCATGTTAATGTTGAAAACAAATTACTCAATATGCGAGTGAGACAAGTCATAGTGAAGTCCTTGACATCATTAGCAGGATTTATGGAATTAATAAAGTCCTAATCAATATGCAAGTTTGACCTTCATGTTTATTCATTTGGCAGATATTTTTCTCCAAAGCGACATAAAAATGATTAGAGAGAGAAATCAGACTAATTAAAAGAGACAAATTCTTGAAACAGAGTACATATAAAACACCTTTTATTCATAAAATGATTCAAAGCAGTCCCAAACGACATATACACGTGTCTTTTCAAACAAAACAAAAATCAACTGCACAAAACTAATGTGTGACTGTGCAGTACCTGAACGGTATTAATATAAAATCTATGTTTTAGTGTTTGTTATTAAAGGCTGTCTATATGTAGCTCCCTGCACTCGTTTCCTGGTGCTCAGAAGCTTTTCCCTGGATTGGGCAGTGTGTGTGAATTTATCTCTCTGAACACAAATGTAACGAACATAGAGTCTAAATAAATATGCACTAAAAAGCTGGTCATAGAGAGTTGACAGTGTAAAACCTATAAAATCTTCAGGATCTTCAAGATTATTAGTCTTCTTCCCCCTCTGACTCAGACTCTGCGGGAGAGAATTAAGAAATTATTTGATGGATCAATTATCTCTGACATATGAAATGTAAATCAAATATAATTCCTCACCTTCTTCTGCATTCTGAAGCCACTCCACAAATTTCTTCATTTGCTCCAGAAATATGCTTTTTCCTTTGGCAGCATGGGCTTCTTTGTACCATTTCAAAATGGCCTCCTCACTAAGGACATCAGCTATGGATTGAGAAATAGATGCCATGTCTTATATTACATGCCAATAATATATAACTAAACCACTGATCAGGTGGGACATGGGTACCTTTATAGAAGAGCACCACTATTTTGGAGAAGGATTTCATGAAGTGGATGTTGTCATAGCAGTACTCCTGAATCTTGAGCAGTAAGACCAGCTCTGATTGGCCCTGATTACTGAACACAGCCAGGAGAGGTGCATAATGCTATAGGAAAAACAGTAATGAATATGGTCATATTATATTATCCCATATCTCTCTATACATCTATCTCTCTATCTATTTATCTCTCTATATACACATACATACACACCCCAAATCCCAACTGCAATCAATTTGCAGTTCCCAAAATGTTTTAAACAAATCATGATTTATTAAATAAACTTTCTATTTAAAATTTAATCTAAATTTACAAAAAAATATGTATGAACAACTTAAACCACATGTTCATGCGGAGATTGTTTTATGCAAATTAACTTTTGCCATGGTTGCTCATTTAAAACAAGGTTAAAGGAGTAGTTCACTTTAAAAAAAACCTTTTGCTGATAATTTACTCACCCCCATGTCATCCAAGATGTCCACGTCTTTCTTTCTTCAGTCGAAAAGAAATTAAGAATATAATGCACTTGATTGGGTACCAAACAGTTCATTTTTGGAAATTTTGGGTAACAAAATTTTTGTTCATTTTGTTCGTTGAATGAACCAGATGACTTGAAAAAAGAATTGTTAATTTTGATGAACAAGTTCGAACAGGAGAGTCACATACGTGCGTCACAGAACAGAGCAAGGCGACCATATGAGCTTATAAAATTTAAACTTTGTTTTTTTAAATGACATTGTTTCGCTTGATAGGACCGTTATTCATCGTCTGGAATCGTTTAAATCCCTTTGAAAGGTTTGCAGTTTGCACTGAAAGTTTTTTTTTGGACCTTGAACAGTTTGGTTACCAGTAAAGTGCATTATATGGAGAAAATCCTGGAATGTTTTCATCAAAAACCTTAATTTCTTTTCGACTGAAGAAAGAATAACATGGACATCTTGGATGACATGGGGGGGGGGGGGGAACTATCAGCAAAAGTTCTCTCAAAAGTGAACTACTCCTTTAAGATGTATGCTATACCCACTGCAACAGACTCCTCCAGGTAGACAGCTTGCAGATATAGAGCAAGAATTAATTCAAAAACTAAAAATATGGAGTATAACTAAAAAACTCACTCGCATTTAAATAATAATTATAAATGTGTGTATAGATGTGAGCATTACAAATAACAGTGTGGCATTAGAAAGTCAGTGTTGATACTGTGCCTTCAGGTGTTTGAGGGCCTGCTCAGTGACCAGCTCCTCTTTCTTGTTCCATTCAACATCATTCATGAGGCAAGTCCACAGTAAGCCAATCACAGCCTGCTCCTGAAGATCATTCTTTTTCATTTCCTCTTTCACATACACCACGATCTGTACACAATTCACAACAGAACAAACAATTCTTCAGTGTGTGATGTTGCTGTTGGGCATGAAAAAGGGTCTGTAAGGCCCCTTGCCAACGATAATTTTGGGATATGCACCCCAGAGGAATACTGACAGACTGGCAATAGAGGTGCTGCAACAATGTAAAATGTGAAAAACTAAATCAAGACTTTGTAAAAGAGCATAATATGGCCTTTTTGTAACTTTCTAGATCCTGAAGCCAGTTCAGTTGAGAAGCCCTGATCTATATCGTTTAATGTGTGTGAATGGGAGAAGCAGGATGCACCTCTCTGATGGGACACTGTTGAGACAGGCGCTCCTGCAGCTCTTTCTGAAGTTCCTTGCGTGTGCCCAGAGACTGTTGGACGCGCAGGAATTCTGACAGCTCTTTCAATCCTGCATCAGTGAAGTACTTTGAGAAGTGCTCCACATTCTGCTTATTGGCAGGGAAGAGTTCCTGGAGTCAGAGCCGATTACACAATTAGATTCATTACAGGAGGAACCTTTAACTTACTGAGACTCAAGGTGAAGTGTGTCATTCCAATGTTAAATGTCATTTCCCAGCTTGATTAAAGGAAGTGAATGAGAGAACATGTTTGAAAACCATTCTTGTTTTTAATATTCTGTTTGGTGGCACATAAATTATACCCTCACTGTTAAGCATCAACACTGTGGTAAACAAAATCTTGAGTTTAAACCCACCAATAATAATACTATTATATTATTTATTATTATATATTATACATATTTTTTATATATATATCATATTATATATATATATATATATATATATATATATAATATATATATATATATAATATATATATATATATATATATATATATATAACATTTTTTTAACTACCATTTGGGGCGAGTGAGATCTTTTGTTAGAAAATATTTTCATTTTAAATAAATGCAAAAAAATAATAATAAATAATTTTTTTTTTTTTTTTTTTAAATATTACCATCCCCAATATTTTAAAGCTAGTGTGTGTACCAAAATCCTTGCTTTACAGAAATCTGCATTGATTTTTGTTGTACTGTGCACATCAAGGTCATGAGTGTCTCCATGGAAACAATTTATCTGCATTATGGTTCATTATCTCCTCATAATTTTCAGAGTTTAATGAATTCAGAATCAAAACTGATGAGAGAAACAGATGAGCAGCAAGCTTCATACCAGGAGTTTCTTATCCAGGTTGGCTTTTCTGAGGGCAGATGTCACAGCATTAGCGTCCTTCTCTGCAATCCAAGCTTTAAACATCTTCACTGCAAAAGAGGCTGATATTCCTAAAAACCAGGGGAAAAGGGAAAAGCAGACTCCATAATACATTTTTTTTTTAATAATCACATGAAGAATTTATGCAAATCAATACTGAATTCTCATAAGCACAAACCTTCTTTGACAAGGTTATCGCTGAAGAGGCTGGTGAGGATAGGTGGGGGCAGTGTGCCGTTGGCCAACAGAACACCTGTAAGCATGGCTAGTTTGGTCTGCTCGGACTCGGTGAAGGCCTTCAGGAAGAGAAGAAGCTATGCAGGGATAAGAAATACGAAAATCAAAACATACCGTTTAAGTCTATTTGGTCCACAGCAATACCATGAATATTAAGTCTACATTGGTATGATGGTTTGTCCTGCAGTGGTGCATTTTTCCATTTGCGAGACAACATCCTCCGCAGTAAAACACATCACTGATAATAGTTACCTTTTTGATTTCCTCTTCAAAAGTCTTCTCCAGATATTTGTACCTTCTGATAAGTTTATTAAACACCTGTATAGAGACATAATGATCCATCAGTAATAGCAGTTTTTGAAGAATTTGTTTAATACATTTGTATAGGGCTGTCAAACGATTAATCGGGATTAATCGCATACTAAATAAAAGTCTGTGGGTGCACTGTGTATAATTACTATATACATATATATACACACACATGTTTGTATATATTTAAGAAATATTTTCATGTATATACTGTACATAGATTTATATATAATTTATATGATATGTAATTATAAATATTTTATATATAAATAATATTTTTTTCTTAAATATACATGCATGTGTGTGTAATTAATATATATTAGGGCTATGCAAAAATTAATTGCGATTAATCGCATCCAAAATAAAAGTCTGTGTTTACATAATATATTTGTGTGTGCTGTATATAATTATTTTGTATATATAAATACACACATATGCATGTAAAAATTTAAGAAAATGTGTTATTCATATGTAAAATATTTATATAAGATAGATTATGTATTTATTAGGGCTGTCAAACGATTAATCGCATTCAAAATAAAAGTTTGTGTTTACGTAATACATGTGGGCGTAGTGTGAATAATTATTTTGTATATATAAATACACACACATGCATGTATATATATCTAAGAAAAATCTGAAAGTATAAACTTTATATATATTTATACATAATTAATATTAAGTATAAATATAAATATATTAAGAACACATTTTTCTTAAATATATACATGCACGTGTGTGTATTTATATATGCAAAATAATTATACACACTACGCCCACATGTATTACGTAAACACAAACTTTTATTTTGGATGCGATTAATCGTTTGACAGCCCTAGTATTTATATATATATATATATATACACAGAATTTAAGCGCAAATAATTCTTAAATATATACAAGCATGCATGTATTTATATATACAAAATAATTATACACAGAACACACAAATATATTATGTAAACACAGACTTTTATTTTGGATGCGATTAATCGCAATTAATTTTTGCACAGCCCTAATATATATACAAAATAATTATACACAGTGCACTTTATACATGGACATTTATTTTGGATGCGATTAATCGCGATTAATCGTTTGACAGCCCTACATTTGTGTAATAAATAATAATAATCATTAATAAATAACTATTATAAAATGTTTTATGCATGCATAACTGTGAAAATTAATATTTTATCGAAAACTATTATTATTATTCCTCATGTTATGACCCCTTCGAGGACGAAAACGCTGGAGATAATAACACACTTTTTAAGCTCGCAGTGGCTGATGATGAAGAGACATTGTAATCCAAGGGATTATTATGAAACGACAGTATAAATGGTATACTGGTTCAACCAAGGGGGATTTAGGAAATAATGCAATTTTGAAACTGGATTCCCGCCTCCCTGCCACCTTGGTATCGGCTGCTCATTTTTCATACAAAAATGGAAAAAAGTATCGCATCGAACGGTAAAGAGAGGTGTTCACCTGAGCATAGCTGCAAATAGCAGTGTGGTTTTCCTCCGCCTTGAACACACAGTGCTCCGTCACCTTGGTCTTGTCCACATCGTCAATGCGAGTTCCCCCGGGAGCTGAGAAAGGGAAAGTGAGGTTACAAGGTTAATGCGGTAAATCCTTTTGAGAACACAACGTTCACACATTGTTAACCCTTACTGAGAAAACGTCACTGGTCACTGCACACTTAAAATTGAGAAGAATTGCTTGAATGCATGATTCATCCTGCATCATGTGCTGTTTATGTATAATGTACATTATACTGTACAGCTTCATTTATAAAGGGAGTGATGTAGTGTAGATTGAGATCAGCACCATCAGACCAGGCAACATTTTTCCAGTCTTCAACTGTCCAATTTTGGTGAGCTCTTGCAAATTGTAGCCTCTTTTTCCTATTTTTAGTGGAGATGAGTGGTACCCGGTGGGGTCCTCTGCTGTTAATCCGCCTTTGTTAAGGACTTATAAGGGCAAAGGTGACGTGCAACAGGAAGTCTAGTGATACGTAACAGAGGATTTGGACTTAATCTCTATTTTAACAGAGTTAAAGGCAACCTTCTGCTCATCAGGGCTCTATACTGTCAATGGAGTAATCGGGAGTTCTGACTGGATGCTTGACCAGGGTGCTCTCCTTCCTCTCTCGTGTGCCCTCGCTGCTCTGTATGCTATTATATAAAGCCAGAGTAAACCTTTTAGCTGTAATTAGATGTCTCCAGGAAGGGACTGTCTTTGTCAACCTATGTCAATGCCTGAAACCGAGCAAATTCTATACGGACTGAACAGACGGTACATAGTGTTGAAGAGGAAGAATGTAAACTCACTGAATTGAAGCAGTTCTCGCACAGAGGATTCCCCTGTACATACTGTGTAGCAGGATTATTATAGCCAAAAGATCCAAATGAAAACATTTGTTGCTATATTAAAAAACATTAAACTGAAATAAAATCATTTTTCTTAGAAGAAAAATGTTAGCGTTTTAAAACGGCATAAAAACAGGGGTACTTTAAAGTTAAATTGCTATTATCTAATTACGTGCTGTGTGAACTGCCAGCATATGTGCTTCACAACCCCTTTAAATACATGCATACAATTATAACACATTCAACCTTGAAAAAAAATCTTATAATATTCCTTCATGCCGTTCTCTACACTGGCTTCTCATTCTGCACATATCTGCAACTAAATTCAACACTCTGCTTCTGTCCCACAGAGAAGCCGCCTACTCACTCACTCTCTCTCAGCCTGCTTATGTGCAAAAGATCTGAAGATTTCCACCCGGCTGTGACAACTCCAAGGAGACAACTAAGAAAGGGTAAAAATCCTGTTGTGTATTCCCTGCTGTCCTCATCTTGAACCATCAATGGGATTTGTACATTGATGGGCTGCATGTATAAATGCTTTGATCCAAAGATGTGCTGCAAGTGTTGGAGCAACAGCCTGCTGTCCCGGGGGAGTGAGATAATGACCTCTTATTCTGCTAAAGATGGTAGTGTCTTTGTATTATATGAGCTAACAGCACAAAGGATGGCTCAATCAGACCTAGTCTCTATAAGTGTACAACAAGCAATTTTCTGTCCTTTACGATTGTTGATTGTCAGATTGTACAATATGACAGTCGCACCTTGGGTAAAATGCAAGGCATCAATGGTCTTTTAAGTCTAACTTTAATTTATACGCGACACAAAAGTTGTCAGCGAGTGATTTGTCACGTTATTAGTGCCGTTTTGCCTTATGACAAAATCCCGAAAAAGTTCAATGCAAATTACGAGCAAAATTGCATACACAAAAAAAGAAAAAAAAAGAAACTGTGTATATGGAATGATAACAACAGGCTAACATGTTCTCAGGATCTCAATGCTGAGTATGAATCATGAATAATGGAATAATGATTGGTCCATTATTCAAAATAAACAGCTCATGATCCACAAATAAATGTAAGGAGATTCACAAAAATGTATCAAATTCACAAATAAATAGATTAAGATCCACAAATAAATGTAAAGAGTTTCACAAAAAATATATAAAACTCAAAAAAAATAAATTTGTGCATTTGTGGATTTTGAACCACAAATAAGTGGACTCCACCCACCGTTTCCTCAAGCCAATCAGATAACGGCTACATTGAGTTTATTGGCCAAACTCTGAAGTACACTGTAGAATTCTATCATAAGGATATTTCCATGGGCCCTGGGTATTACCAGAGACATTAAACCGTAAGAGATGGACCATTGGAAGAAAAATGAAAAGGAAAAATCCTAAAACTCAATATGACGCTTTTAAAATGGACTCTATATTTCAGTAAAAAGAGCCTTTGCCTTTTTGTTGAGGTTAAAGTTATACCAACCACTTTTTCTGAAGAAGTAGGACAAGCAGGCTTAAATGTCTAGGACAGTAATTAATTTTTTTGGTTCATCCACATTTTTTGCACATTTCAAGGCACTTTTTGTTGAGTTACAACTACTTTCAGCAGTTAGTTATAGGCCTAACATAGACTATTCAAGAAGTGGGGCTTCAAAGAAAGCCAAATACGTTTTTATTTTATTTTTCATTATTTTATTTATTTTTTATTTTTACTAATTTATTTATTAAATTTATATAAGTTATATTGTGCTTTGTTTGTATATAAACTGGATTCTTAAAAAATGTTCAGTGTTAAATAAATATTTTAAAATTAGATTTTTGTAAATTTTTTATTGTCTGAAAAGCAAGACAAAAATAGTAAAAAAAACACATTTTTAATATTTAATTAATCAAATGGTGAAGAAATTGTCAAAAACGCAAAAACGTGAAACACCATGTTCAGTATTCGGCCTTGGGCCAGGCGTTTCATTATTATTCGGCTTCGGCTGAGAATTTTCATTTCGGTGCATCCCTAATAATTGAAGTGATAGTTTTTTCTTCCCTATTGTAACATATAGCTGAGTGAAACGGCTTGAATTTGATTGGATCGTTAGATGGTTGCTATTTCTGTGATGTCATGTGAGTGACAAGCTTTTGGACTTGCTCACCAAGCATGCTCCCAGCGATGAGGATGTCAAACAGGGTGTCGGCATAGCGACGGTAGTCTAGTCTCGACCCATTGACATCCAGAAACTTGGCTACAGCATCAAGATCACCACCTGCTTCGTTGAGGCCTTGAACAATTGTGTCTCGGAAAACCGTAGGCTCAAACTTCTCCTTTTCATCTGGAAGAGAGAAAACAAGAAAGCCAGGGTTACCGCAGCAGAGATTCAGAATTCACAGTAGCCCCTTATAGATATACAATATAATGATTTAATTGATTTCAAGCTGATCCTTCATTTGTATTCATCTGTAAGCACTTGAAAACAAAGCAGGTGGTTACACTCACACACAAAAATACAAGCCACGCTTATACCTAACTTATGTAAATGAGTTCCCTTGCCTCGCTGCTGGCAGGGAATTCTGATTATAGCACACGCTAAAGAACATGTTGAGTGTCTTCCTGTGAGATCTCACATTTGAAGAGCCAGTCACACCTACAGCGCAAACCAGTGAAGCATAACACTAATGCCCTGTTGAAAACGCCCTCACATTTGTCAGTCAAAAGCTATTAAGTAACGTTCCTAAACTGTCCACAATTTCTAACGGTGTTCGCCTTTCACATGGAAGGTTCCATTTAGGACTGTATAGCAAATACTGTTCAATTTATTTCTATGTTAAATCATTAAGAGTGAATGAAATTTTATTTAAGATCTAAAACTTGACTATATTGTTTAACCATACACTAGTTTGGGGTGAGTAAAAACTGTTTTAACCTAATACTTCTATTCAGCATTCAAATTATCAAAATTGACTAAGGAAATTTACAGTGTTAAAAAAATATTTTCTAATGTTGTTTTTAATCCAGAAAAAAATAAATAAATAAATCAACTGTAGAATCTTCAATTACTGTACTGTATTTTAATCAGATGCATCCTTGGTGATCATCAAAAAAATAAAAAAACACTTACATTTTGTTAAAAATAAAAAAACACTTACAAAACATTTGTTAACTTCTATGATTCTGAGATTGCAGCACTAAAATAAGGGTGTTTTTACACTTGGTCCTTTTCAGGTGTCTGAGTTCGGTTCGTTTAGGGCATGTTGTTCACACTAGTTCTGTTCACTTGGTTCAGACCAAAAAAAAAAAAATTATGCATTGTCCACTTTAAGACAAAACTTACTGAACATTCAAAACTGTGTGCTTGGATAAATGCACTTGTATGTGTGTAGCTTACATATGATGGCATTTTGACCAGCTGAGAACTCAGGTTTATAAAATTTGAGTCAAAACAGTGGCAGGAATCCCTCAGTCTCACACAAATGAATATATTCTGTGAGAAGCAGTTCTGATGCATGTAACAAACTGTGATGGCAACATCAAGACTATGAAAAACAGGTACGACCAGCATTTCAGGGGTCTCAGTCAACTTGTTTGTTGCGCACCAGGGTTCGGATAGCAGCGTTCACACTTGTTCAAAATGTACGGAACAAACAAAGCAATGGTTTTCGTTTCAATCGAACCAAACATGGCAAGTGTGAACACACACTTAAAGAGGACTCAAGTGTGAAAATACACGAAAATAGCCAGATGACAGGGTCTGCACTGTTCTCAGTACTGTAGTATGAGACATGAACACAAACAAGCTATTAATGGAACTTGAATAGAGTCCCTGCATTGCTGAGTGAGCATCTGCAACGTGTGTGTGTGTGTATGATTATTAAAAACAATCATTGTACACTTGCCCCACAGACTTTCATTGTAACTGTCAACATGTTTTGCTCCAAGTTTTTCTATTATTACAAATTAAAATTATTTTCTGTGGTAATCAACATCACGCCACATGTATTTGACCTGGAATTTTAAAGAGGTAGAAAGTGAAATATTGGGATAAAAAGTGACTCACCCCTTTTCCGGGTCTTAAACCGCTGGCCTGTAAGCACTGGCTTCTGTTGCTTACCGGTATTCATAAAAGTCCTTCACAAACAGGAAGACAAAATACATTTCAATCAGCAACAAAAACATAGTTGACCCATTTTGTGTGCAATGAAAGATTCATTATTGAAAAAGCCAGATGCGCCACAAAACAAAACAATAAAACGACTCCTGACACATTTTCCTACAATGCACCCTCCCATTATCACACCTTGTTTATATAGTGCACTGTCCAAGGTGGAAAATAGCTCATCAGCGGAGAGGTCCACTCCAGTTCTCTCCAGCAAGTGAGCGAGTGCACCAGCAAGCCTTTCACTGCCCTGTGCTAAATATAGAGGGGCTCATCCCCGACAGTGTAAACTTCAGTCAACCAAGCCTGGGACACGTGTCGTATTACAGCAAGGACATGTCTGATCACCGCTTACAGCCCTGTGTTTGTGTGTGTACACAAGCAAACTCGCAAAGTTCACATGTGCAAACATATACACAAACAAAAATCATCATTTTCCATTAGCTGCCGCCACAACTTATTGACACTCAGACTGTGCATATCTACAAAACAGTGTGGGGTAAATAAAGGCGCTCGTTATTAGCGGTGAACTACCAGTGCATCCAGCAAATAAATAAATATATAATAATTCCTTGATGTTATCATCCATGAATAAATATTTCAATAATTTGTCTAAATAAACAATATGCATGGATCAATTGTTCACAATAAGCTCTATATCCTGTATGTATTGAACATTGTTATTCCAAATTCTGCTGATATGAATATATGCATGGTATGGTTGTCACCAAAAGGCCCCAAGGTCTGAATTGCGAGATTAATTTGTGATGTTCTTACAAACATAAGTTACATTGGATTATAATATAATATATTGGTTAAATAAATCCTATTGTAAGCATAGTAATAAGGTTTCCTTTTGATATTCAGTTAAAAAAAAGATCTTTAAAGTCTTTTGGAAGAAATTAAGGGTGCATTTAATTGATTACTTGTGTCAGTAAAGACAAAATACAAATGTTACAATATTTCAAATAAATTCTTCATCAAACATTCCTAAATTAAAATGAATCACGTTTCCACAAAAATATTTGCGTTTCTCTCATTATAAGAATAGCTCTTGATTTGTCCTCAAAGCTGCAGCTGCATGAACTCAGTGATTTTTCATTGAAATCTGAACAATTGTTTTTAAACAGCATGGCTCACTGCTTTTCTAACATTGAGTCCCTTCGTGCAGCACTGAACAATATGTACTCATGTGCAAGTCCCTAGTGATTTATAAATGATATCAACAACCACGTTCACCAGGGATGAGCCCACAAAGGGGATGATCAAGCCGATTGTCACCCTCCCAAACTTAATCATTTACAACAGACAACCCAGTAAACTGCACCTAGATCAGCTAGAGACATTCCTCCCTGGACCAGTACTGGTGTCAATAGAGAACTAGAAACACAGTGAGAAACTCAGACTCTACAAGAAGTGACATTCCTATAAAACAAATTGAACTAGGGACAAATATCACATAGTACCTGGCGACCACAAAAAGATACATGCAGACTTGTGTGTTGACATATAGCTGAATGTTTATGTTCCATTCCATGATACACACTCTTTAGTCAGTGTCGCAGGTCCCAATTTATAAGTTCTCCAGTGCCAAGAATAACACAGGCTATGGCATTCCTGGAAGATAATGCAACCTGGTTATATAAAGTCGGAATGAGGTGCTAGGACAAAGCACAGGACCGAAGCTTTGAAAGGATATAGATATTGCATATAATCAGACCATGAATTGTTTCATGGTCATTCATTTTTAAACATTTATATGGACAACTGAGATCAACAATCAAAGTAAAGAATTCCAGAAAACTACTAAGTTAGAAGTAAAGGCGTAATGTAATTTAATTATAAAATTAAAATGCAACTGTAATCTGTTACAATTACGGAGAAAACGTGTAATTAAAAAACTGCTTAAGGGGGTTACATCTGAATATTTTCAGTAAAAAACAAGGAAATTTTAGAGTTGTTCACTTTTAAAAAAAATTTTTGCTTATAATTTACTCACCCCCATATCATCCAAGATGTCCATGTCTTTCTATCTTCAGTGGAAAAGAAATTAAGGTTTTTGATGAAAACATTCCAGGATTTTCTCCATATAGTGGACTTCATTGGGAACCAAACGGTTCAAGGTCCAAATGAGAGTTTCAGTGCAGCTTCAAATGACTTTAAACGACACCAGATAATGAATAAGGGCGTTATCTAGCGTAATTTCAAAAATAAATGCAAAAGTTTAAGTTTTATAAGCACAAATGCTTGCCTTGCTCTGTTCTGTGATGAGCGTTCGTGACTCTCCTGTCCAAACTCGTTCATCAAAAAGAACAAATATTTTTTCGAGTCATGACTCTGAAAGGTCCTATATAAGACCCTTATTCATCCTCTGGTGCAGTTTAGCTGCACTGAAACTCTCATTTGGACCTTGAACCGTTTTTGGTTTTCATGTTTTCATCAAAAACCTTAATTTCTTTTCAACTGAAGAAAGACGTGGACATCTTGGATGACAAGGGGGTGAGTAAATCATCAGCAAAAGTTTTTTTTTTTGTTTGTTTTTTTTAAAGTGAACTACTCCATTAAATAATATAATAATATATTATATAATATTATATTGGACATATAATAATATATTTATTCCAAGGCATTGTTAGATGCCAGTCATGCTATGCAAAAAGTTTTTTTTTCACTATTAAAACTGCAATGATCTCAAAGTAAAAAGAGGTGCTGAAGTCTGATTGTGTGGTGGCTGTCCTTTAAAATGAAAATATTATAATCTAAGTTCAAGTAATGTAGGATTCTGAAAGTCTAACAGTAATCGGTAATCAGTGTTGCCTGATTTAAACCACTGCCTGGTTTAAATGCTTGAAAATGATTAGAAATTGAATGTAAACAGTTCCATTACTATAATAATGTAATTGAAATAGTTACACTACTTATAAATTACTAAATTTCAGGGTTAGGGTAACTTGTAATCTGTAACCTTGCCTATTATATTTCCAAAGTAACCTTCCCAACACTGCAGGCTATAATAACTTTATTATAATTATTATAAAGTGGGTAACCCCTTTAAAATATCACTGTCTGAGACTGAGACAGTGGCAGAAATCAATTTTAGACATGTTTGATCATGCACTGAGATGGCAGAGGAGTTGTTGTGCGCTCGTGTCAAGCACAATATATACAGTAATTAGGTCAAGCTGTCGACTTGTGATTCAATCAATGCACTTGTTTCACTGCTGGGTCAGTTCAATAGATTTGCCAATGAAGATAAACATCCTCGGATTATACAGGGAAGAGCTTAAAAATCATTACAATAAGTAATCCGACTTCACCAGTACTTGCATGCCTCCATCTGTTCTGTTTACAAATGTGCCAGTACACGTAGCCTACTCAACTATCATCCAAAATTAATCCGTTTTTCAAGACCAGGTTACGCTTTAAAAACCAAAGCTCAGAAGCTTGCTGCTCAGACGAAGCTCGCGAATATGAGGCACGAATCAGAATTGTTCTCATATTTAGGTTAATTGTTTCATGTTGCATTTGGACATTCCATCATGTGGTTGTACTTACCTGTCTGTGATTCTGCTTGGTGTGGTGATGATGTCGACTCGAGGACAGCTTCACATAAGTATCTCACGCGACAGTTTTGAGCAAGCAAGTTAAGTACAGTTGGACTGATCTATTCCTGACAGGGGTAGATTACACGACTTAAAGTACTAATGCAATTAATAATAAAAATATTTTTGATTAAAAAAAGTAATAACATTTATTTGAATAAACATGTTAATGATATATATGTTTATATGCTAAAATATTCATTATGACTCGTTCCCATCGTGTCACTCCGATATCCATCCCCCCTCCTTTAAAACTCATAGTGGTATGATCCGATGAGGTTTTCTCTTTTTTATATTTGAGTATTATATTATAAGGTCTGTGTTCAAAAAAATATTTTTTCACATCGATTATCCCTTAAATTAATAATAACCGTCTGGTGTCAATATGTCGAGTGTGACTACTGCAAAGAAAGGTGATTTGACTTATGAAGAGAGAGTGATGCTACAGGTGGCTGTTGCAGGTAAGTTAGCCTACTGGACATTAATCAGGTCATAATTGTGTATTAACACCCAAAGATGTTATTATATATTTTGAGTCAAAAACTACGTCTGTAAATTTTATGATTAATCTTATGATTTTATTAGGCAAATTTCACATTCATAAAAGTAAATTTAATAATTCTAAGCATTGTTTAAAGTTTTAAAGGTTTTTTGTTGTTGTATGAGTCTCTTAAATGTATAGATACTAAGAAATGCACTGACACAATTGTATTTGCTAAAGAATTGAAAATAATTGAACAGTGAAGAATTGTATGTTTCTCTTTTTTCTCCAATACTGACTTGGTTTGTAACTTCTCGTAGCTATTATATTTACAAATAGTTAAATTTAGCCCCTTTATTTTATTTATTTATTTATAACTTTTTTCTTCCATTTTTTATATTTTAGTATAGTATCTTGTTTATTTACGTTAAACTAACTTTGGAAAATCTTGGATTGTTGTCTTTTTGGATGTCGTGTTACTGTTTGTAAGTTTGTCTAATGTCTATTACTGTAAAAAAAAAAAAAAAAAGCTTACTGGACATTTTTAGTTTTCTTCTGTTTTTGATGTTGTTGTTACATTTACATTCAGTGTATCTCTTAATGCTCTAAAATTTTGGAACAAACTTTCTATAAAACTTTATACAAGGGGCTAACCAGGGCTGCATTTCCCAAAAGTGATCAAAAGTTGACCGTTGAACAATTTCCACCAGTGGTCTCTATGATCAGCTTAGGCTTGCGATGCTAATGGGAAATGCAACACAGTGTAGTAAAACTTTCTGCTGGTCTCTGAACTGTATTTTACTGAATCCTATAATTAGAAAAGCATAGATAATAAAACTGTTGAAAAAAACTCTGAAAGTAATTACACTTGGGTATGCAGACTGTCTAAGGGAATAAAATGGTGTATCATCATCATGAGATGTCAACCTGTCCATGATATCTAATGTTTAGTTTTTAAACTCTAGACTGTGTTCTCTCTAAAGGTGATGTGCAAGAGGCCACCCAGATGCTCAGCAATCCAAATGTGCGTGTTAACTGTCTGGATGAGGTAAGAACGACAAATCCGGGTAGTAATTTACAGGCCATTAAGCACCAGTTATAGCTCATTTGGGATTCACCAACTGTAACACAACAAAACATAAAATCAGACATAGAGTTGTTTGCCAAACACAACCCATACTTAATGTTACATATATTAATGTTTATGTTATTTTACTGTAGCCATATTACTTAAACACAGTCCTTACACTGTAAATAGTGGTAGTGTGTGGCTGTTTTCTGACAATCAGCCCTTATATAAACAAGTGCAGTGGCTAACCGGCTGGTGAGGTGACGGCATATGTTCCGCATTGTAATTCAGGCATATGGCAGAGACTCTTGAGTGGCGGATATGTTACTTAAAGGAGATAAGAAGGTACTTACAGAGGTGTGATAATGGATAATGCCACTAGATGTAACCCACAGACATCTTGAGGTCTTTTTGGGGCCAGAATGGTTCAAAACAACAGCTTATAAGTGTGTCCCACCTGTCAAAATCAGATGTGTTGCTTGTTCACTGTGCCACCAACGCAGTCTTTCAACTTCATCCAAGGAGCAGCAAAGATTATGACTCACCCTGCTCATGTCACTCTCAACAAGTGCCAGTGTTTTGACAGAATCGCCATACTGAAGACACATTTCCTGGATTTTCACAATTTGTGAAAGGATTGAACAAGCCTAAAAGTCATTTGCTTTTGAGTCATGCAGATGAAAAGATTGGCAAGAACATTTATGAAGCCTTTTTCATGTCGTTTCAGTATGGCATGACCCCTCTCATGCATGCGGCCTATAAGGGCAAAGCAGACATGTGCAGACTGCTGCTGCAGCACGGAGCTGATGTCAACTGTAATGAGCATGAGTATGGTTATACTGCCCTCATGTTCGCTGGCCTCTCAGGTAAACTTGCTCATCTACCTAATAATGCTAACAAGTTTCATTTTATCTAACATTTATTTTACCAGCAAGAATTAATTTTTATGGAAGTCCTGGCATTATTTTGCACAGCTGTCATTAATAAACCACAGAATTAAGATCAATGTCACAGCTTTAGATCAATGTCACAGTTCCTAAGCTAAGAAATGAGAGAGAGTTGGGGGGGGGGGGGGGATATTTTTATATATACAGTATATATATACTGTATATATATATATATATATATATATATATATATATATATATATATATATATATATATATATATTAGGGCTGGGAAAAGATTAATCGCGATTAATCGCATCCAAAATAAAAGTTTGTGTTTACATAATATATGTGTGTGTAGTGTGTATAATTATTTTGTATATATAAATACACACATATGCATGTATATATTTAAGAAAAATGTGTTATTAATATATCAAATATTTATGTAAAATATTAATTTTGTATAAATATATATAAAGTATATACATACAAATATTTCTTAAATGTTTACATGTATGTGTGTGTATTTATATATACAAAATAATTATAAACACTACACACACATATATTATGTAAACACAAACTTTTATTTTGGATGCGATTAATCGCGATTAATCTTTTCACAGCCCTAATATATATATATATATATATATATATATATATATATATAAAATCACATAATCCTTCCGAAATCATTCTGATATAGTAATTTGATGTTCAAAAACACTTCTTATAATTATCAGTTTTGAGAACAGTAGTGCTGTTAAGCATTTTTGTGGAAATCATGATGATACTTTTTAAGCATCCTTTGGATAGAAAGCTCAAAAGAATATCATTTATTTGAAATTAAAATCTTTTGAAAATATATATTTCTTTATTGTCACTTTTAACGCATCCTTGATGAATAAAATATAATTTTCTTTCAAAAAATCTTACTGACCCCAAACTTTTCAATGGTAGTCTATTCAGTGTATTGACTGAATTTCCCCTGCTCATCTAAAATAATCCTACAGGTAATGCTGAAATTACAGAGATGATATTAGATGCTGGAGCAGAGACAGATCTGGTCAACTCAGTGGGACGGACTGCTGCTCAGATGGCCGCCTTTGTGGGTGAGAGATTTATATTATACACTTATGCATGCATACTACTTATTAATGAATAATCACTTGGAAGACCTAAATGCTTTCTTTTCCACTCTGAGCAGGTCAGCACGACTGTGTGACAGTGATCCACAATTTCTTTTCTCGTGCGAGGTTGGAATACTACACCAGACCCCAGGGCTTAGAAAGAGAACCTAAACTACCCCCCAAACTAGCAGGTCCCCTACACAAAATCATCATGACTACTAACCTCAATCCTGTTAAGGTAGGAAATGCCAAATGTGTTTATATAACTTGGATTTCAAGCATCAGAAAACCACCACGTTCACACAAACTGAACAATGTTAGTGGAGCACAGCAATCTATGCTTTTATAACACTGAATACCATACAAGGTCACATGACTGAGGGAAGCATCAGTTTGCACTAACCAACACCCCTCCTGTTTTTATTCCATCTAAATATATCCTTGTGATATTACAGAGCAACAACAGGCCATTTCAACACAGGCCTGGAATTGTACATATCTGTTATCTCTGATAAACTATCTTCATTGCATATTATATAAAAAAATGGCATGACTGAAATGCAAAAATATTCACAGGTGAGTTTACAGTTTGTTATTTATTTATTTTTTGCGGGCTAAACTGTTGATCATTGTCCATTCCTTGGCTCAAAATACATTGCATCTTTCAAATTACATGAATTGTTTTCTCACTCCGACACAACCATCATCAAAACTCTACACCTAAAGGCCAATTTACACGTTTGTATGCTCTTTTCAAAACAGATAAAGTTCAAAACCCTACATCATTTTTTTCAAGTTCAAAAAAACTACTTGAGGTTTACTGATGCTTGAAATCCAAGTTATATAAACAACACATTTGGTAAAAAAAAAAAAAAACAAATCTTTAAATCCTTACTTGTCTGGTTTATACTACTCTGAGCAATGCTTGAACTTTGTATTTTGAGCACTTCTTGTGTTGTTATTGCCTAAATGACTAATGTAAATGTAAATAATTTAAAACTGAATAAAAGAGCAATTTGCTACATTTTAATTGTAATACCATATTGAAATATATACTAAATTAAAAAATAAATAAATAAATACTATCAAAACAAGTGGATCTAAAAAACAAGGGTAAACCTTGTAAGTTTCACAAGTTTCACAAACCTTGTAAGTTTCACAACTTGTGCTTGCTGCACAAGTTTTTGTAATTATTCCAGATAATATAACAAATAAATAATTATTGATAGGCCTACTTTTTAAAAGTGTCTTTGTGTTTAATTTATTAGGCTATCTACTGTCAATAATAGAAAAAAGAATGAACGAATTAATTAAAACGAATTGAATTAACAAATAAATAATAATATTGACGCACAAATGCTTTTCTGTCTCACTATTGCAACAGCTCTCTCTCTCTCTCTCTCTCTCATAACTGCATTAATAACTGCATAAAGCCGGGGACACACTTTCTCTAAGGCTAACTAGTATTAACTAGTATTATACTATAATACTAAATATGCGTTTAATATTATGTATATAGCCTAATATACATATATATATTATGTGTGTATATATATATATATATATGAAGAGTTGAGATGCAAAAGCCTCTAAATGCCATTTGAAATTTTCTTCTAAAATGACCATTTTTATGAAACTTGTATGTTTAAGTTCAGTAATTTCACTTAAATGGCAATCTTCATTGCCATTTAAGTGAAATTACTGAACTTAAATATACAAGCTTGATAAAAATTATCATTTTAGAAGAAAATTTCAAATGGCACTTAGAGGCTTTTGCATCTGAACTCTTCATATATATATACTATATAAGTATATAAAATATACTACATTACTAAATACTCGTAAAAATTGTAGAGAGTAGTTTAAAACACAGGGGGTCTAGTATAGACTTGGGTATATGCTTACATCTCGGACGGCATCTGTATGTGTGCTATCTCAGCTGTCTCCCATCCTGTGATTTCCGATGAGTAAGGTGTCTCAGCAGGATCAGTTAACCGAATCATGTAACGTGAGAACATGTTTCCTCCATGAAACTTGCATTGTAAGTAAGGCAAGTGTCTGCTATATCCACTTCCCATATTTTGGGGCACATTTTTCCATCATGCTTTTTCAGATGGTGATGCTGGTGAAGGAGAACCCTTTGCTGGTGGACGTGGTTGCCCTGGAGAAGTGCTACCATGTGATGGATCTGCTCTGCGAGCAGTGCGTGCAACAGCAGGACAAGAATGAGGTTCTGGCCATGAAAATGCACTACATCAGCTGCATACTGCAGAAGTGTCTGGCCTTCCTGCAGGAATGTGACGACAAACTGGACGCCCTTTTGGAGAGGTGACATCATTATGGTCCTTGCATCTTAGATGGTCTTGCAAATGGAGTCACAAAATGATATAGTTTTCTTCTGTCCTAGACTTCTGAAAGGAAGAGATGGCGATGGCTTCCCTCAGTACCAGGAGAAATTCATCTGGGATTGTATTCGGAAGTTTCCCTATTGTGAAGCAACTCTGCTGCAACAGCTGGTCCAAAGCATAGCACCTTTGGAAATCGTCAGTACACTTCTGTATAATAAAAAACAAGCATCTTTATTTTAACAAAGGGGTCATTTAACGTGGAATCACTTATTTAATAATAAATATATATTTTATATATAATTTTTATTTAGAAAAATATAATTATGATTATATTGTTAATAATATAATTTGATTCAATGTTATATATAAACAGTAAAAATATAATATCATTATATATTAATAATACATACTTTTAATAATACATATTTAATAATACATTTTTAAAAACACATAATATACTATATATATATATATATATATATATATACACAGATATCATATAAACACTAACTTTTAAGTTAAATGTGATTAATCGCGATTCATTGATTTAACAGCACTAATATTTAATCATAATGTTAATTAATGAATCACCATGTGAATCAATATGTTCTTAAAGCATATTACTTTATATACACTATCGTACTAAAGTTTGGGGTCAGTAAAGTTTTTTTTTAAACAAATTAATACTTTTATATGGCACCTTTGATCAAAAGTGACAGTAAAGACATTCTTAATGTTACCAAAGATTTCATGAATTCCATAAAAATAGTAAGTACAACAACTGTTTTCAACATAATAATAATAATAATCAGAAATAGAAATCAGAAATTCTTGAGTAGCAAATCATCACGTGACACTGAAGACTATATACTATAGACCATGATGGCTGCTGAAAATTCAGCTTTACCATCACAGGAATAAATTACATTTTAAAATATACAGTATTCAAATAAAAAATGGTTATTATAAATTGTAATAATATTTTACAATATTACTGCTTTTGCTGTTTTTTTTTTTTTTTTTTTACAAACATTTGAATGGTAGTGTAGATGTACATAGCTTGCTGGCTGATGCCAAATTATAAAATGTGTCCTCACTCTTTTTTCCAGGGGAACAACCCCACAGCCTTCTCGGTTCTGACCCAGGCGTTGACAGGCCAGATGGTGCTTATGAACACAGAGTACTGTGCTACATGTGGGGACAGGGGTGCCGACATGAAGTGCTCCTTCTGCAAAATGGCATGTTTCCTCTTTCCTTGAGTAATCCTGAAATATCATTACTCCATTAATATTGAAATTTGATCATTTTGCAGCCAAATAATAAACTCACAAACGTTAACAACAATGTATTGTACAGTTAATCTTACTTACGTAATGACCATCCGCAAAGTATAGGCCTAGTAACGATTCTACGCTGCTATTTAGCATGTAGCCTATGAGAAGGCAAACATAACTTTTCACATTCGCATTTCCAATAAAGACCTCATCTCTTTGCAGGTGGTCTACTGTGGGCAGGCGTGTCAGAAGCTGCACTGGTTCACCCATAAGAGCCAGTGCAAAACCCCTGTAAAACAAAGAGATGCTCAATTCAACAGCCAATCACAACTGAAAGAACTCTCTGGCAATGGTATGTTTAGCGATGTTAGCATATTAGCATACCAGTGGTTAGAGTAGGCAAGAATAGTGTTCTTACTGAATCTTACCTGTGCATTTGGAACAAGCCTCCATGATGAAACCAAGGCCGTTTTGTTCTTGTAAATGTTCTCATCATTTAATGTGACTTTATACGAGTTAGTTTTATAAGTGAACTACAAAGCTTATTTTATGTGTTTTCTGTGTCATCCCAGCTGATAACAGTGATGCAGAGAAGGCCGCCAGCTCGATGCTGGCTCTTTGTCTGGGGTTGTCCGAGTGTGCACTTCAGCACAGTCCTTCTGATGACCACGGTGAAGATGATCCTTGTGCTGGACAGGACTAAAGAACAGAAATATATTGGCTGTCGTTTTGTTGGCCAGGCCAACTCCCTTAAGCATCGAGTTTAGGCTCAGCGTGCTGTGCTGTGATTGGTGCTCTGGTTTAAGCATACTGTCTACTGAAGTGTTGGATCGTATACTTATTGTGAGCTGTGTAAGTACTACACAGAATACAGCATTGTGTACAGCTCATGAAAACTACTGACAAGAGGACGTCCTCTTTGGACATCTGTTCCAAAAAGAGACAAAAAGAAAAGCTTTGAGGATTTTCTCCACCACATTAATGCTTTTGTTTAAAGGTACACTACGGCCCTCTCGTTGTTAAAAACAAAACTGCATTAATTTTGTGAAAGAACATTGTTTTAGTTGCGCTTTGGCTTTTCTTGGCTGAGCGGACGAATATGACTCTTCACAATAGATGATGCTTTATAATGAACTCTGTTAGAGAGCTACATAGCTATTTATAAAATACCTTACTCACCTGTTGAGTAGTTGTGTAGTAACAACATTTCCAGTGAAAATCATACCGCCCTGTGTAAAATATAAAGAGTGAATTAGCGTAAGACAAAAACAGCTTTTGGAAGAAGGATTCATGTATTGACTCAGTATTTAAATTTTGTTCATCTTGATTTAGTTACATAGTTTAACTAAGTCAGACCCTTTTCATCCTTGTTTCTTTAAAACAAAAAATGGTTTAGAAACAATTTCACCCAGAAATCCCTTGAACATTTCACAAACGGTTACAAAGAATCAGCATTCTCGCATTATTTGCTTTAAAAGTATGCTACAACCATCTCTAAAGTAGTAGAGCATCTAAAAATTTAAAATGATTTTTTCCTTGATAAAAATAAAGAAATAAATCTTGGATCTTGAAAGGATAGTTCACCCAAAAATGATGTCCTGTACTCATACTCATTTTGGAAGAAAATGGGTAACCAAACAGTTGATGGGCCTCAGTATGGAAATTTTTTTTTTAAAGTCAATAGGGCCCATCAACTGCTTAGATACCCACATTATTTGTGTTTAGCGGAAGAAATAAATTCAAACAGATTCATACTTTCAACTTTCAGGATGAAAGAATTTTCATTTTTGGGGTGAACTATCCCTTTAATTCAGTAGTTTTCCCACTAGATGGCAGCGTCCATCCTCTGAAGATCAAATATGATCTCAACTATAACATCAGTGTACTATTTACTTCTTAGAATGTGCAGTACAATATCATAAATGCCTAAATCTAGCAGATTTGCAGTGTTTATTACAAACACAAACCTCTTTCTGGTCTCTTTGACCACAATAATGATCACCAAATGGTCAAGTGGGCAACTGACAACATTTTAGTATTAGGTAAGTATTATTTTTTTATGAATATGCATCATCATTTGTCTTCATTAACCAGCATTTACCAGAATATTCTCCAAAAATGTTTTTGGAAAACATTTGCCGTTTAAGCTGCAGTGTTGTAACTATAGTACAGTGAGTTTTGTGCGAGCAGGGATCTCCTCCGTGGACTTTCCCACACTTGGTCCTGTTGCACACATCCTAAGGCACTCGCTAAGAATTCTATAGACGGCTCTGTCTGTTCCCAAGCGCTTTGTTCCCAGTCTCCACATCCCCTCATCCCAAGGGACTATCTCACCCTGTGGGCCAAACGAGGGTCTATTTAGCACACGCTTGTCACGTCGCATGTCAATATACCCATAACTCAGTGCCGTAACCTCTCTGTTTCCCCTGAGATTCATCCTTCTCCTGTCTCCATCTAGAAGCATGTCACGGTCATTACAGGTGCATGAAAGGACTATCTCAAATATCCGGTTTTCAGATGCAGAAATTAGCGAATGCCGCATCGTATCGCATGACTTTGATATTCCTCTTTCAAGCCCTGAGGTTGCATATTCAATGATCCCCAATAAACCCCCCCTTACTAATATGACTAACAGTGCTTTTTAGGTAATAAGAGATCATTTTAACAGCAATGGCTTTAGAATACATTTTTTTTCTTAAGAATTCAACACAATATTAAAGTGTTTTTCATCCTAATCATAGAAGTGTACCTGTGGGCAAGCGCAATGAATTAATCGTAAATGTCTGAGGAGATGGTGAAACTAGACACTTTTGGGGGAGCCACACATTTTCGGTGGAAGAAAGTGAGCATTGGGCTTTTGTGTTTCCTCCATGTCATTTGTGTTATGCACATTCATTTGGTGAGCTCATCGGAGGCACCTGTTTGGATAATTTTGGGGTAAAATAATCCAGGGCTATCCCGTTTCATGGGTTTTGTCATGCATGCCCGTACTTTACAGCACTCGCTGGAGCTGAATGCATCATGTTCACATGTGGATCTAAATGCTTGAAAACTCACACCTCTCCTTTAAAGAGAGCAACATCCTCCGCACATGTTTGAGAGTGTTGCAGTATAGAGTTTACTCTGTTAAGCTTGCATTCATTTGCGTGAATGGAAGGTATCATTTGAGGTTTACAATAGATCTTACCTATTTTCTAGAACCAGGACTAAAAGACTAAAATATTGTTTGCATTAGTAAAAAAAAAAAAAAAAGAAATAATCGCATGCTGCATAATTAAACAATTCATTGTCAAAATTGGAGAATACAATAAATCCACAAGCAAAATATGAAAATTTAATAAAACGTATCCATTTTCTAAACCACTTGTCCTCTGTGGGGTCACAGGAATTCAAGAAAATGTGATCCAAAATTGATTTTTTTGTATTAAAAAATGTAATTCTACTTTTATGATTGGACTCGTATCTGAATGTTCAAAACAAGCAATTGTTTTTAAAGTGCTGTCTTAGACACATTTGTAATCTGGATTTTGTTGTTGTTGTACTAGGCTAATATATATAATATAATCTAATAAAACTAATATTTAAAAGTCAGTCAGACTGAATAGATCCTCAAAAACTACAAATTTTTCATAGTAAAGGGGTTTTGGTTCGTTGGGTCAGCCTACATCCATTTAAGTTGGTGGTTTTAGACCAAATGTAATGTATAGTTTAATTGGTTTCATAACCATGCATTTAAAGATGAATGAATAAACAGATAACAAAATACATAAATTTGTCTGGATACAATATTGATTTATTGGTAACACATTAGTTAATGGTAGCACTTTATTTTACAGTCCCGTTCCCCATGCACATATTATGCACGTATTATAGCAATTACAATAACTGTAACAACTACCAACACTGAACCTAACCTGTACTAAAGTACACTGTAACAAAGTGTGCACGTACTGTAGAACCATTAACATTAGTTAACTACTTTAGGTAGCATGAACTAAGACTTAACAATAGCCTACTATTTATTAATCTTATTAATGCAGTTCATCCTAGTTATTTATTTATTTAATTATTTCGTATCATGTTTCTACGACGATTGGCTCACATCAAAATCATTTTTCACGTGCATATTGCAGAATGATGTTGCTGTAGGTGGGCGTGCCTCCAGCAGGGTGAGGACACGCCCATTTCCAGCACGCTTCAATATTCCACTCACTGCTGCTGTTCAAAGAATGGGCGGGTATATAAACATACACGAGTAAACAGGTATACTCATTCTCTGAATTTTCAAAGAGACACTGAACCGAACTGCTTTGCAATGCCCAGGAACACATGCGAATACCAGCTGCTGTTTCTGCTCTGTTTTCTGATGAAAAGCTGTCATGCTTTCAAAAATGATGCCACTGAAGAGTTGTATGGGCACATGGTCGCATCACCTCACGAGACTCCGAATAACGCCTCTTTAAATCGAGCACGCAACGGAGGAAGACG
The DNA here is from genome assembly GCA_038021265.1 of Cyprinella venusta. NCBI lineage: Eukaryota > Metazoa > Chordata > Actinopteri > Cypriniformes > Leuciscidae > Cyprinella > Cyprinella venusta. Next base: position 5,530,264 of record CM075878.1, read on the forward strand.
AACGGAGAGCCGAGACCAAAAAGGTGCGTGTTTACTCGTATTTATTTTATAGCCTAGTTTTGTAGGGTCTATATTTATATCCATCAAGTTGCTGCCTTAAATTTTAAACTTGGATTTTTAAGTCACTTTAATTTAAATTACATTAAATTTACTTTAAAAAGTAGGCTTGTTGATTCTTGTATAACAAAAAGTTGAAACTTGCTTATTTTGATGAGTTAAAGCCATGTAAAAGCACAACTTGTTTATCTATCTATCTATCTATCTATCTATCTATCTATCTATCTATCTATCTATCTATCTATCTATCTATCTATCTAGTTGTCTAAGTTTTGTCTTAGATTTTTAAGTACAATCAACTTGGATGTTTAAGTAATTTCCACTTAAACTACATTAAACTGACTTTATTTATGCTATATAAGAATCAACTTTTTATATAACTTTTTTAAGAATCAATCTATCTATCTATCTATCTATCTATCTATCTATCTATCTATCTATCTATCTATCTATCTATCTATCTATCTATCTATCTATCTATCTATCTATCTCTTTAACCTTCAAACTTAAAGCTAATCAAAACTTTCAGTCAAGGATATTATATTACTGTAATAGTATCATGTAACATTTTATGATAATTCCTTATCCATCCACTGATTTCTAAGGCTTGAAATTGCCTTTGCAGAACAGCACCAGGTCGGTTGCAGGGAGCTGAGGTCCACTAAATACATATCTGACGGCCAGTGCACAAGCCTGAATCCTGTGAAGGAGTTAGTGTGTGCCGGAGAATGTCTACCCACCCACCTGCTTCCCAACTGGATCGGTGGAGGTCACTACTGGAGCAGACGTGACGCCCAGGAGTGGCGCTGTGTCACGGACCGCACACGCACCCAGCGCATTAAACTCCAGTGCCAGGACGGCAGCGCACGCACCTACAAGATCACCGCCGTCACATCCTGCACGTGCAAGAGATACACACGCCAACACAACGAGTCCTCTCATGCACCTCAGAGTCCCTCGAAGGATCCCCAGAACCCTAAGAAGAGAAAAAGTAAAAATAAAAATTCAAAGCTCAATCCTAAAAATGAATAGAGACAGCAATCCTGTGCTCATTGAAGGAAAGGGACTATAAACTACAATGACACTGACTTGGATTGCAATGATGTACAGCTGTTATTGACCATGCATAAATGTATGCATACTTTTTTGAATGTAACATGGCTCAAGTTTTGTACAAATATCCTCCTGATTACAAAAAGCAATGATGTGTACGACTACATTCGCCTGACAAAAGTTGGAAACTGAACCATGTAAATATTTGCATTTCATATATAGTAGTTTTTGAATAGAATTACATCTATTTTTTATATAATAGTTTTTAAACAGGTAAATACACATTTATCCAATAAATTAAGTCATTTACATATGCTGGTTTGTATTATTTTGAAATGGAGAGCACTGATTGTAGCTAAAGGCAGAAACCATATAACAAATGAGGCATTAGTTCAAGAAGCGACTTCTTTCTCACTGTCTTCGTAACTCTACGCTGCATTGCTGTGAAGGGTTGCCCTTACCTGCAGGCACATCAGCTACTTTTTGGCGGCAACATGTTAAAGCGGCTTCATTGTATCCCGTATCCTTTCACTCAGCCATTCTGAAAGTCATGTTGCCGTGCCTGAGGTTATATTCCCAAGTTATGAATCAGATTCCTTGTATTGTGAATCCAGGAATGTGGAGGAAGGTGACACTGCACAGGTAACATTGCAAGTCATTGGAGGATGAGACATTTTGTGGATCACAGAAATTTGACAGCAATAAAAAAAGCAAACTTTATGTAACGTCAGCTTTCCAAATCAAGACAATGCATTCCAGTTTTGTATGTATTAGAAGGTCAGCGTACAGTCTGTGGGCGGTCCACGGGTGTGCCGAGACTAAAGCTGAGACATTAAGACAGGTAATATCATGAGTCTGACGGAAGACGTCTTTAAAAAGGATGTCTGGAGTCTCTTGTGTGTTGACAGGTGCAGTCAGAAACGGGTGCTTTTGTCTGTACTGATTCTCCATCTCTATAATTATCCCTGACAACAGATTTGCCTCCAGAGTTTTCGAGATGCAAGGACCACCTGCTGTTATTTAGAAGCTCAATTACCAAATGCATTCCCTAAAGAGCGGGTTGCTGTGATCCACAAAACTCGGCATACTCCCACTTATGGTATTCAAACGCAAGCTTTTCCTTGGTAATTTTTCACTTTGAACTGAGGAGATTTTGGTTTTCCCAAAGTTTGCAAGGTTTGTGGCATCAAATCTGTGGCAACATACAAGTTGTGATGAAACAGAAGTAGTGATATTTTCTTCTGTGTTGTGATGTAAGAAAAAAAAAAAAAAACAGGACGGGGGCTTGATTTGCTATTAAAAATAAAAGATCCAAAAGGGAGTTTTTGCAGTGATGCCATAGAAGTTTTGGTAACTCTTCATTTTACAGTTCACTTACCCATGTAAATACTATGTACTTATTTTAGTAACTACAATTACTGGGTAATAACTAGTACTAACCCTGAACCTACCCCTGTTCCATGTACTTACCTTATATTAGACAGTACTTTCTAGGTAAGTACACTGTAAGTACACTATAAGTACTATAGATTTTCCAAATACTAGTATTTTATGCATTTTTAATATTAATTTTTGCAGTATAAGTTGTTTAACAGTATACATTTTCACAGTATAAATGTTTTCTTTATACATGATAATATAGCTTCCTTTTCAATTTTAGGATGGGGGGTCCATGGCATCTAAAATATTGAAAACCCCTGATCTAAAGAATCTTTTTCCACTATAAAGAACAATTTTGTGCAAAGGTATGGTTGCACGGAAGTTAAAGGTTCGAATTCGATCCCAATAATAAAAAAAAACGTTATATATGCATCAGTAGCTGATTGGATGATGAGATGTGGGTGTGGCACTCAAACGTGGAGGCAAAATGAAGGAGAACTTGCAAGGGCATCTTTTTATGAAGCGACGAGAATACTTTTTGTGACTTTATTCATACTTTAGAACCTTGAAGCGCACTGTGTTTACAATGTGAACAACTATAAAAAGTTGAATTTGTTATTTTGTCACAAAACGTATTCTCGTTGCTTCATTAAATTGAGTTTGAACCACTGTAGTCACATGAAGTATGGATTAATGATGTCTTTACTACCTTTTGGGGTCTTGAAAGTGCCAATTTTTACAGCAATAGGGGGAGATATAAAAGATATAAGATATAAAAATATCTTAATTTGTGTTCCGAAGATGAACAAAAGTCAAACGACATGAGGGTGAGTAATTAATACCAGCTTTTTCATTTTTAGCTAACACTTTAAGAATATAAGTCCGGAATACATCATCAAAAATAATTTTCTTTCCGTAAGTCCCAGTTATGACATTTTGATTAAACAAGGTCAAAACTTTCAATAAATAAATAAAACACATGTTAATTGTTCATGATAAGATATATAACATGCATTTAGAAAATAGATGAGGTTTTTTTGTGTGTGGTACAGTTGTAAGTAACCAATATTTATAAAAACTGTTAATGTTAATAAATTTAATGTTTCAATAATTGAACAACACAGTTGTATGTTCATGATTATTTAACAGTCACATTTAGCCATATGCTGTGATCAGTGAACTTCGAAAATCCCATAAATGTACATGATGACAGAAATATGTACATAATTCTTATACTTTTGTCTCACTGGTTCTCGGAATTTAACAGTTTACTTTACTCAAAGTTGAAAAAAAAAATACAACCCATTAAATCTGATCATTTACGCACCATTTCATTTGTTTCTCCTCACATGGTTTTATCACTCCATATAGTTTTATGTTGCTGTGCATCATTTCACAACAATTGTCAATTCTCAACCGTCATTGTTTATACCATACAGCCCTAGGCAGAGCTTAACTTCAGTTAATTCCTGCAGCAAGTAATGTATAACTCTCTCTGTCAACACAGTACAATGTGCCAAAATAGCCTGCTGTACCGTAACTACACCTCACCTACCTACGCTTTGGACCATTACCAAACAACACAGCAACCTCAGTCACATACAAAAAAAAGATGTCTTAAAATTTTATGTTGCATCAACTTGAGGAAATTTAGACGGAACACACAGGACTTCAAGTCACCACGAAATCAAAATTGACAGATTTTTATGCAATATTAAAAAAAAATGTATTATAACTGATTTATACGTGCACACCGTTGTTGTTGTTGTTCTTTTTTCATTCATATTCCCTCATAATCTTTAATCGGATTGCAGTTTGTAAAAGAGAGAACTCTTCCTGCTTACACTGTGGCGTCATTCATCGCCACGGTTGGATCTGAGAGGGATGAAGTCAATCTTTTTTTACAAAGCTTTATTTTGCTTCACTTCTGCTAAGATACATCTACTCTTGCATTGCATGTTCGTGCATTTTCGGGGCGGAGCAAAAAAGCGATGGGTGTGTTTGTGATTTCAAATATCAACAATGATGGTCAGATATCGCTTTCTGCAATTTTAAAATCACAAACCACAATAACGGTAACAATGAACAAATAATGAGCAAAAAGACAAATAACTGAAAATGACAAACAATAACAGCATAATAGCAACAAATAGTAAAACAGTTCGCACGTGCCTTGATGCCCTCCTTGTTATGCATCCTCCAAAGGCAGAACTTTTAAGATTGCGGACACAACGCTTATCAGAGAAGTCACTGAGGGGAAGTTATTTTTATTATGGATTATATGGGCACATGAATTAAAATAACAAAAATCGTTCATAATAAACACTGCAGTATTACATTAAAAAAAAAAGAATGGCAGTTTTTGATTCATGGTAATTCATGTTGTTCAATCATCTGCCACTTACTTTTGCTAAATTCAAAATAGTTTGTGAGATTACAAAACGTTCATGTTTTCATGATTTAACCCCGCAGAGCACACCTGTGAAATAGCCAATGAGGGTATATTTGACTATTCCTCTCGGCTCTGGAAGTGTGGATTAGATGGGGGCCGGCTCTATGCATGTGGGAACAATTCTCACAGTAATGATGCACAATTAATCATGATAATCATGATATAACCAGGAAGAGGGCCAGGATGGAAAAGCTCATTGTAGGAAAGCTCACCTATAATCCTTCCTTTAACAAGCACGGTGAGATCCAGACAAGAGCTCCGATAACGTTTCGATTTGTGTGTGTGTGTGAATGAGAGAAAATCTATTGTCGAAATGGACTGAATAAGACAAACACATTTGCTTTATTTAAAATAACAACACACAAGCCACAGCATTACCTCCGCCTGACAGGTTTGCGCCTGTCGGTGATTTTGATGATTTTGCCTTATAGAGTTCAAAGCAAGGTTTCTGAGATGTAGAAATGGCACTATCTGCTAAGCGTTTCATACAAAAGTCAAAGTAGGGTCAAAGTAGGTCAATGTCACTCGCATTGAATCATATTCGAGAGCCTATCCACTCCCAGACATGAGAGAAAATGTGTCCAATTGCCGTCACACCTGTTTCTCATTCAACCAAGATGCTCTTGAGATGGCTCCATCCTCCAGCTCCAGCACATCTTGTGTAAAACAAAGACCCTCAGTGTTTCTGGGGCCCCTGGTTCACATGTTAATACATCCAATTATGAAACTGTTACTGTTATTTGAGTTTGGGCTTCGTAGGAAACAGAAACAGAGTGAAGTAAAAAGTTAAGCACCTAAAATGTGAAATCTGAGTAAAAAATGAACTGGGAAGTAGAATAGTCTTAGAAATACTGCAATGAAAGTAGTGAATGGCTAAGATAGCCAAGGCAAGGAAAGAGCAACATGAACTAAAGATTAGTTTAGTGATTTTATTTACTTTGGCAAGCCATGACGCCACATTCCACTGTGTGTTTCTGCCCTTTTCATGATGTTATTGACATTGATCTGTTTATATTATCACAGGCATGTCTCAGCCGAGTGCATAAAGAGGATAGGCACAAACCTGCTGAGCGCTAATATCTGACATGTTAAGTAAACAATTAATCTTTATGGTTATGTTTGATATATCTAGTGGCCACGGATGTTACTGATCCTGTGATATTTTGTACTTCTCAAGTCACCATTCACTAACCCGTCATTGTTTATGTTTATTACTTATGTATTATGATTTGTGTATTATGAAGTAGTTCATGTTCAACTTTATTAAAGGGATACTCCACTTTTTGTGGAAATGAGCTCATTTTACCACTCCCCCAGAGTTAAACAGTTGGGTTTTACCGTTTACGAATGTATTCAGCCGATTTTTTGATATTTAGAAGAATATCAGTAACCAGACAGTTTCTGGTCTCATTGACTTCCATAGTATTTTTTTTTCCTATACTATGGAAGTCAATGAGACCAGAAACTGTTTAACTCTGGGGGATGTTAAAATGAGCCTATTTCCAAAAAAAGTGGAGTATCCCTTTAAGATCCCAGGCAATTTGTATCCAGCGTAATAAACACATAAAATATACACCACAATATACGTAACACAAGATAACTAAGAACACACAACAGTACCATTCTGAGTATTTAACAATCTGATTGTGCAAGGGATAAATTAATATTTGTATAAATTGTTCTTCATCATTGACAGTTCTATAGCAAGAGCAGTGCAAAAAAGGTCACTACCTAAGAGCCTAAATGTTGAATAAAACTGACAGACTTCTATTTGGGATTCACGTCGAAACGCGGTTTATTGTAAATAAAAGACCCTAAATATTTATAACTTTCCACACACTCCATCTTTAATGAATGTATATTGGGAAGAATGAGCTTCTGAAATCAATATTCATTTCTTTGGTCTTAGATAGATTCAGCTGCAGACAAGCATCACCACAGCATTTTACAAAGTCATCAACAACTGGACCATGACAAGTTTACATTTTTTTGAAGTTTTAAAGACTCTCTGATCAATTTTCTCAATGATCACAACGATTTCCACAACGATTACGTATTTCCGTTTTTTATGAGAAAGGTCTATATTGAGGTGTAACGTTAGACCTAGAGTTTTTTACAGCAACAAATCTGTTTCTTGTTTTTCACTGGCATCTTAAATGTTGAGGACTATTGCATCTTTGAAACTTACAGGAATTGGGCTACTCTTATGGTATTGCAATTAATAACTTGGTGTCATTTTCGCTGTAAGGTATCTCTTCTTTTCCATAAGTTGTGTTTTCACAGCTACTCTTTACACATCTGTTACAGTTTTAGGCTTGACTTAAAGACTTGTGAAACACCATTTTTTTAGCTACACTTCAACCATCAACAAGCAAGTTTGAGCAGCCAAGTGGTAATAGCTTAGTCTGATAATTACGAAAACCGCAACATATCAAATAATAAATCAGTAAAAGCAACTTGTGTTGTTATTATTTGATGTCATAGTCTCCTAGGACAAGACGCTCCAGGTGTAGACAAAGCCATTATTCTTCTTTGTCTGTGTTGACACATGCACTAAAAGAAATCCTTTATAATTTCTGTACCTGGCAATGACGGTTTCTTATGTCTTAAAGGTGCGGTAAGAGTTTTGCTTTTTTTTTTAAGAAAAAAACAACAACAACAAAAAAAAAACACTGTTGAAAAATGGATTGGACCGAGCAGCAAAGCACACTTGCAGCCAATCAGCAGTAAGGGGTGTATAGTATACACTCATGATGGGGGAGTATGCAATATCCTCATCTTGGCTTGTTTGTTCATTTGCATTATTATTGTATAAGCAATAATAAAACTGTATTTTGGGGATGGAAGGGATGTCTTTGCCATCGAAGGAGTAGAGGAGCTAAAAAAAATAAGACATTGGACCTGAATTATCATAGTAACACCAGTTCCTTGACTTATTGATCAAATCATACTCTCAGGCAAAGGATATCGCCATATTCGGTACCTGTGTTACATAGCGTGTACGTGAATGTGGAGGCTGAGGCATTCATCAGCTTCATGACAGCAGAGACTGAGCACACTTAATCCTTCTTATTAATATAGAGTTGATGATTAGTCCCTTCGATGCCTAGATTTAGGGTCTTCTGGCACAATGGTGTATTTTTCCATCATTAAAGGACGTGTTGGTTCTGTCACTTCATTTGAGAAATATGACTTGGAGTTTGGTATGGCAGCTGGCACACACAGAATGCAGTGTTGTATGGCAGTTGGCAGTAGTTTTGAGGGAAAAGATATGACACATTAATATATTTCTTTCCTTTGATACTATTTCGAGGTGGTGCTGCGTATTTCTTTCAACTGGCAGTGAAAACAGTCTTTGGAACATTTGGGAAAATCCAAGAAAGGCAACAGAGCAGGATTTATAAACCGCACAAAGCTATTAACATGAATATTAGACTATGCTGTGGTTGCAGGATTTAGTGGACATGATAACCCTCCATAATTGATCAGATTATTTATGTATTGTTATTATTATTTTTGTTTACAAAAATCAATGCAAAAGTAAGCAAAGTAAAATCGTCCCGTGTGGACAACTCTTCTATTGGGTCATTCCGTGTCAAATCAACCAAATTTCGGAAACTTTCCCTGGCTCAAATTTTGGATTTTGTTAATTCAACAACATACAGCAAACATTTTGGTTTTGAGAGAGATAAAATAGATAAATGAACTGGTAAACTTGACCACCCAAGTAAATATTGAAATCAGTCTTTTTTTTCATATAAGAATGAAATTCAGCAAGGTTCAACGTGTTTCCTTATTCTGCTTAAACAGTGAAACCCTCAAATTGAAGCATTTTCATAATCATTCTATACTAGTAACATATTTATTTAACTTATATATATATATATATATATATATATATATTTAGCATATTTAAATAAAATGTGTATTTACCTTTTGTATACCATTTATTTACTTAAAGGGATACTCCACTTTTTTGGAAATAGGCTCATTTTACCACTCCCCCAGAGTGAAACAGTTGAGTTTCACGGAACAGTTGAGTCCGTTTTCAAATCCATTCAGCCGATTTTTTGATATTTAGAAGAATATCTGTAACCAGACAGTTTCTGGTCTCATTGACTTCCATAGTAGGAAAAAAAATATACTATGGAAGTCAATGAGACCAGAAACTGTCTGGTTACTGATATTCTTCTAAATATCAAAAAATCGGCTGAATACATTCGAAAACGGTAAAACCCGACTGTTTAACTCTGGGGGAGTGGTAAAATGAGCCTATTTCCAAAAAAAGTGGAGTATCCCTTGTTAATGTTAATGAAATACAAAAGATTTTGTACTATATTTGCATAACTATTGCATGCACATACTGCAGATAACATTTTCTGTTAATAACTTTTATTGGAGAACTTCGTCTTAAAATGTAAAGCTCGCTTAATTTAAAATTCACGGATCTTAGTTTTGCCAATGCAGAAAGCTTGGTTGGTGACGAGTGTAGGCTCAGTAGGCTGTAGGTGTAGGATGTGTTGGTGTGAGTGCGTGTGTTCGCTTTACGCTTTGTTGCATCAGTGATGATAAGCTTTTTCCTCTTGTCCTCTGGCCTGAGCTCTTGTGACATCATCATTCATCACCATCAGAGATCACTGGGGCCAACGTGGGTGGGCTGGGCCAACATCTGCAGACTTGAGAGCTACCAGGGCTCTTTTCATCTTTCTTCTCACTGTCTTATTTACTTTTCTATCTATTTCTCTTAATGTTCTCTTGTTTTATAGAGTTTCCTTTCTTTAAATTTGAATGTTCAGCCCATTCTCACCCCCAAGGCATCACCAAACTGACGCCTTGAGAAGCATTTTGACCATGCATAGGCATGCATATAAACTAACCCTTTAAAAGTAAAATGTTTTGCTTCTAAACAGTTCATTTTCGTGGAATATAGTTCACCTAAACATTGTCCCATTTTACTTTAAACCTAAAGAGAATATTAATGCATAATGTTTTACCTCCACTGCAGCTCTCATATCAAATATGAGCACAGATGAAGTATTAAAAATCCTGAAACGCCTTAAAGGGTAATTCCACCGGTGGAGACATGAAAATGTATTGAAAGTGGGTCATATATGTAGTAGAATAGTATCATAAATGTCTAATTTGGGTCCTTCTTGACTGATAAAAGGCAGAAAATGACTTTTTAGTGCTTCTGGATTGTAGACAACAATCCCCATAGTGCATTGCAATGCTCAGCTCCTCAGGCCACTCCCACAACTCCGCCCATCAATATAGACAAGAGTTGAGCTCCACTCAATGCTACCGCCTGGAAATCATTTCGCACAAATACTTGCCATTAGTATTATTATTACTAGATAGTTGTTTTGTAAGGTAATGTTTTATAAATTGTGTGCACCTGCCCGGGGACTGTGGATGAAAATTAGCTTACTAACTCTGGCACAAAACATCTTTCCGTATGTACGTATTAACGTATTTTGTGCATTGTCCCTGATAAATAAATAAAAAAATAAAAATAAAATAAAAATAAAAATCCTCATAAGCCAAAAATACATTTTCTGGCTTTTTGCAATCTCGAAAGCTCCAAATAATTACAAATATTATTACATGCACATACTAATGCATATACAAAACAAAATGCACATACATACAAAATTACATGCACATACAAAACTAATGTGGATCTTCACACATTTCTTCTACATAAAAGACCAATTTATTTTATATACACATTCATCTTTCCAGAGGTGAAGTATCCCTTTGATATTCATTCATTTTTATGCAAAATCATAAAAGAGGGAGTGGGGGGAGGACTAAAACATGGGCATTATGTAACAAATCTGTTTGAAAGAATGCATCTTCCCATGATAGTACAGTGACAGTGCCCCACAGTCATTGCTGAAGTCTATGGGCTGCTTTGTGGGGCTGCTTTTAAGTGTTGTGAATCCACTGATCCTCTGTATATTGGGTAATGATGAGACTGCTCATCACGGCAAATACACAAGACTGTTTTTGTTGGTGGGGACATTTGATCCAGAAAGAGAGGAAATGCAGTTAAAAAAACAGCACTATTTGTTCCTCAGTATTATGTGTCAGCACTGTGTGTATGGAACCACATGATACCACTGTTCCTCGCCCTGTGACCTAATGTTTGGAGCAATGCCTTTCTTTAGTTATCTGTATTGCATCACACTCTGAAACCTGCCTGAATGGGATCATGGCACAATGAGACTGTGGATCTTTTCTCTCTGTTTTTTTTTGTGTTTCGTTTTTTGGATAAAAAATGTGTATAACTTTAAAAATGTGTTAAAAAATCTGCAGGATTCTGCCCACTTATTCAGCATTTTTCTAATATTGCCAGTGGGTGGAGTCAGTGACCAGGGCAGGGGTTTAGTTACCCTTTAAATAATACTAAACCGAAACATTCCTTTGAATGTTAGGAATTGTTAGGGGAACATTCTGAATGTTAGTGGCGAACTCTTAGGGCCAGCAATACCTGGTGTAACAGGTCACGGATTAAATCAATAAATTAGCCTATTTTTTTATTTTGCTTTGCTTATGTATTTTAGATCACTTCTTTTCCTGAATCTGCCCATACAAAGACATCTGTTTACAAATTAGGATTGGAGAAAAGTTTTTCCAATCAAAATGTATTCCTTGATGAATGATTAAGATCCAATTTCTGATTGTCAGATTAATCAAATTGTTCAAATTGCCTTCTCGCGTTTCATTATATAAATACAGAAACAGAAACACATATGCAATTGGAGCATGCACAGCACAAGAGATTTGGCCATGACGTCATGCTCTAGTCTAGCGCAACCCGGAAGTATAAAAGGGGCGCCTAGAGAAAATGTCATCCTCTTTTCGTTTTCAGGGACTGGTTTACTGCACTGGGTTAAACAAAACTGTGCAGACTAGGGGTGTAACGATTCACAAAATTCACGGTTTGGTTCGATATGATACACTTGTCACGGTTCGGTACGTATTCGATACAGCAAAAAAAAAAAAAAGAAAAAGAAAAGAAATGCCAGAGAAATTTCCTTGATATCATTTTTAAATTATATTTTTTATTAAAACTAACATCATAAAGTATCCTTTTTGGTTACACTTTATCACTTTAGACATTCTACTAACTATAAGTAACTTTTCAACTACATGTCAACTAACTCTCATTAGAGTATAAGTAGGCTGTAGTAGACTGTTAGGTTAGGGTTAGGTGTTAGGGTTCAGGTTTTGGAGAACAAGTTGACTTGTAGTTGCCAAGTTACTTAAAGTCAGTAAAATATCTGTTGGGGAACCAACAAAATAAAGTGTTAGCAGATATTAAGCAAACTGTCTTATACTCTAATGACAGTTAGTTGACATGTAGTGGCAAAGTTACTTATAGTTAGTTGAATGTCTAAAGTGGACTATCAAGTAAAAAGAATAAAGTATATAAAAGTAAGTATAAGTAAGTATATAAAAGTAAATAAAGTAATTTCACTTGCAATTTCACTTGCACCAACTTTCTTGGTACCAAAGTTGGTATTTTTTTCTGTACTCTTTTAAAAAGTGCAATGTAAGGTTAAGGTCTTCTAAAAAAATCAGCTGTCAACAAGTTCAGTTTTATTTACTTTATACAATAATTACGGCAGTCCTTTTTCTATTTTTATTTATTATTCTTTTTTAAATGTATTGCTCAGAGCAACCAATCAAATTACCTAACCTCATAATCAAAACAAGCATGTCCGTGTTTTTTCGGCTACAGTTAGTGGAAAAGAAATAAATCTCTGACACTAAACCTATCTTACAGAGCATGTTATAATTATCTGTCTTTTAGATCTTCATGGTGTGCTTGAAGTTCAAAGCTGAATATGCCAGTGGTTTCTGAGCATGCTCAGTCCTGATGCCAGGATAAAAATGGTGATGGTTGGTTGTTTGATGATAGCTAGACTTTTTTGTGAGGACCCTTCCTGTATTCATAGCATGGAACATTGTGTGTATGTATTGCTAAATCCTGTTTATCTAATCCAGTCAGCTGATTATTGTTGATTGTGTTTTCCATTGTTTTGCTGAAAAGAAATGCATATGCTCTCTTTCCAAAATAAATCGCAAAAATGTTCTGGCAAAGTTAAGTATACATACATGTATTGCACTGTGACTATGTACCCGAGCGTGTTTGTGTGTGGTAGTCCCGCTTTGTTTATTGCTCAAGGCGTCTTTATACAGTCAGGCCCTCCAAATTCTGTGTAACGACACAATGACGCTAAAATACAAAAATATGCCAGCTCTGTCCAGCCTCAGTGACTACAAACAAAGGTCGCGTTAGATGCAGATCCACTTCCAATCCTTATATGTTAGGCTATATTAAATGAAAAGGCAATGTATCATTTCCAGACATACTATATTTCATGCCCTTAACACCTTCATGGTTACTGTCAACAACTCAAAGTGTGATGGAGAAATTTAATAAACATTCATGTACAGTTCCAGTTCTGTTGTGTGACCTTAACTCCCCTGAAGCCAAAGATTATATCACTCTTTAATAGTATTAATAATAGGCTACTAATTATATTACATAGTACTTAAGCCCTGGTGAGTTTTGGTCATAGATGGATAAAAAGTATATAAGTACATGCAATAATAAATACTAATACTGGTAAGTTTCCACTCCATCTGAAATTTGCACAAAAGCGGAAGCCAACCCTAATTGCCATACAGATGATGTGTTTGATTTCTCTATTGGGTGCTGATATGTTCATATGTGCCATCAATCAAATCAAAGCACAACTGCGGAAAAATTGAGCGTTGCTATGTAATTAATGCAATTAGGTAAACACGTCTCCTAGCAACTAAAGGGCATTTTGCACAAACATTTGGAACAATATCACTAGTGCGAGGAATAACAGGGGAGCACAATGGAGGATGTGTTTTAGTGTTGTTTACCAGGGCTATTAAAATTCCCTGGAACAGTAGGTTTGTGTAATGACCTAAACAAGTGATGATCTTTGAATAAAAACTGAATGATACAGTCCATTAGTGCAGTGTTTCCTCACAATCCCATCGGTAAGGAAGGAAGTGATCCTTCATCAGCACCAAACCAGACATTTTAATTAATATAATGCTTGATATTCTTCTACATTTTCAATAATGTTATTAAAGTGACTAATAATTAAGTTATTTTTTTAATCACAAATGCAAAATAGACAGACCGAATGAATAGTTCGCATTCTCATCATTGGTTCTTCGCATTCTCTTTGGTTGTTTGAATGCAACTTCCACAGCCAATCGAGTTCATGTGTCCATTACAACTTCCCTTTATAACCACAACATATCTACGAATACACAAATGACCGGTACACAATTTTGGGCTGTCCCAGACGAAAGATGAAAAACCATGGGGATATGTGTGGTTGTGCATTAATGAACATCAGAGATGTTTTAAGCCAGTGAATACTGTTTTAGTTTATTTGTCATTTGAGCCAATGAGTGGCCACAATGTGCTGTACATTTAGGGATTTTAATCAAAAGATTTATAGATGTTGGCAGACCGATTTGCAACTGATTTGCAGGGGGTATGATAAGAATGAAAACCTTTAGTTCAGTTGGAACATGAGGAAATTACTTTAAATTAAAATTGCTCATTTGAGGAAGAGTATTATTGTGCAGACTAATTTTGTTTTTTAAGGCTTTTTGCTATTTATGGAATCGGGTCATATGGAATCATATGATTTTTTTTAAAGTTATCTGTAATGTGTTTTGAGTTAACGTCTGCTGAGGTGACCTGTGTATTTCAGACGTATTGTAAGGGTGACACCTGGCGTTTTACTTGGTTATTGCAATGAATTTCAGCCTTGCAGTGGACTCCTTAAACAGGCAGGTGGCAGTCTATCCATACACAATAGAGACTTTTACAGCTCAGAGTGGCACAAGACATATTTCAGTCATTAAAGAAAAATCATGATATCAGATGTATGAAAATGGTAAAATTCCAATGTTTAAAACGGTGTAGTTCATATTGTAATTTTAGCATTTAATTGAAATTAATTAAAATATTAAAAATATGTCTAAACAATTTGGTATCTGGCACAACTATATTTACTTTTGCATTCAGTGAATTGTATAATTAGCATCAGCATATTTTAATATTTAATATATATATTCAATTCATTAATATTGTCTTATTTTCTTCTTATATTTTCCTACATCAATATGCTGAGGAATATGAGACTAAATGGACAAAACAACTATCATAACATTACTATCATAACAGCTGTCATTTATCATTTAATAAAAAAAAAAATATGGTGCAAATCCAAGCATCATAATTATGGCTTTGGAGCAACTAAGATAAATGGCATTCCAAGAGTGGATTACAGTGTTTCTTCGATACTTCACTGTCCCGGTGTGTTATAATTTTATTACATGTTATAGAATTTCAGCTGCCCATGTTCACCTTTCTAACCCAATTCACAATGAATCACACTAATTATACCCGCAAACCTGACCTTGACCAAGCTACTTGATTATGATGCAATATAGGTAATGGATGTCTAACTGCTGGTCTGCAGTGTTGACAAATGGTAGGTTGACCTTGTGGTGCCAACAGGCAACTGGTCAAGGCTGTGTGCTCCACCACAGATGTCTGGGATGGGAAGTGCGCAATAAATCTATAGGCTCAAAATGACTTCTCATCTACATCCCAGAAATGCCAGCCTATGCTTTGTTAGGTTGGGGCATTTTTTTCTAACCAAGACTGATGTCATATCCTGGTTTGAGGTACATTTGGATATATGAAGTTGGCTTCACTGTGTGTGTGTGTGTGTATGGCCAGGTCTAATTACAGACTGGGTAAAGAGGCCCGTTGAGGGACATAAGTAAGCTTCTAGTAGGCCTAAGGTCTCCCAGATTTACCACAGCAAGAAAAGTGAGAAATAGACAGAGAGAGGAGCCAAGAAAGAAAGCTGTGGAGAAATTTAAGGACATGTAGGCGGAAAGGAGTGTATCAGTGTGTGTGTCTATTCTGATCATGTCACAGGATTCAGCATCACTACGAATCAACACATCTGCCACTAAACCAAATGGTTTGAATAAGTATATAAAAGCAAATTTTGCATTTAAATCGTTAGGAGAGTGCCACAATATATCGCAATACAAAAATGCAACAATACGTATCGTGGATAGTGACAATATGTATTGTGAATAGTCCCTCCAAAATAGTTTTCAGAGTTTAGTGTACTACATTAAACTACCATATATAATGATGAAAATTCGTGGGTCCTGATAATCCCAAATGTCTGATGTTACCAGTAAAAAGTGTCCGACTTTATTTTAAATATATCTAGTCAGTGAAAGAGTGCAAGCATATTCGTCTAAAATAATTCTGTATTTTCAGCTTCAGAATCATGAATATTTTTATCATGGTGTCACCATAGTCCTTGGGTTACAAGCACCAAGTCTATTCATTTAAACCCACAATGTTCAACCCGATCTCACGACCAAATACGATTTCGACGAATGATTAAAAAGTGGCTAATTCGTAACAATTCATACGACCTCACTCGTACGAATTAGTACGATTTTGCTAAATCGTACATAATTTACGAATTGGCCAATTCGTGTGAATTCGTACGAATGATCTACCCCTTACCCCGCCCCTAAACCTACCCATCACGTGGGTTTAGACAAATCGTACAAATTCGTACGAGTGAGGTCGTACAAATTAGACACTTTTTAAATCATTCGTCGAATTCGTACGAATTGGTCGTGAGATAGCGTAGACAATGTTATATTAAATTTAGCATTTTAATCGACAGCACATTTTTTGGTAACCTTTGACCATATGTCTTGGAGTATCGCAATAATATGGTATCGTGAGTTCGTTGTATCGAATCGTGACATGAGGGTATAATTGTTACAAAGTAACTTTTTAACAATTTTACAGGATAGTATTTCAGCACTTATTCACTAACTATCCAAAACATAGTGTAACCAGATGCTTGTTTGAATTGGTTAAACTGTATTTCTATTGTGCAAACACACTTCCTTTCTGTGCAAATTATGATTTTTGACCTACAAATAAAGGTTTCAAAATCAGATTTTCACAGTGATGCCATTCACAGAAACCTATTTCAGGAACTTATTTTTGTTGTACAATTGTACATTACTTAAAGGATAAATGTTTGGTGTTTTTGTTTTTTTTAGCGCATTTTATATATATATATATATATATATATATATAATGTATATGTGTTTTTTAGATGATCATATGGTGAATAAGGTTAAAAGTAGAACAAATTCTAGTAGGTGATGTAGTCGAGGGCGAGTGCACTCTCAACATTGTAAAGAGTTGTCTAAGGCCACAATAAAGTACTTCAGATCTTGGTAGTCTGCTGCATCAACCACTTCAACGGAGCATCCACAGACCACAACAGGCCTTTATACTGTTAAATTGTGAGGAAAGTCACTTTACAGCACATTTGTTTTGTTTATTTAGTGTGTTCTTGTAAGATTTGCAAAATTCCCTCAGTGAATGAGGTACAAAGACAAAGAAAGCACATGCAAATTAATGCCTCTCAGCATTTTACATTAAAATTAGTGCCATTTTTGTTTCACTGTACTGTTTATCTTTTGCAGAATAAAACCACTCCTCAAAGGGTTGTTGTATCACTTTAAGGCCTCAGATGAATTGTGTTCATCTTAAATGATTAAACGCATGTTCAATCATGACAGTCCATTGTTAGTTTGTAGAAGAGTGTACTGACTTAGGGGTTTCTAGGAGGCGAATAATATCAATACACTATTTAGCAAGAGCTGTATAGACAGAATATGTTTTACTGCTTCAACCATTCATGGACCAGAAAGAGGGATTGTGAGATGGAGTAAGATTGAACTATAGATATATCATTTGGCCTTATGAAGTTGATGTGTTCTGATATTTGCTCCAGCTGTAAATGTCAAAAAAAAAAAAGAGAGAGAGAAGCGGTGCTGATTGCTAGACTAAACCCAAATCCTGCAGCTTTGAGTGTTTTTCATTACATCGCTCATGGGTTTAATTATATCTCTATGGAAGGAAATTCTGTGCAAATTGTATATAATTGTTCAACAAATGATATGTTGGTCCTGCGTTTAACGGTTTACAAATGGTTCGTTACTGCTCAACAAATACAGCCAGATACAGATACAACAAATACAAAGATTTATTTGTAGACTAGACATGGGCTTAATTATGGGGAAAATCACATTGCCTTGTCCCTGCTCTCCTCACACATTATCAACAACTAACTGCTTTGTTTTTAGCAAGGCATCATGTCGTTCATGAATCACTGGGTGCAGTTCTAGAGCTCAGTCAATTTCAGACCCTTTATGATATGTTTTGAATTATAATATTAAAGGAAACCTAATTCATAATTATAAACATATTTTTGGGGAATATTTGAGACAGAAAGGCTAAGGAAAACTGTACTTCCTTCACTGGATATGAATCAAATGTCTCATTTAATGTGTAATAAAATCTTGCCCTAAGTCTCTGCATGAAAAACATGTTCCAACATGGAGGGGCCAGCGAAGGGTTTTTGATTCATTGAGATATTGTTTTCTGAATTACAATTTCTGGCTGTTTATTTTTCACTGTGAAGAAAATGAAACATATCAAGCATGATATTTGCTTATCACAAAGCTATATCTGTATTTGTTGCAAAAGGTGAAATTATTTCGAAGGGCTTAAACTGAATGCGCCAAAACATAATAACTGGATGCGTCTACAGTACCAGGGTCAGTTGCGTCACTTCCATTCAGAAATCCTCTCGCATGACCTCATGGGAAAGTAAAGTAAAGTAGTGCACGCGCACTTCAGAATCTCTGCGGAAGTATTAACTGGGTACTTTTCGCCTACTTTTTTCGAATACTAGTATTCCATATAACAGTCCAGAAAAACAAAACTAAAACCAAACTAAATGTGAGTCCTTGAATCATAAAAATAATAAAATAAAAAATAAAAACACTGAATTGTTAAAGGAGTAGTTCACTTTTTAAAAAAAAAAAAAAATTGCAGATAATTTACTCACCCCCATGTCATCCAAGATGTCCATGTCTTTCTATCTTCAGTTGAAGGTTTTTGATGAAAACATTCCAGGATTTTTCTCCATATAATGCACTTTAATGGGAACCAAACGGTTCAAGGTCCAAAAGACAGTTTCAGTGCAAACTGCAAACTGTTCAAAGGGCTTTAAACGATTCCAGACGATGAATAAGGGTCTTATCAAGCAACAACCAAATGACTCGAAAAAAGATTTGTTCATTTTGATGAACGAGTTTGAATAGGAGAGTCACGAACTTGCATCACAGAACAGTTTTGCACTGAAACTCTCTTTTGGCCCTTGAACCATTAGGTTCCAAATAAAGTTCACTATATGGAGAAAAATCCTGAAATGTTTTCATCTAAAACCTTAATTTATTTTCCACTGAAGAAAGAATGACATGGACATCTTGGATGACGTAAGGGTGAGTAAATGTTCTTTTTTTTTTTTTTTAAAGTGAACTAATCCTTTAATGACAGAAAGAAGTCATGACATCCATTTATTTATTTTAATAAATATCCTTATTAAAATGTGTGTGCACAAATCTACCAAGAGACTGCTGAAAATATCGACAAAACAAACCAAAAAAGTGTTCTCAAACAGCAGTTCACTTATGAAACCTGCATGTAATGTTTCTGGAAGCTTTTAAACATAACATACACAAAAAAAAAATGAAAAGGAAAGAAAAAAACATGCGCGATGGCATATTAGGTAACGTTATGTAAATTTTCTCCTATTGAATGGTTGAGATTTATGTCATGTAAACATCATCAGCTTTATCCTGTGTAAGTATGTGTGTTTGTGTCTGTAACTGATTGTGTTTGAGTTGACAGACTCTTACAGAGAGTGTATGGAGAAGGCATTGGCAGATAGAGACTGTTTGTATACAGTCTAGAAAGACAGAGATAGAGTGTGCGTTACACGTGTGGTTTGCTCTTTCCTCTTTTTTCTTCCTCTTCCAGATTAATCAGCGCCCAGAAGAGGTGAACCCTTTTCCACGTAAACATGGCATGGTGGTGTGACACGGCTCATTAGCAAAGAAAATGGTGTATTCAGAGCAATGTGATTGTGGCTTTCTGTTAAGAGCTCACATATTTACAGGCCTCCGCATCGGTACAGCGGGATGGTGCCAGCCGCAAATAATGTTTACACTTAATCTTCTAACAGAATTAGTGCTCAGAGGGCTAAAATAGTAAATTACGGCCTGATTACAGAACATGTGGCAACAAAATGCAAGCAGTCATTAGCTGGACGAATGAAGCGTTCAGCCGAAGTTGGTACAGTGTTTAAAAAAGAATGATTTGCGAAACTTTTAACGTGTAAACACTTGTTGCTGGATGAGGAAAGCATCTGTCGTTATCTTCTGCTAGTTTTCTTTCACTGGATACATGATCAGTTTGTTGATGTGTCAGATAGATTAGCGATTTTCATGGGAGATATTTTGCTCTGGTTTTAAATATTTAAACGCAGTTTGTTTTTGTCAAATATTTACAAATCATAGTTTGACAAGAAATTTGTTTTAGACTGAAGCATTTTCTAAGGCTGTAAAAGGGCAAAAGACCTAAATGTTTCGCCATTAATTTACATGGGCCTCAAGTATCTTTTCTTGTTTCTTTCTTTCTTTTTTTTTTTGCTGTGTGGACATAAAATTCATGTCCACCTCAGTAGTTTGACAGTGTTTGTCCTTCACAGTTAGCAGTATTTTTTACCAAGAAAATCCTAAATCTGTAAACCTCCTCCATAGACGAGCCATGAGGTAATGTGTCCTTCATGGTTTGGTATGTGAGTCCTGGTGGCTGTAGTTTAGTAATGAACAAGAATGATTAAGGCACATAACCTTGAATCGATATTGATGTCTTGGCAGCTGAATCCTGTCTGTTAAAATCATATGTATGAAAATCATTAACATCAGTCCTGTGGCTAAAGCTTTGGGAGATAAAAAAGAAAACGAAAAATGTTGTAGTAATACAAAACCATAGGCAATGTTAAATCTAGTTTTTAGATCTGTTGCATTAGGAATTTAATAGGAGAGGGGAAGCCATTAAATCACAAGATGTCATCTTCACTTTCCAGAATTATTTCTAATATTAGAACAACATGTCACACTGGAGGTAGAGAGCAAAGTTGGAATAGGCCTTTTTTTAGTCTCTAACATATTCCAGTATTCCACCAGAAACAAATTCAGTTTTGAAAGACATTGACGAAGTATAGGCTCTGCATGGAATATATTAGTCTCAGCTCGTGTCATGAGCGCAGACGGATTGACTTTACAGGCTCAATCAGATACTCTGAGGAAAACACATCCCTTCATGCACATTTCAGGCTCTTTAAAACACTGTGCTTCAGATCAACTACAATTATACTTTGTGAAAAGGGGGTTTTCATGTTTAATTTTTCCGATTTAGATTTTTGTAGTGCATTGCAAATGCATCAGCAGCTACTTTGGTAACTAAACTGATTGTAAAAAAAAATCACACAACTAATGATTTAATAAATAGGTTTGTGGAAGTATAATATGGAATATAGTAAATGAAAAAAAAAAGAATAGATGAGAAATTAAACCATGAACTGTTACATAGCATAAATGTCAGGAGAAAATAAATCTTGCACAAAAGTAGTGAATCTGTAAAAAAAAATATTTTCAAGATTTGTTATCACAACATTTTTTTTCTTACATCAAATCAACTCAAAATAATAAGTTCTCTCAACTAAATAAATTATTTAAGTTGATTTGACGTAAAAAAAATATTTTCAAGATTTGTTATCACAACATTTTTTCTTACGTCAAATCAACTTAAATAATTTATTTAGTTGAGATAACTTATTATTTTGAGTTTCTGATGATTAAATCAATCCCCTTCACTGTATTAACACACTTTTTTCCAGTTCAATAAACTTAAAATTTGAAGGCAACCAGGTTACTTACTTTTTTAAGTTAAACCAACAATATTTTTTACAGTGATATTTTAAAAGTATGAAAAAAATCTAAATATTGAAGGTATTTCTTTTATTTTGAACAACAAAAAAGATCCAAAGAAAATAACATTTGTTGCAACATACTGAAAGAAAAAAAAACAATATATATTTATATACATATATAACTGCATTTACATTTGTATTTATTTAAAGTATTTAATTAATGTGTGTGTGTGTGTGTGTGTGTTTAAAAATCATTTTAATTAATTCAATAAACTTTAAAAAAATTTTCAATTACATATTTGATATCTTTTGTCAAATGATCAATTCTGCGTCTGCAAATGAAGGTTTATGTATTTGATTTGAACGATCTTTCTAGGTTTAGTGCCATATTTGTTTTTCATTTAGAAATTAAATTATTATCATACTAAAATGTTGATTAAGTACAACAATAACTTCATCAAAGAGCATCAAAGTGTTAAAGAATGGATTTTGTGGGATCATATGACAGCATTTTAGATTTTTTAAGCTTTATAGTTCCTACACACTCTCCTATAAATTGACTGAAGCATAGCAGAGTTTTCTGAGGACTATATTTTCTCAGTCTTTGTGTGTTAATATGAAACGCATCACTTCCTCCTCCTTTGACTCCTTTCATCCTCTCATTACAAAGCAGCGCACATTACACTAAACCCGCTTCGAGTATCCTATTGGAAATGTCTGTCTGAGGTCTGGCATTAACAGATACCAGAGTTAGCGGTTTCGTCTCCGAGCTCCTTTTCCACTCAGCTAATGAGCGTCACGGGGCCTTTTAAAAATAGAATGTGTTTTAATATGAACTGAAACAGAATGACGCTAAAATTACACTGTAGAAAATGACAAACTGATACAATCTAAAAGACTACAAAAATGCATGACGCCAAATCACTAAAAGTTTCATGTTATCCTCCCAATTATCTTCCAAAACAGCAAAAATAAAAATCCCGGAAAGCATCGCCGCTCTATTTTAACCATCATCTGTCTGGTTTTACTCTCGTACATGTCTGATTGACTCCGACAGGCTCTTCAAAATCCAACCAAATCTAATAAGCATTAGCCTGTCACACACACATTCAAAAAGTTGGCCACCAGGTGAGAGGACTCACCTGCAGAAAATCCCTTCTCCCCAGGGACCTGTCAAATTAGCAGTTAGCTATTATGGAGGCTTAGGCCTTGGACCCGTAGAGAGAGAGAGAGAATGAGGAAAGAAAGTCAGGAGACTCGCATAACCTCTCAGAGGCCTGGGGCAATGACATGGCACAGCGTCTGAGGCAAAACCCAAACCATATGAACATTAATACGCACCCGGGGGCCGTTCTCGGAGATTACTTTACGTAACGACTAATTGGTCTAATTTGTTAAATAAGCACTGTATTTTCTTTTGAAGCTTAATACAGGACCACTGGACATAGCAGCCACTCTGAGCCGAGCAGCAACACCCACATCGGGTTTTGGCGGCCTGCTAAAGTCATTTCCCCTCAAAATGAACCTAATTTCCTCTCTGGGTTCAGGCTCATGCGTGTTTGGTTCACCACAGTCATCTAAATGCAGAGATAGTGCTGTAAAGGATGTGTGGACAGGACCGACAGCGGTCAATATTTCTGAAATGCACAATTGAATCGCAAAGTTTGGGTTGAAACTTTGATTAGCTTTTCAAGCTAATGCAGCTTGGTGGAAAGTCCACAACATTGTTTTATTTGATTTATTATTATATTTTTTACACCAGCTGCGCTACACCAATCATAAAAGTGCTAAATTACTGGTCCAAGCGAGTTCTGGATTCAATAAAACTGGGATAAAAATATATTTTTTATATAATGAAGAATTCCAAAGCCTTTTATTTTTTAATTAAAATGTACAGCTTTGTAACCATGGACGAGAGTTGCAAAAAAATATTCTGAAACGATTAACTACGACTTTGCCGCCAGACTATATTTTAATAACTTTATTAGACATTGAAGAGAAGATTAAACACTTTAATTTTCCATTTTGCCAGCTTTTTTGTAATTGCAACGCATTCATGAGCAACACTTTCTTCAGCAAGTTTCCACCACATAAAAAAATGAGATCCTTTATGATCTCTGCATTGCTGGAGTTGTTATTTCATTGTGGTCGAAATCCATAAAGTGAAATTAAAAATGAATTGCTCCCCCCAACCCATAACATTCATTTGATTGTTCTGAATTTTTCAGTATGAAACTCATTAAAATATGTAATTTTCCTGCACTGCATGTCAACTTAGATCATAAAATGAGTTTCATTTCTTTGCTCAAAGCAAAATATATTTGACAAGCAAAAAAGCTCTTTCAAGTTTTTAGTTTCACTGAGCATTCTGGGAGAGAAACATGGCTTTCCATCTGAGAAATACATACGAGAATGAACAGCATCTGTGATCTCAAGAATTATATTTGTGTGTGTGTGTGTGTGTGTAAATGACCAGTGTATCTCTATTCCTAGACAGATTTATAGAAATCTGCATATTGTTTTACGAGACGTTGCAGACCAAAAGCAAGTCCAGCTTGCCATTTGCAGGGTAGACAGACTGTCAGTATCATATTTTATTAGTTGTTAATGAATTTAATTTAAAATACAAAGTCGCTGTTATGTGATTGTCATTATATTTAATTGCTATATAAGCATTTTTTTTGGTCTCATGCTATGGAAGCTTGTTTCCGCCATAGAATGAAAAATATAAAAGGTAATTGCGACTTTTTATCTCACAATTCTGACTTTTTTTCTCACAATTGCGAGTTTACATCTCGCAATTCTGACATTATTTCTCAGAATTGCGAAATGGAAAGTCAGAATTGCGAGATATAAAGTCAGAATTGCGTGATATAAAGTCGCAATTGCGTGTTATAAAGTCAGAATTGCGTGATATAAAGTCAGAATTGTGAGATATAAAGTCAGAATTACAAGATATAAAGTCAGAATTGCGTGATATAAAGTCGCAATTGCGTGTTATAAAGTCAGAATTGCGTGATATAAAGTCAGAATTACAAGATATAAAGTCAGAATTGCGTGATATAAAGTCGCAATTGCGCGATATAAAGTCAGAATTGCGTGATATAAAGTCAGAATTGCGAGTTATAAAGTCAGAATTGCGAGTTATAAAGTCAGAATTGCGAGTTATAAAGTCAGAATTGCGAGATATAAAGTCAGAATTGCGAGATATAAAGTCAGAATTGCGATATAAAGTAAGAATTGCTAGATATAAAGTCGCAACTGCGTGTTATAAAGTTAGAATTGCGAGATATAAAGTCAGAATTGCAAGATATAAAGTCAGAATTGCGAGATATAAAGTAAGAATTGCTAGATATAAAGTCGCAACTGCGTGTTATAAAGTCAGAAATGCGAGATATAAAGTCAGAATTGAGAGATATTAAGTCAGAATTGTGAGATTTAAACTATTCTGAGGGGGAAAAAAGTTAATCTTTTTTTCCCTTTAGAATTGGCCTAAGTCGCAATTGCGAGTTTATATCTCACAATTCTGAGAAAAGATGTCAGAATTTCGACATATAAACTCACAATTATGTGTTATAAAGTCAGAATTGCGAGATATAAACTCACAATTTTGAGAAAAAAAGTCAGAATTGTGAGATAAAAAGTCGCACTTCTGTCTTTTTTTCTCAGAATTGCGACTTTATATCACCCAATTCTGACTTTATATCTCGCAATTGTGACTTTACATCATGCATTTCTGAATTTATATCTAGCAATTCTGACTTTATATCTCACAATTCTGACTTTATAACTCGCAATTGCGACTTTATATCACGCAATTCTGACTTTTTATCTCGCAATTCTGAGAAATAAAGTCAGAATTGCGATACATAAACTCGCAATTGTGAGAAAAAAAGTCAGAATTGTGAGATAAAAAGTCGCAATTATTTATTTTATTTTTATACTCAGTGGCGGAAACAAGCTTCCATACATGCAGACTAGACGTGGTTAAGTCAAATGTTGTATTTGCTCTTTTTTTAACAGACATTTTGGTAGAAAATGATCATTTTCCTAGCCTTAAGAATTCCAAGACTTTACAAGATGATGCTGACAATCTAGATGATTTTGGGTAAACTCATAGACAGACACAAGCTATCCGTCCCACCCTTTAGACCCCCATAACCATTCCACGCTCACTCCTTGGCAGCTTACGCAACTCATTTCTTAGAAAAAGTGTCCATGGGATCAGATAGCCCGAGTCCAAAATATCATATCCCCGTTTTCATGAGCCCAGAACTTGTTGGCTGGCCCCAGATTTATTGTACCTTGTCGTTCTGGAGGAAGATCGTATGCATGTGGTCAGTAGCGAGGAGCCTGCGACCCAGCCTCCCTCTCATGTTACGCCCTATATATAACATCCATTCCTCCAGCACCTCCGTTTAACCCCCCCTCCCACGTTCCCTCGCTCCAACACCACTTCTCCAGAAGCGCTGCATCCACTCGGGCCCAGACGGCTCTGTCTTTCCCTCTCCCTCTCTTTTCTCTCTCTCTCTCTCCCATCTGTCACCCGAGCTTCCTCTTGCAGGCTGTGTGTGTTTACCCTCTTTTTCGGCCTGGCAACGGGGCTGCATGCTCAGGATTACCGGAGGCCTTGCCTTTCATCGCTGCCCGCTCCCTCTTCCTTTTGCCGTCGACTCCTGGACTACGGGGGAAACGGGTGCGAGGCTGCGTTTTTGGGGCTTCCCTGGTTTCTCGAAGAGTCTGGAGTTAAGTGGAACCGTCGACACCGAGAGAACATGGATCACTCTCTGTTCGGATGCCTTCGGAGCCCGCACGCCCCATCCCAAGCCCTGCACCCGGCGTTCACCCAGTCCTCCCTGGCCCTGCACGGTCGCTCCGACCATGTCTCCTACCCCGACCTCCCGGGGCCCTCGCCGCCCTGCAGCTACGCTGGGGAGGAGGGCGGCTTCGGGGGACCTCATCACAGGGTTCACCCCAATCCGCAGCATCCACACCTCTCGCAGCATCAGTCCTCGTGGCACGTCCCGCAGATGCCAGCGATCGACAGCGAGCGGCTCAATCTCTGCGTGCCGCACCAGGACTCTTCGGCTCCAGAACTGTGCGGAGCGGGTTCACAGGGCCTGTGCGCGGGTAACCCAACACTCACTGGCAGTGACCCTTCCGGGGTGTCATGTGCGAGTGGAGAATACGGGAGACAGAACATGTCACCTGCCGAGCCGGAGAGACGCAATAGCAAAGGAAAGAGTGACAGCTCAGGTCAGTAGCGAGGTTTTCTTCCGTAAAAAATATTGTTGGTTTAACTTAAAAAGTCAGTAACCTGGTTGCCTTAAACTTTTAAGTTGATTGAACTGGAAAAAGTGAGTTAATACAATGAAGGAGATTGATTTAATCATAAGTTATCTGAACTAAGTTGATTTGAACAAAAGAAAACATGTGATAACAAATCTTGAAAATATTTTTTTACAGTGAAATCATTGAATTTTATTTTTAATAAATATTTTTTTGGGAATAGCTCAATTGGAAATCATCTATCAAATTGTATTATTATATAAACAATTCAAGTGCTTGTCATGACTGGAGACTGTTTTATTACTCATCAGATTTCTTCAGAATAGTGTAAGTAAGGGACTTTGGTCAGTAATACAGGATTTATTGTATATTTTGTGTATTATCTATTTTCTGTAATCTGGCCTTGGAATAGAGAATTGAGTGTTTGGAATTCGAATTTGAATTGAGCACTACATTTTTTTTCAAGACTATGAATTTGAAATTCAATTACATTTAGGTAATATGTTATAAATATTAATTTTAATATTAAAATTATATTAATATATTAAATATAATATCAGTTTAATTTAACTTCAGAAAATTCAGTTTATTTTTCAATATATTGTGATCATTTAAATAAAATTAGAGTATAACCTCTCTCATAAAATGATTTCAAATAAGGAAAAAATTAAATACATTTTTTTAAATATTTTTTTAAACTTATAGAAATTGTTCCACAACAGTTTAAATAAAAGGGTGCTACATGTATTAAATGGATTTAATTTGATTTCTGCAATATTTAACATGTGATAATTCAAAACAACTGCCCTGTGTTAGAAAAGACAAAAGCAGACGATCAAAAAAGTAAGTAACCTGGTTGCCTTAAAATTTTAAGTTGACTGAACTGGAAAAAGTGAGTTAATACAATGAAGGAGATTGATTTAATCATCAGAAACTCAAAATAATAAGTTCTCAACTAAATAAATTATTTAAGTTGTTTGACAAAAGAAAACATGTTGTGAAAACAAATCTTAAATATTTTTTTTAATCAAACTAGTAGTTTTACTCAATAGTACTCACTGCAGTTGAAGAGAAAATCAAACGTTTTACACATTTGACATTCAGATCAGATTCACACACATAAATTGTTCTAATCCATCCACGAACCATATAGAGGAGCGTGCAAGCTTTACAAATATATCAAATTGAGCAGTTGTATAAATATGCTCAGAAGCAGCTTGATTTGTCTATGTTTCAGAGAAAATGCTTCTTAAAATAAGAATGACTCTGAGGCAATAAAACAAAAGGAACGGAACCCAGAACAGGCTGGACGCGGCACAGTAGTGTTTTAATAGCAGGGCCTGGTGCTGTGAGGCTGCCCTGTTTCTTTCTCTCATCAGTCTCAGAGGTGTAAGTCACTCTGGCATTTACCCTCAGGTCTTTAATAGACCACAGGTGAAAGCTGCTGTAAATGCTCACACTGCCCGCAGCTGCGCTTTTGATACCCCCCAAATGCATACGCGCCATTTACGGCTGGGGAAAACCGTTAGAGCTGCAGCTGGACGGTTTTTGTATAAAATGTGACCCTTAAATTTCAAGAACAATAGAAAATGTCACACCTGGTGATCTAAGTGGTTTGACATTGACGTATAGACTTTAAAAACAGAGGTGCAGGAAAATAAAAGAATTGTGAATGTCTGTTGTGTGTAAAATTATAAAGACGAAAGAGGTTGAACTCAAGGTTTTTGCCACCTTTACAGTTAGTTGAACTGAATTACTCCATCTTATACTGTACATCTAATCATTTTTTTTTTTCATGTCGTGATGGTGCCTGTAATTTATGGCCTGATGGCATACTGATGGATAGGCCCGATGGTGGTAGAAATTTCCAGAAGGCTCCTGTTGGCACTTGGTTTGCTTTTATACCAAATCTAATTTCCTCCAGTGTGTTGGCAGTTATCAAAGGCAGTGTGGTTTCCATTTAAAGCCGTGTCATATGTCGAGATGTCGCAGCGATAGCCTGAACAGATTATAGATTATTCGGAAAAGTGATGTTGCATATGAAATACGATTTTCAAAGCTCATAATCTTGTGTACTATAAAAACCTTGGATTTCTAGAGCAGTTGTATTTCTCTGCCGCTTTCAAAGGAGCCAAAAATTCGACATCGTATTCGTCTTTGAAAGGCATGTTTAAAAATATTCATTGGAAACAGATTTTCTTTTTTTTTAATCAAATTTATTTGTATTGTGCTCTCCCAGTCTATTAATTCTATTAAATCTTACTGATTTGCTTTACTCTGTAAGTCATGTTATATAAAAAGTAAAAAAAAAAAGAGATTTGAAAATATCCTATCCTATTTTCCTATTCCTAGGATCCTATTTTTCACAGAAAATGTACATACCATACAATTATAAGGAATTGTATAATAATGAGAATCATATTAGATGCTTTTCACTTTTAAAAGCTTTTTCTACCTTATCAAGCCCCTAATATATATATTTGGATTAACCTACTGTATTTAGGTTGATTCAATATTTTTGATTTGAGTCTAATTAAATCATTTAGAGGTTACCACATTATGTACTTTTTTAGTTTATTTTCTAACAGCAACTGCATTAGCTTATTTTTATTCTAACATAGCAAATGTATCTCTTGCTAAAAAGAAAACACAACTAGTTCTTTGCTCTGGAATTGATATACTTTGCTCACTGATAAAACGATTCAGTTCCGTTGTTACTGGTGTGTGTGTGTGTGTGTGTGTGTGTGTTAATGATTCAGGCAGCACCAAACTAAATGTTCTATTTTGCACTTTTTCTTTTTAAACAGATTATTTAAAATTAAACTAATAAACGAAAGGATCCAACTCTGTGATTCTAATCCCTATCGTATATGATGCACCTGAATAATAAAAAGTTTATAACTATAATATTTTAACAAGCTTCAGCCTGCACAGTTACGGTTGAATTTGATCATTTTTGGACCAATCAGAAATGTTCCTTGAAGAGAGTTTAGTGCAATCTGTTTAAAGAGAAGTGTGTGGAAAAAGAAGAGTAAACTGATCTGATTGTTGGAGAGTGTGAACGAAGCCCTGTTGATTCAGGCCAGATCTGAGAGCATGTGCTTCGTTCTCCGCCTGCTAAAAACACCAGAGCCATATCGCCATAATAAATGGTGATTGGCAGGCCAAATTGTTCCACTTTCATTTTTATTTTTGTTCGTTTATTTTATTTCAGAGCCCTGCAGTTTATCACACCATCTTATTATTTCACCCTTTTTGCTTTCAAAAAAAAAGTTGTATGTTTTTTTTCTTTTTCTGTGCATTTACAGCGGCTGGAAAGTGATCTGTTTTTCATTTCAGATTCCCAGGATGGGAGCTATAAGTCAGACGTGAGCAGTAAACCTAGGAAGGAGCGCACAGCGTTCACCAAGGAACAGATTCGAGAACTGGAATCAGAATTCGCTCACCACAACTATCTGACACGGCTTAGACGTTACGAAATCGCTGTCAACCTTGACCTCACAGAGAGACAAGTAAGTTCAACGCTGAGTTTTCACATGTTACCAGGAGACATAACAATGTCACTTCCATTTGCTTTGAAATGGGTAAAAAAGAAAAACTTTGCATAAAGGCTCACCCTATTTAATGTGATTAAGTCGTATAAAGTGATAAACGCAATGTTAAATGTTAGCAATTCTTAAATTAAATTGCATGCCCTCATTTACTGATATAAATCTCAAAGTATTTCAGTATGAGCTCTCTAAAATTATGTTTTACGTTAGGGTGCCGAAGGGTCCAGTTGCTTGTGATATAGCCTACTCATTTGGGTTGAGCGAGGTAGTCCCACTTTAAAAATTAAATGAAAGGGTCATCTGATCTTGTAAATAACCCTGACAGTGAAGTCTGACAAACTGTCAAATAAAGATTAAAAAATTGAACTATCCCTAAAAAATGCTGGGTTATTTCAACTCAAAGTTGGGTCAAACATGGACAAGCTGAAATGTTGGGTTAAAAATGTAATTAAAAAATGTACAGTTGAAAGTGAAAGTTAAAGTTGGGTTAAAACTTTAAATTACATTTTTAACCCAACATTTGTCCATATTTTACCCAATTTTGGGTTAAAACAACCCAGCATTGTTTAGAGTATATATATATATATATATATATATATATATATATATATATATACACTCTAATATATAATATATACTCTAACCGTATATATATATACGGTATACAAAAACTCAAAACTCAAAAAATTTCTTAAAACTCAAAACTATATTCGATACCAATAAAGTTCACTGGAGTAAAAACCAGCTCGTCTTCACTGTCTAATTTTAAATGCATTTCAAGATTAATATGGAAGTAGTTGACTGTACAAATGCTTTCTTCAAAATGTCCCACACATCCCACACACCCACTCCAGAGTTTAGAATCATTCCAGCTGAGTCTTGACCTAAAAAAGTAGCACTAGCAACTCACCTAGGATTTGTCTTTTTGTGTTTTATTCCCGTTTCTCCTTCCTACTCCTCCACAATTGCTTCCTATCTGACTCTCAGCACGGATCCAAGAAAACTGTGGACGTGGGTTGATCTCAGATCTTAAACAACAACGTCTGTAAATCAGCCCTTTCTGTGCAACTTCGATGTATTATATTTCTTTTATCTATTTTATTTGACCTTTATTTAAATCTCTCTGAGATTAAAAATCTCTTTCACAGGAGAGTCCTGGCCAAGGAACAGTCACAGCTTACAGATTGAAACAACAAATATACAATTAAAACACTTAAAAACGATTGCAAATCAATGAGTCTTCTTCGAGTGTCCCTGAATAATAGTTTTAAAATGTTATAGGCACAAGAGTTTGTAATTCCAATTCCGTTTGGAGTCAATTCCATTCAAATGGAGCTGCGTACATAACAAGAAAACAAAAAAACGTTTTCCCAGTTCAGTTCTCACAAATGGAACAGTGAAAGTAAAACAATTATCAGACTGAAGGGAATATTTCCCGACACTTTTCTTTTGAATTAGACAAGATACGAAGGCAACAACCCCAGAATAGTTTTATAAATAATTAGGTAAAAATGAATTTTCCTTCTAATAGACAAAGATGGCCAGGATACTCTATTATACAATATACAATGATGAGTTAAAGGTTTACAATCTGATATAAATCTTAAAGCGCTGTAAAACCCAACAAGTTAATATAACTCATTTCATTTGAGGAAACCGATTGCCTCAATTCATTTAAGTTTATAAAAACAATAGTTATGAGTACTCTGAACTTATTTTATCCGAGTTCACTAAAACAATAATATTTCTTAAAACATAATTACTGTATATAGCTGAAACTTCACTTTTTTGAGTAAAAACAGTGTAGTTGAGAGGAAGCAAATTGATACACCACATCACTATAGTCGAGTACGAGTACCTCTTTCTTACATTAAATGAAAAACAGAACTTGATTCTAAAATAAAACCCAAGCTTTATTTAGAATTTTTCTTTAAATTAGTTATGTGAGACCCAAAAGATAATTTATCATCGATAGTGATGCCAAGATTTTTATATTCTTTCACTAACTCAATCACATTACCTTGCAAAGTCTGGAGAGGAATAAAATTGTCACTGCCTTTTTCGAGCTAATATTATACATTAAATGAACACTTTATGTATAACATACACACTCATAAAATGTAATGCATACTATTGTGAAATAAAATAAATTAAAAGTAAAATATGAGAGCGCAGTTCCATAAAACCGGCAGTTCAAAGAAGTGCAAAAGAGTTCTCAGTTCTCACACTTCAACTAAAAGTTTTAGCTCACTCTAAAATACCTGCGCTGCGCTTCCCAAAATAACCTTCTCGGCCTGAAATAGTCCCCTGTCAAGCCTGAGGTGGGGGATGAGGCGCCGCAACTCGGTCCAGATCTGATCGACCCGTTTTAGGCAGCAGCTTGATCATCACAGTGGAGACGCAAATACAGAGAAAAGTGTCAAGTCAGGACCTGGAACGTGGGTCAACGGGCGACCAGGAGTTTTGCATCAGCACATAACTGACCAGGTGGAAATAGCCTAGAGAGCCAATCCTAGTCCCCATGAGAGCCAATCATATCGCTGCTCCACCAAACTTCCCAGAAGTCTGCTCCACAAGAAAAACACAAGAGCAGATCCACTGTGACTTTGAGAATGTTTAAAGATTAAAAGCAGATATGAAGGACCCTTCGAATCTATCCGCAAAGCACATGAAATGAGGTGTTTTGCTTGGTTTATGTATGTGGTCTAACAGTACGTGTGGGATCTGAGTGCTGTGTTGGCAGAAAGCTTGAAATCTGTCGCTCATCCAATCTGATACACGGGCATAGTATGAAGGGGGCTCTGATACAGAGAGCATGATGGTGGTTTTAGAGTGGGGGTCTACATGCCAAAACAACTCTTTCTGGAGAGTGCCATAACACACACCCTAACACACGTTCCCACAAAGTGGCGTTGAGTTTCCCTGATGCAGATCTTGGGCGCCTGCGTTGCTAAGACACCAATAACGCCTTATAAACATTGTGTGTAATTGACTACTGTGTAACAGCTTTGCCAAAAATGTTTCCTAATGAGTAAACAGCACTTATTTGATTTACCTTAAAGGGTTAGTTCACCCAAAAATGAAAGATCTCTCATAATTTACTCACCATCCTCCATTGGCAGCAATTAAATTAGCAATTTTTCCAATCAAAGTGGTTGTGTTGCTGTCTGGAGGGACAGAAATTTCTCAAATTTCATCAAAAAAGGTCTTCATTTGTTTTCCGAAGATAAACAAAAGTATTACAGGTTTGGAGGGACACAGGGATAAGAAATTAATAAGAGAATTAAAATTTTTGGGTGAAATATCCGACGGGATCTCACGACCAAATCGTACGAATTCAACGAATGATTGAAAAGTGGCTAATTCGTAACAATTCATACGACCTCACTCGGACGAATTAGTACGATTTTGCTAAATCGTACATATTTTACGAATGAATTCATACGAATGACCTACCCCTTACCCCGCCCCTACACCTACCCATCACATGGGTTTAGACAAAACGTACGAATTCGGACGAGTGAGGTTGTACGAATTAGACACTTTTTAATCATTCGTTGAATTCGTATGAATTGGTCGTGAGATAGCGTAGGAAATATCTCATATAAATATTTCAATTATATTGTTTTTATCTATTTTTAATTATTCTTATAAGTAAACTTACTATAATACAGGGTTGGTAGTATAAAATTTTGCTCTTTTGCTGTTACTTCTTTCAGTTGAGTGTGAATTTCATTTTGGAATTCATATGAATTTTACGAGGCGGCTAATTCGTAACAATTCATATGACCTCACTCGTACGAATTAGTACGATTTTGCTAAATCGTACATATTTTACAAATTGGCCAATTCGTATGAATTCGTACGAATGACCTACCCCTGACTCCGCCCCTAAACCTACCCATCACGTGGGTTTAGACAAATCGTACAAATTCGTATGAGTGAGGTCGTACGAATTAGCCACTTTTTAATCACTCGTACGAATTCGTACGAATTGGTCATGAGATAGGGTAGGAACTTTACTGAAGTGCAATTAAAAGATATTCGCACAAAAGATTTTGCAATATAACAAAATAAGATCATTCATTTTTGCATACTCTAAAATTTGCAGAACACATGTTTTACCTATAGATGTATTCCTGTAATTTTCCTGTTTAAATCATGTAAAATTAACAAAATAGCCGTTTAATGTTAAAGACATACAAATGTAACCTTATTATGATTATTATATTTAATTATGTAATACATTGAATAAGAGCATTTGCACAAATATATATAAATTCAATACAAATTTATATAGGTAGCATTTTATATATTGATTGAAAAAAATATTTTATGTTATTTTATTTCAACTAGTTGCCAAATCAACATCTCATCTATTTTCCATTACAAATTACACTAACTGCTTGACAAAAATTCTGCATTCTGTTTGACTTCTATATACTTATGACTACATATGTACATCTTTCCTGCAGGTAAAGGTGTGGTTCCAGAACCGAAGGATGAAATGGAAGCGAGTGAAGGGAGGTCAGCAAGGGGCCGCCGCGCGCGAGAAAGAACTGGTGAATGTAAAGAAAGGAACTCTCTCGCCCTCAGAGTTTTCCCCAATGCTCGGACTACACCATCCCATCGG
Organism: Cyprinella venusta; assembly: GCA_038021265.1. Lineage (NCBI taxonomy): Eukaryota > Metazoa > Chordata > Actinopteri > Cypriniformes > Leuciscidae > Cyprinella > Cyprinella venusta. Next base: position 5,565,655 of record CM075878.1, read on the forward strand.
ATCTCCTAGCAATGAGGACGACAGTCACGACAGTGACCAGAGCTCCGAGCACGCACATTTATGATGCCCGGACTCCACCCAGTCACAACCTGGCAATTTCCTCAGGAATCAACTATGTTGGTACTCCGAAGGCTGTTAACAACTAGTACTGGGCCATGCTTTGTTATTTCACTCTGAGTGGTCAGGGGTTGGTCTTGGCCTGTGAAACAGATGCTCACTGGGTTGCAAACCAGAGCTCAGACCCCAATGGCACCAAACTTTGAAGATTAGTCCAAATAAACGTCAAAGAGGTTTAAAGGTGGCCACACTTTTCGAGAGACTATGCATTCATCCACGTTCGACTCTTAAGATTTACATTGTAAATAAATGTAGCTATAAGTTTGAATGTTGTAAACATTCCACACGAGTGCCTTGGGGAGGATTTTTGCACTGTTTTAAGTTTTTGCCTAACTGATTGCTACTGTATTTTTGCAGATTTTGATAAAATTATCATTGATTACAAAATAGATCTGTGACAGCACAGAATAAGTATTACTTTAGTCCATTTGTAAAGAAAAAAAAAAGATGCCATTAATAAACATTTGTTGATTAATCGATGAATTAGAATGAAAAAGTAGTTTTTAAACTTGATGTATTTTTCCCTCCACAATATGGGTATACGTTTGGATAATCAAATGGACTGAAAGTGACATATGCAGCATAGTGATAAACATTTTTATAAGGATAATTAAAGGATCATTGACTTGCCTTTCCTAAGGCGTGTGCACTTGAGGACTGCAAAACATTTTCCACAATCTATGAAGGAGTCTACACTACAGTTTAAAAGTTTGGGGTTGTTTTAAAAGGAAGTCTCTTATGCTCACAAAGACTGCATTCATTTGATCAAAAATACAGTAAATTTTGCAAAATATTATTGCAATTCAAAATGACTGTTTTCTATATTTTAAAATGTAATTTATTCCTATGAAAAGCTGAATTTTCAGCATCGATGTCAAGATGCATGTGCTGCTTTATATTTTTGTGGAAACCATGATAATTTTTTTTAAGATTCTTTACGGTAAATAAAAAGTTAAAAAGAACAGCATTTATTTGAAACAGAAATCCTTTGTAAAATTATAAAAGTCTTTACAGTCATTTATGCAATCAATTTAATAAATCATTGAATTTCTTAAAAAATAATAATAATAATAATAATAATCTTAATGCCCCCAAACTTTTGAATGGTAGTGTTCATATGAAGGCAACATTACAAATGGAATATTTTGTTGTTGTTGTTCAGGTTTACTATAAAGTTCCTGTCTATTATTTACCTTGTAAATAGATAAATCTTAGGTATTTTGATTTCAACTTTTTTCATGACAAAACTAATAAATTTCTCAAAAAAAAAAAAAACGAATTTGAAAGGCATTTTTTGAAAGAAATCTTACGAAACGTTGAAGAGGATTATGTGATGTAAATGTTATGGAAAGCCATGTTGAAGGACTAATATTATGGTTTGGCGTTTCTGTGAAGACCACGTGAGGGAGCATTCTAATTTCTGGACTGGCACTTTATCGAGTCGGCCAACTTCTTGAACGTCATTGCTCATATGTGAGAGCAGCTGGTGATTCGATAGCTGTAGAAGTTTGGACTGGTTTGATTTGTGGCTTCGCCGTTCCCCCGACACATAGGCAAAACCCAGGCTAAGTGGATTTGTTTTCAGTTGTGGTCAAAGCCAGCCATGCATTTTCTCTCTGTGGAAGACGTTTTTGATTAGCCGTCCGATTTAGATGTTTGTGTATGATATACTGTGATCAAAGTGAGACAAAGAACGATCCCCTTGGGGAAACAATTCGTGGCTTTACGAAATGAATGGGAAATATATTTATGACCCCTCAAACCCTGCCAAGCACCCAGCTGCACTGATCACAGCCGCGTCTAAACAACACATGATGAATACGACCCGTCAGCGGTCCCAAACAGACAAATCAATAAAAACACGAGCAAATAAACACAAATCAAGACAAACATGACTTGGGTATAAAAAATACACCCCGAACCACAAGCAAAGTTGAGCACAAACAAACGGAGGTAAACAAGCAAGACTTTTTTTTTCCTGTTTGTCTTTCCAAACAAACCTAACTTTCATGACTTTGTTGATTTGCTGTTGGTGTGATTTTTGATCTCTGCAACCGCTTTGAAAACTGTGTAAAGAAATAGGATCCTAAAAGGGATAGTCCATCCAAACATAAATGTTGTGCCAAATCTGTAAGACTTACTCTCTTCTACCAAACACAAAAGATGATATTTCAGGTCCCATTGACTTCCAGTGTATTTTTGACCATGCATATGGAAGTCAATAAGAACCAAAAATGTTTGTTTACCAACATTCTTCACAATGTCGTCTTTTGTGTCCTGACATGAGGGGATAGAATTTAAAGGAGTAGTTCACTTTTTAAAAAAACTTTTGCTGATAATTTACTCACCCCCATGTCATCCGATGTCCACGTCTTTCTTTCTTCAGTCGAAAAGAAATTAAGGTTTTTGATGAAAACATTCCAGGATTTTCTCCATTAATGGACTTCATTGGGAACCAAACGGTTCAAAGTCCAAATCAGTGCAGCTTCAAAGGACTTTAAACGACACCAGATGATGAATATGGGTCTTATCTAGGACCTTTCAAGTTATGACTCGAAAAAAGATTTGTTCATTTTGATGAACAAGTTTGAAGAGGAGAGTCACAAACGTGCGTCACAGAACAGAGCAAGGCGAGCATTTGTGCTTATAAAACTTAAACTTTTTTTATTTATTTTTGAAATGACCAATCGTTTCGCTAGATAAGACCCTTATTCATCATCTGGTGTCGTTTAAAGCCCTTTGAAGCTGCACTGAAACTCTGATTTGGACTTTGAACCGTTAGGTTCCCAATGAAGTCCATTAATGGAGAAAATCCTGGAATGTTTTCATCAAAAACCTTCATTTTTTGACATGGGGGTGAGTAAATTATCATCAAAAGTTTTTTTTAAAAGTGAACTACTCCTTTAAGGGACCTTTCACCCAATATTATTTACTCACCCAAGCCTGTATGACTTTCTTTCTTTGGAACACAAAATAACTGTTTCCAGACAATGATTTGTAATTTTGGGTGAACTGTCCCTTTAATTCAGATAGTTCAGTTCTTGTTGTTAGTGACAAATGTAACCCAGAGCAATTTTCTTGAAGCAATAAGCTTCAGGCACAGTTTTATTTGCACAGAGTGCAAGATAATCCTATTTCTTTCTTGCATTCAAATAATTATGTAGGTTTATATTGTTCTCCTGAGCATTTAGAAACTTCCCAGTCAGTGTGTCCATTGCATGAGGAAGATTTTTTTTTTTTTGGAATACCTCTGGCCTGATACTTTTTGATCCTGAATGAACCTTCTACCTTGACCCCACAGGGAACAACTTTCCTTTAACAGGAAGGGTAATGTTGTCATTTCTCCATGCCATGCCAAGAACAACATGGCCAACTGAAGAGTTTTCCACACAGGGTCTGAGTGTCTGCTCAGCCTCCTTCCAAAAAGTGATTTAGGATCATTTTCAGTGCAACTGTAGGTGTTGACGAATGATGTTCACCGAGGTACAATCCTCACGTATGCCACGTGACTGTTGTTATTTTCCTTCTGATGGCTGAACGTGCCCAATCTTTCCTTTGTCTTTCATCAAGGAACAAAAGAAATGGTTATGCAGGTAATGAAACGTTGGCATTTTATAGAGACTCTGCGTCGGTGAAAGACGTGTCTAGAGAGTAAAATGACTACGGATACGCCTGCTCTGAATTTGTCAGTTTCTACAAACCGTTTAGGTCAAGGCCAGGTCATGATGCATCTGGGACACGTTAAAAAAAGGCCATCTGTGAAAAATCTACAACTGTTACATGTTTATTTAAGTAATTAGAAACAACTTCACATCACGTCACTGTATTTACCAGAGTTTTGAGAATATCTATTGAGGTTACAATTGTTTAACTATTAAAAATGTATTGTAGACTATTAAAAAACTCAACACAACTCAAGTCGGTGTAGAAATGGCATTCAAGTTGATTGTCCTTAAAAATGTAAGGTAAGTGTTTTTTTCTTTTTTTAACAGTGTTTGATCCCTTTATTTCATTTTTTCTTTTACATTCTTTGTATTTTTGAACCTGCTTGAATAATGAGAATTATGCAGTGAGACAGATTTAATATTACCAATCCAGTGATGTGGTTTTATCATAATATCACATATTCTCTATTCGGCTAGGGCTCAGGAAACTCTTCTGAATCTTAAGAATATGGACGGAGAATACAGGATGACGAAATGCAGGAAACCACAAACCCTCCAATAAACTGGCAGGGAACCATGACTGACGGCTGTTTTAGCCATTTAGAATCTTATTTATTGGCACAACAGTCACTTTTACTACTGAAGAACTGGGCCAAGAACTGAAACTAACAGCGTAAAATGTGACTTCACACCTGGAGCATTAAAACCACAAATCACAAATGAAGAGTTCAGATGCAAAAGCCTCTAAATGCCATTTGAAAATTTCTTCTAAAATGACCATTTTTATCAAACTTGTATATTTAATTTCAGTAATTCCACTTAAATGACAATTAATAGGTAATCTGCATTGCCATTTGAGTGAAATTACTGAACTTAAATATATAAGCTTGATAAAAATGATCATTTTAGAAGAAAATTTCAAATGGCATTTAGAGGCTTTTGCATCTGAACTCTTCAAATATAATCCTCAGAACAGACAGGAGAAGAACTCCGATAATTATGGAATTATGAATAAAAGAAAGAAAATATTATAATAAAAAAAGTTACAAACCAGTACTAGCAGAGTGTTCTAATGAAGTGGCCGGTGAATGTATATATTATATATAATGCATATGTATATATGACAATTTAATCAAATGACAATCCAAATATACATTAATTGCATAAAAAATACATAAAAAGGTCGCAAAACTTTTTAGCATTACTAAAATCCAAAACATTTGTTTTGGAAAATATTTTTTTAACAATTGCTATTTATTAATTATGAATATTTAGGGATTTTTTACTGTTGTTAGAATACTATTAAAAATGCGAAAAACAGACCAAATGCTTCATGACACAATATACTGTATGACAAAATTTTACTTTTTTTATTTTTACGATTTAATTGTAATATTGTGCATAGAAGACCCACCAGAAAATTCTAAGTAACCTGAATACAAATCATTTAACTTATATGCTGTCATGTGCTTGCAAAGAAAATGGGTTTGGTACCCAGGGGTAATTAGAAACACATTTCAGACAAAACATAGTTAATTTAATTTAATATTTTTTCACCCTCCAAAAATTATTCTCACATCATGCACAAAGTTGGCAGAAAGTTCCCTTTGACTAAAAACACTCACACACACACAAACATGTGCACCACGAATGCTATTTTCCATTCAGGACCCCAATCCAAGATTTGCAAGTGAGAAGTGATAGCGCATTAGTTTAACAGTTTGGCACCAGCTGAGTGTTTAATGTTTGGGATTCAAGAGGACAGCTTATCATAATTTTATTGATTTATCTTGAGAGGACTACATCATGTATTTGTGGCGAAGCACGCTCATTAATCTTTAGAAGTGGAGAAAGCAACCTCCAGAAATGTTCCTTGGCAGCAGGTTTGCAGTAGAACACTGAGCGGGGGAAATGATTGTTATCAAGTTTGTCCAAATGGTGGCGATACACAGACCGGGCAGATTATTTCCAGAACCTTCCACTGCCTGTTCTCACTGATTAAGCCTTCGAGCAGAATGCAAAGTGCAGCTGTTAGTTTACTGTCGGGGACTTGGTTTCCCAATTAACTGTCTGATCCAATCTCTCCTTGTATCCCAGCCCACCTGTATACACACTCCATGACATTCCAGTCATTCCAAGGCACTCCCGAACACTCCCTTGCCTCCACTGGAGGACCACCTGCACTACTCCACACTCAAGCACAAGTATTCAGTTCATTTAGGAATTCATTCATTCATTTTCTACTTCATAAAAACAGATGGATAGGCTGAACATAACAGTGGTTCCATGCGATTGAAACAAGTCAAATCCAATATCCCCCTCATAAAAACTAGAATCAATGATGTTCATTTAATGTAAATGAATAGTGTTTGGTTAACTTGAATTATTCAAGTTGACCGAGGTGCTGTATAAATGGTGCTATATGTAAGTTTTTGACTGTGCAAAAGCATAAAAATACCATAATATGTGTGCAGATATTTAGGAAACATGCTGAGTTCACATACTTGTTTCTCTTCAAAAACAATCCAGCTAGTTATTTTACTTTGAAATGTGTTTTTTCCATGTTGTTGTTTTGGTGATAACGCACATTGCCAATTTACTCAATGGTATTTGACACCACAGGTTGCCAGTTGGCGGAAAACACAGCATATTGCAGCCATAGAAGCCAGCAAACAAACTGGGTCGCAGATCGCAGACTCTACTCGACCTAAAAAGCCTCATCATAAATCAACTCATCAATTTACAAGTCTCATTGCCTTCCATTGTAACTTGCGCTCATTCCTGTTGCATGTCCTCAATCTGGCAACCTGAGTGAGCATCAAATCTGAGCAGGAGGGGGTGGGGGAAACAACTCCCTCCAACACTTTGAATATTTTTCGACTGCAGTAACCATTTCAACCACTAGCTGTCAATCTCACATACTGCACCTTTAAATGTTTATATAGGGTAGTGGCCAAAAGTAATGTCTGAAGGGGATTTTTGTTTTTAATGACCCTACAAGTTTGATTAAACCATCAAAATATGAGTCTAATATTTAAAATCGTTTAAATGTTTTGAATATGAGGTGTAGGTGCGGGAAAGGTTTGACATTTCATCAATTAGTGTAGGTCATTTACTTGAGAGTTTCTGGTGTAGAGTGATGAAGGAATATGAACACTTTCTGCTGACCATTTCATTTGATTCATTTTATTCTGCTTGTTTTATTTAGTTTCATATTTGCTTGTTAACCATCGTCATTCACATGCTGATCCCGTTCAACGTCGTTTAAATGAATAGTTTGCATCTAAACGCTTTATTATTAAATAGCAAATATACATCCCATTGCATGAGGGAAGAACAAAACATTCAGCTTGCTTTTTGCATTTATATAGCATACATTTTAAATGTAATTTACATTACTTTTTACAAATTAGTAGTTAATTAAAATTGCATGAAATGTCCTGTGAGGTAAAATCATTTTTAGTGTGTTTGCAATGAACACTAACTAAATTTACATACTCGCACATAGCTCACATAAAACTTATTTTTATTATATAGCTATCCTAATCACATATATGCAGTACATAAATATTATACATAATAGAAATTATTAAATTAAACTATTTGTTTATCTATAAATAGTGAATTAATCCCCTGGAAAAGACTGTGCTATCAAAACATGGTCAAAATAAGACAACCTGTTTGCAACCAGTCATGCTGATTATTTTACTATTTTGTATGATGCAGTAGTTACACAATTAACCATTTTTCCACCATAAGTTGTAGCCTATCATCGTGGGTGTGGAAAAATGAAAGCAGCCTTTTTTTATCACTATCATTTTACAATTAAAAAAATAACGTTTTATGTTCTACACTATGTTTCACCATTGATATGCCATAAGCATCAAACTTTTGGCAGTTCCCAGTTAATTGCTTTGATTTACGATGGAGCAGAAGGTTATTTAAGGTTAATATACAGAGTTTGGATCGGAGCGTTGAATCAGTCATCGTGTGGCAGAGATCCCACGCACAGTGATGATAGGTCGGTCCACCCTGCGTTTCCTCGCATCAGACGAGCGGCACAGGGGAACCTGATACATCTTCACTTATTCTGAACTCTGTTCATCTAACCTGCCGTCCAGGTCCAAGTCAAACAGCTGTGGCTACTGTGAACACTACAGCAAAGATAAGTTACCACGCAATGAGAAAAAACAACAGGCCCAACTCCCATCGCTCCGCAGGCGAGGAAATTTGTGTGGATAGGGAAGATCTGGTTCAAGTTGTGCGTGGACAGTCATCAATCCAAAAAAACTCCCCCCTCTCCCAAAAGACAAAAACATCCACATGCTGAATGCACCGATGCAGTAATAAGACCCATGGCTGCAAATTTTCCAAATTGGAGATCAACTGGGCAATGACACTCCTTCTTGGTCCAAGAGTTAAAGGAGTGCCCAGATATTTCTATGGGCCTGAATCAAGGAACAGCACAGCTTATCCCATCTAGGTCTTTGTCCGGAAGGATCCGTGGGTAAACGCTTAGGTTCTGGGCTTTGTGCCGGGAGGAACACCTGCAGTGGAGAATTGGGAGAAATCTTGAGACTCTGGGAGAGAGCGGAGTTGTGATGTGCTGCTTAATAAGGCTTTCGTGTAAGATCCATTTCCCTTCATCCTTACAAGCATCTGGCTCCAACAGTAAGAGCGAGATATATATCCTCTTTGATCTATTGTAGAGTTCGGGTCAGATTTGCTCCACTTTGAGAATAAAGCATATGTACCCGACCGCAATTTTTGTGTGTGATGCATCTTCCCTGCTGTGTTACAATGGAATTTAAGGCAATATATAAATTACCTAATATGACAGCTATGGGTATCCTTTTTTGGACCTTCTAGACAACTTCAACTTCATACTGTATATAGAAACTTTTTGGGCTTCTCATCATTACACAATTCTATGGATTAAGTTTTAATTCTTTTATTTCGTTTTAACTATTTTTTTATGAATTAAACAGCTCATAAACAAATTTTATCACTACAAATGACTCTTTAAACATGTAAGTATGTAATCATTTAAGACATTTTTTCCTTATATTTAATCTTTTTTGTCATCGTTTTTGTTTTTTTTAAATTATAGGCTAGGGTTAAGTGATGTACACTTGAAATATCTTACATGTATAATTGATATAATTGATTAAAAATAACGTAATATTTTGGATAAACTATCCCTTTAATTGTTGTTCAGAAATACCAGAGAAAGCGTCTGCACAATAAGCTACCAGTTTTAAAAAGTTTCTTACTGTGGCCTTAGTATTTTATACAGTAAAACTCTACGCCAAAAGAAACACTGTTGACTTCTATTAGTTTCTTGGGGGTCACAGTTTTGGATGTACAGTAGGGGCCAATTTGGCTGCAAATTCCCATTTTTTCTCTCTCCCAAAGAAAAGCATACTTCTTACAGCATGGATGAAGATAAGTTACAATAACACTCAAAGAACTGAAGTGAACTCCAAGTTATGTTTCTTCATGTTTATACAGTCTACCTTAGACAGGTAGTATTGTCAACTTGATAAGAGGACCATTACTCCTTTTTAGACTCAATTACAGTTAAAATCACTCTGTAGAGTGATATAATTTGAACACCATCAGGGTTGTGCATCACGTTTAGTGGGAAGGCTGGTGACAAATGTAACTCCTTTTGCTTTGAGAGTGAACTAATGCTTTATAGCAATGCTTTAATGCTTTATATATACAGTATAATAATGCGTTAATGCTTTATTAAATATTTATTAAATGCTGTGACAAACAAAAGTTTGATTCTTACACATTTTGTTTATCATGATAATCTTCACAAATGAACAGATGTCCTCACAAATCTCCACAAGTCTTAGATTTTCTCTTTGAAAGCCTTCAGAAACGATGTTAATAAATAGATGTCGGTCTCCTTTGTGTCTAATGTGAAATGTCTTGAATTTTTTTGATAAAAGGGCTTTGAGCTAAAAAGGATTTGCACCAAATTCTGACATAGTGTCATGAAAACATATCTAAATCAAATCCATGGATCCTCCAGGTTATTTCTCCCTCTTTGGCAGTCTTTGTTTCTCTTTCCAGCTCAGTTTTTCAGTCATCGATACATTATACCTTGTTCATTTCCTTCATGCTGACTGACATTGTGTCCTTGGCCATCTGGCTTTTTCCAAGCTTTAGACTCTGACTGTACGTCAGTAAAGGTCACAAGGGCCTTTTTCTACCAGCAAATAGGAAAAGGTAATGGATGCTCCTCATTCTGGTTTCCTTTTAATAATAGTCTTTATTTAGAAATTGAGGAAATTAGGTGATTCACCACAATCCATCACTTACACAATTTCCTCAACAGACTGAAAACATTACTAAGCATATTACTACTTCAACAAGCTATCTTACCAGTAACGGTAAAGAGACTTTTCAGGAGGTCCAACAACTTGGAAACAGAGATTTCAACTGAAGTGGACTGATGGAAGAGGACTAGAAAGCTGAGAGAGGAACATTTTTCAAGGCTGACCGCAGGTGTGGTCACAAATGCACAAATACAACAAACAGAGGATTAGAGAGCTTCTGGTTCCAGATTTTACATTGGGCAAAAGTGGCGACCCAATACAGTATCAAAATTGTTTACAGTACAAAATTTAATTTCAATGGTTTCATGCTCTCAGCAGGCCAATAATTCTTCCTTTAAAACACATTGTGGTTGGAGCAAACCATGTTTAACCTCAGTGCAAATGAACCCATACTGAATGCAGTCTGAGCCGTATTTTCGATTACTTTTTACTTTAGTAGAAAATGTGTAGTTTTGTCGATGGATTTTGAGGATGAGGAAATGTCACGCAAACTAGTTTAACTGCTGTTTGTTGTGACGGACCAAAACTACTCTCAGCAAAAAAGACACAAAAGCTGGTACCCTTTCAAACGGTACCTTTAAAGGGATACTCCACTTTTTTTTTTGGACATCGGCTCATTTTACAACTCCCCCAGAGTTAAACAGTTGAGTTTTACCATTTTCCAATCAATTCAGCCGATTTTCTGATATTTAGAAGAATATCTGTAACCAGACCGTTTCTGGTCTCATTGACTTCCATAGTAGGAAAAAAATATACTATGGTAGATAGAAAATATACTATGGCTATCGAAAACGGTAAAACACAACTGTTTAACTCTGGGGGAGTTGTAAAATGAGCCGATGTCCAAAAAAAGTGGAGTATCCATTTAAGGTACTAATATATGAACCCTTTAGGAGTAAATAAGGTACATAGGTGCTATTTGAAAGGGTTCCACCCCAGTAACAGCTTACTTTTTTTCTGAGAGTGTAGGATACTTCAGTGAAGTGAAACTATGAAATTATGAAACTATAAAAAAAGTCCAAGGGAGATATAAAAATAAGTGACCACCTCTTTCATCATAGCGTTTCACCTGCATCTCCTAATGGCCCACCAGAGAGAAAAAACGGCTGTTGGACCAGCACATTTTTCATCCATTGTGAGAAGAACCCTTAAGGTGAAGACAATCCAGTCCTCCAGTCTAGTGTGTTTAAATAAAAAACAAGCACGTTGACTATATATCAGTTTAATGCATTTGTTCAATGGATTGTGTTATTAAACTGTGATGAGACACAAATGAGCTGTAGAAAACAAGCAAACCCATGCTAGCCGAGTTCACACAAAGGTGTCTCACTGTTCCTGTCCGCTGAGAACACTTGACACTTTGTCCTAGCGAAAGTGGCGATTAAGCAAGCACAAGGGAGTTTCGGCCCCAGACGTGTAACGTCAGGCACAGTGCTCTCATTCACTCTTGTAATAATCCTGTAACATGTCTTCCTGTGTGAAAGGACAAGTGACCCTTAACCCCACGACCTAAAGTTTGTGAAAACAAATCAAAACCGTCATCCGAAAAACCCTCCATAGCATCTCAGCGTGGGTCCTAACACCTGGGCCTCCTTCAGTGTTGATTCTTTTCATTGTAAATTATCACACCACTGAATACAGCTCATCCACCTTTATTGCCCGCAAAGGCGTCCACTTGTGTTATTAGATTCATGCGAAAGCCACATGTGCTAATGGCAGTTCCTCACACGCATTTTGACTGGTCTTTCATCACTCTCGCTTCCCCCACACGTTTCTGCCGAGGTCTGGCATGCGTTAAACTGTCCGTAACGTAAGAGAAAGAAAGTGGGAGAAGGAGACTAACAACGGGCCAGGAAGAGTGGGAGGTGGGAAGAGGGTCTGAGTGAGAAATAAGGAAACCGGCTTTACTTGCATCATCCATAACTCGGAATTGATTGGAAACAGTGTTGGGAAGTAACTGAAGGTAGCGAGGCTGCTAACATTAGCTGAATCAATAAAAAAAAAATAAAGTACTGCTATACACTACATTTTAGACCTTCTTAATTAAATACATGTTATATAAAATCAAATAAAAATCAAATGTATAACTGATAAATTATTAAAAAGATGCTGCCTTATTGGGACAATAAAGCCTTTTTTCCTTACATTTGTTTTGTAAGTAAATGTAGGTTTTTTTACTTATATTTATTTACAATTAAATGGCTAAGATCATCCCACTTCCCATAAAAATGTGCTAAATAGTGAAGGTAAGAAAGTAAAAGTGAAAAAGAAAAGTGCACTGACTTTCCCGCTCTGTTGGATGTTATTGTTTGAAGAGCAAGCCTGTTGCTGCTGTAGTGGGCTGAGTCCCCAGTAGAGAAGGACCTCATAAATCTAGAGCCTGACTGGAAGTCCCTAGCTGTGCAGGTTGGATGGAGGACAAAAGTAGCCGATTGCTCAGGATGTGAAGAGACTGCTCAGTCAAGCCTGAGGGGCCGTGAAATAACATCAACAGTGACCCAGACCCCGTGCACGGCACAAGATCATAGGGGTCAGCCAACGTCTGCGTATGTGTTTGTGTGTGTTCAAATATTTTACTGGATTTTCATGAACCTGTTAAATCCCTATTCCAATTATATGCCTGAGTTTGGGACGGAACTAACAGTTTGATTGTTAGGGAAACCTGTTTGAAAACAGTTAGTTTTGCAGTTGCAGTTTGTTTTGCTACTGTAAAAGGACTTTCAAGTGTAATCACATTCCTCTCATCTCGCCAAGTTAAACATTTTGAATGCAGATTTGGAACATGCTTCAAGTAGATTAAGACGGTAGTTTAATTATTTAGATATGGCTTCATGGATTCGACAGTTTTTAAAGAAATAAAACTTTATTTTAAGACATAAAACTGCTCTCCTTGTAATGTATCGTCGGTTCTCAGATTGATAACAGATTGCAGGCTCTGGATTTGGCAAGGTGCGATAGTTGTTCTTCATGTACTGCCTCAGTCTAACACTCTTTCAGATCACTTATCCAAATCTCTTCATTATGGATCTGTGGGTCTTTACTGGATTTGATTCGGGACACACATTTTACATTAGACCCAAAACAAACATGAATGGCTTATCGTACAAAATAAGAAACCCAAAACAAATGTCCAAACATTGTATGTTAATAATGCAAAATTAAGGTGTCAAGGTGACTCAATGTTGAAATCTAACGTTGCTCTGCTTGGAATTCGTTCGCGGAGCAATAGGGAAGGAAACCTACAATACATTGTCTAAACTCTAAAATGTAAGTTGCTTCATATTTAGTTCTTGTTTACGTTTACAACAATACCAACCTAGTAAATGTGCTTTTGGTTGAAACATCGTTCTTGCGCGTAGCCTACATATTAGTCCTACATTTTTATTGTGTACAAAACAAATGTAAATTGTTAACTCAGCCGTACTTTCGTCATCATCCAAATGCTGGTCTTTGCTTATTTCCAAATCTATGTATGAGCAGTAATATGGTGTTATAGCCTAGTCTATTTATTAATAAATAAAACCTCCCCTGCCACATTCTGACCAAAAACACAGGTTTAAAGTGTCTTACCATTCAGACCTCCCTAGAAAATGCTCATTCTGAAGTTCTGGCAGTGAAGTAGTGGAGACAGCGTGAAGTATTGCGATGACAGAGAATGGTTTGTCCTGCGTCGTGGGGTTTAAACTGCTGTTTAAGTTGGCACCCAGCGTGAGGAGGCTTATGTGCCAAATACCAAAAGCCTTTACACCCCATTGATAACCTGACTGACAAGGCGTCCTGTTACTCAGCAGATTGCAAATCAATGCCTCATTTCACACCACTGGTGACTACACAGGGACTACTTTCTTTACATGCTTCAGTACTCCACCATTTCCCCTTTTTTTGGCCCGCGGTGTTGATTTGAGACACTTCTACTGATAAAACCCACTTCTTTTGACCTCTACATTGTTTGATGTGGCCTTTGCCCAGCAAAACCGTCTAGGTATTCTAGATCTGCAGGCCTCAGCACACCACATTTGGTGGGATGGCTTCTGCTGCGTTCCCCGAGATCCCTCCATGACTGCACGCAGGAACGCTGGCCGCCAGACTATGCAGCCGCCTGCTGCGCTGGAGAGCAGGGACACGCGGTACACTGAAGCCCGGCCACTCCTACTTCCCTCAAAGTGACATTTCGCATCAATCTTCCACCACATCCCCATGCAGAGAGGAGGGGGAACGCAGTAGAGCATTGACAATAGGTTCAGCTGTCTGCCATAGATGTTTGCAGCTCAGAGGCTGTGTTATTTATAAGTGCTGGCTAACTTGCGGGGAACTGTTTGAAAACACTGATTTCTGAGGCCCAGATGATGGATTGAGACCTTCCATGATGCCCCAACTACTAAAAAAGTGTAATATATCAATGAGGGAATATAATAACAGCGCCTGAGGTTTTGGCCTCTGGCACTTTTCGTGCCTGCCAGCGGATGTAAACACATTGGGGGGTTGTTTATCTCTCACAACATTGATCCTTTTCATGAAATGTTCTGATATTCTTGTTTTTCCTTTCAGTTCTTTTGAGTTATTTGGCTTATGTTTTGGGTCTGACAAAAAAAAGGTGAAATATTCAGTTTCAGAACTTAAATTATTGTTATATCTGTGACATGAGCTGAAGATATATTATTTTGCAGAGCTTTAAGCAATTCAAAGCCCATCTGGATCGCCAAAAGCAGCTGTCCATGAGCACATTTGGTTGTTTTTTTGATTCAGATTACCTATGTGGGATGGATGAAATTGTAGACCTGCTTCGTGGTGGCCGGTGTAGGTCAGTGGGCCAAAGCGCCTAGGCTTAAGAGGATGGGTGGTCCGCCATTAGGTCTGCAGACTGCTGAACCTAACAGGCATGTAATTAGTCCCAAGAACTTAATGAGATGCCAAGGTAATGCATCTTTCACAGCATGTGATGAGAGAGGAAGTTAACCTCGTGCCATGGACTGTCTGTGGCCCAGCTGTAGACGTAACGCTTGCTCTACAATAATCCCATTATTCTAAAAGGCCATAAAACTCAGTCCAAATAAGAAGCAGTCTATAAAACCAGCCACTTTATACAAGCATAGCTTCACCTTCACTAGACTGTGCAAAAATACATATGTTACTCCTCAGCGCAAATGAGATAGAATATCCCAATATCGCACAGAGATTAGACAAAGACCATGGGGTGATGATGGAGAAATAAAAATGTGTACAGAATAATTATTTGATGCAAAATGGTTGGCTAATATTGAAATATTGTACTCTTGTGTGACTAATAACCAGTATTTGAGTGTTAAACAGTGCCTCAAAAGTTTTGTAAAAGAAAAAAAACATATTCTAGTATCTTATATGAAAAAAAAAACTCTTTCAGACACTGAGATAAGAGGTGATGCTGGAATCTAAGTTTTTGGAAACTGGATATGTGACCTCTCACGCAAAATTATGAATCTTTAACATAGCATAATAGGGGCACTTTAATAATTGTAACAATGAGAGGACTTGTATTTTCACTAGGGCTGTCAAACGATTAATCGCATCCAAAATAAAAGTTTGTGTTTACATAATATATGTGGTTGCACTGTGTATAATTATTTTGTATATATAAATACACACACATGCATGTATATTTAAGAAAAATATATTATTTATATATTAAATATTTATATATAATATAAATTATAAATAAATCTATATACAGTATATACATGAAAATATTTCTTAAATATATAAAAGCATGTGTGTATTTATATATATATAAAATAATTATACACAGTGCACCCACATAAATTATGTAAACACAAACTTTTATTTTGGATGCGATTAATCGCGATTAATCGTTTGACAGCCCTAATTTTCACATATGTTAGCTTTCAATGTTCTGCTAGCCTTCAATGTTTAGTGAATGCATTAAATTCCTCCTCCTTACATTTGTTTAGTATTTTATTTACTACTTTTTTAATATGGTGCAGATGTCTGTCAGCTTTGTCAGGGCGAATGATTACACCTCTCAAACACAAAATAATGATCTTTTTGCACCCAAAAATAAAAAAAGCTTGACTCCGAAGTCCGAACCTACCAGATGATTTGTGTGTGTCAAGCGATATATTTAGAAGAGAATTATTGCTTTGGGTTGAAAATCCCTTCCAAACCATTATAATGCACCTGATGCTGATGTCCAGCAGACATCCTGCCCTCAGCAAGACAGGACTTAAATTTTGTAGAGAGGAGCTGAGATCCCTATTATGAGCTCTGAAGGAGTCTTAATGGCCACAGGGATACAGTCAGACCCGTGTCTGCTCTTCAAACCCAGACAATAAGCCTTTATTGTTGCTGGGGGTTGCATAAGCGTACTCTTTCCTTAAAGTGGGTGTGTGTGTATTATAAGTGTCTGCTTTTGCCGTTTACTTTCGGGGCCCAGGGAATGAGTTAAAATTTACAGCCTCAGGGTTTATCTCGCAGGATATTTTTCATCAAAATAATCGGGTTAGTTACATTTAATTTATGATTTCCCGTTGATTTCAGGAAGCGGAGCTTTTTAGTTGTAATGTTATCAATAAGAGTAAGACCGTCCCTCTAGTTTTATGGTTTAACTGATCTCTTGAGTCTAAAGAAGTCAAACTTTTTCTTGCTAATATGTCCATTTGCTTTTGTGCAACTTTTGAAAAGCGAATGAACCAGGCAAATTAACATTAAGGAATTTGGAAATCTAAATGGAACTCTTTGGGTTTGGGTTTGAAATTCCTAATTATGGGTCGTTTTGGAGCCCTCTGTGGCTATTTTTGGCACAGCGTTGAAGTCTTGTAACAGTATGGCCCCATTGCTTTTATGTTGGATTGATGTGTTGTCCTTTGTGTGGTTTCTAAGAAAAGCCACATCTTTTGTATTTTGCCATGTTGTTGATAGTATCGCGTCTTTTCTCTTGCATCTTTTTTTCTTTCTCCAAAGATTCTGTTGGAGCCTCTTGGGAGGGTAAGTCGGTGGTCTGTGGAAAATATTCGTGTGGTAGCATTGCCTATTTCCTGTCTGATTTAGAAATTCATCAATCACTGGGGCTATCCAGTCGGAATGGATCTAGGTTTAGGATGCATGACTATTGCATATGTTTAGAGGGGTTTATGGCTTTTTGGTGGTCTTGGACATAAATTATACATTCCAAAAGTTTTGTGGCAGCATGCTATGAAAAGATACATATGTAAAGTAATTGCGCCTGTATTATTTACGTGACATCATAGCAGCAGTTCTCTGCTGTCACGGTATTAAGGTAATTGAAAAAGAGGCTCAGCCTTTTTGAAAGAGCTGAAGTGATTTTCCAGTCTAATCCTCTTCAAATGAAACGGACTTATATTTGGCATTGAATGACGTTTGAGCTCATTTCAACTGTCACATTTATTTTGACTAAACTTAACGAGGGAATGGTTTATTGGTCACAAACATGGCCGACAGCTATGCATTTCCTTATCCCAACACAGACATTTGTCACTAATGTAGATGGATTTGAAGTGAAATGGAGAATGCGTTTGGAATTGCTCAGTCCTGAACTTAGCCCTATGGCCAGTAGGATCCAGTAGGGGAGTACAGCAAAGCCATTTTATGTATATGTATTTGCTGCAAGGATAAACTTATGTTTCTGAATATATAGTATAAGCCATGGCGTGAGCCAAAAGTGTACTAAACGAAAAGACCAGTTACATGTGATTCTGTTTCATTTTGTTGTTCATAAGCAAACATGACTTGTATAATTCATAAAAAAAAGTCTTGCATGCTCATCAAGGCTGAATTTATTTGATACAAAATAATTCAGTAATATCGTAAAACATCGTTACAATTTATAACAAACGTTTTGGTAACACTTTACAATATGGGTGCACTAATATGCATTAATTCATCCTTAACTAATGCACAGATAATCATGAGTTAATGTATAACTCATGAAGAACTAAACCATTAATGATTACTGCATCGGGAACTAATAAAGAGTCAATATGATTAATAGATTAAGTAACACATGAACTGCTATTAATTCAATGTGTCATTGTGTATTAATTCCTTAGTACCATATTTTATTAACTAATAGTGTAAATTAAAGTGTTAATTACCACAATTAGTCAAAGCTATGCACTTCAACTTCCAGTTGTCTGCTTTAATTAATCATTAGCTAATGATTTGCAAAGGTATCATTATGTCATGACTTTACTTGTTGAGGCACATCATTATTAACCAGTCATTTAGTAATTGTAGTAATTTGCACATGAATTTGCACTAACAATGAAGTAATTAGTGATGTATTAATGCATATTAGTGTACCTGTCATTATCTGGAAGTTGAAATACAAGGCTATGGCTCTGTAATTAACATATCAATTAACACTATTAGTTAAAAAAATGAGTTATTATCGAATTAATCCACAATTACATATTTAATTAGTAACAATTCATGTATGAACTAATACATTAACCTTACAGACTCTTAATTAGTTCCTAATGCGGTAATCATTAATGAATAGCTTACACATTAATTCAGTATTATCTGTGCTTAGTTAAGCATGAATTAATGCTTATTAGTGCACACATATTGTAAAGTGTTACCACTGTTTTCTATCTGAATATATTATGTAATTTATTCCTGAAATAAATCAGCAAAGCTGAATTTTCAGCATTATTACTCCAGTCTTCATTGATCATTAAAAATTAAGTTAAAGGAGAACTTCAGCTCTAAATGAATCTTTGGTCTAATTAAACATCGGTACCTAGTCAATCATTCTCTGATATTTATTTTCATGTTTGTAGACACGATAGAACAGTGTTTTAAAATCATGTAGTGTGAACTAGGCTTTGGACATTAAACTTCAGCATGGTCATCTACGTAATATCATCTTGAAATCAACATTCACTCCCAAGTGAATATATGTTCTATTATTCGGTATTATTAATTTGGAGGTTATTATTTGTGCTTTTCCACAAAAAGGCATCCAAGTTTGGCCTCAGAGTAAAAATGATCATGCAGAAGAGGGAATACTTGTGAATGCTGTCAGCTATAGATTACTGTTTTCCATACCATTTGAGATATCCTGCAAACTGCAAATAGCTCAGTGCATTATGACTGTCACTGAAGTCTTTAGAGGTATGAAAATCACAGCACTGTTTCCAGACAGTAATTGGATCTCTTGAGTCTACGCACACCTCTAAAAACAAGTGTGGTGTGACTCTCTTTGTGGCAAAACCAAAGAATAGAACCGCGGCACCTGAGATGAAAAGACACTCCTTCTCAGGGACAAAGAGGTATTTATTCTTTAGTGAACCTTATTTTGCACATATATATGATGCCTTTCTGCAAGTCTGTAAAATCCGCCCCGAGATTCACACGTCCCTCCAGCTGTAAGGTCCAATTGACCATAAAATTGCAGTCCGTCACTGAGGATGTGTGTCAGCGGCGGATCGCAGGCGACCCCTCATTACTCGACTTCCTCTCCTGTCAACCTGCATCTGGAATCAATTAGACATGTCTGGTGCTAACGAGAGAGAGTGTGCTGATGTGATTCACACGTGAGTCCGTGATGCGTCTTTTATAGTTACGGCCCATCTGTTGCTCGCTATGACTGAGGTGGTAAATCCCACTGGGGAATTCCTTCCTTGAGTGTTTGTGTGACAGCGATGATCATATTTTCATTAGGCAATCTTTCATTTGGAGCATCAGCACAAATAAAAGCAAAATTTTCAGACATTTCTTCTTGAAATTAGTTTCAGCTTGAAATAATGACTGCATAATATGTAGCAATTATCCCATTCTGTTGTTGTGTTAAAGTCCCATGAAGACATATGTAAATGCAGGTCATGAAAAAAAGCTCAAAAATTGAGGTCATGATTCGAGCAATTCAAGTGGTCGTAAAAAATGAGTCACACTTTTGCTCTTCTGTCAAAAATGACCGACCCATAGGAAATGAATGGGAAATTGACAACAACAAAAAAATTCTCTGAATTTTTGTATGTACAAACGACAAATCGGCCACAATTCTAAAAAAAATACACCGCAGGAAAGGGGTGCCACTCTACAACATCTAGAGTGCAAAACAGACACACCCACCAACACACACACACAAACAACACACTTTTATACACATACACACCAATACATTTTGATTACAAAAAGTATGTTTTGAATTTTTAAAAATCACAGCTTCATCGCAATGTTACGAAACTTTGTGAATTTTCTTGCATTTTTAAAAAAAATAGTCACACTTGTGGTCTTTGGTCAAAAATGACCCCCATAGGAAATGAATGGGAAATTGTTAAAAAAAAAAAAAAGAAAAGAAAAAAATTGTGAATTTTTGTTTTTTGTCAATTTTTTTTATAAGAAATAATTTTTGAGATTGTTTCAACTATACATTCAAATCCACCACCAACAACAAAAATGTGTTCATAAACAGCTGGGGAATTCACATGTATCTCCATAGAGAGCAGTACATGCCGTCTAGTGGTTACACCATGATTCTATGATTTTTCTCTATACTGTAACCAGATGGTACTAATTTTCTTCAAAAAACATTTTTTTTTCTGAAGGCCTAGACTCTATATTAAACTAAAATACTGCATTCATATTTTTTTGAAAAAAATAATATATATATAGAAAAATATATATATTTTTCCATGGCAAAAATAAATCACAAATATTGCATAAATCTTAATAAATTCAATTAAATTGTCTCAAAATACTAAATTAAAAGGAATAAATATTATAGAACAAAAATAAATTCCATTGGTTTTACTGGGATGGAGAAAGTTTCATTTTTAGGTGTCCGGTCACTTTTGACCGGGAAGAAAACAAGTGTGACTCCGAAACGAAAAGTAGTTCACTTAAAAAAAAAATTTACCCCATGTCATCCAAGATATCCATGTCATTCTTTTTTCAGTCGAAAAAAAATTAAGGTTTTTGATGAAAACATTCCAGGATTTTTCTCCATATAATGGACATATAAAGGTCCAAAAGACAGTTTCAGTGCAAACTGCAAACTGTTCAAAGGGCTTTAAGCGATTCCAGATGATGAATAAGGGTCTTATCAAGCAAAACGATCACTCATTTAAAAAAAAAGTAAAAAAAAAAAAGCTTTATAAGCTCAAATGGTCGCCTTGCTCTGTTCTGTGATGCATGTTCGAGACTCTCCTGTTTTATCAAAAAGAACAAGTCATTTGGTTCATTCAACAAACGAAATGAACAAATTGACTCAGAAAAAGATTTGTTCATTTTAGTGTAAGTTTGTCTTTCAGTGTATAGAATCTACTAGTTCAGTGTAAGTCAGTACATGTTACGTGGACGGTCCATATGGTGTTCCTATAGTTGGGCGTAGGCAACATCATTTATGTTCTCCTTCAATCTTAGAACCTAATGAGTACTTTTCCTGTTAGGTACGTCAGTGGCTTGTCTCGAACGCACCTCCTCCATGGCAGTAATGATTTTTAGTAGACAGCAGTGGGAACCCATTATTTAGACTGAAATAATATGTTAACAATATAATAGCAGGTCTCTTGATGTGAATGGCCAAGACTTGACTCTCAAGGATTCTGTTTTGAAGTCGTGCCAGTCGATTAACTGTGGCTAAGACCAAGGACTCGGAGTGCCGGAGTGGGACAGCATTTAATTGCGCTGGGTTTGAAGGAGCGCAAGTTAAAGAGTGTATGGAAACGGCAGTGTGTTAAAGCCAGACCTGTGTGATATATGACTGCGGTGTCGCTATAGGCAGGCTGGAGAGGTTTTTTTTTTTATTTTTTTTTTCTAAAATACCACCAGGCCTGGACCATAAACTTAGGTGACGGTCATCTGCTCTGTTGTGCTCTGGTTTTACCTTCACATGAGCATGTGAGAGGGAGAATGCAAGTCTGGATGTGTGTGTGTGTGCTCTAATGATGTAACACTTGGCCCTGGCTGGGTGGTTTTGAAGGCAGTTCATGGTATTTCCCTCAGTAATTACCTATTCAACATCAGCACTGATGGAGGCTGGCCCTGACCCACCAATGAAGTCATTTAAAGCCTTTTCAGACAAAAGCCAATAAAAACCCACCTGCATGGCAGTCCGCAGTCTGACTGGGATACTGAACTGCTTCATAATTGTGAGGAAACTGGTTCTGATTTTCAAACCCGCCCTCTCTGGCTACAGCAGTCTGCTCTATTCACGGCAGCACAGTTTTGATCAGAGGGTGTAATTTAACTCGCCAAAACTTGAAATGGCCTCTGAGCCTGTTTGAAGATGAAGAAGTGCACTTTGAAATTGACAGAACTACATGTATGAAATAAAAGTGCTACTTTAATCATTAGGTTTTACGTTTTCTGTAAAGCTCATTTTCTGAGTGCAAAACTGGCTGCCTTGGTGTTAGGATGTTTGATGTGCTGTGGCTAAAATGTCTATTCAGTGTTGTTCTTAACTAAAACTAATTTAAAAATCATTTAAATTAAGCTGTAATAAAATATACATTTTAGATCACTGGTTTTCAAACCTGTCCTGGAGGACCCCCACACTGATGCTGTGTCCAAAATCACCCACTACTCACTATATAGTGGACTATATAGTGAGCTCGCCATTTTGTAGTGCTGTCCGAATGTATAGTGATGATTATTATACCCTATATAGTCCACTCAATGTATCCCAGAATGAATTTTGAAAAGTAGTGCACAACCGATGGTCACTAGGTCACTAGCCCAAGCCGTACATCAGCTGACAGATGATGTAATCAACGGCGCCGATAGACGATCGAGTAGTGTCTGAAAGTGGAGTTCAGGATGTTCTGGGAACGTGCAGAAGACAATGTTTAATTCAGAAATCCAATGTTTCCAAAACATTCTGAGAACATCCCGCTGGTGTCAGGAACGTCACTTGGTAGTGTTCCCACAATGTTCCCAGAACATTCTGAATGTTCCCTGAAGGTCCTCCAAATAACGTCCCCAAACCCTTTAAAGAACTCCACATCGTGTCTGTCTTGGAATGTTGTGGGAACGTTACTAGGAGACATTCCTGAAACCAGTGGGACGTTCTCAGAATGTTTTGGAAACATTGGATTTCTGAATTAAATATTGTCCTCTAAACGTTCCCTGAACATCCTGAATGTTCCCTGAAGGTCCTCCAAATAACGTCCCCAAACCCTTTAAAGAACTCCACATCGTGTCTGAATGTTGTGGGAATGTTACCAAGTGACATTCCTGACACCAGCGGGATGTTCTCAGAATGTTTTGGAAACATTGAATTTCTGAATTAAATATTGTCCTTTAAACGTTCCCAGAACATCCTGAATGTTCCCTGAAGGTCCTCCATATAACGTCCCCAAACCCAAAGAACTCAACAACGTGTCTGTCCGGGAATGTTGTGGGAACGTTACCAAGTGACGTTCCTGACACCAGCGGGATGTTCTCGGAATGTTTAGGAAACGAAATGTTTGGATTTATGAATTAAATATTGACCTTTAAACGTTCCCAGAACATCCTGAATGTTCCCTGAAGGTCCTCCATATAACGTCCCCAAACCCTTTAAAGAACTCTACATCGTGTCTGTCTGGGAATGTTGTGGGAACGTTACCAGGCAACGTCCTTCACACCAGCGGGACGTTCTCAGAACGTTCTGGGAACGTAAAATTTCTAGCTGGGTACTCCCTACCCCCTACATAGGGGGTAGATATAGATTTGAAATGGAAATTAGATCTTTAGTCTTACAGTCTGTGACATTTCTAGATTTGTAGTTTATCTAGCCTATTACAATTGAAGGCAGGTTATGAATCTCATTCACTTGACCTAACTGCATGGAGAGTTTATTTTCCAGTCATCAAGGGCTCTTGGGTCTCAATGTGAGTGCAGTTCACCTGAGAGGACAGCCGAGTGTGTCCACAAGAGTACTTCGTTTTCCACAGCCAGAACTTTGTGAACTAACAGGCTGGCTTGGATGACTTTCTGTGAGCAGTCATGATGTGTTTATAACAGTTCGGCTTCTGACTTGAGATTCATTCTGACATTTACTCAGAGCAGCGCTTCCGAGTCGCCGCACAGGACGGAGCAAACAAAAACAGACAGGCTGAAATTTCACAAAAATCTGGAGAGCTGACAGACAAAATGTAGGAGAACTTGATTGGGTTAAGCCGCGAACAGTGAGTGTGGGAAGAATGAAATGTCTGAACATGGCCACTGGAGTGACATAGTGACATGTTCGATGCAGATGGGAGGATGAGGCCTGATCGTGGAGTTACCGAAAGATGTTTGCGTTTTTTCGCCTTAATGCTCCTCTCCATCTGATTGTTAAATTAAACTAAAGGTTGAGGTTTTGTATTAAACAGGTCAACACAATAAGAGACAGTGAATCCGTGTGTTTGTTTGGCATGTGTGTAAGTGTGAGTGTCTGTGTACCAGATGTAGCGCTCTGAGAGTCCCCGGCTCTGTAGGCGGTGGGTGTTTCTGATTGTGTCGGCAGCCATATGGAGAAAGGAGGTTTGGAAACATCCCATTACAAGTCGTACATCAGAGGCCTGACAGCCTCGTTCAGTCCTGTTTTCATTTCAGTCACGAGTGCAGCTGCTCCGAGCCTCCGGATCCCAGCCGCCTCCTTAACCCCTCACACACACACACACTTCAGAGAGCTGTGTGCCACCTTAAACACTTCATCCGATCATTATAATGCACAGACATGTCTGCTGTGTCTGTCATCTTAAAGTGCAATGAAAACTTATTTTTTGCTACTCTTCCTACAGAGTTTGTTCGATCTTGGCCTAATTTTGATCTTCAGACTACACTACACATAATTTACCATCTGGATTTTTGAGTTTCAACATAACTGCATTATTGTGACAATGTTTTGGAATATCGAAATGAAACTTTGTGTTTGTCATAATCAGACTGATCTGAGACTGAAGAGTTTGGTGACAGCGCCACCTATTGGTATGAAACTCCTGGATGGATCAAATCCCCGTTTTTTTTTTATGGAACAGATACAGATCTCTTCAAAATGCTTTTTGTATATTGTTGTTGTTGTTTTAAATTAGATTTGGTGTGGCTAAAGATCTGGACTGGTAAGGAAGGTTGGTTTGATCTTGATAAATGTGCTTCATGTTCACTGTACATTCTTTAGCTCTTTTGTGATCTGTATTCTGCCATTTCAGTGCCTGGACACATTTTTGCTACTTGTCTTGAGACTTTCTAAACAATTTGTCTCATAAGTCTCATATTGAAAATGTACTGTTTTTTCCCCCTACACTTTATTTTGAATCGCTTTGTTCTATTTTCACTATAGCTTGTGTTTTTAACACAAGTAGCGCCCGACCGATAAAGGATTTTGAAGGCCGATACCAATACAAATATTTGTTGGTTTTAAAATCCGATATTCCGATACAACGGCCGATATTTTAATATTTTTTATTTCAGAAACGTGCAACAAAACATTAACAGATTTCCCTAACATTAGTTATTTGTAGTTATTTATGAGTTTTAACTAAAATAATATGATAATGCAGTTTAAAAAGAAACTTGTTTCTTTTATTGTCACAACAGAACAGACTGATGATAGTGGCATTAGCTAGCTTTGTGGTTAGCTAGTATATGATGAGCCATAATTTAGCAATGGTTTAGTAATTTAGCAATATTTTCAATATAACAGACCAAGGAGAGATGATACGTCTCATTGCTATAACTGTCACGCGCTATTAAAGAAACACTTCAGTCACATTGTCAAAAGTTAAAATGACAGTCAGTAAACTACACCGAAACAACGTAACGTAATTATTATTAGCAAATTCCGCTTCACTCTCAGCTTATTTAACAGCAGCAAAACTGGACATGATGGTCACAAATTCTGTCATGCTTATTTGAGTTAAGAGAACTGATGGGGATGTTCTTTTAATTGCTTTTCAAGCAACGTATGTCTCGTGACCAACTCAAGGAGTGTAGAGTGCCCTCTGGTGGAAAAACTATACAACTCCAACACTCATGACATGGTTTAAACGTGTTTCGCCCGTTTTTATTTTATTTTTGAAATATTCATTTATCAGCCATCATAACTGCCGATACCGATAGTTTGGAAAATGCCTAATATCGGCCGATAATATCGGCCTGCCGATAAATCGGTCTGGCTCTAATCACAAGTACTGTTTTATTTCATTACAGCGAGCCTAATGAAACCGTGAAACTGACCATTGTGCTTGGTTTCTGAGCTCTATGAATACAAGAGACACACGGTGGTCTAATTTTTACAGTTCCTCAATTCTCCCAGAAGTAAAACAAACAATCCAATGAAGATGACTAAAACGGTTCCTTCTCTCTATCAGCAGGGGCAGTGAGGTAAAGTTCATGCAACATAAAATATGTCAAATTATTCCAAAGTTGGACACTCAGGATGAAGCTTATCCCACATAGGGGAGCACTTGATTTCTGAGCATGACCGAGCAATCTGAACATCTGTTTCTTCAAGCATACAAGATAAAAACACATCCAGTTTTCAAAGGCATCATTGCCCTGCATTTGTTAATGATGCCAAATGATTGCAATGCAAGAAATGGTTCTTGATGTTCTCAAGCAACAGACAAGCACAGCATCCAGAAACCTTCTCCCGTCACTGAGCCAAATTTCCACTAGAAATCAAAAGTTGGAAGGGCTTATATGTTCGCATCTTCCAGTAAATCAGGTTGATCAAATGAGTTAACGTCTGACTGGCAAACATCATCTGTCATGCAACTGGATTGTTCCAAGATCCACACTCACACTAGCGACATTAGTTGGGGATTGTTTACCCACAAAGAACGACAGGACTCATTTATTTAACTGGATGGCCTCTTTGGAATCATGTTTTGTCTCTCATCATTTGTGTTCCACTATAAAGCACTGACACGTCCTCTGTTGTAATGGGATAAATCACTTCAAAACACTTCATGATCACTGCATTTAAATGCACCGAGTGCATTATGAGTGACAGTGCTTGGAAAGTTCTGATAAAAGCCAGAAAGGAAATCTGAGCTCTGCATCGGAGAGAACGGACTATGACTTCACTCGCTGGTTCTCCTCAAAAGCACCTATTTTTCTCCTTTCTCTCTTTCATTCTGTCCCTGATTTGTCTCCGCGTTACAGAGTAGCCTGACGATATCATGATTTGCGAATGCACTGACAGCAATGCTTTGAGCCGTGCCAAATTTTTTACAAATTTATGTTGGGATTAATCCATCAGACATTTTTTAGTTGACTTTTTCCAGATAATTTTTCCACTGGGAAAGAAAAGCTCAAACAGATACAAAGAAATCAAATGATTAAATATAAATAATATTAATAAATAAATAATAAATGTGCATTCAATAATTTAAGTAAAATTAAATCAATTTAAGTAAAATAAAATTAAATAAAATAAATGTAAAATTTATATATAATTAATTCATTTTTAAAAAGAAAGAAATCATTAAATCATTAATTGCTTAATAAGGTGTGTATATATATATATATATATATATATATATATATAAGCAATTAATGATTTAATACTTTTAAGGATTTCTTTCTTTTTAAAAATGAATTAATTATATATAAATTTTACATTTATTTTTAATTAATTAAATATATATATATATATATATATATATATATATATATTAAATGGACCTAACTAACTGCACTAAAATGCTTAAAGTCTGTTTATGTTTTTTTTTTTATTGCGCCTATATTTATTCTATAGGTTGAATTTTTTTCAGGCTATATACACTTCACCCCAATTGGACTGTATGTTTTAGTCATGAGATCTATAAGTTTATACTAAGAGTATGAATGCAAACTTATGAGTTCTGACTTGAATTACCTTGAATTACTAACAAAAGCTGACAGTGCCCTCATGTGGTCATATCTGGAATAGGCGGGGGAGGGGGGTCAAGATATGTTAAGTATAAAATTATGTAAATAGTTCTATTCTCCATCACACCTGTGGGATTAACTAATTTAACTGTAATGGCACGATCATTTTACACAAAGTTATGCAATTACCATGGCAAACTGTCTTTGTCATTACAACTGATGCGCCACTAGGTGGAGATGTTGTAGTCTAGTAGTCTAAACCATGACAGGCAAAAGTGAATAATATTCCATTGGTTAGAAAATTTAAAGATGGCGAGATGATTCTTGATATTTCAACTACTAAATAATTCGTCAGCTCCCTATATGGTTTCAAGCACTGCTATTTTCAGTAAAGCACTTTAAATAATGTTCCCCGTTAGACTTCCTTTTTCAAATAATTCTTCTGTCTGGCCCATTGTGTTCACTGGATTATGCAATCAGATGTCTCTTTATTGAACTGTATAAAGCACACAGTAATGATGAAAAAGATGTTGATTTTGGACCTGAGAATCATGGGAAGTTAAGTGCTCTGAGTGCTGTGGGTCAGGGCTGAGAGGAGAAATTAAACAAACAGAGCCCTTTAAGGTTCAAACCTGCTTCACTGGACATGTACATCACAGCACTAAAACTGCTAAAAATGTATCATCTTGATCTCGGCAAGCCTATTATCTGATGCTACAGAACAATGAACTATGATGAAATGGAGTTATCACCTAAGGGCTGTTATGTGTGTGGGAGAGAAAGCGAGTGCTTTCTGGAAGAGAAGAGAACCCCTGGAAATCAGTTTGGGAAAACACTGTTTTCTGGTGGAGACAGCGAGTTATATTAAAGTAGAGCATGCACAGATATTCAGAAGTTCTATAAGGCTGCATTCGGTTGGATTTGCCAGAGATCTGTGTGGATTTAGATGGCAGAGATCAGTTGGAGTAAAGCTCTACAGAAGCAGTGGATTCATGAATTTAGTCATGAACTGAGTAAATAATTCAACTGTTTGGAGCACTTCAGTATTGATATTTCAGTTTTTTTCTTAAATCAGTATCTGTTTAAACATCATGAATATGTGTGAGAGAGAAAAGATCCTTTAAAAATGGTATAGGTTGATAGTGCATGGTAAATCATTTAATTTAATACAGGCAGATTTATATTGGATGTTATCTCAGTTAATCAATATCTGAGGTCACTGTTCTTTACTGTTTTTCCTCTCTGTTCACTGTACTAGAGCCTCTTTGACTTATCTGGAGCATGTATGAAAGATCCCAGTAGGACGCCAGGTTTGTCTGGTAGAATGGAGGAGGTTGGGATGACATAGATACAGTAAGGGGAAATGGTCCTAGGAGCATGAATGAGATGAGGTTACCAGGCACTTTCCATGAATACACTCTCAGAAAAAAAAGGTACAAAAGCTGTCACTGGGGCTGTACCTTTTGAAAAGGTACACTTTTGTACCCAAAGGCTGCATATTGGTACCTTAGTGGTAAATATTAGCACCTAAAATGTACATATTAGTACCTAAATACATATTAGCACCTAAAATGTACATATTAGGACCTAAAATGGACATATTAGCTCCTGAAATGGACATATTAGCACCTAAAATGTACATATTAGGACCTAAAATGGACATATTAGCTCCTGAAATGGACATATTAGCACCTAAAATGTACATATTAGCACCTAAAATGTGCATATCATCGCCTAAAATGTACTTAGCACCTAAAATGTACATATTAATACCTAAATGTACATATTAGCACCTAAAATGTACATATTAGGACCTAAAATGGACATATTAGCTCCTGAAATGGACATATTAGCACCTAAAATGTACATATTAGCACCTAAATGTATATATTAGCACCTAAAATGTACATATTAGGACCTAAAATGGACATATTAGCACCTAAAATGTACATATTATCGCCTAAAATGTACATATTAGTACATAAATGTACATATTAGCACCTAATAATATATATATATATATATATATATATATATATATATATATAGTAAGAGTAAGAGCAGTAAGAGCTTTTTATCTGTGTACATCCAGACCAAAGTGAAAAAAAAATGCTAGTGATGTTTGAAATAAAAGAGATTAGGAAAATATTTTCTCCATTATTTTTAAGCAGGAAACGGGCAGTTTCGATGTTTTCCAAAACAATATGTGTCAGAAAAGCAGGAAATATCATCTACGCTCCATGATATACTCAAGAGTGTTAGAGCATGGAATGACTCGGTGAAGAAAACAGCAACGCAGTGAGAACGGAATAAATTCAGAGCACATCAGCTCATCATGGGATCCGTTCCAAGCTTCGAATGGAGTCTCCAGGGCTCTCCTCATCTTCACAGTTGAAGGAAATTCCCTTGTTAAAGCTCCACTGCACTGCGTGATTGATAAACATCCCCCCGTTCTTGTGTTTCCCGTGTTTGCTCCCGCAGTAGAAGAAAAAAAAAAACTACAACATTCCCAAAAAAGACTCACAAAAATACACACGGCACCCAAAACAAACACCGACACACCCACATCTGTCACCAAAACAGCAGCTTTGAGACATGTGGTGAAGACTCCGGTGAGGGGAAAAGGCCCTCTTGTTTTCTACACGTCTAATCTCTGTAAGCTTCATCGCTTCCAGAGCGTTTTGATGTTCAGATAAGGGCACATCTGCACCCCCGGAAACCTTAAACCCGGTTCCTCCGCAAACACTCTAGGGATTGTCAGTAGCTTGCACTGAAGATTATAGACAGATTATTGTGGGTCAGAGGTCAGATAAATGTTTCACTGCAGCTGATCGTGTTGAAAATACATTCTGACACCTTCAAAGGAGGTTAACCTTATGACTGTAAATATGCCAGGTAAACACAAGCAGCCATAAAACACTTTAAATGAGCTGTTTGTGTTTGAGACCGATAAGGACACACCAATTTTTCATTTTTTTTTTCCTTTGTAAAAATGCTAGTGTACAGAATGCTTTATAGATCCCTTAAGAGAAAATCTCTGGAATGTCCAGACTCCAAAGGAATAACATCCATTTCCTATTTGTACAGCTTGTACCGTCTGAAATGTATTACTTATAAAGTTGAAAGCACCTTTACAGTGAACAGGAATGTTTTTGAAATCGGCTGCTTTATGTCTGTTCCATTTTATTAATAAGATTTGCTTTTGCTTTATTCTTTTTTTATGTTACTAAAAAGCAAACTCTGTCATATACGTACATGTACTTCATTTAGAAGAAGTGCTTAGCTCATTAACAAATCATTTGTACTTAATTTGTACTTGTACTTAACAATGTATTTAATACTGAGGAATCACAATGATGTAGAGGAACATATTTATACATATTCATTTTTTATAATATATTTTAAAATGAAAAGTATTGCTGATATTTACAGTATTTTAGACACTCAGGACTGGAGTAAAATTCACCTTTGCTATCACAGGAATAAACTACATTTTATTTTGGTATGATATTTGGCATGTCTATGCATGCATTTATCTTCAAACATGTCAGTACAAATGCATTGACTTATGCCAAATCGTGGCTATTTCTGTGGTCTTGGCTCCTAAACGGTGGTGCTACATTGTATTTGTAATGATAGGATTGCCAAGATTGTCTGTAGCAGGCATTAAGTGTTGTGTGATAGTGATAGGAAATGATGGTCCACTCTTTTTTTTATGCTGATCACATGTGCAGGGTTACTGTGTGTGGGCAAATACGAGTTTAGACTATGCAAATCACTTCTGAACTTTATAATGACTGTTTTGTCTCAGATTGGAGCACAGATACTCATTAAACCACTCAAATCAGAACCAGTGACTTTGGCGTGTCTGTTCTTCTCTGGGCTAAATCACCCAACTATACTTGGCACTCTAATTGACTTTATTTAATCAGGTACCGTGGAGCTGAAAGATTCATGTACGGATCAGCTCTTTAGTCGATCCCCATGAGATATCCTCTTATCCTGTGAACATGGAAAAGGGTGTTTTATGAAACAAAGGCCGACATGGTCTTTTAAAGAGGACAAAAAAACGGCAGGTTTTATTGTAAGGATTAGCAAAAGTGTTTTTTTTTTTTTTTGCTAAGTTGGCTAGTTAGCATAACTAGGCTATGCTAGCCCCTGCTGATACAGTGGATGACATGAGGATTAACAAAACATATCTCACAACACAAGCAAGGTTCTTTATATTATAGTTGTTTTGCCAATGATTTTTTGTTAGGATCTGAAAGTTAAATTAAATCGTGGGCAAAAAAAAAAAAAACATACTCATAAACTAGGCTATGCTAACACTGGCAGAAGCTAGCTACTACAAATATGGCAAAATAATAGGCCTACATAGTAGTACTACAAGATTTTACTTTTATAATTTACAATTTAGCAAGGAAATCATCCTATGACAATTAATGCCGTTAAACTAACACATCTCACTTGACCTGGAGCAGCTTGATGAGTAATTATATCACTATATGATTTTACATTTAAGCTTTTGAATTTTGAATTTGTTTGAATTAGTTTTGAATCAGACAAGGTAAGCTCATTGTTTTTTTTTTGTTTTTTTTTGAAGAAACAAGTATGTTTCCTAAATCTCCGCAAACATATTATATTGTATAATCTATAATTTTTTGCTTTAGTTTAGTCAGAAAAAAATGACACCCAGCGCCTTTAAGAGCAAAATTATGATCTTAAGAATATATTTGAGAATTTTTCAAGAATTACATCAAAAAGTTTCCTTAACTTTTCCTTAAAGCAAGAACAAAGCTTTTTCATCATTCAAGTCTCATTGAGTGGAAAGGGAACAGATGGCTTTCTCTTTGTATGGCAGACGTCACTAATCTAGCAAATCTGTGTGCTTGAACTTTGTACAGACAGTTTTCGCAGTACACAAATTTGAGAAAGTGCTGTAATGTCTGTGTTTATCTAAAACACATAACAGCCTGTGCTGGTAGCAAGAATCCAGTGTTTTTGTCTGACTCAAGCGTGAGGTGTTTTTTCCCCAGATCATGACTGCTCTTATACTGGAAATGAGACAGGGAAGCCGCAGCCAATGTGGGTGGCATGGCAAACAGAATATCAGCGGCCACTTTACTTTACGCATACCGGTGAGAGCCTGTGGTCAGGACAGAGAGCTTTTGTACACGCAAAGATGGGAAGAGGTACATGATGGTTTTCATATTTTACAAGGCCATTTCATGCGTCCTTGCTTTTAAGCAGCTGGCATTCACTTTCAAAATGTTTTGCTGTATTTGACATTTTTGATTACGAAAGGTGCCAATGTGAAAATCTAATCCAAGGGCCCTTTTGAAGTTGAAGAGATTTAACCAAAAAAAAAAAAAAACTCACGCCATTCACTATAACCTTGTTGAAGATGATTATCAGATCATGATTTAATTAAAGTGGATTTTGGGTGTTAACTGATAACTGATCCATACAAACCAAACTTCATTACATGAATAAGGTTTGGGCCGAACTTACTACTGCAGTTTAAACGTTTGATTGCATGTGAGAGGATTTTAAACTAACAGGGCACAAAACATTACAGTCACTTATTAACAGTGACCGTAAACAAGAAAGACCCTGAACTGTAGCACCTTTTGCGTTAATTGTAGATAAACCAGTGTCCTGCAGGCCAGGAATGGTGGGAGAAATTTTAGGTCAGACCAGGTCATACTCTTAAATCCAAACAGGGAATGCAAAACAGCCCAGTATCACCAGCACATGTGACTCATTGTAAGGCTGAACTTGATTTTATCCATTTGGGATATTTTGGATCTGGAGGTAATCTAGCAGAGAAACGGTCTTGCAAAAAAATCGAGAACTGAACCAACAGGGCAGTTAACAGGATCTAAATGACGTTCACCACACCAGGTGGAGAATAATTTCCATTTCAATGCATACAGTCTTCTCGTGGAAGGGGCTCTGGAATGGAGAATGGTCTCAACGACCTCAGTCGAGAGACCGGATTCTATGAGCCGGAAAAAAACTCTTCTTTATTTCCAATCTCATAATGTTCAGCTGGACAATAAATATTTAACTGGCATTGCAACAGCACAGATAAAACCTCCTTTTTAAAAAAGCTCCTCTTTATTCAGCAGAGATATGAGCTGACTTATTTATTTATTCATTGAAAACTCAAACATCTGTCTTTCTCTTAATATTCTTATTGGTTTTGTACTCTTTTCTTTTTAAAACAAAACACTAACGATACCAATTCCTCAGAACTGGAAATCGCTATATCTGCCATGTGAAAGCTGAGAAAGGGCAGAGCCCGTCCCAACCCCCGCGGTCAGATCCGTTTGCGAACCCCGAAATGCGAGTCATCTCCGCGCCTCCGCAACAGAGAGACCCGCGCGGGGAACGCGAACCGAACCGTCCTCCTCAAAAAACGCCCGGCGGGAGTGGAGCGTCCTCGCGGACAGCTTCTCGCAATGCTCACAGTCAGCTCTCTCGAGAACCGACTGCTGCCATGCTCCACTCCCAAACAGCAACATAATAGCTGAGGTGTCCCCACCCGTGAAGTAACAAGGGCAGGGAACAACACAACGTCTATAATCTTGCTTGCTAGCCATAAAGATAGATAATGATATACACTTTTAGTCTTGACAAAAAACAATAAATAGACAAGAACAGACTTCACAGAGAGCGCTTGCTGAAGGTACAGAAGCTAACGTGGTCTGACTTTAGGGGTGCTTTATAGTTTCCTGGTCTACGACGTCACCCGCCTTGACGTTTCGGGCTTCGATTGGACTGATTTTACACGTGCTTCACAACGTAATCACGCAGAGCGTTCCCACCGCCGCGTTTTAAAGGGTTAGTTCACCCAAAAACGAAAATTCGGTCAGTATTTACTCACCCTCATGTTGTTCCAAACCTCTATGTGTTTATTTGTTCTGCTGAACACAAAGGAAGATATTTGGAAGAATGTTTTAATCAAACAGATCTCATTCCCCATTGACTACCATTATGTATTTTTTTCCTATGGTAGTCAATGGGGAATGAGATCTGTTTGATTAAAACATTCTTCCAAATATCTTCCTTTGTGTTCAGCAGAACAATAAACACAAAGAGGTTTGGAACAACATGAGGGTGAGTAAATACTGACCGAATTTTTATTTTTGGGTGAACTAACCCTTTAACGCAGCTTGTTATTTGCCATCATTATCATCTTAATACTTTCTCTAGAATAACATAATATTAGTTATGACTGAAATTGAGTCTCTTAGACTAGGGATTCACAAACTTTTTTGTCAACCAAAGCCTGTTCACCTGAAATATTTACTTGAATTTCCCATGAGATTTTAAGGTAATATTTCAATAATTTGACACATTTTTGCATGTTCATGGTGGCAACATGACAGGCAGGAAAACATACAAACATTTTATATATATATCTTTTGGTAATTATTTTAGTTTTATTTATAATTTGATTTTTTTTTATCTTTTCATCAATTCACAACCTCTCAGTTTGGGAAACCATGTCTAGAGTATCCAGTGACAAACTGTTTGTCTCAAACAGACTTCGATTCAGAGAACATGTATCAATCTAAATTCATTCGAAAAGACATTTGACTAATTTTCTACGTTGCATGGTAACAGCGATTTGTATGGCAGAATAAGATCAATAAAGTGTATTAAGACGGTATACATTTTGATTTTATGTAGATTTTAAATTGAACAGTATATTATCATAGTTACAGAGTGGAAATATGTCCAACCGCTAGACCTTGCTTGTAGCGATGCCTGTCTGTCTGTTTGTTTCCTGTTTGTAACAGTACATCCTAAAAAAGTGAGACGCTCAGATGAAGGTTCATCAACCCCGAGTGTCCCTCCTGGTGTACAAAAAATAACTCTCTGGCAGAGGTTCAGACACTGCCTCAAGCAAGGACTGAACTATTTCAATAAAACAAGGGCATGCTTTTACTTTGATCTCGCTAGATCTTACTGTGTGCCTATTCATCTTTTTAGTCTTTGTTTTTGAATTGGTCTTCTTCTGTCCTTATTATTAATAGTCATTGGAGATTACTTTCTTTCCATTTTTCAATTTCCAGAAGATTAATTACCAGTTTACTTATTTTTCCTTAAATCTCATCTTTTTTTACTCTTTTACTTTCCCTTATTCTTTAGTTCATGGCAGAAACACACTCGGTTGCAGTAGGCAGGTTTTGAAATTGGTGATAGGTTTTTACCCATCATCTCTGAGAAGCAGAAATGAAGCTCCATTTACTCTATTTATCCAAAGCGACTTACAATTGCTATATATGTCAGAAGTCGCACGCCTCTGGAGCAACTAGGGGTTAAGTTTCTTGCTCAGGGACACATTGGTGTCTCACAGTTGATTGGAACCCGGGTCTCTCACACCAAAGGCTTGTGTGGTGATGGCGCAGCTCCGCTTTAAAGCAAGATGCTTGTCATCATAATTTAAATATAACACAATTTTTAAATGGAGGATCTGAGAAAGGTTATGATGGTGTCTAAAATTCTTTACAAAGCTTGAATCCTAAGCAGCTGTACGTGTAAAACAAGCAAAGGGTAAAAATTGGCTTATTAGACAACAGTTAGTTCTAGTCATTGAATCTGATTTTGTCTGTTTTTTCCACTGCTTGTATCACTTGGTTTGTCTGTGTTCACTGTGTCTCAGGCTGTCAGTCTGTGTGT
This sequence comes from Cyprinella venusta, assembly GCA_038021265.1. Classification (NCBI taxonomy): domain Eukaryota; kingdom Metazoa; phylum Chordata; class Actinopteri; order Cypriniformes; family Leuciscidae; genus Cyprinella; species Cyprinella venusta. Next base: position 5,602,277 of record CM075878.1, read on the forward strand.
TGCTTGGCAACACATAACGGTTGATCATGCTTTGGGTTCTTTTGAAACTATTTTCAAAGGGAAAATAGCTGGCCATATTTTGCCTAAAATGCAAGTTACTCAAAAATGAAAAATCTGCCGTTTCTAACTCACTCTAATGTCTTTTCCAAAACCTTATTATTTTAAGGTATATAACACTCCAAAAATTACAACAAATCATAATCAAAATAATGTATTGCCTTGTGATCAACATACTGCACAATAGCTTTGTGTGAGGAACAGGAATAGTGTTGCTATTGAAGCACATAAAATCGTATTGTTGCATTCGGACCATTTTATGGTCCATTGCCTTCCACAGATGATACAAAAACATTTAGATCACTTTGGCAGATTGAGAGAAAATAGAAAAAAGAGTAAACTACAAGTCCATTATAATGCTCTTGGCGATTCTTTATTGTATAAGCAAGGCTAAAAATAGGCTACCTACTTCTTAAATATTATTAGGGCCAACATTAATAACTCGAAAAATCTTTTTTTTTCCATCATTAACTCTATAACTCAACTTTTGATTAATATACACCAGAAGTCCTCAATTATTTTCTGTGAGAACTTTCTTAATTTCTTTATCCAAAAGATTGCTGGTCAACGCTCCCAGATCCCTTTGGTGGCAATTGATCCATGATGGATTGACTATCCTGCCTTCATTGCTGAGTGAAGGGTTCGAAAATTCTGGAGGATATTGAACAAAAACTGAAACCAACATGTTGTACAAATGATCTGCCGAGTCACTTGTTAAAGCAGTCCTTTGACTGTTTATCACTGAGTATAGCACATTTGTTTAATAAGAGCTTGTCCAGTGGGACATATCCACAAGAGTTTAAATACGCTGTGGTGACACCCCGGCTGAAGCGTCCAAATTTGGTTTCGTTAAAAACTGGATGAGGGCAAAGAAACACGAATCAATTACACCTGTTCTAGCGTCCCTAAATTGGCTTCCGGTCCTTTCAGAAAGTATTATCATGTGATATAATCAGTGGATCTTGAAATACAATGTAAATACACAAACCAAGGACTGGTCTACCACACTCAGGCGATAGTGTTTCCATGACAACTCAGGAGGACCATGAATGCAGAGACGAGCCAGTGCTTTCTCTGGTCATCTGTTCCTACTGTATCCAATACACACATGCATATATATAAAAAGTCAAGGCCCATTTGTGCGCTTTCAGACGGGTTTAACATTATCAGTTGAAAACAGAGAAAAGGGAAGTCAGAAGATTTTCTAGCATTCTAGCACTATACATCTATGACAGCAAGATCTCATAGAATCTGTATCATCTATCACCATTCACAGCACATTACTTTAATACAATGTCTCACAATTCACTTGCTAACAGCATTGAATTGAATATTTGCTGATTAATTGAATGTTTTCATGTGAGTGTCGGAAAAGTTGGGATTGTCTTGTTACTCTTTTCTTGTGTTATTCTGATAAAGGTAAGAAGACCACACGCTCTACACTATTGAGCCAGTTCTGTCTGCCAGGATCAGTGTTTTCCCGCACAGATTTGACCTACTTCCAAAGCTGCGTCCCACACGTCTTTGAGAGAGAGAGAGATAAGGAAGAGGAAAGAAGTGATGAGAGCAAGAGAATCGTAGCTGTCTCTCAGTGGGAGTTCTGAAGGGTGTTTTGCTTTCCCCCACCATCAGCAAATATCTTCTGTCATGTATACATTTCAAATGTCAGCTATTAAAACAAGGAATAGGTCAATAAAAAAATGGAATTTATTCATTTGAATTTCATTTACAAAGCTGTTTGATGTTTTTCTTCCATTAAAAAACAAAACAAAAGGACTTATGGAAGCTTGTTTCCACCAATTGCAATTGCGACTTTTTCTCTTGCAATTGTGAGTTTACATCTCGCAATTCTGATTTTGTGTGATGTAAACTTGCAATTGTGAGGCGGAAAAAGTCAGAATTGCCTGAAATAAAGTCAGAATTGCAATTTTTACTTTATTTCTCACAATTGCAAGCTTATATCCCGCAATTCTGAACTCGGAATTGCAAGTTTAAATCACCCAAAATCAGAAACCAGAAATGTAAACTGGCAATTGCAAGAAAAAAAAGTCAAAATTGTGTGATTAGAAAGTTGCAATTATATCTTTAAAAAGTGTTTTGTTCCGTGACTGAAACAAGCTTCCATACATGCTAGTCCATAGGCAAGCAGTCATTAGTTTTTATGTAAGGAACAGATCGAAATTTAGGTTGTTATTTATTAATAATATTCTCTAAAACCTCAATAATCTTCACAATTTAAAATCACACCATGTTTGAAGTCATTGATACTAAAAATCATTTTTTCCGTACCTAATTGCACTTGCCAATTTTAAAGGGATGCTCCACTTTTTTTGGAAATAGGCTCATTTTACAACTCCTCCAGAGTTAAACAGTTGAGTTTCACCGTTTCATTCAGCCGATTTTCTGATATTTAGAAGAATATCAGTAACCAGACAGTTTCTGGTCTCATTGACTTCCATAGTATATTTTTTTCTTACTATGGAAGTCAATGAGACCGGAAACTGTCTGGTTACTGATATTCTTCTAAATATCAGAAAATCGGCTGAATGAAACGGTGAAACTCAACTGTTTAACTCTGGAGGAGTTGTAAAATGAGCCTATTTCCAAAAAAAGTGGAGTATTCCTTTAAATATGCTCATATAGGCCAATTTTTTTGTTGTTGTTGTCATTTTTGAACAGCCCTTGTCACCTTTCTCTTTCATTATAAAGTGGCATCAGACAATGCTGCCTAACATCATCTTTTGTGTTCCACAGAAGATGAGTGATGAGGGTGAGTAAATGATGAAAGATTATTGCTTTAAATGGCAGATTTTCTTTTTTTTTTTAATCAGCTGGCATTAAAGTGCTTGGTGACTAATATGCCATAACATTAAAGCATGTGTGATATTTTCTTTGATGGGAAGTAATTATCTAAATGCCGAAAACTTAAATTGTTTAATCCAATTATGCGTGGGCAACAGTGTGAGTACTTCATCACACACTTCGTTCCTCCTCTGGCAGGGGGCCACTGCAGATACACTCATACCGAGCATGAGATCATGGATAAGTCTGTCAGGAGGCAGGATTCCACAAACAGATATCTTCTTGGTTACATTTAGTGTTGGGTTACAGGATTCATCCATTCTCGCTCCCTGACTTTCCCCATCCATGCCCTCAACCTCACTTTGGCACGACGGAAATTTCCTTAGAGAGATTTGGTAAACACACCGCAACCCAGTTAGTATGCAGCACCACGAAACCTCCTCGACTCACGCTGTTTGATATCAAACATTCTGTGAGTCTCAGTAGAAACACTTCATCTTTACAGAGCTGACATAGATAGTATCGAGAGAAGTTTCAAACTTAACTTTAGTTTTATTTCACCATAAAAATGTCTGTTTTACAAGATGTATGCTATTAAAACATAAAACATGATTTCCCCCATGTTTCCCCCAACTAATGCTTACAAAGGATTGCACTTGTTTGATAAGCCATATCAAATTAAATGTTCTTTCCTTTCAGAACTCTCAGTTTAAGTCAGAGGTTTTGCTAGTGATGTAGCTTGCAGTCTACCTACTGCATTATGGGATGGAAGCGTGTCTGAAGCCTGTATCAGGTATCTGGGTTTACAGCACAGGGCAGAGCACTTGCTGTCATTGCTATTAATAGCCCGGCGAGAGAGCGAGATATTCAAAAGCATTCTTACCAAAGGAGCCAATGATACAGTATAGGAGCTCCTCTAAGTGAAACTGCTGACAGGACAAGATGTAAGCGCGACAAGGAAAAGCCATGGCCCACTTATTGAATGTCTGTTTTAATACCAGACTTTATGAAGATAAATCTCCTCAAAACTACCTATAAAAACACACCATCATTTGTTAAAAAAAGATAATATGAAGATTTCAATTGCCATATACCCACCCTGACCTTCTGAAAATTCAGCTTTTCCCATCACAGGAATAAATTACATTTTATAATATATATAAAAATAGAAAACTTATTTTAAATAGTGGTACAATATTTCATTTCTTACTGTATTTTTAATAATAAAATGGTTGGTTATCATCAAAGGCATCCTTGAGACATTTGATGTGGTGTCCATATTTAAATAATACATAAAAGACTATTATCCTCTCACATTTGCTGTCTATAGTCGAGTCTGGTAGCTTCTGCCCGTTGAGATTAACCTCATTTGTACCCTTCCTGTGTTTTCCAAGTAACCTTCACAAAAGGCTGTGCACTGAGATCGCAGTATGTCTGTCTGTTGGGCGTTCACTGCTCTGACATGTCTATTGTACTTACGCATAAGACACACACTCATGCACATGTGCGCATCATTTCAACCAGCTGCAGACACACACTTGATCTGACAGCACAGAGCAGCACAACACCCTCAGTTTCCCCTGCACCACTCAGACACACCCATATAAACATGCAATAAACAAGAGAAATCCCTACATATCCTTCTCAAAAACAGGTTGTATCCAGCAAATTCATATTTTTAGTAACCTGGAGGTAACCTGTTGAAACGATGTGTTTCCTAAGATTGCTTGCATGTATATCTCTGTCACTAGGGGAGGTTTGTCAGTCTCATACACTCACACATAAGCTAAATAAGACCTTAGCTTTCGGTCACTGTTGATTCTGGATGGTTGTGTAACACAAATTCTCCTGCAAGGGTTTTCTGTCTGTCTGCATATGAATGCAGCGCACAAAATTGCATGTGAAAGTAGAAGTTAAGTGCCTGTGAGAGTACATTTGGGGTAAGAAAAGACCTGGACTGGACATGTTCAAGGATGACGGTCTTTCTGTTATTACTAAAGACACACTGTGGATCATCAAAAGCAGATTATTAAATTAGTGGCTGTAATTAAATGTACACTGTGAAATTAAAAGATATTTGAGGCATCATTTGGAGATCCTTAGGTCACCAGTCTGACAGTTTTTACAGCATATATAGCCATAGGTATGTGGACGCATTTCCGCACACATCCTTTTCTTCACTTCTATCACTTTATCTTGCTCTTTCACTGTATTTTACTCTCTCTTTTCTGTTTCCTGCTGTTTCTGTCCCCGGAGCCCCTGTGTGTGGTGAGGGATAATGTTGCAGCATGTTTCCTCAGACTGGTGGGCTTCCTGTCTCCACGCCTCTCTTCCTTCCATTCAACAAGCTGTTCTTCCCCTCACCTGATAGACCATTGTGTCCCAACAGGAGTTATAAGACTTAAAACAGACTAATGCCAAACACATAAACTGATGAAACCATTCAAGGCGTCGCTTACCATAGGAGACGCCTTAGACATTGCGTCTAAATCCGACACACATGGCACCCTTTAGCGTCAATATGAAAAGCAGATTTATATTTATGGACCAGAAGGCGCCTCCTAGTGGTCTAAGCCTAACACTACCCCAGACCTAAAAGTAACCATAACCGAAATGTGTTATATTGACGCTAAAGTGCGCCATTTACGTCGGATTTAGATGCAATGTCAAAAGCGTCATCTATATGACGCCCTAGAATGAGAATGCGTTTGATGCTACTGTCTCTAATAGTGATGCTAATGATAAATTGATTATCTCTGCTTAGATGGATTTTAGGTTAATATAATATTATATATATATTAGTTGGGGCTTAGTTGGGGACAGTTAATATTCAACGATATTACTGGCCTGCATTGACACCATTATATGAGAACTGAACTAAGCTGGATGATGACATCATTGTTTTCACCAGAGCGGCTGTATATAAATGAACTAAATTAAAAAAAAAAATTCTACAACAAAAATTAACCATCACTGAACTTGCTTAAGCAAGTTGCATCCGTTAATAGCTTTATTTTTATTGTATATTCATACGTTCTTGTTGGAAGGAGATGGGAAAGGTCTTCTCATCAAGCAGAGCGGGGAAGTGATCCCGGCTAAAAACACTGCCAATGTTGTCAAAGTATTGGCCATAGTCCCGCCTGTGGCTTTGTTTTTCCTCCAACACTTTTTACACACACCCAACCCCTCACAGTGACACATCTGATAATTCAGCATTTCACAAGGTTAAGGGTCAAACAAAGGACATGGAAACTGGGACACAGAGATCTCTGCTGTCACAGTGATTTGCCTTAATATCATCTCAACTGATCAGACACTGTAAGAACCCTGCATATTTAGTGACACTGATCAAAAATAGAGGTGCGGATTATAAGGAATTGTGGGGGTCCCTCCGCAAAAAAAGTTAAAAATGATTGATGGCACGTATTCTTTAATCTCCTTCAAGCACACTAGTATCTTTAACTGATAATAAGAAATATTTCATGAGCACCAAATCAGCATATTGATTCCTGGAGAATCGTGTGACACTGCCAAGCAAGCAATTTTGCGTCTAATAGCAGTCCATACACAGGCCTGATGTCAAGGGCCTGACGTCAAGTCTAAAACAAGGCAAAATTAGGGCCGTCACTGAAAATTGTAAAAAATAATCCTGTAAAAAAACGGTAAACTACTGGCAGCTGTGGTTGCCAGCATCATACCATAAAAATACGGTGTGTTGCTGTATTTTAAATTAACAGCTAAATACTGTATTGTCAGCTACAGTATAACATTAATTTAATGGCTATATGCTCTAACACAAAAACAGTAACACACCGTTTAGTTACGGTAAAGATGCTGGCAACCACAGCTGCCAGTAGTTTACCGTTTTTTTACAGTACTATTTTTTTACAGTGAAGAAAATGTCAAAGAAATGACACCAAACACCCTGTAATCAGTTGACTTTGCTTACATGATGGGATATCATACAACTTGCAAGTTATTTTGGCAAAAATGACATGTGACCAAATTCAAGGTTATTTTGGCTAGAAGTGGATTAATCGTTGCCAGTCTACATCGACTCTACCGAGACGGCTATTCCTTGCTGGGTAAAAACTAGTAGCTAGTTCTGCTTTTTTCACAGGAAAAAAATACATTCAAAACCATTTTAATTTTATCAGAGTTTTAAAATGTTCCACTAGAGCTACACAATTCCTTACATTTATAGTCAAGTTTATGAATGCTGAGATTTAGCTATGCGTGAAAAGACAAAACTTTCTATTTGCAACATGTTTATTTTACTTTATTACACGTTGACACATCACAAATAAACGTATAACAAACGTTTTTTTTGTTTGTTTGTTTTTTGGTAGCACTTTATTTTTCAGTCCTTTTCCCCATGTACATACTATTTACTTCTTATAGTGATTGCAAAACTGGGTAATAACTAGCTTGGTACTAACCCTAATCCTACCCCTAAACCTAACCTTAACCCATGTAGTTACCTCATATTACCCAGTACTTATGTAATTACAACTAAGTGCACGTACTGTAAAATAAAGTGAGTGTTTTTTTGTATTCTTTTAAATAATTGACATTTAGCTAACTGTGCTGGTGGCATCAAATTACAGCTTGTGTTGCACAGAAAAAAAATTCTAATTTACTCATTTAGAAGCTTTGCAAAATTCATTTTAGAAGTATTATTCACACATTGTCAAAAAATATATAGCTGTGTATGTGTGCACAATTGAAGCATCGCAGCTAATGAGGTTGGGAATGGGGTTTGTCTGGGGTTCAATCTGCCACCCGGCGTGTAGGATTTCATTTCACTTCAAAAGGCGTTCACCTGATCCGTCTTGCTTTGTGCAAGTACAAGAAAGCTGAAATGCACCAACTTCTGTTTGATCTATAAATGAGTGAGTCAGGCACGGCTGTGATAACAGATAACGGGCCACGGCCTTCTTCTTTAATTAGTTTTTTTCAGCACATTAATTTCAGTCATCTTCCCTTTCTTGCTCTCTGTGTTTTCGCCTTCTTCATCAAACAGCTGTGAAAATAGTGAGGTGAGAGTCAGTCATCATGCTGAGATTGGCGTTGATGGAATTAACTCGGTTTGATTGTTTGTATGTGGGTTCGTGTTTACATGTGACGTGACGGGCTAAAAAGCATTTGTCCCTTAGTGTGATGTACTTGCTTTAATTCTGTTTGTTAAGGAATGTGTGGATGTAAACAGCAAGGATGTAAGGAGATTGAATATTAATGAGTAATATTGAATATTAATGAATATTAGAGAGGAATTCAGTCTTTTATTTAAAGTTAATGAAAGAGAAGCAGAAGAGATTACAATCAAAAACCATTCCTCCGACTTCAGATTCTGAACTGTGTGATACATCTAATGGGACAAAGAGTGAAGAACCAGGCGGCAAAATTAAAGATGAGCGAAATGATGGAGCATCGTTGCTCTAAAAGTCCCTTCGAGCGACATGGGCGGAGGGGACAGAACGGGGTGATGTATTCATCTCAAGATTAACGAGCTGCTGATTTGGAGCAGGCGTGGAAGAGGAACTTAGTGCAGCAGCCCTGCCATTAATAGCCAGTAGATGAAGGATTCCTTTTTTATGTGGGATATTTATGGAGGAGCTCTTGTGCATCCAGCTCTGCTGTACCGTACACTGCTTCTGCCCTTATATGTGTGTCTGAGATTGTCTTTAATATGGGTTGGATGAGGCTACCTCACTTCACCTAACATTTGTTTTAATGGTTTTATAAAAATAAAAATCAGTTAAATCAAATCATTTGAATCTAAAGCATATGTTGGAAAGTTTGGGATAAAATAATAGTGGTACTGTTGGGTGAATTACACAAAACTACTATAAACATGTGCATGTACCTAAACAACAATTTCAGGCCTAAATCATGAAATTACATTTTGCAAACATTGGAATCCAAGTTTTTAAAGACGTGATATTTTATTGTTTTTTAGTAAAAAAAAAGAAAAACTTCTAATTATAACGGTAAAATATATTTTCAAAGCCAACATGACTTTTGCGTAAACATACACGCCAATTTCGAGTCAAGTGGCGTGTTATCTCGACGCATTTTGAGCTATCCGCGTGTATCCGCGTGTATGTCAGCGCCATTAACGTCCGCGTCATTCCGCGTGTCTGTACACGCCGTCAAATGTCCGAGCAAAACAAAGCAAAATGTACATCTACATCTGGGAAGCTATCTTTTTCTTTCCTAGGATGGTAAGGGAACAGTCATAAATGCCATTAACCCCAGTGACGGGTAGGTTTAAGTACGGGGTTGAGGTAAGTCATATATTTATATATACAGTATAACGTTAAGTCAACGCCGTTCATAAACATGCTGAAAAGCGATTATGCGTGTTGATAGCACGCCAAAAATGGAAATACGAATTGGGGTGTCATACACACGCTACTTCATGTCAAATTAAACTTTCAAATAAAGGGTCTTTATTGGCATTGATGGTTTCATAAAGAAATAGTAACATTCATGGAACTTTTTCGATGCACACAAGGTTCTTTTATAAAGGGGAAAAGTTTCTTAAGATTATTAAAATGTTCACACACACAAATGGTAAATGGAAGGTTATTTGGGGAAGGTTCATCACTGCAAAAACTATTTTTAAAATGTACTTATAAAATCAATAAAGAGTAATGTATTCATCATTTGTTGGACTGCCTTTATCCTTAATTAAATAAAAACAATATTGCATTTTCTTTAATATTACAATTTTAAGAATATAATGTGTACCATCAGTGACAACATATTTCCTTATTTTAGAGTGAAATGTGAACATGATTCATCCCATTAGGACACATTTTTTCTTTACATTTACATTTATTCATTTAGCTGACGCTTTTATCCAAAGTGACAATTGCTACATTTGTCAGAGGTCGCACACCTCTGGAGCAACTAGGGGTTAAATATCTTGCTCAGGGACACATTGGTGTCTCGCAGTGGATTCGAACCCGGGTCTCTCACACCAAAGGAATGTGTCTCATCCTACGCTATCTCACGAACGAACACGTACGAATTCAACGAATGATTAAAAAGTGTCTAATTCGTACAACCTCACTCGTAATTCGTACGATTCGTCTAAACCCATGTGATGGGTAGGTTTAGGGGCAGGGTAAGGGGTAGGTCATTCGTACGAATTCATACGAATTAGCCAATTCGTAAATTACAAAATTGTAGTAATTTGTACGAGTGAGGTCATATTGTTACGAATTAGCCACTTTTTAATCATTCGTCGAATTCGTACGATTTGGTTGTGAGATCGGGTTGGTCTTATCCACTGCGCCATCACCACCCCACCCCTTTACTTTCCTTAACATTATGCAAGTGAAACTTAATCAAAAATGGTTGCAACAGAACATGCTCTTGAAACATTCAGCATGTGGTGGTGCTCCTTAAATGGAAATTAGACCATGTGGATGACAGATTTGTGATGCAGATCTCAGAAAAACCTCTTTTAATGAGATGCAGCTGATAACTGTGAATGGGGTGTGCTGCGCTCTTGGAAACACTGAGGCATTTTGTGATTGCGTGGTTAAAGATAAACTCAAAAGTGCCCGATTTAAATTAAGACCATTCAGCAAGCTCTGTTTGTGGTATCATTGCTCCTCTGCTGCCAAAACTCCTGAAGAATTTGAGAAATGCATACGCCTCAAGGATTCTGCATGTACACTTTATATTCATAAAAACACATAACTTGAATTCTCTGTGAATCCTAAATGTTGGTCTTTTAGGAACCATAAGGAACGTTATACGATCATTTACGGTCGTTGAGGACGACACCACTATCAACTCCGACTCCCCGGGACTCTCCATCTTGTGTGTGTCTTTGTGAGCAGTTTTGGATTTTAACTCAGATCAGATCAGATTTTCTAAAATTACCACATCATGTGAAAATTAGTTTGCAGATTTTGTTGAAGCCTGGGGATGGAGTATGACCCAGTAAAGTCTAGATGAAGTTTCTTGTGTCTATTAAGTTGCATCTATGTTTTAAGCCTGCATCTGTTCCTGTCTTCACCACCCACCTCACTAAAAATGCGTCTTTAATTAACTTAAAATACCTTCTTTATTAACCCTCTTCCTCATACAGAGACTCACACACACACCATCAGGTGTGAAGTGCTTGCTGCCATTTAAATATAGCTCTGTGTTTTTACATCTGTGGCTACATGTATTTTTACTGTGATTATTTTAAGTGTCTAACAAGCATTCTTGGGATGGCTTAAAAAAGGATTTTCCCAGATTGATATTTGGCTCATCAAGCGGAGGCGCAGGTTCATGCGGTTGTGCGCCCGCTCCGGGTTTAAACAGACCCGGTTCTCCTTTTGGCAGCAGCTGCTAATCTGCGCTCTGGAGCTGAAGGGCACATGTTTTAGAGAGGCGATTTAGCACACAAACCCAAAGAATACTCTGTTAGGTCGAGATAGGGAATGAAATGGGAAACTCCAACTTAAAATCAGCCTTGGGAAGGTTTAGATCCAAAACGGGTGGAGCTGTAAATTGAGATGCAAGAAGGCCTTTCAGCCACAGGTCAAATCCAGCAGTTGCTGAAATCAACAAGTCTTTTAAGTTTCTTCAATAAGTCTCTTATTCTGGGAAAAAAAGGTGATATTCCTCTTTTTGTTTTACTGATACCTTCACTCTTAAATTCCAGTTCTATATTCATGTCTTTATAAAGGTTGTACGACTTCATACAGAAAGACTCTGCATTGCATTGCAATGTATGTTTTTGTGTCAAAGCCATTTGTTGGCTATTTTTAGTCACCAACAGACCTTTGCTCGGGACACAGGGGGCAGCTTCGCTTTAATAAAGTCATTGTGTTACTATTCACTGATATGGCAATCAAGACATCAAGCGTCTCTCCACCTGAACACATACTAGAGTACTGGAGAATTTTTAACCCATCATCACTTACAGCACAATTGACTTGGTCAAACTATTTAACCTCTTGAATATTTTAGATCTTGAGGTGTGTTTTCCTATCCTGGCCTATATGTGTGTGTGCGGGCCTGCGGGCGGGTGGGTGTTCCTGGTAAACCTGGGATCAAATGTCCAATGTTTTGACTATATGTGGGGGCTTTTTTTATTTTGGTCCCCATGAGGAAAACACCTTATAAATAATACAAAATGTTTTTTGAAAATGTAAAAATGCATAAAGTAGTTTGTGATGGGTAGGTTTAGGATAAAACATAAAGTTTGTCTAAGGAGAGTCCCCATAAAGATGGAAACCCAACATGTGTGTGTGTGTGTGTGTGTGGTCCTGGTAAGTCATGGGGACAAAACATCCCCACAAAGATGTGGCAGTATCCACAACCCTTGTCCTTGTGGGGACATTTTTCTGTTCCCATGAGAAAAACAGATTATAAATCATGTTTTTTGAATATCTAAAAATGCTGAAAGTTTTCTGTGATGGGTAGGTTTAAAGAGATACTCCACTTTTTTTTTTTTTTTTTTTTTTTTTTGAAATAGCCTCATTTTACCACTCCCCCAGAGTTAAACAGTTGGGTTTTACCGTTTTCGAACGTATTCAGTCAATTTTTTAATATTTAGAAGAATATCAGTAACCAGGCAGTTTCTGGTCTCATTGACTTCCATAGTTCCTTTTTTTCCTACTATGGAAGTCAATGAGACCAGAAACTGTCTGGTTTCTGATATTCTTCAAAATATCAGAAAATCGTCTGAATACATTCGAAAATGGTAAAATTCCACTGTTTAACTCTGGGGGAGTGGTAAAATGAGCCTATTACCAAAAAAAGTGGAGTATCCCTTTAAGGGCAGCGTTACGGTTGAGGGATAGAATATACAGTTTGTGTAAAAATCATTCTGTTTATGGTCCCCGTAAAACATGAAAACCGAATGTTTTGTTTTGTTTTTGTCTGTCTCCGTGTTCTGTTTTTGTTTTGTCTTGGTTTGGTCTTTTTTTAGTGTCTCTGCTTTTTTTGTTTTGGTTTGTTTCGGTGGTCTGTGGTGGGGTCTCTGATTTTTTTGTTTTTGTCGTGTTGTTTTTTTGGTCTGTCTCTTTCATTTCACTTTGTTTGTCACTGTGTTCTGCTTTGTTTTTGGTCTGTCTTCTTCTTTTTTTGCTATCTACACAATTGTCAATTGTATTGAGTGAGTTTGTGGTCCAATCCTCTCCACAGCTTTGACAGTTGGGCGTGTGACTCTTGCATAGATTAAATCAGAACAATCCCTTACAGTACAAACTTCATATTACTCAACTCTGAGGCATCCGTAAACACACATTATCTAAACCTGAACCATAACATGCTGCTTGTGTATGTGTTTGCACTGTCTGTCTCCTTCACAAACACACTCCTAGACCCCCTCCAGTGTTCACAGTATAGCTAAGGGAGGTTGTGCTGCTCAGATGGGAATGACTGATGACAGACTTGATCTTATCATGATGGAGAGATGGGGGTGTCTGTGCGTTCATCTAAAACTTTATTACCATGGCAATACAACTTTCTTGAATTTTGTCTAAAACAGCACAGGCTCATTTGATATAAAAGACAGGAAAAATCAATGGCGAATGCAATATGGTTCCATATCATCTAAATGATTTTATGTTTAGCATCGGATTGTACTTCAGTGATGGGACTGGCAAATATAATTGTTGGGCTTCAGGCAGAGAACTAAGATCAAGAGAATGCAAAATGGCAGTAAGGGATTAGGCCTGAATTTAAAGTAGGACTTGATGAAATTATCATAAATATTACTGTTCTGGCCTCTATTTTCTTTATTGACATGCAGCAGAGCAGCTGATGTTCAAATGAAATACACAGCTATTCTGGGGTTGTGGTGCTTGGTAGTGCCGCACTTAGATCTGGGTTGGCAAGTATAACGTTCACACCACACACACACACATGCTATTGTTTTTAAAAATGTAAATCGCTTTAGCATGACTAGCAAAGTCATATATACATATAGCGCAATAAGTACAATGAGCTCTTTGATTTTACTAGATTCTTAAAGGGACAGTTCACTCAAAAATAAAAATTCAGAAAATTCCAAACCTGACTTAAACCAAAGGTTAGTTTTTCTACAGAACTATTTTAGACCAAACAACACTGAAAATTTGAGCAACCATGTATTGTTTATGTGATGTGTAGGAGTGGTGTGTCTGAAATCAACTATACCAGAATAATATCCTGGCATGATTTATTTTCTGTGGCAGTCTTTATCAATGAATGTATATTACATTGGACATCGGCAAACCGATTGTCTACTGTCCATGTGCCATACTGTCTTAGACTGGGTAAAAGCATGATATTACAACCCTTCTTCAACCTAAAACGTGAAAATAACTGACAGATTTGAAGCTCCCTCCCTCCAACCAATTTGTTTCACTGGATTTTAAGGTTTCGCATGGACCACAGATGTTTGATTACACAAACACAAGTGTGTGTGGTCATCTCACTGAAAAAGACCGTATAAGTTCGATAGAGCACTTATCACAGCCAGAAGGAGAAGATCAGTAAGACGGGGAGCAGAGCTCAGTCTTTCAGAAGTTGTGGTCTACACAGATACCTTTTCTTCTCTCTGTTGTTTTTTTTTTATTGTACTTCGCTCTGCCCTGCAGACTCATTTATAACAGTAAAATCACTATTTGAAAAGGTGCCTAATGCAAGAGCAACAGGCTCACACCGAGCAGCCACTCTGCTGGTCATCCGTCACAAATTAAACTATTGACCGTCGGCTTTGGCACCACACAAAGCCCTCCAGGCAACATCCTCCCCCTGCAGTGTGCTTTGAACGAGGGGAAGCAAACCTTTGTCCTGCTATTGTTCCCCCTCCCTCGGGTTAATTAACTTCATATCAACAAGACATTTAGAGGATGTAAAAAGGTAGAGTGACAAAGAGGTGTGCAAAAGAAGGGATGTTAAGAAAGTGTTTAAGACACTGTGACCCTGCTAAAAATTCAGCTTTGACATCACAGAAATAAATTACTTCTTGAAAGAGAAACTGTTATAATGTTTAAGCTGTTTTAATGCATTTTATGAGATTTAAATGCAGCCTTAAAGGGATAGTTCACTTTGAAACTACTTTTTGATATGTTTTAGTTTACCTCAAGGGCATCCAAGATGTAGATGTCCTTGTTTACGCAGAAGTTTAAATGTTGATATTTTTAGGTCAAACCGTTCTTGTCTGTCAGTCATATAATGGAGGTCTATGGTCACCACCTCAAAGAGCATGCACAGAGAAGTCCAAATTAAACATGATTTAATGACTCGTAAATGTAAGTACACATTGATGGCCTAAGACTCGAAACGAGCGGTTTGTGTGAGCAAACGAACAATTTTATATCGTTTTTACCTCTTGTAATCACAGCCATGTCCAATTGATCTGAGGGCGAGGGCGCTTCTCTTTGCGCAAGCGCGCCATGGTCTATAGTCACCACCTCCTCATTATATGACTGACTGACAAGAACGGTTTGATCCAAAAGTATCAAAATTGAAAATACTCTGGAAACAAAGACACCTACATCTTGGATGCCCTTGAGGTAAGCTAAAACATATCAAAAATTAATTTCAAAGTGAACTATCCCTTTAATGACCATATGAGAAAAAAACATAAAAATTGCATCAACCCCAAACTGAACGGTAGTTGTATGTTGTTATTTGTTCTGTGATGATGCGATCAGATTACTCAACATATTAGCTGTGAACAAGGCCTAAGGGAGCATGGAAAAGCACTGGGAATTACTAAAGAGATGGAAGTGCACAAATGACGGAGAGGAAAAGGTACGAGGATGGAATATGAGCGAGCCGGAGAGATAACATTTAGCACACAGGAAAAAGAGCAAAGGATGATGGGATGAACAGCCAAAGTCTAATGGGTGCAGTGACATTAAAATCAGGGAAAAATTTACCCCGGCCTTTTCCCATATGGTGACGTAGAGGCAGGACTTACACGTCTCAAAATAGCTCAGTTGTGAGCGGGCTTTGTTAGCATATTCAAACAGTGTGCCAAAGTCTAACACACTTTGCATAAGCTGTTAGCCATTCAACTCGTGGTTGAATGCATGCTATTTTTAGGTTTCAAACGCTCAGTGAATATTTTAACACATCGGATCAGGGAAGGAGAAAAGATACCCCTTACAATATGATTCATTAATAAATAGCCTAAGTATAAAAACAGCCTCTGAATTTCTTTGCGTATTGCATCAATGTTTTATCAGTCTTCCCAGAGGGTACGTGGTTTATGTAATCGGGTTTATGATGTACTGTGTGTAATGTTAACCACAGACTTGTCACTGTGCCCGAATCTTCACACTGCCAGCCTCATCCCAAACATTATTGTGGGCGATGAGTGTCCTCGGGGCTTAAATGCATTACTGGTGTATCTGTTCCAAATGATCAGGGACAAAATGACTTGGTGCTAGAACAGCAAAGGTCAAGCAAATCAAGCTTTCACACAGAGCTCAGTACTGTGACCACACAGAGGACTAGAAGTTTTCCAAAACAGCTGTTGGGACTCATTTAAAAAGTTGTTGATACACCTCCAAAATCCGTAATCTGCAGTTGGATAACTTTGTTTAGTCTGAAGCTTTGTTTAATGACATAAATCTGAAATGTTGAGGAGATTCCATGTAAAGTGATGTGCTGAGAAAAGCACTATATGCATGTAACAAATTATTATTATACACACCACATTGTTAATGCATGCTGATTAAGTGCAAAAAGTCTGTAAAAGGAATCTAAAAGAAAAAGAGTTGTTAATAATAAGTGCACTGTTTCATCCTGTATTAACTTGTACAATCTGTGATATCTTTTTTACATTGGATTTATTATTATTATTGTGTCATTTTTACGTGCATTAAATTTACAGTAAAACAGCATTTAAAATGTTACAAAATATTTCTATTTCAGATAAATGGTGTTCTTTTGAGCTTCCTGAATCCTGAAAAATACATATATCACGACCCCCCCCCCCGACCACCCAAAAAAAAAAAGCAGCAAAACTGTTTTAAAAATTGATAATAATGAGAAATGTTTACTGAGCACAAATTAGCACATCAGAACGGTATCTGAAGGATCATGTGATACTGAAAATTGGAGTACTATTTTACTGTATTTTTTAAACATCAATCAGAATTTTTTTTTATCAAATTAATGCAGCCTCTGTGAGCAAAAGAGGCTTATTTTAATAACTATTTATTTATTTTTAAATTTTAGTTTAAATTTAATTTCACATTTTCCGATTTAAAATGTGTTACAGTTATGAAATGTAACGTAAAAAAGCAATTTTTGTCACATTGAATTGTGGTTTGAGTCATCTGTTCATAAAACGTTTTGGACCCCATTTACACTTGTAAATGGAGTATTTTACTGTGTGAACGATTGTCAGCAGTCTCACAATGTCTCATTTTCTTGTGGCATGTAATATAAAAATGTCTTCTCCCATTCAATTAGGACTTGAAGAGTTTGGATGCAAAAGCCTCTAAATGCCATTTGAAATTTTCTTCTAAAATGACCATTTTTATCAAGCTTGTATATTTAAGTTCAGTAATTTCACTTAAATGACAATTAATAGGTACTCTTCATTGCCATTTAAGTGAAATTACTGAACTTAAATATACAACTTTGATAAAAATTATCATTTTAGAAGAAAATTTCAAATGGCACTTAGAGGCTTTTGCATCTGAACTCTTCACTTATACTTGCAGGTTAATGGCCACAGAGTCACACAACTTTTTGTCGCATTCCTTTTTGATTTCATTGAATTGTGGTTTGACTCATCTGTTCATAAAACGTTTTGGACCCCATTCACACTTGTATTTAATGCTGAAACTGGATCACCCAGAACAGCTGTAAATGGAGTATTTTACTGTGTAAACGAGTGTCTCACAATGTCTCATTTCCTTGTGGCATCTAATGACCCGGAGCTCAGAGACTCTCACCTGCTGAGAGGATAATCTTGTTGGTTCCCTCAAATAAACATCCACCGTACACCACTGTCCCACTCAGACTTCACACACACCTCCCTATTCCTGACAGCTGTCATTCACTCAGCGCTCTGTCTACCTCAGATCCCGAAGCGGAGCTGAGCTGACTACGCTTTCAGAGGTTTGTTTACAGTGAGCGGCCTGACTCTCACAGGTTCCAGTGTTATCTCCACGCTGTGTGTTTTCACAGAGGTCTGCTGAAGCGCTGTGCCAACAGTTGCATAACCCAAAGGCATTTTCTCAGCAAATGCAGTAGTAAAGCCTGTGTTCCCTCTGGCTTATATGAGCATAACTGATGTGCACTGGAACTGCAACGCTAAATAATTTCCAGACGTGATTGTTGTCAGGCAGATCAGAGGGATTGAGGTGTTTTGGATAAGGTTTGGCTCGTGAAAGGGACGGATGAATAAGGAGAGCACAAGCACAGACATTAAAAGGCTCTTAGACGGAGTGGCTTCACGGTGGAGGTGCGGAGGTGTTTATTTAAATGTCTAAATGTTTAATAGAGAGGATGACATGGCACATGGCAGAGGCTCACTGTGCAGGGAGAGATGGAAGGGCGTAAATAAAGGTTATGTAAGTTTTAAAAGGCCGGAGAGATGCATTTCCAGAAAGACTAGTTTACAAGATGGAGACTGTTTTACGGGATGGAGATTTTGAATGAATTCATGCAATATCGTTGTATGATAACATTTTTAGAAGCATGAATGTACGCCCTTAAAAAAAATGTAAATTCTGTCATAATTTACTCACAATAAAAAAATGTCCATATATAAATGGGCCCTTTAACGGTTTGGTTTAGGACATTCTTCAAAATATCTTCTTTTGTGTTAAGCAGAAGAAAGAAATCCATACAGGTTTGGAGGTTAAACTTGTGAAATATCAACTTGAGGATGAGTAAATGATGACAAAACTTTCTTTTTTGGGGGGTGAACTAAACCTAGCAGCCATTGCAATGCAAAAACATATGAATTATGAAAACTTATGAATTATCCACCCATTTGCCACCCAAAATGTAAAAATTTTCATAAAAGTTGAGAATTGCCACGAGATTGTGTTGGGATGGCCATACTGCATTGCCACTACATCTATATTTGTTAATATTGTGTGTTTTCAAAATTTAAGGATTTGATTTTTTTGTGATAAATAGAATATCGTTGTTGCAGATTGCATGATGTAATTGAACGACATAGTTGAGGTTTTGTCAAAATATCAAAAATAATCTTGGCAGCATCAGTAAGATAGGAATATTTGATCCTTTCTTCAAGATGTTACATTGTGTTTTACATATATTTTCCAGGTATTATTTAAAAAAAGTAGTCAAATTTGAAACCTGAAATAAATTAGCAAGCAAGCATTGTGGAAAACAATAAGTGATAAAAAAAAAATTAAAAAAATTTGGACGTCATTTTTTGTAGTTGGACCAGTAAAACTTTTTTTGAGCTTTGCACATGCTCCATTGGTCTTTTATTGTAATTTGTATAATTAAATATATCATAAAATTATAATAGGAGCTCCTATTTGAAATGTAACATTGTTACAGCTGAGCCCAAATACTACATGCACTGTTAAAAACATGTGTTCAATTTACGGTAAAGCTGTGGTTGCCAGAAATTTACCATATAAAATACGGTAGCAAGACTTTACGGTAAAACGGTTTTACAGACTTACAGAAATAAACCATATTTCATTATGGTAATACGATCATGGTAAAATTTTAAAAGGCAATAAATATTAATTTAAAAACATTAAATATAACATATAACCCTAATGTGCATAAATGATTAGAAAAAGACTAAGCAAAAACTCTGAAGAAACAAGTTATTTCAAAAAAAAAATACATGCAAAGTGTCATGCGGGGAATTGTGGGAATGTCAATTTACGGTTTTTCACTGTAAATTATACAATCAGTTGTTCACTTTCACTTTAAAAACTGTAAATTTAACGGTATACAATGAAATTACATTTTAGATCTATCACAGTTATTTACCGTATATAGTAAAGAAACTTTCTGTTAATCAATTAACAGTTTCTCACTGTAGCATTTTTACCGTTAAAATCACAATCATTTGCTGCTTTTCCAGCCAAATTGCATTTGCAAAGGTTTGATTGATGAACTACGCTACACTAAATTCTTCCACCCATTTTCTTCGCCTTTCTGTTTGACTTAAAGTCTTATCTGAACTGCCCTTGTACAGCCCTCTCAGGACCATGACAGGAAGCCCTGGACATCCACACCCTCTGTGTTAACAAAGGCTCTCTAGCCAAAACACAACAGTCGAGTTCCTGTGTCCACTACAACTGCCCTGTCATCCTCTCCCACCCTGCAGCCACAGGGACCATCCAAAGGCCAGAATTATACTTTAAACAAACACAAGAAATCATATTTTTACTAGTTATAATCATGTTTTACACTAGAAGCTTCCGCTCGGAGCCAACTTTATAAAACCTTATAACTTTACTTCCGTATTTTATAATATTTTATTCTCAGCTACATTTTGGCTAAGACATAATGATAAACAATATGAAAAGACTGAACAGTGTTGTTCTAATTTTAGTGTTTGTGGATATATTTGGATATTATTTTCATTTTGTATCAGTCGCAAAAGTAAACAAATGCAAATAACAAGGAGCCATTTAAAAGCATGTAATTTAATGTGACTATAGTTTTCTTTCTGCTTACATTCATTATTATGTGGTTCAGAATCAGATAACCACACTTTACAATACACTTTAGGTCACGCTCATCATCACCAGTCTCTGGATAAATGAATGATGGCATTTGTCAAGAATCACAGTTCATTTTGAAGGACAGTAAAGGAACACCTTCAAACTGAATACTTACACAATTCTACTGAGGTTTCGTTTTAAGTGCAGCCGCCTGGCTTTGAACTCATGTCAGACATACCGAATACTCGCTTACACACTTATTCTTAATTTCTTTCCGTCTCTGTTCTTTCTCTCTCTTTCTCTCACCCTCGCTCACAGATACATGCTGAATTTTAAAACATGCCGCTATTACTTCCCTAATATGTTTTCTATTCATTTTCATTTAATACGTTCAATATTTGCTCTTTTTTTATTTTATAATGTTACTAATTCTTTGATAATGTTAAGTCCTTTTGCCAAATGTTGGATGGGGATGGGCACATGGGGAGCAAAACGAAGGGAGAAAGAAACATGATGGAAATCTTGGCCTATTATATCAGAATTTATTAAATCAACATTAAACAGTTGTTTAGTATTAGCTCAAATCTTGGTTTAAAGTGTTTAAATCATAAACACAGTCTTACGAAACACCTTTATCGTGAAAAAATCCTCACCGCAAGGTGATCACTAGGCCATGAAATTGCCCCACTAGTTGCATAAGCCAAACTGTGTGTCACTTAAACCACTATTTATATTCCAATCCTAAGACACATAATATAAAGAGGTGTTCTCACTAAAATTTTATGGTAGTTTCTGATGGTTTTACTAAAAGACTGTCATCTCCTTGGTTAATTCTAATATTTCAACCCCATGATTTGTATTTTGCAGTTTGTGAAAGCACCAGCTCTATTTTTTCCAAGTGATTACCTTCCATGTTGCTCGGTGCAATTAAACTCAATGCATAATTACTCCTGAACATCAATAAAAGTAAATTATCCAGTAACAAGTTGACTGGAGAATGAATGAATTGAGCAAATGTGTCGTCATAGCCTGGCGTGTGTGAATGAGAGGAGGGCGGGAGACGTGCTTCTCAGGAAAGGCAGGGAGTGGTGGAGCACTTATCTCACTCTGCTTTCCCCTCTCACCCAGGCCTATCGCCCTCCACCCACCCGTTCACACTCAGACATTCACACCTCGCCCCTGCTGTCAGATAAATGGACTGACTTCAAACATATGTTAATCAGAATTTAAGCACTGACAAATGAGACACACACTTTTATGGCCAGCCATTAAAGGGTCTAAACATTAACTCAGCCAGGGATCTCTGGTCCATCTAAAAGCAGGATCACAAATGAAAGTGTTGATTATAGTGCTGTTTGAAGGACCTCTTTGATTCTGGTATTACCATCCATTTTCAGTTGATGTCCAAGACATTTTGTGATGTAATTACTCAACCCACATTAGGAGGCTGTAAATGCTAATCTGTAGGACCACTACTCATCTATCACAAATGGAGAAAAAAATAGGCATTTTTTAATATAATTATAGTATATTATTATTATTATTAGTGCATACATTTTATTATTTGTTTACATTTTATTTATTTAAAATACAATTAATACATTTCATTTGTACAGAACTATTTTCATAGGCGCCACAACAAATATATTATTTTATGTGTGTAAATTGTGTAATATGTGTGTAGCCTATATAAAAGTAAGAATGGAAAATAATAGACCAGAAATATAATGGCAAAATGTTTAAATATAGCCTATATATAAATTAATGTATATGTGACAAAAAAGGCTGTTTATTATTTTGGCCAGTAAAGAAATATGCTTGGCTGGTGGATTTTTTCCTACCAGTCCCCGTGGCAGGTGAGCCAAAAAGTTTATTTCGGACCCTCACAGCACACACGAGCATTACACAGCGGCCAAAAACACATGCGAGCATTGCACAGCGGCCAAAAACAGACGCAAACCAGCATGGCACAGCGGCCAAAAACACACGCACACCAGCATGGCACAGCGGCCAAAAACGCACGCACAGGAGGTCGAACATATGACTGCAGTATCTTATGCGCCTTTATAATCTGGTGCGCCCTATATATGAAAAATGTTCGAAAATATATAAAAATATAACCTGCATCGGATTATAAGGCGCACCTTCAACGAATGACCTATTCTAGAACATTTTTTCGCCTTATAGTGCGGAAAATACGGGTATGATAAAAAGAAGCATGTCCTACCTTATTGCATCAGCGCGCTCTTCTCCGCTACCATTCCAATGATGCAATCCGTGTCCAAAGATACCAGTCTCTTTTTCAATTGCCATCAACATAAAGGCTTCAAGATGCTCGTGTGATGCTGTGCTCCATAATCGATTCTTGATGAATTTTAACGTGGAAAAGCTTCGCTCACGTGCAACTTGTGTCACAGACAGAGTTAACAGAAACTTGTAAGTCCGATTAGATGGTATAGGAGTCAGTGAGCAGGTTATACCTTTGTAGGACATAATAACAGATGGGACATTTTCTGCAAGATTGGCAGGTTTTGTTCACAACATCCCATTCTTCATCTGGAGTCTGCTCATCATCTCCATTCTCAGTACTCATCTTGGTCAGTTAGGCTACTCCTCACGCACAGGCACCTTCAGCTTGTCCCAGTGCGTAGCCAGGCTAAGTAGTTCACCCAGCAAGGCCTTAGGAGTTGCTATCGTGTCTGATGAGTTTGGCGCTCAGGGCATTGAGTACATTTCAAGTCACTGAAATTCTGGGGATCAAGCAGGGCGAAATCTGTGTAGGCTATAGTCCTCTGAATTTAGCAAAACGTCGGGAAACACTTTCAATGATGGTATCCAGAATGACATTGTGCACTTGTACCTCATACTTGCTGTCAGCATCTGATATGGTTGTGTCATCATCACCTGGCTCGCCTGGCATCTTTTTTGTCTTCGCACGCACAGTCGGCTTCATGTTGTCGTTCTCGCTCAGGGCCTTGAGTGTAACAACAAGATCAATGTAAAGACATCCTTCTGGATCCCCAAACTTCCCAAACACTTTTGTAAGCGCAGCATCTTTGGCTCACCATCGGGGTTCAACCCTGATTCGACTGAGCCTCCACCTGATGAAACACTAGAAGCTTCGTTTAGCCGTAGTCACGTGACGCAGGTGTTTTGGATCACTTCATCTGCGTTTCGGGATCTCGAAAAGCTTCAAAACGTCTGTTTCGCGTCAGCCATCCATCTCAAAGGCTTGCTTGAGATGGTCCTCGCCTCGCCTGAAATGTAGTCGAGGGTAGGCTGCTACAGTGAGAGGAAGAGTGAAAAAAGCGCAGTTCAAACCGGACAAACGCTTTGGGATGAGAATGCGTTGATCAGACACCTGTGAGATCAAAGACTGATATCGCGGGATTAACGGGATTCACGCTCGTGCACGTCTTGCTAATAAACTGGATGTGATTTAAGTTCTGTTGCTTTTATATGGAAATAAATATAATGAACAAGACACCCAAGTACTTGTTATTTAAATACATTCCAAATATATGTGTTATCAATCATTTTTTCTTTAATACAGACGTGTTTTTATGTAGGCTATTGTTTTGATAAAAATGACATCACATAATAACCCATATCGCACTTTCAGAGAGTTTATTCAACCATATACATAAAACATGATGCAGTTGCTTTGCCATTCAAACAGAGCGTTTAACCCCTCATGTAGGCTATCATCACCAATCATATATGAATTGGATATAGGAAATGTATGAGCTTTCTCATTAAAACATTATCTCCACTGCAAGACCAAATCATTGTAAACATCTGCTATACATAAAAATGTTAGTGTTCCAGATTGATTCCTAAATGGCCTTAATGAGTACCTTTGAATACCGTGAGCTACAGTTTTACAAGTGTAAGTGGCTCTTTTATGATAAGGAGCAGTGCAGGACACTCGGTGTAGGGAGTGTAGATACCATGTCCTGAGTCAGCGTGTTCTGGGGTGGAGCAAACAGGAAGCCTGCTCTGATTTCTGATCTCTTTTACCAACACTGGCCCTTCGATCCCACGTCACTTGCATCACAAGATCAGAAGGAAAGGGGCCTGAACTGGGTCACAGCAGTGTACAGGAAGGATCAGGAGCGATAGGAAAGTATGGGAACTGCTAACCTCAGTATGATTCTGATAAACCGGGCTTTTTTCCTTGAACAACCATGAGAACGGCACACAAGCTTAACCTCTGCCCCGCTTAAATGATGTTTTAGTGGAATAGACCACGGGGCTCTGGGCATAATGCCATACCCCCCTACAGAACCAGCATTAGTAATACAAGTGAGCTGTACTTTCATGCAAAGACAAAAGACACGACACACCGGTTCATTAAAATTCCTCGGCTCATCTGCATGACTTGTGAAGCAGAGGTTGTCAGGTATAATGCTCAAGCATTGTTCTCAAACAAATCAAAGCAGACAGTCAGACAGCCAGATCACACCTCTCTCCAAAGCCCCGTGACCAACCAGGCTGGATTACAGAGTCTTGATGTTGTTGCCTTTCAAAATATAAGACAGCCCTAATAAAATGGGTCTTTTATTACCAAATGTAATGATTCTGATTTAAAAATATAATAAAAAATCCATATCAGTTTTTTTCACAAAATAAGAATGATTTTTTCAAATTATCAGCTTTAAATTGTTAGTTCACCAGAAAATTATGTCATTAATGACTCACCCTCATCGCTCCAAGCCCGTAAGACCTCGGAACACAGTTTAAGATATTTTAGATTTAGTCTGAGAGCTTTCTGTCCCTCCATTGAAAATGTATATTCGGTATCCTGTTCTTGTCCAGAAAGGACATAAAGACATCTTCAAAGAAGGCCATGTGACATCATTGGGTTAGTTAGAATTTTTGAAGCATCGAAAATACATTTTGAACCAAAAATAACTAAAACTACGACTTTATTCAGCATTGTATTGTCTTATTCAGCATTGGTTCTGTTGTCAATCCCCGTTCAGTGACGCTGCAATAATTATATCCGTTAAAATCAGGACTTTATAATAATGAATAATGTCATTCTTCTTCACTTTAGCCAAAATGTAATGAAATTCCCATCATATTTTATGTGATGTGCTAGAGCAACTTTTAGGCTCTTTTTTAAAGAACCCTAAAATTAGTAAGATTTCATATTCATATGATGAACAGTGTAATAAATAAAAACATATAACCATGTTTTAAGATGCTAAATTGTGAATTCTCTTAAACCGTCCCCTCACAAGAGCACCAAACCAGAAGGTTTTCCACTGAGCATGATGCTGTGGCTTCTGTGGAGTATACACGTTTGCATTTTTCATGATTTGAGACCCAATTAGAAGCCAATCCCACCTCTATTATCTCTGAAGCCAGTATCATGGGATCTGCGTCTGTCATCCAGCTGCCATGAGAATGCTGAACAGACCAGCGTCCAGCGAAGGATTCCTGTTTGAACTGGTCAGCTGGCGTACACAGGCCCCTCTCCCTCCGTTAAAGCCTCATTGTTCCCAAGGAAAGTGTTCTTGTGCTAGAACCGAATGTGCCTGATCTTTTCCAAACATAACATGCGACTCTGTGGGGATAAATCAGCTGTGTTTAAAAGCTCTGAGTGGTTACATATCACAGTCTGTAAAAGAACAAATTCTATTTGTTTAAAGCTTAATTAAGCATGACATCTCAGTTGGTTTGGCTTGTCATACAAGAACCATTTCACAATAAAGAAGAATAGTTCCCAAAATCTATTTTAAATGTTTTTAGAAATGAGCTCTTTGTATCCATGTTGGTTTTGTAGTAGTAGTCTAACATATCATGTGGTATATGCATCAATTAAAACAAAACAGATAGTATCATCCTGACATTTTTGGCTTTGACAAAAAATAATTTAGAAATTAAATCCTTTGTATGAATTACAGAATTTGTTAATTCATTACACATTTAAATTGTACATAAATGACTCATGACTACATTTTTAAAAAATGACAAAAGCAAGGTAAAAAAAACCCCTAAAAACTAGGGCTGTCAAACGATTAATCGCGATTAATCACATCCAAAATAAAAGTTTGTGTTTACATAATATATGTGGGTGCACTGTGTATAATTATTTTATATATATAAATACACACACATGCTTGTATATATTTAAGAAATATTTTCATATAAATATACTGTATATAGATTTATATATATATATATATATATTATATATTTTATATATAAATAATATTTTTTTTCTTAAATATACATGCATTGTTTGTGTATTTACAGTATATACAAAATAATTAAAAACATTGCACCCACAAATATTAAGTAAACACAAACTTTTATTTTGGATGCGATTAATAGCTATTAATCATTTGACAGCCCTACTAAAAACACATCAAATTTCAGCCTTCACATTCAGTATGAAGATGCAGTAGTGCACTCATGACGTTTATATATTTGTTCGACAACAGACTTAGAACAAAGTTCAGCCTGTCTGGTCACATGCCTAGAACGGGACACTCAAAGTTCATGTCATGTCACCTATGTTGCATGTCCCATTGACTCTATAAAGGAACAACCTTTAGTGACTCATATGTAAAGAGCGTCAAACGATTATCAGACGAAAAATGTCATCAGGTCATAAACTTTGCATAAGTTCATCATGCAAGTAATAATGATAACTCAAAACATGATCATGTTTAGTTTAGTTGTGGATTTATTCAAAGTGTACAAAATCCTGACATAAATATGAACATCCCCAACACACAAGCACTGAAACTTACACATTTCAATGTGGAACAGTGGATAGTTAAAAAAAAAAAAAAACTAAAAAAAAAACAAAAACGCTTCATTCGAAGCAATACATTACTTCTTTTTTTGTAGCATGATAAACTCTTTACAAAAAAATCTGATGTTGCAAGTTCATAGATTAGAAAAGGGAATTTCTAAAGTGCATTTAAACATCTCTTGTCAGGGAATCGCACAACGTGGGTACAAGCTAAAAATGACAAAAGTAGTCCTCAAGCTTGGGTTAAACTCTACTGCACCAACATGTGTCAGTCAACAGAACTATTTAAGAAGGATAGTACACCTTTAACCTCTACTAATCTTGACAATCACCATGACGAAATACCCTTTTCTGTGATTCCGATCTGTGCATTCCCAAAACAAGCGATCCATAAAGCTTATTCTGGTTCCCCTGACCACGAGACAACAAACACTCAGAGAAAATGACGGGTGGCCTTTCTGGATAAAAACCAAATGGGGGGAACACATCACCTGAATGTATACATTGGATTTTTCATTCAGTCCATGGCAGCTTTGGTAATCAATCCTTCCATTCCGAGATTACATGAATGCTAGGATACGTGTAACACTTCAGACGCAAAGACAAAAACCAACTCTTTGGCGATCAGTCTTTGTCATTTACAGGTTCATGACCAATGTTGTCCTTCACGAGACCTCGGTGTACCACAAACCCCATGACATTGCGTAACACTGTGTTGATGTAAAAGTTCCACCGCTGCTACAATCCAACAACCAGAGTGGCAAATCAATATTGTCCTCATGCGTCTCTGAACTATTTATCCAGAACCATCCGACTGATAAAACTCAGCCCACTGAAACAATAATTCCAGGAGCGCAGGGCCGCAAAGACCAACGGCACGTCACCGGTGGAGCCATCACAGAGGGCTTACCACCGCGTCCAGCTCACATTCCCATCACCAAACAGTCATCTTTTCCTCTTCTGCTGCCTCATCATCTTTCTCCGCTTGATGATCATGGAGTGGAGACGTTCCAGGCCTTCTTGTAGACCTTCTCCGATGATGGCGCAGGCCGGTTGGAGGTGCCAGGGCGTGTGAGAGCCGAGCTCGTTCAGCGCCAACATCTGCTCGACCTCGCATAGAGGCAACGCGCTGCGCAGGTCCTGCTTGTTCGCCACCACCAACACGGGCACCCCCTGGTTCTCCTGTAGCCGCGTGATCTTATGCAGCTCCGTTTTGGCCTCCTCCATGCGTTCGGCGTCCACCGAGTCCACTACGAACACCAGGCCGTCAGCACACCGCGTGTAGGAGCGCCAAAGCGGCCGGAGCTTTTCCTGGCCTCCTACGTCCCAGAAATGAAAGGTCCCAGTCCGGCCTTTCCCACCGAGAGGCAGCTTGATCTTCTCCGTGTTGAAGCCCTTGGTAGGAACGGTGTTCACAAACTCATTAAAGCGTAGCCGGTACAATACCGTGGTTTTACCGGCACAGTCCAAGCCGAGAATCACAATGTGAAGGGCCTGAAAGGACGGCAGGCAGGGAAAGATGGCATGAGGCTCTGATAATCCATTCCCCATCTTGTTCTGCCACTCTGATGAGGATGAAAGCGAAAGCGGAGACTCAGGGGACCAGGTGTCGCTGCTGCTACCGTTTCACCAAATATTCACAAGGCTTCTCTCGTTCCCCTGAGAAGCTGCTGCTATAACCTGAAACCAAATGAAAAAGGAGATGATGCAATGAGGCCAGACCATGACACACAGTTTTACAGCTCTCCTTTACTTGGCTGTTCATTTTAAGTAAGTAGCCTATGCTTTGCTGTCTTTGTCATTCTAAAAGGCACACAGATTCAAACTGGCTGGATGTCACTCACTGCCTTTTTTGATGTTGAATGAGGGATGAAACAGCAGGAAGCCCATTTGCACATGTAGCGCCACAGGGGCACCAGAATTACGCATCGGTAAAAATCCTCGTGCGCAAAAAGGCTCCTGTTCATCTATTCATGTCATTTTATTGTTCAATAGTAGTTGCCAGTAGCAAATAGAGACAAATGCACCGGCTCGCCTATGTAATCGTGGAAAACACGAGTATGTCGCAGATCTGGCCATCTGTAGAAGCGCTTTAGGAGGGGCACATCTCCATACATAAAGACGTGAATCTTGTTGATTATGTTCTTCCAACAAGTGATTCAACATCAGAACCATTATTATGTTGAGCTCTAAAAAATGTTTAACGCGCCCTAGAAGGCTTGAACTTCGTTACCAAAATAATAAGTAACTCTAAATTGTATTATTATTGCACTGACTAATGTTATTTCTCAATATTGAAGCTTTGTAAGGATGGAAATAAAATCTCGTTCGGTACCCACCTTATTTAGTGCGGTCTTTGCGTAACGCGTTAGCTCAGTAGATGACAGTGTTTGCGGTTATTTCCAAAATATTGTTGCCAGTCAGATCAGCTGAATCGACAAGTGTATCCACTCCCTGTAACAGCGCCTGTTTCACTGACTCCACAGCGAGAAGCATTCCACTTCATTCTAGCAGGGCTGGCTCCACCCACTGTGTGGAACAACGCGCTGATTGGTTCAATTCGGTGAGCGCGTGTTATTTTCCTTGGAGTTTGATTGGTGAGGAGTCAAGCCTGTCGCCTTTTTACACACACCTCCTCACCACCTGTTCACGTCGCTCAACGCGTTTAAAGTTTGAGAGACGCGCGTACAGTTGAGCGTTACCCAGGTTATGAATGAGAAGTTAAAAGCTTTAGCTGGAAAACAAAAAGATTGAGTGTCCATTTTTTGTTTCAATGTATTATTTGTAATATCCACACTTCATCCAGCATTTGTCCCCTTTGTTCTTATACATTTCGTTGTCTCTACTTAAAGTGATATTGACCCCAAAAATTCAAATTTGTCATCACCTAGCCTAGCCTACTCAGCTTCAAGTTTTTCCAAACCTGTATGAGTTTTCCAACATTCTTCAAAATATATTTTATAAACATCTGCTGTAGCTGTATAAAAATATTAGTGTTTCAGATTGATTCTACTTTATAAAATATTTTCGTTCGTGTTCAATAGAGGAAAGAATCTAATACAGGTTTGGAACAACATCTGGGTGGACTAATAACAGAATTTTCACTTTTTGGGTAAATCTCATCCGAATCACGATCAGTCCGTTTGGTAACGCTTTAAGCAATTTATTAAAAACAAATCGATTAATAAACACAAAGGAAATATGGAGACATGATTGGTGATAATTTGCAGGGGGGAATGTAGGATCTTATTTTAACATAACTTATTTATTTGAGGGGAAAAAATCCCAGTAAAAGAGCTGCCTGAACTTAAAAAAGTGGAAAAAGGTAGGCCTACGTCAACAACATGAAAACGACTTAATTGTCTGGTGGAATAAGCAAAAGAGAATAAACATAAGTGAGCAACTCTTGTCAAAGAAAGGAGATATATCAAAGTGTCAGAACATTTAGCCGTGCTATATCAATACACAATTGCCCAGTGATGGACGTGCTGTCATTCCCTTATTCATGCCGGACATCTACTGAATAGCTACGCTAGACTGGTTTGATTGCTCGTCCTTAAACAATCGTTCGTCTAAGCTCCTTAATAAACAAGTTAATTCCGTACAGGTTAATTAGTCTATCACCTAAAAAGACAACATAACTACCACATTCGCATATCAAGTAAATATGCCTATTCAACAAATGTAGGCACAAAATACGTTACAAAGTATGAAAACTATATTTTAGAGGTTGAAATCAACACGTTTAATGTAACAATTTTGCTGATTTGAAAATCTAGAAACGAGTTTTTAGTCATATAAATCAGTTTTATAGATCTAGCAGCAGCACTCAATTTAGGCTGAACAAAAAGTGTAATGATTTTGTGCGTAATCTTTTTTTTGTTTTACTTGTGCGCTATCTTGTGGTACTGGAAGGAAATACCACATGGACCGTTATTGTTCACCATGCTTTCCATAGGCCAATGGAAGCGTAAGCAAGCTCATATATTCTGCTCATTCATTGGATAGGCTATCCTTTGAAACCAACTGCATGCCATGCAGGTTTAACAACTGCGCTTTATTACATTAGTCCTTTAGTCACAACAATAATAGTGCAGAGACAAAATAACATAGAACATAATAATACATTATTATTATGTTCTATGTTATTTTGTCTCTGCACTATTATTGTAATAGTGGGAAATGAAGGGAAATTAATGTAAAAAATGTTTAGCAATTGTAGGGGAAATGGAATGATAAATCAAGTAGCTATATAAATGTATGTCTTTTTATGTATGGCCATGTTAATCTTGGGACTACATTGGCCACCGTAGGAGTTAACAAAAATCGGAATTGAGAAGAACAGAAACTAATATTCACTGGATGGTCATATACCTTTTTACCACTAGATGGGGGTAAAAAAAATCACACAGTGTAGATTTAAGGCTTTGTATCTATGAGCAAATTACCATTTGTATGTACAAAAAAAGAAAACTAAATTGGTGTGATGAACTTTAAACATCACCTTTTTAATAAAATTGTAATCTGTGTATTTATACGTATGACATATCATAGTATGATGATGTTTCTGGAAGTACTTCAGGGAAATAATGGTGTTTTTCAACGTACCATGGTATTATCCTCTTATACCATCACTTGGCCAAAGTACAGTATTTTGCACATATCAGTGGTCCGCAAAACTATAACAATAGTTCTAGAATATTTATCTTCAATTATTACTCGTCGTAATATATCTCTTGTTTCTCGGAGTCTCTTGTTTGCTGCATTGACTAAGAAACTTTTTTTTTTTTTCAAAAAATGCATTGATTCTTTAATTGTACAATTTAAATCATGCTTACAGGATTCCAGAGCAGAAATATAAATCTGGGCAAACAATTCTAAGTAAAAACCCAACTTTATGACTTGAACAGTATTGAGTAACTTCATATGTTGGGCATATGGCATATTTTTCAAAGGATTTGAATAACAGTCCAATACAATTCACTAATCATGCTTCAGTAAACAACTATCTGTTTTATCTCCCCAGATAAGTCTGTTACGTTAACCTGCAGTCCTCAGTACACCTGCAGTGATCCCACTGCTCTTGCCATGAGGTCACTGTCCCATCGCGAGGCGTCCCACCCAAGGAACCAGCCGGTGAATGTGGGGGGCTCATGTCCCTGCTTTACCACTACCACAGAAGTCCCCTTATCCCGTCCTGATGGGTCTGTCTCAATGTAAGTCCTTGCTGCAAAGGTACAAATACATACTTTACATGATATTATATTTCATGTTTAAACTGTGTCATGTGATCTGTTCAAGCATGCAGTTAAACCTGTTAAAGGCTTAAAGGGGTTTCAGATTTCAAATTATGTAGAAAAATGTTTTTTTTTTTTTAAGGAATATGCGCCTGCTGCATCTCACCAGCTTTTACAGACTCAGTCCTCTCCACCTCGTTGGCATCCTTTCCAATCCACACAAAGACCTGAGATATTAAATTAGGGTTCAGAGATACGTATCGCACAACGACCAAAGCCAGGAGATATCTTTGAATATTAAAGATTGTCAGAGACGTAATTAAGGAAGTAATCAAGAGAGATAACTCTCTAACCTGATCCCAGACATCCAGTAACATGACATCATCCTCTGCCAGGTCATCTTGGTTAAACTCACCAGAAACTTCTTCAATCTATAGTTGTAAAAATGCATTAGTGTCCAAACAATATTTTGCCTATATGTACCAGTATCTGAGCGGATATCACAGAAAGACAAGGCATGTTTTAGATTGTCTGCATTGTCTTCCATGCAAAATCATTTTTGAAAGCAATAACCAAAAGTGAAACTGAACTGGACTTTGGTTTACTCTTATCAGTTCTAGGATACTCACGATGAACCTGCCACTTTTGTTGGAGCAGGCGAACATACGGGGCGGATGGGGTATAGTTTTATTCTCCAACATCTCAGATTTCTGATACTCTGTCTTTCCACCCAGAGCCTTCCAGAAGTCCTCTTTAAATGGAAAATCAGCAATGATTATATAAAAAAACTTGTGTGATTAAAAAGGATGAAGAGTGTGAATTGAATTTGTTACACGTTGGGCATACCAGGCTCATTTCCTTCAGTAACTGACTTGGTTTTGCACTTCAGCTTCTCACTCATGTACTTTGCCCCTCGTTCCTCTTCCTCGCTCGCCCCCTTCCCGTTCCACACGTACCCATTCCCCTGTGGCAACTTCAGCAGGTAGGCATCATTGGTGTTCAAACTTGATGCTTTAGCATCCACCTGTTAGACCAACACATTCAAAGGAAATCCCTAAATTAAAATCACGTCACACTAATCAAAAGATGGTTAACTGTTCTGGAACATCAAGCAGAGATCTCCACCATCTTGGCCTAGAAAATCTGCCAGTGCTAAGCAGGATGAGCTAGATAGTCTAGCATGTTAAGCTCAGCTCCACCACATAGTGGTTTACTGACACCAACAAGCTGGGACAATCTACTGACTATAAATGATCAGGTTAGACTAGGGATGCACCGATATGAAAATTTTGGCTGATACCGATAACTCTTTATTTTTGAAAGCCAAAAACCGATATATCGGCCGATAAATTTAAATCCAAATTTTTGTCTAATTTTGAGAGCCTGATTACGAAAACAAAAGTCTCACAATTAAATCCATGTCCCAAGCGCACGATTATAATGATGTTCTCATTATAGTGTTGTATAGCCGATATGACAGATTTTGGTGCACATGTTGTACCAAACCATATTTTCATTTTTTGAAGAGATTTCAATCATATTTAAGAAATTCAAAAACATAAACAGTGCTCAACAATTGTCTCAGCTGAAGGGAATAATACATTATTTATCGGCTTTAATATATCGGCCACATTTTCTTACCAGGCCGATAATGATAACATTAAAGGGATACTCCACTTTTTTGGGAAATAGGCTCATTTTACAACTCCCCCAAAGTTAAACATTTGAGTTTGACCGTTTTCGAAACAATTCAGCGGATTTTCTGATATTTAGAAGAAATATTTGGACTTCCATAGTGTGTTTTTTTCCTACTATGGTAGCCATTGAGACCAGAAACTGTCTGGTTACTGATATTCTTCTAAATGGTAAATGGACTGCATTTATATAGCGCTTTCATAGAGCCAATGGCCAGCAAAGCGCTTTACAATTTGCCTCACATTCACCCATTCACACACACGTATGTGTATGAATTTCTAAATATCAGAAAATCCGTTGAATTGTTTCGAAAACTGTAAAAATCAAATGTTTAACTCTGGGGGAGTGGTAAAATGAGTCTATTTCCAAAAAAAGTGGAGTATCCCTTTAAAAATTAGCATATATCGGCCGATATACCGAAATGCTGGCCGATATATCGTGCATCCCTAGGTTAGACTTGTAAACCATGCACAAGATACTTGGTTGAGGTGTATCTTCCTTTTCCAGGCCATTTCATGTGACCAAACTGTTTCTGGACATTGTACCTAACCAGACACCAGGACTCACCTCACAAATTCGTGTAATGGTGCCCAGGTTCCTGCGCACTTGAAAGAGACGAGTTGGAGGTGCGGGTGCCTGTCCCCCCTTCCTAGAAGTCCCATTCTTATACACGATCAGAGGTTTTTCTTTGAAGAGACTCAGCAAATGAGGTGGTTCCTTTCCTTGAGTCACTCGCACCTGGATGGATGTGGAATTAGATAAAAACCCCGGGTTATTCGTGTTTAGTCAGCCCCTGCTGT
This sequence comes from Cyprinella venusta, assembly GCA_038021265.1. Taxonomy (NCBI): domain Eukaryota; kingdom Metazoa; phylum Chordata; class Actinopteri; order Cypriniformes; family Leuciscidae; genus Cyprinella; species Cyprinella venusta. The sequence continues at coordinate 5,637,270 of CM075878.1, forward strand.
ACAAGTCCATAATCCAGCCCTATTTACAATCGATAAAATTCAAACTACCATCACCTGAACAGCATTTCCTCCCAGCGAACGGTCCAGTTCAACAGTGAGAAAGGCTGAAGCTGTCAGTTCATCTATTGTGCTGCTGGAACCTTGCCTGAGGGTCAAAGCATAGAGAGATAAGCCTTATTTGATTTTTTTTTGTTTGTGTGTCTGCATGATTTGACTCTCCCTCCGGAAACTAGCCACTTATACAGAGCTTACCAAGTGTAAATGATTTGTCCCCTGGAGTAAGTATATAAAATGATATAGCAATCCCCTCCATAGAACTGGCCGTATGTGTCTGGGTCTACAGGAACCTTGGTATCTCCTTCAGTATTTCCACACTCCACCCTCCAAATCTGTGACAACACCAGATTAAGAATATCCATCAAATAAATTCACAGTTTAGAATGGCTGGATTTCATCCAGTGATTTTCATTGATAATAGAGAACATCATTGATAATAAGTATTCTTAAAGGGATACTCCACTTTTTTTGGAAATAGGCTCATTATACCACTCCCCCAGAGTTAAATATTTGAGTTTTACCATTTTCAAATCCATTCAGACGATTTTTTTGATATTTAGAAGAATATCAGTAACCAGACAGTTTCTGGTCTCATTGACTTCCATAGTATATTTTTTTCCTACTATGGAAGTCAATGAGACCAGAAACTGTCTGGTTACTGATATTCTTCTAAATATCAAAAAATCGGCTGAATACATTCGAAAACAATAAAACTCAACTGTTCAACTCTGGGGGAGTGGTATAATGAGCCTATTTCCAAAAAAAAGTGGAATGTCCCTTTAAGATGTGCTCAAATAGGTGACATTTTGTGTACAAAAAGGTCCAGTCTATTGTCAGTAGTATATTAATGTATAAAGCACAGCTCAAACAGAAGTCACTTTTAAACCTGCTTTCGCCCTCAAGCAAATTCCAGTTCGCATGGATTCTTATTAACATTGCTGGATTTCGCCTGTGAAAGCCTTTCGCTGAGAAGCCATAAGTGCAACATTTATTCGTAACCATATCAGAATTTTAGCTTCTCTTTTCATTTTGAGCGTCATTTTGACCTTAAGATGCTCATCTGCAACCAACACAAGCACAATTTCACTTGTACAATCTCTGTTCATATGCAAATAGTGACCTGGGTTTTTCCAGTGCCGTCGTCGACCATGTTGTACTGAGCAGCCATTTGCTGAGACTCATGCAGCTTTGAGGCATCAAACTCGGCTTGTTGAATCTTGGCGATCCGCTCAGTGACGAAGACTCTGCCTAGACCCTCAGACTGGTCCTTCTCTTTCCAGTTTTTGAAGAACTGCTTAAAGATGGGTGTCTCTCCACCTTCTGGAAGGACCTGGATCTGTGTACAAAGACAAAATGACCTGGATAACCAACCCGATCTCACAACCAAGTCGTACGAATTCGACGAATGATTAAAAAGTGGCTAATTCATAACAATTCATATGACCTCACTCGTACAAATTAGTACGATTTTGCTAAATCGTACATATTTTACGAATTGGCCAATTCGTATGAATGACCTACCCCTTACCCCGCCCCTAAACCTACCCATCACGTGGGTTTAGACAAATCGTACGAATTCGTACGAGTGAGGTCGTACAAATTAGCCACTTTTTAATCATTCGTCGAATTTGTACGAATTGGTCGTGAGATGGTGTTGGGATAACACTTGTCCCCTGTCAATTTTACCTAGGAACTTTGTACATTAGCTACCCCTAAAAGGTTTACTTTACCTGAGAGTAGTAGCATGTACTTTTAAGCATTTTAGGCCTAAATAGGGTATAAAGATGCTGCCTTGATAAGCTATTGTTCCCCTAAGGTACCATATTGACAGTGTTGCTACACTCTTGAGTGATTCGCTCATTTATTGTAAGTGAATACATGTGAATAGCTAAACCTGAGTGTTTGCAGGATATCCCATCTGCTTAATGAAGCCCTCGGCTGTTTTCATGGCTTCCTTCCTCTCACTTGGATTTGCGTTGCGGCCTAAATCATCAAAAATAAGGTCAGTCACCTTGTAGAATGTCACGCAACTCCTTTGTGTAATGGCTTCAGTCTACAGATACCTTTCCATACAAAGATCATTTTGTTTTTTCCATGGTCCAGAATGAAGCATTCCTCAGACAACAAGTCACTTTGGGAAAACGGATTCTCCTCTGACACAAGTGACACTTGCATTTTTCCTGTTGCGTCTGATACCTGTAAAGCGCAATGGTATTTAAGTCATATCATGTGACGGTTTCTGTCTATTGAATTTGCATAAATTAAACAGAAGTGTACAGTCTTGTTTACCATATAAAGTTTGGCCATTTTCCTGTTTGACATGTCAGCAACTTCATCCTCGTTGTCGTCGCCTTCAGGAATCTCAGGCTTCTCACCGAGAACCTGTGATGTTCAAAGCTAAGGTATGAATATGTCAAACTTTCCAGCTAAACTGGATGTCGTTCTGCCTATAGCAAACATGTTTGAGGTCAAAAACAAGCAAGTTCAACCGGGTCCCAGTTAACCGTTGCATGCAAATTCTGGCAAACTTCAGGTGTGTGAGTTGACACTTTTGTTTGATACCTTCTTCATCTCTGCAGGTTCCTGTCCTTCCTCTACAACCTCCAGCTGGGCCCGTCCGTTCCTCTCGTTGTCTCGGATGCCAGTGGCCACCTGTGCAGCTTTGAGGCGCTCAAACTTGTTGCACTTAGACCCACACCATTGGTAGATTATCTAGTTTCAGAAATCGGTTCAATTGTTGGGGATCTTGTTACACGTATAGACAAATAGCTGGAAGACCTCCAAGAAAGACACTGACCTCAAAAATTGATTTCTTGGTAATTTTGTCAGTGACACACAAGCTTTCTTAAGAATTAATTTTAGCAAGTTGTCTCTACCTTTGAAAATACAACTATTTAATTGTTTTATACTGTCATTTTGTAATGGCACCAGTCAGGATTCGTCTGATCTGTTTATTTGACTGGGCTTTAGAGATGAGAGAGAGAGCAGCACTAAGTTCCAATCATTCAGTCAAGTGGTATTATCAGATTTAATCTTCCTGTAAACCATCCCATGCAGTGCAGGGTCAGCAAGAGCCTGTTAGACGCTTAATAGATGCATCTGGTGATTGGCGTGAGACATGGTTCATCTCCTTGTGCTCTCATAACATTTGCTCTACACAGTATGTTGACAAAGTAATTTGACAGCAATGCAATTATAAAACCCACCCATAAGTACATACAGAGTGATATTAAATACACACTGCACAAGTGAACCAGCCTGTTACTGTCTAAAGAAATGTGTAATACCTACGCTATCTCACGACCAATTCTTACGAATTCATACGAGTGATTAAAAAGTGGCTAAATCATACGACCTCACTCGTACGAATTCGTACGATTTGTCCAAACCCACGTGATGGGTAGGTTTAGGGGCGGGGTCAGGGGTAGGTCATTCGTACGAATTCATATGAATTGGCCAATTCGTAAAATATGTACGGTTTAGCAAAAACGTACTAATTCGTACGAGTGAGGTCGTACGAATAGTTACGAATTAGCCACCTTGTAAAATTCGTACGAATTCTTGTGAGATCGCGTTGGTAATACATTCCGTTTCTTTTCATTCGTTAACTCTTCATTGAAAGGTTTGTATATTATTACTCAAAAGTAACTCATTTAGCAACTTAAGTAGTTCCCCTGCTTTTCAAATGACAGATTTAATCACGTCATCATTTACTCACCCTCATGATGACACATTGTATGATTTCAGAAGACTTGGAATGGAATACTTCAATGGATTGTATTCTCTTTTTTCCATGGGGAAAAGGTCTAATCATAATTTTGGAGTGATGGGAGGGTGAATGAATGATGACAGACTTCATTTTTAGGTGAATATCGTTTTAAAAGCGTCTGTCTTAATGCAAACATTCGTGTGTTTGTTGATGCAGCAGGTCTTACTGCTCCTAGATCAGCTATGAAGCAGTCGCCGTTGTTGAAGCTGGCCCAGGAGAGAGGCACTTCTGTGGCCCGGACAGTGCGCCTGCCCTTGATGTGGAAGAGTCGGTGGGCAGTAAGATCGTTGGTGACCACGTGTTGAAATCCAGATGCCACGCCTCCGGTCTGAGGAGGTAAGAAAATATTATTCCTCTGCTCGTTCTTCGTGTTTTTCTATTTTCAAACACTTTCCGTTTTTATAGACATGAATTATTTTCAGTCTGAGGCCAAATGCAACACTGAGGAGTTGAATGTCCCCAAACAACATGCTATAACACAACATTTCCTCAGACCATCATGAAAGTTTGGGCTTGTGAAAAACAGAAGGTCCTAAGTGTGAAGGTACTTGAGTGGTTGATGTTACCTCACCCTAATTGTAAACAAAACGACTAATCCTAGATTTGCACTGTGAAGTCTAGGAAACATTTTCTCAACTGGCAAAAAAAAAACTGCTGCAACTGTTAGTGTTTCCATCAGTTTAAAACGTCGGCATGAAATCAAATTTGACAAAACTTCTTTTTATATGTAATACTGGAGTGTTTATTATAAATGATTTATCTGTGCACTTCATTATTTTTTAAAAATTCATGTACCCTTATAATCTTTAATCAAATACATTACCCTGCTCTACCCCATCGGAACGACCTCTCTTCTATTTCAGTCACGTGGAATGGCGAAAAGGTGCGGCCATTCAAATCTGCCTCCATTTTGTATGCAACGCCCAACCTCCATCGATCCAATCAATTCCCGAAGGACGAAATCAAGCCCTGCCCTACATTTTTTTTCTAATTTCAGAAGCCGTTTCACTCGGATATACATCACGCCATGGAAAAATTACAATCTCAACTTCCGCTTTACACTAACATATGGCAGACCTGAAGTAAGATAAAGAATAGTACTCAGTTGGGAGTCAATAGAGAACCAAAACTAAAAGAAAAGTGTTGTGAGAGCAGGAATAGAAGGGACATAAACGGTCTCAAACCTTATATGTGATCCCGCCTTTAAAGTAGCTGGTAAAGTTGTTGGACTCAAACCCCTGGATTTCACGGTACTGGACTGGTTTACCTCCCAGGTAGTCATCCATCTGAATGGTAAAGATGGCCGCGGCTGTACTTTCATCTTGGGAGCAATCTTTACCTAGAGAGAGACAAAGAGACTTCATCCAAACCTACTTCTGTGGCATATTAATTCAGGTTAATAATTAAGTGATTGTTTTTTCGTTTGATTATTTTACACTTGCAGCTCCTCAAAGGCATGAGCATTGCATTTCTAAACTAGAAAGAGCTGCTTGTTTTCGCACTTGATGACAACTGACACCCAAAGTGTTTATTCTTTCACCCAGCATCAGTTTTGACACTTTAAAGCCTTCTGTATTAGCTTTTGCTTGTGACCACAGATGTGTTGTATAGAAACTAAAAGGCACTTCTATGTGACGTTTTGTGACAGGCTTTTATTGGGTAAATGACTTGACAAAAAGATATAATAGGTAGAAACATCATTAAGGAATCCATTTACATTGGAAGGTTAATGACTTATAATGGAGTGTGTGTGTGTGTGGTTAGGGACACCTATAAACTCAAGGCCAAAACATCACAGCGATATTGACGTTTCTAAGACATCTAATGGGGCAAAGAAAGTGCTTTCACTTAGCCGAGGAAGGAAACTGTGTTAAGTGCACATGGTTTTTCTGGTAACTAAATGGCTTCTAAATTTCATTATTTCATTTTCTACATGATCTTCCTGTGTTTTCTGATCTTATCCAACTTGACCACATAAGATTGTTTTTTTTTTTAAATAGAAGTGACGGCGCTTTTTAAAGAAACCATAGCATGAAAATCAGCATCTATGCATGAGGCTTCTCCGCAACACATACTCTGAATTAAAGATCAAGTTTTTAGGAAGTTGCATAACATGGCATTTTGACAGTCATAAAAAAGTACCGTTTTAAAACATTTTTAGAGATGAATTCACCTTGACATATGGGACTGCATGGGTCTGCTCTATCACATAATTTCCCCCCTGCATGTTGCCTGGATCATTTGATTTTAAATATTAATAAGCAGTTAAGCTTTAAAAAATATATAAAAATTATTTTAAGGATTAAAAATGTAAAAATATTTATTATGGCATCAGAACAGGTGTGCCACCCTAACCCTTTTGACTTTAAAATATCAATTTGCATTTTAATTCATAAATTAAAAAAACTTGCTCTTCAGGTGCATAGATGAAAGTCCAGAATTAAAACTAGGAGAACCAGTAACCACTTCTGAGAATGAACTTTACAACCTACGCAATACTAAACCATCATTTTATTGGGGCCATATTTGCCCGCTATCTGATGGTGTATTTACAACGTGCACATTTTAGTATCATGTCAGCTAATTTGCTGTCATCTTTCCTCAACTTGTTAAGTAGTGACAGAGATTTTGCAGTTTCTTTCTCCCTAATAATCATCATTGATACAGATCTGGACAAAAGTCTGTGAATATAAATTTGCCTTGATAAGTTACTAGATTGGTCAAGAGGTTGGTCAAATGCACTTGACTATATTCTATACAGTATATATTGTAAAATATATCAAAAAGAGTATTTAACACAATATCAAATTAAATGATATAATATTTTTATGTTAAGAGTTATACACAAGATTTAAACACTTTTCTAAAGTAGAGAACAAGCGCTGCTTACCCAGCCAGAAATGCAGATCATAGAAGCACGAGTTCTTCTGTTTGACCGTGTGGAGCACCAGGTAGGCATCGCCTATATAGAAGCTTCCATGCAAGTTCTTAGGCACAGGGACCAGTTCCATCTTTTCAATTCTCCATATCTGGAGACCGGCGCTCTTTCCAGCCTGCTCGAACTCTTTATGGTAAAGTCCCATGTCTGAGAGAGGTGTGTGGAGATGAGGTGACAGGCAGACAGTGTACTTCTGTGGCCTGACAGCACTGAATCAATAACAGCAGTGTGCAGATGTATCCACTGACACATTAAAGTGGGCGTGTTCAGAAACATGAAGTAGTTAAACACACTCACACAGAGAGAAAGAGAGAGAGAGAGAGAGGGGTGCAGTATGAATAAGAAATCGAGTAATAAATGTGCAAATCTTTTATTACATTTCCTGTTTTTCTCATGTTATCAACCCACATCGGTTAACTTTAAATGAGTGTAATGAAATTAACAAAGTGCTGTCTAAATTGATGACTCTGAGTAGTAATCAGTTTGTTGCTATAATGAGAAGCAAAAGATAGTTGAAACTACTTTTATTTATTTACATTCACAGCACATTTATTTCTCCATTTCTGCCTTAAGTGCCTACCATTTTCCATAGCAAATGTTGGACAATGGACATCCTCCAAAGGTTTCATGTAGGGAGCCTGTTTAATGTCTGATTAAAGGGATACTCCACTTTTTTGGGAAATAGGCTCATTTTACAACTCCCCCAGAGTTAAACAGTTGGGTTTTACCGTTTTCTAATCCATTCAGCCGATTTTCTGATATTTAGAAGAATATCAGTAACCAGACAGTTTCTGGTCTCATTGACTTCCATAGTAGGAAAAAAAAAAATACTATGGAAGTCAATGAGACCAGAAACTGTCTGGTTACTGATATTCTTCTAAATGTAAGAAAATTGTCTGGATGGATCCGAAAACGTCAAACTCAAATGTTTAACTTTGGGGGAGTAGTAAAATGAGCCTATTTCCACATTTTCAAGTGGAGTATCCCTTTAAGAGATGCATTGGGAGACTGAAACCTAAATACATGGTTTTTGAGGTTCTCTCTCGGTTTCACTACAAGGATCACACACATTTTTCATACACAAATTGCAATTAATACACTATCATATTACCGTGTTTTTTTGAAAAAAAAAAATGTTTATGCATGCACATTAGAAAATGTCTGCACATTACTATTCGTACACCATCATATTCGTTGTTTTTGTAAATATTCATGCAGATTTTAAGAAAATCTCTGTCGACCACATTAGTCCAATGACTAATCCTGTGCATATGTGTTTCTACATAATTATTTCTAGATGAGACATAATGTCAACTTATTTTGCATCAATATTGGAGATTTATCATGAATTGGGTTGGAAATCTTTATGTGATCTTGAACAGATGGGGTTGAAGTTAAATTAGCTTAGTGAGAAAATGTATAAAAACCACTGTGGGGGGGGGGGGGGGGGGGGTGGAGAAACAGCAATAGTTAATCTGATTATGAAAGATCTTACTGTATATAAGAAACAAATAGTTATGTTAGAAAATCCTTCATTGACACCATGTGCCTGACAAGGAAACTAGTTTATTTGGAAGTTCAATATCTCTCAAGAAGTCAAGGGCATAATATAAAGCCGCTGCCTTCAAACAGTATTCTGAAAAATGACCCTTTGATTTCCAGCTAGTTAGTTCTTGGCAAAGAATAGCTGTGAACCAGTGCCAACAAAACAACCACAATAATCTAGTATTACTAGCAGCCTTGGTATTTAAATTCAGGCTTGACTTGGCTTGTTGTGTCAACCCACATTATACACAGATAATTGAATATGAGATATAATGTGTTATTTCCTGTATAGCTGTTATTTCCAAGCTGTTAAACCATCCATGGCCACAATGTTAGTGCATTACCCATAAAACCAGTTTTTCTCACAGAAATAGGATTCCAATGCAATATATTCATGTGAGTGTATCAGGGTTCTTGTGTGTCTTTAAGAACCGAAACTCTCACCTTTCACAGTGACAGTTGCATTCACACTTGAAGCATCAAACAACATGCAGCGTTTGCTTCTTCACACACAGATGGCAGAACATTTTTTCCTTTCTTGCAGTTGCACACATTAATAAAGACTGAATGCAACAAAGTGTCACAGTGATGCTATATTTCCTCCAGTGCATGTATTCAGTTCTCCGTGTTAATCAGAGATGCAACCCTTCGAACGAAGGTTCAAAACAGTCACATGATCCACTCCAATGTGTAAAATATTATTTTACACTTAAAAAAATGGGTTGCACTTTAGAAATTTTACTAACTATAAGTAGCTTTGTGATGTCAAGTAACTCTTAGAGTACGAGTGTAGTCGACTGTTAGATGTTGGGGTTTGTGTAAGAGGAATAAGTTGACATGGTTGTAAAGTTACTTGTAGTTTGTAGAATGTATAAAGTGGCCTATGGAAATAAATTATTTTCAGAAAAATCATCTAGACAAAGAGTTAAGACTTTGAAGATGCTCAAATATGCAGTATTTAATATACATTACATTATTCCTTTACTTCCATTTGTCTTACAATAGTTTTAAGTTAGTATTATGTAAAAATGTGAAGAGTAAAAAAAAAAAAAATAAGTAAGTGTCTAAACTTTTCACTGGAAGATCTTCACAGGAACAATAGAATCAATTGTTCTGAGGATCAAGTGTCTCATTTTAACTGAATGTGAAACTGATGTGTTCAAAGGAATTTTCCATATCAGTGAATGGTATCTGTGACACAAGTACCACAGTATATAATTTCATGTTTGAAAAAACAAAACATCGATTGGCTGTGCATTTCCAAGGTGTTCATTCCAAGTAATCATTTTATCTATCATTTTTAAAATACCTTCATGGTATCCTTGCATGAATATTATGTAAATGTTAACAGGTTGACATGATCATGAGTAGAATATTGAATATACTGTAGCATTGTGCACACGGCTATGAAGTCATCACTCAAAATCTAAAATTATAGCTCATAAAACATATAGTTATGGCTATTCTTTTTTTCAAAACTGAATGATAATTACAAGTATACAGTACTCTAGTGTGGCACACTTGAACCATGAACTTCAATTGTCTAATCACTTGCACTTCTGTCTCTATGACAACCATCATTTGAGGGATCTGTGCATCTGTGAATGATAAAGAAGACCCCGTTCCTCAGCTGAACATTTAACCGTGATTATGCAAATCCTTAAATAATGAAAACACATCACTGAAGGAACCTGGGATGGTAATAATTGCTCTCTCTTGTGACATAACAGATCGTTACGAACTGATTAAATGTGAGGATCGCTGCAGGCCGTGGTGTACGAATAGGAATCTGAAGTAGTTATTCAGTATTCACACATAATTGCACTTTGCAAATGTAGACAAACTGGCAAATCCCTGTAAAACTTTACCAGTGCCTATACGCAGTTCTGCAGATCTGAAAAACCTTTATTTAAAAAGACAAGCGATTGCAACATAATTATAGCGATCAACTGAGTAGAAATTACGCCCCTTATTGGCAGTTCTCCTTGACAACCATTGTGTAATTTGTCAATGCTCTGGATACTTCGCTTTGTTGCCAGCTAATAAAACCATGTTGCCTGTTTGAACTTCCATTTTGGTAGCTCTAAATAAGGGTTACGGTAAGAGTTGAGGTTATGAAATAACATTAATTAGACTGTGTTATGGAACCCAATTGTACGTGATTACTTTTGTTATCCTGGGGAAAGATGGAAATGAAAATCTCTTAATTGCACCGAGTTATTTGTGCACTTTAATTATGATGCTCTATAACATTAATTGCAGGGGATAAGCAAGTTTCCCATGAACAACCCCAGTCTTGCATTGAGAGATGACCCCATGCCAATCTCTAGGTATAGTGAAAATTGGTGTCCTTATTAAAGGTCCTTAAGGTTTTGATTTTTCCTCATTTTTTTATTAAGGCATTAAGATCAATTTCCAAAATATACATATATTTTTGTTCCTCTTTTTAGTCAACTTTAGCATTGGTGTGTTCACTTATGCTAAGCACCATAATCACACTGCAACAATGACACTTCAAAAGAAAGTGTAACTGGTTTTCTCTTTCATTTTATGTGTTATTGTGAAAAGGAGGCATTAAATATGTTGACTTTTTTATCTGCTTTAGTAAAAAGACTCAAGTTTCAGGTTTTAATGCAGTATCATACGTGATGTCGACACCCTTTTATTGCATTTCCTGTTTTTCAAAAGGAGTTGAAGGTTGTTTACTCTGTTTATTTACTGTGTCTAAATCTTGTGTTAGACCCAGTTAAAATAATTAAACATATCCAATAAGTTATTACTTAAAAACATTTGGATTTATTACTCCTCATGGGAACCTGGCAATTACCAAATGACAACCTTCATCCAAACATATTACCTCTGCTCTGGATATAACACTTCTTAGCCAAGTCTCTATGGTAGAGAATGATGTGAAAGTTTTCATGACTGAATTTTATAATGTGAAATGTTCTGAATAGACAAGTGCTTGCTTTGAAAGTTCTTGCTTACATCACTCTTCTAATCATACTAATGATTCCTCCTAATCTACTGTTAGAATCTCTTTTCCTGAACTCACTGACTCACTCTGGCTTTGCTGTACACTCTCAGAAAAAAAGGTACAAAAGCTCTCACTGGGGCTGTACCTTTTCAAAAGTACACTTTTGCTCCCAAAGGCTTCATATTGGTACCTTAGTGGTACATATTAGCTCCTGAAATGGACATATTAGCTCCTGAAATGGACATATTATCAACTAAAATGTATATATCAGCACCTAAAATGTACATATTAACACTTATAATGTACATATTAGCATCTAAAATGTACATATTAGTAACTAAGATGTACATATTAGAACCTAAAATGTACACATTAACACCTAAAATGTACATATTAGCACTTAAAACGTACAAACGACAAACTACAAGCTAGCGCAGAAACATACAACATAGAACGCAAACAAGTTTACAAATAAGAGATTTACTCACAAGTCCATCACAAGATCGCCAGGTCAGCATCGCAGTAACAATCCAGTGCTCGCGCCAACGAGTGAAAGCCTGACCAGTGGTACCCCTGTCCGGTTTCTAGCACGGTCCGATTCTCTTTCCCTTTTTCTGGACATTTCTTACCGAGTTTTCTTGGAAGTAGCTTCACGCATGTTGTTGTTGATGTGTGTGACGTCGTTGCCGTAAATCATTTCGTGATTCTCGCGAGCTGTGTCAGGGGCGCCGCTCTCAAACTTGCATGGCTGGTTTTGGGTTTTTCCGGGCCGGCGGCGTCCCCCAAGCTTTCCTACCAGGATGATTCGCCCTACTATGACTTTGTTAACCACCGAAACGACTTTGAAGCTGTTATATTAAGGTACAGATCTTGCATAGAGTGGTCTAATACGCTAATAACATTTTAACTAATGCTGCGTTCCAGGCAGGTTTTTGAGCACGTGAATCACGACTTCAAACCACGACTTACGACTTTGTAGTATTCCAGGTCATTCACGCCAAACTACCTAGATGTAAACAAACCAGCATGGTGGAACTTACGGGGCTCACGCGCATTTGTAGTAATTTCTAACACCAAAGGTGCGTACTTCTTGTTTATTTGTGGGAAACTGAGGAGGAAAAGTAGCGCATGAGGCAAGATAAGGTGTTTTACCTTTTATTTTACTTTATTTGTATATTTGGAAATGTGCCTGCAGAAACACTGCATCGCATGGGGCTGTCATTGTAGTTTTTTTTTTTTTTAAATTGAATTTCAAGAAGTACAATTTCAGTCAGGGGTGGCTGTCATTGTAGTTTTCTATAGGTTCGCAGGCTATGTGACGTCAGAACTCGTAACTGGGAGTACATCGATCTAGTAGCTACGAGTTCACGGGTGGTAAGTCACGGGTTTGACGGCCGTTCCAGAGCACTTTCACGGGAATAAGGTTGGAAAAAAACGAGTTACAGGTTGCCTGGAACGCGGCATAAACTACTTCTTAACATGAGATCAGAACACTCTTGTCCCATACACCGCACGACCCAGAGTGTGATATCAAAAAGGTGGACTGGTTTAAGAAATCAACGTGACGTAATCGGAAATTTGTAGAGTAGACAGACAAGCCCCTATTGCTTTACACATCTCTCTCCATGACGGTGAGAGACACATTTTTACAGCAGTAAATGAACTAAGAACATCTGATCTAACTTGAACATTAACACACATATCTTTAACATCACAAAAACTTTAAGTTCTTACTGCAATAACTCATAAATCAACGCTCAATAAAAAATTACCCACAATGCACCTAGCTGCTAGACCTCACCTTGGCTACTTTCAAGACGGAGGGGCAACATGGCGACCGACATTACCCGTATGTATTTCATTAGTTGAACGAAGTAATGAGCACATATATTTTTGAAAGAACTAAGTGTTTTTAGCTAAGAATAAACTAAAAGAGTAACACAGTGTAGTTTCAATGTACTCGATACATAAAATAACCTTTTCATTGCAGCAATATTATAATAAAGAAAATGTATTTAAACACCTCTAAACAAACTAAACGTGCTGTTCTTTTTCTCACATTAATTCATAGAAACAAAGGTTAAGTGACTCAAAACATGTTTATTTCATGGAAACCAGTAGGTGTCATGTTATTTCAGTCGGTGTATCTCTCAAGCAGTACAAACCGCTCTTCTTTTTCTTTTTCTGTCAAAATCACAAGAACTACACACAAACATGTACATCAAGCAAACGGTTGTTAGGAAATGCAAAAATGCCAAGTCATGTTAGCAGCCACTTCTATTATAGAGGCCATATAATCTTTTAAGCTTTTTTAAAAACATGATTAAAATGTTTACAAATGTAAATTTCTATATAGTCCATCTTGTTTAAAATGTTATCAAAGTTCTCTCCATCTAAACGTAACATCTAGTTTTAGTAAGCAAACTTTTAAATGAAATGCTTTTAAATTCTAAACTATAAGGAATCAGAAGGAATGGTCATCTCATAATATCCTCCATTATTTGAGCAGTCAGATGCCCTTAGGTGCCAGTGATTGTGATTCTACATATTTAGTGCTTTATCAGTTCGCATTTAGAGGTGATTTTTCATGGAGATTGACAGCTTATAAGCTGTGACAGAAATTTTGCAATCAAAGTGCAAACAAAATAAATAGATTGAAGTGTTTACATGAAGCACAACTTTTGTGCTATCATTCCCTCAGTGGTCACATGATCCTTTTGTATGAAACACACATGAGTTGAAAGCAATCTCAAATATGCACCCCGACTCCTCGTGAGCTTGAACCAACTCTGTGGAACTGGAACACGAGGTATTAGTGTGTTTGGGTTAAGATAGATCTCGTCAATGGAACTGTAATGAATATCAGGATCAACACGATAAAAATATTAACCCGAAGTATAGCTGACAAAAAGCTGGCATCAAATACATAAATACATCAAGTCAGTTTAAAGGGGTTTTAAATAAGAAGTGCTAGAAGACAAGGGAACTTGTCATCTTGTACCACAACACTCATGAAGGATTCTGTTTGGCAAAGTGAACTGGACTGAGAACTAGGCAGACCCCGTAATGTTCATATTGCTTGGAGGAAATGAAAAATAAAGTGCATCATTTGTGAATTGCAAACACCCTGACATCTAGTGGTTCACTGGCAGAAGTGCAGTAAACTCTCAAACAGATTTGCCAAAACATTGACACATGGAATGGAGAGGTCAGGGACAGGGTGATGTAACATTATCAGGATCAGCTCTAGCCTGCCCAAGGAGTATTCAGACTATATTCACGCAGAGCTGTAGTGTTTCCTCCACAGTCCACATACTGGTACATCTCCTGAGACACCTGCTCAGCATGGCCAAAGTACACTGTAGTGACGGTTATTCTGCAAACCAAAGAGTAAAGTTAGTAACAAATAAAGCAAGAACATTTACCTGACTGCACTAGAATTACCTCAAACCTGCTTTTCCTGTGTGACTGCTGAACATATATTCACCTAAAGCATTATTAGGAACACCCTAATACTGTGTTTGACCCCCTTTCACCTTCAGAACTGCCTTAATTCTACGTGGCACTGATTCAACAAGGTGCTGAAAGCATTCTTTAGAAATATTGGCCCATATTGATAGGATAGCATCTAGCAGTTGATGGAGATTTGTGGAATGTTCCACCACATCCCAAATATGCTCTATTGGGTTGAGATCTGGTGACTGTGGGGGCCATTTTAGTACAGTAAATTTATTATGATGTTCGAGAAACCAATTTGAAATGATTCGAGCTTTGTGACATGGTGCATTATCCTGAAATTGTCATCCTAGAAATTGCTGTGTGTGAAAATCCCAGTAACTGACCAGATTGTGAAATACTCAGACTGGCCCATCTGGCACCAACAACCATGCCATGCTCAAAATTGCTTAAATCACCTTTCTTTCCCATTCTGACATTCAGTTTGTTGTTCAGGAGATTGTCTTGACCAGGACCACACCCCTGAATGCATTGAAGCAACTTCCATATGATTGGTTGATATAATTGCATTAATGAGAAATTGAACAGGTGTTCCTAAAAATCCTTTAGGTGAGTGTATAGCAATGTGTGCAAAGCTTTGACGTGATTTGCTTATTTTGATTCTCTGCTTGGTGGAGATTTCTTTGCAGAATCATGGGATATGTAGTTTTCACCAGGGATTCCGAAGTTAAATTTGATTATTTAAAAAAAAATTAAATAATGCAGACTGGAGTTTTTCATCAAAAGCATATAACATCGAAATCACAGTCTTTAAAGGTTTTTAAATTATTGTTAAAAATTAAACAAAACAATATACGTGTTTTGCACAATACTTACTGCATCATAACCACAATGTTGTGCACCTTGATGCTCTGCAGAGTACAGTAGTCACTGTAAAACAGATGAAGTTGAAAAGGAAAAATATAAACTCAGCGAATATATATATATATATATATATATATATATATATATATATATATTGTAAAATCAGTTTATACTGATTTTACAAAAATATATATATATATTTTTTTTTTCCCATGTATAAAGAGCGTATATACTTACTACATATAGCTCATTTCATCAGCTATGGTGGTGGGCACCATGTAGTCAATCTGACAAAATAAATAATAATTAAAAAAAAGTATGATAACACAAATATGATAAAAGATTATATACATTTTAAAAGCTATTGAAAGTACAGCTTTACCTGCTTCATATCCAGGGGGCCAATAGTGGTTATGTTACTAATGCGGGTCTTTCCAATCACAGTCTTGGAAAACTGCACCTGGGCTGTGATGTTGGCCACGTCCACCGAGTAATAGTTGTTGTTAGTAATATTCAATGAGTTCTTTAAAGGAAATAAAGACAATTAAACAGGGTGAACAGACATCTAAAAAACCCGCATAAACCTTTTAAGCATGTGTCTGTGGAAAAATATTATACAGGTTTGGAACAACAGACAGGATGAAATACAATACACAGATCTCATGTGAGAGGTAGTGTGTGATCCTCAATCATATATCAGACACCATCTTACAATGGTAACCAAGTTGGTTACTTGATTGTGAAATAAGGGTGATATTGCCAGCCTTAAATTACAACAGAATT
Organism: Cyprinella venusta; assembly: GCA_038021265.1. Lineage (NCBI taxonomy): Eukaryota > Metazoa > Chordata > Actinopteri > Cypriniformes > Leuciscidae > Cyprinella > Cyprinella venusta. The sequence goes on from CM075878.1 coordinate 5,653,659, forward strand.
TTCCTATTTGGGATCTCTTAAATTTATTGCTGAAGAAGATTCACTTTTAAACTCACTTGTGTCATGCGTTTAGAGTGATGACTACACTGGAGGAACATACCGTAACATTGAGATACACAATGCGTTTGCTCTGGTCATAGGACACGTAGACAGACTTCACTCCCACATAGTTCACATCAATGGAACGTGGGAAAAGGAAGAACACAGCCAGGCTGGAGAGCAGCAGGCACACAATAACTGAAGCAGTCACATACAGCTTGCTGAAACATAGATTAAGAGCAAAATCAGTAAAACAAACACAACATATATATCTTCATAAATAAGAAAATAATACCTTCAAAAAAGGAACGAGACAAAAACAGTGAGAACTGGTTCAACAAAACTGCATTAGGATAAATATTTCTCAGAATATCAGCACATCCCATTTAATATTTTTAAATAACATTTACAACAGAGATATACAGTACAAATGTAAAATATAGAAAAAAATCTATATTGTTGTAATAATACTGGACTTAAATATTTAATATATCATGTCTATGAATACATGAATTCATTCATAAACATTTTATTTGGGGATACAAATACTAATATAACAAGAGTGGATTCAATTAGAATTCACTTTTATGCATTAAACCATTTTAAGAACAAAAATAAAATCTAAAACCTGACTACGGTGTCAGTTCAGTTGCATTTTTAAGACCTTTGAAAAGTGGATTTAAGACATTTTATTGTTAAATAAGGCTTTTTTTCTTCTTTTCTTTTTATAATAAGACATTTTAAGGCTTTGAGGATCCACGGACAACCTGATTTTACAAAGATCTCTTACGTTCTCCTTGGTCTCAGCCTCTGGTCGCTGTATGGGATCAGGGCCACCAGCTGATTCTCTTGGCCTGCATAAACATGTCACAGTGTGTCACATCATGGTGTACATTTCAGATTGGGCTCCTTTTAAAAACATTTCAATCAACACTAACTTTCTAGATGAATTATTCTAAATGTACCTCGAGGGATCCTTCCAGTGCCTTGGCATGTGGGGCAGGTGACACTGTCTCGGCCAGTGAACTCCACGTAAGGGAACTGAGACACGTCTCCCCCGTTCTTAACGTCCTCCGTCTGCATGGCACTGTACCCGGGGGATGTGGTTAAGTTGTCCTGACAGCCATCATGACAGGTAGGCTTAGGCAGGTGGGAAAGGGCCTTTCCCATTTTGTACACCTGTGATGAAATCAAAGATTTAATATGGGCAAAAAAAAAAAAAAACACAACTAAGGTTGAAAGCGTGTCTAGAAAAACAAAACCGCATATCCAAGACCACCAAAACCATTTAAAACGGAAAATTAAATTGATAATAGACTAGAACTTTGATAGAGAATCAAATAAAATAGAAATATTTAACAGAGAATGATAAATAACCGAATCATGAATAGAGAATTAAAATTGAATCTTTAATAAAAGATCAAATCTCTTTGAGAATCAAATGCAACAGAACCGTAAACAGAGATTTGAACAGAATAGAACCTTTAATAAGAACAGAATCTAAATAAATTAGAATTAAAATATTTGTTGTCTCTCGCCATTGACTACCATTCAATATTTTTTCGAAATAAGGTCCCATTGGTGGTCGACCGGAAGGGGAGGGACTTAGGCTCTCTATTCAACAGAAACTTTATTAGAGAGTCAAATGGAATATAATCTGTAGTAGTCAATCAAATAGAACAGAAACTTGAATAGAGAAAAAGAATAGAGTCTCTAAATAGATAAACTAATGCAACATAATCTTTATTGGAAAATCAAATACAAAAGAACCTTAAACATAGAAATGAACAGAGCAGAACCTTTCAATAAATAAACAGAATGAATTTTTAAGAATCAGAAAATAATCTTTAATAGACACAAATAGAATAGACTCTTTAACTGAGAACCGAAGAAAATAAATATATATAAAATCAAATTGAATATTATTTTTAACATAGAAACAAATGCAACTGAATCTTGAATAGAGAATCAAAATTAACAGAAACTCATTGAAAATCAAATAGCATAGTACTTTTAACGAACAACTAAAAAACGATAATCTATTCGATCAGATATAAACCCAATATCAATATTTAATACCAGTATACGGATTGTATCTTATATAACGTTAATAACGTTACATGACTGAGGCAGTCATGCAGACAAGAAGGAGTATACGATGTCATCAAGCATTTTGTTTCACAAAACAACAACGGTCACGGTCATCATGTAACGTTATGGGATTAATGACTTATGATGAAACTACATTTATGTGTCGAGTTATGGTTTAGAAGTGCCAAGTAAAAAAAAAACATGCAATTGCTATTTGTAAGTTAGGCCTAGAAACATTAGCTAGCTCCTAACGTTACACGAGCACTGACTGGTTAGCGGAAAACAAAGGTAAGTTACAAACGCAGCGGGCTGGTTTGCTCTGAACCAGTAGATACATGAAGCGCCTATGATTAAAATAGGCTTGTTTCATATCAAATATGTAAAATACCCCATTCTTACCTAAAAGGATCGGTTTAGGTGAGCGCTTCAGTTGACATGCAGTTATCAATTCGTTTATCTTCTGCACATGCGCAGTGCGTCGTTTCTCAGAATAGGCACAAAAAATCTCATTAATATTAATTGACCTCCATGGAGCATCCAATCATCACGGCTCCTCGGACTATGCATTGGACTATGATTGGACTAATCGGACTTAAAGGTTTGGTTCACCCAAAAAATAAAATTCTGTCAGTATTTACTCACCCTCATGTTGTTCCAAACCTCGATGTGTTTATTTTTTCTGCTGAACACAAAGGACGATATTTGGAAGAATGTTTTAATAAAACAGATCTCATTCCCCATTGACTAATAGTAGGAATTTAAGAAAGCATTTTGTTTATTATTTTTTTGCAGCGTAACTACTTAACAGCGCTTCGTCATAAGTACAAATCTAAAAGCCGTTTTTTATATCCTATCCAATAGTTGAAAAGAAATGAGTAAACACGGTCACAAATAGGTTGTGATGGCTATCAGTAAAAATGTGGAGCAGTGATTCGTTCCATGAGTTCCCTGTCATAAAACATATGGATAATTCGGTCAATTAAAATCTGAATTCAACAGAATGTATCTGTTGTTGTATAACCTGTTGCATGCTGTGGTTGTTTTCACATCCTTTCAAAAAATATGAAAGTTTTAGTTTTTAATGTATTCTTTATATAAGACTATCTAATTTCATGTTTGTCCAGTAATACCGACGAAGGAGTGTGCTTTAGTACAGAAAATAAACATAATTCTTGATAATGAGCAAATAGATCTAGAAAGGTTAAATGAGTAGACAGGGGAAAGACTAGCGCGCAATATTGACATACACAGGAGGAGGGGAGATCCTGTCCCGTCCAGCAGTGATTTCTCATCCTCCCCGGCCGCTTACGTCTTTGACTCCGCCTCTCCACTGTCCCTGCCCGGCGCTCTCTCCCAGTCTCACTGCCCCTCTCCAGAGCAGCGGACGACGGAGCCCTCCACCATTCGTCCCTGCTGCTGCTGTTGTTGTTTTTCTGTGCTGATCTACTGATAGAATGGCGTCCGATGGTATGGATGAACGATCCCCACTGTTGTCGGCACCGAACTCGGGGAATGGCACGCCCACCGCTCCGCCGTACCCGCAGGACCCGAACCCGAGAGGTAAATCTGGATTGTGATTGACGTGGGGGTGCTGAATCATTTAGGGCGTATAGTAGTAGTGAGCGGTGTTGCAGACTGCAGCCCATTTAATGTGATACATTGTCCGTAGACAACAAGGAATAACAGCTCAGAGGGTTGTGCCTGAAAAACGGGCCTCGGTCTTCCAGAAATTCCCATCGTAGCCTCATTTGATGGGAACAGAATGTTGCATTCCTGGACAAGGGCAATTTTATGTTACCAGTTAGTAAACAACCTGTTTTATGTGTTATTAAACGGTTCAGCCGACTGCAAATTTGCATTGATATTTCAAGGTGGCTGCATTTAAGATGAGGATATTGACATTTAGCTTGCTAGAGATGTTTTGCTTCATTCAGACACCATCAGTACCAGTTCTCATTGTCTTAAAGGCCCAGCCAAATTGTATTGGGTCTATAAGCATATTTAACATTATAAGTGAACAAAAAAAACCCTCCTTTGCTTATATCCTTAAGACACACCGATAAAAGAAAAACTAAAAGGGAGGAGGAAAGATGTGAAGATTTGGTTTGTAGACTATAAAGACTGTGCTGTTATATATATTCCTGTGTAACTTATGCAAGTTTTAAGCCAATTCTTAATTTGTTACAATACTGGTAACACTTTATTACATATGGGTGTAACAGGATAAATACAAGCAATCCCAAACCTAACCATAAACATACACTTTTAAAAATAAAGGTTCCAAAAGGAATTTTGTGCAATGATTTGTGCCATTAAAGAACTGTTTTGTAAAGAATATTTAAATATTTCCCACTATAAAGAACCTTTTGTGCAAGGTTCCATGGATGTAGTCATAGATGCCAATAAAGAACATATTTAAAGAGTGCTATTTAATTAATATTATTTATTTGTGTAATAACACTGGAACAGGGCCATCCCATAAATTACTCACACTCAAGTCATACACTCTTAGAAGAAAGGGTTCTATGTAGAACCTCAAAAGGTTCTATCAGCGATACGTATATTAATATATATATATATATATATATATATATATATATATATATATATATATATATATATATATATATATATATATATATATATATATATATATGTATATCCTGGCACTTCCAAGCCATATAATAGGAGTGAATGGTACCTGAAAGTGCAAAAAAAGTGACCCCTGACCCGACATATGACGTATTGACGAAAATGGAAGTACAGAGGAGAAAGCAAAATAAAATACTGGTAATGAATTAGAAGTCTAAAACAAGATTTTTTAAAGAGAAATGTCAGAGGAATTTGAGTTTATTACCCAGCCCTGTTTGTTTAAACCACACAAGGCGTCTACGGGACTCTCACCTGTGTTTTTACTCAAGCTTTAAAAAAATATAACCATAATGCTTGTTATAATATAGACATGCAGACAGCTCCCCAAGTGTGGAGTTTCCAATAACTGATTCCTAGACTTTTACTTTCGGTTCCTCTAATCATAAATAATTAGTTGTGTATTTGAATGTTAGGCTGTTATGAAAAACTAAATCAATGGCAAAAGTCTGGATGGATAATCTTTTAGGAAGTGAAGCACACGTGATTGTATATTTGACATAATCAGATTTTCTAACCAACTGATAAATAAGACCACAAAGAATGAACACCTTCACGAGTAAATAAGGGTGTCAGATTACCAAATGGACCCCTTTAAAAATGTAATCAATAGGATTTTTCATTATCCGATAGCGATATCTTGAAGATACTATCAATCGAAACTAGCTGTTACTTACTAATACAACTATAGCTGATATAATTCTGACATATAGCCTATGTTTTATACGCAAATACAAATAGCAATTCCTCTGAGATGTAAATGTAAAAAATTTTTGTTGATATAGTTATTGGCCCCGTTACTCATGATCTCAAAATGACCAAATGTCTAAACGGTCAAGTCTTGAAACCCATTTTTGATCTTTTTGTAAATCTACCCATACTACACTTCCTCATTAGCAAAAAAAGATTTACATTTTTACTGTAATGATCCTCTTACACTTGGTCTCATTATTCATGGTGGCTTTATTACCATACCATGATCAGGTGATATGGAGGGCATAAACTATGTGTGGTAATGTACTCTAGCATTATTATCTGCCCTAGTATTTCAAACCCCTGGATTACGGCTTCTTTCGCTGTTTCTGACCACAAGCATTTACTCACTGAGTCTATGAGAGGGATTAACTTGGCCTGATGAGGGAGGGACTGCTGAGTCTGTGCACAACATTGCTTAGTGTGCTGAGATTGTTGTTTATTCTGCAGTTACTTCCGGAAGCCAGAGCTACATTTATTGGGAAAAACTTGGGCATAAGCGTAGAGCTCTTTAATTATGATCTATGTTGTTAGACTTCAAGTAAGGGTAAAACAAAGCATAAGAAATTGCTTTGAGCTTGTCTGCATGATATTCACTAAATTAGTTTTAGTTTATGTATATGTGATCAGTCCTCTGAGGCGAAAACCTGACCAGTCATTGCTGTCTGCTCTAGTGATGTCATGTCTGCTAGGACCGCGCAAGATAAGCGAATATTAGCTGATTGAAACTTTAATGTCTAGTAGATTAGGGATGGACATCGACGACTAGATCAATCTTGCCTTGTAGGGCTTGAATATTGCAGTATTTATTATAAATTATTTATCTGTGCACATCATTTTTTTTTAATATGTCCTCATAATTTTTTATTAAAATAACTTCCCCTCCCTCTTGCAGCGACTTCTCTTCTCTGATGATGTGTGTACTGGCGTGAGGGCGGGGCAAACTATCACTCACATGACATCACAGCAATAGCAAACCACAACCATACAATTTGCTACAATTTTATTGATTAGATAAAGCGTATTAATTTGAAAGTTTTTGAATGTTTCAGTCTAAATTGGATATTTAATTGTTCTTGTTCATTTTCTTCTGATTTTACATTTTGATTTTAGAATTTACTATTATTTAACATTCACTTAATGCCACTAAAACCACTAATAATTTGATAACACTGTTAAATGTAATTTATATCAAATCCCATAAGAAATATACATTTTTCATACTGTAAATTGTAATGTCCTGATGCCTAAATTCAATTTTATATTCACATTTAAAATTTTTGGTTGTAGTTTTTAGTGTTTTATTTGTAATTTATTAAGGCGGAGAGAATTTTAATATAGTCCATTTATCAGTATCAGCCAGAATTGTAATCGGTGCATCCCTACAGTTGTTTTTCACATTATTAATACAGCCACATATTTTGAGATTATGGATTAAGAGTAAAAACTAAAAAAATTGCTTGCTTATGGAACTGTACATTCAGTGAATCCCCCCTACACGTGGGACACTCGACATCTCTCTAATTTTTTTTATTATAGTAAGACAGACAGAGAGGGAGTTGCAACAACAGCTGGCTGCAGGCTCCAGGGTTGGGAAAAGGCTCTCATCTTACAAACAGTGCAGGCTGATGTCAGAGAAATGAGACCTGTGCTTTCCATTTGCCCCTGGAGAGATGGTATATGCTATATTGAGGCATAAAAGACATGTGCTTAAAGTCACCATGAAATCAAAATTGATTATGAAATATTGCCGTATTTATCCATGCACAACATTATTTCTTTAAACATTCTTATGCTCTCGTAATCTTTAACTGTATCCCCGCCATTGAGAAGTTTTATAGAGATATATGAATAGTAAAGCATCCAGATCCAAAAACAAGCTAAGAAAAGAAGAAGATTAGCGTAAACTAGAAGGAGCGAATGGAAGTTGTTTAGTAAACTGCCTATAGTTATGGAGCAAAATGTTGAACTCATGAAGAGGTATATGACTGCGAGGACTCGATCTAACTGATCTATGTTTTGATCGTCGTTCTGAAACCAGTCCCAACGAAGTCTTTGTCAAAAAAAGTGTTGATAAAAAGTGTTGATTAAATTTATTCTGAAAGCAGAGATTCAGCTCTTTCTTTTGATATATTGACTTTAAATATTCATACATCAAAATATCCAGGGGACCATGAAAGTTTTTTGAATATCATCAAAAATACTGGCTCTGGATGGTAACTAAAAAATAAAACACTGGCTGCGGAAGAGTTAATCAAAATAACTCCCCCCTTCCTATTGCAAGGACATTTCTTCTCTCTGATGATGTGTGTACTGGCGTGAGGGTGGTGGATCACCCTTTCACTCACATGACATTACAGCAATAGCAAACCATAACGATTTTAACGATTAACCATTTTTTCTTGTTCGAGAAGCCATAAGGAGACATCCGACATCCATTTCATGCCCACTTTAAAGCTGCGTTAATGCAACTCATGAGACAGCAGAAACTTTAATTAAAGCGAATCGTTTAAATGCAGATAACTTAATTTTCTAGTTTTAAAGGCTAACAACAACATTTGAACATTTTATAATCACACTTCTTGGACACACTATGTGTTTTGGTATCCTGTAGCAGCACATACAGAGTTGGATGTACCCGACAGCTGAGTGGGAACATGGGGCCGGGGCTGCTGTCAGTTGTTTTTGCTGTGGTGTCACATGTTCAATATGGCTGCAGTATGATGGTGTTGTTGCCAGTGTGATCTTAGAATGACAAGTGACAGACAGCAGGAGGAACATATCTTAATTTCATGGAGAATAAGCAGCAGGGAATGTCGTGGCTGAGCCCTGGATTTCAGTAATACTGAAGACAAGGGTAGACTGAAGGCAGGGCTTGGCTGATCGCCCAGATATTGTACAATGGATGTGAGAGAATAATTGAAAGTGCGAGTAGGATGCACTTATTGCTCAGCACAATGAATCTGCATTTCCGTGTCCTTTAGATCGGATTTACGAGACACGTTTATAATATAAATATTACATATATCAGTGGATTCTATCACCACCAACAAGAACGACATGAGACCTGTCCATTAATTCATTTCTAAGGTTCTATTATTCAGCAAAACATTACACTGGAATACTTGATTCTGATTGGTCAATTTGGGCATTTTATAGTCAATTGTTTTTTGTATTATGTAATTTCATGCCCATATATTGACATATTTGGTAAATAGCCATGTAAAAATGAGGAATAATACATGGAATAACAGAACTGAGCTGGTCATTATGGCAAAATAAATAAACCTCTTAAGGGTCATGCAAAACCTGGGTTTATTTTGCAATAATGACCGGCTGACTTTATAATACCAAACCGATAATACCGCATTTTAGTCTTTGTGGTATCTTGCAACAAGTGGGCAGAGTCATTTAAATAGACTAACTGATACTAAGTGAACCAACTGATTAACATACATCAACATAGTACTGATACCGATTGATTTTAAAGACCGCATGCTGGTTTCTCTCCCTCTGCAGCCGAATTACCTCCACCCTACACAGCCATTGCCAGTCCAGATGCAGGGGGAGTGCCGGTCATTAATTGTCGAGTATGCCAGTCTCTTATAACTCTAGATGGCAAACTCCATCAGCATGTGGTGAAGTGCACCGTCTGCAGTGAAGCCACGGTAAGTCATGCATAGCTTTAGTCCTTTATCCGATATACAGTACTTGGGGTGGGCAGTGCAATTAAAAGCCTGTCTCAGAAGTTAATGAGTACTTTTATGGTAGCATTTTATGGTATCATAATATATACTGGAAATTCAGTGACAAAAATGTATATTAAAGAACCACGTGGTAGTGCCTATTTTTGGATTATCCAGTAAATTAAATATTTTACTAATGGAGTGCATGTCTTTAGTTCTGTTTAGTTTCCGTGTTTTTTTGATTTTGTTTGCAACGCATTCTCATTCTAGGGCGTCATATAGGTGACGCTTTTAATAATGCGTCTAAATCCAACGCACATGGCACCCTTTAGGGTCAATATAACACGCTTTGGTTATGGGTAGGTTTAGGTCTGGGGTAGTGTTAGGGTTAGACCACTAGGAGGCGCCTTCTGGCCCATATATATCTGCATCTCATATTGACGCTAAAGAGTGCCATGTGCGTCGGATGTTGACGCATTAGCTACGTTTACATGGACACAATCGGAATGAAATCAATACGACTGATGGATCCGATCAAGGTGTTTACATGAATAAAAAAGTAATCAGTGTCACAAGATTCAAATCGGAATTGATTTTTTTTTTTATATCAATCCAGCTGTAATTTCGATCGGATTGAAAGTGGTGGTTTACTCCTTTTGTAATCCGATCGAGAGAACATGTAAACACTTGATTGGATTAAAAACCGAAACTAAACGGACTGCGCATGTGCAATGACGTTGAAATAGCGCAGTGACGTATGACGCATGGAACGATCTGTTCTTCCTGTTGAATAAAGTGTCATATAAATGAGTGTATTAAAAAAATGTAATACTTATTGTCCATTGTTGTTAAATATAGTTTAATAAGTAATGCTACATGAAAAATAGAAGTCTTCAAATAGACCCTGTAATCGGTGATCGGTATCGGGTGATACAGCTTCCAGTAATCGGTGATTGATCGGCCCCAAAAATCCTGATCGGAGCACCCCTGTGTAATTATACAATTGTTAAAGTGTATTACACCTTCAGCTTGACAGCTTCAGAATAAGACTTTTCATAAATTCTTATGCGGACCTGACCTTAATACAAGGTATTAGTGAAAGGTTGCTCTGTGTAGATTCATTAAGGCAGACTTTGACTAGTCCATATTCTAATAGAATTATTATGAAGACTTGTTGGTTTCTTACAAAGCATGCTTAAACAAGAGCATTTGAGGGTATGTAAGGTAAAATAATGCTTATTCATAAACTTAAAAGGGAGATTCATAATATTAAACCATTATACAATATTAGAATTATATTACATTTGATTGTTTTATCTTGCAGATTGTGTGTCCCTTTTGAAACATGATGTATCTGTTTTTTAACAGCCTATAAAAAATCCACCAACAGGAAAGAAGTATGTTAGATGTCCTTGCAACTGCCTGCTAATCTGTAAAGACACGTCTAGGAGGATAGGATGCCCTCGGCCCAACTGGTAAGTGTTAAAGACACACTTCAGAGGGTCAGCATGTACAACAGGTTTTTCAGTTTTGATCACGTGGATAATTTAGAGTCACCACAAATATGCAGAAAGTGAAAAACTGACATTGTTTTCATGTGCCCTCAGCAGACGGATCATCAACCTGAGCCCTGTGATGGTGATCCCAGAGGAGCAGCCCGCCCAGCCAGCTCTACCAGTCCAGCCTGAGGGCATGCGTGTGGTCTGCGGCCACTGCGGAAACACATTCCTTGTACGGTCTCACATCTTTACATTAAAATCACTGACCTTTCTGACCTTCAGCAATGTTTCATGAAAGCAGAGAAGATCTGTAATGCATTTACACTACCATTCAAAAGTTTGGGGTCAGTAAGATTGTTATGTTCTTATGTTCAACAAGGCTGCATGATAAAACATCAAAATATTACTACAATATAAAATAACTGTTTTCTATTTGAATATATTTTCAAATGTAATTTATTCCTGTGATGCAAAGCTGAATTTTCAGCATCATTACTCCAGTCTTCAGTGTCACATGATCCTTCGAAATCATTCTAATTTATTCACATTTTGGGGAAACTGATACACTTTTTTTGATTCTTTGATGAATAAGAAGGCTCAAATGAACTGCATTTATTTAAAATAGTTTACCATTAGAAATGTCTATACTGTGATTTTTAATAAGTTGAATTCTTGCTGAATAAAAATATTAATTTCGTAAAAAAAAAATGTACTGACCCCAAACTTTTGAATGGTAGTGTTGAGTTTTACTAGTGCACATGTTCTTAGTGTCCTGTGATGCCCCTGCTGTATAGGGCAGCGATGATGAGTGGTCCCAGTCTGCCTCAGGCCTGGCTATTCGCGGCCCCTCTGATCTCTTCAAGGTCCTAATACACTGCCACCTTCTCAATCGGTGGAACTGACTAAATTACAAACTAATTAGAAATAATAATAATAACAAAAAAAATTCACATGGTTCCAGGGCTCCAGACAGAGATGTTTGTAAATGTTACTAATAATTAAATATATAATTTATAATTAAAATTTTTATGCAACGATATTTAAAAATATAGGAAACCTTTACATGATATCGCCCCGCCAAAAAATGGCGCACGTCATGATGTTTTTGTAAAAATGAACAAATTCCTATGACCATTGTCATTTAAACAAATTCGCAATCATATCAGATTGTAATAAATTATATTCAATACAATAACACCTCACTTACATTACTTCCCAGACAGCAACATAGGGTCGGGCCAGATCCGGCCCATGTCTGATTTAAAAGGATAGTTCACCCAAAAATGAAAATGCAGTCATTTATTCACCCTCATTTTGTTCCAAACCTGTATGAATTTCTTTCTTATTTCTTCTGCTGAACACAAAAGAAGATATTTTGAACAATGTCGGTAACCTAACAGTTGATTTCCCTATTAGTATTTTTTTTTTTTTTTTTTCATAGTATGGAAGTCAATGGGGAAATCAACTGTCGGTTAATCATATTCTTTCAAAAAACTTACAGGTAAATACAGGTATGGAACAACTTGAGGTTGAGTAAATGATTGAATTTTCATTTTTGGGTGAACTATCCTTTTAAATAGTCATAATGTATATACTGAATCTTCCTTTCATCCACTGACTGTTGAAAACTAAAGTAAGAATCTATGCACTCAATGAACGTAACTTCTGAACAATCATCTGTATTAAGCAATTCTATAGTTTGTCAACTAAAAAAAGTCATTTGGTCCTAAAAGTTTCATAGTCATTTTTTTGTCTGTTGCCCTGTGACTCGAATGAACATAACTCCTTCTGGCCTACAGAGGCAAGATGCAGGAATTGAAACATTAATTTTATTGTGAGATCTTGTTATAACCTTAAAGAATTCTTCCTTTTTCAGGATTCAACTGCCTTTTGCCTTTGTACAGGGTTAAATCAACTAATTCTCCTAATTTATTCCTGTATACATCTCAATTTATTATTTGAAATTGCTAGTTGTTTGAATCATTTATCAGTACCGATTTGAACTAATATTTGAATGTCATGCACTGACTGCTGGAATCAAGTTTGGTGTGGTTGATTATTAAATGAATTGACTTGTGCTGCTTTACCATGCTGTGTGTTTGCTTGCTGAAGAAATAACTTTCTCCTGAACTTCCCTTGTTTTTCAGTGGATGGAGCTCCGGTTCAACACTCTGGCCAAGTGCCCACATTGCAAAAAAATGTAAGTTGCCATCATTTGTCATATTCTTTGTACGTCAAAAATGCAATGTCTGTGGCAAAACTCCACCGATGATGTGGCGTTCTCAGGAGAAATGTCATAAATCTCAATGTGCGGTGTGTGTGACTAGCCGGAGGTCAGGTTTGAGTTTCTACTGGGCAGTTTGTAGAAACTGAAAGTAAATAAACCCTTGCGAGTTCCAGTCAAAGAGAGAGGTGATGTGATGCCAGTCTCCCAGTCACTTGAGAGCGAGCGCATCATGCTGACATACTGAAACATGAGCCCTGCACACTAGTGACGCTGTGAGGGAGAGTTATGACAGCAGATGTTGCAGCACACATGAATGGAGCCGAGTGCCCAGTGCCCACATAAGATTTCCACTCGAATGCAGAGCGCTTGAAGAGGCAGAGGAGATACGAGCAGATGAAGGAGAGAAATTAAGCACCTTAAGCTATCTGATTCAGAAGAATGTTTGAAAATCCCATCACATGAGAGCCATGTGAAGGGTCATGGTCAGACTTAATGGGACTCAAACAGGAAAAAGAGCAGACCATGTGACTCAGTGACGCAGTTCTCTTTTGACTACAAGCGTTTGTTGGACTGCTTTAATAAGATCAATCTTACATTTGAAAGGCCTTGTACACACCGAATAAAAATATACTTTGGACCAACAGTCGAATTTATCAGTTTTTCTTCGAATTATATTTATAGTTTAGTTCAACCCTTGACGGGATACTCCACCGTTTTTTCATTTTAAACTGTTATTTTGATATACCTCTTTCGTCTCTCAGTGTGTGCACCCAATCGCTCTGGCGCGCGAGACACTTTGTAACTAGCCCAGTTCATTCAATATGGGCCAAGCAGAGAAGCGACTAAACAACACCTCCACGTTTTCCCTATTTAAATACAGTTACTCGAGTAGTGTGACTCAAAATAAAACGTTGCGCTTTTGTAAGCGTGTGAAGTGGAAAACTATATTTTATGGTGGAATACCACAGCAAGTGCTTTGGGGCATAGTGGGCGACGACAACCTACGTCGCGTCCGCGATGCTTCACGACAAAAAGACTAACGTTAGCATGTTTAATTTTTTTAACGGTCGTCCACGAAGGTTCCGTCACATAATATATAAGAAAATAATATTTTACCTCAAGTTCTCTTTGGAGGATTGACAGCCCTGTGTCCTCTTCGAGAAATCCAGGAACGTGTCCATTGTCGGGTTTTCTTTCTTTTTTTACTTTTTCTGAACACAAGACAGCCGATACAACACTCACCGCTTCATTCATTGTTTGTTCACGTTCGTTTCCGGAAGTCACTCGCTACTAGTTTCGCCTTCTCGATGACATCACGCGCGCCGTTAAAGACGGCATGCGATGACTGGTCAGGAAGCAACGTGTAGTCTGACATGTGTCTTGACCACGACACAAGATTTTAGGAGTCAAAATCACGTAATCTGACACAGAGACTATCGCAAAAGACAAAAAAAAGAACTAGGCATTAGTCAAACTGAACCAAATCACAAATAGACAAATAAAATGTCAGTCATTTAACTTTTTTTCCAGTGTACTTTAGCTTCATTTTAGTCTAGTTTGATTGTTGGCTGTCCAGTGTAACCATTGAATTTCTCTTTCCATCCGTCCATTTTCCAGACGGTTTTTCCTTTGTAGGTTTGCAGGCATTGAATAATTCCATTATACCTCTGTACTAGGAGACAGAGACAGCCCAATACAATAGCCGCTTTAGGTTGTTCTGTTTAGAGCAGCACTGGTACTCAGCTTGTGTGCTATCTTTGTCTTTAGCTCTTCTGTAGGCAGTGCTCTACCCAGAAGACGCTGCTGTGCCTACATCACAGTAGGAATGATCTGCATTTTCATTGGCATTGGTTTAACGGTGAGTATTGTTCTCTTTTTCTTTACTTTTTTTGGTTTGGTTTGGTTTTTAACATTAAAGGCAGAACAGTTTCTGTCATTTTAGTGTGTCTGCAGCTGCTAACACACCTCTTGAAACCCCGCCCTCTGCAGCAGCTCATTTGCATTTAAAGGGCCAAGCACAAAACGGTGTGTTTTTTCCAAACCCTCAAAAAGTGACAACTTCAACATGCTATATAAAATATCTGTGGGGTATTTTGTGCTAAGAATTCTCACACACACTGGGGGCATCAGAGATGTATTTTACATCTTATGAAAATTGCATTTTACCACTCCTTTAAAGAAATGAACACTTTTATTCAGTAAGAATGCATTCAATTGTTTAAAAGCAACTATAAAGTTACAAAACATTTATATATCGAACAAATGCTGTTGTGGTGTCCACACAAATATTGTGCAACTGTGGGATGTGCTGGAGGAGACTTTACAGTGTGCCCAAAAATATATGCACCTCTTGATGGAAATGTTGTTTCCATTAACAGGCGCATCAGTTTTTGGTCAAGATCTTCCTGGATACACTTAGAACTGTTGTTTTCTTTAGTAACAGTTTCATTTGAATCACACTTGTAAATTACATAAGGGTCAGATGATGTACTCTCAATTTAATTTAAACCGCATATTATGTTGCAGTTCCTAAAAGAAGTTACCAGCCACTCGGATTAGCACTTGGCAAGTGTCCACTTTGGACATGAACTATTAAACTATGTTTGTTAGCTCATCACAGATTCTCCTGGTGTTTTTGTCCTCTCAGGTGGGCACTCAGGACTTCGCCAGGCGTTTCCACGCTACTTATGTGTCCTGGGCCTTCGCATATCTCCTGGGTCTCATCTGTCTGGTACGGGCCTGCTATTGGGGAGCGATTAAAGTCAGCTATCCAGAGAACACCTTCGCATAGACGAGACAAAACATCCATCCTTCAAGTCCTTTAGTGTTTGATTTTCTCTTGATCTGAACAGGTTAACCGTTGGATGCTTAGTCCTGTTACAAGAATTTAAGATTCCAGGTTTCCTGAAAATCTTTTCAGATCAGTTATTGATTAGCTCTGATATTTCTCTTCCTGATTTGAACTTGCAACATGATGACTTGAGGCATTAAAGTGAAATCAGTGATTCTAAAACTAGTAAAAAAAAATAATAATATGAATAATCCATTCAT
Source organism: Cyprinella venusta (assembly GCA_038021265.1). Taxonomy (NCBI): domain Eukaryota; kingdom Metazoa; phylum Chordata; class Actinopteri; order Cypriniformes; family Leuciscidae; genus Cyprinella; species Cyprinella venusta. The sequence continues at coordinate 5,669,654 of CM075878.1, forward strand.
GGTACACCTCTTGGATTTGTCATGGTGGTGGATATTGAACATATTTTATGTACTGCATTTTGTTACCAACTTGACCAAAAGAGATGATCTTTTATGAACAATTTGCCCATTGCACTACAATTTTATGCAATTCTTCTGTTGTGTTGCTGCTAGTTACCACAGCTGTTGTGAGCTGAGAGATGTTATGTTAAGAAAGGCTACCAGCACCCATGGTGGCACTATCCGTCATTCAAAATGTTCAGATATATTTAACTGTTCTTAAAATCCTGTGCCAACATTTTTATTTATTTTTTTTCAGTGTCTGTTAGGGGATCTCCCTCTGATGAAATTTAGCATTATTTCCAAACCCATTTTGGCCGCTCAAACTCACTGTGAGCAAAAATCATGCATTTCTTGTGGCTTTAAAAACAGCATGTACACAGTCACTGGAACTCTAAAACAAATATTCCTGGTTCAATACAGGCTCATTCGACAACACTGCACACAAATCATTTTGAATTCTGGGTTACAATGAGGTACTTACATTGGAAGGCCGGTCTCGAAAAATTCAAAAGTCTTGTAAAATATGATATTTTAGGTGTTAAAAAGGATCTCTTACTCTACCAATCAAATCTTTAAGGTTGGCGATATTTTTTTTAATGTATTTTTAAATCACTTATGCTCACCAAGGCTGCATTTAATTGACCAAAAATACACAAAAAATCAATGCATCCTTACTAAACATATTTGGAAAAAATCAATAAATTGTACAATACTACTATTCCTATGTTCAATTTTACAACTTCATTGCCAAGACAATGTAACACCTAAAACTCTAAAACCCTGAAACAACATTAGAAATTATTTAAAAAGCTGTACAGCTCAAATAATACACCATTTGTAACACAAAAATGAAAGGGGTCATGAACTGGCTTTTTAAATTTGATTATATTGTTGTCTGAGGTCAACGTATGACGCTTGGTTTTTGCATTCAAAAACATTTAAATGAATAAGTAATAGGCGATTTTCTACCCTTGTTTTGAGTCAAGCTCAAAAACGTTTCGGTTTTTATGGGCGTCTTGCACTGAAGACTTGGAAGTAATAGTGGATAACAGTTTTGCATATTATAATGAGTTTCAACTCACCCTTCGGTTCCGGTTGGTGCATGTCGGGGAAATTGTTTTGAAAACATCCAATGTTGAAAAGTAGCAACCGGAATGATTCGCCCATACATGTTCGACCCAGAGCCCGTGTGTTGCACCATTCCTGTCGGATCCAATATAGACCGTACTTTAATCTTAATCGGTCAACAAAACAATCCTCAGTGAAATTAAGCGAACGGGCGGACAATGTTTAACCTCGTCAGCTGGAACGTCATTAAAAATAAAGTTTAACCATTCATAATTGGAATCCAGAGAAAGCTTATGCAGCGACTGTCTACTTCTACAACCAGGCGCTGCACAATATCTTGTATCGCTCACTCGGTACTCGGTAGTTCGATCAGGTTTGTCATCACGAGGTAGGCCTATGTTATTTAGCTATGTGCGAATCAGTGGGCGGGGCTAAACCGGCCGTGTTGAAGTAGGCGTTGATCTTCTTTTGTCGGGGTGGGGTTTTATCCTCTTTGATGTCATAGTTCCCCACAAAAACGAGTCGTTTGCTGAACCTGGTGTCAATAAAAGCTTTTACTGGACTAACAAGGACGTTTTCAGTTCTGAAACTAACTGGATATTCTTATATTATGACCTTATAGATGTCAAAAGCTTAAGAAAATGTGATTTCTCAGTTCATCACCCCTTTAATCCAAAATTATAATCTGCACATTTCTACTTTCTACTAAAGCGCCTCACTGTAACCTTTATTTCTGCTGTTTTTAAAGAAAACGAGGGAAGAGTCAAAAATGATCTTTGCGGTAAGAAATAAATTTGTAGTAATTGACATTAAACCACAAATTAATCTTAACTTGTATTGAACTGATTGATCGGAAATAATGACACTTGGTGAATGGGAAATGACGTGCATGATTTTAATTTGATTCTTTTGTCCTTGGAAGCAGTGTTTTATTAGTCTGTTACTGACAGGGCACAGTGGAAGTGTTACGCCATGTGTCTAGTGCTCTTTCCTGTGTGTAGAATGTAAACGCCCCACCGCTACCCGCCTAATTCCACGACTCAGTACAACCTTGCTAGTATTGCTGTAGCTTACATTCACAGTTCTTCTGTATTTTGTCAAGACAAATGGAAATAACTATACTATCTAAACTTGTTCTGAATGTGACAAGCCAGTGAAGTCCTTGTACATAGGAAACTGAGCACACAAAGTCTGTAGTTCAAGTTGGAATGGCTTGGGTCTTTTTAAAACAATAATTTCTCAATAAAACAGAAAAGAATTCCTTGCCCTTTGACGGCGTGATGCTTTGTGCTAGCTTGATTTGAATTGTCATTTTATTTTTGGTGTAGAATTTCACAATGGAAGCCCATTTCTGCCACATAAAAAGTGCTTTGGTAAATCCAAAAGCTGTTAATATGACACTTAGTCATAGTTAGGAAATAAAAAGAGCGGTCTCGTATCTCGTATCACAGAGGAGCGGAAGCATAAAAAAGAGCGACGACAGTGGAGATCGATAGAGGACAGGTCAGGCCTGGATTTTGTTTGTTTTGTTATATGTGACGGCATTCGTCCGTGAGGGGCTGCTGTCTTTACTTTCATTTTGTATTTGTTTATTTTACGTTTATTAAAGTTTTTGAATGTTCTCCGGTTCCCACCTCCTTCTTCCCAGTTTCCACGACATCTAACCTTGCTACAGATGACATACAGATGAGATAAATGTGTAATTGACATACCAAATCCTAATTATGAGATTAAAAGGTTAAATAAATGACATGCTACGCCACAATTATGAGATAAAAAGTTGAAAGTGATGTATACTAATTCATAATAAGATTAAAAGATAAACAAGACTACTAAGCCAAGTGAAGAATATGACTACACAATAAGACTACACACCAAGTCATGAGATAAAAGAATGTTGAATTTTGAAGCTGACATTCTAAATCATAATAATTATTAGTTCATAATTTGGACATTACATGCCTTTTTATTGTCATAATTTTAATTTAGCAAGCAATCATTTTGAATTCGGGTATCATATTTTGTACCTTTTATATGACTTTTCATCGTAAGTAAGTCATAGTCATATGATGATTAGTCATAATAGTCAAAATTAAGACTTCAAAATTGTGACTTAATATATCATAATTCATAATTATGACTTTGTAAGTCATCATTTCCAATTAGTATGTGAATTTTTACTTTTTATGCCATAATTATGACTTTTTAGTATGTCATAACTTTGATTCTCTGTTTGTCATAATGATGGATTTTCATCTTAGTATATCATAATTTCGACGTTTTTGTCATAATTTCAACTTTTTATGTCGAGTTTATGATTTACAAAACAAAAGCATGATTTTTCATTATGTGGCAGGAATAGCCTTAGTAATAGCCTGTAGATTTCCTTTCATTCAGTCAAGCACGTCGTGCACACATAATATAACGACATCTAAGGGGGCTTGAGCACCTTCCCTTTTCGTTCCTGGAGAGAAAGTGCCCTTTTTTCTGGGGTGCTTATATTTTAAGCGTTTTGAATAGAGGTCTCAGTCTATTTTTATTCATTTATTTATTTTCTGTTAAATTTTGCTTGTCAATACAAAATGACCAATTTTTGAGCACAAGATCATGAAACCCTGAGCCTTTCCATCCACTGGATGGCAGTGTTGTTTTTTGAGAGATGGATGCAGTGAGTCATAAAAGGACTCAATGAGTCATCTGGCCCTGGGAAATAGTCTAGCACAATCAGTGCTCTCTCTCTCTCTCAGTGGACCAAAGAGAGCTTTCAAACACTGTCGCCATCTCGAAGCCTCACAGAAAGAAAAATCCTGAAAAAGCTTAAATAAAATACAATTCAGTATTCAGTACAGCTTAGAAACTTTATTAACCACTTGATACTACCTTGACTTGGCAAACCATAAGACGAAAATTGTGGTTGATCACATTAATTTCATATTTTTATCCAAATACTTAAGAAACGTCCGTGTCAGGACGTGTGTGTTCAGGAACAGTGACATCACTACGTGAGGAGACGGACAGACTGACAGCACACATGTACCGTCACGCCACAGTCAGATGAACATAGCTTATGCAACTCTGATGGGATTGGAGTGCTATCATAAAAACAAAGATCTCATTGCTTTGTTTGATATTATCTACAGTTTACAGTACAGTACTGATAGAGCTAATAATGTAACAACATGGAAAGCAAGTGCTAGTCACTATGACTATACAGCAAATATGAATGCAAGTGCTCACTTCCTGATGACGGTCTTGGCTTGTGAGGTTCTCAAATGTCTGGAGTCGACAAATCTTAGTTGTTGTTGAGGACCCACCATGACGCTTTAGAAAAAAAAAAAACACTTTTATATTATATTATATTACATTATATTATTAAGAGAGAATTTGTATGTAATTCACCTGGAACCAGCATAGTCGTCATCATTTCTGGTGTCTCTAAGAAATCCACATTGCCTCTCTGAAAGGTTTTACTGTAATTGGTTTGGAGATGACTATAAATAGAAATCAAAAACACTTTTCAGGCAGTTATATTACAAGTTGAATATTTTTTACTATTGAATGCATTGAGGAATATTTTAATATTTGGTTTGAATCAGTTAAAAATGAGGGAGTGACTTACTTCTTCCACACGTTGCTTTGCTCCCAGAACTCGTACAGTATGAAGCGGGATTCATTGGCAAGCCGCTGAACTGCAACGCTGCCAAGAGAAATAAATGTAATATAAAAATTACAATCAACTTTACTTTACATGTGCTTTACTATGTTAGTCAACACATCAAAATAAGTGTACTTCAATAAAGCAAGACAAATACTATTCAAACATAATGATTTAAAAGTTTTAGGTAACTTTTACTTTATTTCAAAGTGCATTTTAAGTGTGCACTTTAATTACACTTAAATGGCATTTTATTTCAAAGTACACTTCCAAGTGCTGTTTTTTTTTAATACACTATTAACATTTGAAGGACATTTGATACAATTAAAATTTGATACTTTCATGATGTTTTTTGAACTTGACAAACCTAGCCCACATTTCCTTTCACTGAATGGAAAATAGCAGCTTGAACATTTTCCAAAACATCTCATTTTGTGCTTCACAAAATGAAGGAAAACGTTCATACGGCTTTAGAAAAAATGATTAAATGATGACAGAATTATCATTTTTGGAACCGTTCCCTTCATTAAAAATAATGACAATTTTGGTAAGTCATCAAATCCTTCATTCAGTGACTCATTTGAACCGACGAGCTTGAAGCAAGTCAATTATCTAATAAGCTAAAGTAGAACTCCTCATCCAAACCATACCCATTGTTAATTAGCCAATTAGGAAAAAAAATCATGATTAAACCAGACAAGGGGTTCACTTTTTTGGGAGAATGTTCCAGAGAAATCCACTGCTACCTGACGTGATCACTGACATTTAGTTAAAAGTCAGCCCTGGACTGAGGGCTTATAAACACACGGCCACATGCTCGCAGCAAGCTGCAATTCATTCACGGACCATAAGTTTCCTGATTTTACACAGGCTATGACACGTGAGAAACTGGATGTTGAAGCTTTAATATTTCAATTGGATTTTAATGGAAATAAATACATGAAACTCTTCCGCACAGCAAATTGGTTCTCCTAAATCCAGCATGACTATTCAATCTTTTTGTTTGATCAATGTAACCTTTCTATTTCCGTCCCAAACTGGTTTAACTACAGGTGCAGCGTGCCAGGAATTTCCAAGCCCTCCTCCTTCCCCAGCACCACCTGCCAAGATCTGATTCTCCCTATTGTCCTTGCAATAGCAAATATCATATTCCCTATATTTATGTGCATGATACAGCAGTAGCAGCAGCGTAGAAGATCTAGTCCACCAAAACAAAGCCTATGTACATTGTATTCTTATCAATAAAATGTTGTTTAAGTCTATTCTGAGAGTTGTCATGATTGAATTACAGGCATCACGGTTTTCCTAGAAACCCATCATGGAGAAAACATCTTGATCACAGTTCTCCACAAACCCAGAAACTGAAATATCTGATTCATCGAGTTTAAACAAATGGATACCAATTACTTGATTTGCCTAATGTGGAGAACTGGACTCTCAAAGAAAGCTAGACATTAACCCAGATGCAGCGGCAGTGTGTACTCACTGGAGACAGCCGGTCTGGGCGCTGGCACTTTCAGTGTACTGTCTGAGAGCCAGACGAAACTCCTCCACGTCCTCCTCCAGCACGGACAGCTGCCTCTGCACGATCAGGATGTGCTGGGAGGAAGGTCACAGAAGAGAGCAGTCCATCAGAGAACAGCAGAAAATATGCCTCATGTAGGATTCAGACCATGGGTTATTTATAAAAGTGTGTGAAACTGCTCCTGGACCAGTTTTCTCTTGCAGTACATAAAGCCCTGATTTAAGATGTTATTCTGACTGATTATTTATTCAATATTGCCTATCAAAAATAGAGATAGTATGTAAAGTAATAAGCAAAACATGAGTCAAGGGTTGAGAAGCACTAGAGGAGAAATATTATAAAATATCTGTAAAAAAATATTTTCAAGATTTGTTATCATAACATTTTTTCTTTTGCCAAATCAACTTAAATATTTTTTTTAGTTCAGATAACTAATTATTTTGAATTTCTGATGATTAAATCAATCTCCATTGTATTAACTCACTTTTTCCATTTCAATCAACTTAAAATTTTAAGGCAACCAGGTTACTTATTTTTTTAAGTTAAACCAACAATATTTTTTACAGTGTAGGGATGGTAAGATTTTTTTTTTAAAGAAGTCTCTTCAATTTCAATTAAAAACACAATAAAAACAGTAATACTGTGAAATATTACTGCAATTTAAAAATAACTGTTTTCTGTTAATATATTTTAAAATGTTTGAAAATTAATTCCTGTGATGGCAAAGTTGGATTTTCATCATCGTCTTCAGTGTCACATGATCCTTCAAATATCATTCCAATATCCTAATTTGCTGCTCAAGAAACATACATTATTATTGTTATCAATGTTTAAAATAGTTATTTTTGGATCATGATCTACATGACTTTCCCAAGATTAGAGAATTAGGGGGTCCAAAAACTGAATCCAGGAGGATCAAACAAGCGGGAAGACAAAAATTTCCACCAATGGTGCTATGACTCATTGAGCGTCAGGTAAAACCATGAAGTCATGCATTATAATAGCTGCTTTTTATAAAATAGGTTGTTGACAGGTGGCTGAAGGGAACAGTAAATGAGGGTTCGCACCTCTGTGCTTTTGCTATGGCCATTTCCCATCTTTCACACATCTTTATACACAGAAAGAGGGGAAACTCCATTTTGTTTTGTGCAATGAACCCCAAACTATTATATGATAAACTATTCCCATATTTATCTGCAACAAATGAATGTTATCTCAAGTACATAGTGTGTCCTTTATAAGTATCCTCATATCAAGGAGATCTTTGCACATAATCTGTCATGTGAAAAAGTAAGACTTGAATGCTAAATGAGCATGAACAAAGCGATGAAATGATAAAGATGCATTAGCGATGCTGAAATTGTTATTCCATGCATACAGTTTGTGACAGTGAGTGTCAGTCTGACAAATGACAAACTGACGAGAGGCTATTCAACTTTAACCACGAAATAGAGTTTCATAGATATTAGAGAGATAAATGATTTCTCATTTGGATGTATTAGAACGTGACTACATAATAAATGCAATGAATCACTCCTTATAAACCGACTGCTTGAAATTCCAGAAAGATCATCCATTTGCTTGTGAAAAGGATGTTCTCGAGTCGCTCTTTAGAGTCATGTGAAATAGGATGAAAGTGTTATTTTAAAAAAGAAACCATGCTCTTGTGTGTAATTTTATGCTTTAGCATGTCCAATATAATGTTGTATCGTGCCTCTATCGGCAGTCACTGTGTTTACAGTTAGTCTCCACAGGGGTCCGGGTGCAACTCTTTCAACAAACACAGAATCACACACAAACCACCTATTTAATGTCTGACAACAACATCTTGTGAGCCTGAGAGAAAAGCTCTCTGCGTTAAAATGATTGCCAGAGCCAAATGAGAGAGGAGGAGTGATAGACAGAGAAAAGCAATAACTTGGAACTAGTTTTCAGATCCCCACCGTTTCCTAGATGACAAGTGGTCACTGTGTGAATGCTTTTCTGGGAATATGGTAATAGAAATAGGTAATAGGGTGATCATAAATTACTTACTGATTTGGTGGTGCTCTCCAACACCTCTTCTTCCACAGGCTCCAAACGCAGTTCCTATGAATGTAGAAACAAGCTAGTTTTTCCACATGTGTTTGAATCTCATGACAACATGCCAAGATGAAATTTCACCCCAAAGTCAAAAGAAATTGCATGACAAGGAAATTTCTCCCAAAATGCAAGTACTGTGGCATAATCTCATTCTCATTATAAAAAAGCTGTTTTCAATACAAAACAAAAGAATCTTTTTATTACCATAGTATATGGGTATTTCTTTATTATTATTGTAATTTATTCTTTTGCAATTCCCATTATTCTCAATGGTTAGATTTTCATTACTGTAAAGTAATACTTTTTGTTTTATTTAAATCAGCATACATTAAAGAAAGTAAATACGTGTGTATGTGTCCGTGCATGCATTTATTAATGATTTCTCTTGCATTTTGGATGAAATAGTTGTGGGATTTGTGAGATGTAGCCTCAGAATTAGGAGAAGGAGTGATAACAGATATAGATTTAGCATTATAATGAGAGGTCAAGTGTGTATTGTGTTGCCTTTTTCTCGAGACGGTCGATCAGCTTTTGCAGTCTGTTGACCTGAGTTATCCACTGGTTGTCCTCTTCATACAGACCTGCAGAAACACACATTTCATCACACAAATACAGCTCTCTTTTTCTCTTGCTTTTTGTCACTCCCATATGTCTCAAGAAGGCATTTGCTGTGACTGAATGTAATTGAACTGGAATCTAAATAACTTATTACAAATATCTCCTCATTTTGCATGGGGAATGAGCACAATTAAAGATGCTTTTCACCTGATATGTACTCTTCTAAATTGTGTATTTGATCTGTCAAAATTAAAACATAAGGCCAACTAAATAAATTGGGGGGAAAAGAGAGGAAAATCCATAAAATATGCATATTACTATAATAATATAATTTGGTTCCCATTAAAAGGTAGACTAATCTATACTCTTTCTCTTGGGTCTTACCGATAGTCTTTCCTCACACTCCCTCCTACCTAAACTTCCTTCCAGATCTGCTCTCAGCTGGATGTCTGCCGGCTGTGCGTATGTGCCCTTTTCTTCCTCCAGAACACTGTTGCTGAGAATAATCACCTGAATTGACAAGGTTCAGAAGTGGGTTGTTTGGAGACAAGCTGTTATTCCTTTGAAGTCTTCGATTAGATCTCCGTCCTGACCACTGAATGGGCAGAACCTCTGGCTTCACGGGCCCATTTCTGTGATTGAGACCACACACAGACACACGTGCAAAAGCAAACACAAACACAATGAATATGTGTAACGTTTTTGTTTTTTTTTCTCACTCGTTCAACTCATTATCAGCTTCTGATTATTCTGCCCAGGGCATGGGAGGGCAGGGCATCCAAAAATAGGGAAAAACAATCCATTGCTTGCTTGTAGTATGGCAATATGTTCACATATTTTGAAGAAAATGTGAGTGTAAAACTCCCCACCATATGCTAGGGTGTTGTGGGTATTATTAGAGTCCAAAGATGGTTTGTGTCCCTCATTAACAACTAATCTATGGGGTTATTTGACCTGTTTTATTGTCTATAATAGCAAACCTCCCTTAATCAAGTTGCATGAATCATTCATGTCCATAGTATGAATTGTGTGGGATGAGTTATATGCCTAAATGTATACTTCCCAAACCCATCAGCAATAATAATATTGATTATTCCCTTTAAAAATTGTTATTATCCTACATTATCTAGGGCTTTTCACTGCAGTGAAAGCTAAAATGCCTATGCTAATATCATTCATACATTGCATCTAATTGAATTGCATTAGCAGAAACACAGAGTATTAATATGCAAATGATGCTTCAACGTTTTCATCCATCTTCAAAACAGTTCTTAAACATTACGACACTGATGCCTCTTTGATTGCACAAGACCTTTCTGCCCTGCTGCTCAAGCTACCAATTAAAACGAACAAAAAAATCATTGTGATTATTCCGATATCTATCTACCCATCTATCCATCTATCCATCTATCCATCTATCCATCCATCCATCCATCCATCCATCCATCCATCCATCCATCCATCCATCCATCCAAGTATAGCCATAGGTGGAATGAGCAGTCAAAATTAACCTATATGGATGATACAAGACTTGATCCTGATAATCTGGTTAGGGTTTATTTTGCAGTACCACCAGATTGTACACTACCCCTTTCTTTATGATAAAGTAATCATGGCATATGTTTTGTACCTTAACACCATTTTACTACTCGGTTGTGAGAGTGAAAAATTATAGCACAAAATCTAATCAGTTTAGCTGTTCTCAGCAGCAGAGGAATGTTGTGCCTATTTTAACTCTGAGACAATGAAATAAATAGAGGCAGGCAGGTGTCAAAATTAAAGCTCGGTTGGTTGCTCATTATCCCTAAAGACACTGTTGCACAACGCTCATCCTGAGGGGAACTTACCCTCCGTGGTTAAAAATGGCTCACATCTGCATCAGCACACTAAAATCAGCAGCAAATCTGCTAGAGCCACAGTCACACAGGTGAAATTCAGCTAGAAAATCAAAGCCACACACACAGGTGATTAAACTCAGTTGGAGTCACATCCACAAACCTGCATGAACCGACTGAAAAATTCAAGGAATCGTTCTCTAGAGATCAGACACCTCTTATAAAGCGTGTATACACTCAGGGCTGTTTACACGACACCGTTTTCAACTAAAAACAAACTTTTTATGCATTTTGGCAGTTCATTTACACGCCAACAGCGTTTCTGGGTGCCTGAAAATGCAAACTTTTGAAAACAGGTTTCAAAGTGCAAGTTTGGCTCTCTTTCTCTTCTCTGCAGCTCAGATGCGCTGATCTTGAATCTCCTCGTTATTATGTCATAATTACGTCATATTACGCCCCTTTCTCTGCTTTGGCTCACCCGAGAAAATGAGCTGGGAAGTACGAACACGCAAGCTCGATTTGAGTTTTTCCTAGAGAGATGTCATGTCTTGTCTTGTTGATCAGTGCCCGAATGTACAAATTGAACAACACAAACGTATTTTTTAGTTCCTTCATCCGAGCCTCTGAAGAAACGATGAGTTAAATCTATTTTCTCTGGAAATGCGCCGACACAACTTCCCAAAGTTTTGTATGGTCCAAACATTTCACCGACGACTGTTTCCTCAACTCGATGAACGTCTGAAAATAAATCGATCGAGCTTCCAAGCAACAATTTCTGATGTGTAGCCCAATTGTTCAAGTTCAGACAGGTAAGTTAATCTTTCTCTCAAAATCGTTTAATACTATTTATGCATTAGTAAGTCAAGCCAGTGACTAAAATATGAACTTCACATCGTTTCTTTTAGTAAGATGAAAATAATCTTATAATAGTTTAAATTCTGAACAAACTATACAGAAAGCGATCAAAGAACAATCTTTCCACACAGCACGAGTTTATCTGGACAACGCGTTATGAAATCAATGACGCACACTGCACAACGAAGCACTTACTGTCTGTGCATCATCGTGTTTGCATTGGTGAAAGCATTAGAGAGAGTGCAATGATAAGGTCTTCATTCTCGCGATCAACAGACTGTCCTCTGCTGCTCAATGCTCATCACGGTAACATTTTATGTGATGGGAATAGATCTAAATACTTCAAAAACTTCTCACGATTCGGTAATCTCGATAGCTGTAACAGTAAAAACCTATAATAGCTGTAGTAAAATTATTTGCGATGTTTTGCATGTAATATATAGCTATTTCATATGCAAGAGTGTCAGCAAATCACAGCAGTGGGGGGTTACACCGAATCCCACAGCAGACACCCCCCTTCAAATCAGAGGCTAAAATTAAGCTAGGAAAATTGCCTTTTATTTCAAAATTATGACTATTTTTGATCTAAAAAACATACTAAAATTATTAGGGCAACCCAAGAAACATTAAAAAATAATAAAATAACCCCATGTCAGGGGACCTTTAAAGAGTGAAAATGAAAATGATGCCCTGTGAAAAACAAAAGTGAAGCTATATCAGCAGTACTGCTGCCTCCAAATAGCTGGTAATGGTTTTCTTTGCACACAGAATGCAGCACACCGGTGCTGTAAATGGGGAGGGTGCTCCTGTGAGGTCTGGATTCAGATTTGAGCTCATCTCCCTCGTTTCATCCCTGTGTGCGGTGCTGCTCCTCAGAGAGCCTGACTCGACGCTTCAGACAGAATAGAGAATGGACCACTCTATTTCAATTTGTACTGGCCACTAGCCACTTTCAGCACATCTAACGCACTGGGAATCAATCCCTCTCGACCAGCACACAATGAGAAGCCTTTAGGCTCAAAATGTGTAAACACTTCATACAAAATGTTATGGAATTCAACACTGTCAACTGTGACAACAAAAGCATGCATGGTGATATGAGGTTACACATGTGCTCTGTCCTTAAAGAAGGCCCTTAAAGAGATAGTTCACTCAAAAAAAAATTTTTTTTTCATTATTTGTTCACCCTCATATCAAACCAGCATGACTTTCTTTCATCCATGGAATATAAAAGGAGAATCCTGATTCCTGTTTTTTCATATAATAATATAACAAGCCCTTTACAAATGAGAACAATAGAAGCAGTTAAACTAACAACAGGACAATTTGCAAGTGCTATGACCCTTCCCTGTTTAATCTAACGCAGTACATGTCCTTTTTAAAAATGAAATAAATACAAAAATTATAAAAGATAATACAGTAGATAAAGTGATAAAGAAAAAAAATGTTCTGATAACAAATCTTTATCTCTATTTTTTAAAGGAAATAATTTAACTTTAAATTGTCCAAACTTTGGTACTTTATTTAAATCCTTTATATCCTTTAATTAAAATATAGATTTATTATTTAAATCCTAAGTACTTTATTTAAATCCTTCACTTTATTTAAATCCTTTATATATAACGATAGGGCTGGGAAACGATTAATCGCGATTAATCGCATCCAAAATAAAAGTTTGTGTTTACATAATATATGTGTGTGTCGTGTGTATACTTATTTTGTATATATAAATACACACATATGCATGTAAACACTTAAGAAATATTTGCATCTATATACTTTATATATATTTATACAAAATTAATATTATACATAAATATAAATATTTGATACATTAAGAACACATTTTTCTTAAATATATACATGCATATGTGTATTTATATATACAAAATAATTATACACACTACACACACATATTATGTAAACACAAACTTTTATTTTGGATGCGATTAATCGTTTCCCAGCCCTAATATAATGTATTTTAATGCATTAATTATAGCCCTGTAATGCACCTTATAATGCATTGTATGGTCTCATGAATAATTGTAACCACAGTTATAATAATTCTTATCTATTGAACACACATTTGGAAAGTATAACGCATTAAAAGACGTGAAACAACCAATTTCACGTCCTTTTAAAACCCAACCTCAGCATCCATCATTTCTTTATGCCAGCTGGTCCAGCTAATTTTCCTGAGATCGTAAGGTGAGTGGAACAGCACAGCTGCTGCATACTGAGAGGGAGGGGAGGTAATGGGCACATTATGACACACACACACACTCAGGCATGCAGCCCTATAGCATGCAATCATCCAGGTGCTGGAATAAAACAGCTAATTTTGCATTCGAAATTCTGCGCTCTATTGACCCCCAAAGTGGGCCATGCATGCAGCAGACCCTCCTCTGCAGGTAAACGCAGTGAGTCGGAGGCACTGAGAGCTTAAAATGAGCTGCTAATCAACTGCAACACAGACACACACACGTTCGGTGACAGTTTAAAATGGCATTTGTCCCCTTTCTGCACAAAAACAAAAGCCTTGGTCGTCAGTCTGCTGCTCACCTGGTCTATTAACTATTAATGCCGTAGATGCTCTAGAAATTCAGTCCCAAGGATGACTGTGCACATAATCCTTTTTGCTTGAGTCAGTGCACAAGGGCTGTCTACATGAATGTTGCAAAGTGAAATGGTGTGTTTAAATCTGAGGGGACTCTGCATGTCCAGTGGTGCAGAAGAAATCCACTCAATACCACTAAAATGATTTTGGAGTGTGTGATTGCTTTCAGTACATGGTCAATAAAGTCATAATATGAGTACAGTTGTAAGAATACATCTTGTTACAGTTTAGCCTCAATGGAAGCATCAAGAAAGTATTGTAATATTGGATTTGCATAAAGTTGGACATTTCTCAGTGGTGTAATGCTTTCAGCGCTTGTTCTGCTCTGCTATCTCCGAAAATCCCCAGTGCAAGCATGACATTCAGCTTACAAAGAGAATGACTGAAAATATCCACTCAACTCCTTGTTGGGTACATGTTTTGTAGCAATCGTATGTTTAATAAAATGTAAAAGTGTGTCACTTGCCTCTCCTGCCGGGTCTGCTCAGCTGTGGTCTCCATGGCACACTCCAGAGAGCTCTGGAGAGACTGCAGCTGACTGGTGGTCTCCTTCAACAGGAAACGGGTCACAAACTGCTCCAGATGCGTGGCTTCCTGGTAGTCCTGCAGATTAAATACAGACAGTTTTCATTGTCATTACTGCTGTAGAATGGGCTTTAAACATACACTGGTCTTTTAGGCAGAATATTAATTTTATTGTGTTAGTTTCAATCATATTTAAGTATATCATGTGTATTAAATATATAATACCATTCAAATAGTAAGATTTTTTCCTGTTTTTTATTATCTTATATCCACCTGTATTTTTTATATTATTACAATTTCAAATAACCATTGTCTATATTAATATATTTTCAAATATAATTTATTCCTATGATGGCAAAACTGAATTTTAAACATCATTACTCCAGTCTTCAGTGTCACATTCTTCAGATACTATTATATATGCTGATTTGCTGCTCATCAATCTTATTATCATTAATGTTGAAAAAAGTTGTGCTGCTAAATATTTTTGTGGTAACCATCAGAGAGGTGTTTTTATTACTTAACAGGCGAGTAAGGTAGTTTATTAAACAGATAAATTGCCATATGTAGCTCTCTAGCAGAGTTCGTTGTAAAGCATTATATATTGTGTAGGCACTGTCACACACAACCGAAGCACAATTTTCTTTTGCAAATGCATAGAGGGCCATGAGTTACATAGTGTACCTTTAAATGAGTAGTTCACTTCTCAAAAAACTGCTGATAATTTACTCACCCCTATGTCATCCAAGATGTCCATGTCTTTCTTTCTTCAGTCGAAAAGAAATTAAGGTCATTTTGATGAACGATTTCGAAGAGGAGAGTCACAAACGTGCATCAAAGAACAGAGTAAGGTGAGCATTTGAGCTTATAAAACGTAAACTTTGTTATTTATTTATTAAATGAGCGAACGTTTCGCTTGATAAGACCCTTATATTCATCGTCTGGATCGGTCATTTAAAAAATAAATAAAAAAGTTTAAGTTTTATAAGCACAAATGCTCGCCTTGCTCTGTTTTGGGATGAGCGTTCGTGACTCTCCTGTTCGAACTCGTTCATCAAAATCAACAAATCTTTTTTCGAGTCATGACTCGAAGGGTCCAAGATAAGACCCATATTCATCATCTGGTGTCATTAAAAGCCATTTGAAGCTGCACTGAAACTCTCATTTGGACCTTGAACCGTTTGGTACCCAATGAAGTCCATTAAATGGAGAAAATGCTGCAGTGTTTTCATCAAAAACCTTAATTTCTTTTCGACTGAAGAAAGAAAGACATGGATATCTTGGATGACATGGGGGTGAATAAATTATCAGCAAAAGTTTTTTTAAAAGTGAACTACTCCTTTAAGAATATAACTCTTTATCTTTGTGAATGTGATTTTGCCTCAATTCCATAGTCTCAAAGGCGGTGCTGCAGGGGTATGTTATTTGCGGGTGGTACATCAGTTTTTCAGCGTTAGGAATCAACAGCCGCCTGTATAATTATGTTGCGCGCCTGAGCAGCCGTATTCTGTCACTATATGAAAAGCCATTATTAAAGCTGGGAACATCCCTCAGCAAACAGGACACCGAATTCTTCTGAGCATCCAATAATGAAACAGGTGCTGCACGTCTGTTACAAACACGTTCAAGATGTTGACATTCATAAGCTAGGGAAATCCAACACATCAAGGACCAACACATGTATTTACAAAGCGGGTTAAATGAACAGACCTTCAGAATAACCAGCAGCATCATTTACAGCTCTATAACCTGTAGACCTGTAGAGACAGCACACATAGCTAATCTTTCCTTCTCGTGCCAGTGCTCGTGGCTGACATTTTCATCAGTTTACACAACAGACAATCTTGTTGTAATGATATATACACACACTCGCACTCAGCTCTATTGTTTCCATTAACTAAGGCATGCAATCCATGTTAAAAAGATGTCATCCTTATGAAAATCATAAAATATAAAAACAATTTTTTTTAATATATATATATTTCAGCTATTAATCTGTCTAAACTCTACCTGCAAACTGAAGGCAAGAGAAATTGTCTGGATGATACAAGCACCCACAGTATGACATTCAGAAGTGTGGTTGCTGTTTATAGAGGTGGCCTGAGGGTAGAGACCACACGAATCCCGGCAGCTGGTTTGCGCACCCACTCATGGCCCTATTCAATAAACACAACGCTATCTGTTGCCATACAACATAACTATCTGTTGTTGCTCATGACTAATGGAGCTCATGCATTAGAGATGTACACACTATCAAGTGGTGTGAATAGAAAGATCAAAGAAATGTGTCTCCTGATGATTTGTTATTACACTATATATATATATATATATATTAGGGCTATCAAAATGATTAATCACGATTAATCGCATCCAAAATAAAAGTTTGTGTTTACATAATACATGTGGGTGCACTGTGTATAATTATATATATATATATATATATATATATATACATATAAATACACACACATGCTATTTAAGAAATATTTTCATGTATATTCTGTATATGAATTTATATATAATTTATATTATATATAAATATTTTATATATAAATAATATTTTTTTCTTAAATATACATGCATGTGTGTTTTTTATATATATATACAAAATAATTAAACACAGTGCACCCACATATATTATGTAAACAGAAACTTTTATTTTGGATGCGATTAATCGCGATTAATCGTTTTGACAGCCCTAATATATATATATATATATATATACACACAGTGTATAATGCTATATATATATATATATATATATATATATATATAGCACTTTATCTTATTTATCACCATCATAATCATGTTGAGGACAGAGATGCTAGTGCAGATCCATCTTCATCCACTCTAAAAGTTCCCACAGCTTTATTACGAAAATTACACATCTGACGGCTGCATTAGGGGCCATGCAGGGAACATGCTGTGAGTGATTATGATAAGACACTGAAAGCCACCAGGATACCCAGATAAATACACAAAGCCTTTGTTCAAGGACACTTAACTACCATTTTCAATCAGAGCAAGATGAGACAAACATTAGACAAGAAAACAATTTTCCTTCCTTTCTCATAAGTAGTTTCAGTCAACTATGCAATGGAGATCATGTCCATTTGTTTACTATAAAGGAGGTAAGAAGGCAACCCACCTTCTTGGTTTTGTCCATGGCTTTCAGTATGGATACGTTCAGGTCTTCCAAGGCAGCAAGGACATTTTCATATTCTCCAAGGTGCTGAGAGAAGTATTCTAAGAGAAAAGAAAACATATGATAATGTTTTCATAAAATCATCATCAAAAACATCCACAAATTGTAAAACGTCAATTTAAATAATGTCATATTTTGTTTTATATGTATGCATTAGCATATCATTTGATTTTCTCTAGAATATATTCTTACACTTCAAAGCAAATTAGCATCTGAGATCTACTGTAATATTTGTGGATGCATTGCATATACCCCATGCAAAATGTACATATAAACATAATGTGTACACACATTGTAATACTTTACTTAATTAGTTACTTTCTTCGCTTCACTTAATTGTAAAAGTTTAAAATATACTATCATTCAAAAGAATGGGGTAAGATGTTTTTGAAAAAATACTATTCAAGTCAGAGTCACGTTGAGTTTCAATGTTATTTCAATCATATGCTGCGTCAAGCACCTTGAACTGGATTACCACTACCACCATCTTATTATCATCAGGATTATTTGGAGAATAGAAATGTAAAATAAATAAAATCAGCATCCACATGAAATTTAAATATTTTGTAGCATTACAAATATTATTGTCACTTCTGATCAATTGAATGCCTTGCAGAATAAAAGTACTAATTTCTTTTTCATCTTATTGACCCCAAACTTTTCATATAAATGATTCTTATCAAATGATATTAGCATGTTTATATAAAAAAGTATATTACTTTACAAGCCAAACATATTTTTTATAGAAAATATAAAAAGAAAAGTTAACGTCAGTATTTGTGAGTGTCTCAAATTTCCTTCATAACATTGTAAGAGTTGACATTCTTGTAGGATCTTGTGGGTTCCTCAGTGAACTGCCATATTTGAACTTGTCTGAAGAACCCCAAAAGGTGCTGTATCATCATTAATCATAGCTGTGAACATAAAACCTCCCATAATAATGCCAATAAATAGTATTAACTCTTACCACACAGCTCATCCGTGTCCACATTCCTGCAAGCAGACCATAAACAGACATGTTAATTTCATTTCCAGTAAAAAGACAAGTGACTTGCATCTAAATGTGATCTAATCTTCTGTGGTGATTTTTAAGATGCATCTTGCTCGAAGGCAGGTCCTTTGGGAGTGCGATGTTTGCCTAATGAGAGCGGGTCATCCTAAGACAACCAGACTCTAACACTACACAACAGCCACCAGGCAAACACTGTCAACTCCATATCTCAACCCTACTCTAATTAGAGGCTCAATCCTGTGAGGACAAGTCATCATCTTACAGGCTGAGAATATAAAAAGTCAGAATGTAATGTGTTTCCTACTTTCCTACTGTGATTTTCAGACTTTGAATCCAGTATATGTATAAGGGTCATTCACACTAAACAATCCACACATAAAATATTTATATAATATTTTTAGATCAGTATTCTTTCGATATTGCCTTAATGTAGTGATAAATGGGAACATGCAAATTGGTTGTGTTTTATTTTACCTCCTCACTAAACATCAAACAGCATTTTTATCAAGAGAAATATGCCAAATTTAACAGCAATTTCTATTAGCTTCACACAGTGACAGTGATTAGCGCTTTTAATCATTTTTCCAGCACAGAGGCTGAAAGATTTTCAGCATTTGGCAATTGTAGAAGCAATGACTGGATTCTTTGGGTTTCCGCAGTCTAGAGCAGCAGTGCATGGTTCCCCAACGTTTTTTCCAGAAGAACTCTAATTTAACAACAAAATTCTTAAAACGGCTCTATAGGATGGCTCTAGAGGAAAAAATATTTATTGCTAGACTTGGATAAAACACAGAGGGCTTGGTGTCAAAGCTGAACTGCTACTGACTGAGCTAGACCTCATAGCGGGAGGTGAAGTCTTCGATAAACATACAAAGACAACACATCAATAAGGCCTTAAGTACCAACAGCTGTGCATTGTCAATAATTTTCCATATTTCATCACATTTCTACTCTCCCCCAAGAGATTAGAGTGAAAAGCATTATGCGAAACAGGGATTGAAATTATCTTTAAAATGGGATAAAACCCACTATCATAGTTTACCTTTTTACATTTACATGAGCTCCTTTCAGATCAAAAGATTAGACTTTAATACTGGATAATAATGAATAATGAATTCTGCTGAGAAAATGTTTTCAAAGAATTCTCCTTCCAGGTCAACTCTCACTACCAATGAATTGCGATAATCAATATTCATGAGAGAATAAATGCTTACACGATTTCAAATAATTGTCACTGAGTAAAAAAATAATCAGGTTTATACTTTACACTTATGATTATTACCTCTCATAATGAATTATTGATGCTTGGCCAAAACCAATTGTGCTAAGGGCAAGAGCCAACCATAATGTTGGCAGAGGAAAGTGATTTTTCCTTTGAAATACTACATCAAACCAAATCTGCCCCGGCCACACAATGAATTGAAAATAAAATCAGAAGCACATTCTCATCAAACACTTACTACAAAGGGAGCATGTACCAGCCAGGAGAGCTGCTGCTATGGAAACCAAGATGACTTTAAGTGACATGGAATCGTTCCGCAAGGAGGTGAATGGAAGATAGTAATCTGCTCATAAATTCTACACAGACTTGCTATAGTTTACCTTAATCACTACATAAACATATAAATATTGGGCTACTTTTTATTGAACTATTCCTTTGTATTAGATGTTATCTCACACAAAAAAAACAATAATCACAATTCACAATAATCTCACTGAAACCAAATTGCTTTATCTCTCCACAAGGACCATTGACGTGGCTGTGTCTAACAAGCCAAAGGCACGATAAGAATCAGTCTGACAAGAGTCCGTCGTGTTTGAGAGACAGCGCACCTTCACCCTCTCCCTCACCCTCAGTGAATGTTACTCACAGCAGACGCTATAATGACATCATCAGGACAGAGTTGCTGCTGGGTGGAAGTCTATATGTCTATATATATATAACTTAATGCATTATAGGTTTGCCATGGTCTATGGCAAACCTACTGTATTTAGTAATGCATTAAGTTGTAACTTAGTGCCCCTTTACATCATAAACACACAGTGGCTAAACCATGTCTTCGCCTGGATGGTCCAACTACAACACGTTCCTATTACATGGTTTTTTATAGTCAAAACAATGATCACTGCTATATGATTCTCTGAGACATGTGGCAGTCCCCACACAACAGTTCCAGCAATCTGATTTATCGTCATGTGTATATGTGAATGACAAACAGCAGTACTTACTCTGTGTTATGAGTGTCAATTGTATGGAAAAGCTCCTTTAATTCATCTCCTGACAGAACACCGTCTGAGAAATAAGCCTTGAACTCATCAAAGGACAGCTTCCCATCATCTATTGAGAGGAAAATGTGGTTAAAAATGGGCCTTGAAAAACTAAATATAACTCATAAAAGTATTTCAGATTTAATAAACACAGTGTTGAATCTATAAATGAGAAAGAAAGTAAAGTTAATCATCATTCAGGCTATGAAAATTTAGCTCATGCACATCAGATCGCAGGTGTTTGGGGAAAAACATGCACACATACGTCACAAGATAATGTTTGCGACAGAGCTGAGGGCTTGTGTAGTTGGTGAAGACGCCCAGAGGTTTTTAAACAAACGGTGACAGGTGAGTCATGGCTGGCTATACTTAAAATAGAATAAATACGCTGCACATGTGGTGTGCTATACACATATGATAGAAAATGCAGTAAAGGAACCTAAAAACGAGCACAGTATGAGGAAGAGGGAAAATGATCTGCAAAAATCACTGTGACTGACATTATACGGCTATATTGTGCATTAATATTACATTGACCGACATGATAGAATGCAAGTGTGTGTTGTTACAGAGAGAGATTTCTCAGACACAACTTACAACAATGTTTTCTTTTAAGAACATTTTAATCTTATGCAGTTATCTTTAAATGCACAACATATTAGTTGGATCACCAAAGTGTCTTTGTGTTTCAATGAACACACAATTTTAAGGGAACCAGGTTACTTACTTAAAGGGATACTCCACTTTTTTTTTTGGAAATAGGCTCATTTTACAACTCCCCCAGAGTTAAACAGTTGAGTTTTACAGTTTTCGAATCTATTCAGTCAATTTTCGTATATTTAGAAGAATATCAGTATCCAGACAGTTTCTGGTCTCATTGAATTCCATAGTAGGAAAAAAAATATACTATGGAAGTCACTGTGACCAGAAACTGATATTCTGGTTACTGATATTCTTCCAAATATACGAAAATCGGCTGAATGGATTCGAAAACGGTAAAACTCAAGGTAACACTTTATTTTGATAGTCCACTTTAGACATTCTACTAACTATAAGTATCTTTTCAACTACATGTCAACTAATTCTCATTATAGTATTAGTAGACTGTCAGCTTAATATCTGCTAACACTTTATTTTGTTTGTCCCTAAACAGACATTCAACTGACTACAAGTAACTTGGCGACTAATTCTCATAACCCAAAGCCTAACACCTAACCATAACCTAACAGTCTATTGACAGTTTACTATAATATACTAATACTTTAATGAGAGTTAGTTGACATGTAGTTGAAAAGTTACTTATAATTAGTAGAACATCTAAAGTGACTATCGAAATATAGTGTAACCAAACTCAACTGTTTAACTCTGGGAGAGTTGTAAAATGAGTCTATTTCAAACCAGCAAATCACTGTTTACAGTGATGCTAAAGAAAAGTAACTGAGTTGAATTCCAATGCAAATCAATGGTATTTTTAAAACTATAGGAGGGGAGGAGCACAGTGACATTTGTTTCGTATTGCTCTACTAAAATATTGACTATCATTATGTATGGACAGCCTAGTGTTTCCATGACAACAGAGCAACAGCATAGGCTGGAAATGGACAACCATTCAAACATATTGAGGCATGAAGTAATGTAGTCAAACAGTTTATTATGCAGGTGAACATCAAAATGCCTTACCATTTTTGTCAGCTCTTCTCAGTATCTGAAAGTAAACAGGGCATTATCAGTTCATAGCCAGGAGAAATCATGCTGCGTTGATCATGTAAAGGGACTCTAGCACTGTAAATTATTTAGGTTGAGTCCTAAAAAGAGCAGAGATGAAAGAAAAAGTGATGTTGGCTATGTTGAATATGAACACCCGGGCGCACTGTATCGCAGTCTGTTAAATAAAGTCCCAATTCACAGCCAGAATATTCACACTCTAAATATGGTCCTGTGCTATAGGCATGCCAAGACGATGCTGAATTTAGCTTCTCCATAGAGGAGTGATAAAACTATGCCACCAATCTGTCAGAGACCAGTGCTTCCTTATTCCAGTATGATAATTAACAATACACACCTCACGTCCCTAGGGAATCTCTTTAGACAGCATACTACAATTTAATTAGCAACTCAAACTGTTCTACGTCTTTGTGGTTAAAGAAGATATTATAGAGCAGAAAAGAGACCATTTAATAACTAAATGTCAATGTGAATAAACGAATTAACAATATGCTAATTAACAATATGCATAATTACTGTAAATATAAAAATGCAATGAGTAATGAGTGCTGAGCAGTGCATCACATGCAATCTGAAACATATATTCTATATCTATATCTATCTATCTATATATATATATCTACATCTATATCTACATCTACATCTATGGATATATGTGGCTGGGTATAAACATTATACGGTATATAAAATCTCCCATTCCACCAGATCCCAAAGGTGATCAATTGGATTTGGATCTGGTGACTGTGCAGGCAATTTGAGTCATTTTCATATTCAAGAAACCAATTATGATTTGAGCTTTGTGACATGGCGCAATATCCTGCTGGAATTACCCATCAGAAGATGGGTACACTGTGGTCATACAGGGATGAGTGGTCAGCTCAGGCAGGCTATGCATGGCGTACTAAGATGTGGTACTAAGGGGCCAAAGGTGTGCCAAGAAAATATCCTCCATGCCATTACACCACAAGCACTAGCCTGAACCGTTGATACAAGGCAGGATGGATGCATGCTTTCATGTTGTTTACATCTAATAAGATTGTTGCAGCACAAATCGAGACTCAACACTCAATAATGAAGAAAATGTAACTTATCCATGTAAATTAGGAAAAATTACTCGATTCATTTATGTTATTAACAAATATTAAGCAGATAGACCTTGATAAAGGAACCTTGAGGTAAATGAAGTCTGCAAAAATGAAAGGTCAATCAATCTGCAAGTGGACTCAACACAAACCCCATAGCACTGTAGATCCATCAACAGGTTATTTTACGTCTCCATTTTCATTGTATCGTTCAGCACATTAATTACGCACAATCAGACTGTATATTTATTTAAATACTCACATCCAAAAATATTGACATTCCTTTCTTTAACTCGATGGGGGTGCTGGCTTCATCGGATAGTGACTGCACCTCTTCAGAGCAATCCATAATGACTCCTCGTGATAAACAATTATCTAACTTTCAGCTACAATGAAGCTTAATTAATCCAAACAAGAGCGCGTGCAGAGAGAAGAAGCGCGCGTTCCGCAGTGTGTAGCTGTAATGCGCGTGAAAGGAGCGAATCTCCCGCTGTACTCCAGTGATGAGCCACAGGTCTCCTGATGCTGTGACACACGCACCAATGACATTCGCTTTGGTGTGTGTTATCACGCTAGTCATTTCTCTCTACCTGTCTCAGCGGGGATAAATTATTTTGTTACTCTCTCACCGTGCAGATATTTTTACGATGCATTTTGTCATGTTTTTTATGATGCAAATAGATATAAAATAATGAAAAACTCAAAACTACGCGATGAAGTTCATATTTGTGTTATTAGTGTTATAGGAGAATTACATTTAAGGGCATTTAGTTTACACCGGCAATGAACAGTTTGTCATCGTTTCAAATCTTTAAGACTTACTTTACTTAGGAATGCAAGTAGAGAAATTCTGAAGAATGTTCTTGTTCTTTTTTTTGTAATGAAATGGATATAGTGTTTGGAAGATTTTAGCACAAAAAATGTGATAAAAATAAGAAAAACGTTATTACTCAATAGGCCTAACTGTTTGGAACAACGAGGATGAGTAGACATACAAAATGTTATAATTTTATACATGTTAACTTTTCCTTTTAGTGATCGTAGCACTGTAATTTCGTATACATTTTAGCGTTAAAGGGTTGATTAGTGACCAAACCCATATCTATTTTCATAACACAAATTAAGATTTCATTAATAATATCTTAATTTGTGTTCCAAAGATGAACGAAGGTCTTAAGTGTCTGGAACAACATGGGGGCAAGTAATTAAAGACAGAATTTTAAGTTCTGGGTGAACTAACCCTTTAAGAATAATGTTCACACAGTGCACACTAAGTTCTCCTTACCTTCCCATCTAAAAATCGAATAAAAACGATTTCTGTGAGAATATAACAGTAAAAACTTTGTAAAATTCACTTTTACCCAAGATAACACAACTCCTTGTCATGAGATACAAACATCTTTTAGTGAATTGAAGGTGAAACACCAGCGACATCTTGTGGTCAAACATGTAAAAATCAGAAACATCGTGTTAAAAAAAGTTTAACCTTTTTAGATAAAAAATAAATCGATTCTTGAGACACTGGACAAAACATGTTGCAAGCCTTTAGCTGCATTAGAGATGATCACTGATAGCCTGACTTCGTCATAGATCACTGATAATACTCAGAAAAAAAGATCCCATATATATATATATATATATATATATATATATATATATATATATATATATATATATATATATAAACGTTCTTGGGTAAACCGTTTTCAAGTGTGAAAATCATTTTAAAAATCCAAAGAAAATTTTTCCTCAATAAAGAACCTTATTGAGTGGAAAGGATCCATGGATGTTAGAAGTTCTTCAGGGAAAATGCCAATAAATAACCTTTATATTAAGTGCATAAAAAAATCAATAAGCCTAAATTGTAGGCCTAAATGCCAAATTACATTAGTATGGTAGCAATTACTAGTTGAAGCTCACTAATACATCACACAAAAACACACCCATAAAAAACATACAGAAGTAAATAAACTCAGTGACCCAGTCACATTAAAAGACAATGTGGTTTATAACTAAGCTGCCATTTAGAAACCCCTTGACATTGCATCAATGATCTGTTGTAAAGAGAACAACCCATTACCCTTGAGCAGAGTGTACATGAATGCGGTGTGGTCAGATGAGTCAGTTTACAACATTAATCCGTTTAGCTACTTATGGGCAAAGCCAAATGTTGCCTTCGATGTCTAAAATCACAAAGGATTCATAATGACATAAAAGACAGCTCTTGAGGTTCCTAATGGCTTTGCAAACCCTACTCTCAAGTCATTCTCATATTCCAGACCAGTCTGATAATATTCCCATAAATCCTGGTAAATAAATTCAAAGTTGATTTCCTGAAAATCAGTGTAAAGTCCAATGCCTTCACAACTTCATTTGGAATAGATCCAGGCGCTTATAGTCATCTGTAATTGTGAAATATAGCTAAGGGCTTGTGTGACAGAATTCCAAGAAAGGCAGGATCTGTTCTAAAGGTGAAGTGTGTCATATATCACTGATCAGCAACGATTAGACTGGAGGCCTTTATTTAGGGGCAATTGTTACATTTTACCATCTTACCAAAGTCAGACTTGTCCACCTATTATTATATTGTGCTTCAGTGGATTTACAAAGCAAGCTTTGCTGAAGGAATAGTAATGTAGGCAGCATTGAAATTTAAAAAGCCTTGACTTTGATTATGCAAATGAAATGCTGCCAGAGCAGTTTTGCTGTTGTCATGAGAATTGGTTGTGTAAAGGCTGTGGCTTTGTAAAGGCTGAATATTCTATCAATGAATGTCAATAGGAGATTATAGACTTATAGAGACAATAGATTTCTTGAAAAGTATAACATTTATAAAAGCTAGAAACTAATTATGCCAACATACCAAAACAAATGCAGTAATTATCTGCAAAATAATGTTCGACTTAGTAATTAAATTATCCTAAAATTAAAGCTTGAGTGAAATTTGTGTTTCGTCAGTTTGGACCGAACTATAATAATATAATAATAGATATGACATACAAAGTCATGATTTTGAGATAAAAAGTAGCCTATAAATGATGACATTAATCAAAATTAGATATGTCGAAATTAGATTTCATCAAATTAGTTGAGATTATTTAAAATTTTTATTGTCATAATGAAAAGTCGAATTTTATAGAAAAAAAAATAAATACAAAATAAAAGACCATAATAGACTTTTATCTCATAATTATAAGTTTGGTATGTCATAATTTCGATGTATATATATATATATATCTTATGACTTACCATGTAAAATCATGATTTTTCTTTTTTTTTCTTTTCTTTTTTTTTGAGGCAGAAATTGGCTTCCACGCAGGTGGGAAGGGAAATGGGAGGGGACAAACATTTGTCCCGGGCTCTAAGAAAAATAGGCTAATATTATAAAACAGAATGGGCTAGTTATGAAACCATAAGAAAAACAGAGACATAACATACTAGAAACTGTCCGATGTGTGTCACCAAACCGGTGCTTTTACAAGACTAGTACATTTATGTATATTGGATTTAACGATCATCTGATCATCAATATAGGCTACTTCCATTAGATTAGTTACTGTACACCACTGATTTTCAGGCAAATCGTTTGTTATCGCGATACTTGTGACGGGCAGACTGTATCACGTGACGACCTCGCACAGAATACTGGGAAACAAACAGTGGTATGAATAAACGCTCCGCGTAAACATCCGTTGCTGAGGAGGGTAAGCGCTCGCAGAACACCAGTAAAACAACTCATCCAGGGAACGCAACGACCCTCTATCCGCGATAGACTATTATAATCGGTGTTATTCTGGCCACGAGATGTGACATGTTGAGCAGGGCGAGCGGCGGGACTTTGGACGGGAGCCTGGCTGGGAGTACCGTTACTGCAGTGAGCTGTGCCTGGAGTCAGGAAAGTTGAGCGACGCGTGTGTGTGATTTATCCGTCAGACGCGATGACAGCAGCGATCTGAACACGCCAGGAGGGATTTCTTTCCTCTGATGTTGGGAAAGGGAGTATGGCGTTCATACGTGAACAGACACATTCGCATCTTGAGTGCTTGAAGTGGTACAACTCCACATCAGTTTTCCCCAGATAAATTATTATACATAACTGGACTTTTCGGGACAATTCCTCACTATCCAGGGAATTGATCGCCGATCCCTTTGTCAGAGGATCCTCAGGATTTGGCAACGTGTACATCCAAGGGTCAACATTTTGGACTGGACGTCCAAACAATCAATCGAGTGAAGTCATATGAAGAAGGGATGAATATGTGGAGCTCAGGGTCAGTGCAGGGTGTGCTGAAAGCCCTGAAGCACGCCGCGGGGAAAGGACACATCCAGCTCAGCCGCTGGCTGCAAAAGACCCCTGACTCACTGGACTGCGACAAGATCGACATCTTGATCTGTAACGTCTTTGACGAGAGAGCCAGCGGTGGGAAATCGGAGGCAGAGCCGGCGGGACTGACCGAGACCGGTGCGCCCTTCACCTCCGAGTTCAGGCATCCGTGTTGCATTACCACCTGTTGCTTTAAAAGTGCCCTGTTGGCGTGCATCCTGACAGCCGTGTGCTTTTCATCGGTCGCTCTCGTGCGCCAGTACCTGAAGGATGTCTTGTTGTGGGTGGAGAGTTTGGACAGTTTCGTGGGCGCCTTGCTGTTCGTTGTCGGCTTGATCACGGTGTCTTTCCCCTGCGGCTGGGGTTACATCGTGCTGAACGTGGCCGCGGGGTATTTATACGGGTTTGTGTTGGGGATGGGACTGGTCATGGTTGGGGTTTTGATCGGGACTTTCATAGCTCATGTGGTGTGCAAGCGACTGCTGACGAACTGGGTTCTGAGTAAGATCGGGAGCAGTGAACAGCTGAGTGCTGTTATTCGGGTGGTGGAGGGGGGAAGTGGACTCAAAGTTGTGGCCTTAGCGAGACTCACTCCGATTCCTTTCGGTCTCCAGAACGCGGTCTTCTCGGTAAGTCTGTATTTGACATTTTTACTAATAATGTCATTATTCTCATTTATAATAGGCCTTTTGAGCAATATCTCACTAGTGTTTATTTTATTATCATTGGTATTCAGTCGTAGTAGCCTATTCATATTTTAATTCGATTTTGTTCACTTCAATTTGAAAGTCATTTTTAAATATGTCTTTATCGGGGTTTTTGTTGTTGTTGTTAATATTATTAAAGTTGTTTTAATTCATTTTGTTCCAAGTAACAAATTTGTTTATGGGTTTTAAGTTTTAGTCCACGGTAATAACAACCCTGTTGCATGACTGGATTATAGACAGTCTTGCTAAATTGCAAGATATTGTAAATCTATAATTATGAAAGTATGTTTTTAGCGGTTTAGTCCAAATTCACTCAGTCGTTTTATATGATAAACCGATTAAATTTAGACTTTTATTCACATATAAACATTGATCAGCGAACATAAACAGAAGCTGATGTGCGAGAACAAACCTCATTGGTTCTTGCAGAAGCTCAAACATGCTGCGTAACATGAGAATGAACCTCATTTGAGTTAAATCTGTTCATCATGTAACGTTAAAGTGATTGTTTCTCTTCAGACAATTTGGACTAAACCACTTAACACAAATGGATTATCTTAACAATCTCCTTATGAACTTTTTGAAGCGTCAAAACGTCAGTTGCATAGCTGTCAATAAAGGGACAGAAAGCTCTCAGATTTCTTCAAAAATATCTTTATTTGTGTTCCGAGGATGAAAGTCTTACGGGTTTGACTGAATTCTAATTTTTGGGTCAACTATCCCTTTAAAAAGCTTGTCTGTATGAGTAGTGTGATAGATTCCTCATCTCCTCTCAAATAATAATCATTCTGCTTGAAATCCATTTTGTGTTTTACATTTCTTCATTGGTGAGAGAAACCTGCATTGAGCGACCATGGAGCAAAAAAGCGCAAAACATACAGCTTTCTTTACATCAGTGCTCACAAAGTCTGTTTGTGTTTGCCAATGAAGTCAGATAAGCCAAAAGAAACAGGGTGAAATAATTAGTCTCAGAACAGCCACTGAATATTGGGGAGAGGACAGAACTGTTGTAAACATTTGTTATAGTACTTTACATTTGTACTTGTATCGTTATGAGGGTTTTTTATTTGTAAAAATGTTTACAACATAGGTCTCTGAATAATTGCATTGAGATGGCTGTTAATCTTTAAGGGGCATCCAGGTGCCTTTATCCAGCTTTGCGGGAATTAAACAATTATGACCTCCTGAGCCGGATTTAAATCAAACATATCTGTTCTTCACGCAGGATCAAGGGTTAAAAAAAGCTCTCTGTTTACATTGAAATATGTTACCTTTAGACGCTCTGCACTACCAATATAGTACACATTTAATGAGATGACATATAGAGAGAATCTGCAACCTTTAACATTGACAGAGGACCGTAAAGAACAGTGACGCACAAGCATCTTTTTTTGCCTTCCAAGATTTGAATTATTACTGACCCAGTTTCTTTAACCCTTTTGTTAAATGCATAATGATTCAAAAATATACAGTCAGCAACATTCAAATAAATAATTTACAAATAATTGGCTCTTAAATGGGGTCTATCAGGTCTTAAATTTTAATAACCGTTGTGTTTTATGCAAAGTTTTTAAATCACATTTAGTGTAGTCCCATAAAATATGCTCATGCTTGGACTTTTCAAAGAGCTTATTCTGTTTAACCAAGTTTCATTTTAATACAAGCAAAAGATTACACTTGCTGATGATATTAAATTCGATTTGAGATGTACTTTGACTTTCTCAGCCATTACGTCTGGTTTGTTTTCTAATATGAATGTGGATCAGCAGCCTGCCATTGTGTAACATATTTGACTATTATTTGTACTGTTTGCATAATTTATTCACTGGATGATTCATAGGTCAATGTATTGCTCATTTGAAGTTTTTTGAGCAGTCTTTGCAAGATTGATGATTTACACCACTTGAAAGTCTGACAGCGATAATATCTGACTGATTATATCTTGGTTTCATGAATGCTGGAAATGAACATTGAACACCTGCTTACAGTTGGAGTTTCCATCATTTTAACAAGCAGCTATTCTCGTATTGTGCTGTTTTCTTACAGTTATAACAGTTTTGTTTTCATGCAGCTCCACTTTTAAGGCCAATTCACACCGCACCGACAGTCACCAGATTACAGCACGTCACTTCTCAGACATTCTAACGCCTATTCAGCATGTTCAATCGGCGAAAAACAATTGGCCTATAAAAATAATGGTTCAAAGAGAGAGGGGAGGAGGTCGTCATAGAAGAACCATTATTGGTTCCCCAAAAACCTTTCAGTGATCAGTTCTTTATAATAACAATTTTTTCTTAGTGTGAAGAACATTTTAATAATCTAGGCTAATTCTGAATAGCTGTTTTCCATTATAAGGAACCTATTATGCAATCAAAAGGTTCAATGAATGTTTAAGTTTCAATGCCAATTAAGAACTGTTATACAAGTAAAAAGTTGACCATTTTGGACTGTTCAAACTTGATTTACGGATGTATAAACCCCCAATAAATTCATAAACGCACTTCTCAGCTTGTTTTAGATAAGGGCAGGTTTATTATTGTTATCTAAAACCATAAAATGTTTTCACCATAAAAAACCCCATAAATGTTAACTAAATAATTATTGTTTATATAACATCGTTTTACACACATTGGTAATACTTTTACTATGACACCTTCATAAACATGACACGACATATGTCTTGAATATAAAGTAGGGTTTATGTTTATTTTTAAGAGTCTTTCGATCTGTTATGACATTTTGAATGCAAATATGACATTGTTTAAGATGTCTTTATGTCTAACCATAATATCAGAACCTGTCAGTGTCTTTGTCATGACAACTTGACATAAAATTAAGTTAAACTGGCATGTGGTTGGCTATGACATTGACTGTCATGAGGCCATATAACTGTGTCATGAATATTTTTCTATATATATTATCTACAGTGGTACTAATTGAATTTGACATTAAAAAGTTATTCATGACAGCTAATGTGAAAACCAACCACCTGACAGTTTAATGTAATGTTAACCAATAAAGCTAAGTGGTTTCTTAAGTTTGATAATTAATCTGCTATGTAATGTTTAAGAAAGGTTGTGTTGTCTTAGTAATGTCAAATTGTCATGACAAAGACACTGACAGGTTATGATGTATTGGTTTATGTCAAGTTGTTATAAACAAAACAAACGATGTCATACTTGTATTAAAATGTCATAACTGAGCGAATGACACCAGTTGTAACAAACAAGAAAGAAAAATATTTGTCATAATCATGCAGCCCTATTAGACATTACATTTTAGTCAGAAGCACCCTACATTACACTGGTAGAGTGTCGTTGCTATTAAAGCAAACATAAGTCTCTGTTCTTTTTAAAGGACACTAATGATCAAGCACTCATCACAATAGCTGTTCAGATCTGGGTTTGCTTTTACTTGGAATTGAACTTGACACCATGAGTCAGTACTCTTCCTCCTTTGTAATATCAGTGAGGATGATTGACCCTCAGTAAGCACGTCCTATAGACGGGGCTATATTTCAATGTGCGCTGCATTTTCTGCTGAAGCAGAATGTGATGCGTTATGTAGGTAACCCAACACAATGCATGCGTCTGCATAGTGCATACTTAAAATTTTGCCTCATGGCCATTTATAATGAAGTCACTTCTAAGAAGAGGAGTGCATCATTTTACCACATTCATGAATATTCATAGGTTGACGCAACCCAAATCCAACACAGCCTGCATCGTCTGCAGTCTATTTATGAACAAAAATGGAGGGGTTTGATGTCATGTTTAATAGTTTAGCACTGGAAATACAGGTTTATGGCTTATTTTATAACTCACGCAGCTGGTGCAATTCAATTACGCTAAACTTTAATGTGTTTATGTAGGGTGTGTTTGCATAGAGACTATTGGATTTGGAACAAGACAGAAGCGCTGCTTAAATATTTGTTTTTGGGTTTTTCTTCAAAGCATTAGAGCAATGTAGTACAACCAGTAAAACGTCCTACTGGCGTTACTGTGAAAATCTGTGCATTGTGTTTACACTGAAGAAATTGAGTTTGCTAAGGATGTGAAATGTATTAAGTGTTTAAAGAGTTTAAAATTGAATGAACTATTGCTAGCATTTCAGCATATTAAGGATGCACCGATATCGGCAGATACCGATAATTCTTTATATTTGAAAGCTGATAACCGATATATTGGCCGATAAATGTTTTTGAGAGCCCGATTACACAAACAAATGTCTCACCATTAAAAGCCACGTCCTAAGCACAAAATTAAAATGTTCTCAGTATAATTTTATGTAGCCTGTCTTGTGCTGTGCATGTTGCTTAACCATATTTTCCCTTTTTTAATTGATTCCAATCATATTTCAGCCAATTCAAAACTATCATGGCAAACTGCAAATCTGAATGTTTCTCAGTTAAAGGAGATAATCCATTATTTATCAGCTTTAAAGCGTTAGTTCACCCGAAAATGAAAATTCTGTCCGTATTTACTCACCCTCATGTTGTTTCAACCCCATAAGACCTTTGTTCATCTTCGGAACACAAATTAAGATATTTTTAATGAAATATGAGAGCTGGATCACTCCTCCTAGTCCATAGGCTTCTTGAGGGATTGAAACTTGCCGTCCTCAAAGTTATTAAAGACATCGTTAAAACAGTCCAAGTGACTACAGTGGCTCGATCCTAACTTTATCAAATGACGAGAACACTTTTTGTGTGCAAAAACAAAACAAAAATAACGACTATTTCAACTATTCATATCCTTCTCTCTGAGCCTCGAGTGAGTTCACTAATATAATAGTGTATGATCTGTTGTTGTACGTCACACGCATCACACACATGACCTATAGTGAGCCGACGTGTGACTTAGCTCTACGCTATCACACTACGTTAACTGATAGCTCATAGAGAAGGAAATTAATAGTTGAAATGAAGTCGTTATTTATGTTTTTGCGCACAAAAAGTATCCTTGTCACTTGATAAACTTAAGATTGAGCCACTGTAGTCACTTGGACTATTTAAACGATGTCTTTAATAACTTTTCGAGACTGGCAAGTTTCAATCCCTCAAGAAGCCTATGGACTAGTATTCAGGAGTGATCAAGCTCTCAGATTTCATCAAAAATATCTTAATTTGTGTTCCGATGAACGAAGGTCTTATGGGGTTGGAACAACATGAGGGAGTAATTACTGACTGAATTTTCATTTTTGGGTGAACTATACCTTTAATATGGCAGCCCAATTTTCCTTTTAGGCCTATAACATTAAAAATGAACATATATCGGCTGGTACTTGTATGGTGACCGATATATCGGGCATCCCTACAATGCATGATTATATCAATTTTTTTTAAGTGATCTAAAAAGCTGAAAAACATGTTTACATTTGTATTGCTTTAGAGATTGCTGAAAAAGTCCAGTTAACATGTGAAGAACAGGGCTAAACAAGGCCGATGACACATTCTTGCAGGCAGTGAAAACACTGTGATTAAACTTGACCAACACCATGACCAAATATAGTTGTCGCTCTCTTTGACAGATCACAGATGTGTCCTTGCCAAATTATTTAGTGGCTTCCTCAGTGGGACTTCTCCCAACACAACTCCTTAACTCCTATCTTGGCACCACCCTGCGCACAATGGAGGACGTGATCGCGGAACAGAGCGTCAGTGGATACTTTGTGTTCAGTCTACAGGTAAGCCTCCAAAAACAACAGTTTGAAATAAAATCAGCAAAGACCCTGGATATACAGTTGGGCTCACAAGTTTACATTCTATTTGCAGAATATTTGGCATATTATTAAAATTTAGATTTATTAAAAGAAAAAGTAATTTTTTTTGCACTGCCCTGATTTGTTCCACACGACAAAACATAAACTGAATAATTTGTCATTTTATCCATTTGAATAGTTTACATGGCCTTACAACATGTTTACACAGGACGCGAGTAGCATGGCACAAGACAATAGTGATATTGTCAACACTAAATGGCTGCAAATTTCTTATTTACATTTATTTATTTAACAGGCATATTTATTCAAAGCAACTTGCAAATGATGAGCATCATCGGCAAAGCGATTTGTCAGTCACATTTATTTTAGGGCTGTCAAACGATTAATCGCGATTATTCACATTCAAAATAAAAGTTTGTTTTTACGTAATATATGTGGGCGTAGTGTGTATAATTATTTTGTATATATAAATACACAATCATGCATGTATATATTTAAGAAAAATCTAAAAGTATATACTTTATATATATTTATACATAATTAATATTATGTATAAATATTTGATATATTAAGAACACATTTTTCTTAAATATATACATGCATGTGTGTCTATTTATATATACAAAATAATTATACACACTACACCCATATATATTATGTAAACACAAACTTTTATTTGGATGCGATTAATCGTTTGACAGCCCTAATTTATTTATATTGCATGTACAAAGCAGATTGCAACACTATTTATTATATTATATAAACTATATTTATTATATATTTTTCTTCCTATTTATTAATGTAATAAAGGCAACATGTTTAGTTTCAGATTTTCAGTAGAGGAACTAATGGACAACTATCACAAAAGACTACAAACAGAGTGTGCACACAATATTAAAATTATTCAAGGGTGTTGTTGTAGAACATACTACTTGTCTGTCTTCTCCTGGACTAATATATATATATATATATATTTGAATATTTTAATAGATTAAAAAAAATGCTAAAACATTTAACAGATTCTGCAATGGATATATAAACTGAAATATTTGTCTAGTCTAGATTGTTGGGGTCATTCTTGTGCAACCTGTTGTAAATTCATTAGCAGAGCTTTACTCAAAAATGTGTACGCATTTCGCATTGCTCTTGTGTGTAGTAAAGTTAGACGCCAATAATGGATTCTTGACTGAAACGGACTGTTCCGATATATCAGCCAAGGACATTTGGCTTAAATTTACAACCGCGTTGAATAAGTCGCATCATCTGGAACTTTGTATCAACTGTCGTCCAGCTCAGTCAGCAGATCCTCCCTGTGACTCACTCTCTCTGTTCCTCATCAGATCTTCATCAGCATAGGCCTGATGTTTTACGTTGTCCATCGAGCACAAGTGGAGCTGAATGCCGCAATCGCCGCCTGCCAGATGGAGCTGAAGACGTCGTACATGAATGGCGGAACGGCCAACCACAGCGGCTCGACGTACTGCAGCAAACGGGCAGTGGCGGGAGGGGGGATCAACGTGGTCTGATCAACGTTTTTCTTGAGGATGAACATTTTTTCAACCCTCCTTCCAGTTGCATTGCCCTGACTGGACGGCGGGAAATCCGTCAGAGGGAATTCCTTGGCTGCGTCAGGGAGTCTTGGGAGCTGCTACCGTCCCAGACAGCTGTTCTGGTTATGATGAAGGTCTGACTGCGGAGCGGTACTGGACTATCAAACAGATGAGAAGAGCCGACCATCAGATTTGATGGAAACGTTGCCCAAAGATTGGGACCCCGTGCCAGTATTAAATGAGAAGTTTATGAAATTGACTTGAGATGTTTTTGAGGTACGTTTTCTTTTTAAAGTTCTTTTTATGACGCTAATAGAAATTATAACTTTATAGGAGGTCTAAAGCATGACATGGGTTTATTTAATTAAAGAGAATGTCATAGAATTGTAGTTAGATATTACAGAGGGCCCAACTAATATATCAGGTTAATATGCTTCAGATGTTTGCTCTTTTGTTTTATAAATATATACTGTTATTTG
Organism: Cyprinella venusta; assembly: GCA_038021265.1. Lineage (NCBI taxonomy): Eukaryota > Metazoa > Chordata > Actinopteri > Cypriniformes > Leuciscidae > Cyprinella > Cyprinella venusta. The sequence continues at coordinate 5,706,489 of CM075878.1, forward strand.
GTAAAAATGAAGAATTGTTGAATTTCTTTTTTATATATATATACTTTTCTGAGTTAATCTAAAGGTATTGCTTAATGGATTGTTTCTTTTCATGTTATGTGTAGAGTAAGAAAAAAAATGAGTCCGTTAGTACCACCTGGATAAAATTGTGGCTTTTGCCAATTGGGAACACTTTTATGCTACACTGCGGTTTTTGTAAGGAACAGATGGAAGGAGCGGAAATTTTCTTAGCTGGATATTTAAGGCTGTCCTGCCAAGAACCTTTAGTACAGCATGATTAGCTCAGCAGTATATGTTCGATTTCTCATTCTCATATTGAGAGGACTGAAATGATTTGCCTTCTTTCTTGTATGATTTAACCAAATGCTTTATTATAGGGCTGTTGGCATTTTATGACATCACTTTTGTTAATTTATTCATTGTTAGAAGCATATAATTCCAAAAGTTTGCACATATGGGATTCTATACAACTAAATATGTACGAGACAAAATGCTGGAAAAAGCAATTATATTTATATATTCTATATATATACTGAAAATATAATGCATTTGTATAACTATATAAGTGTGTATATATATATATATATATATACATATACACACACACACATTTATATAAAAATCGCGATTAATCACATCTGATTAATCTAACAAGTTTTTGTTTACATAATGTCTTAGTATATACACACACAGACATATATATAAATTGTGTACACACATACACAGATATATTTTAGATGTATAAATATGCATATGTGTGTATATATTAGGGATGGGCAACGATTAATCGCTAGCAAAATAGAAGTTTGTGTTTACATAATATATGTGTATGTATGTAGTGTGTATAATTAATTTGTATATATAAATACACACACATGCATGTATATATTTAAGAAATATTTGCATGTATGTACTTTATATATATTTATACATAATTAATATTATATATAAATATAAATATTTGACATAACACATTTTTCTTAAATATATACATGCATGTGTGGGTATTTATATATACAAATTAATTATACACACACATATATTATGTAAACACAAACTTTTATTTTGCTAACGATTAATCGCGATTAATCGTTGCCCATCCCTAGTATATACAGTATATAAACATCTATTATAACTGCTTTTAAAATCGATTAATCATTTCTGACAAAAGATTTATTTACATAATGTTATATATATATATGTGTGTGTGTGTGTATGTATATATACACAGACTGATATATAAATATATATATACACCCATATTACGTAAACAAAAACTTGTTAGATGCGATTAATTGATTTGACAGCACTAATATATAAAGGGAAGCATTTTCCATATGTTAGTTCATTATTATTCAAATGTAATGAATGCTTAAGTTGAAGCGGAAGAACATGGGTCACATTGTCAGATGGGTTGCCAAAATGGCTCACAGTTGCCTACAATGCATCTTTTCTCTGTTTTTCTTCTTTCTCAATAATGCTCACCATTGAAAATTCAGCTCAAACCCTCTGTGGCACAGTTACTCGTGAGTGCAAGGCGAATGGCTACAAATATCTGACAAAAGTGCAAACTACAACCAAAATATTATTACGTGACTCCGGTCATGGTATTGTCTGTCGTTCCCTCCTTAGAGGTTCACCTAATTAGAAACAAAAGAGCCCTGAGCACTGACTGACGTATTTGGGTCCCGGCTATATAATTTAGCACAGGCTTCCTGTTAACAAGCCGAAATGAACTCGCAGCTTCCACACTGGGAACATGAAATCCCTCAACGCAGGGAATTTCACGGAATCCTGGTGCTTAGTCTGTTTTTGTCTTTTCGCCACTTTCACTCATTCTCGATGGTCTACAATACTGTTGCTGTTTAACACGAAGTTATACTGTAAATACAGCCATAAACCAGTATTGTAAACACAGACGTTTTATTTCTCATTGTGAGCTTTTATTTGTGTTGAAAAGCAACATGCTCTCAATGATGGATTTCTTGGTACTGAAATTTACACTCAGTTGGAAGTGACTTCATTCTCAGTGTCATTTGAGACACACCGTTTGTTTTACAGCATCAACACTAGAGCGTCACCATAATCTGACAATCAGTGGAACACTCACTGGAGCGCTGCTCATTTCGAAGGCTGATCTCACCTTGTTACTTTATGTCTCCAGTCATAGTTTTGCTGCTACTTAGACTGTAGGGTCTGAGTGAAATGCTGACAAGGGCTCGAATTAATATTGCAATTTTATTACAATGTGATCGACACCATCTTGGTTTTTTCTTACATAGAGTGTGCAAATTAATAGATTTTCTAACAAGTTACATTTATTTTGAAAAGTGCTGGTGTAATGGTGCACAAATGGACACATTCCTTAACTTAAAAAATGTGATGAATGTTTGTTTTTTGTTTTTTTTGAGGAAATTGAATAAGCCCCTCTGTTTTCTGATATTAGCAATAAATAAAAACTGAACATGCTGACTCACCATTTGAGTTACATTGTAGAGATCCAACAATCCTGGTCTTGTGTTACGATGTAAACCTGCCTTGTACCTCTTGCTGCCTAAGACATTGAAACAGGACACTTGCCTGCGGTGTGTTCAGAATCCGACTGTAAAATGCAAAAATGAAAAGAGTTGAAATGTTGCATAAAAAAAATTCAACAGGCAACAAAAATAAATTACAATTTGAGGATAAGTATCAGTGCTTTTGTCTTATTTTTCCAGTTCAAATGACAGAATGGGATATGCAACATTGCGTTTAACAGTGAAGGGGTCTTGCGTGGTTCTTGGCTAACTTTAATCTGAGATTACAGCACATTTAACAACAAAAACAAAAACAAAAAAAGGTACAAATGTAATTTCAGATTAGGGCACATCAGGTACTATATTGAAACCTCTTTGACAAGTGCATTTTACATACACTGTATTTTGTAATACAGAGAATTTTGCAATGTAAATGGATATTTATCGCTGTACCATGCTTGTTCAGTGTTATTTATGAAATAAAATGGTTAAAAAAAAATCACACAAGCTTGTTTGTTGTGCCATGCTGTGCAGTCTGCATAAATACCCTACTGTTTCTTCATTTAATTCAGTGTTGGAGATGGGTTCCTAACAGAAGACTGTTTGTGTGCTGATAATTCAGTTTAGTTACAGATTGACAGTGCTGTTTTGTATAATTACGTAAGATTTTGTCCCTCACGTGGTTTCATTATCCGTTATCTTTTGATTTACAGTGACTTGGTACAAAGTACACCATAATCGAACCTAAAGCATGTATTCTGATCTGTGAAATGAAAGGAAGATCCAACCCAGTCACCAGAAACCATTTAATGAGGCGGTGATTTCAAGTGAATTTGTACGATTTGAATAGTTTAAAATAGGGATGGGCAACGATTAATCGCATCCAAAATAAAAGTTTGTGTTTACATGATATATGTGTGTGTGTAGTGTGTATAATTATTTTGTATATATAAATACTAACACATGCAGGTATATATTTAAGAAAAATGTGTTCTTAACATATCAAATATTTATATTTATACATAATATTAATTATGAATAAATATATATAAAGTGTATACATGCAAATAATTATTAAATATATACATGCATGTGTGTGTATTTATATATACAAAATAATTATACACACGTGACATTACACATACATACAGTATTTTATGTAAACACAAACTTTTATTTTGGATGCGATTAATCGCGATTGATCGTTGCCCATCCCTAGTTTAAAAAAAGCATGATTATTAGAATCATGGGATTTTATAGGATTCTTTTAGGAAAACAATAAGCATGAATGTCCACCTCTAAACATAACAAAGCTCACAGGAAAACGTAACTATGAAGTGGCGATTATGAATTGTGGAAAACGTTATTTTTAGTAAAATAGCAACCATAAACCCAAAACATAGCAAATTATTTTACTAAGGGTCGATTTTGTTTTAATTGTATGATATGATTTATACAAAAAATATATATTTTTTTTAAAGAAGCATAAACATAACCAACCCAGCTAGGGTGACCAACAGTCCTGTTTTCCCATGACATGTCCTGTTTTCACGTCCTGTCCGTTTTTTATAAAGTGATGAAAATGTACTGGTTTTCAAAAAACTGCTGGGAAAGATAGAAGCAAATATAGATGGACAAACAAGGAGGATGAGGAAGAAAAACAGGATAAAGAGGAAGAAAACTAAAGATATAAATATCTTTTGTTAATTCGTATTTGTAAGTTTGTGAGAGCTATTTTGTTCAATTTGGAGGTATTTCTTTTAGTTATTTATTCATATATTTATTTTTCTAATACAGAAGAGACATTATTATTTTTTTTTTTGAAACCTGTCATAATAAAACATGTTGAGTAACCTCTGAGAAGCCTATCTGAATTTGTGTCTTGTAATATAACAATTTTCTATCCATAGAGAGGAGGCATAGCCTACTTTAAATGTATTGAAATTAATAAGGCATCTTTGAGGAAACTTCGAAATATTAATACCTGATTTGTTCCATTGTAATACATAAGCTCATCATTCATAAGCAACTCTTCCACAAGGACGTTAATATTAATATATAAGATGCACAGTGTCATTCACACAAACATTAAACACCATCATGGTAACAAGTTGAACTTTTAAAAATGCAATAAGCATTAATTTAACAAAATTAAAGGTGCCCTCTGGCATAAAAAAATAAATCATACACCATATTCCATACCAGAAATACCTCCGCGGCCGCGCGCACTCTCATGTCTTCAAACAACACGTGCGAGCGCTGTGTTGCTCTGTCTCCCACGCGCATAATAATCAAATCAATTGACACGATAGTAAAAGGTTGGAAGACCGCAGTTTCACGTGGAGCATTTAAAGATTTTAAGAGATTATAGACTCAATGAACAACATCTCAATACTAAATTATAAAGGCCGTCTCATAGACAAGCCGGTGCATTTCGACGATATGGAAAAATTAAAGCCCAGGCTATTATTTCTAGTTTTATGGAATTCGTTTTGCTCATATTACATTTTTATCATTAGTCTGAATTAATTTGACAGACAGCATTCCCTGACGTGGACCAAGCTAATGCTTTACAGAGCTGCCAACTCTCACAAATTCTCACGCCACACATCAATTTTGTCTTGCACAGAAAAGGACACGAAGACCGATCTCAGCCCTCAGATTCTGTCACTTTTATTACGCAATTCAAACAATAAATACAGTTTTGGCGCTTGTAAATGTTACACGACAGATCCATAGCGCACGTGAACCGATCATCTCTACTAGCTAATGGTAAAAGAACACGAACACTGTTGAGATACAGTATGTTACAACTTACCAAAATGTATTCCTCCTCATGCATAATATCGACCAATAATTTTTTTAACTCTTCCCTGAACTGAAATGTAGTAGTGAGCTGTATTTTCCACACGACTGACATCAAGTTCAAGCACACACAAGCCGCGCGAGTTACTCGTCTATTGCAGTTTGGCTGGTGGTTAAGTTGCCCGCCCGCATACCGCCTCCCATGGCCGAAACTGGTATTACGACACCTGCCGGTCCGGGGGCGGGGCTAGTAAATTAGCATGCTAATTCAGGTTAATATCTCGGCATCAACCTTATTTCTTCTCATTTTTTTGACGCGTGTAGCTCATTTCTGGGATATTTTAACCTCAATTTTTACAGAGGGCACCTTTATGTAACATAAAACCCTAATGTACATAACTGATTAGAAAAAAAACTAAGAAAATTATGAAGAAACAGTTATTTTAAAAAATAAATTATACAATGTAAATTAACAATTTTAAAATTCTCATATTCTTTTTCACTTCCAAAAACAGTAAACTTAACAGTTACATTAAAATTACATTAAATGTACCATTATCACAGTTTACCGTACATAGTAAGGAAACTTTCTGTTAACCAATTAACAGTTTTTCACTGTAGCATGTTTACAGTCTTTTACTGTTAAAATCACAATCATTTTACAGTGTACAACTGAGATAGTACGAATGGACCATCCCTGCTGGAGTTGCTCCATGACTACAACCTTCACCGTGTCCTTGATAACGGAAAACCCTCCTGGAAAAGTGCTGACCAAACAAACACGTTGTGTTCTCCTTGTGCAATCAATATTTCCATATGTGGTGTAGTATACTGACATTTCTGGCTTCGTAGGACTGATCTGAAAGGCATTATTCCCCCTTCACTGAAATAGCATGTGCTCCTGGCCATGTGTCAAAACAATTCAATGTGCTACAGTGATGCCTATTGAGGGGATAGCTTTGAGATTCACTAATATGTCTCATTGGATGAGATTAGGAGGACAGAGCGATCACTTGAACTACATCTCCTCATGTCATTTCTTCTGTCGGCTATAAGTAAGCATAAGCTAAGGATGTTCAAACAAAACCAATTACAGGACTGGTCCTTTAAGTGGCAGTGGACGTGATCCCAGTGAGAGGGCCAAGGAGAGAGTGTGTTTGTGCTTCAAGCAAACTTCTGTAAGCCAGTCATACAGACCCAGAGGGCAGATCCGTGGCAGTCTGACCTGTTTTGGGTTTTAATATTTACTCATCTGACCAAGCAAAAGGTTTATTAGCCTTGGCAGTGGGCCTTTCAAGGTTGTCGGGAGTCACGTGTCCACCCTGCTTGAGACAGCTGGTGCCTTGACACTTGTATGCTTTCAACTAATTTAGGGCAGCTAATTTAAATTTACTTTAAATTTACCAGTTGAGTTTGGTTTAGTATCTTACAATAGCATTATTATTATTTTACGATTATTGTAAATTAAAGTTTCATAGTTTTACTTTTTACTCATTTATATCACTGTATATGTAAATAAACAAAATACTGACCCCTTGTGGTAAAATATAGAATGCACAACATATACCACAATAATCCACAATGTCAAGGTCCTATTTATTTAAATAAAATCATTTAAATTCAGTCAACACTTTCACATTTTAAAAAAATTCACAGAAAACATTTACACAAAAAATGGATTTATACCACCAAGATATGGGACAGCAGTGATTAACTGAAATCATGGTTTGTGATAAAAGTTTTGTAATGAGTCATGAGTACTGCGGTTAAAAACCCAAACCGTTTAATTCAAACCCCTCTCTCAATAATTTTTCATTTTCCAGTATTTTACATCCAACTATGCATCCTATTATAATCTATATGCCTTTGTTTCTTACACTGATCTGTAGTCTGAATTCGAAGGCACTCTTCATCAAAAAAAGTCACAACTCTTTAAAACCAACTATCTTCTATTTTGGCATTTTATAATCATGTGTTGAAAGTGCAGTAAATTCCCCAGTGATCACTGGTATAACGTCCACAGTCTAGTTTCTCCATTCCGACCAAGACCATGTGGTCAGGAGCGACTCCTGGGCCAGTTTTAGCAGACCTAAGGAAGATGCGGTCAAAGCGACATCTGCTGATGTAAGGCACAGTCTTATTGCTGTTTGCTTTGGTGTCCCAGGTGTATCGGCAGTGTTCCTGTTTGCCCAGCTGCTCCCATACGTCGCACACACCTGGAGGCAAACCTCCCACCTTTACCACCTACAGGGACAGTAACATTCAGAAATACTGTATTGCACTAGTGACTTCCACTGCGCTTTCATTCCTTCATCATATTTGGAGTTAAGGTCCTTGCACACTGGGTTAAAACACCTCTCAAAACGCTTCTAAAACTTTTTCTATTTTTGAAATTACCAATCGTTTCGCTATAGATAAGACCCATATTCATCATCTGGTGTCGTTTAAAGCCCTCTGCACTGAAACTCTCATTTGGACCTTGAACCGTTTGGTACCCAATGAAGTCCATTATATGGAGAAAATCCTGGAATGTTTTCATCAAAAACCTTCATTTCTTTTCGACTGAAGAAAGAAAGTCATGTGGTGAATTTTAAATATATAAATTTACCTCAGTGTCTCTGAGATTAGTGTCTCCAGCAAAAATAACAGTGGCATCTTCTGGTGCTTCTTTAATCTTTTGAAGTATGACCCGCAGTTGTTTCATTCTCTCCTCCGATTGGTTCTTACAGCTTTCTAAATGTGATGTCATCAAGTACAGCTTTTTACCAGAGAAAGTCACCTTAAAAAGAAACCACAGAGTCAAAAAAGAAATGGATGCGTGTATGAGAAGCAAATTAATTATGAGACACACCAACCTAGAAATGTGAATATTAATGTATACACACACTCCCAGTCAAAATGTTGGGGTCATTAAAAACAAAACAAAAAGATATTACTACGTTTATTCAGCAAGGATGCATTAAATGAATCAAAATTGACTTGTAATGTAATACCATTTCATATTTGATAACATAAATGCAGCCTTGGTGAACATATAAGAGACTTCTTTCAAAAATTTCTTCACTTTTGAATGGTTGTGCAATTCTGATTCCATTAAGAAATACACCTATACCATTATCTCCCCAAACAATCTTTGGATAGCACTTATAAACCACAAACTCACCTGAGCAACTAACAGATTTCTCAACATTTGTGTTGTGGGATAACCGATGATCTCACTTTCCACAAATTTTAGTCTTGATTTCTTCAACATTATTGCCGTGAAGTAACCATCATCGCTCCCTTTAATGACAGGAGAACTTCATGAATCAGCAAAATAACCCAAAAATAACTTCACTGAGATCATTCTCTTACCTTCAACAAATAAGTAGCTGACAGCACGTTTCTTAAGATACTGAATGTAAGATGGAATGAGTTCTTGAAGAAAAACCACATCTGGTGTATATCTACAAATATAAAAAGTAAAACAAAACTCCCTTCTTGTCACACAATACATGAAATAGAGGACATCAGGTGTCTCTAAACAACTCACAGAACTAGATATGAGCACAAGCCCCTGGCACGCTCTGCAAGACTTAATGTGTCCAAACCATCCACATTCCAGCTGATGATGGAGAGCTTGCTGTCCTCAGCATCAGATTCGGTTACGCCACTTTCAGACGGACTTTTCTTCAAATTCACGCTGCTGGAGCAAGAGGGTTCCTCTGCTGTCAAGTCAATGCTGCACAAAAACACAATTTGAAGAAACAAAGCCAGCATGAAACAGAGATTGCCAAGAAAAAAGAAAAAAATGTAGGGCTGGACTTGAACTGGTTCAACGAGAATTGATTGGATCGTTTGATGGTTATGGTTTGCTACTGCTGTGATGTCATGTGAGTGACAGGTTGACCCCGCCCTCGCACCAGTAAACACACTGCCCAAGAGGGAGCGGAGGTTATTTTGATTGAAAACTGCATAGGCAAAATAAAAATAAATAATGTGCACAGATAAATACTGCAATATTGTTTTGAATTCATGGTGACTGTTTTGAATATTATATAATTAAAATAATAGATTAAATTAAGTTTTCTAATTAATTAATAGTATAGAGTAGGGAACATTACCAATCCACCTTATCCGTCTTAAATTTCTTCTTTGTTCCAGAAGTATTAGCAGTGTCAGAAGAATTCACCCCCTTTCTCTTAATCCCATTCCCAACCACATCTTTGGTTTCCTCTGCGTCTTCAACATCAAACACTGAATCCATATGAGCTTCAAAGAAAGAGTTCAACGCTCTCTGGCAGGAACACACAAATAAATGAACAAGAACGGCGTTAATCACTACACATGCTATACTCTGCACATGTTTAAGAATCACTGATCTAATGGTTTAATGGGAAACTTTACCCATAAAGTGCGTTTAATTATAAGATGCAGTAATAGATACCTCCATGTCCCATTCATTTTCAGCCAGATAACACTGCGCCACGGCACTATCCGATCCAGAGACAGAGGCAAACTGATCGCAAAGACTAGTCCGAGTTTCCTCTAAAGCAGACATTGCCTGATCTTTGATGTTACCTGACATTACAGTGCTGGACATGTTCGTAGTTGAATATAACGGCGGGATTTGAATGTGTACAGCTACAAAAACATTCCGGGTGGATCCCGGATAATATAACGATATTTACATTTGCTTTTGGCCGCTGGACCTACTGGATATACACTTTAGTATAATCACGACCTCAAAGTATTTAAAACTTAATTTTCACTGTAAACTTCGCATCTTTTTAACCGAAGAATGAGACTTGTTCAAACAGCGGGTTTCCGGAAGAATTTAACTGTAGTACTGAAAGAATCGGTTCTTTCGAACAGTTCATTCTTTCAAAAACGATTAAGCAAATCCATGCACGAAAAATATATTAATCAAATGTTTAGGCACGTGTATGCCAGTACAGTTTGTTGCAGCATAAATTGGAGCAGAAGACATTTAGAATCTAAATATTATTAGCATTAACATTAAACACTTCTAAAGTGTGTTGCCTGAAAAGTCAGAAAAAAATCAAAAAATAACAATTCACAAAACATGCACATTCCGCCTTACTATTATTCACTGCCATATTTACGTTCTGGTTTTTTTTCTTTCTTTCTTTTTTTTTTTTTTTTTTTTTTTTGCACATTTGTCTAGAAAGACTTTGTAAAACGAATCAGCAGATTCGTTGAAAAGACCGGATCAATTATTTCATAATAAAAGTCCTCACAGTCGAATGGTTTGTCTTGGCTTCTAAAAATATTCGTTGATTAAATCGTCGCACTTTGTTTACCTATCTAGAATAGTGCAGTGGAAATTTTAATTTCCTCTCGCAGAGGAGAACTCCAAAAATGCCGTAACCTCTTAAAATATTAACTCTTTTATTTTGTATTACACTTAGGCAACCTGCTTTCAAACATTCTGCCAAAGTGAACTTGTCCTTTACTGTGTGTTGGTATTTGCAAAAGCAGCAATGGTTTCGTTGTCGCTAAAATCACTAAAAGAGATCATGAAAGTGATGGTGGATTCCCCTGGATTTGATCGGGTTTTAAATAAGGTGGGTAAGTTATCTTTATTAAATTCAGCGATTCTCCTCGACAAACCACAAATTGATATGCAAACCAGCCAGACCAGTTCACACTGCAGTAAACATAATGCGCCGTTCAATTTGTGATCAGGTCGAAATACTGTCAGCAACCCCTGGGAAAGTTGTGTGTGAGATGAAGGTGGAGGAGGAACACACTAACAGAGGAGGCACTCTTCATGGAGGACTGACAGCCACACTGGTGGATGTGATCTCCACTACTGCCATCATGTACACTGAGAGAGGAGCTCCTGGAGTCAGCGTGGACATGAACATAACGTGAGCTCTTGGATGGTTGTGTCACTGTACAAGACCATTAACGTATATGTTACTGTGTCATGTTGTATATGAAACCTGAGATATAGAAAACTAAAATTAATTGAAATAAAGCTAAAAATTGAAAAATGCACAATGGCAAACTATGTAAATCAAATGTAGATTTTAGCTGAAAATAAGTTCTGAATGTGGTTTAAATTTCTATAATTTATTTACAGCATTTATTGGTTTGAAAATTCTTATTAGGTTTTTAAATGGCAAGTTCCAACTGTGACACTTATAGGGGCATGTTGTCACAAAAGGTTAACATGTATTTTATTCCCTTGCTAATAATGGTGTAGCTGAGGCATTAAAGGTATTAACTTGGAATAGAAGTGAAATAACAGAAAAATGGGATAAGTAGTCCCAGTCTCCATTAAAAATTTTATAAATTCCATTCATCATCTAGGAGACTCTCGACACTCATATGTTTTTGCTTCCTAATTAACAGATACATGAATGCAGCTAAAATTGGAGAAGACATCCTGATCACTGCGCAGGTTTTAAAACAAGGAAGGACTTTGGCATTTGCGACAGTGGATCTCACCAACAAGGCGAACGGAAAACTCATTGCACAAGGAAGACACACCAAACACCTTGGTAGTTGATTTTGTGCCCTGTAAATTATGTGGTTCTTGATGGTATATAATAAAAAAGTCAAGCATAAAGTATTTTGCACTGTGGTTAAGATATGTTCAACAGTGTTTATTTCAACAGAATTATTCAAACAATGGGTACATCAAAATAAAGACAAAGACCCACCTTCCCCTCCAATGTGAACTTAGAATTTCAAAAGGGGAGAAAAAGAAATGATTTTATGCCATACGAACAGACAAGGATGGCTTACAGATACCAAGTCCCAAGCACTGCAATATTTAGTACTCTCAGAACAGGGTGGTCTAGAAAAGAAAAACAAATCCATAATGATCCATTTCAAGTTTCTCCACGAAATTTCTCATTAGGTACATACGCTTGAATATTAGTCTCCCATCACATTTCCACCACCAATGATTACATCTGGTATCAGTAGCTTGTATGTATATAGTGCAGGAATTGCTCAATTGGTGACTATTACCACCCCAAGTAAAGAACCGCTTCAGAATCCCTCCACCTGACAGTTTATGTCAACCATCCTAGATATACATCACACCGCACCTCCGCCCTCATCAGACACCATACCTCCAGAAATTATAAAAACAAACAAGGTTTGTCATATTATAGGCAAGGAATGACACTCAAATTAAAATGTCCAGCAAAAACTAAGGCAGTAACTGAATGAGAAGCAATGCCTACACCAAATGAGTTAAGTATTGTACACCTTGCTTTTTGAGGAAGACTACCCAGGCTCTTCTGTACTCTGTCACTGATCGTCATTACTCAGGAAATCCCTACTCGATATAACAGACATGTTAACTATCCCTCATGACACTGATGTTTGGCCAGTCCAACACTAGAAGATCACACTTGAGAGACATCTGTCATCTGTTTCCTTTTTTCTCGCTCTCGTTTTTTATTTTTTGTTTTGTTGCTTTAACATAAAGAGTTCCTTCGGTGACTGGTATTGTTGACAGTGCAGCTCCAAGAGAACCACTCAAAATCAATGTTCATGCAGGTTCAAATAAAATCAAAGAGAGGGGAGATGGGATGAGCCAAACCAAGACTGGTCGGGAGGGAGGGATAAAAAAAAAAGGAGCTAAATTAATCTCAAGATGAAAATGAGTGGTTAACAAAAAGGAGAGTTCCAAGCACAAGTTCAATTCTATTCAACTGAGGGATGAGTAGATATGGACAACTTGCTTCGAGGCCTTCAGGGGCATCTTCCGTGCGTTTCTCCTAGTCAGGCATGTATGGGCGGAGGTGGTCCTCGATGTCTCCAACACCCCAACAGGTAAGCTGATCCTGTGGCAGGTAGAGACAGAGGCTGCACAACTTGAAAACTGTAAGCTTGGCTTTTGGAGTCTGTGAAGGAAAAAGAAAAGGTTATTAATAAATACTGTAATATACCATAAATATTTGGGTATAAGATGGGATTCACTAAAATTCGGGCTAATACTGACAAGACAATAAATTACACTTTAAATACAGTAAATAATAGGTTGTAGTGGTCAACCTAATAGCATGTTTTATTTTAAAGATTTGTTTTTGAATTTATAATATATTAAATACTGATAAAATATATATATATATATATATATATATATATAAAATACAAATAGCATATATAAAAAATACAAAAAAAGTACCTTATACTTAATGTTTTAATGAACCAACCTGTAAGTGCTGTCTGTCCATGAAGAGAAAGACAGACTGATTGGGGTTGTTCATAACCATCCCAGCCTTGTCCTTCCGACCAACAGCATGCAAAAACTGCTTTTCATAGTCTCCGTGATGAAACTCGAACTTGGCCTGTGAATGTTAGAAAGTAAATGTAAACTTGTACGCGGATTTGTATTATTTCCTCAACAAGACTCAAGGTTTTATGTACCTCTCATGTCCATAGTGCAAATGGCAGAAGTGCTAAAGTTGAATACTTTAAACAAACATGTAACCCCAAATATGATTAATAAGAACCAAGTGCCAGGAAAGACAAGAGTTATACCTGAACAGGCCTGAATGGTTCATCTTCAGCCCCTTTCCATCTGGAGAACAGGAGACAGACAATCTTCTCAATATCATTGCGGGGCCAAAGGATAAAGTCCATCTCCTGGGTACAACCGATCACATCCTGTACGGATTTAGAAACATCAGTGAGATGTGAAACAGAAAGTGACCTCGAACGACGTGACATGGATTTTTAGATAAGAAGGACCATTCCGTTCGCAATGCTGCCGACAGCAACAACCTAAACATGTGTACTTACTCTACGCATTGACTGGTAACGAGGCGCGTGTAACTGCACCACATCTTTCTGGAGAAGTTCTAAAGAACTCTCTAAGGAGTAGCTCGTTCCCTTCACGCCTTTAAGGATATTCTCCTCATAGTTGTTTGTCATCACGGGTACCACCTCAGCTACTTCGAAGAGTGCAGACTTCTTTTTCTGTAAAAGTGGTAGAATGGCATATTAGAACAATTGCAGTCCATTTCAAAATCATTTCTTGGTTACTTGGTTTCATACAGAATCAGTCATCGTACCTTTTCCTTAAATACAAAGGCAATGTAGATCTTGAAGTCGAACTGATCGGCCAGAGATTCTCGTTTCTTCCGTATCTGGGCGCGGAGTCGGTTTCTAGTTTGATTCCGCCGAGAATTTGGGTCTCCCATTGTTACGGACAGTAAGATTTTCCTAACGCAGACTTTTTCGCTTTTTATTTTCTTGACTGTAGCATATGTGGTTTTCAAACCCTTTGAAAAACTAAAGAAGCTATAACCAAGCACTACCAGCAGTACATACTAATTTGAATTAAATAACAAAGTTAGTGAAATCAAATCAAGTCATTTTTAATCCGGGTGGTGCACTTGGGCCAAGTAATTTTACACTTGTCTAAGTTTTGATGAGTTACACCATTTTTAAAAACAAACAATCAAGCCAATGCTACGTGTACACTAAAAGAAACCACTCGTATAACACGACCTGATCAATTAGTTTTTCTTTTTTTTTTTAGATGAGAAACTGTTGTATTACTGAATAAAGGACAGAAAACACAAATGCCTGCTACACTGAAAACCCATTTTTTGTGTGTGTGCGCGAGTCCGTGTGAGGGGAAAGATCCCTGGTTTTAGATAAATAAACCTTACTTATAGTTATCTAAAAAGCTGACCAAGAGATTTGACTTTGGAAAGTCTCTTCCAGTATTGACTCTTGCTTGTATCCATGTCTTTGTATAAACGGTCTCATAAAAGCACATCTGAATGACAGGTGAGAAAGACAACCATGGCAGAGAAATGCAGACGCCATGAGATATTGGCACGGAGTAAGAACACAGAGTTTGCTAGACATCTTTGGGTTTAAGGGCATAAAATGGGCCCACGAGCTCTCCTGCCACGGTTGAGTTTCATTGTGAGGCTTTTTAGTTTGTGGCTGGCTAGCAAACTAATGCTAGCTAAGCTGAATACACACACGCCACCAACTGATAACCTGGTTGAAGGGAGCTACATTTCTTTTCTAACCAGTATGAGATCTACGAGAGCATTCAAAGCTAGTTATCATCAATAAACCGACTGTTACATTTTGTGTTTGCCTGTTTTTTTGTTATCGCGATGCTAGCAGAGACTGGCTTCGATGAGTGGCTGGCTAACTAACGTTAGCTAACTATTGTTTCTCTCCATTTTTTATTCTCGAGTTGTCTTTTTGATCCGAGCAAGTACTGCAAAGAATCCTAACACGATCTATTAATACATCGATCTCGGTACAAAAACCCGCCCCGGATGAATTAATCCTCGGCTGAGGTTTAGCTTGATGGTCTCCGTTTGTTTTCGAGCTTTTCCACAGTCGTCACACACCCGTATATGCCATGTCAAGATAAACTGACAAACCGACCGAAATCCTCCGTTCTCTCAGGTAACAGACGGCGAGATCTGCATCGCGGTGGACCCATAATGATGGAAGAAAAGGGTGAAATGTCTTTCGAGCGATTCTTTCGACTGTTTCGGCCCTTTGTTCTGCGTTTGTCTGGAAAATAACAAGCGTTCCTCGCTGAACAAACAACTCAAAATGGCCGACGCGCGTCACGCAGCTGTGCACATGTGACAGAGGAGGAGCGCGCGCTGCTGTCAGCTGGATTTATGGAGCGAGTGTTGGACGAGACTGGACGAGACACGTTTTCTTTAAACGTGTCACGACAGTGTATTCCAGTTTGTTTTTAGCATAATATGTCTCAAACCATCCCATTATTTGTCTGTTACCACTCAGGAACTTACCGTTAATAGTGCAAATATGCAATTAGCGGGGACGTGAAATGGATTGAATGATTACAATGGGTGTCAACATGGGGGATAGATAAGTTAGTTGAATATAGATACAGACATGAATTTAAAAATAATTATTGTATTGTCATTTCGACCATACTTTATTAAATATTTAACATATACACATAATTTAATTGTTCATGGTGCTCATTTCAATTTTGAAAAATGTAAATGTAATTATATAATATTAAATTAGGCAAATTAAATATCCCTTGCCTTGAATAGCATGGACTACAAAAAAAAAAAAAAAAAAAAAAAAGACTTCTGTTTACCATTTACGTGTCTCTCTCTATCCGCGCGAAATCCCTGCGTCACGTGATGACGGTACAAAGGCAGTACTTAAGCCAGTGGCGCGCTCTTCACACACAAGCTGCTGTGTTTTGAACTCGTGAGTTGTAGTTAGCAGTGTGTGCTTATCGGTCCCTTTTCTGTGAGTATTCTTCTTTCGTTTGAGTGGTTTATGTTGGCTTTTGGTCTTTTAACTTATTTGGGGTTTTCTATTAAATTAAAAAAAGTCAATGTGCGTTTAAATGATTTATATTTACGAGTGTGGCTAGGTTTCTTTCAGTTTGTGTGGGCAAAAACTGAGGCCTGCTTCTCAGTAACTCAGGCTTGTGGTTTTTAAATTTTATTTCTGTATAATCGTAAGACAATATAAACGCAATATTTATATTACACCATAGTTGGGTGTTTTAGTGTAATAAAATGCGTTTTTCATGTCAACTACATATCACCATGTTTCTATTAAACTGATGAATATGTCTTTTTTTTTTTTAGGTGAAAACATGAGCTCCATCAGAAGACCCAAACATGCTGAGAATCCCTCTGAAAACATCAAGGTATTTGAGAACATCTCAATTAAGCTCAATGGATGTGGATTTAATTCAGTTCACATTAGATTGGTGTCAAATGGCTGATCCACTATTCTGTTAGTTGTTTTAAAGAATCTAGCTACATCCCCATATGTTGATTATGGCCCCTAAAGATGGCATGAATTGGATGTGATGGCATTTATTTTCACTTTTGTATGGGAGAGGGGACATTATGTTGATTAAAGTTTTCAAAGGCATGATTTTTAATCACATTAAGCATGGATAAAGTCCTCTATTATTATAATAATACTTAAATGTTCCTTATGAATTATAGTTATTGTTTTTTTTTTAAGCTAGTGGATTGTGTTTATTGTGGCTATATAATTATATTCAGGTTATTTAATAATGGTCAGGTCAGTTTTGTAAAAAAGTAAATGTCAACTACTCGGTTCAAGTTAGGATAACCTGAACCGTGAGAGACCTTGCTCTGTCTCTGAATTAATCATTGTCCGTGTGCTGAGATCCAGTAACTTGTGCATCTGTCTGCCACTGTATTGTTAAAGTCAAAACATTAACCAACTCCAAACTTGCATTTGGTCATAAGGAGACTTCTGTGGTGAGTTCCCACGGTAATTACAGGTTAAAGAATGTTGCAGTTAGATAATAATGCAGGCAGTCCAATAGCTGCCCGTGGGAATTGGAGGTGTTTACGGCATGCAGCTGATGTGTGGCCAGCCCCTTTCCCACGCTTGTTAGAACGACCGATACGTGGAGTTGCTCCGATACCTTGCTTGTTGCTGTCTTGAACTGACAGCTTAACAAGTGTAAGAGGAGAATAATGACTGTTGAGGCAGGTGAATTGAGCCTGTTACTGTGTGCATGGATAGAGTTGCTCAGTTTTCCATCTCACCAAAATAGCCTTTATCCTCCGATTCTTGTTTAATGACACCTGAGGACCCTGAGATTAATTCTTTAACTTCATTCTTTTCTCAGAAATTCTTTGTAATGCCAACATCTGGAGTGGAATCAGGAAGGAGGACGCTCCAGGTCCTTCAGCCGTCTGCAGTAAATAAGAACCTTGGTCGGATAACTGAGGTACTTAACCGTTGTTGCCATTTTGTACCTTAAGTTTAAAGACTGTGACTGTTAAAGCCAATCTCACCCTGTTTAGAATGGCAAATCGGTTCCTAAAAGGAAGATGTGGAGCGCAGAGCAGGTTAAAGGGTCAAAGAGGGTGAAAGCAGAGGTGGCTGTAAAATCCACAAGTCCAGAAAATGAGAACCAACCTGAGGGGGTTACGCAGGAGGCCTATGAGCTCATGATCAAAGGTAAGTTCTCACACATGGTTCAGAGACATTGATTGGATTATTAAGGTATTCATGTTAATGCTGCCATGCAGAGACCAATTGCTTAGGTTTAATGCATTCTCTTGACCCACTTTATTGTTCATTGATTAAAGTGGAAATGAAGTGGTTGGTCACTTTAAAATTAATTAGGAAGGTATATTGTTCTAGCAGTACAATCTGTGACTTCACTAGGTTGTCTAGCCTGAGTTAAACTCTGTAGAGATTGAAGGGCGAACAGTGGAAGACCATGAAAGATGGAAACGGAAAAGCCACAGGGCACCATAAGACAAAAGGGAGGCCATTATTGCATTGCTCTAGCCTGGCTAACGTTGACATTGAGGTGTAGTCTGGGAACTGATTTTTAGGCCTAAATCTGACGGATCCAATTCTCTGAACTGTATTTTGGATTGGATGTTTCTCCTCTCTGTCCCCAGAAACTCCTGGGTCCTCCTACTGGAAGGAGGTGGCAGAAGAGAGGCGGAAGGCACTGTTCAGTGTTCTCCAAGAAAATGAAAAGGTGAGTTAATCGTTGAAGGGTTGATTTGCTAATGTTTTGCCATCTTGCTCCGTTTCTCTTTGTAGGGCTGCTGAATCATTTGTTCATGATGCTTTTTTTAGTGTGACTGTCGGTAGCTGTAATTTTATACATTTATCTGGGGGGGTCTTTTTAATTAAGATCTATTTGTCCTCCCTGAAAGTTTGTCAGAGGACCGCTTGGTATGAAATGATTTTATTCAAATGTGATGCCTTTGTTTCGAAACTAGCTGCACAAAGACATTGAAGCCAAAGATGAACAGATTGCACAACTGAAGAGTGAGAACGATGAGTTACAGGAGCTTGCACAGCATGTTCAACACATGGCCGACATGATTGAAGTGAGTGCTCCTTTCAATGGTGCCTAAATCCTTGCATTCAAATCTTTGAATGGTGGGACCAAAGAGTTAAGCAACCTCAAAGTTCAGATAATGCCCATGTTGACGTTTGTTCCTTCACATTTCAATCAGAGATTAACCGGTAAAAGTCCCGACAATCTAGAGGAGCTGCGCGAGATCGCCTTTGAGCCTGAAGATGACGAGGATCAAGAAGAACATGGAGATGATGATGATTCTGATGAAAGCCTGAACACTGCTGAACTTGACACAGAACAATCTCACCACTCTGTCCAACATAAGGATGATTTCACAAATGAAGCAAGCTGAAGTGATTCTCTTGAAAATATTGAACTGATGGACCAGTTGTTTGGTCTCAAGACATTTTCTTTTTGCCTTTTTAGGACAATTTTGCACCTTTTTTATTACTTTATCTTTGCTGTAAATGAGCTTTTATTTGAAGTACCTGAAGTTCATATTCACTGCCAGTGTACATATGTAAACTTGAATGCATACAGTGGAAATAAACTCCTATTTTGTACACATGTCTTTCTCCTGATCTCTTCTCTTCCCAAGTGCAAGCATACTGCTTGTCTGTCTTGTGCAGAGCATCGTTCAATCATCAAGCTCTGCTGGAATCCCTAAACTACCATCAGGAGCATGCATCTCTCACGGAGTTATTTCTTTCAAAACCTTTGACCGCTAGTATGCTTTTTAAAGAAAACGGCAATGTCGCGTGTGATAATTATGCAAAAATAAATTTTATTCCCACTTTCAGCAGAGGAAATACAGTAAACTCAAAAAAAAATGAAACAATGAGGGAACTTTAGCATTGTGACATCAAGTGAAATCTGCTCTCATTCAAACAGTAAGTAGTAGCTAAAGCTATTGCAACAGCAAGCTGAACGCTTAAGCCCTCGACATGTACAGTCACGCTCACGAAACCATAACAGCTTTCCTATCAAGGAGGACACCAATTTAATGAGGTTTGAACAAAATGCAGTTCACTGAGCTTCTGTCTGAGATGAATACAAGGCAATAAATTCAACCTTTTCACTTGATATCTCATAGGTGGTCATTCCTCACAAAGCAAGTGGAAAACATTAATTTCTGTGACTGAATACAGACGACCGGAAATAATTCTGATAAATAGAAACCACAAAACAGCCTTAAATATATTTGACTACGGTCTCATTATGGCTTTAGGAGTTTGTGCAGTAGATGCCACATAAAGAGTTTAACATGATAAGAAACAATCTTCCCGAAACATTTCAGTTGTGCTTTAGAGGCAAATAACTTCCCGTACTCATGCAGTACATTCCTCGAAATGTGCTCTTTTGATGGATTTTAAGCCCCTGCTTTCATACAATTCTCAATGTCATAGAAAAATTTTTGTAAAAATAGGTACGGTGATCTACAAAACTGCGTTTTAATTGTCGCCATAAGCGTAAATTCACATTTGAGAGACCAACATTGGGTGCGTTAACGTCACAAAGCGAGGCAAGCGTTCGAGTAGCAAAGAGCGTTTCTTCAGGTCTTGTGCATAAGCAAACTGAAAAGACGTTCAGGAAAGGTTCCCTTCAGCACAAATACTGTAGAACTCAGCGAATACATTGTTAAAAGGTGATACTGCTCAATAAAACATATTTTTTTTAAGTAAAATGCCAACTATATATATATATTTATAAAATTATTTCAAAATAGCCCCTCAATAATACCAAATCCTGACTGTCCCTAATCATATTGTGAACAGATGTTTAGTACAATATTAATACAATCTGTTCTCCGTATTTATTTTTTATTTTAAGAGGGTCAAATCAGCATCTTACCATTTATAGTGAAGAGAAATTAAAAAATAAATTAAATGATATTACAGTCACGTGACTCAGTAGTAGCACAGTAACAATAGGCACAGAAGCAAGTTCGGATCACAGAGCAAATAAGCTTCCAGTTTTCATTAATGCACAAACCAAAAATTCACAGTAATGCATCACGCTTCTCTGACTGAATAAAAGTGCTTTTTCAGATACTCTGATGGGCTCCAAACAGCTCTTGTTGCAAGATCCAGGTATTAGTACCGTATTAATGCAATTGTCCACTACAGGCTCCGTCGTCCATAGAAATATTCACTCCTGATCAGTGAAGGCAAGCGAGCGATCTGTAAATCGGCAGACCATCGTACGAGCCGTTTTTTTTAGAAGTTCATACGCCCGGCTGGGTTGGAACAACACTTAAAATTCTTCCTTTCCCAGCGGTTATTGTAATTTCACTTTGTCCAGGTCAAAAAAAAAAAATAATAATAATAAAATAAACTTGACCATTAAAACGGCCCCTTGTAATCCCTGAAACGGAACGGCACGTACAGAGAGAAAAAAAAAATCCCAGGACAAAATTAAAATAAAATTTGCTGTGCTATTTACACGCCAAATAACTAACTTCCAATAATAAATACTCTTATTGTTCAATCAGCAACAACGATTCATGACCACTGCGACATGAGTAGTATAAATGAAAACGTCCTGTAGAAAAGGGGACCTCAAGATATGGGCCTGCATCGAAGCCTCACTGTTCTACTTGTGTGCAGGTTGTGTGTATTTCCCACCGGGTTTTTGCAGGGTCACGAGGATAAGTTGATTTTTCTAAAATGAAGTGGTAACCGCATTCCCACGGCGAGTTCCCAGCCGCACAATCTCCCTCGGTACTGTGTCCAACTGCTCATATGCCAGACGGCCATCTTCACCTGAGAAACACACACAAAAAAGCTCTGTAAGACACAGGAAGGCTGGCGTTGAGACAATGTATGTGCAGCAGAGTATCTGCAGAGTTTTTAAAATGAAGTTTAAGACTTATTAGACCTACACAAATAAAACAGAAAAAGAAATCAGAATCTTATTAGACACAAATGTGTATTTTTGGTCTGTCTAGAATGGGTACACTCATTTGCAGAAAGAGCGTAAACAAGAAGTATCACTGAATTGACTAATTATGCGGCCGGTGTGTCATGTGTATGACTGGAAGTTTTACCAAAAGTGAGGAGGGTTTCTATGGCAATCTGGTGGAGCTCTTCATCCGCTGAGTCACACAATAACACCACGGCGTCAATGCTCTCCACAGCCTGAAAATAACCCGAGACACACAGAGAGGCTTGAAGTAACCAATCAGCTTGGGGTTTAAGTGACGTGTGATTCAGTGAAACTAACCTGCAGGCAGCTCAGAGCGGCACATGCTGCTCTTGGTGTGTGTGAGCCAACTTCTGATAAGGCTTGTGTGTAACAATCAACAGCCTGAAAAACACACGTAGACAAGATTAACTACTTGATCGCCCCCTGGTGTCCTTAAACAGCTGTACATTCATTTTGTGCTGCATGCTGCAACAGTACCATGATTATTGAATTATTAGTGAATTTGTATAATATATATATATATATATATATATATATATATATATATAATATTTTTATTTTGTATATTTTATTTATTTATTATTATATTTTATTTTTATTTCTATTGTTTTGTTTTTGTAAATGTGTTTCCTTCATAGTTTATACACATTTTGGACATTTTTAATTTGCTTTGAAATACAATGCTTTTTAAAAGTTAGATTTTAAAGAAATGAATACTTTTGTTAAGCTAGTAGGATGCATTAATCAAAAGTGACAGTAGAGTTATACTGCTAGATTTCGATTTCAGAATAAATGTTGTTCTTTCTATTTATGAAAAAATCCTGTGAAACAAAATGTATCACAATTTACAAAAACATATGAAGCAGCACAACTGGTTTCAACATTGATAATAATAAGTGTTTCTTGAGCAGCAAATCAGCATATTAGAATGATTTCTGAAGGATTACTGTAGACTAGAGTAATGATCCTGAAAATTCAGCATTGTCATCACAGGAGTAGATTACATTTTAAAATATATAAACTGATATTTTAAGTTGTTATAACACTTGACAATATTACTGTAATTACTGTATTTTTATCATATAAATTCAGCCTTGGTGAGGACAAAAAAAACTTTTTCAAAAGCATTAAAAAAATCTTACCAACCCTAAACCTTCGAATGTCAGATTATGTTGATATAAACCTGGCTCTAGACTAAAATCATGTAACGTGGTAAACGACTGACCTTTGACCTGAAGGGCTTGTGTGAGGCAGCAGAGGAGAGGAAGGCAGTAGCGGCCTTCGTCACGTCAGGGTCATCAGAGGTCAGCAGCCCAGCCACGGCCCACAGGGTTTGAGACCGGGGCTGGAGACACATGACGGACACTTCCTGTAGTTCCTTCAGAGAACGTTCTGTGTCCCCACAGCTCAGGGCTTCTTCAAGCATGACTGGTTTGGACACAAACGAGAAACATTACACTATGCCAATAATCTATTCAACAAATTACTATTATTCAACAAAAATGTTTTACCTTCTTTGGCTAAATCCAGCAGGTGTCGCTCCATGTCCGTGACATCGTGTTCAACGGAGTAGCGGTGGAACTGAAACACGGTGAGGACATCCTGTGCCATAGAGGACGGTGACGGACATGAGGGAGAGGCCAGCTCGCTCCTGTCCACCATTTCATTCACCACCATCCTGATCACTGAACACACAGGCAGATGAACGCTGATGTTACATTCATAATAATTCTGCAGATTGCTGATGTCTCCTTCTGCAGATTATTAGTGTCACTACCTGAGTCAGGAGAGTGAGGCAGAATCTGTTGCAGTGGCAAGGCAAAGCTGAGATGCATGTGCTTCAACACTTGGTCCAGTGTAGTATGGAACAGGCCACCACTGCAGTCAGACCACAGAGACATCAGCGCCGGCCGCTCCACCAGCCCAGGCAGCACTGGTGACCAAACAAAGAGAAAAAACTGTTCAGAAATATTTCTTAGGTGCCATGACATTTTGAATTATTGTTATTTTACATACACACATTCCATAGACATAATGGTTTTTATACTGTACAAACTGTATATTTTATAGCCTTAGACTAACCCCACCCATTACAGAAAAATTTCTACATTTTAACGTTTTCAAAAAAAAAAAAAAACCTTTAATTACTTTATTTTTACAGTATATCAGATTTACAAATGAGTCCCTAAAGGGAGGTTGTCGGAGATTTTGTCAGGTTTTGGTCACTTCTGGGTACAAATCTGTCCCCAAAATATAGTGCGCACACACACACTTTGTTAGTATAATAAAAAAAATTATTATTATTATTTCCAGTCTTTTTTTGTTGGCATTTTCAACTCACTTATATTAGAATTTATTGGTAAAAGTAAATTATTAGGACACATTGTAATTTAGTGAAGTAATATCACACATATGTGTCATCACATGGAAAAATAAAACAGGGATGTAAAATTATATCCTAGTATACCCCTAAGGTTATACTGTTGTTCTGTAAAATAAATAACAATAAATATTATGATTTACTATTTATTTTATTATAATTTATTTTGAATTGTTATTATGACTACTACTATTTTATTTGAAGTATGCAATGTTGCTATTGTAAAATATCTTATTTCTGTCTGGTAACTTTTTATTGACTTTCTAAAGCCATTAATACGTGCTATAATAATATGTAGGATGCTATTTGTAGTTATGCTTTTGTAAGAGCAACAATATTTAGCTCAAACAGCCAAAACTCTTCAAAAACACGCTTTGAAGTAAACATACTCATATTAAAAATAAAAGTTCCAAAGAGGGAGGGATGCATTGATGCCATATAACAACCTTTCAGTCAACAGTTCTTCAAAGAACCACTTTTTGTCTAAATGTGAAGAACATTTTCTTCAGAGAAGAGATGTCGTTGCAAGACGGAGGGGGGAAGTTATTTTTGATTAAAGATTAAGATTAAAAAGTACAGACTACATAAAAATATAATAATATAATATATATCATAAAAAAAATAATAGTATATATAATAAATACTGCAATGTTCCATAAAAAATAAGAATGGTTTATTTCTATTTTATGGTGTCTTAAAGGGATAGTTCACCCAAAAATGAAAATTCTGTGATCATTTACTCACCCTCTTGATATTCCAAACCTTAATGAATTTCTTTCTTCTTCTGAACACAAAAAATATATTTTGATAAATGTCAGTAACCAAACAGTTGATGGACCCCACTGGCTGATTCATACAATGGAAGTCAATGGGGTCCAACTGTTTTGTGTTCAACAGAAGAAACAAATAATTCATAAAAGTTTAGAACAACACGAGGGTAGTAACACGAGGGAGTAAATAATGACAGATTTTTCATTTTTGGATGATCCCTTTAATAATCTAACCTTCTTCCACTGTAAAGAACATTTTTTGCAATGGAAAGATGCTAGGAACATTAAAGGTTCTTAGTGGATCCATCAATGTCATGAAAGCACCTTTATTTTAGTTATAAGTAAAAATGGACAACGCTGTTGGAACCAAGGAACATGAACACTTCACAAAAACAACAACAACAAAAAAAACATCTAAGATATACTCACCATCTGACACTGAAGTGCAGCTGCCCGGTTTGTCAAAGTTTTTCTCACTGAGCTCCTCCAACAAGAGAGTTTCAGTTGCTAGTTTGTGCAGGTATGTCTTGTGCTGCGACTGCCTTCCTCCTGAGGTCAACAACTACATCCCATACATAAAGAAACAGCATTTTATATCAACAAAACACCTTGATATGCTTTAATGTAATGTTTAATGTTAAAATTCTGTGGTTTATGTGAGCAATTGAGACTACTGTATGGAGTCTGGGAAAAAGGAAAAGAAAGTTGTAAAGCTGGAAACGCAGAATCACCTGAATGAGATGATTACAGTATTGTAGATGAATTACGATGGCGACGTCTAGGTTCTCGTTTCCCGTGGTGAGAGGCAACGGGCTGCCGGCCACACTGTTCCCTACACCAGTGTCCTCTGTGAGGGCTTCACTCAGGTGTCCTCTTGCTTCTGGATGTTGGACTGACCTGTCGGACGTGTAAGACATACTGTCACCACAAGGCGGCGCTGCATAATCACGACTACTGAGAGAAACCAGGTCACCAAATGATGTGATGTCCAACTCACCCGATTCGTTCTGACTCCATGTCAATAAAGACAGAGCGCGCGAGGGTGCCCGCGTCATCTCCTGTGTCATCGTCATCGAAGTCAGAGGTGTTAAGAAAGTCGAAGCTCTCCAGAGCGCTCTCCACAGTCAAACTGAGGCTTGATGAGCGGCTCCTATGGGCAGGTAGACGGCACTGAGGAGAGACAACACCCTTCACAGACTGTTCATTCAGAATTTAATCGAAAGCTTTTTCTAAGTTGAGTGAATTCTGCACTCTTGCAAAAAGTCCAACCTGATCTCACGAGAATTCGTAAGAATTTTACAAGATGGCTAATTCGTAACAATTCGTACGACCTCACTCGTACGAATTAGTACGTTTTTGCTAAATTGTACATATTTTACGAATTGGCCAATTCGTATGAATTCGTACGAATGACCTACCCCTGACCCCGCCCCTAAACCTACCTATCACGTGGGTTTGGACAAATCGTACGAATTCATACGAGTGAGGTCGTATGAATTAGTACGAATTAGCCACTTTTTAATCACTCCTACGAATTGGTCGTGAGATAGCGTAGAAAAGTCCTGTTATAAAGATTGATGTTGTCTAATGAATCACTGCATAATGAATCTAGTTTACATTCGTCATTTTTGAAGAGAGAATTCGTGTGCAAATTAATTTTCAGCGTGAACAAAATGTTCCTCATCACCGGTTACTAATTGAAACGGATCTGATTGGCCATTGCATATTCAAAAATATGCGTGAAAAGAAATCCTTGATGGAACATGAGCAGACCTAAATGTAACTCCACAATCAACACTTTTCATTCATTTCTTGTCACATCTCATTTTAATCGTGACAGTCGTAATAAATTCAGTGTTACAGGTAGAGTCCGAGCGATAAAGGATTTTGAATAACGATACTAATATTTTTGGGTTTTAAAATCCGATATTCCGATATATCGGCGATTTTTTTTTTTTACTAAATATTGTTAGCTTTTCTTTTACACGTGTGTGAAATCTAACTTTTCTGCACAAGATACATTTGATACTTTTTCTCTATGTCTAAATGTTCATTCCTCGCAAGTATAACTTACATTTTACAATGCAGGGACTGTAACTAGAGATATGCTGGTTATAAATACAGTAATAATTACTTTATTTAGGCAGAAAAAGTTCATTGTGGTTTCCAAGCTCATTAATGTTAACGTTATCGGTCTTCCACTGATGATAGAGGCATTAGCTAGCTTTGTGGTTAGCTAGTCTGAGCCATAATTTAGCAATAGATAACATCATACTGCAAATTTTAAAACATACATTTTCAATATAACAGGCCAAGAAGAGATGATTGAAGCGTGTTTCGTCCGTTTTTATTTTATTTTTTAAATATTAATTTATCGGCCATTATAACTGCCGATACCGATATTTTGGAAAATGCCCAATATCGGCCGGCCGATATATCGGTCTGGCTCTAGTTACAGGGGCATCTTTTGTCGCCTTCTCTTGAACTTCAAAGGCATTCTTGCTCCAAGCCTCTGTTAATTCCCAATCCCATTACAAACCAACTGTGTTTCCTGAGTTCAGATGGCTTTCTTGCTAATAAAACGCATCAGACTTCATAATCAATCAAACTCGAGTCTGCATCAAAACATCTAAAGACCACAAAAAGAAAACTCATTCACCTTGAGCAGGTCTTCAAGTCTCATGACCTCCTGCTCCAAGTCCTGCAGCTCCACACAGCGCTGGCCTAAGCTCTCCAGCAGCAGGAGCAGAGACTGAATGGCCTCCTCCAGGTTGCTCTCCAGGAAAGTAATGCTGCCCTCTCCAGCCCAGCTCAGAGCGCCGGTCTCTGGAAGTATGTCAGAAGAGGTGAGTCTCCTCACCAGCTGCTTGGTCAGACTGCCTTCCTCCCCGTCCAGCTCCACTGGCTTCAGCTCCAGGGCTTCATCAGGCACGTTGGGCTCCAGGAACATCACATCCTCCGGTCCCACTGCGGACAGCTGACTCTCGGAGCACAACGAGAGGGCGGCGGAGCCTGTGCCGGGCCCCTGGCCCTCAACCTGGTCCCACTCCAGGTCTGGATCACTGGTGCTCACACTGCCGCAGTCTTCCTCGACACACTCCTCCTCAAGTGCCCTGTCCTCAGGGACGGGAGCCGGTTGAGAGGTAGGGTCCGTCTCAGGGGGCGTGACGGTGATCTCGGGGTTTGACTGGATGGGGGCGGGGCTTGAGGTTGACATGTCAGAGAAGGTGAAGGATAGGCGCTTGCATTCGGCCACACCGCATCCTCCATTTTCAAAGACGTCATCTGGTAAAGTGGACTGTGCGATTAAAAGAGAAAGGGAATATGGTAAGTATGACTTAGTCTTTTCAGTGCTACTATTTATGTTGCTTTAGTGATCTAAAGATGCGAACAATAATTCAAGTCCAAAAGTTCCAACACACTAAAGAGCAGTAAAAGAAATAAAAACCTCTATGAAATGGTTTAACGCAGTAATTCTATGATTTATCTTTATTTTAATTATTAAACACCCAATCAAACCATGATTAGCCACTTGCTATTGCTAGTCAAGAGGCTAGTGTCAAACTGCACGAAGACCGCCCACCGATTGTTCACTGACCATCTGATATATACTTCACACAAAATTAAAAGCAATTGTGAAAACTGCGATAACCTGTGTTTAAAATTTACTAGGTTCATAGTTAATTTTAGTGAATTTTAGTTTAGTGCATTGTGACTTGTGGCATGGTAAACATGTTCATTTACATGTCAGTTAGATTAACCAATTTATTTTAAGTGAGTGATTCTTGGTCACATTTTATTTTAATAGAACAAAGATTTCTAAATGACCTGTGAATAATATTTGTGAATATCTTAAGTCCATCTTCCTGGAAGTGAAAGGTTTAAAATATGAATGTGTCTGCTAAATGTTTCTTCTGTGAACTGTGCATACAATGGGCCTCAAAGCTAACAGACATGAACTAAAAGCCAGTTTCGTTTTCATGGGGTCTTCGAACAGTAATACCAGAGTCTAGAAAAGTGTGTATGTGAATGTGAGTGTGAAGAAACCTGTGTATGAGAAATGAGACGAATGTTAAAGCAGAAATGCAAGCAAAGAAAAGTGACACACAGACTTCACTCAGAGCGGCAGGGCACACAGTGACCTGACTCACGTAAACTTCCAGACTGGACCTTGAGCGAGGTCTCAGTGCGGCCAGATCGCCAAAAGAGCGACTGCGTCTGAGTTTCTCTAAGAGCGTCTCTCTGAGCGTGTGCAAGAACGAAAGACGCTGACCCTCCCACCGTCGGGGCTGCCACTTCTTTGCCATCGAGAAACACACACAACAGCCACGATGCACACGGTGCCACAGGGAGGATACGATTCATTACACAACAGCACAGACTACACAAGAACATTCACAAGCTGCAAGTGCTGTCAAATTTAATAATAAACACAAAATAATAAAAACTGAACTCAAAACAGCTAGTAGCATTAATATTTAGGTTAGTACTGAGGTGTTACGGTGAGAAAGGTGACATTCACTGTTTTCAAAATCTCATGCACCCTTGTGAAAAAGAAGTGCACTTAATTGTAGTGAAAGTGCAATTTTAGAAAGTGTACTTTGTAATGTCAAATTAAAAGTTTAACTTTACATTAAATTACATTTATAATATATTGAGGTGTTGACTAACATTCTAAAGCACATGTAAATTACTTGATTATAAATTTAACTTTAGTGCGTTACTTGAAATCACATTTAAAGCCTTGTCTGTGAAACCGAGGGTTTATGTACTAAATTGCAAGTTCATTATTACAAATGTGTAATTAAATAATATATTTAAATCGAAATTACATTAAAGTATATTTTAGTTTACCATAAATATTTGTCAGTACTTTTACAGTACAATTTTACTGCATTTCCAAGACAAAAGTAGTAATTATGAAATTACATATAAAGATGTACTTGACTCCTACTTAAGTGGGTAAAAAAAAGCTAAGTGCTTCAGCTAAATGCATTGAATGTAAATTTAGACAATAATACATGTTCATTTACTTAACATGCAATTGAGTGTAAAAACATGCACATAAATTTCACACCTAAGTATTTTATTTCCATAATAAGTACTCTTTTCTTAAAGTATGCTAAAGTGTACTTGTTTTTCATGGTGACAGAAGCAAACCTAAAAGTGCACTCACAAAGAAAGACGTGTCCTGGAAAGTGGGCGTCTCTGGTGTGCCTTGGCTGTACACTGAAACTCGTCTCTGAAGGGCAGTGGCTTTACTCACGTTTCCTGAGGACAGGGTCAGATCCTCCACGTCAAACGGACTGTAAAAACAAGGCAGATATATGTTCATGTACAACAATCTGATATCATACAAAAGCAATAAAAGAAAGAAAACACTAAAATGACTTATAAGCCCCATTAAAGGTTAGACAAAATCATAATGGCCCTTCCATGATTGTCCTGAAGAGGGCAGTGTACATCAACACTTTCATCTACTGTGCCTAAATAGACTACAACACCACGCTTCTTATCTTTTTTTTATTAGATAACGTCACTTACAACCAGGCAACCTCCAGGTTAAGCTTAATGGTTCCCAGGTCGTTGACATCTACAGCTACCACCTGAGGCATAGCGGTGAACAGGTCCTTGGTTTCACAGATCACGCTACCCACTAATATGTGAGTCGCCAACCCCTTTAACTCGGTCACCTAGCAGGAAAAAAGATCATGCGTTGAGAAATTTCACTTCAGCAATGTTTAATTCACATTTTTCATTTTGTTGCAATCAAGGATGTAACCAAATACTCAAGACTGGGAGGATGACATGTACATTTTAAACAAATATTGAGGGGAAGTGTTCTCTTGAATGTCTATGGTGGTTACAGCCCAGTTTGGCAATAGCCCCTTTCACACATATAGTTACATTGGGCATGGAAGACTGCATATATAGTTACTCTTTCATGGAAGACTGCAGCCCACCTTGATGTTGATGAGGTCTGTAATGAGGGGCATGAAGATCATCTCCTCTCCATCCCAACTCTGCTTGGAGTTTGTTTCGATCTTCCCCTTCAGTTTCCAACGCTGTCGGCCGTATCTCATGAAAATCTGCCAGGAATAGAAAGCGAGGCAATGAGAAAGAGAAAAATTTAAAAAAAGGCATAAGTATGAAAAAGCTACCAACACAAGTTATTCGTTAATAGAGCAATAAAGCAAAGGGAGTTTTCAGTATTCAGTTTTATACAGCCTTAAAAATTTTTAATTGGGATAGGTGGGGATCAGAAGTGAAAACGTTGCTAGGAGAGCTGTGATTACGAATGAACTGGGTGTACTTGACAGAACAGCAGGCAATTAATATAAGAGTTAAGTCATTTGATAGAAGACAGATGCATCTGGCTTTATTAGAGAAAAACGGCATGAAACTTAGTATGTTCTGAAAGAATAGTTTTTTGGGGGTTTTTTCCAAGCTACTCACCTCATACTGATCGCCTGGACAAAGCCTGGCAAAACCAGCCAATCCTGAAAGAGGAGGCAAAGGAGTTGAAAGGTTTGCTTTTGAAATCCAACAAAAACATTATAGATTTTCCTTCTTTTATGCAGAAGTCCTGTACCTTTCATTTTGATATGAAACTCCCCCAATAGGTTCTCCAGCTCGCCCTCAAAAGTGCACATGTTCTGAAAAGAAGGGAACACATAATAATACAAATTGCAGCTGAATTGATGAAAGTTAAATCATTCTTACTTGTATTCTTACTAAAATGTAATCTGGATTATTGTTATTAAATCAATAAAAAAAGTGTATATTATATATTTATTACTTTTATTTATATACTATATATATATATATACATACATATATAAAGTGACTTAAATCACACATTTGTCTGTAATTAATCATGATTAATTGCACCTAACATTAAAATTTGTAAATTTGTTCTCCAAATTAATGTAGAAAGGCGGTTTATTTTAAATACTTGTTTAATAGTATCTTTTTAAGTACTATGAATGAAGGACAGTCTTGGATTATTGTTATTAAATCAATAAAAAAGTGTATATTATATATTTATTACTTTTATTTATGTATATATTTATATTTATATTATATATATATATATATATATATATATATATATATAAAGTGACTTAAATCAGAAATTTGTCTGTAATTAATCATGATTAATTGCACCTAACATTAAAATTTGTAAATTTGTTCTCCAAATTAATGTAGAAAGGCGGTTTATTTTAAATACTTGTTTAATGGTATCTTTTTAAGTGCTATGAATGAAGGACAGTATTGTAGATAACAATACTGCTCCTGATGTCTCTATTGAATCTTTTACTTTTTCTGGAAGTCTCTCTGAAAGGTATAGTGACTATAATTAGTATTCCTTTTAAAGGACCACACCACTACATTTTGACATGACTAATTCTACATGACTTTTTTCGATACAAGTTTTGCTTTTCTAAGAAACTGTCAAAAATAGTTCAACTTCTAAAAGTGAAAACTTCGAGACCTGTTTGTCTTATGAAAATGTCCTCTCAGAGACATATGATTGGGATCAGATAAACAGAAAACCAGCCTAATTATTATATGGACCAATTAGTCGACGGGTCATTCAGACAAGTCGATTTAAAAAATATACTGTGCGAATATACTAAAAATGGCCAAATAGTTAGTTAATTACCTCTGTATATTCTTTATATCTGCGGTTGACCTCCGTCAGGCTCTCGCGTGTGCCTTTAGTTGAAGGTGAAGCAGTGAAGGCCTGTTTCATCTTACTAGCACCATCACGCAACCTTCTCTGAATACAAAAGCCCTCGTACAGCTCATCGATCTGTAAAAACACACACACACAGCATTAGTGCACAGAATTAAATTACACAAAAGCAGACCGCACACACTCGCGCATGGCATCCCTCCCTAAAGATAGCGTAAACACTAGCTTTGATGTCTAAATCGCTAGCATACATCATTACAGAGCCCTGGGGGTCCCCATTCAGCATAGAAACATAGCTTTTACAATCTACTGTAACGTTCTGTTAGCGGCGTACTGTACGGAGCGATGAAAAATGAATTTGGGGACTTCAAAAGCAAACAGAAAATGATGCGGCTCAGCGGCCCTCGGGACAACGGTAATGCCATACTTCTGTGACAGACGAGCGGCTCGGAGCCACGGCCTTTATTATGGAAATGCACATTTAGCACATTCACAACTCAGTGAACACTGGCCGGCTCAAATTAGCTATGCTAATCCTAAAAACGCTGAAGAGCGAGTGATTGAGGGGGATGGAGAGAGAGTGAAAGGGGCAAATGAGAGAGAGGAGATGGACCGCAAGTGACAGAAACTAGTGAGCCGAAAGGGGCAGAACAGGGGATGATGCAGGAGTAGCCAGGAAGAGGGATGGACACGAGATACAGCAGTATTTCTTCACCAACCCGCTAATGCTGAATCTGCAGTGCCATGATGAACATTATACATATGTCAGAGCTGATTATGTATGCATTTTTAAACTGTTAAAGCTGACTGGAACTAATTGTAGCCGTGTAGTGCCTTTTTGTGAGTAAACTGTGAATAAAAATAATTTATTAATCAAATTTAAAAGTATTGTTTTCTATTTTTCTATCGAATATTGTTGAGGAAACTAATACTGATTTTTCAGGATTATTATCAAAAGAACAGTATTTACTTGATATAGTATTTACTATATATATATATAGTAACATTATAAAAGGCTTTACTGTCACTTGATACGTTTAATAATTTAATTACATTTAACATTTAATATATACTTTTGGAATGAAAGTATTATATATATATATATATATATATATATATAGGCTGGTTTATATATATATATATATATATATATATATGTACAAAAGTCATTGGTCTGAAACATGGACTGAACCATTTTGACACGAGTCTCCGCTCGCTCACTAAAAGACAAATTATTATTGATGTCTGAGCAGAGAACAGTTAATGTGTTACTAAGAACAATGTTTAAAATATATACTTTGTAAGGTTAGTGAAACTTAAATTAGTTTATAATAAGTAAAGTGAACCGTGTAGCAGAATAGAGTTTTGTTATATTTTTATCAAAAACAATTATATCATCATCATGTTATTGGAGGATAACCCCTTGAGATGGAACATCTCATTTTCGAGGGGGTCCTCAAGATAACACCAAATATGTTGACAAAAAAATTTCACCGATCTTTGAGGAAATCTGTGTGAAGATAACGTACAGATTATCCTCTTATAGGAAAAAAACAAAACACGTCAAGACACTAAATCAAAAGGAAATATTCAAACACATGCAGGGAAGGGACATGAAATATTGATGCAGGGCTTTTTGATGCCTCTCGTTAGGAAGAGGGTGAGAAACGGGACAATCTAACCCGATTTGTGTATGCGGATTGGGTATATTAACGGTCTATGATGGATGTGTATGTGTGTGGTATGATGTGTGGGGGTTGGTCATGATAAACGACACACATTAGACAACCAGCTGTGTGAAAGTGGGGATAGAGTGTCTGGACGGTGGTCCTGTGGGTTTAATTACACTAGGAGGAAAGACCCCACCCAAGTCTGGAGAACTGTACCACGTGCTATAATCCCCCTGTACCACACACACTAACATGTACTGTCGCCCTGCTGTGGCACACAGCTGCCTGTTTATTTGGCTCCATAAAAATACCCTCGTCTGACTCCTCTCATCTGCCATAGCAGCTAAGCAACATGGGAAATGAATCACCATAACCGCCCCCAGCCCAGTCCGTTCTGTCTGACGGGTGGGGTCTGATGCGTGAATTTTTATGAGCTGCATTTTGAAAATGGAAAAACAGTTTTAATTTGAAGCCAGTGTCTAATTTGAAGAAATTGTCGACACAATGAAAACAGGGACTTTGAAGCACCAACAAAACCACCATACAATAGTCCATGCAACTCATTTTACACATTGTGGCAGGATTAAAACCTCAATCTTAGCATTTTTGTGCCCTCATGATGCACTAGATTTAGGGTTTCCTGAAGCCATAGGAAATATTTCTCTGAGTAACCCCAAATTCAAAGGGATAGTTCACCCAAAAAATAAAATGCTATCTTCATTTACTCCTCCGTCATGTCAAAACAATAAGACTTTTTTTTATCTTCGAAAAACAAATGAACAGATTTTTAATGAAGCCTGAAATATTTATCCCTCCATTGAAAGTCCATGCCACCAAAACTTCCATGCTTCAAAAGTTAATAAAGACATCTTAAAAGTAATCCATTTAAATCCGTAACAGATTTATTTTGGCCTTTTAATCATATACTTTTATTCATAAAGCACACCAAACATCTTAAATGGAAGTTCAAAGTGTATAATGTCGCTAGCAACCCGAGGTATGTAGTAGTGTATTATATATGTGGATTATATTATGTGTGTATATATATATATATATATATATTGGAGGATAACCCCAACATATATACAACACACATATATATAACCCCAACATACATATATATATATATATATATATATATATATATATATATATATATGACTCAAAGACCTTTATTCAGGGTAGCAATGTCTGATAAACAATGATAATGTGATGTTTCACTCATATTTACTGCATCAAACAAAACAGTACCCAAGTACCGTCAGCAAAACTCGAAATGGCTGCAGAGCAAGTAATGTACACAATCAAATATTATTGTCACTGTCACTTGATGTTGGATCTGATGAAGAAGCTATACGTATTGTACACTATATACTATAGTATTATACCACTGCAGCAGTTCGAGAGCCATCCATGTAGATCTGGGTCACTAAAGACCCAAATATGTAATAATGATGGCTCAACATCCATGCGTTTAATGTTTAAAAACCTTAATCTGGTTTTGGAATGACGTGTGTGAGTAAATGAGCACAGAATAACCATTTTTGGGCGAAGCTACCCTTTAAGTCATCATTCACTAAAAACTCTCCTTAACAAATATTGTCCTCTTGAACAACAAATGTGACAACATACAAGCAAGAACCAATCAAGGTCATAATGATATTTGAAGATGCTGTGTGAATATCCGAACACAAATGAGATTTGAGAGCTCATGTTTTGTGCACAGCATACTCACACCAATGTAATCCGACCAATCCTCAACAGCTTTCCAAATTTACCAAAGGCATCTGTGGAATGGGTCTGAACAAGAATGACTCGTGACTAACAGGATGGTGTGCCGCTCAGGTTAGCTGTTGTTTGTTTAGCTTAGTGCTTCTTATCTGCTTCATCCTTATTAAACACACACAGAGCCAATACAATCAGCTGATACTCTGCCAGATTGATATTGTCTCATTTAAATATTTATGTCCACTTAATGACCGCTTTCTATCTCATTTGCTGTGCCCACAGCATTTGTTCTCACAGGCAGCACCCGTAGCCTATTTGAGCCTAAAAACCTACTTGGACACTTACACCACACTTAAAAATGTATGAATTTCATAATATAGATAGGTCACTGACAAATACCACAGTAAAAAAAAAGAAATCTTTTAAAAAAACTAGTTTAAAACATGTGCCAAGTTCATAGGAATTTACTTTTTTTTTTTTTTTACTTTTAATTCAATTATCATTAAAATCATTTAATTCAATTTTCAATAAAAGTTAAAATTTATATCTCAAAAATGATATGTTGTAGCCATTAAATTAAAAAAAATAATAAAATAAAAAGTTATAATATATTTTCCTTACCCCTGTGAGCATACTCAAAAAAAGGTTTGTACCTGCAGATAATCTAACACTAATGAAATAAAAGGCCACTCAAGTACCAGTTTGACTGTTTCTTTACGCCCTTAAGTGCACTTTTAAAAAGTGCACTTAACTAAAAGTTCAAAATTATCATTGTTTTAAAAGTCTTTTGTCATGCTCTAAAGAAATGCACTTATTTTGTTAAGTAACATACTAAAAATTACTTTTAGTTTACCATAATTGCTTATTGTATTCGGCAGCACATATAACCATAACCAACCAAGTCAACTAATTGCATTTAATATCAGTTTATAAGACTTTATATTATTAATTTAATTGCAATGAACATGCAATAATTGTCTGAAAACATTACAATGGGTTTGGACATAAGTATATTCTACATTCTACATATAACTACATT
This sequence comes from Cyprinella venusta, assembly GCA_038021265.1. Taxonomy (NCBI): domain Eukaryota; kingdom Metazoa; phylum Chordata; class Actinopteri; order Cypriniformes; family Leuciscidae; genus Cyprinella; species Cyprinella venusta. The sequence goes on from CM075878.1 coordinate 5,743,840, forward strand.
ATTTCTATATGTAAAATGTACTTCTTTTACACAAGAGTACATATGACAAGCGTTTTGGTAAATGAATGGATCATAATATAATATAATATAATATAATATAATATAATATAATATAATATAATATAATATAATATAATATAATATAATATAATATAATATAATATAATATAATATAATATATCACTAAATTAGCTGTGTAGGAGTGTGTTGGCGTATGGAAGATGATGCATCTGGGGCAAACTGAGAGACACACCCCCAGATATGCATTTCTACAAACAGTCGTCCCCACTGGGAGTGCTTTTGATCTACTTGGGCATGACTTCTTTTTTGGTTGACAGCAGAAGTCCAAGGCGCGACTCAACCCAGTCATGCGTGCGTGTGAGCAGCTGTTTGTCAGCCCTCTGTCCATTGCAAGTGTGGGGTTTCGGATTAGGCCTACTGAGTCAAATAACAAGCCAAGAGTACACAGCTGGTCCACACACCACAAAAGCAACAGAAGAAACAAGGCCATGAGCACACTTACAAGGCACAATAATATGCATTACTGTACAAAGAGGAAATGGACAAAGTAGAAAAATCCTCTTAAATTACTACATCTCTCAGCTGTGATCAGAGGATTTAGACTGCACTCAGAGGGGATGCCAGCTAGATTAAACAGAGATTAAACCTACAATACATTGACCCACATCAAACATCTTTGGGGTTCAAAGGCAGACCATAAAGCACCTCCAGCACTGATATCTGAGGCCTTCTGAAACTTCCTGTTGGCGTTGCTTAACTTCCTATGGGCAAGTGGGACGACTACACTTGTTATGATGAGGATGATTTTTAAAAGCACAATCCATGCTGAGAGTCTGCTTTAAAGGGAAAAAATTAAAACCTACTAGAAATTAACTTCTTAGAATGGGTTTGAGTATCCTAAGACTAATAGTTCTTGTTGACTGTCAGCACATTTAAACCCTTTCTGAATTCATCCCCCTTAATTCACCGCCTCTGCAGGCATCAAAGCCCTGCCTCTGTAACAAATCCTCCTCCTTCAGCAACAAACATCAAAACTATTACTGTCAGACCTTAAATTAATGTGGACAGAAACATGGCCCAGATCATTTGGTCTGGGAAGTATTTGATGAAATATTTTCAATGAGTTATAATGAAATCTCTTAATTCTGAGTGCATGAAACTTGCTGTGAAGGAAAGTCCGATTCCATTCTGTGAAAAATAAATAAATAGTGTTAAGCTATAGTGTTCTTTTACATCATGTAATGCTATCACCAAAGTTGGGAAAAACACACACTTAAACATTCATTTAAGTCATGTGTAAGTGCATAGCTGATTTACACTTTATTAAATTAAACAAAAATATTAATAATATTAATAATTATAAGGGTGTTTCTTTTCATCAGAACATCGTTTCATCAGTCTATCGTTTGACTCATGTGAAGATTCAGTCCAATTTGGTTCACTAAAGAGAATCAGATTAAAAGTTTGATTCGTTTACAAGCCGGACATCTCAAGTACCCTGGCAAATGTCTCTTCTGAATTCAGAGAAGACACATAGAGATTATATAGAGATCTAATTTGTGATTTTCTTGTCAAGACTGATGATCAAGGCGATTTTAATAGAGCAGCACAGACCCAATCAGAATTTGAACATAAACTTCAAATCATAAAGAAATGGCATCTCCCTCTATTTATACTTGCACACACTCATTAACACCCTGGATTGAGCCATCAGAGGTTTGCTCATCACTCAAGGGAATAGCTTTGACCTAGATCCAGTGCCAACCATAAACAGCATAAAACACAGGGGAAAACAAAACACTTCTGCAAATGAACACAAGTCAGAAACACAACGTTCTTCTTTATAAGGCCGGAAAAAAAATGATGATCGAATTGTTTTTCTGAGATCTGTGTACGACCACACGGTTCAGAGTGTTCCTGTGAGATAGCTGAATGTGGGGCTAATTTCAAGTGTGTAGGGCTAATTTGAGCTATGAATTGCTCTTCAACAGCCTCAAAGCTCCCATCGTCAGGTTGCCATGGCTACTTCAGGACTTGACGTGCTTCTGAGTTGCCAGTCGGCACAGTAGTTTACTGCAGCCACCCACCTGTAATGTCACTAAAACACACTGCAAGAGGATGGGGACACAGCAGGACTCCTGACACTAGAGAATGCCAAACCAGGGGACTCAAAATGAGTCAGGACATTTATTTGAAACACAAAGCACTCCTATAAAAAATAAACTGTATTTTCACTTGTTGTACTGACTTCACCTTTTCTAATAGATAAAACAGGCAATGAAAGTACACATACATATAGAAAAAAAAAATGTGAACGTCACCTTACTCATGTGGAACTCCAGTCGTCGCATGTATCGCTCGATGGTCTTGATTTGCTGGGAAGCAAGGAAATAAAAATGTCAAAATCAGAAATTTATTCGCTGGAAAGGAAAATGCATAAGATGTCACAGAGAGCAATCTAAGTTCAGAGTTCAACTGACACCTTAGGCGATATGTGTCGCAATAACGAATCTCTGCTGCAGGAATGCAGCACATCATTTACGCAGAGCTGCTTATTTTTCCTGCTGCATGTTTCTAACTACTTATAACGATTTAAAAAGGTTAAGACGGGTCAACTTCGACAGGTTAAGAAGCATTAGTGTGTTTAAGGACCCTACCTTGTCCAGATCATACAGCACACCCTGAGGAAGAAAACAAAAAATCATCAGAGAAAATGCTAGAAAAATCACCCTATTATAACAATAAAAATATATATTTAGACAAATACACTGCAGAAATGCCCATATTAGACCAGCATGAAATTCACGCAGCAGAATATAACCAGGGATTTCTTTCTAATTTTACTACAAAAATAAACTTTAAACTAAAAAAATATGGTACACCGCAATTAATGATTTCTTACTGAGCTTTTTTTTAGTAGATATTCACTTCTGATTGCAGAAAACAAATTATCAAAGATTAATCGTGATTAATCGCAACCAAAATAAAAGTTAGTGTTTACATAATATATGTGTGTGTAGTGTGTATAATTATTTTGTATATATAAATACACACATATGCATGTATATATTTAAGAAAAATGTATTATTAATATATCAAATATTTATATTTATGTATAATATTAATTTTGTATAAATAAAGTATATACATGCAAATATTTCTTAAATGTTTACATGCATGTGTGTGTATTTATATATACAAAATAATTATACACACTACACACACATATACAAACTTTTATTTTAGATGCGATTAATCGCGATTAATCTTTTCCCAGCCCTACTGCTAATGCAGTAAGCCAAAATATCTCATAATAAAATACATTATCTAAAAACAAGTCTTAAAATCCAATGCAGTTTTGCTTCTCAAGTAAATGTTTCTTATTTAAAGGATTTCTATGTTTAATAAGAGAAGACATTCATACTTAATATTTTTGAGGAAACCATGATCGCCTATTGAAATCAATAGATTAGCAGCACTCTATTGTGTTTATGATGTCATATCCTGTCTCACCAGTCTGGAATTCCTCTTCATGTCTTTCATAAGGGAAGTAAGTTTATCCAGCTCTGTTTGGTGCACCTCTAGATATTCACTGACGGAAAGAGAAAATGACAAATCCTTCAGAACTCTGTAGAACTGCATGAACAATGACTGTACACGGTACAAAGATTTCATCACAGCCATTCTGAGCAGCAGTGATTCATGCAGTCAATGTGCTTTCAGAATGACTGTAGACAGCTGAGAGAGTATGTGACAGGACATATGTGAATCAGAGGAGAGATCTAAACAGCACTCACTCCAGGCCTTGTTTGAGGGCTCCGTAAACTTCTTCCACTCTTTTGGGTTGAGGATCTCGTGAGCTGCTGCTGCTGCTGCTGCTGCTGGATTTGTGCCCGGACAGATGGGGTTTCCTGGGCTTTGAGATGGGCTTCTTCTGCACTGCTGAGTTCCCCATGAAGGAGTTACACCTGAAAACACAAACAGATGTGGATGAATCTCAAGGAACCCGTCAAGAACATGTGGTGGTCATTTTCAAAATCAAAAGAAAGAAATTATATGTTTCTTAAAGTAAATTGAGCCTTTTTTAGGACAATTACAACCAAGGAAAATGATTCTAGATTGCCAAGTCTCTGTGTTAGTTGCTAGTCAAGTCAAACTTCTTTATATAGCACATCGTTTCAAAAGCAGCTTTACAGAAAATCATACTAATAACTTCGTGATTTACCATAGAGGTGTTTTAAAGGGGACCTATTATGCCTTTTTTTCAACGTCTCGATTTTCTTTTTGGTGAATCTGAACTGAATCTGAATCATGTCCAACGTTCCGCCGGAAGTGATCTTTCGCCACTCATTGTTTGCACAGAGATTTCGGAAGTTTTACCTTTCACTCTGAAGATCTAAACATATTTAGGTATACAGGAAATCGCGATGGAAGACGATTTCGATATATATCGAAATATGTTTCGTGAAAGGTAAAACATCCGAAAATTTCTGTGTAAACAATGAGTGACGTACACGCGCAAGCGATCACTTCCCGCGGAACGTTGGACATTATTTAGTTGGACATTGGACAACTGATTCAGGTCAGTTGGACATGGCTGTGGTTACACGAGGTAAAAACAATATAAATACTGTTCGTTTTCTCACACAAACCGCTCGTTTCGTGTCTTAGGCCATCAGTGTGTACTTACATTCACGAGTCATTAAATCATGTTTAATTTTGACTTCTCTGTGCATGCTCTTTGGCGTGGACCCCCCTAAACCTGCATTATATGACTGATAGACAACAAACGGTTTGACCGAAAAATATGAAAATTGAAAATAGTGTGAAAACAAAGACACCGTCCTACATCTTGGATGCCCTTGAGGTAAGCGAAAACATATCAAAAATTAATTTCAAAGTGAACTATCCCTTTAAGGTGAAACATGATGTGGAAATGTTTTTATGAGATTCACCCATGTAATATCGTATCTTTAAAAGTGAATCATACATCCATGAGACATATATATATATATATATATATATATATATATATATATATATATTTTTTTTTTTTTTTTTCAATTTATTTACTTTTTTCCTTCTGCAGCTCCCTAACATAAACACCAGTGAGTTTAGTGCAGACTTGGAGTCTGTAGTCTAGTGTTGGAATTTCAGTGCACTTCACACTCATCTGTGCAATATCCTTGCAAATAACCACCCCCCTTCTCTTTTCAGAGGTTTCAAGGATTCACGTCATAACATCAGTTAAAACCCAAAATGTTACAAGGATAAAGCTTGTGCTGTACATCTAATGCCACTCTTCCTCAATGCTTTCTGACATTTAAGACTTCTGTCAAAAGGCAGGGTGCTTATTAGCCTACTTCTGATGTCACAGTAATAATATTCATGTTTCCTAATAACACAAAGGCAGTTGGTTGTTTGACATGTCTGAACGCGTCACACGCACAAATAGTCAAAAAGAGCACAAGAAGTAGTGCTACAGTAAATCTAGGACATTGTGTAGAATGAGCACATGCTGTTGCCTAAGGGGTCACCCAGTCACGATTCACTCCGTCATACTAAGATAAGCCAGCACGCACAGTGAAAATACACTCTTTATTGCGGTTACTGCATCTGTTGTTTCACCTCAGTATAATTTGCCATTTGTTTTTATAGAGGAAAGTCTTGCTTGCCTGAAAAATGGTAGCTGTTAAAGCAGAAATCGGTGGAATTAACGATTTTTCAAATATTGGTGTGGTCTTAGGGTGTCTACATACTTTAGGATAGCTCTTTATAGAAACTCCCTAAAAACCAATGCAATAAGATAGTAGATTGTGCCCACTTTGTGCAAAGTAAACACCCAGAAATGGCACATGCATGATACATTATTTTATTACATTATTATTTTACACTTTAAACGAAAAAAAATTGTACGTATGTATACATATGCATGGTTATGGAAATTCACACCCTTTTTCAACCTCTCACCTCTGCCTGCAAATGCTTTTAAATATGTTTAAAAGTCCTATTTAAATTGTTAAAAATAAAATAGTTTCTTCTGCAGAGGCAAAACTGATTTTTATATGCATCCAGTGAATCAAGAAGCTCATCTAGAAAGGAGTGAGTGTTTTAGCTTCTGACAGGGGAGATGACCTCACCGTGAACGTCTCTCCTGCAGGGTGCTGAAGCCGGCGAATGACTGGCTCCGGATGATGCCATTGGGCCCTCCAGGAGAGTGAGTGCCAGCGGCCATGATGTCTGGAGAGCGGGAGGACACTCCTGCAAGGGGACAGAGAGAATTCTAGATAAGCGAGAAGTCAGTGGTACAGAAGGGGGAAGGGTTTGTGTCTAGGATGATGCCGTTAATATGATAAATATCTAATTATAAGTAGCTATACGGAAAGTTATGCTTCAACTAAGTTTAATTGTGCAATGCAAAATTATTTGGTAGAGCATAATTTGTAACTTTGCCCCTTTAAGTCTCAACTAAAGGTTTAGTTTTAACTTGCACATAGCTGGTGAAATCCAGGACCTTATTTTTTGAAAGATACTGGCTCTCAGGATATAAAAATATATCCTGACAACCTTGTAAATGAATGTACAATAAGCCAGCTAAAAATCACATGAAAGCAAGCAATGAGTCATTTAATCTCCAGTGTATGGTTACCAAAAATAGCACTGCAGGGTGAGAAGACCCCATACGGTGCACATTCAGAGGGTTTTCTAAACCGCTCGAAGCCACCTGAGCACACCGCAGATGAAGACAGGAAAAGCACTTACAAACAGGGGGTGGTCTAATGGAGCCCCTGAAAGACCAACGTCATCACTCATTTCTATCAAATGCAATGATCCAGAGATGGTGTAGAAATCTCCCGCCTACAAAAAAAGCCTTCATGATCATCTCTGATCTCCTTATAGCTCATCTCCAACCTCCCATATTTCATCAGAGCAAAGTGGGATGATGACAGCAGCGGCAAACTCCCGATTTGAGGGTAATGAGGCTATGAGATCTGTGATCATCGATAAGAGAGGACTCATTTTGACCCTAAATTAGCACACAACCCTCATAACCCAGTGGGGCACTGACATCTACACCAAACAGAGGGAAAAATCTGGGTTTTGAGGCTGAGATTCTTGAGGTTACATACTGTGTGTTGGAGGTAATTATACACCTGTGGGTTTATGCTCAGTGCAATAGATACACCATTGCATAAATGGAGCTACACAAAAGCAATACGGCTCTGAAATAGATGTTTGCATGGGAAACACAAAAGGGTCTTGTGTAACGTGTACCAGGCCATTTAAAGGCATTATAGAACATGAAATTATGTACCGTGCATATTGATCGTGACAAAACATAAAGATAATTCAGATAATAATAAAGAGAATACTCAGTAGCGTATAATTCCTGCTGCCTAAAATAACACATCCAATCAGAGAAAAGTAATGCACTACAGAATGTTGATACATTTCCATACTTCTCAAGTAATAATACATATAAAATAAAATAAATATATATTTCAATTAATATAATTTACTTTATTTTTAATTGAAAATTAATGGTGCAACACAACTTGAGGAAAAACGTTGGCAAATTTGACCCTATTCGTATATTTCAATCACTTTTGGCATGTCATATAATTTATTTCAACTTAATTCATGCATCAAGGTGTTCCAACCCGATCTCACGAGAATTCGTACGAATTTTACGAGGTGGCTAATTCGTAACAATTCGTACGACCTCACTCATACGAATTAGTACATTTTTGCTAAATCGTACATATTGGCCAATTCGTATGAATTCGTACGAATGACCTAACCCTGACCCCGCCCCTAAACCTACCCATCACGTGGGTTTGGACAAATAGTACGAATTCGCACGAGTGAGGTCGTATGAATTAGTACGAATTAGCCACTTTTTAATCACTCATACGAATTCGTACGAATTGGTCGTGAGATAGCGTAGGGTGTTCATGTTGATGAATAAAAATGCAAAACGAACACATGCAACAACCTACACAACCTATATAACCAATTGCTTATTTCAACAAACAAAGGTTCCACTTCAGTTTCAAAAACACAAAGCGACACTGTGCCACCCAGTGCATGCTGGGATTGTTCCACTCATTCTATTCAGGCCTGGCCGTCGCGGTTCACAGGCACTTGTGAAGCGCTGTTGATGTTGGCTACGTCATCCCCGTCCCTTCGGGCACGACTGCTCATAAGTATTCTGAGTACAGCTGCCTGGCACCCAATTCTGAACTCTTCACTGTGACAGACGGATGACGAGGACAAAAGAACCGAGCAGGGGGGCTTCATTAATTTGTCACCTCCAGCAGGGACCATGTTTTTCTGGCCCGTTGAGAGTGTGAGGGGGTCTTAAAGCTGGGCTGAATGAAAAGTGATAAACTGGTCTCTCGTTTCCTTAAAAAAATACCACATTATAAATTCTGACAAGTATTTTTTTATTACCGTATTTTAAACATAAATCTAAACAAGTAAAAAAAATGACAGTGGGTTAAGGAAAATACACAAGTAGTGATCTTACATGCAGTAAAAATCTTGGTTTTAAACAGGATGCATATTATATTGGTACTAATCTGTCAGGTTAAAAGTTATTGGTCGATATTGGATAGGCCTATTTAATTGTTCATGCTCATTTCCCTATATTTTTTACCTTTGCTGTCATCTTTAAAAACACTTCGAAGTTAACAACACTGTTAAATGTAATCTTTATGTCAGTGCCAATAGCCTCGTTGGCAGTGCGTCCCGAGTTCGAGTTTCCTGATCCCGTTCCTCTCTTTCTCTCCAACTTCACTTCCTGTCAACTAACTGTCCTGTCATAATAAAGATAAAAACGCAAAAAATCTCAAACCTCAAAATGCATGTCATTTTATACATTCAGTGTTTTTTAAAGTGACTGGTTTTATTTATTTATTTAGTATTTGACTTCATTTATTTAGATACAATTTCTAAATAATATAACCAGTTTCTTCAGCCTCTGGAAAAGTCATTTTATTTCCCATGAAAGCATGCATGCACAGCAACATACGCACAAGCACAACACTAGCAGCATGCGTGATTATCATCAAACTCAACCCACACTGCAACTTAACAGCAGAGTGATTCCGAACGCCTGTATAAATTATAGTTTCTATAGCAACAGTGGACAATACACAATGTGTCCAGCACAAGAACAATGCTGTCATGGATCCCCCGCAGCAGGCCTTCTCCTGCCCTTCTCTGAGGATCCGTTGTCTTCCTCTGTGAGGTCTTTTGCTCTAAGGTAGGAGTACATCCCGCCCAGTTACAATCCTAGTAGCTGTAAGATGCTCAGCTGGCCTAGTTCCACACTGACACTCCGCCTTGGAATAGCAATGACCTCACATCAAGCATCCATGCCAGTTCAGAGAGCTAATGTCAACCATGTGGCAGTGACCGACTGACCCTGTTCTACCCATGCTGTAGTAATGTGTGCTTTTTGGCAGCGTTGCCAATTGGGCCAGGAGAATAGATACGGTGGATGTGAGGATGTGCAAAACCACATACAATCAAATTTAATTAGTCAACTTTTTTTTGGCTTCATAGAGGCAGGAACTAAACAGAGCGATACTGAGAGACTGGGAAGAGAGGTGCTGCAACAATGGTTTTTGAACAACCTAGACCCCAAAAACAAAAGTCTTTTTACAAGACTTTGTAAAAAGGCATAAGCTCTCTTTAACAGACCTGGCTTGTATCTCTGCTCAGGAAAGGACTCATCATGAGCACAAAGACTATAAACACAGTGAAATATGATTCTAAAGCAGGCACATCAAGACTGAATGAATGCTCTTGTGTTGTGACCGAAAAATCATGTGCTCATGGTGACAGTGGCTGCTATTGATAAACAATGTTAAAAATATATATATTTTTTTCTTGAAACTAGGAGGCATTTTAAGTCTATCAATGAAAGAACAAGCACTATTTGGGTGCACTTAATAGTAGGGATTATTTTGAAATCAAGTGGAAATATAAAAAATACAATTATTTTATAAAAATGTAATCTCAGCATTTAATAATTTGATGTGGGCTTCAGCAGCCAAAAATGACAAAATAGAGTGCCGAAGTGATGACGTCAACTTGTAGGACAACTCGGAAGCTAGCGGCGCATGGGTTTCCATCGATCGAAAAGCAATGCATTTTCCCCATAGACTTTTGGAAAATCGCAAAAAATAAGACCTGCGTTCAACAAAGAGTTGTGACCCTTACACGTTTTGTCTATCAAGATAATCTTTATAAATGAATCCAAACTGTATACATTTTGAAGCCTATATAAAGTTTTTTTTTTAAAACACAAGCAGACACAATAAATTTTTAAAAAACACAAGCAGGTTATAACTGTGTGTTCTATGTCATAGATCAAAACATGAGAATATTTAGAGGCTTTGTTCACCACAGACCTTATTTCAGGCGATTTGGCAAAAACCCATTCAAAAATCCCATAGACTTTAGAGTGAGGGAACCGGGAGTGCTAAAATGCTAACTCACTTCCGCGTTTTGGCACTCTATAAGGGTTAGCTGTAACCACACTGATTATATTTCCAATTAGAGGATAAAAAAGATTTTTGACAAGAGCAAAGACAAGCAAGTGTCAAAATATACAAACAAATAGCAACACTCACTCTCACTTGGGTCAGTAATGCTTTGTTCCTTTACACTCAGAAGTCAGAAATGTCCAACTTAGAAAAACATCTCTTCTAACTTTGTAACTCTCAAAATTGTAGATAATGGCAACTTTAGTCAACCTAAAGAATATAGTGAAATGAACAAAAAGTTAGCAGAGACCCAAACTGAAGTGGTCAAAAAAGGGATCCAAGTTCACGTGTTGTGCATTCAGTCAAATTGAAGAAGTCTTTAAACAAACGAATTATAGGCTATAGGCTACAAATTGAATTTCCCCTAAAACTAAAATTTACAGCTGTGGTAGAAAAGAACCATAGTGACATGCATCTTATGGTCAAATCCTTTTGATTCATCTGATGGTCAAAGACAACTATATAGGCTATATTAAGCCATGGAGCTCATAGAAACACTTCAGTTAATTTATTACTAAAAGGGTCAATATTTGAACAAGAATCTATGTTCAGCAGGTTCATTTGGTTTAACTTTGACATTAATGGGTGATTTATTTCATATTTAATCCACAGACTTCAGACTACGGAGCACTTGAAGGTTAGCAAATAATAAAATGTCAAGCTATTTTAATTCGTATTGTGACTGAAGACAGAAAGAAACTATGTCAGGAGGCCTGAATTACTCTGATAACCTCTTAAGGCACATTTGTAATCTCAAACTAATATAGCCATCTGAGCATGCTGGAAAAGTCATTGTGTGAAATGTCTGTTCATTAGCTGCAATTACATAAATTATAATAACTGTTCTTTCACTAAACACACTTTCACAACAGTGGAAAAAGCTAAAAGGCTTTTTTTGTAGTTTTACATGCACATGGTTTTGCTAAAAAAGACTACTTTTCTATATACATCTGTATAATGATTTGTGTTCATTTTTGTTAATGTTTGGGGGAAAATTGCCTCTTTCTTACTCTGAAAATTAGCTTATTCTGAATAAGACATGGCAATAAGGCTTTATTATATAGTGCTTATTATATTAGCTTAATTGGGTTAACACGTTTACATACCACTTTCATAATTGTGATAGTTGAATGTTTTATGTGCATGTAAACTCAGTTCACAGGCAGAGCAGTGACTCACTGGTTTAATCCTTCTTGCAAAACAGCTATAAGGATAATTCACATTAAAAGTCTGAGAAAGAGACAAGTTTAAAAATAGGCTAGACTAGAGGGTCAATTCTGAGTGATATGTGGATGTTTTGCACTAGACGCTGAGCTATATTTATAAAGCACAGAGCAAAGAGAGGACAGGGACAAAGCTAGATACAGAATGATGAACATCCTTAAACTGTATGTGGAGACAGAAGCTTAAGGCACTGGGGGAAAAAAACTGTGTGAGCAGCATATCTGAGAATAACAGAGCACAGCTGGCTAAAAACCAACTCAAACTCATGTCAAATGTGATATGATGTGAAGCCCAAAAAAAAAAAAATCTTCTCGGTCACATCATGTTAATGGGGAAAGATGATGCATTACTTAGTGACTTTCAAATGCAGGAAACTTGTATTGTATAGCCTAGGCAAGAAACACCATACTTAAGTCATCATACAATTTATCACACAAAACTGCCTCAGAAGACTTGGAATATAGCAGAATAGTAGCAGAATATGGTCATATAAAATTACATCACTGTATGTAAATGAGCAACTTGGACATTCTACAAAATATCTTATTTTGTATTCTAAGAAGTAAATAACATAAAATGGTTTTGGAATGGCATGAGGGTCAGTAAATACCACATTTTTCATTCTTAGATGAACAATCCCTTTAAGCAACTGTGCTACAAGGAACGCCTGTCCTAAAATCATGAATACATCTAAATTCACCACTAAACGTGGATTGTCACTGAGGGGCTATGCCAGTCCTTAAGCTGCTTAACCAAGTTTCACTTGATTTGGTCTCTCTTTATTCGGACAGAACTGGCCAGTGCCACACAAATAAGGCATGGCCAAAGCTCAAGCTAAAAGCAATGGAGATTGGGAACTGAACTGAATTCATAATGCTGGCAACGACACATGCTAGCTCAACTAGGGATGCAGACGCTTGCAGGTGAATCTCTAAAATGATTCAGAAGCCTTTATGTGTCTTTATGTGTGTGTGTCAATGAAAGATGCATGAGAAAGACAAGAACTATTAATAAAGATGCCAACACTTTGACTTTTGTCACTTTATATGATTGTTACTTTCAGCTTCAAAGAATCTAAGAAAGAAATTGCACATTCTTGATGCACAACACTTTAAGACTGGAGATGAAACAGTGTTCTAAAAATACAATAAATAAATAACATGATAAAAAAATATGAAACAGAGGTTTGATGTGGTACATTTAGGTCAGGCGATAGACCAAATCCCGAATTAGTGGTGCTCGTCAAGCCATCACACATGCTACATACATACATGCTTTTGACTTGGACCAGTAAACATTCACCTAGCAACAGCATAGCAACATGATAATAAGCACACCTTGGCAACACCCTGGCAACCACCTTGCTTTCCTGTTTGACTTCATCCCTGATGAAAGCACAGCTGTATGTAAGGACAGACCCCGAGGAGGACAGCACCCTTTAAAAGGCATAAGGATTTGCCTTTTCAAAGCAGATTACATGTCTCTGCTGACAAAACCGAAGAAACAGCCATCATCTGAGGGAGAATTAGACATGACAACATCCAAGGACCTCACAATTCAATCAACCAATAACATTTCAGACAGAATCCACCACAACCAATCATATTCCCGCACACCTTCTAACCTCAATGCAAACAGACAAGGAAAAACAAAAACATTCAGTTCATCAGCTTATGTTGAAAAGGATAAACCAGCGTAATACTACAAGGCTGAGAGATTGTGATTTTGTTGCTATGCAAAAACTGTGTCTGCAAAAACAGATGTATGAGGGGTGTCGGTGCAGTTGATTTTAAATAGACTGTTAATCAGGGGGATTATGGGATAGCACCCCCACTGATGAGAGCTAAAAGTACACGTCATCTGTTCAGGAAGAGAGAGAGTGAACTAGAGATAAAGATTCCCCTCACAAGATGCCAAGTCATTCACTTCATAACGTGTCATTTGAGGACGAGGCAATCCAGAATGCATGGCATCCAAGATGGAGGACGGGTCAAGACAAATACTGATTAACTGTATGATTCATTCAATCCCAAACAGTTCTAATTAAAATACACAATTGACCTAAATTTGTTATGTGCTGCAAATTTGTTATGTGCTGCGCAATATATCAAATTTCTCACAATATTGCAAATCGCGATACGCATCTCGAATTGGCTCGCATTTTTATTTGATTTCACAAAATACATTGCATCACATGTACATTGTAAAAAAAATGTGTTCACTCAACTCACATTTTTAAGTTATCTTTTTGCTTTGACTCAGTTAAGTTTTATTTACTCAATCTTATAAGTATTTTCAACTTTAAATATGTCAAGTTAAGTTGACATATTTAAAATAGTTGACCCAACAACTTATTAACATGACGATAACTTACATTTTCAAGTTATCTGTACTAAAATGTATGTTTATTAAACTTAATTTGGTATTTTCTCTCACGTGATATGATCTCGCGATAAATAATGAGACTAACGTTACTAGTTCATGTAACGTGGAGCGTTTTTAAGATTTCCACTCGGGAAATCTTAAAATTTTTGCGTTTTTAAGCCCCAGAAACACTGTCGCCATGTAAACAAAAGGCATATATCCGATAAAATATTTTTACGTTTTCACCTACGAGCGTTCTTATGTAAACAGGACCTTAATACCAGGTGTACACAGGGCCAGGCTAGTCATCCAGGATTGTACTTTACAACTACGAAAATCAGGCCATTCCTGAAAGGGAACTTCTTGTCTAAGCTCTTCTCATTTCAAGACTGGATTCCTTGAACGCTCTACTAGCAGGCCTTCACACTAAGCCTGATGGTATGCAGATGGCTCCAGAACACAACAGCACATCTGTTCTTCAATCAGCCGAAGAGAACCCATGTCACACACTTCCTGATCTGAACTGGCTCACAGTTGCAGCCAGAACCAAATTTAAGGTTTTGATGTTGGCTTCCAGGACTGCCACTGGTACAGCACCTCCATACCTCATTTCACTCCAACAAGCGTACGCTCGTCCTGCCGGCTAAGGTCACTAAATTAGTGATGCCTTGCTGTTCCTTCAAAACGAAATAAAAAAGTTACTCACCCTACTCCTCTATAGTGGAATGAGCTGCCAACCTCGACCCAAACTGCTGAGACCATCACATCTTTCAAGAAACAGCCCTTCTGAAAGCACTTAACCACCCCACTCTTATTAACCAATGCACTTGTCTTGCACACATACACACAAAAACTTTCCTTTTCTGCATTTCTCCTTTTCTATAGCTTGCTTCCTTGTTGTCAAATTGCACATTACGAATATCGTTGGGTCTATTGCTTCTGTACCTCTCTTGTAAGTCGCTTTGGCTAAAAATGTCTGCTAAATGCATAAATGTAAATGTACCCAATAAGAACATCCAAAAGAAATCAATATCAATAATTTAAAAAAAAAACATTAAAAGTAAAAGTATTGTCCACTATTTATAAACCTTATGAATCTCAAATTCAAAAGCTGTATCAGCTAGGCAAATCTGCTTTCCCCTTGATGAACTTGTTAACATCAGAAGCATTCAATTGTAATATATTTATTAAAAATGTAGTTGTTGGATGGAGTTAGCTGACAACAGAGAGCATATCCCACCGGAGACTGATTCTACAGTAACGTTGACACACTGGCGGCCTCTTGCTGACCGCAATGATTTGATTTAGCTTTCTTTACGGCCGTGACGCAAGCCGAACCTCTAGCTGCCCCTTGTCATAAGAACAAAGTGACAGTAGATAAAACCCAGACCTCTTTCATCCTGCTTTCTCCACAAACTAAAAAAGATTCCAAGATAAGCTATATCCGTCTCTTTCATCAACAACTTATGTTCTACCTCCTCCATTTCTTAAAATACCCCTCCACAAGCCCTTGGAGTCAGACTGATGGGATTTGTCTGTACATGATCACTGGAAAGAGAGACCCTTTCAAACACACATAAAACTCATAAGCTCGATTATATCTCTGTCAGGAGATACCTCAATCTCAATACGCTTGATACATCTCCATGAAGTCGAACGATATACAGTATTATACCGATTTCAGCAAAGCCAGTTGACATCTATAATACACCGATGACCACCAAGAGAGGAGCATTCAATGATTATCAGCTGTGAAAACGCAAACCACTAAAGCCGAAAGGAAAACAGGAGGGGTAAACATTACAGTAAACAGCTTAACATGAACTCACAAAGCTGATGTGCTCACAGCCTTTCCAGAGAACTTGGACTGGATGTTTTTGAAGAGCCTGCAGTAAAGAGGCCTCGTCTTACTGAACTCCTGCCAAGTTTCACTGGGCTTTTCCCCATCCAGCGAAATTCACGAATAAGAAATAACTGCACTGCTGACAGCACACACTTCGCCCTGAAGTACACTCAAAAACCAAACATCCCTTTTATTTGCTTTAGAAAATGAATTATTCATAAAAAGAACATCAACACTCATTGTTCTCACCGTTGAAAGACCCATTGTATCAAATAATAAGCCATAATGTATTGTATTCAAACAAACAGTTTTCATATAATCTGCACAGCTGCCCACTGGCTCAGCAGACCAAGATAAAACCGATTAGGCCTAACCTCTGAATCTTCGCTTTGACATGTCGAACAGAAAACAGAGAGCAGAATGTGATCTAAACTGCACTACATTACATTTTTGAGAGGCTGAGATTAAAGAGATAAGAGCAAAAGGGTTGGGGCCGAATGGGGGGTGCTGAAGTTAGAAGGAAGATCTTCAGATGAAGTTCTGAGAAATGCTCATTTGTCATCGGTTTGGCAGCTCTAGACTCATGGCAGCCACCTCCAATTGAGCATAACAGTGACCACCCACTTTTTCAGTGGTCTTGGTTGCTGAAGTATCTTTCTTATACATTTTCTCAGGTGGAATTTTAATAATTTCATACATGAAAGATACAAAAGAACACGACATAAAAGCATTGCAAATTATGCAAGCATAATTTTACATATTTTTATATTACTTTTACCTTAAATCAACTTCACGTTCACAATCACTTTCATCTAGATTCTACAAAGTAACCAAGATAAGTATTTCACCTGTAAACATGGCACCCTGTGTCATGCATATGAGCTCATGACAGCTGCCAAAGTATACTACAACTACAGCAGGTTCAAACATATATTATCTGGTGTTCTGTTGGCAGTTTGCCTTATCTCATCATCACACAATCATTATAATCACACCCGCACACACCAACAAAGTGCAGCAAGGCTAAATCACCCGGACATATTCAGTCAGATTCGTGCAGCACAACTACAGAACACAAAAATTCAGGGCTGTGCCTTTTGGGAAACACAGCCCAGATCGGTTTTGATTCATTAAAAAGATCCGACTCTTAAGAACAATTCGTTCGAGAAGCGAACTGAAGACTCACTCAGTTCAGAGCGTGTGGGAGAGTACATAGTTAAAGCTTTTAAAAACTGTCCAGCTTCTGCAAATGTCAGTGTTTCTCGTTCAGTGCCCAAAAAATGTACAAAAATTAAGTCTGTTTATATACCGGATACGGATTTATCTAAACTGAATATCATAGGAGCATACATCTTTGACTCGGATGCTGAGTTAAAACGGTAGTTGTTAGTTTATCACATGTACAATGCATTAAAATAAAAGGAAATGGTCAACCACAACTATTCCTTAAAACTCCAGCAAACCCACGCTGCAAAACAGCGTGTAGCTGTTAATATTGCATAATAATAACAATATTAAAAGGCGTTGTAGTGGCTACTCACCGCACGAGAGAGAAAACTTATTCCCAGTCAATATTATTTACTCGGGTTGGGCACTTCCATGTATGAAAGCAAAATCTCACTTCTCCTTTCTGCGGCTCGTGTGCTAAATAAAACTATTCGAGCAAAACGTGTAGAATGTCAACACCACAGACTTTGCCACGCGAAACCATCCGGAGCGACAGCAACGGATCAAAAATCATGTGTCGTGCACTCGTACAGATTTGTAGCGCTCCCTCACAGCCGCCACGGACCAATCACCAGGCGGCGCTGTGGGAGTGGGCGGGGTCTTATCGTTTCGTCACCACCCTTGACTCCTCTCGAGGCTTGTCTAAAAACGCATTGTAGTGTACAGGGGCTGACATTAATACTGTATGTGCTCAGCTGTCAGGGTGAATCTTAAGCTGCTTAAACAATGTGTCTGTAGGAGTTTTCCATATTTGAAATAGACCAGTGTGCCTGTAAGCTACATGAAACCTGCACACCATAGAAAATAGTAGCCTACAAGCTGCAGACTACTGACCATTGTATACGCTAATACCAATGGGGGTTAGTTCACCCAAAAATGAAAATTCTGTCAGTAATTAATTACTCACCCTCATGTTGTTCCAAACATGTAAGACTTCGGAACACAAATTAAGATATTTTTGATTGAATCAGTTTTAGCCTATAGTAAACAACTTCAACATAAAGTAAGACAACATGCAGGGACACTAAACTGGAATTAATGGAAGCAATTTTTTAAGCTTTTTAGACAATGTGAGCATATGAAAGATCTATTAGAAGTATTAATTAAGCTTGAAATATCCCTCTTTTATCTTTTCATCTGCAAAACACACAAATGTATCATTTATGTAAAGATATAAAATATAGCTATGTGATATATTTCTATAGCAGAATCAGCATGACCACAGTACATGTCCTAGTCTTCCTGTTGAGCTCATGGTGGCTAAACCTGACCTTGTTGGTTCATCAGTCCTGTGCCTTGCAATGTATTGTATAATAGTCTGTGAGGCTGAGTGCATCCAGACAGGCTTGGACAGTGTAGCACAGACACCTCCACATGCATCCTCTCTCTCAGCTGCTGCTCGGCTCATCCTGTAATTATGGCTGTCATCAACAGCCCCCGATGAGAAGCTATATTTACTGGAGCCCTGTACAAGCAGTTCTCAGGCTTAAATGAGCCTGATACAAAAGCAAAAGCTCTCTCCATTCACTTGCAACTGGTATTAAACAGGTTAGCTGGTGAAATACAAATGAAAACTGCAGGTTCTAAGATGAATCAAGGAATTTGACTCATTTGAAACAATCAAATACAAAGACATCTTATTTGTATCATCACTGGCATTTATAGAGGCTGCATGCTCTTATGCAAGGTAAAATCAAGAAACACTTATCATGTTCAATCAATCTGTCTTGGTAATGCGACCATCTTCCTGCGCATTAGATTTACACTAATCAGAAATCATCCACACACGTTTGTACAATTCTGTTCAACAAACTTGTCTCATCTCAGGAATTTGTGAACACTTCCATTCGGAGGGACAAACAGAAATAGGTTACGGCATGCCACTGAGGTCAAGAGGTTACAAAAAGCTGCCAGACGAGCGCAGATGAAGAACAGTATGTGTAAAGCTGTTGACAGAATGATCACTTTAACAAGGCAGATATAGACCATTTCAAAAGATGTAAACAACACTGGTCCAGAAGCACTTCCTGTTTCAGTTTGTAACTGTTTTCTTTATTTCACATGTAAAGAAAACTTTTTAAAGATGTTTGTTTAACTTTTGATTCAGTTTTAAATGTTCTATTGGTTGTATTTTATCCCAGCTTTTATGTAGTGTTAAAAAACTGAAACAGGAAGTGTAAACCTCACTCCCCTGGCCTCAAGAGGTGCACTAGCAACAGACACTTCTCATGCTAGAGATGGCAGCCCACGATTAGAGTTTGAGGGTCCTCAGCAAACTTCCAAGGGGGCCCTAACTTCAAAAGATGACCTAAGTTCAAATTATTTAAAATAATAAAAAAACATTAAGCAAGTTAAAACTATTAAACATGTTTAACATGTTTCTTATTTTAGGCATCCCCACAGATATTCCCGGAAAAATTAGGCAGCATAATTTTGAAAGTACGATTTCTAGGACTGAAAATGTCATATAAATTAATACAATCTTAAAGCGCCTTGGGCATTATTATAATGAATATATATATATATTATTATAATAAAATTTTCTTGTCATACCAAGCTCAAAAGCATTTTATCAGGTAGAAATTGTAAATTAAAAAGATTTTTTTTTCTGTAAATCCTTACCAAGTAAATCACAAACAACTTGAAAAGTCATATAAATTCATTATAAATTCATAAATTCATTGGTTAAAGCTACACTGTGTGATTTTACCCCCATCTAGTGGTGAAAAGGTATATGACCATCCAGTGAATATTAGTTTCTGTTCCTCTTAATCCCGATTTCGTTTTAACTCCTACGGTGGCCAATCTAGTCCAAGATTAACATGGCTTCCAGTTCGACCTCGTCCATGAGTGTTAACTCAAACGTAAACACGAAAGGCGAAGCTTGAATTAACGGGTAAGTCCCTCTTTGGCTAATGTACTTTCAAGATGGAGGGTCAACATGGCGACCGACATTAGAACCCCTTACCCGTATATTTTTTCAATGGCATATTATACACTCACGAGAATACTTTATTACCTGAACGAAGTAAATATACATTAATGACCACATATATTTTTGAAGTTTTTAGCTAAGAATAAACTAAAAGAGTTACACAGTGTAGCTTTAAAAAAAGATCTGGAATCCTGAAATTTAGTTTACAGAAACTAGGAGCGACGTGCCTTTGAAAATCGTTGGAGACACAGGTTGAGGACTGCTCTGGTTTAGCAGAAAGCACAATATTGTGAGTTTTGCATGGAGTAGGAGCCACTCACATTTCCTTGTAAATGTATAAACCTAGTTCTAAGTAAATTGTCAGGTGGGCATACATTTTCCCTTAAACCCTTTGAAATGCTGCACCGCAAAACATTTCATGGAGTTTGAAGGCAGTCAGTAAGCCTACATTTTTAAATTATAGACTGCCATGCCCTGTGGCTGATCTCCTGCCTTTGGTCCTATAATGACAGGCTCTGATGCAGGTAGCAGCCCGTGATGCCGACCCACACAGCTGTGTGTGACAGGCAGGTGTTCAGTATTTCGCTATCAGCATTACAGCTTTATAGAATAAGATTGAGATCATGACATTATAAATGGCATAAATATAAAAAATCAGACATGGTGTTCCCAGTTTTCAAACTGAATGGTGCGCAAATCTATCATCAATGGCCACATCAGTGTTTTTCACCCACCCTGCACCACAAGAATACAGTCGTAGCCTCGTGTTTGTGGAAGCTCCCCTTGTTTGGTCTAAAGTAGGTCAACGGACCATCATGTGGCAGTGAGGAAAAAGCACACCGTAAACAATCATTGTGCACGTGACGCCTGAAGTCTTTTCAAAAAACACTACTCTAGCTGCTCAAAGAAAGAGAAGAGCAATCCATGTTCTTTTCCTCTCACCCTGAGGGTGCACAGTTTGTTCGGTGCGCTCAAGGGCACGTGTCCTGAGTCGCAATGACCAGGTCATGGCTGCTTCCGTCTTCTGACACACTTTCTCAGAGCATCACACGCCATATGCAGTAAGAGGGACTACAGCCTCCAGTCAGCGTAAGCCTAAACTTTCCAACAAGCAAAAGACGACATTCTATAGTATGAAAAGTAAAATACTGTGGAAGTCAATGGGGTCCATCAACTGTTTGGTTTCCGACATTCTTCAAAATATCATCTTTTGTGTTCAGCAGAAGAAAGAAATGGTTACTGGTTTTGTAAATGATGACAAAATGAATTCTTTTGGGTAAACTATCCCTTTAAGTGGATTAGAGCCCGACCGATAAAGGATTTTGAAGGCCGATACCGATACAAATATTTGTGGGTTTTAAAATCCGATAGTCCGATATATCAGCCGATATTTTATTTATTTATTTATTTATTTATTTTAAACTGGACATGATAGTCGCACATTTTGTCATGCTTATTTGAGTTAAGAGAACTGATGAGGATGATCTTTTAATTGTTATTCAAGCAATGTATGTATGGTGAACAATTCAACGAGTGTTGCCAACAGGAACGGTGTAGAGTGCCCTCTGGTGGACAAACCATACAACTCCAACACTCATGACATGGTTCAAGCGTGTTTCGTCTGTTGTTATGTTATTTTTGAAATATTCATTTATCTGCCATTATAACTGCCGATACCGATCGTTTGGAAAATGCGGTCTGCCGATATATCGGTCTGGCTCTAAAGTGGATAAATGCTTTAATAAAACGATAGCGGAAATATTATTTAAAAAAGACTGCAATACATTATGGCTGTGCTGTATCATGAATAAGTCACAGCCGAAGGGTGTTGTTAGGCACAACGTGAAGTGGATTGTATTATAAAAAAAGATCTGCAATAAATAACATATTATTATTATTATTATTATTATTATTATTACACAAATTATTCTTAACTGTAGGTGATTTGTAGATATACAGAAGTGGCACATTTATATGGAATTCAATACAATTTTGAACAAGACTCATCCAGTCAGATTTCAGACAGAACAGTTAAACGGTTTTGTAATCTGGTAACTAATCTTGTTACCGTTAAAAGTGTCTGTTGTGGAGAATCGAACTGTGTGAAATGATCAGTGCTACATCACTCTCTGACTCCCACACTAAATCAGCTTTATCGGTTGATGAGTGCCCGTCATACAGCCATTTAGAGCTACAATTGTCTTGCTTTGCTGACCTAGACACTGTCACTGACATCATAGATATTCATTGGCCGCCGTGGACATGTGCAGAGTGATGATGACTGAGCACATTGTGTAGTGATCACGGTGCCAGTTCTGATCCACAGGCCTACAGATAACATCTCTACCAACGGCTCAGTTAAAGCCAGGCTATATACCCGTAAATCTCTCCCATCCTGCAGGAATCAATACACGGAGCTCAGCGTTGAAATCTAATGCCACAACATTAAGCTTTGCTGAAGCCTCTGAGGGGATACGGTTTCTCTGGGCTCAGTGCGATGGATCACGGGGGAGTACAAATGGTTTGAAATCGGACACTGATTTTTGCATGTGCGCTTGATTTGATTGACAGATAACATGATTAAATCCAGCTTAAATGCTGTTCTTAGCAGCTTTTTGACACCTCACAGATCCATTGCATAATATTTTGCAATATTACTAATTTTACTGCATTTTTGATCAACAAATCATTGATCAACGGGAAGCAGACACACTCTGTCAGTTCAAATCTAGACTAAAAACACATCTCTTTGGCCTAGCATACACATAACACACTATAGACTTCCTTAATTAAAAATTAGGCAGGTTAGTTTAGATCAGCCGGAACCGGGAACACGTCCCGTAAATCCTGATGTACATGGTACATCATAAGAAGGATGGCGTCTACGCTAATATTAGTCTCTTTGTTTATCCCGAGGGACCCTCTATGGTGGACCTGCGCCTTGACCCATCCCAACTCATCCTTAAGTGCCGGCCTCATCGACACGACAGCCATCGGCACTGATCCTCAACAACTCGTCTCCAAACTGGCGTGATTACTTGGACTTACAACAGATGGAAATGGACAAATACTCTTAATGTTTCGATTCAATTTGTTTTGTATCTCAGAAGAGAACTGGCCCCCAACTGAGCCTGGGTTCTCCCAAGGTTTTTTTCTCC
This sequence comes from Cyprinella venusta, assembly GCA_038021265.1. Classification (NCBI taxonomy): domain Eukaryota; kingdom Metazoa; phylum Chordata; class Actinopteri; order Cypriniformes; family Leuciscidae; genus Cyprinella; species Cyprinella venusta. The sequence continues at coordinate 5,767,168 of CM075878.1, forward strand.
ATTCAGTCACCTGATGGAGTTGGCTTGCTTAGTTTGGGACATTTGTTGTATTATCTTCATGTAATCACTGTGAAACTGCTTTGATACAATCTGTATTGTAAAAAGCGCTATATAAATAAAGATGACTTGACTTGACCTGGCTTGGTGAGCATAAGAGACTCAAAAGCATACAATTCTTACCAACCTCAATCTTTTGTGAATGTGAAAGCATGCAGATTTTTCTCCTTGCTTAAACACAAATCATAGCAGTTGTGCTCCTTTTAGCAACGTCTAATGCTCAAGCACTAGGAGAAAAAATTTGCATTACATTCATCTGCTTAGAATGCCATTAACAGGAAAAGCAGAAGTCATTACATTCTCAAGTTATTAAATGTTATTTGTGCTGTTCCAAAGAGTCACAGAGAAGTAATCATAGAGTAAATTCTCTTCAAATTTTTTTTATAAAACTAACAGTATGTTAATTTATGCAAATGTCACAAACAGGAGATATGTATGCAATCCAGAACATCGACCAGCATCCTGTTCCTCCTCTCGAACAGCAAATATCACTCACAGGAACATGTTTCATCATGCACTACCTTCAAAAAATCCCAAATGGCTGCAATGTTTCAGTTTTACAAGCACAGCTGTATAATATATCTGAGTTATCAAACAGATCTTTGCACTTCAACACAGCCAGGAGTTATACAAGAAGAACGCCCACTCGAAACACTCGTTATTATGTTGAGATATGACACATAAAAACGACATCTCCGTAGGATACACTCACAAACACGGCCTAAACTTCCCACCCCGTCCCAGCATGACCCTACCGTCATCATCAAAGACGTCCTCTGCCTCCTCACGCACCAGTTCTTTTATGTTATCCTCCGTGATGTCAGATAAGGCCATTCCGTCTTATCCCCTCTTGCTCTTCTCTTTTGCTTAAGCGTCTGAGCAGCAACTATACTGTAAAATTAAATCAACGTTTGGACTGTCTTCCCCCCGGGCGAATGTAAAGCCCACTGTCAGCTTGAGCCTGAGCAGAGAGGCGAGAGGCAGTGGACCGCTCTGAGCTTCTACTCACTGCACCAAGTAGAGTGTGAGTGTGTGTGGGAGCCCACACCAACATGGCCAAGTTTCATCAACAGGATGATTTCATAATCTCCTGTGTGAGTGTCAGAATGAGGGAGATATTGTGTGTGGTAAATATGCTTGCGAGTGGTGGTCAGCATCCTGTGGTGATGGTGCAGGTGATAAGACACATGCCTTTGGTGTGAGATACCCGGGTTCGAATCCACTGTGTAAGACACTTAACCCCTAGATGCTCCAGAGGGGTGCGACCTCTGACATATATAGCAATTGTAAGTCGCTTTGGATAAAAGCGTCAGCTAAATGAATAAATGTAATGTTAGGATGGTGATTTAGGCAATAAATTGCATAAAATGTAACACAGGGTTGTGTTCACAGGTTTCAGCATTAAAATACAACCATTAAAGGTTATGGGTCAAGAGAAAGATGACCTTTTTTAAAAAAGGATCCTTTTATAGAACCTTTAGATAACATCTAAAAAATTGTGCATGTGTTTTTTAAATATATTTGATACATTAATCATTTATGGTCTAGTATGATATAGGAAAATATGCAGCTTACACTCAATTAGAAAAAAAGAGAAACACCTCAATTTTATTAAGAGGCCCAAACTTAGCAAAAATATGCAATTTAGTGCAGCTGCTGATATTGCTATGTCCAAAAAGTAAGATGAAATTATGATCGCTTGTAAATCAATAAGATCTTAATTACAGTATAGCAGACTACTCACTCACAGTATGTAATCTGCGTATAAATATCAGTTGTCACTTTATATTTCACAATAACATGTCTCAGTAAGATGATATTTAAATTTTTACCTAAAAAAAAAACGTTTAAAAAAGAAAGCTCTGTACACTGTTAGACCTTACCAGGTTTTTTACAGTAAAATACTGGCAACACTGTTGCCAGTAATTTACTGTAAAAATGCACTAAAACTAATAAGTTGTATTTTTTAGTTAACTTGAGTTTTAGTACATTTTTACAGTAAATTACTGGCAACAGTGTTGCCAGTATTTTACTGTAAAAAACCTGGTATGGTCTAACACAGTGTAGTTTTTTTTTATTGAGGGGCGCAAAACATAATGTAACGCTACGGATAATCGTAAGTTTAATTTATAAAAATCATTAAAGATTTGACAGGCTTTATAGGGTAACAGTGCATAAGGTGAATCACCTTATTGAGTAACAATAATTAATTTACAGTAATTTACTAAAAGACTTCTAACTGCACAATTTGGTGAGTGTTGGAAAGATCATGTTCTTTACATCTAAAGTCCTTCTGAATTAGTAACTAGGCTGTAGTGAATTTAAGTCTTTCTCTTTAATTTTTGAAAGCTCTGTGGAATAGACCTAATGACGATCTCATTAACGGAGGGGTCAGCTCATGCGCTCAGTCGTATAACAGCAATTATTCACTTCTGGACGCTTTTTAAAAACATGTCCTATATAGGGGAACCAAAATAGATCCACCCACACTTGTCACGTTTCCAGGAAACATTTTGATGTGATTGCTCCATCCTTTAACATTTAGTGGTGTTTGCTTAAGCAAGAAACACTATTATTATTGCTTAAACGTAGTGTGAGATTTAAACAGTATAACACTGCTACATGTTACTCATATAGAACAGTTTATGGACAAAAAAAGATACCTCAAAACATGCTTTTCCAAACAACCAGACTTATCATTCCCCAGCTAACAAGGTTCTCTGAGAAGGGAGACGTCTCATTTCGTCTCATTGCTATACTTTGGGTATGCCTGCCCATGTCTCCTTCAGACAAAAGAAGTTGTTGACATGTACTACAGGTGAACTTTTATTAACTAGTTGCACCGATAGTGACGTCATAGGCTGTTGCCGGCCAATGTTATTGTCGTGTTTAGACTTGTGCTTCAGACATCGGTCACGCTGGAGGCATTCAGGTCTCGTAACCCTTTTCAGGGAACCATGTAAACATCCATAAGCCGTGACATTTCTAGACTAAAAACACATCTCTTTGGCCTAGCATACACATAACACGCTATAGACTTCCTTAATTCAAAATTAGGCAGCATAGTTTAAATCAGCCAGAACCGGGAACACGTCCCGTAATTCCTGATGTACATGGTACATCATAAGAACCCTATATGCACATATTGGTGCATGTTTTCATGCACCAATATGTGTATATAGGAGATAAGGAAGCTCCACAGAATAAAAAAGGTAGTTGCGTCTTTTTATCTCACAATTTATATGTCTCAATTCTGAGAAATTCGAGATAAAAAGTTATTACCTTTTTATTCATTTTTTTTGTGATGAGAACAAGCTTCCATACTGGTTAGTTGAATGAGTCCTGATGTTCTTTAAAATGATTCAAAGCACTAAACTGGATGTCTCCTGTAAACTTATTCTTGTAAACTTATTCTTATATGTCAGTTCATATTGTTAGTTTGTTCTTGAAAACAGGTTAAAACCTAGGGCTAGTTGAATCTGATAATCCTACAAGTCTTTTTATTATACACCTATGCAAGCAATATTCACAAGATGTGTGTATTGTGCCTGGTTTGAGTTGGAATGACTCGCCCCTGGCCTACAGTTTCCTGGTGGTGCATTTCAGGTCTGTGCGCATGAATAATTAAGGCTAAGAGAGTAATAAGACCCCTGGGGTAGCCAGGAGGAACCGTTCTCTAGACCAGAGAACATGCAAAATATAAGCCTGGCAATAGTCTATAATAATGTCAGTATACCTCAAATCTAATGCAAAATATCTATGAAAAATCAATTCTTAGGTTGTTTAGCATTAGAATATGAGAATTGAATTAGTAACATAAAACAAGTCTTTTGTTGTAAGAATAAATGTTTTAGAATCAGTTGAGGAGTGATTATCACAGGTCTATTAACTTATAAAGCATCTACGCTACTGTATAGAATATACTATTCACAATAAACACACACACCTGCCGTGTTATCAGCACATCCCACACACCACAGGCTGCCCTAGGTAAAAACAAGAAACACGCTGAATGAAAAATATCAAACAAAAGCATTAAGGGCACTAATCTGTACAATATCTACACAAACATTGATAGTTTGCTGGAAATTCATCTCGCTGTCAGTCTGCAGTGTTTATTTTATGGAAAAATCTTAGTGTCTGTATTGCATAATTGTTCCCATTTAATTCCTTTAAAGTACCCACATCACCTTTTACTTTCTTAGTATATCTCTTTTTTTTCTCTCAGTTCATGCACATGTCTCTTAAGTGAGTTAGATAAAAGGATCCTGGGTCTTGTTCTTGATTTGGTTACAGTTCAAAAAATTTCATGAGGGCTGATATGAATAATTTTAATTCACGCCAATCAAAGCTTAACAATATGCTTTACTTATGCAAGAGTGTGTAACCTCTTTTAGAGAGCACAGGTTGTGCTGCTAAGACTTAAAAATATGGCATAAGAAGGAAAGATGTTGAAGTAAGCTGAGGGAATTCTTCCTTTCTCCAAGAATGCCAACATATATCATATAAGCATCTTCTAAGAACTGCTGCTTTACCAGGCAGACAATAAGAAACATAATGTAACAAAAGACGACATAAATATAAATATTTTACAGATCAAGTCGAGGTCACACTAATGCTGATTCGAGGTTTAAGATCATTGCCAGTCTGTCATTAATGCTTGATGAGTTGGAAACTATTGAAAGAGGAAACTATTGTTAGTCCAAAATAACATAACAGATATTTTTTCTTTTTCAAAAGCTTAAAGACTAAACCAGGGTTAGGGTAGTGTCATCAATGCAACCATAAGGGGAGGAGTGTTGTTTTTATTTCTGATTTTAAACTCTCAGTGACCCAAAGCCACCCTTTTCCCATGCTTACTGTAGGCATGTACTGAGGGCACAACCAATGTGACAAACAGTTTTACTGAACCACACCCTTTGGCAGTTCCAGCATAACTTCTGTTTTTTCTCACTAAACGATTTTTCATATCCTTAAAGGCTTTTAAAATGCAAATGCAAAGAGTGTGAGTCAAAAAAATGTTTTTTTTACGACATTTTATAAAAGTGAATGCATAATGCTTCTTGTAATGGCATAGTATTTTCTTTGGAGTAGGCCTATTAGAAAAGTGATGGTATTTATTGTGTTGGGGGTAACACAATACAAGTAATGTGGATTATGATTATGTTATCAGATTACTTTTTTTAAACATTTTAAGTAATGCATTAATTTGCACATTAATATTTGAGTTACTTTTAATAATAATAATTCACATTCCTCAAATTAAAAAAAAATGAACTACTGAATTTAAATCAATCTTCTCCATAACGCAGTATCGAACATGCACTCATGCATGTCAATGCACAATTTGGTATTCACTCAAGATGCAGTTCACATCTTGTTTTTCAAAGCACTTTGTGGTGATGAAATCAGCAATTTGCTGCACTTAAATGAATAACTGCTAAACATTATGGTTAAAGTATAATTAAAGGGACATTCAAACAATAACATTAAGCATTGTCTTTAGGAGGAGGACAGGGTATGGGTGGAGAAGCTTCTGTGGTCTGCATCACATCCGTTCCCACAAACAGGTAACCAGAGAGAAGGGATGCGTTTGCAACAAGGGGAGGAGAGAGAAAGAAAAAGGGAAGGAAAAGAGCCACACCTCCCAGATAACTTATAGCATGCTGATGTTAGTTAAGAGCTATATTGGTCATGCCTCAGTTGGGCCACATCATACATTTACCACTTCCTGCAAACAAGCAGAGGGACAGCCCAAAAAAGTGAAATGGTACACATGGTACAATTACAGCAAAAATTTAAGCAAGATTTAAGTAATTTTGAACAAGCCAATAAGATCGCGCACTGGACATACTATAGTGACACATGCTGAATAGTTTAAATTAATTCAGGGAATTTAGTTTATTAAACTCAAATATTACTGAAAGTTCATTGTACTCGATATAGAAAAAAGCTACATGAACTCAAAATTTGTATTAAACTGAACTCACTAAAGAAGTGAGAGGAAGAGGGGAGGGGTGTGAGTAGAAAAATTGTGAATGGACCTTTTCTACTGAGAAGACGACGTTTGAACAGCCTAGTTTTAATTAAATGTCTAGATTTATAGTTTTATTTAAATATTTCTTTGAGTAATTATTTATTTAGATGCTAGTGATTTTGGTTTGCTATTGGTGAGAATGCTAACTAAATATATTATTTAAATATAAATATATAAATCACAACAAAACCTCACTACATTCTCAGAACCCCCAAAGATTTTATGCCACGTATTTGAAAAATAATTAATTTATTTTTAAAAATGAAATACTCTTTACCGCTGAACATGCTGAGCTCTGAATATGGCTCTTAGCTTTCCATCCAGTTGAGTGTGAGATTCCCATATGGAGTTCCAGAACTCCAGACAAGGAGCTTTTTCCAGTTTATCTGCATGAGAATGTTCTTTCCCAGCATGCCTGGCGAGGCTGTCACCCTCTGCTCATTCAGCCTAGCCAACCCAGGGATCTTGGCATTCCTTGTTGGGACCACATCCAGCTTTTAAAACAACGATGAGCCATGGTAACATCCCAGAATCCATCAACAGGAATCGCATGCCCCCAAATCCCCAGGCCTTAGAGAGCTCTTGAAAACCCAGGCTCCCCTCATTTAAGATCGCACAATGTTGTTGTCCCTTCTGTTCCAATAATGTGTACCTGTTGGGAAGCTACTTTTGTAATCGAACATAATGTTAAATGAGGCATTGTCACCCTATTGGTGATGCATGATTCATGGGCTTCAGATGTGTCAGAGTTTTGGCTTCTTTAGGACTGGATTTATTAGAATGACTCATTTGTAACTGTCAGCTTTATGGAGACAAGATGAAACTGGTAAAGACAGCATTCTGTTGTCTGGCTAATAAGGTTACAAACGGTAAATATTCATCAGAATTGAAAAATAAAACTACATTTAAAAAAATAAGTAGGGATGGGGCCGATCCGATCCAGTATCGGTATCGGGACCGATACCAGCGTAATTCACGTATCGGATTTTTCCGATCCAACCTGCGGAGAAATCCGATATTTATGAGCCATGTCTGCGCTTTAACGTTATCTCCTGAAATGACTGCAAAAGGGATTCCCCGGGCCTGCTAGTCCGCTAGCTGGCTGCAAACTGTGGAATGGATATCCTGAACGGAGGTGCAGCTCAATCATAGACTGTAAAAAATAGGGCTCAATGAGACAAACAGACCCCCGCTCAGGAAATCCATTCCGCAGTTTGCAGCCAGCTAGCAGGATAGCGTTGAGCTACCAACATGTTCGCTGTGTCGAAATCATATGGTGGAAATACTTCACACTAGAAACACCGCAGCAGAGCAAGACCGCAAAATGCAATGTTTGCAAAGCCGTATAAATTAAACTATTTGTCTGTGGTGCATGCTTGCAATTCGCAGTCCAGAAGAGAAAGAGAGAGATCGCTCACACGGTGCCACGGCACGCACAACACGACAGCCCTGCTTAATGAGTGACGACAGAGGACAGAACTAAACATTCAAACGTAGCCTGGTTACACTTTAGATCTGTGATATTAGTCTGATTTCCAAAGATTAAAGAATATATTGAGGTAAAAAAAAACATTAAAAACAATAGCCGCATTCTGTTCAGCCAACTTCCTTCCCATCGCGGCGGTGCACTGTCATTTCTCCTTAAAACTCAAACTTTAAAACAGAATCAGCACGATCGATGATTGTTGTAAAATGCAGTCTCTGCTGTTGCAAAATTGCGGGACGCTTTTAATAATTAAAAGAGCTATTAAAAGCAAAAAAAAAATGCGCAAGAGATGCTGTTCCCAGTGCGAACCGCGCTCCGAAACAGACCGCAACGAGGCAAGCAAATTATACTCTGGGCTTCATATGCGCGTCTAAACGATCAAATGTAGCCTGGACAAAAATGTCAAACCGACCGGCTTGGAGATTAACACTTAAACCATTTATGTCTAAAATGAACGTAGTTATGGAAATAGTTGGGAGAAAATATGGTGAATCAGTAGACTATGAAACCTGAACTCGTTCTTAAAGGGGCAGCAGTATAAACATGTGACAATTGCGACATTACTGAGAATCAAACAACAAAAGGGCAAAGAGAAAAATCACTCACAGCTCTTGAATGAATAACTTCAGCTTTAATAAGCATAAATCTATCTATGATAAACTTTGCAGTGCTATTTTACTTTTGATTACTTTATTATAATTATTTTTAGACCATACCTGAATAATGTTAGTAGACCTTCCTGAAATTAAAGCTCCTTGTAGGCCTGTATAATGTGTATCTTTGTTTAATTGTCTATCTATTGTTTTATATATATATATATATATATATATATATATATATTGACATACATATGTACATATCATCCTTGCCCGTAGAGAGGAGTTTATTTCAGCGTCATATAAAATCAACAATAATGATAAATAACATTAAAGCAAACACAGCTCTGGTATCGGAAAAGTATCGGTATCGGCCGATATCCAAAGTCAGGTATCGGGATCGGATCGGAAGTGAAAAAATGTGGATCGGTGCATCCCTAAAAATAAGCAAATTAAATAAAATTGTAATGGGTTTGCCAATGTGTTGGGTTGCTACTTAACTAAAGACACGATCAGTGACTGGTTTAAAATGCTATAAAATTAGATGGATAAAACGTTTTCTTGTTGGCCAATATTTTATGTTCTCTTACATAATCTTTTATCATGATAATAACAAACTTCGTCTGAATGCTTCGGCAACATCGCATGCAATATAATGTGCTATAATATATTAATTGCTTAATTCCGCCCTTATTTTGTCATTCTTGAAAAATAAATATTGGTTACACTTTATTTTAAGGTGACGCATTTACATTGTACTTACTCAAACAAGTTATGAGTAATATTAATTATTATATACATTACAGATAGGGTATGGGTTTGGTTTAGGGTTAGTTGCCTGTAATTATGCACAATTTACTGTTATTACAATATAGTACAAAAATAAAGTGTTACCTAAGTATTAATATAGGACTATCCATTACTGATCATTCCAGGTTGCTATGGTCACCCAGATTGTTTACGAATTTAACTTGTGGCCACGATTAGATTTAGTTCCCTCAGCAAATGAAGTCGTGGCCACAAGAAAATACGTCGTTCTTAAAGCCACAACTTTAGATCACGTTCCAATGAATTAATATCTCATCACCACAACATATTGTCACATTTCCACCGTCACCGTAACAAGCCACACAAATAATAGGGATACTAATATGTTACAAAAAGTGAGTCATGTTGAAGTTTAATACTAAATTAGGGTTTGTTCGAATCATTAACCCCAAGCATGCCCCACCAATTAACTCGATCTAAGTCAACTGACCTCTCTATTCATCTTGTTAACAAGAACGCTGCAGCATATCTGCTGTTTCATTTCTATTATTTCCACTGATGTAAACAACACACTGAGGTAAACAACTTCAAAACCCTAAATCTAAAAATGTTCACACTGATTTAAACTAGAATACTCCATCCTTCACAAAGGTTAATCTAACAAGAATGAATGAGCAAAAAGTCGACAAGCTAAAGGGCCTTTTTTATTCTTAAATGTTGTTCAACCTACTCTCACAGAAAAAAAGGTAAGCTGTCACTGGGGCTGTACCTTTTCAAAAGGTATTTTGTACCCGAACTGCTGCATATTAGTACCTTAGTGGTACATATTAGCCCCTGAAATGTACATATTAACACTTAAAATGGACATATTAGCTCATGAAATGGACATATTAGCACCTAAATGTACATATTAACACTTAAAATGTACATATTAGTACCTAAAATGTACATATTAGGACCTAAAATGTTCGTATTACCACTTAAAATACATATTAGCTCCTGAAATTGACATTTTAGCACCTAAAATGTACTTATTAGCACCTAAAATGTACATATTAACATTTCAAATGTACATATTAGGTCCTAAAATGTACATATTAGCACCTGAAATGGACAAAAGCTTAGCTTTTTGAAAAGGTACAGCCCCAGTGACAGCTTTTGTACCTGTTTTCTGAGAGTGTGTAGTGCACTCATGCTGTAAGCAGGCACAATAAATTCCTTTCCAGCAGGGGCCATTCAAGATTACTGACATTGTGATCAAAGACTGTGAGTTTGTTAAATAATCCTGAGAGGGCCTCTATGGTTGATAGTACTTGCTGTGACCATGTTTGAGAGTTCTTACCTGCATCAGCATGCTTGAATGGCCCCTATTGTTTTATAATATAAGGGCCAACTTATCATCATAGTCTTGTGTAACTATCAGTTACATTACTGTGGATGTCTAAGCCATGTTATCTGAGAAGAACCAAATTACAGCCAAACAGCAAGAGGGTGGAAGATGGTTCAAATGAAGAGAAGGAAATGAAACAACAAGAGGAGTGAGGGTGAATCACATCTCTGTAACCTAAACCTCTCTGGGGTGGTTAACCTCCATATTAAAGATCCTATATTAGCTCCAGAGAGGCGTGTTGCCATGGAGTGGGAAGATGCTGTTCTGCCTCTAAAGCTCATACTAAAGCAATAAATGTTGAGAATAAAGGAAGCCAAATGCTGGAAACCAAATAGGTCTTAAATACTCAAAACAAAACGGGACTTTCATTGTTTAATGAATAATGATGCTGCCCTCTGAAGTGAGTCCTCAAGATGAAGCATCATCTTCAACTTCACGATAATGTATTTTTATAACTTAAACTCACAGTCAAGAACCAATTAACCAGCTAGCCACATCATTGCTGATATTCAGACTAACAGCATGGCGGGAGAGTGATATAATTTTACACAACAGTTCAACAAACAAGAAGTTCATTTTGAACTGCTTGATTTGATTTTAGATACAATGTTGCCAATTCTAATTGACCTTGAACATACCAAAAGAACAGCTGTAAAGTAGCATGTGTTCTGCGCCTGAATGTAAGTAAACATCAGGTAGGCCTTCAGGTCGTCATTCAAAAGGGAAACCAAAACTAGGACCACAGATATGCAAACCATAAACCAAACAGTGCTTGCTTACCAAAGATAGGGGATTTGTCCACTATCTTTCAACCATTGCAAGAGCTCCAGTGGGTGGACACACTGCAGTCACCGAATGGTTTCTGTGGGTGGAAATGCTCTTCAGGCGCTGATCAGAGAGCTACTCTGTCATCAGATTGTACACTGGCATGTTAAATAGGACTCTAAGAATAACATTTCTGTTTCAGACTCTTCAGAAGGGAACCGGGTTATCGAAGGAGAAAGAGGAGTATTTTGGGCATCTAAGTGTCATCAGTGATTTGTCTGTCCCAGATGAAACAGAAGTCACTGCTGAAAGATCCAGAGCAATCAGTTACAGTTGAAATCGAAATTTTCAACCCTCATTGCAAATTAGGTTTATTGGCAAAATTGCAGACTTTCAGCTGTTTGCATTGAAAAAAATCAAACAAAAGTTTAAAATGGTTTCCCCAAATTCACTTGAAAATGCAACTTTTGATAACTTCTGTAGTCTCAAAATTATTCAACCCCTTCATGGCAAGCATCATTAGTACTTAGTAGAAAGCCTTTTTGCTGTTATTACCTACAAACGAGATGTATAACCAGAAACCAGCTTCTGGCAGCGTTTCTGGAATCTTTGCTCATTCCTCATGAGCAATGGCCTCCAGGTCAGTAATATTCTTGGGTTTGCGCGCTGCAACCACTGCCTTCAAATCCCACCAGAGATGTTCTCTGTGGTTCAAGTCAGATGACTGTGATGGTCATTGTAGGGTCTTCCAGTACTTCGTCTGCTACCAAGGCTTGGTGGAATTTGAGGTATGCTTGGGATCATTGTCCTGTTGGAAGATCCAATGAAGATCCAAGCATCAGCTTGCTTACTGACGGCATGACGTTTTCTCCTAAAATTTAATGATACTCTTCTTACACCTTGCCTTCCACACGCTGCAGGTTTCCAGTGCCAGAGGATACAAATCTTTTCTTAACATTTTGGACCATTCTTTTGCCATATTTGTAACATGCGGTCAAACCTGACACTCAAAAAACCCTAGCCAGATCAGGTATTTCATGTGTTCTAGCTCAAGCTCACCTGGTAAAACTAATGAAGCCCTTGATTGGTTGCGTCAGTTGTGCTTGAGACAACACTCGTTTTGCAGATTTGTGCTGTTGTGAGGGATTCAATTTAGGTGGTTGAATAATTTCGAAACTGCAGAAGGCATTAAAAGTTGCATTTTTAGCTGAATTTTGGGAAACCACCCGAAACATTTGTTGTATTGAGCTATTTCAATTACTTTTGTTTGATTTGTTCCTTGCAAACAGCTGAGACAGTAAAGACATTTGTAATATGAAATATGAATATAAAATCAAAGAATTTCAAACTCAAAAATTCAAATCAAAGAATTAATATGCTTTGACACTGATAATAATGTTTTTTGAGCAGCAAATCAGCGTATTACAATGATTTCTGAAGGATCATGTGATATTAAATATTAAAATAGAAAAACAGCATTTAAGTTTAAATGTTTAAACAAATTAATTATGTTTTTTATTAAAAAAAAGACTATATGGACCGAGTGAAGATTGTAGATTTCAAAATGTTTTTGACTAAACAAAGGAAAAGCCAAAATTATTTTGACTTATATCGAAACTAGAGAAAGTCATCATCACCAAGCATGTCTATCTTACTTATCTTAAAGACTGATCAAGACTTTGAAAAGTCCCAGGGGTCAACCAGGCTGAAAATCACTGTTGAGCAAATCCGATAAATCACCATAATCAGGCATCTCTTTGAGGATGTGCTTGGGGTGTGTTATCAGATGGCTTTACACCTCACAAAGGCCTCTCTTTCCCTCAAGGGTGGATCAATACTCCACCTTTATCCAAAACTTGAGCAAGAGCCTTGGAGGAAATTGAAGGGAACCAACCCTCATTTTCACTCTACCAACAATAGATCCCATACAGTCAGATGCTCTGCTGGTGTTTCACCTCCACCATATTTTTTTGTTCTCTTCAAAGACAGTCTCTGCAGGTAAAGACACCACAGGTTGTGATACACCCTAGTATGGGGTCCTTCACTACCCCTCAGACACCTTCAAACCCCTCATGTGGAGAGGATCCTCACTCCCCACGCTGTGCTTCCTTTTGTCTCGGTAGCATAAACACCTCTACGTGTCTATATGAGTCTAGAAATAATGGTCCAGACTACACAGATCCACTCTTCACAGAGATGAAAGAGTCTTTGAAATGAAATAAGCGCCCCAAAAGCTCTGTGTATGTGCGATTTATCCTTAACACACACACACACACACAAATTGGTGGGGCGTTCCAAACAATTAGTTTTAATACGGGTGGAGTGGGGTTCAATACACACAGATTATCTTTTTACAGTCCACGCCTAGCCTTCAGCTTCTCAGACACAAAGGGAATACAGACGCACTGCAGCGACAGTGGAAGAAGCAATCAAGTTTAAGACTTGATGTAGCCTAGCCTAGAACTTTCAACCATCAGTTTTGAACAAGCACTTATCACCAAAACATTAAGGCCCATAACATATTCTACTCAAGTATGTGAAAGCAAACTCGGTTTTATGTGCCATTAGCTGCTTCCATCCACATTTATGCGAATTTAAAGATAAGGCAATAATATATATACTATAGATTAGACTTGTATAACCTATGATGTATCCATATTCACAATTTTAAATAGAAACATAAGCAGGTTATTATTTTTCACCAAAAAGAAGAAAATCTTTCAAAAGAAGAAAGTCATTCAGAAACCTGCCTGATACGTGTCCGCTGGGAAGTTTCATTCTTCTTGTGTGCAATTTCTCTTAAATTAGTATCAATAAATATATCTTACTCAAGTATAAGCAACTCAAATTTAGTTTGAAATGTCTCTGCCATTAAAACAAATACATGTTGTTGTTGAGTCAAATTTTTCGTAGGCCTACTGTGTAGAATGTTTAGGGCCTAAAATATCACATCAGAACTCAAATGTTCTGAATCGTGAATTCCCTGTCACTCCCATTTTCTGAGACAACATCTGTGAAATAGATGGCCAACTCTTAGCATGACTAAGATAAATAACATTGCACAGACTCTTCCCAAATGAGAAACAGGTGGAAATTAATACAAATCTGGGAGCGACTGAGGCGAAATTCATGGCACATGGTCAACATTCCCAGAGCAGCAGCAGCTGTTATGTTTAGGTTTGCAGAGGAATGATTGCATATTAGCTGCAAAGCTAAAACATGGCTACCTTAATTAGCTATGCAAAGGGATTCTGAGGCCACGGGTTCCCTCTGTTGTCACACGGCATTCGGATGATGAGCCTGAACTAAATCTTTTCTGTCACACGTGAAACAGGATTTCTCTCTGTTTCTCTCGCTCTCTCTTTTCCTTGGCTGTAATGCAAAATATAGTTAGCGCTGTACTCATTTTCACATGGGGGTGGTGTGACCCATACAAAAGTACAAGATAATCAGCATCATGTCCTATTTAATAAACATCTGATTCATTTTACAGGCTTATGCTTGTCTGAGATAATCCACCGCAAACCAGAGAGGAAGGGGAGAGCGTCCCCTGCAGGTAAATCACAGTAACACAGGTCAGGAAACACACTAATGCTATAATTATCAAAAACACATTAAGCTATATCTAAATTGGCCATATTCAGTACTTGGCTGTGTATATAAGCACTTTTACAGAGACTAAGGGCAGAGTAAACCGCATCACTTTACTGCTCTTTCCGAATCTTCTGTAGTAAACTCAGTGTAATGGACATTTACAGCCTCGTGCTCAGCTAGCTTTAGCCATTACATGTCTCTGGCTCTCTCTCTCTCAGACACAGCAATGATTGCTGAACACCACAACGCACAGACAGCAAATAACTCTGTCACACATCATATTAGGTGTCTTTAAATACTATAAAAACAAGTACAATGTAGCTTATTGTGTTCTTGTTCATGCTATAGAGGTTGGATACCTGTAAGGTCGTTTGGTGGGATTAAAAATACTATCTGCATTGTATCAAATGATTAATTTAAATGTTTGTACATAGTTAAAGACACCTAATATAAAGTGGAACCTAACTTTCAATTAACTAGGGCTAGAAAACAGAGAACCTCAGACTAAATTTAAAATAGTCCATGCTTGCAACCAAAAACTATCCATAATATAGTAATACAAAATATCCCCAAGGCATCGAAATTCATTCTCCAAACTCTGAGGGATAAATATTTATTATATTATATTAATCCATTTTGAAGTTGAGAAGTTTAAGAACCCTCCAAATATGCATTTTGCCAATGATCCCCTTCAAAGATCTGTAAGATTTTGATTGAGTGGCCATTGAACAGTTTTGTAACTCAACACTATGGATTAGAACTGAAACTGAGACATGTTAAACTCCTTGTTATTTCACATCTGAGCGAACCTCTGGTTGTACAAGTCAGCCATTTATCTGATGAACAAATAGCCACGTGACCAACACTTGATCCCGGGCACCCATGGTGTTTATCTTCATGCAGAAAGTGAGTAGAAGAGGAGCCATTGTGGACACTTCACCTTCACACTCACTTCATGCTCTCCCTCCTTTTCTTCACACATACATGTAAGCAGACAGGCCCATACAAAATATATGTGATATGAATATGTATGATATGGATACCATCAGTAGCCTATACATTGTATAATAAACAATTTAGTTTCAGCAGTCATTTACACTTTTAAAAATAAAGGTTCCAAAAGACTTACAAAAAGCCTATAAGTGAACAGTTCCTAAAAGAGACCATTTTTTTCTTAGTGTGAAGAACATTTTAAGTATCTGAAGAACCTATTTCCATTATAAAGTCCAATGGAAATGGAAAAGTCCATGAATGTTAAAGGTTCTTCGTGGGACCATCAAAGCCAATAAAGAACCTTTATTTTTAAGAGTGTATAGCCTAGACCATTTACACTGGGATAAGATGTATCATCAACCCTTCCAGCATGTTCTTTCACACACACACATGAACATATCACACTCACTGTTGAACTTCCTGTGATGGGCCCGCGGCCTCCATGGCCGGTTGCGAATCCAGTGCAGTTTTCGTGACAGTTCCATGGCTGTGCGCCAGACTGTGCCCACAGGACGTCATCGAACAGCGTCAGTCCAAACTTCTCCCTTCGTCCCCCAACCATGAGCTCATATCCAAAACAAACATAGGACCCTTTAAGGGTCTCCGTCCAGTTCCCAAAGTAGACTATTTCCTTTCTGTCTGGTTGCGTATCTGTCGTCTCAACAAGTCTGTTTGCGTTGCCTGAGATCTATATTTTATGCATGAGTCAGGGGAACCCAACTCCCTCTCCGTTCTGACACACAGACGCCAATCAGCTTGTCTTCATCCAGGGAGCACTACTACCTAGTATCCATGCCTGACATCTGGGCACACATACTCACATTTGCACACACAGAGCTGAAACATGATTCGTCATCTCCTGGACAAAAGAAGGGATTGGATACCAGTCAGTGAACATGCACTATCTTTGACTGAAAGGTGTATTTCACTAATGTTTTTTTTTTATTGTGTTATGTTACGCATTTCAGCAGTGTTGTTACTGTTAACTAAAAACTAAAACTATTCAAAATACAAAAATCAATGAAAAATTATTAATGCTGCCAAGGGCAAATAACTGGAAAAAAAAGTTTAAATACGTTCTTAACTTATTAAATTGAAATAAAAATATATTAAACTACACATGTAAAACAATAAATAATAGGCCTAACAAAAATTAGACATTACCTACAACAACATTACCTACACTACAACATTACCGAAACTTAAACTAATATGAAAACTGAAAACATAATATAACAAAGACAAAATCTAAATAATAATAAATACTACAATAACACTGACAACGAACCACAGCAACGAACCTGACGCTGAAGGAGTAAATAATTTATAGTCCTATAACGCCCTCTGGTGGTTGTCTTCAATACATCACCACCATAGGCTGAGGTGATTTGTCACCTATGATTTGTGGTTTGCCGCGCAGTTTCTAATGTGTTCTGGAGGTTTTTAAGTGTTGCTTGGGTGTTTTTTTTTCTCTCCAGGTGGTTAATTTTATGATATTCTATCTAGACATACCATAAATATGGCTCAGTCTCTTTTACAATGTAAATAAGTCTAACCGCGTAGAAAAGTAACCTAAGTCACGTGGTTTGAGGTGTCATCCATGTTTATCACGAATTTACTGGATAAGTTAAGTCAAAAACATGTAACCCTAAGTATGAGCAGTATGACAAAAAATAATAAATAAATACAAATAAAAATATAGAGAAAGATAAAAAAAAACAAGGAGACCGACCAAAGGTTTCTTTTTGTATTGTTTATTGTCATTTACTGTCTACAATTCTACATCTGAGCAATAAATAAAAGAAACCAAGGAATAGTAGGCCTACTACAAAGTCTCATATGAACATACAAACAAAATGGAATGTAATGAAAGAACATTCAAAACAGCATATATGTAAATCAACACCCAAAAGGCTATATATATTTGATTGTTCTTCACAAAATATTGATCATCTGTTCATATAAATCACAACTGTTTAAGGCACAACAACCAACATTTAAATATGTTGTTTTAGTGACTAACAAACAACCCTTTAAAAAACAATGAGAGTTTGTGGATCAAAATTATATGTAATGATGAATAACATCAGGGCAGGACATTTTCTGGACAGATTAAAATATGACTTTGGTCACTGTGTCGAACAGAAGGATGAACGGTTACAATATAAAAGAGCAATGGCAAGATGTAGTTTATTTAGCAGCTTTAAGACATTAAATATGTACTACAAAGAGCATCTTAAGGCTTCATAACTGCTGGTTAACCTGTAAATAATTCTTTGGTTTATTATTCCAAAAAGGTCCATCTAATGAGAAATTGATGGACTTGTTCAGGCAGTTTTTAAAGTGGTGTCTGTGCGTGTCAATAAACATACAAAATAAAACTATTTAGAAACATCTGAATTTGAGATTGGCCAAAACTGGCTATACACTATAAACACTATACTCAAATGCGGCTTTTTTATATGGCCTTGTGCGTAAACCCAACACATTTCTGCACACAATGACAGTTCTCCCATAAAACAGTGCGTTCCACAACATTTATGCAAATACAGACTGTACCATCATATTATTTTTGGGGCCAAATAAAATAATCCATCATAAAAACAGCCAAAAACAAAAGCCAATCATGGAGAGAGACAAAAAAGAGGCATATTCTACGTCTGGAGTAAATGACAACACACTTGAAATGAGAAAAAAGGACACCCTTGATATGAGAAAGGAATCCTTATATAAATTAGGCAAATTAGGGGAAATTCGTTACACTAATTTAACATCTTTAGAAGTCTTTTTACCAACGGAGCTACAAGTATAAAAAAAGGATATGGCTTTAAAGTGTAGAGTACCAATAAAACAATCCTTCATCTCAGTAAATAAAATTCATTATCAAGCAAACGCATCTTGAATGTCTCTACCGGTTTCAGTTAGGCCTAAAAAAAGTCGATCATCTAGGGAGTGATGAACAGAGGAAGCTCATAAATGGAGAAACAAAAATCTAAACGTTTAAGAATAAAAAAGGGAGTGAATCTGAAGTGCTGTCTTCAAGAAAACACCAAATTACGGTCACATTGACGACAGTCTTTAACTGAATGGTCCATTGCATTGTGTCCACTGGACTGAACTTAACTCGTACTGTGCGTGGCGTTTAAACACAGTCACAGTGTGTGTATTAGTCTGTTCAGTTCAGTTGTTTACCCATATAAATGTTTCAATTTAATCTCCATCTACATTCATTGCTCCATTCCATGCACGCTCAGACTGGAGGGTGCAGACATGCGGTTCCGGCTTGAATTTTGGCTTATTCACAAAGAAGTCTGGGTAATACAGCTTTATTGGTTTAGTTTCCTTTACAGCCGGTGTTTATTCTTTTTTGTGATCCTCAGGCGGATTGTCCAGGTCCAAACTGGGATCTGCCACGCAGCAATAACACAGCTTCTGTGTTTGCAATGAAAGTGCATCTGAAAAAAAGAAAAAGTTCACAGGTCATCATGTAAAAATCATCCAGAATATTAAAGGGATACTCCACTTTTTTGGAAATAGGCTCATTTTACAACTCCCCCAGAGTTAAACAGTTGAGTTTTACCGTTTTTGAATCCTTTCAGCCGATTTTCTGATATTTATAAGAATATCAGTAACCAGGCAGTTTCTGGTCTCATTGACTTCCATAGTATATTTGTTTTCCTACTATGGAAGTCAATGAGACCAGAAACTGTCTGGTTACTGATATTCTTCTAAATATCACAAAATCATCTGAATGGATTCGAAAACGGTAAAACTCAACTGTTTAACTCTGAGGGAGTTGTAAAATGAGCCTATTTCCAAAAAAAGTGGAGTATCCCTTTAAAAAGGGCACCACAATTAGATAATTTCAAACAAATATTAACTATTTTGTCTAAAAGAAATATGAGTAATGCTTGCTGGTGGAAATTCTAATACCATAAGTCACATAATTGCCACAGTTACATGATTGCTAAGTTGTTGGAGATCGTTCTTTACAGGCTCAAGCCAAAGAACCCACATTAAGCACATTAACTGAGGTTTATTACTCAATGCAACAGGCTCATGAATGCTGTAATGTTAAGTGTGATCAAAAATAAATCGAAAATGACTGCCGTGCCATTTTTCTCTCTAATGCACATGGAAGCCTAAGAACAGCAGGTGGGTGAAAACACTACAGTCATTGTTTATAGTAAAAGGATTTGCAGTACATATTGACCATTTTATGGTCAAAACACAAAGCACATACATTCTTATGTTCAAATTCATTATACAACACCACATGTATGCATTTATGCAACAAAACCCCCTATAAGGCTAACTGAACCTGGTTCTTACGTCGTGATGGCACAGTGGATAAGACACATCCCTTTAGTGTGAGAGACCCAGGTTTGAATCCATTGTGAGACACCAATGTGTCCCTGAGCAAGACACTTAACCCCTAGTTGCTCCAGAGGCGTGCAAGCTCTGACATATATAGCAATTGTAATTTGCTTTGGATAAAAGTGTCAGCTAAATGAATTAATGTAAATGTAAATCTTACTGCCTGCAGCAGAAATCAGAGATGTGCACGTGGCCACGTGCCCAGCTGACCTAATAATAAAATGAGACGAGAATCGAGAGGTTCTTGCGTGTTTGTGTGCTCACTCACCGAGCATGTGTCCTAGAAAGGCGGGTCTGGAGCTGGGCGGGAGGTGCACACATATGTAATACACAGGTGCTCCGGAGAGCGCAACAGTGATTCCCACTAGAGAGTTAACGGTGTCCTCGAAGAGCGGTACAACCACCAGAAACACACTGCACAGACAGTACACTATAGGGAAGAACAGACTCAGCTACATGGAAACAAAAACACACAGAGTCAATTAAGCACATCATAAACCAACCAGGACAATAAAGAAATAAACATGTCAACAGAGTAGCAAGTATTAAATATATGACAAGCTATTATCCAAGTATTTTAAGGCATCATAAATGTGCTCCTGATGGATGGACCACCCACACCCCATTAGCTGAACTACACTGTAAAAAAATATTGTTGGTTTAACATTTTAAAAAAAAGTAAGCTGGTTGACTTAAAATTTTAAGTTGATTGAACTGGAAAAAGTGAGTTAATACAATGAAGGAGATTAATTTAATCATCAGAAACTCAAGTTATCTCAACTAAATGAATTATTTAAGTTGATTTGACAAAAGAAAATATGTTGTGATAACAAATCTTGAAAATATTTTTTTAAAGTGTATGTTGCCATCTGATGCATATAGCACTAAAAACTAGAAATGCTTTCGAAGGCAAAAGTCTAAATCTGACTGGCTAACTTCTACAGGTCTTCCGGGAGTCTTTTTGTGATTAAATTTAATTGCCTGACAGGAAACAAAGCCGTTTTAAAAATCTGATATTGCAGAAATTAACGTTGTTGTTTTTTTAAATCATTATAAGCCATGAACCAAATCAGCCAGCTACAAAGTGAATTAAAACATTACAAAATTTGATTTGAAGCAAAAAAAAAAAAGTCAGACAAAAACACACATTTACAAGACTGCACTAAGCGGCTTAAGATCTACAATCTCATGAGGAATTGTGAATGACAAATTATAAAATAAAACTTAAAAATTTAAAACTTAATTGAATTGATTTAATGATGTTGAATATACATGTTTGTTTAGATTCTCTGATTGGTGGAGATTTCATGGAATCATGGATAATGTAGTTTTTCCACCAAGAATTCCACCAATAAATGGAAATGGAAAAAATAAGTTATAATTCTGGCTGATGGCGTTAACAAAAGCGTATACCACTGATTAAACACGAAGCTCAGAGTAGGTCTGTCTTTAAAGTTTGTTAAAGTTGAAGTCGGTATGAAACGAAAATTGCAATTGTCTCTTTTATCCCTTTTGTTATATATTTACAGTGAAACTGAAACTAACGAAAAAAAAATGTAGCAAAGGACTTGATTTTGTTTATCAGTTTTTGATTGATCTTTAATCATTGTGGTTTGCTTTTGCTGCAATCTCATGTCAAGATCTCTAAGTGACAGTTTGTCCCGGGCCTCACGCCAAAAAAACACATGAGAGAAAAGATGTTGTTGCAAGTGGGTGGGGAAGTTATTTTAATTAAATATTATGAGGGCATAGAAGTATTTTATATTTCTCCACTTCCGTAACCTGACTATTGCACTCTATTGAAATCAATTGAGTAAAGGCTCTCCCTTACAGGTGGAGCACATGTAATTGAGTACATGGTGTTACTGCAGGGACGGGAAGCTAGGTAGGGCACTAGGTTTTGGAACAGAGCTGTTGACTTACCTTAACAGGTCGGGGCAGGTCAGGTGCTTTAATACGCAGGTAGATTTGACTGCCTATGGAAAGGCCGATGAACAGCCAGTAATTAAAACTGAAGTAATTAATAAGCTGGAACACGTCTTTCACACAGAGGTAAATGAGTGACATGCCACCCTAATAGGGGAGGGAGAAAAGCAGCTTAAATAAAAAAAGTCCATTTTTTTTGTAGAATGCAGATATTCTGGATTTTTTTAAATTGTAGAGGCATGTCTGAGCCTGACAGCTTACATTAAACAGGAGGGCTGGAATTGGCGTGTAGCGCTTGACATGAATCATGCAGAGGACATTGGGTAAATGACCCTCACGTGAGCCAACAAAGAATAACCTAGAAGAAAAAAGAATTTGGCGAAGACACTGAATTCCTGGCACAAGGCATCAACTCAAACGGCAAGACTATTAGAACAAAACTTTACCTGGAGGCAGCAATGATAGAGGAGTTTAAGCCTCCATAACAGGAGATGGCCACAGATATAGGGATGAGCCAGCTAGCATATCCCAGCACATAGTCAGCAAATGTCTGTATTAGATATAAAAGCAAGTGTTCATTAATAATAAATGTAATAAAGTAGTAATAAATGGATGACATTCTATACTAGTGTCTAAATAAATAAAACTTTCAATACAACAAAATTGGCAGGTCTAAATCCTAGAGAATTAAGGCATCGCAACATTATAATGGATGGATATTCATTTTGAGATTTGCTAAAGATTACATTTAACAGTTCCATTACATTATTAGCATTTTTAAAGATCAAACTGAAGCGGTAGATGATGGCAGAGGTGATCTAAATGTAAATGAAATGAGCATAAACAATAAATACAATATCCATAACTTAAATGCTATAGATGTTTGTGCAGATATTGTACATCCCTAAAAAAATAACTCATCGAACAGGTTTCTGGACACTGATATTCCTGCCTAGGGCAACACAATTTGGCAAATTGTCCGATTACTGATGATATGACTAAAATAAATAATAATAATATTATTGTTTTGTATTATGATTACCAAATACAAATAATATTATTATTGTTTTGTATTATGATTACCAAATACAAGTATTAAATAACATAAGTTAATTACTATTGTAACATTTCACTATAAAAATAATTATATTCATATAATAATAATTATATAGTAATATATAATAAGAATATAATAATTATATTCAATAATAATAATAATATAATTTAATTTTATAATAATAATAATAATTTTTACATTTTAATTTACAGTACAACTGTAAAATTGCAATACTATAATCTTCTTATCTTAAAAAGGTGCAATAGGCGAACTTAGAAATGCTAACTTTAGCCTGCTAGCATTAAAAGAATATGATCTTTCAACCAGCATAACAAAAATATTTCTATAGCGAATCACCTATTGCACCTTTGATTTTAATTTTCAAATGATAAACCATTGTACTTTTATTTTGCCTCTCTGAAAACACCAGATTGTGAGCTGCTCGCATGTAAACAAACTCAGTGCTGTGCTTCACTTTGAAATGTACGTGGGCCACAAATTATAAAAACTTTCCATAGAGCAGCATACTAGCATAATTACTGGCAGCAGAGCATCTGAGGCTGTGGACTAATGTCATCGGGAATCTCCAGAGAGAGGACGCTGCCTCAAGCTGCTCTCCTTAACTAGATCAGTGTAACGGGAGATGAAAACGTGATCAAATCTGGAGCAAATAAACTAAACAGACGCTGTCAATTAACTTGCATGTGACATCCAGGATCATGTGGGTTAAAAACGAGTTTTGCTGCAGTAGCTTGAGATATTAAGATGTGATAACAGACCAAGTAGCTTTTTTACTCACCACAGCCACAGCTTCACTATTAAGCAATGTATTCATGTCCAGCACTGCATAATAGGCGATATTAGTCAGGATGTAGATTACTGTGACAATGGGCATGGAGATCGCTATTGACAATGGCAGGTTTCTGTGGCAGAGAAAATGAGACTGAGTTCTTACATATTTGAACTTCCTACTAGATTTGCAACCAAACTGCTGGACATTCATTCAAGCTGAAGTGTGTAGTTTCTGTGCCATAGGGGATGGCAAAAATAATGACTGTTTTCAAATAGGTTTTCCAAACACACAATCTGTCTTTTGGTCAGTAAAACAGAAAATCGTGCCCCAAACTGAGCCAATTTTCCTGTATATATGAGAAATTATAATTGAGTCTTATTAACTCACAATGACTGGAACATATAATTGTAGGAGATTATCTTTATTTTAAGTGAAATTACATTAATATTCATACCTCTCTGGGTTTTTAATCTCCTCTGTGATAAAGTTCAAGGTGTCCCAGCCCGAGTAAGAGTACAGCGCGGCGTACAGAGCCAGAGCCATGTTTCCTGGATCCAGTTTAGAGTTTTCAAAGGAATCCCGAAAGTTATTTGTTTTTCCTGTGGCAGAGTATATGTAAATATAGTCAAATACACAAAACAAACAGTAATGACTCACAAAAATACACGTGTTCTGCTTCCTGTGTTGGCAAAGCTGAATTTTCAGAAGCCATTACCCATTCTTCAGTCACACGATCCTTCAGAGATCATTATAATATTTGGTTCTCAAGAAATATTTCTTCTTCTTATAGATGTTGAAAACAGTTGCGCTGCTTAATAAACTGAGATATGTTTTTAAGCTACATGGGTGTCAGTATGATCACACCTTGGGCCAGAACAACCACTCCAGCGATGATAATGACTATGAGAGCCAGGACTTTAGCCACAGTAGAGATGACCTGAAGAATGGCCCCCCACTTCACCTTCAAGGAGTTCACAATGGTCAGAAGACCTGCAGAGGAAAGAGAGAGAGAGAGAGATAGGCATGTCTATATAAATGTCTAACAATTTAAACAGTATAACAATTGTCTAACAATTTAAACAGTTTAAACAGTTTAAAATCTAACAATTTAAACAAAAAAATGTCTAACAATTTAAACAGTATAATTGCTGGTTGCATCTGTTTTTGAACTGCCCTTTGCGACAGGTATTCTCAGTGTCACCCAAAAATAAAAGTTCACCCAAAAATAAAATATATTTCACCCAAAAATAAAAAATAACTGTTTAAATAAACCGTTATTTTGGTTCACCAACAGGTTTGTCCAGGGCTTTAAAATTAAGCTGTGTGTGAGCTTATTCAGGAGGACAGAGTAAACCATCGGCCCCAGCGGTTTAACTGACTGGTAATTCAAGAGCGTCCATTCATTAGATACGGCAGTAGACACTAGGAGCTTCTGGTATCTAATTTCACCAACAAAGTCCTACAGTAATTCACTCATTGACAACCATCTCTGGCTCTGAAATGTTATTACTACAGAACTACACATGCCGCTGTGATACCCAGGAGATATATTGAAGCATTTGTGTACTGTTTTAATCACATATGCCACCTCACTCTGATGAAATTGTACAGATCAAGCCCAAATAAAGTTCTTCTATTTGTTACAACAATTGAAAATAAACCCTGTAGAATAGAATTACACTGTTATGTAAGCCTGTAGCTTTGTGGTTTAGTTTGTCAAGTACTTGTGTGTGGACTTTGCCGCAGTAAGTAGCAAAACATGCCACAGGTGACAAACACCCAAGAATTCCCTTGAACTCAAACACACCGCACATGGTCTCAATCTGGGATCCCCAATGAATTCTTAAAGGTTTAATGGAA
Source organism: Cyprinella venusta (assembly GCA_038021265.1). NCBI lineage: Eukaryota > Metazoa > Chordata > Actinopteri > Cypriniformes > Leuciscidae > Cyprinella > Cyprinella venusta. Next base: position 5,792,867 of record CM075878.1, read on the forward strand.
ATATTGGCAGGGTTACGGACTCCAGTCCAAAGGGAAAGCATTTGTGTGGCATGAATAAAATGCCAACCAACACTGACACGAATGGAGAGCAGCCTGGCAGACACAGTGGAATTAACAGCTGAACTAACAGAAAACATGCTTCAAGATTTGCAGAGACATTACTCACTCCATTTAGACAAACGTACAAGTTTATGCAATGCAAAAAAGAAGGAGCATGTACTTAAGCCAAATGAAAATTATGACATCATTTATTCAATCACACTCATGTTGATGCAATGGAGACTCACCTGTTGGATTGTGTAATTTTAACTACAATTCAACAGTCCACAAAAGTAAATTTGCACTTTCTGATAAAGGAAAAAAAGGATCCCTGAGTTAACTCACTGGAAGTGACATTCACATTGTTTTTGTTACAATTTCTTTTTTTCAATTCACATTTTGTTTTGTGCAATGTTTTAGTACGTATAAAAAATCAAAAGGAAAAGAACGAATAAAAATACTCCATAAAAATGAATTACAGTAGATATTAAAATGGGTTGAAATACAAACTCTCCTAGCATACTACTACTTTAGTATATATTTATATTTTAAACTAGCTTTTCTTTTTATATTTTCAGTTTTCCTTTTCATTTTAATAACTTTGTTACGAGCCTTTGTATTTATTATATTTAAAAATTTCAAATTAGCTTTACTTTTATTTGCGTTTTAGTAATTTTAGTACTTTTATTTAAAATAAGTTAGTTGACAAGGCATATTTCAATTTTAGTTTTAATCAAGAATGTTAACACAGATTCTCAGATTTTGTGTATATTATGAAATCAGTATATTCCAATTATGTATTTTATATATTGCGTGAAAATGAATAAAGGAATTGTAAGACAACCATACAAACAAAGAATTACCTAAATAAAAGTATGCAGATCATTGCTACTAACTTTATTTTTGAACTACAAACTTTTATTTTTTATATTTTAAACATTTCAAATTAGCTTTAATTTACATTTTAGTTTTGGAAATTGTTTAGTACTTAAACTTATTTTATTTCAGTTAGTTAATTTCAGTTAGTTTAGCTTTAACTAAGAATATTAACAGATTCAGAGATGTGTATACAGTAATCTAGCCAGTGTATTCCAATATATGCATTTTATATATTGCATGAAAATAAATAAAAGAACTAGGCAACCATACAAAATAAAAGAACTACCTACCGTAAATAAAAGTATGCAGATCATTACTACGCTAGCTAGACATGTTGACAGGAAGCACTCTTTTCAGAGTAATCTCACACAGACTGAGCTGTGTCAACAGTAAACATTAGTGAATCTCAGGGAAAGCCTTTATTGTGTCACTATGTACACTGTTTAAAGTGCTGTTACATTTGTTTTTATCAAAGCAATCTCTCTGTGCATGCATGAGCAGAGGAGCACTCACCTATAATGAGAGCTGCAATGAGCCGTACTGCATCATATGGAGGCGAGCAGGTGGGGAAGAATGGTTTCACTAAGTAATTAGCAAAAGTAAGAGCAATGACCGCCTGGCAGGCCGGTTCCACGATCATCAGCGAGGTCCACAGACGGATAAAGGCCACGAAGCCCCCAAAGGTCTCCAGGATGTAGGCATAACTGGCTCCTGACTTGCGAATGGTGGTGCCCAGCTCGGCGTAGCACAGGGCACCAAAAACAGAGAAGATACCTCCAATAACCCAAATCACCAGTGATAGACCGTAAGATCCTGTTTTCTCAAGAACACCCACTGGGGAAACGAAGATGCCCGAGCCAATCATGTTCCCCACGATGAGGGAAACGCCATGCAGTAACGAGATCTCTTGCTTCAGACGCATGGAGCTGGTGGAGCCGGAATCCCCCATGATGAATTAAATTCAGAAGGGAAGACTAAACTCAAGAGGCAAGGGTACTACAAAACTAAGGAATGTGATGTTGGCACACACAGGGATCTGATCACCTCATAGCTTGGAGTATCAGCCGAGTCTCATCGCACTTTTCTTTCTGCGTCAAATCTAGAAGGTGATAAATGAAATCAAGCTCAGTTAATGGCTAAATACAACCACTGTTGACAACACAAAACATTTGACTCATTAAAAATGCTAGCTTAATCTCCACCCATTTTAACACACAACCTTGGAGAACAAGTTCTTTAATTGAGCCGAAGTAGTTTCACCCACACCTGCTGCCCAAGACGTCTTCAACCGACTGCAGTGGTATCAGAAGGGAACCAGAGAGAAAAGTGAGAGAGAAAACCAGGCAACGCTTGGGTGGGTGCGGCCATCGACAACAACGTGCAGAGTTGAATGTTTTGAAGAGATAAATCAACTAGAGATGTCGTTCATTTGACACTAAAACTACATGGGAATATAATCATTTGAAAAGTACGTTATGCATCAAATATGAAAGAATTCAACTTGTAAAAGTCACATATTAATCTGATTTAATTAAGGATTTTATTCAAATTGAAATATTGATCAGCAGATCTGTTGAGCATCCTTGCGTCAAATGCGGAACTTATGCGTGCATATAGCCCATTCAATTCATATGGATTAGTTTTACAATCTCTTTGTGGACTTTTTAAAGCATCCAAGTGTCAGTTACATTAGCTGCCAATGGAGGGACAGAAAGTTCTCAATTGCATAAAAAAAAAATCTTCATCTGTGTTCCAAAGATGAACATGTTTTACAGGTTTTTGAATGACATTTGGGGTGAGTAATTGATGACAATTTTCATTTTGGGGTGAACAATCCCTTTAAATTACCATTTACTAGACGGGCTGCTCACTGTGGAGAGTGAAGTCCAGCTCCCCCACTCTGGATCTATTATGGGCATAATGGGTGAAGCAAGATCTAACCACAAGCCAAAACTTTCCCTTTCAACCATTAGATCCACAGAGGTGGAGCTGGACTAGTACAAACGTGGACGAGTACATACCCCGTGACAGGAGGAGCTTGATGTCATTTGGCTCTCCATGCACCACTTGATTTATTATACTAAATGACAAATAGGAACAAAATGTACATGCCATATCTGTTCGGAACACATGCAAGCATGTAACGTTGCACCTCCCTTTCTAGACAACGAAACTTAATCAAAAAGTGATAAAGAACGAGAAAGTGATGTCAACATGGTCGTACATAGGCTACTTGCGCTTAAATACATCCGGACGATCAACTAACGTCGTGTTGGTTGTAAAAACAAAAAAAAATCTCCTCTTTGTTAACGTTACATCAATTATGCATTTATTTAAGCTTCCGGGGATTCAGCGAAGCTGCTACAAAGTTTCTGACGTGCCTGTTTAAATGGTCGATTCGCGCCAACAAAAACGGCTTACTTCACTTTATAACAACATAAAAAACGGACAGAATTAAATAACCATCTTTATCTTCTATCATTTTATAAACGCTTCAATCTATATGGTCGGTAAAACACGTATCTTTATCAATCCGCCACCTAACTTGTATTGTTCCTTTCCAGGACACGTTAGAGGAAGTTAAACAAACCGTTGTCCAGGTTTAGTGTCACATTTTTTTCATTACCTACCTACCAATCTCACGATTTGCCGTAAAAATACATAATTTCAATGTTACTTGGCCGCTGAGGTAATAATACGTTTTCCCCCATAGGATAAACGACAAAGAAAACTCTGACTCCCATCCACATCTGTTAGCTAAAAGTCAGTGCTGTAGTATTAGCTGTCTCACACAGACAGACAGACGGCTCTGCTACAGCACTCACACTGCTAACAGCTGGGGCGGGTGGAGTGTGAAATATAAAGTTCAACTGATCAGACCTCACCTGTTCTCACAGAAGAACGCGTGGGCCATGTGCGTGGATGCCTGCCATAGGGATGCCTGAACGGACGTGTCGTGGAGCTGTGGTGGGAGAGGAGGAGGAGACTCATGACATCGTCCCTACTACTAAAACATTAGGCCAGGCCCTTCTTCTCCGTCTCCTCCTTCACTGCACTGTTGACTGCTTTATCCTCCTGATGGTCCCTGGAATAGACGTTTATCCTCTGTAGACTGTAGTGGACATTATATTTTAGCAAATTTCTTTGACATCTTGTCACACTCAAGTATGGATGTCCTGAAAAAGCACATTCAGGGTTTTTCAGAGATAACAACAGTGGACATGAATGAAATCAATGCCCTGTTTTGTACCAGAAAGCCTAAATTTGGATAAGAAACCACATAATTTTTCCTGAGACGTTGACAAACAATTTTAAAAATTAGTCAGATTTAAATGATAATTACAAAATATTATTATATTTCCATAAGAGTACTAAATTTGACCATTAAGCTAATGTCAGTCATCGTTAAAGACCAAGGAGAAGTTGTTTTTATGGTGTAGGATGAGATCCTTTATGGTCTGTGTTAGGTGCTTTTAGCACTAAAGCTCTGGGAGTTAAGAGTTGAACATTTATGTCTCAGATATAATAATAATAATATTTAGTTTAAATAGGTTAACAATATGTTGGCTTTCTTAAACCAACAAAATTATTTTCAAGAACGTTTTATAAAAAATATTCCATCAACTCAGGCCTCAATGATATCCTCATAACATTTTGCGCACGTTGACGTAATGTTCCTCCTCTGTTATTATGTAACATTGTTTCAGTGTTTTAAATCTGTTATCTCAACAACATTCCCAAAACATCCTTAACATGTTACAGTGTTAATGTTCTAGTTTTGTTAAACACGTCACATTACAAGAACATTTTATAAAAAACATTCCATCATCTCAGGCCTCAATGATATCCTCATAACATTTTGCGAACATTGATTTGATAATGTTCCTCCTCCATTTTTATGGGACATTGTACCAATGTTTTATTAAGAACATTGTAATTAACCAAACCTCTAGGGAATGTTAGCCAAAGTTCTGAGAACGTTCCCTGCTAGCTGGGTTCTCTGTGCATGCTCTTTGAGGTGGTGACCATAGACCTGTATTATATGACTGACAGACAAGAACGGTTTGACCTAAAAAATATCCAAATTGAAAATACTGCAGAAACAATGAAACCTACATCTTGGATGCCCTTGAGGTAAGCTTCATGCCAAAAATTAATTTCAAAGTGAACACCTTTATTTCATAATCAGGCATAATAACTATAATAATTATTATAATTATAATAATCATAATTATTTCAATGTAAATTATTATTCAGCTTTGGCAGTAATAAAGCACAGCCATGTGAAATTTTTCCTGAAGGCAACTGGCTTTAAAAGAGATTTGTGTTGGATTTATTTTTTCAGAGCTGTCACGTCTTTCACTGCTTATTAGTTTTATGAGTACAGTGCATTCCTAACCATTGCTGAAACATAATAGATCCTCAGTTTGACTCAGTTAATGCATAACTATGAATTTTAATTAAACTCTTACATTTACAACAATCCTCTCACTGCTCTTAAAATCAATTTTCCTTCTGACCATATCTGAAAACTATGCAGTCTTTAAACAGAAGTGTCATTCAAGCATAACTAAAACTCATTTTAAATTCATCAAGGAGGACATACATTATTTTGATTAATGAATGAATGACTTCAGATAAACGGATCATTGCCTATGTGCTTTTAGGTAATTCAACATTGCCAGCAGCAAGATTAGTACTACACTGATAAATCAATTTTCCCTCTTAACAGACAGCTTTGTCTTGTCTTAAGAGATTTCTCAAGTTTAAACGTGTGGCCATAAACAGCTCGTTTCCTTCATTAAGGATCTATTGCCATCTAGTGGTTGAAAATGATAATGCAGTGCGTCTTGATCGTGAATGTTTAGGCGTGACCCTGAGCTGACATGTCTGATTGATAGTAGCCTAGCCTGGCTATTGGATCCATAAAGAATTTAGGCTTCAGTTTAGAAGCAATGATAAATAACAATGAAAACATGAAGGTATAAATAGTATTGTTATTTAAATCAAGAGACTGCAGGATTGCTCTGAAATGCCAATTTGACCAATGGATTATTTAATCTATGACCATTGTACACTGTGAGATACAGGGGTCTAGCCTGATGCAACCCTTGCAGTCCTTCATTTTATGCTGTCCATTTCTAAACCGATTTGTTCAGACAGCAGAACTTTTATTATTTATTGTGCAGACTTCGCTTCCTTCATAATTGATGCTTGCGAGCCACGTGCATTTCTAATGGGAGCTGAACTGGATGTGCATGTCGATGTAGTGATACATCATGGCTGAATGACTACACGAGCATATTTATTATTGTTAAAGAAGTGTTTTATCATTTTGTATTTCTTCAATGCACATTTGTATAACACCAAAACGTATTCTCGTGTTTATAATACTTTCAATACATTTCGTGTTCTTGTCATTTGTTTCTGTTGTCATTCCATAGGTCCCGTCTGGAACCAGAAAGTAGGCCTAATACATGCACACAATGAATTAATTTATTATTTCTAAACATATTTTGATGTTCCAAAGTCACTATAATAATGAGGAAAATGAAATATTTTTGAAATAATTAGGCTAAACAATATTGACACATATTGACACACCTTGATAGTGCTGGGAGGGGCACTGTGTGTGTCCCAGTGCTGCTTTGCCGGTGCTACTGCCATTATCTAAAATGTAGCTATTCTAAATAAAATACAAGTGCGTAGCATATCGACTCATGAACAGGCCTACTGTTAATTTGACCGTTATAAAACAGAGCCTCCATCAATCAGTGATGGCAGAAGACAGCCATTACAATCTATACGAGATTATCAGTGCTAGTTTACTGTATGAAATGCCATAAATGCAAGTTACCAACGTATTTCATAGTAAGCTTAGGCTATATGATATAAAATGAATAAATCATTGGGCGCTGTGCATGAACGGTCTGCACCATTTCTGAGAAAGGGGGGAGACTCAATTAGTCACCTTGTAAGCTCTTCACCGCTGACATCCTCCGGTACATTAGAGCGAGCGCGCGACAGCCTTTCACTTAGAGCTGCGCGTGAAGGGACAACAGCAGCCAATCTGAGTGAACACACGCACGCTCATAATTCCCGAAGCTGCTCTCGCGCACTCTTTCCCTCAGAGCGCAGTTCTGCTGACTCAGTGCCTTATCGAAGCGAACCAGTTCCTCGCCACCGAAACAGAGCTGAGACGCACCAGTCACCGCAACAACCCCAGCCATGGCCAAAACTGCGATCGGTAAGACAAACCATCCTTCATTTTGTTCGCCGGTTCATGTCTCTTTGATGCAGGATGCTGAGAGATGCTGTCGCGCGCACTAAGGATGATGCAGGAGAAACAAAAGTCCTCTTGCTAAAAACAAAAAAACGATTTCAATTATTATCTGGGTTATTTCTTAGATAGATAAACCTGCTTTTTCTTAACACCCCATGCTGTTTTATTTTCAAATATGGCTGTGCGTTTTGGGTGCACCCAGGCTGCCTACTCACTTTTATAGAGAGAAAAAATGTACTTTATAAATGAGGAAAAGCATTAAATTGTGTTGATAATAGAGCACACTTCTTTTAAAATATACTGTAACGTGTTTTAAAAAGACATTAACGGATTTTCTTATGGTGACACTGCACCTGCCGGCTCATATCTCCAGCATAATGCAGAAGGACCCCACCCAAGATCCAGCTCTGTGTTTTAGCCTTGAGAAAATCCAATAAAACCTGACAATGCCTAACTCGGAACAGTTCAGAGCTTTGGACATCCTCTATATACGATATTTCTATCCTTTTTCATTACATTAGCTAGGTGTGGATGGAATATTTATTGCCAAACAAAGACGTAATAGTGAAATACGACATAGTTACTGAATTGCAAACTGAATAGCTTATTGCAAACTGTTGTTTTTATCTACGCAGAGATGTTTATTATACAATATACACTGAATTCCTTAATTTTTGGAAATTATCAGAATTAATAAATTAATTAGTTTAATTTCAGTGTTTTGCACTGACTTGGGCACTCCAAAAAAACTAAATAATTTTATATTAACTTATTTATAATTGGTGAATAAGAATCTGTTCTCACGCCATTCATATATTCTTGTGACATACAGTCTACCAGCACATGTCATTATTTAACAATATTTCATTATAAATAAAAAAACCCTTCTTGATGATTAAACAATTTTTTTAATGTGTAATTGAGGATTTGTATGTGCATCCTTTCGTTCACACCATTACTAGCGGCATATGTGAGGCAGATTGCAGTATCAGATGATTGATGTTTTAAATGGAAGTGTGTCAGGGCTGAAGTCGTCTCGCCGGTAAGCATGTCTCAGTGCTGTTGTGATTCTGGATTATGTTGTAGGCGGCCAAACTGGGGCATACCATAGACAAGGTGTGAGTCGGCTTTATCGCATCATTTTGAGGTGCCTGCAGGGCAGGGCATTGTTGGACTGAGGTTGAATGTCTCTGTTCTAGCTGTCATGGCACTTGAAATGCTGGAGTGACATCTGTTTTGTGGAATATTATACACTTAATCCTACCATGCAATGCAATTACATGGGGTATTGTCTTAAGGATATTTCATTTCACAGAACACACAATAAATGCCCTGACAAATGGGATTCCTTACGCTAATGAGAAAGCACATGTCAATCAATATAATCAATGCACTTGAAATATTTATAGGGATTAAAAGAGCCTGCAGAAAGACCTTGGTGCATTTGTCTGCACCTACACCAGATGAAAATCAGAAAATTAGCTCCCATTTTAAAAGCATGGTTTAATTATACTTTTAATTACGCATTTTAATTACAGTAACAATTAGATAATTGGCAACAATATAATTTTTACCTGTCAGATTCGCATATCATTGATCAAAACTGAGCTTTCAGGTGCCTGTCTTTGTCTTATCTACTTTACGATCTCCTCATGTTACGCCCACCATGCACGTTTTATCATTTAAGATTACTATGTGAAAGCAGTAGCTTATGACTAATCTAATCAAGCCCCATTAATCGTTAACCTAACAGGAAGTTCACATTTAGCAATGCTCTGCAGTGGGGTGGGGCCATTGCTTTTTAAGATAAATTATTTTTAGTGTCAACTATATGATAAATATATTACATAGCATACACTACCCGATTGCCATATTGCCGTAGTCATTTTATTTAAAAGTTTCAAAAGGACTCAAATCCGTTTTATGGATTAAAATGAAGTGGTTTTGGTGTGAACAGATGTAATTTTGATCACTATTGAACATTGAAAGGCATTTGTCCAGCTGGACAGAGCATAATATGCTCATATTATGTGTAAGAGAGAACGAGAGAGATGGGAGGAGCCATTATTGATTTCCAGGGTGGGCATGCTGATGCATTATCAAACAAACCAAACCACACAAAGGACTTTTCGTTTGTCACTGGGCCGTAGATCCTGGTGGCAAATTTTGAGTAATGCACTTTTTTTTCCACCTAATGTTACAAATGCAGTGCATGGTCTGCGTAATGGAATGATATAACAGACATGAGATTTACTTCATGTGAAAAAAAGGAATATGTAAAAAAAAAATATTATAAATATTATAAACTTTACAGTATAAAATTAGTATCATATTATCTTATGTAAAGTTACATATCATACATTTCAACATGTGTATATATATATATATATATATATATATATATATATATATATATATATATATACTAGTGGCAAAAGTGATGTCTGGAGGGGATATCTGTTTTTAATGATCCTACAGATTTGATTTTTGTAACATCAAAATATTTTATGTTCTAAATATTTTAAATATGAGGGAAGAACAAAATACTAAACTTAGTTAAGGTATTTATCTGACAAATTATTTGACTATAAGGTGACATTCCAGAGATGTAATGCTTTATATATTCTACAAATTGTATATATCACCCCTAACTCTAAACCTACCATAAACCTTCCTGCATTTTTACATAAAAAAATACCAAAAAACAAAACAAAAAATACCCCAACAAGGACAAAGATTTGGATATTATCATCTTTGTGGGATATTTTCCCATTATGTAGGCTTTACAAAGACCACCCATTATGTCAATAATCAATGTCTTTTTTGACCAGTGGCCACAATAACTACAGCTCAATCCTAAGGTGTGGCTACCGTGTCTACTCTTTTCTAATTACAAGCCCTCTGATATTTTCCAGCAAAATCTCTAGATTAGCTCACCGTATTGCACACAGGTTCATCCGTCTGTGTGAGATCCTTTTCACTTGCTCTCCAGCCGGCTGACCTGAATTACTTGCTTCAGTGAGCTGTCTATCGTCCTTATCTCACTCTGACTAGACAGCAGGAGAGAAATGCTTACTTTGGTCCATTGCCACCCCCTCAATTTACCGGAAGAAATGGTTTGCTCCAGTAATTACTAATTAAAGCCACCTACACCAAAAGCAACCTGCCTGAGGGCTTTTAATCCTAGTGGGAGTGAACGCAGTGATACTCTCCCCTTCTTCCCTTCCCAGTTTTCTCCATCCTCCGTTTGTGAAGGATTAATAAACTCGTCAGGGAGTGAGAGGGAGTTGATCAGATTTTTCCATCCTCCTCTGGGCGTAGAGAGTGATGAAAGTAGGTTGGTTCTGGAAAGCATGATAGCAGCCTGATATCTGGCTGGAGAAACCTAAGCACGCACGGTTTGATAACATCAACACAGCACTGTTGTCAAGACATTGATTTATAAGTCAAATGCGCTGGCTTTGATAAATGTGTTCAAGGAAAATCAGATACATTAATATGCTACATGTATTGCCATACTGATGTGTTGTGTGATTTGGCTTGTTTGCACTTAAGCATTAAATGCTGAAAAAATAAAAATGAAGTTGTGGATGAGGAATTATGGAGTTGGGAGCCATCTGGAAATCTCGTGTCTTTTCTGGTCTTGCCGACTCACTCAACCTCACACACCCTCAGTAGTCAGAGTAAAAATGGATTTTAATAAATAATTTAACACTGATGGTTGGGCGATGGGGGATGGGTGGATCTTGAGGGGAACATTGTCTTGTAGGAAACCAGAGCATGTGAGGACATGCTGCTGGTTTTTCTTAGAAAGCACAAATGAAATCATTGGCAGTAATGTTAAATATTTTTTATGAGGGGTTGTCATCGTTTTTGGACTCAGGAACCCCCTCCCAGAACCCCAACCTCTACAATGAAAATATAACATTTTAAACATAATACTTAAAAAAAAAAAAAAAAAAAATATATATATATATATATATATATATATATATGTACATACACACACAGCACATGATACATATACATAATATATATATATATATATATATATATATATATATATATATATATATATATATATATACACATACATAATACAACATAAAAACTGAATAAAAAAGGCATCAAACATTATTATATTAATATAATGTAAATAATTAGGATATGTAATACATATGTTTTTTACATATCTTATATGACAATGCTAATTTAACATATATATACATGTAATATATATATATATATATTTCTTTAATAAATATTTACATGTGTGTGTATACAAATGAATCTAACTTTAATTTTATGTATAATTAAATATAATTAATTTCAATATTTCATTTTTATAAAGTCAATGGACCCCTGAGTGTAAATGTATTATATCCAATAATAGCTTTACTGAACACACACACACACAATAATAATAGTAAAAATGTCATATTAATTTAATTTAATATTTACAGTTTCTCTCTCTCCCCCAGATAGATAGATAGTACATATCTACTGATCTATATATTTTAACTACTTATTGTGTTCAAAATATATATTATATATCAGTCAGTTTACCCCTGGTTGAAAACCTAGATGATTTGGGTTATTTTCTGCAACATTGGTGATGCAGTTTCGAATAATCATTCATAAAACAGCGAGAGAGAATCTGGGTCAATACTTTTGTTTGATGTGTCTCTGCAGCATACAAAGAGAAGATGAAGGAGCTTTCCCTCGTCTCCCTCATCTGCTCCTGTCTCTACCCAGAGGCGCGCAAGAACCTCATGAGCGAGTTTGAAGGTAGGAAATGAATATATAATACCAGTAATGACGTACAATAATGTGCTGTGCTTTATCGACCTCGTTCTGTTTGATCTTCATAATCTATTTTTTATTGGCCTGTATGTGTTCAGCACTGAACATTTATTATCTTAACAGCTAATATAGATAATAAATGTCTGATAAATCTTTAGGATGGCTGTATAACAAAGTTATACAAGCTCATTTCACAAGCAGAAGGCGGTTTGTGCATTTTATTGCATGGATCCGGATGCTCAAACACTACCAATGTGCTGATAGATATATCCTGCAGTTCCTAAACAACATCTATTTCACTTTGTGTCTTACATGCTCAGACATGGAGGTTAAGCCCATTAACAAGCGAGCTTCTGGCCAGGCCTTTGAGGTCATCCTGAAGCCACCCTCTCCCACGGCTGACGGGGGCTACAGCATCTCTTCACCTCCTAAAAAGAGGGACATGTCTCTGGAGGACATCCAGAAGAAGCTGGAGGCTGCAGAGGACAGGAGGAGAGTGAGTGACCTGTTTATTTTTATAATGTGTCTGTACTGTGTATACCTGTATTATGTTTGCCAATGTTTTATTCCTGTTTATTTCTCCAGTCCCAGGAGGCTCAAGTCCTGAAGGCTCTGGCTGAGAAACGTGATCATGAGCGGGATGTCCTGCTGAAAGCCATGGAGGAAAACAGCAACTTCAGCAGGATGGCAGAGGAGAAACTCATCATGAAGATGGAACAGAACAAGGAGAACCGTGAGGCCTACCTCGCAGCCATGCTGGAACGGCTGCATGAGAAGGTCAGGACTTTAATTATTACTTACACTAAGGGATCAGTACGATTTCTTTATGTTTTTCAAAGAAGTCGCATGCTCACCAAGGCTGCAATTTACTGTATTTAAACATAAATACACTCAAAATGATTACAATTGAAAATAACTGTTGCCAATATTAACATATATTTTTGAATGTTATATATTCCTGTGATCAACACTGCATCATTTTTAGCATCATTCCTCCTGTTTTCAGTGTCTTCAGAAAACATTCTCTAATATGCTGTTTTGGTGCTCAAGAAACATTTCTTAAATGCATAATTTGTCCCACAAACGTTCCATATCTTGAAAAGAAGATAAAACTAGCAAACAATCCTCTAGAATATCACAGAGACTTGAATGTGGACTCTTTTGATTGAGGCTATAGTAAACAACCACCCAAAACACCCTAAAAATACAGCCAACCACCCAAAGTACAAATCCAATCTGATTCTCTGTCACAAGAGGGCATTACAGTACACTCTCAGAAAATAAGGTACAAAAGCTGTCACTGGGGCTGTACCTTTTCAAAAAAAAAGGTACACTTTAGTACCTAAAGGCTGCATATCGGTACCTTAGTGGTACATATTAACACCTAAAATGTACATATTAGTACCTAAAATGTACATATTCACACCTAAAATAGACATATTAGTAGCTAAAATGTACACATTAACACCTAAAATGGACATATTAGCACCTGAAATGTACATATTCACACCTAAAATAGACATATTAGTAGCTAAAATGTACACATTAACACCTAAAATGGACATATTAGCACCTGAAATGTACATATTAACGCCTAAAATGGACATTAGTACCTGAAGTGTACATATTAACACCTAAAATGGACATAGTAGTACCTAAAATGTACATATTAACACATAAAATTGACATATTAGCACCTAAAATGTACATATTAACACCTAAAATGTACTTATTAGCACCTAAAATGTACTTATTAGCACCTAAAATGTACATATTAACACTTAAAATGTAATATTAGCACCTAAAATGTACATATTAGCACCTAAAATGGATACAAGTTTACCTTTTGAAAAGGTACAGCCCCAGTGACAGCTTTTGTACCTTTTTTTCTGAGAGTGTACAATAAAAGAGTATCTCAAAAGGCATTTTAAAATTGTATTTTCTTCATTTTTATCAACTTTATATTAACTTTAAGCCGTAAACTGCTGATAAATGTCCTGTGTTATTTCTCTATGTGCTTTCAGGAGAAGCACGCTCAGGTGGTGCGCAGAAACAAAGAGCTGATGGAAGAGTTGACAGCATGAGCACATCTCTCTACACCCACCGTCCCATCACCCCACCCCCTCTCCCAATACCCGTGCGACCTCCCGTCCCCAGAGAGACCCCCTCTCCCCCTGCCAGTGCACCCCACCCCCCTGCCCTGCCCCGCCCAGGCCAAAAGAATCAACCCTGCCCCTCTCACCAACAGCATCCTCCCCATTATAGCCCATGAGACAAAAGGAACAGTCCCTTAGTCCAGAAAAAGAAAAAATGTTTTTGATCAATTTGAAACCAGTCAAAGTGGGTGTGTTTTTTTTGTAAATAACTTCCTATTTGTTTTATATGAGACGATGAAAAGTATTGCGGTGTGCCATTTTATAAGTTTCTCTCTCTGTATTCTTATCTTTTAGTGGATGTCCCTGTTTCCTCTCTCTCTCTCTCAGATCTGCTACAGTTTCTCTTGTACCAGGCTTTGGTGTTTGTGAGTTTGCTGGCTAGCTGACATTTGCAACGTCTTCTCTAGACCCAATGATCATGTTAGTGTCTCTATGTCCATGTGGAGAGAGTAAAAGCCGTCACAGTACAATACAGTACACATAGCTCTAACCGGTCACTAACATAGCATTTACAAGAATCTCTAGCTCTTTCTTTATGCATTCATCTGGTATATAGTCACAAAACACAGACACACACACACATATGGACCAGCTCAGCATGATTTAGTAAAACAAATCGCATGTTGCTCAAGAGGAGCTGCGGTTTGAGCCACACCGAAATCATGTAACGTCTCTTCACGCTAGTTTGACCATAGTCTGGGTTGCATTTATGCTGACAGCAAAACATCAAGTAAAGTTCTTGAGAATCACGTGTACTGAAGTTCTCTCATTCTAATTCTTGAACGATTTTCAGGTTGATATCTGGACATTGCAAGATGATGATGTGTGTAAGTGTGTGTGTGGGTAGATGGTGTTATAATGTGCCATAGCTATTGCTTTAATGTCACAAACCTGCCCAGTGCCCACCCTCATATTTCTCTTCCAGCTGTGTGTTTTTATTCCCTTCATGTAACTTTGGGAGCAAGCTGTGGTGAATAAAGGCTTGGGTTTCTTGGAATGACAATATCTGTCTTTGAGTCTGTTTTTATTTCATACGACATACATTAACATAAACACGAAATTCGATTTCACATTTAACAACTATATTGTAAGCAGGGCACAAAAATCGTGATTAACCCTGTAAGACCCAAATATAGAAAAAAAGGGGAAAAAAATGTTTTCACCTATCAGATGTTGTTGTAGGAGGTCTCTGATGCAAATAATGAAGGATTTTTTTAAAAAATATGTTTTAGTAAGTTTTTAAGGAAATGTTGTAATATTGCAACGTTGGACCTATGGGGGAGCAGAATTTCAGCTTTTGCACTCAGACTGTCAGAACAAATATACAGAACAACTAAGGGCTTATTTGAAGTGTGGCTTGCTTACATAGCACCATAACAGTAAATAATATGAATAATAATAATAATCACCCAATAGTCATATTTTTATTAATTAGAATTTATTAAAAATAAACATAAAATATAAATATTAAATACAAAACAGATTGAAATCTGTAAAATAAACAGTGTCCAGTGTTCACTTGCAATGATAGTCCTAAAAGCAGTTCCTTTCCTCTGAAAAGCAGAGACGGAGATTGCACTTCTTGCAGAGCGTATTCGAATATCCCTTTTTGCAGTGTCTGCAGCGTCCTTTCTGAAATGAAGATAATAGTTGTAAGAGTTAGAGTATGTTCAAGTATAAATCATTTTAATGAAATTAATCCTATTTATGTGATACATTCCACTGAAGTCTAGGGCTGGGACAGTTACCGCAATACCGTGGTCACATGACGCCTACCGCGGGTCTGAGCTCGTCACGTCATCACCTCAAAAAACATTGGCCTGCCCATGTGTGCACGTTGTGTCTAATGACATGGATTCATTGATTTTAATGACATGAATTATGTCTAATGACATTGTGTCTTACATGGATTCAAGGTTGTCTAACCAAAACTTATCAAAAGATGGAGCAGACCCGACCTTTCGCGAGTTGGGGAGCCGATGACATAATAATATTCCTTTCATATTAGAGATGCTCGGATGGGCTATTTCTTGCTTTCCAACCCCGGTTAAAAAAAATCTATACCGTCCCAGCCCTACTGAAGTCGCACAATTCTAAAAGGAATATACAAACCCCCAGACCTCTTACATCCCCACATTCCAGAACATTAACACCTGTCCCTGAACAATGGACCACGCAACCCCCTATGTCTGGACATCCACACCTTGAATAACCATCCTCCACAGCAGTCTACAAACACTGTCTGCCTTGCTACAAGCAGATATTTGGGCAAACAAACAAAGCCTTTATAAAAAAACTGCTAACATACAGAAACAATTTCAAGTACTGGTACTGACAGGAAACTCCAACCATAAATAATTTATTCATTTAAAATGATTCAAATCTGATCTAAACTGGAAATTATAACAAATAACACAATTAGATATTCTGAATAATCAAATATATTATATTTCTTTAAGTATTTCTCCTGTATATGAACATTTGAGAAGTGCAATGCCTCCATGTAATGTGCAAGGTGCACATGCTATTTTGACTACCATTCTATCCCAACGTTGTAAAATTACAACAAAGACATAACAAGCTACAAATCTAATTCGATGCATGCATTCCAAAATAACCAAGTATTTACATGAACTAGACATTCTAACAATGACAAAAAAAAATATTTCTGGGGTTTTACTTACTTCAATGTTGAAATATCCAGTCCAATGGAACAAGGAGATGCGCTTCCAGTAAAGTTTGCAGGTTGCATGAGTTCATGACATTATGGCAAGACCTACATACACATTTACTATCCAATGACATTGCAAGACTAAACATTAGGACCCATTAACTATGTAAATGTGGTCTTTGGAAAAAAACTAATTTGCAGATCTGTTTTTTGAAGAGCTAAAAGTGATGTTGTAATATTACAACCACGGGTCTTACAGGGTTAAAGTAATGGGATAAATAACAATGTGTAATACCCTAGTTTTCCAACAGGTGGCGATAAGTGACTTGGCAAGAAAACATGCTTTAACTCACATTAGCATACCATACTTTCTCTAGCTTTTGCATTATAGTGTGAGGAAATTATTTATGGAAAAACTTACGTATATTATCCACTAAGTTTGCTTTCACAATGTGCAGTATGCAATATAGTTTATTTTATAATGCATCTTAAGTGCAGTGTGTTCGACTTCACCTTCGACCACCTTAACTTGAGGCTAATAGCCTAGATAGCGAATATTAGTCGCGAATTTTAAAATGTTTCTTTACTCATTATTTGATCGGGTTGCTAAACGTTGATATTTTACCCCAAATGTGAATAAACATTAAAAACAAGTGATGAGCTCACGTGACAAAATTTGTAATGTGGTAATGTTGTCGCATCCCAGCTAACATAGAAAGTTCTACCAAGGTTCTCAAAGTGCTCTCTCAGGACATTTGTTTAAAATTATCTGGTCTTTAACAATGCTCTCAAAAAACACAACATTTAAGTCTGTAGTTTATGAAAGAACGTCTGATCCACTCGGACGCGAGTACGAATCCGCCTTTTAAACGAACTTGAGATACAAAATGTAACTAACATGAACGTCTCTAGCGTTATATTTTGCCAATGAACCAAAAAAAAATAAACCATGATATGGCTTTTTGCTTTAAAACAGCACAAGACTTTAAGAATAGGCAGTCTGTTTGTGCTGGGTGTTTTTAGAGAGAAACGTGTGCACTTTACTCACGCGAACACGGAGAAGTTTTTCCTGTGAGTGACACTGGAAAACCCGTAGTGGATGTAATCGGAGTGATAACAGAACGCTTAGAGTGCAGAGAGGAATTGGCTTTGACTCCAGTCCTGGTTTCACGCTCAATGCGTGAGAGTTGGCAGCCCTGCCTGAAACATTCATAATTTTCATAACTTGATGTGAACGTTAGCTAAACGTTCTTGGAACGTTTTTTTTGTTACAGTAGCTGGGATACTAACGTTACTTTTTATCATCATTGGTACTACAGTAGTATAGTATAGTGCATAGCTTACTGCATACTATGCGTGCCAGCAGGCATACAGTAGCCTACTGCCTAATATTTCTTAAAACATGATTTATGAATAAGTATTCATCATCTCGTCTTGGACACAATCATTTTGCAACCAATTTTTGTAACTATAACTACAAACTGTACTGTTGGCAATTCAATCAAATAATGATGAGTCGTGAATGTAAAGTAGCAAGATAAAAATCTGGTCCATTCATCAAGCATTTTGTGGTTTGGGATAGAGAACCAAACACAGAGCTCTGCTGTATACAGCATTTTTTGGCAAATCATAGGTCATCCAGGTGTTTTATGCATGTGGTTTTGCATAAATAGTATGGGTAGTAGCCTACATGCTATTCCCAGCCAAGCCATTACTGCTACAGTATCTACTTAATATTCCAGTTTTAGGGAATCCAACCATCACCTCCAGGGGGAATGAGGGGAAAAACATGTGATAAAAGCCTCTAAAATACATTTAAAGGCAGCTGGAGAAATAAAGAAGTGTGTTGGCTGTGTGCTGTGTGTAGGTGGGAATCTGTTTTACGGGTTTGGCTGGCAGTATAGTACCCATGGTGGCGTGGGAGTGCTCCACACCAGGAGCTCAGTGAGCTGCTGTGATTGCTTTGGGACAAAGCTGCACTGTGCGGCCCTCTCCTCCTACTTCTCCTTCTCTCTCGTTCCCTCTCTTCTCGCTCTGTACCTCTCTCTTTCCTCCCTGTGCAGTCCGGGCCAGCCAGGCTGCCATTGTCCAGGATATCCCTTGGCTGTTAATGGCTTCCTGGATACATAGAGAGGCCACAGAGAGGCCCCTGGGCCGTGTTTGATATCAGTTCAAAACGCACGCATACAGGCACTGGTTCAACCCTATAGAAATCTGCAGCGGCATGAAAGGAACTATTCTTCCCCAAAGCATTAAATCACATGTAAGGCCTATTTATGTATGTCCACCTGTGTGAGAGAGGGGTGACTGGAAAATGTCAAGCACGCCAACAAATCTGGACGATAAACATGTATGAATGCAGTTTACTGTGACTGTTTAATGTTTATATCAGACTGTGATGTAGATGTGATGTCAGTAAAAATGGTCATTTTGTTACAAAAATATGTCATTATTATTATTTGGATTAGGAATGCACCCATGGTTCTGGCTGATATCAATAAGTTGATAATTATTTTTATTTTATGGCCAATAATTTAAGTTATATTATAACTATAATATTAGTAATAAAATGTATCTTAATCAATGTAAATAAAAAAACAATCAGTTTAAATGTTGAAACTGAATTTAGGCATCATAACATTAAAATGTACAGTATGAAAAATGAATAGTTGATCAGTATTTTCCTATTATGGCCAATATTTAAATGATATAATATTATAATTATAGTCATTTTAAAATGTATCCAAATATATATAAAATTGATTAAAAATAATACACACAAACCAATCAGGCATCATAACATTCTAATGCAGTCTATACATTTTGCATTTAGATAGTTTATAATTATTGGCATGTCATAGTCAATATTTCAATTATATTATATTATAATAATATTAATTGTAAAATGTATCTAAATACATCTGAAATAAATGAAAAATAAAACAAAAACATTTAGTCATGATAGCATTAATGTACAGTATGGAAAATAAATATTAATTTGTTGAAAATTACATTTAGCGTTTTTAAAGATTCATTTTAATTAAGAGTTAGATGAAGCCATAAGGTAATATAAATGTAAAAAAATAAAAGAAATTAGCATCCAAAACTTAGCATGCAAAAATCTCTAAAATGCTCTTATTGATATATTGTGCATTGATTCGTAGTATTGAATGTGTCTATGACAATAAAAAAATCATAACATGAGCACACAAATCCATGGTTATTAGCTATCATTTTATTACAGGAAAGTCACACAGGTTAGTGAGGGACAGGCACAGTACCACATCATCTCTTCCAGTACTATCTATTCCCCTAATCTTATCTGATTTGCCAGTGCAAATTCCCTATAACCATAAAAATACGATCTGGTTTTCCAAATTACAGTTAACTAAGAGAGAGAGAGAGAGATGATTTGGGGCATGAAGGGTGAACATGCCTGTAAGCGCTCAATTCTGCTATTAACAAACCTAACAGTGCCTTTGCTACAATTACATTAGTGCAGTTCTGAGAGATTGTCTATTTAGATTGTCTCTGTAAAGGTGTACCAATGGTCCATCCCTGCAAACAACAAATTCATTACATTTTAAACACATAAACACAACTGCAGGTCGCTGACCAAAAAGACTTAAATCTTTACAAAACAAAAGACTGTACACTCGCGCTGAGGAATACAGGTTCAGTTGCATAGGTTTTGTATATGTGCAGATGGAAAGTTGGAAAACCTCAACTTCATTGCATAGTATTTTTTAATATCAAAGAAATGCTGAACAATTGGTGAAGATGTAAGTATCGCATCATGTTATCAAATGTTCCTTTATTATTTTTTATATAATTAAATCTGTTTTGAGTTAAACTCCATTAACTCTCTCTCTCTCTCCACTGATTCGTTCAGAACTGATGTGCAAGAACCCGATCATCTCTAGATCTTATTTCTGCTCGACCTGAGATGGGACACTGTATTCGCTCTTTCCCTTTGTACAGAGAGGAATTCTGCGGCTGTGTCCATCTCTTTGAAATGTTACAGAGAAAAGTCACTTCTAACTGTCTGTCCACAGCGTTCATGTGTCTGCAGAGTTCAGAAGGCTCCTATTTCCATGCTCCAGGGCCTATAGGGCTTCCCCAGGCTGCTTGAGGGAGTCGCGGGGGCCAGCGAACTCGGGGACAGCAGAGGAAATGCGCTCAGAGGGAAGGGGAATGCTGACAGGCTTGAAAGTGACGTCAGGAGGGGCGGAGAAAGCTTGGATGTAGTCGGTGGTGTGAGGCCAGGGGGCAAGGAGGTACTGGGCGGCACCCTCAGCGGTCCCGTCTGCCCTGCCTCGCTAATCCCCGTCCCGGTCAGCCTGCTGGGGGCGTGCGGCTCTGTGGAGGCAGCGGATGAAGATGAGGAGGAGGAGGGCGATGAAGAATTCGAGGATGGAGGGCTGCTGGTGCTGCGTGGGAGTGGCGCCCCCTGCTGTTGTTGCAGGAGGAGGTGGTGGGCCAGGTGGCCGGGCGGCGTCCCGAATGCGGAGCCCCACGCCAAGTGGCCCAAACCCGAATGAGCTTCTCTCTGGGAGGCGTAACTGTTCAGGTGTGAAACCAGGCGGATGCGGAGGGGGTCGGTGTTGTCCAGGCCCTCGATGATACTGAGGTAACGCGCCGTCTCTGCAAGACACTCGCGGAAACCCAGCCCGCGGTAATCCATGGCCAGCGCGTGAGCATCAAAGTAACCTGTGTGAGAGAGAACGAGAGCTGGTGAGTGATCTAATCTGATAATGATTACATTTTATGACAGGAAACGCTGCAATTAATAGATCACACTGGGAGGGGCTGAGAGTGAAACCGACACTAGATAAACAACAGAGATTAAAAGACTTTTTACACATCTAGTTTGTCCTGTTTCGGTCTGGGTTAGTAATTCTTTTTTTTTTAGGGAATTTCTTGGAGCAGATTCCCAAACATTGGATGATCTCATAATGAAAGATTACACACAACATCAAATCTGGCGATATTTTTTGGTTAGACTTCATGAAAACTTTGATTATCAATGCATCGTTTTGAAAATATCATAATGCATAAAAGAGCAATGGTTAGAGATGTGGTCAAACATTTTTGTTACGCATATTTAAAGCTTAACAAAAATTATGTAATTAATAACATCGTATGTTTTTACACTGCTTTAACTCATCAAAATAAGTTAAGCAATTTTCAACCTTTTTTTAAGTTATACAAGATTCATCACATTTTTTGAAGTCAATTTAATGTAATTTAATTTGAAATACTTAAACATCCAAGTTGATCGTACTTCAAAGCAACTTTAATTTAAGGCAGTAATTTTCTTTCAAATAAATGCAAGTGCGAAAAAACCTTACCTTTTCCTCCAGCTGCATGAAGCATCTTTAAATGATCTACAGTCATCTGCAAAATTTCGGCTTTTTCTAGTTTAGCAGAGCCCTGAGGACAAGAACAGATGTGGTGGTGAATTAAGTGATAAGACTAGAAATGTATACGGAATGGCTCAAGGACAAATTAGCATGTCTGAGATGATAAAGAGGAAATTCTTTTTTTTGTTTTTCGATTTTTAAAACACATGTGCCAAGTTCTTGTTTTGGTTTCATTCTGGGAAAATGTATACCCTTTCACATAAAGGCCCAAAATTGTGATATATTTTATATATATAAATTGAATGACTTTGATAGACAAATCTTCGTTTTTAAGGGTTTCTTGTGCCACTAAAAACAAAATATTTTTAATAAAATATTAATACAGGACTAAACCACTTTTGCCAACATTTCAGGACTCTTTCATGAATTGAATCCCGTAAAGAGACTTCTAGACAGTTAGAACACCAGACATTTGATTGCAGTGGTCTGACTAGATGTAAGTCAGGTGTTGATTGACACTCACCTGTTTCTCAAACGCGCTGGGCACCAGTCTGCGCAGCTCAGACAGACTGTTATTTATCCGGTCCCTACGGCGCTTCTCTATGATCTGTCCAAACAGAGTGTCAAATCATCATTATTAACAGTCATTTGAGGACATTAAAGTCATTTATTAAGCTTTGCTGATTCAGTTTTCAGGACTTTTTAAAGAAAAACGCTCTTACCCCTCTGCGACGTTTTCTCGCTTGCACTTGAGATGTTGTGGATGGTGACATTGATCCGAGTGGAGAATTCACACCGCTTTAAAAAAAAATAAAATATGCATAAGAACACGAACACAAAACATTTAATTTTTATCATTAAATATGATCCTGACCAACATCTAAAGAAAGATTTTCTAGCTAATATTCCACAGGCTAATTTTGTTGACAGACATGTGATTCAGAATTATTAATCTTAATTTTGTGAGCGATTCAAATTCAATGTGAGTCGTATGGTCATTCACTTCTTGGTCGCAAGTTAAACGTTTTACTCAAATAAAGCAAGACGACTCAAATGAATCACATCTAACTTACGCATTTTCGTCAGTACTCTCCTTCTCCACTTCGATATTCTCATCGAGCTCACTATCCGAGGAGCTGAAATCGTGATTTCTCTTCATTTTTCGATAGTATTTCAGAGCGTATCCTCAGCGTGTGTCAGGTGAGACTGAAGTTCATCCGTATGAACCGACAATCTTTCCCACGGTATCATTTCAACTCCGCAGCTCGCCAAGACAGGCGTGGCTGAGCTCGTGGCTAGCCAATCAGCGAACAAGTCCAGGCTTGAGTGGCATGTCGGTTGTCAACGTCTCGGTTTAGCCCCACCCCTCTTTTTGAATACGCTTAACAAAGGACCAATAGAATGTCCGTCCGTGAGAGCGGAGCTCCGCCCCCGGGTTCCGCCGGTGCTTGTGTTGTCTAGCCCAGCTGAAAGGAGTGGCTGGCCGGCTGTCAGCACGCGCAAGCCGTGGGAAAGTTTCTTAGCAGAACGCTGATAACCAATCAGGGGCGACGGCCGTCTCCGGCGCTGGAATGAATGGGGCAATTGGTTGGGGCGACGGGCGGTCTGCGAGTGAGCGTGTGAACCTGTAATCTAATACTAACTCATCCGAAGGAGTGCAGTGTGTACGAGGAAGCTACCAAGTCTAAATGTAGGCTACTCGATGAGGCTCAAACATGTACCTTCTTTGACGGCTTTCCCAAAGGTGCGCTGCAATTAAAAACAGACCATGCACAACAAGTAGGCTACACAGCAATAACCCGAGGGGTTTCCATTTGCAATTAGCTTGTCAAGTGCATATTATAGCCTATTATTCTAATAATTTAATGTAATAATAATTATACTGTATAGGCCTACTGATATACTTTGCCTATAGCATTTTGTACTTAAAACATATTTCTTTCTTTCTTTCTTTCTTTCTTTCTTTCTTTCTTTCTTTCTTTCTTTCTTTCTTTCTTTCTTTCTTTCTTTCTTTCTAGAAAAAGAAAGCAGAAAGAAAGAAAGATATTAGCAAAAAAAAAAAAAAAAAAAACAAATAAAAGAAATAAATTGAACAATATAAATTAAAAAAGATACAAGAATTCAAATAGTTAATAATAGTTTTTTATATAAGTCTTTATATAATTCCATTAGGTCAGCTATACGTTTTTATTTCCATTATGTAATATATAGGTTACTTATTATTAAAATAGAAATCATAAATCAAACTTTCCCAATTTTTTCCCAATTATTGTATAATCATTATAGCCTACATACACTTTTATAATCTCATTTATTTCCATTCCATTTCACTCTTATTTCCATTTATTTTAACCTAAATACATATATATATATATATATATATATATATATATATAGGTTATAAATAAATATAGAAATATATGTATATATATGTCTAGGTTATAAATAAATAAATAAATAAATAAATAAATAAATAAATATAACCATACGACTCAATGTGCGCACATTGAATTTGAATCACACACAAAATTAAGATTAAATGTTCTAAATCACACGTCTGTCAACAAAATTAGCCTATGTGGAATATTAGCTAGAAACATAACGCATATGCCCTTAATTCAAATTATATATCTGGATTTATGTTCAAATTAATTTCAAATTCAATTAAAGTCTTCTGTATTTTTGCAACAAATATCTGCAACATTAAAAATATCATTCTGTCAGTCAAGAACTACAAGCGAGTAAGCACAACTTCTAACTAAATCACAGGTTATTAAAAAAAAAAAAATCATACTAACATGAAAACCATCATACATTGACCCCTATTGACTTGCAGGAGGATCAGAAGAGCTCCCAATCAATAGAACGGAGCAAGTTCACGCTGATGTGTGCTTCTGGCTGATATGCCGCAGCTGGATCCTTATCAGCCCGTGCACATCATGCTTAATTGTCATCGGTTCTGCATACATGAATGAGAGGAAGCTCTTTGGCTGATTTCACGTTGTTATTGCTACCAGCTTCGGCTCGACGGCATGGATGAACTTCCTCGGACAGGGGTGGCAGCGGGGTGGACCACGGGCCGTCGTGTTTGTACGCGTATGTGTGTTTTTCTGTGTGCTCGGGGATGGGGGTGGCTCTTTTTGTCGCTGTAACTCAAGTTCACGGAGGTTTCCCACGCTGTTATTTTCTCCTGACGTTTGTCTTTGTTCTTGTGTCTCATCACATGTTGTGATTAGTGCTCCCTTTTGAAGGTGTGGGCCCACAACACAACAGTATTTCCCCCCACAAAGCATGCCAGAGCCTCTTCTCATTCCAAGCTTGAGGTTTTTGCTCCTCCGAGTGGGTCTCCATGTCGCCATGTTTTCATTTCAGACTCTTTATGTCCATGCCAAGAAGCCTAGTCTACCCATAAGGAGGGCAGACGATGCCTTAAAATGGACACGCTGCTTCTTAGGAGTTATGTCTCAGCCTATTTGGAGCATTACAGCTCATTTATCAGCATCAATGTTTCTATTGCACCACAAAACAAGCTCATATCCCTCACTTTATGTTCTACAGTCGTTTGAGAAGAGGGCAACCGGTCTGTGATCGCATCGCTGCAGACTGTCTGGCCACCGCTGCCTCACGCTGTGCCGTGGCGTCGTGCGTCTTGCGCAGACAGATGTTCAGGTCCCTGAAACAATGTGTTGAACAATCCTGTCCTCCTCAGGAGGAGAAGCAGGGGGACATGTTATTGTTTATAAATAGCAATGCATTCAGTCCACACAGAAGAGGAAGAGTGGCTTTGTTTCTCTCACTGAGAGAGGAAGTGGAGCTTAATTCTCTAAGATACATGTGACACCTTGCATTGTGCCATTTGTGCATGTTTGTGGGAGTGTGCCTGTGTGTGTGTACACACAGAGACGGATTATACCCTCTTCCGAGTGGCACTGATGCTTTTGAAGTCATCCAACTTTGACCTCTGAGCATCGCAAGACCTTTCCTCTTCCAGATCCAGTGAAATGACGTATCTGTGATAAATGCAACGCTGCTTTTGTATGTGTTTTTTTAACCGAATGATGATATGTCGGATGTCTCCTCCCATATTTGTGTCCTTTTTTTCCAATAGCCTTGTGTTACCTCAGCTCTTTGTATCCAAACTTAGTATACAAGATTAAGCGGTTTCACCCTTATTGCCTCCCTAAGTATTGGAACAAGGCTGCTTTGATGACTTAGCTATTTTGTTATTTTGTTAGGATGAGATTTAGAGTTAGTAATGGCTGTTAAATCCTGATGGGGTGTGTTATTTTTAAAGGGATACTCCACTTTTTGTTGGAAATAGGCTCATTTTACAACTCCCCCAGAGTTAAACAGTTGAGTTTTACCGTTTTCGAATCCATTCAGCTGATTTTCTGATATTTAGAAGAATATCAGTAACCAGACAGTTTCTGGTCTCATTGACTTCTATAGGAGGAAAAAATATACTATGGAAGTCAATGAGACCAGAAACTTTCTGGTTACTGATATTCTTCAAAATATAAAAAAAAATTGGCTGAATACATTAGAAAACGGTAAAACCCAACTGTTTAACTCGGGGGGAGTGGTAAAATGAGCTTATTTCCCAGAAAAGTGGAGTATCCCTTTAAACCAAGTCGTTTTTAGGTGTGTGATGAAAGATTTTTGATGGATTCTTTGGTTGTCGATATGAGGTAGATATTGGCTCAAGCTGTGATCGCACATGTTGCTCGTAATTATGTGTTTTAAGTCGTGGAGTGACTCGAGGTGGGTGGTCACACACATGAACACATCAGCCACGGGACTGAGGTCCGGGTGGAAAAGGGTCTCTGAACTCAAGCTTTCATCTCCTGTCTGCATATTTAGAAGTGTGTGTGTGTGTGTGTGTGTGTGTGTAAGTAAGAAATACCAAAGCTTTGACAGATTGTAAAATGCACCAAAGAAAAATATTTAAAAAAAGTAATATTTAAAAATACCTTTACTCAGCGTGTATTATTAAATTTATCAAAAAGTGACAGTAAAGACATTTATAATGGTGCAAAAGATTTGTATTTCAAATATATGCTGCTCTTTTGAATTTTTTGATTTGTCAAAGAATCATGAAAAAAATATCACAGTTTCCACACAAATATTAAATAGCACAATTGTTTTAAAAAAATAAGAAATGTTTCTCATCAGCATATTAGAATGATTTCTGTAGGATCATGTGACACTAAAGACTGGAGTAATGCCTGAGGAACGCCATCACAGGAACAAATAAATTACATTTTTATAATATATCAAAATATATTCACATTATTAATGTTTTTACTTTATGTATGATGATTAAATAAATGCAGCCTTAGTGAGCATAAGAGACTTCTTTCAAAAACAATAAAAACAACAATCCAAATTTTTTTAATTGTACTGTATATAGTGTACATAGATTATGTGGACAAAACTAAAAATTTGCTACAAAAAATAATTGGTATGAAATAATTTTATTTCTTTCAATTATTAAAAAAATACGATTTTTAAAAAAGTTTCTCCTAGATGTGATTTTAAAGAGTCTTTTGCATCTTTCTACTAAGAAAAATAGTGAGCCTTTTCTTCTGAAGTGATCTCAACTATATAAAGGTCAAAAAGTCAATATGATTTCAATAATTATCCTTATTAATTTATACATTTATAATTCCTTCTGCATGTGGATTTTTTCAAACTTCAGTATTACAGGGTACATGAGACAAAAAAAGCTTGGGAAACACGAGATTTCAGGTCTGAACAGACACATTCAGACACATGTATCTGTGCTGGCAGACAGACACACACAAACACACCCACACACACACAGCCTTGTGAGTACTTCTCACTTCTGTAGTTTCTAATTTGATAAAGTTACCAGTGATCAAAACATGCGAGTAGTTGACCTTTAGCCTGACAAAATGGCAGCATATTTGCCTTTGTGCGGGCAGCCTGGGAGAGCGCCGCCCCGTGACCTGCGTAATGCAGGGGGTCAGAGGGCAGGCTGTTTGACAGCAGTGTGAGTTGGGATCTCTAGGGCCTGCCTGAGCCGTGAAATCAATCTCTCAGGGCCAGCAGCAGGGCAGCAGACGCAACCGGAAAAAGCCCCATGCTGCGGACCGGCCCGCCACCCGTCTCTGTCTGTCTGGAACTACAGAGGGAGTGAAACCTGACAGGGGAAAGTATGATGGGGAGGAGTAATTGCACACAGAACGGACACAAGTGAAGCTAAGAGAACAATTTCTTGTTTAAGGAAGCCCAGGACTATTCAAACTTTGCAGTATTTTCAAAGTACATTCCTATTAACCACATTCAAACGTATTTAAATGACATAAAAACAACCTAATTTTCAATATTGTGTAATATATAAAGAAATAACAATGAAATCCCAGAAAAAATATTTATTATTCGGCTTTCTGGAATACTTGATTCTGGTTGGCCAGTAGTAGCATTGGCCTGTGTGTGTGTCTGTGTCTGTTTGTGTACAAAAATACGTAATCGCAGACTACTGCAATTGGCCAATCAGATTCAAGTATTCCACTGTACTGTATATTTGTGCACTGTCTCTGGCAACGAATCTCTTGGCCCGCTCGTTTCTTTTTGTATCACTCTCGAAGTAGGAGGATAAGAAAAAGAAAAAGAAGAGTAGTAGTGTGAAATATGACCTGGATTTTTTTCTTAGATTCGCCCATCATTTTCTGGCTCTCACGCCTTTAAATTGACTGGGCAGGTGTTGTCAATACAATATGGTTTCTCCAGATTCCTTCAACACACACACATACACACAAGTCTGCTTATTTACCAGTGCAAGTGTTTGACCTGATGTGTTTCAGTCTTGCAGAGCTGCGAGTTTGATCACTGACAGCAGCTGCGGGGTCACACTTGCCTCATAAACATCACGGGACTGTCAATGGTCACAGACTAAGTGCTTGACATCTTAAAGCTCTGAGATTTCCATGCAGAGATCACAGGTAATGTGATCTAACGCTGCTGATTGTTTTTTTTGTTGCATATGACAGGTATAGACAGGTTTAATGTCTCCGTTTGCAATACAATCCATTTCACTTGGCCATTGGAAATAGCACAAACCAAGAAACTTTCTCAACTTACTCTACAGAGTGTTGTTTCAGTATAAGATTTAGGTTGTGATAGAGAGAAACCTTGACTAAAGTTTACCTTTTGCTAAAACTCACACTCTTTGTTAGGCTAACGAGGATTTTTGAGTGACGTGTGAGCTTAAAGAGGTCGTGAAGGTAAGATTTAGATAGTCTGATTAGTGTTTATGCAGTCATTAACGTGACAGGCTGCTCCACTGCCACTGCTCAGTTCTGACAGTGTGTTTTCTAAAGGTCCCACTGCTTCAGTTACACAAACACTGGGGTTTCGCTCTCACTGCTCCCACTAGCCTCCGAAACATTGGCTCAGAAGTTCCTGTAATGCTGAGTAGCTAGATGAAACATTGGCCACTCTCTGCCCTTGTTATGACTGAAAGTAGAGTTGTGGGAACTTTGGAAACGTGCTATTTTTACATCACGTTGAGTTTTCACATGACTCTGGGTACAGATATATGTCATGGGCTGAAATGTTTGAGTTTGTTCATCCAAAATTAAAATTCTGTCATTATGTGCTTATGGCGTTCCAAACCTGTTTGACTTTATTTTTTTTTCATTATAATATTGTTTAGGAGAATGTTCATGCTGTAATGTCCCATAGTCGCAATGAATGTGAAGCCTCAAATCATAAGTGTGATACTGTTATTATATTAAGTATTATGATAACATTTGAGGAACAAATGCATTGTAAAGGGAGCATAAAGAAACATTGCACAAGGTTTGACTTCAGTGATGCCAAATGCCTTTGGTTTTTGGGTGTCTTCTAATCAGATCCTGAATGTAATTGTGGGAGCAAACAGGATGCACAATTGTAAGCAAGTTTCATTAAATTTAATAAAATCAAAAATAAATGGGTTCACTTTATTTCAATAGTCCACTATAGACATTTTACGTCAACTAACTCTCATTAATTTGCAACTACATGTCAACTCTCATTAGTATTAGTAAAGGGGTTGAATAATGCCCCTTTCACAAGACGTAAAATAAATCTCTGGTCTGATGTCCTAAGAGTCAGTATGTGAAGTTTTAGCTCAAAATACCCCACAGATATTTTTATATAGCATGTTAAAGTTGTCACTTTTTTAAGGATGAGCAAAAACGCACCGTTTTTGTGTGTGTGTCCCTTTAAATGCAAATGAGCTGCTGCTCCTCGCACAGAGGGCGGAGCTACAACGACTTGTGTCCTTTTACCTCACACAGACATGCACTGAAAATTTCAGAAACTTTAGTCTTTTAGCCTTTTATGTTCAAACCGAAGTCAGAAAGATGAAGAGATGACAACATTTCTGAATGGTTAGTTGATGAATTTATGTAGCTTATGTGTAGTCATCTTCTAGTCATAGTCAGCTAATTTCATGCAATGCAGCACCGCAACGGAAACAGCAGCCATCATTTACAGTTCCTCCTGAACCAAAGCAACGATCTTATGCTACATTCACTCCATACCTATTGTAATTTGTAAGAGATGGAAACCTGTGACCGTGGGGTTAATAATCTTCGCATAAACAAAAAAAAAAATATTGTGTTGGTTGGTTGGATGTATGCAAGCACACCCCCCGCCACACACACACGTACACAAGCAGTGAATGTATGATGTGTAGTCTGGGCCCCTCCTTCCACCCGTGACCCCCCTCCGGCCTGGTATCTGTTAGACAGATTGTGTGGCTCAGGCTGAGATTGTCCGTAGACAGGGCTGTAGTAACGGCTGCTTACCGCCAGCCCCGCAGCTGTCTGTGCACGATGACCCTGTGTGTGAGACCTCCCCCTCTGCTGCTTCCCAGGCTGGGAGGGGGTCATGGATTACGACCGAGGACGTGTAGCCACCACACTCCCAATCCTGTACTTATAAAACACATACACATGACCCACCCCCAACCCCTGCCCTGGAGCAGCTCTGATCAGACGAAGCTTGGGTGTGTGTATGTCTTGAGTGTGTGTCTGTGCAACTGTGCATTCATATGCAGACCAAGTGTGTGTGAATATATATCATGTCACATTTTTCTACAAAGCTGTATCGTTAATATTGCAATATGTTGGGTTTGAGATATAAACAAAAAGCCTAAACCAAAGTATTACATTTTGACGCATAACTTGCACTGTTTAAGTACATACATGAATGGTAATTGAAATCAACTCTAAAGTAGGATTTAAGAACATCTTTATAAGTCATTTCTTTAATTACTTTAATTAAAATTGCACTGCTGAATTTACAGGCAAGCGTTTAAGGAAAAATAAAGTAGGCCTGTACTTTAATGTAATGTCTGTTGGAACTTGTATGTCATGTTTTTAATATATTTTAGTACATTTAAAATATTGAATAACATACAGTTAAATGTAGTCAAGTACTTTACATGTGCTAGTATGTAGTCATCACATAAAAATAGTGCGCTTCTTTAAGACACGTATTTCCCATATTACAAAAGTGGGTAACACTTTATTTCGATAGTCCACTTTAGACATTCTACTAACTATAAGTAACTTTTCAACTACATGTCAACTAACTGTCATTAGAGTATTAGTAGACTGTCAGCTTAATATCTGCTAACACTTTATTTTGTTGGTCCCCCAACAGACATTCAACTGACTATAAGTAACTTGGTGACTACAAGTAAACTTACTCTCCTAACCCAAAGCCTAACACCTAACCATAACCTAACACTAATATATAATAATAACACCAATAACACCAATACTAATACTCTAATGACAGTTAGTTGACATGTAGTTGAAAAGTTTCTTATAATTATTAGAACGTCTAAAGTGACTATCGAAATAAAGTGTAACCCAAAAGTGTGTTAAGGAACAGTCATGAAAGTGTACATGCAGTAAACACTTCTTTTTCACAAATGTAATGTTTTTCACAGGCAGGCGCCACTCATATTTTCTCATACACAACTAAACTTGCACCTACTAAGGTTGTAGGTGTGTGCTAGAAACCTGCATAGCATGGTTCAGAACATGCTAGCAACTGCATATAGCGATATAGCATTGTGACATTTTTCACAGGCTGGAATTTCTAAAAAAAATCGTATTCAAGCTAGCACACAACTGAAGTCCGCACATACTAGGGAGCTCTTCTGAATCTGTCACCCGTGGTTTGCTGCTGCAAGCAGAAGCGCTATGCTACCCTAACAGGAAGTGGGCAGCTGCCTCTGTGGTGACCCTTCAACAAGCCTGAGAAAAAGAACCAAACATAAGCTGACTGAGGCTTAAGTAATTATACTTCACTTTTTTCTCTCTCCAAGAAATGTAAGCTCAAGTAAAAAGGAGAAAGCAAACATTTGCCTTTTAGAGTCAAAATTTTCATGCCATTGTGTTGCTTATTTATGGAACTTATTATATCGGGCCGCTCCATAATGCCATGCGAAAACAGCTTACACGGTTCCTGCACATTCCCTAACTTTGTTTAACCTGCACAGTATGCCGTTTATTTTCTTGAGCTGAGGAAAGGACAAGGAAGCACAGTTTCCCTGGCAGAGCGAAACCTGTCGACACTGGAGTAAAGCTGGGTGTTATCATCTCTGCACGACTCTACCAACAAACTGAGGTGGGAGGATTGAGTCCTCTCACTTGCCCACTACGGAAGTACACTACAGCGATGGTATCTGATGATATAGAATATCATGGTACTATATAATGACAATATTCATACAGTATACCATTGTTTTCACATAATACTCCAATGTGCCTTAAATCTAAACGTTTAAGGTCAGTGAAATTAATTACATACAAAAAAAGAGAATGCATTAAATTGAGCAAAAATGACAAGTAAAGACTTTTACATTGATAACAAAAGATTTCTATTTCAAATAAACTCTTTTTTTTTTACATTTGAGATTATAAAATACTATTATGTGACACTGAAGACTAGAATAATGGCTGCTGAAAATTAATCTTTCCAGTCACAAGAATAAAATACATTTTGAAATATATTAAAATTGAAAGCAGTTGTTATATATTAATAGTAATATGTTAATATTAGTGTTGTGCAAAGATTAATTGCGATTAATCGCATCCAAAATAAAAGTTTGTTTAAGGCAGTTCTGAAGGTGAAAGGGGGTCAAACACAGTATTAGTGTGGTGTTCCTAATAATCCTTTAGGTGAGAGTATATGTATACCAAGATTTGGATTGTTCTAGAAAAACAGTTCTAGAAAGTGCTACTTACTTAAAAGATGTAAAGTTTGTTATGTGGTTGTTCCGATTTTCCTTATGGAATTAGGGCCTTTTTCGATTTCGATCGATTTATATATACAGGATATCTCTTATTTGAGAAATTTGAAAAATAAATTTAGAAAATAACCTGCTTTACAAATACACACAAACACTTTCAATACAAACTCAATCTCCTGCTCCTTCTCTCACACACACGCTTCCTTTGTCCCATGAGGAGCCAATTCCCAGGCAGTTTTGGGGCGGATTGGTTTCTGTCTCACCCAGCCACACTGCACTGTAGGTAACAACGCATTGTTCTCCAGCTGGGTCCCGACTGGGGAAGGGTTACAGGAAAGAGGGTGGTGAGAGAGGGAGAAGCTGGCCTGGTAAGGACCTGAATGGAGTTTTGTCTAGGCTGTGCGCTGCAGCAATCCGATCTGGTGGGAAACCTTTGAGACGACCACAGAGTCACAAATAGAACAACAGGAACTAGGGACAATCACAGACTGCCCCATAAAAGAGGCACTATCCCGAGTGAGATAGTCAGCCAGCTCTTGCCTTCCTCTCACACATGTGCTCAGTATAAGACAATGTTAGATCTGATATGAAGTTATGTACAAAGAGGGCTTAAAAGTATATTGGAGAATTAAACAACAAATAAAAATGTGTGATTGTCAACGGAAAAAAAATATCTAAATGGCTTGCACCTACTGTAAAAAGGTGTCATGTAGTTCGTGTGGGAGTATCAAACTTAAACAGCTTAAAGGCCATTTCATTCTGAGTCCGAAATTTCCGTATGCGTTTTTTCGTATTTTTGATTCGGTGGCTCTGAATTGTCAAAACACCATTCAAACACAACTGCTTGCTACGGATGCGAAAAACGCAGAAAATCGAATCCGATTACATTTTTTTAATGACGGACGAAAGTTTCGGAGGCAGTGTGCAAGCGTCATTGACATAACGTGAGCTCGTATTTACTTTTTCATGTGCAAAAATTTCGGACACGAATTTTTTTCTTGAAAAATTTCGGAACGAGTTTTAGATTAACCGATTCACTAGAGTTTAGATTTCCGATGCTTCTTATGTAAGAGAGGACAGTTTGGGACAAAACGATTCAATGGTGAACAGAATTTTCCTACTTTTTATATGAGAGAAAGGACCCCTTGATTCACTAGGGTGAAATGGACTTTCCTACTCTTAGTGATGGGGACGAGACCACCTATGCCGAGTCCGAGTCAAGACCGAGTCTTTGAAGGGTCGAGTCTGAGTTGAGACCGAGCCTTTGAAGGTTTTCAAATACAGTCGAGTCCGAGTCAAGACCAAGTCTTTGAAGGATCAAGTCCGAGTCAAGACCTACTCACTGTATGAGAGACAGAGAATGTGGAGGTGAGCACACCTCCATTCTGCTTGATTCCCTCAGCTTAGACATTACAGAGTGATGTAGAGTTTATGTTGGTCAAACCATGAGTCAATTGGATTAATGAGCTCCTAGATAAGCCACACTAATGTGAAAGTTACTCTTCAACAGTGGTTCCAAGTTAATTTCACCTTTAAATAATATATAAGAAAATATAATATTATATAAGGTATTTCTCAGTTTGGCTTCTCATTAGGGGGGAAAGCCTGTTCTTCTTTTAGAATTTATTGTTGACAAATTTTTCCTTTATTACCTCTCTTGAGCTTGTCTACTAACGTCATTCCTAGACGCAAAACACATCATATTTTCCAAATGCATATGTTCTTGGATTAATGACATCCTCTGAAGCTGCAACTGCTGGGTGTGTTTGGAGTTCAGTTGAAAAAAAAAATCATAGTACTGATGTGTCCCATAAGTCGGCTGTTGTGATTTCGTCTCCTTTATTGTTGTCTTGGGCTACTGATGTCACTTCCCCTGCCGTAATGGAGGAGAGCAGCCGTTGGCCCCAGCAGGATCCAGCTGTTCTAGCACATGGTTGAGCTGTGCGGTAATACTCATAAGACACAGGAAAAACAAGAAAGAGCTCACTGGAGTTCTCCGTCACTGCGTGTCAATAGTTATGGGGACTGTACATTATTGTAATCACTGTAAAGTGGCTATCGTGAATTCAAATATCCGCTCAGCTGGGGCTCAGGTTGGATGTTTGAGAGAAATGTTAGCCATAAACCATTTCAAAATGTATGCTTTCCTTTGATGTCTTAAAGGGACAGTTCACCCAAAACTACAAATTATTTCATTAATTACTCACCCAAGATCTTTTTGGTGAAATCTGAGTGCTTTCTGTCGCTCCATAGACAGCTATGCAACTGACACTTTGATTCTTCAACAAGTTCATTAAAGGTCCTCTGACATGAAATTTTTACTTTCTGAGTTTTCTAACATTAATATGAGTTCCCAAGCCTGTATTTGGTTCCCTCGTGTCTAGAACTTTCAATCGGTGTAAACCGAGCTTTCTCTTCTCTGCAGCTCAGATGCGCTGATCTTGAATCTCCTCATTATTACGTCGTAATTACGTCATATTACGCCCCTTTCTCTGCTTTGCCCGCCCATGAGAAAATGAGCTGGGAAGTACGAACGCGCAATCGCGTTTTGAGTTTTTCCTCGACAGATATCATATCTTGCAAACGAGCAAAGCAGTTGATCAGTGTTTGGATGTACAAATGAACACAAACATATTTTTTAGCTCCTTCATCCGAGCCTCTGAAGAAACAATTGGTTCTTGACACTTAGTGGTTTTAAAATCACAAAGCACCACTAAAAGGTTCATAAATTGTTATTGACGGTCAGAGAATTATGGATCTTCAAACCTATGCTTCTATTCTCCTAAGAACTCAGTTTGTCGGTCAAAGCCAAGCTGTCCGTTTTCTTCCAGGCCGTGTGACGGGCCAGGCGCCGGGAGGTCCGGACCTGCCTGACAGAACCTGCCTCTCCCATTGCATCAGACCGCGTGACTGCCAGACTAGGAACAGACTCATTCACTCCATACAATGGTTCGTAATGCCTGACACATAAACCTTTGAGTCATTGTTTGCAGTAAAGTAGCTCTGAATGAGAAGAATACATAGCCAACAATTCCTCTAAGAGGGCTTCATCTATGTCAAGGCGACCTGTGTTTTTCTAGAACTTCTCCTCACCATGGCAACTGATCTTCGCTTAATATCTCACTGTTTAGATGGAACATTCTACATATAGTCAGGAATGTCAACTGCTAGAACCTTCACCGGCAGAGCCACAATAATGGCATGCTGAGCACAAAGTGGAAATTCGGACAGTTCGCTTGATGTGGGTGAGGTTTTAAAAAACATCCTTGTGAAAACTTGGATTAAAAAAAAAGAGAAGTGGTTTTAAATTGTGGAGCAACGACAAAGCTGCAAAAGCTAAGAATACCCGAGCTGTTCCTCGCTTGGCCAGACGTGCTGGCAGGCGACAGAAAAGAGGGGCTCTGTGAATCCCCCTGACCACACCCTAACCACCAGTGAGAAAGAATGTGGGTAAGAAGAAACAGACATACAGAAAGTTGATTGGAGATTCTTGTTGTTTTCCGTCACTCTCGGGCCTTAACCACACCACACACGCAGAGGGCCCACAGTAAAGGACAGGGCCCCATCCAAAACACAGTGATCTCCTTCAAAGAGCTCATGTTAACTGGAGTTAACTGCTCTCTATTTACCACACAGCCCTTTCAGTGTAGAAGGCAGTTCAGTCTAAAGTTGTGGTCACATTTACCGCTGTTCTGCGGATTTTCACGAATTCAGTCATTGCAATGCGGAAGTAAGCTAGAACGTGTGAGAAATCCTTTTCATTAGCTGCTATAGGTAAATAACTAAAAGTATAATATATGGCAGTGCATATCAAAACTATTTGCACTACTAATCAATGCATTTATTATTATGATAGCAAAAACCAGTTTATATTTATATCAAGCAGCTAAGGTAACTGGAATCGGATGACACAGGAAGCCTTGCACATTCAAGTTACAAATGGCCTCACCCGCTCTCATGTTAAAAATATAGTGGATCGGGAGTTTTGCGTGAAGGCAAAAGTTTGCCCCATGCAGATTTAGCAATGAGTTAAGTCATTCACTTTGACTCATTCGCCTCATTTACCCCTTTTCCACCAAAGCATTTTGAGAGCCGGTTCAGAGCCAGTGCTTGCGCGCGAACCAGTTCTTTGAGTTTCAACAGCCAAAAAAACGGTTCTCAGCCAGGAAAACTGGTTCTCTGGACTCTTTACTGGACTAGAACCGTTCTTTTACCACGTCATGCTTATGTTGGAGGCTGGGGGCGGGTTTAGATGTGTTCTGAACGTCTTTGCTGACCATCGCAAAGCCAGGAGAAACATTTGCAGAAACACGAGGGAGGGAAATAATAGATGAATGACAGAGTGGGCTGATGTTGGGTCCCGAAACAGTATTGTTCACATGAAGTTAGGGTTTAGTGTAAATAACTTTCAGCTTGCCAGAAGCAATGTCAGCTCAGGTAACACTGAAGATGAGGAAGGTCAGATTTACAAAGATTTAAAGTCAAGATGAAACGGCAGTTTCGACCAATTTTACTGTAATCTGACATATTTATGAGTGAAACAGGATATTCAGCAACAACAAAACATTTTTTTTATCCATCAAGAATGTGTTAGAGGGGTTTCCACCACATGGAAATGATGGTGATGGGAATTTTGTTTTAAACTTTTTTCTCGATTTGCAACAAGTAGCATTTTATTTGTCCTAAACACAGTTAAATAGCATTTTTTACTCCTTCTGAAAAATAAATAAACTTTGACAAAATAAACTTTGAAATC
This sequence comes from Cyprinella venusta, assembly GCA_038021265.1. Lineage (NCBI taxonomy): Eukaryota > Metazoa > Chordata > Actinopteri > Cypriniformes > Leuciscidae > Cyprinella > Cyprinella venusta. Next base: position 5,831,095 of record CM075878.1, read on the forward strand.
ATTTAAAAAATATATTATAATTATTATTTTATAAAATTTTTATAAATAATTATAAATCTAATTTACTATGCATCCATCCATTCTTCATACTATTGTTATACTTTTAGTTGTATTTTAGTTTTATAATCTTAGTTTTAAAATTTGTGTTGTAAATGCAATTGTGTGTGTGTGTGTAAAAATTACAAGGGCAAACAATTAAATCAAGCTTAAGGTATTAAAAGAAGCAAAAGGTTTTCAAGGCTGTTTTAAAGTGATATAATAAAAGGAAACAAATCTTTTTTGATAAAAACTTATGTCTCTATGCATACGCTGCCTCTATCGTTCTCTTTTATTCTCTCTCTTTTACTCTGTGTTTCTCACTCCCTCTGAGTAGTTTTGGCAGTCACAAACAGGCCATCCTTGTGTGGACAAAGCAACTGCCGCACGGCCTGCGGGCTGATCCCATGACCCCTGACGACATGGGAAAGTGTCCCACTCAGCTGTCGGCCACCCCTCGTCCCAGCCGTGAGGCTCTCCTGAGAAACACACACTTCACATCAACAATGCGGCAGCGTCACTGTAACACATTATCTCTGCGACCTTCTGCATGAGAACGGGTGCAATAAAGCTGCGCAGAAATGTCAGAGAGAACTCATTAGCGATAACTGTGTATGGGCCCACTGTACAACATGAAGGACTGGCTGTACTGCGTTCATATGGCCTGTAGCTGTATACATCCTGAGCCATATTGGCTATTCTGGTCTCGTTTTTTCCCCCGAGTGGTTCTCACAGTGGCTGGGGTCGGAGGAATTCGTGGTATCTGGGACCTCCGCAAGCGATGGGCGGTTTGAGATGTGATTGAGCGCAGGTCTGGTGGTTCCCATGTCACAGGGCTGACAGCAGTGTGTGGAGTTTGTTACCGGCTGTGTGCCCTCTGCACTGTCTGAGCCCCGCTGTGGCACTGCACACACACAGACGGGCAAAAAGACTGCACTCTCAGCTGCTAACAGAGACATACACACTTCTCGCTTCACACACACTCACACGGGGATTTACAGTAACAAAAAGCATTACCAATGTGAATCACGTAGAACTGGCAAATAAAGGCCCTGATGTACTTCAAGCGAAATCGAAGAACCAGATCTATCAAAAAAGTGACTTGAGTAGAAGTTGAAGTGCTCTTTAAGCACCACACTTAAGTAGAAGTACTAAAGTATTTAACATTTGTTGTACTTAAGTATTGCAAGTAGTTTATTTTAAAATTCACTACTTAAGTACTAAAAGTAAAAGTACAAGTATTGTGTCATGTAATTATTAAAGAAAGCAGTCAAAAGTTTGAACAAGCAATCAAATAAGGCGCAAATTTGCTTTGGCGGCCGCCAAAAAAATCTCATTGCAGGACAACCCCTGCATTTCAATGTGTGTGTCAATCAGTACCATTACCCTATAAAACGGGCGTGTGATGAAAGCCAACTTGCAACGAATGATTCGTAAAAATTTTATAATTGTAACGAGTAACTAGCAGACCATTGAAAAATTATCGAAGTTAAAGTATGAGAAAAAAACAATACTCTAGTAGAGTACAGATACAGCATTTTAGTACTTAAGTAGCTCTACTTCGTTACTATACATCTTTGCGAAGAACTAACTGCTGTGACGACATTTCAAACAAAGTCAGGCAAAAACAAGTTCGTTTGGAGTTCGTTTTGGGAATTCGAAACAGCTTGGCAAAGCTAACTTTCTGGAAAAGTTTGCTACGGCTGGTAATCACCATTGTACTACCATTGGTCTGTGGCGATTACGTAATAGGTGGGTTAGTAAGGAGGCTCCACCTTCTTTCACGAAATCTTTTCCAGTTCATTCCTCCTGTTCAGTCTGTCGCGTTCAGACATCCGCAGGTAAAAACATGAAGAGAGCAGCTTTATAGTAGAAAATTAAGTTGTACTTCTGATGAAATTTACCAGAATGCCGAATTGCAGAGCTTGTGCAAACACCAACATTGCTACGATCAGCTTTTGAATGGGAAAATGTGTGTGTGTGTGTGTAACGTTAGTGATCACTTCGCCAAAGGTGAGTTAATACAACTTAAGTAACTGTTTGTGTAACATTTTCGAACTTCGTAAAGTCAAAGTATGTCTGCAAGACGAGGTAGTCGCTGATATCTACAGCCTCAATGGCAAGAAAATATTTCAATTCAGTTGAAAAATCGCGGAAACATTCCTTCCTCGAAATGTATGTCTTTTCTGATTCGGAAAGGTAATTTATTATACGATTTCTTAATTTAAATGACTATAGTATTATTATAAGAGTAAATAAAGTGCATGGTGGTGTCATCAGGCGATAAATTTAAATGTTTAACCGTTAGCAAAGGTGATTTGTGATGCATTCTGTGAACTTTCTCGTAGCCCTCCGTTTGGACTGTGCCTCTGAAAAATCTCTGTTTCGAGGGCTATGTAGCCCTACCCCTCGATCGCAACAAGAATTGGGACACCCTCCCAGCAAACACAGAACATTCCCCTAACGTTCCCAAATGGTCCCATGAGGTTATTTTTTTGGGAACCAAACAAGAACGTTATAGGAACGTTCCATGTAGGTTATTTTTAGGTCACATTTTTATAACGTAATGAGAATGTTCCAGTAACGTTCCCTTAACCTTAAGGGAAAGTTCTAGGAATGTTCTGGGAAACAAAAACGTTCCCAGGACCTAAATTTGTTTGCTGGGCTACCCCTAGACGTAAACGCGCAAAACGGAGGGGTAGGGGCAAGGGGTGAATTGGGATTGAGCCTTAGTCTCTTCACCTCCCTCCTTCCTCCTCACGCTACTTGTTTTCTCTCCTTCATTGATCAGATGAGACACACAGATGCACAGGCAGTGAGAGACACACTGAGACCTGTCATTGTGTCCTAATTGGTAAAGGGCAGAGGCGTACCTTTCATCAGACATGTGGCATGGGGAGTGCCAGAGCTGGGAGGGCCCACCACTCTCTCGTGTGCACAGCTGACTCCAGTTAATATTTCATAGCAAACAAATGGGGGCACATTCAAGCCTGACGGGGGGGAAATGGGGTGCAGGGTTTAAAGGGGTGTAATTACCCCAATTACACTGCTGTCAGTGCTGGGTCAAACACACAAGCCTGGTCAGAGATAAGGGCGGTCGCCTCCGCCCCTTTCTTTACTCTCTAATCCTGATCAGCTTTAACCTTAAACAGAGAAAACAATGAATTTAATGGAAGATTTGCTCAGTAAGGATGTGATCCTCATTCATGTGTATTTCATTGTGTTCTATTAAAAAGACAGTTTACAAAAAAAAATTGTTCCTTCATTTCAGATTTCATATCTGTTCAAATGATCATTTGATTGTTTATAAAACAAGTTATAATGATTAATTTTGAAATCACTCATTTTCGAGTTTAGCTCATTCAGTAATCTGCAGTGTTGGGCATGTTAAAAAAGTAATTAGTAATAGTTACTAGTTAAATAGTAACTGAGCCACATTATTATAAAAGTACCTAATTATCAGGGAGAGTAACTATTGTTACTTAAAAAAAAAAATCAAATAGGTCTATGTAAAATAATTTGGATTCCCCCGAAAATTAAATATGTAAAATTAATTAAATGGACACTAAATAGAATAAATTATTATTATAAAACATTGGACACTATTTTAATGTCGATGTGGGGCAATGTGAGAGAAACCTATTAAATTGAAAATAATATTGTAAATATTATTATTACGATAGTGGAACATTTAGAACTCTTAATATTTATTGCACAGACCACAACTGGCCAGCAAATAAGTCTAAAAATAAATTATGCTTCTTAAGAAATGTACCGAAAATAATAAAAATTGTACACTCAATACAATTTAAAATTCAATATCACTTATCTGTCCAGTCCGGCACCTCATAAAACACACACACACGAGAGAAAAAACGTAGGTCTTATGGCTGAGAGAGAGTGTATAACGTACTCGGATGAAAACGCGTCAGTGAGCTCAATTATAGTAACACCACATTTTATTGTCAATAACGGTAACGGCGTTGTAACTTAGGAAACAGTAATTCGCTTGATTACTCGTTACTGGAAAAGTTAGTAACGCCATTTATTTTTAACGCCATTCGTAACACTGCTTATAACGCCATTATATAATATTTTTGGATACTTATGCTACTTTTTGGAGTAATTCTTCATACTTAATCAATCTATAATCAATCAATCTATTATCTATATTAGTATGCTGTTTGATTATTGCAGTAGTTATCACAGTAAGAAGTCAAAACTGAAATAGCGTGAGGATGCCCTCAACCGAATTCCAGCAAAAGAGGCCGTGAGGAATGAAAATAGCAAGCGGAAAGGCAGATGAGAGTAAAGGAGCAGGAGCGTCCCTCTTTGATGTAAATGAAAGGCTGGAATGATTGTGATGGGATGAAATTGGTGCTCTGTGGGGAACGCCATAGGGTACACACGGACTGAATGGGAGCCAGACCGAATACTAGAACACGATCTGTCAGATAAAAGGGTGTGGTGAGGAGACAGATAAGCTGAGCTGGATGTGTATGAGGATGTATCCGTGTTTGTGTCTATAGCTATACTTTGGCGACATCCAAAAAGAAGTCCATAGTTTGGGTTATAGGGTTATTCTCATCGCACACCCGTGACCTGTTTATGGACTCTCTGATGCATGTTGCTGGCAAAATTACTATATTAAGTTGAGACTGTCAGCTGCAATCTGATTCTGTGAAATACAGAAGTCAGGGTGTGTGGGGTTTTCATCAGTAAAACAACAACGCAAAGTCATGTTAATACACTTATATGACGCAACAAAATCTATCGTGTGTTTTGCCAATGTTAATGAAGTCCATAAAAAAACTGCGGAGAAACTTTCAGTCAGTAAACAAGAATGACTGTAAATACCACTTTTTGGTTTTGATGATTTCCAATTTACTCACTCCTAAATGTAGAAGTAAGTGCGGTGGGTTGCCTTATATATCAGACAGTGTATTTTTGAGTGTTGCAGACCAGAATTTATCCAGATAATCAAAATTCTGGCAACTCCCGACTGAAGTAGGGATCGTGCATAGCTTTTATAATAAGCTTTATTTAAAAACTGTAGTTGTCTGCGGCATATCCAGATTTAGATATTTAGATAAACATGTGTGCGTGTTGGCTTACAGTTATAGTTAGGTCACAAAACTGTCAGGAGAAGTGAGCAATATCTGACAAAACCTCTTCTTAACAAATTAAGTATTGTATATTATGTATGTATGTATATATATGTGTGTGTGTGTGTGTTGAGAAGTTTTTGACCTTTTGTTTTTTGGGGGGGGGGGGGGTCCTCATGAGAAAACTTGTTTTGTTTAAATTTAAAAATGCATAAAGTGTTTTCTGGTTGTGTTTAGGGGTAGGTTGTGTGTTTGTGTTTGTCTGTGTATAGCTGGATAAATGTCCACTCTAAAAAATTTTGGGTTGTTTTAACCCCATTTTGGGTCAAATATGGACAAACCCAGCCATTGGGTTACTTTTTTAAATGACATTTTTGACCCAATGTTTGAGTTTGTACATATTTGACCCAAAATTGAGTTAAAACAACCCAGCATTTTTTAGAGTGTATATTTAAATTTGCACATACATTTTGTAGGTATAGTAACTAGTTATTAATACTTGAGGGCAGTGCAAGGGTGTTTATGGTGTGCAGTACATCTGATCCGTCATGTGTGTGCCTTGGATTTGAGTGTGGGGTTGTGCAAGTGTTAACGGCGTGTGTGTGTCTGTGTGCGTGAACATTGGGCTGGCGTGAGCGGGCCTGCTGCATGTGAATGGGCCTGAACATTGACGGTCAGGTGGCCAAGGCCTGCAAACAGGTGGTCACACACACAGGCTCTAATTGTGCTGAAGGTCAAATTTACAAGATGTGCACTCGCGCGCGCCACAGCACGAGAGAGAGAGACGGTAATGGAGGAACTGGATAAATTAAAAAGAGAGAAGGGGCACTAGGGAGGGATGGATAGGGGAGTGTGTGTTCATTCGCTGTCTGTGGATCACTGGCCGCTTGACCGTGTTGAGCGCTAATGGAGCTGGCAGGGCGGAATCAATTATTGGCCAGTGTGGATTTTCCCACAGGCTAGAGCTTGGGAAAGCCGGAGAGCTCTTCGGCCAAGACAGCTGGCACAGAGGAGCTACTGGGAAAAGAGCCGGTGCCCCTGAAACAAGGACCTTTCTCTCTGATACATTTGTGACAGACCATTAGTTATGTTTCTTTTCTCCTACACTGTGAGAAAACCAACTAAACCTCATCACCTCTAACGTTTTTATCTGAATTTACTTTATAACATCTAATAATGGGCGATTGTGAATCATAAAAGTCACATTGTCATGATTGTTCTTGGTTCCCACTTTATGGATAATTCATTACGGCTCAGTACACAGTGCCATCCTGCCATCAAATGTAAACATAAAAATAAATCAAAATAAAAAATCAATGACATTGTGCTCTTTTTTTGTCATGAACTAATTTATTTTAAAGTATTAAAATGCTATTTATTTTATTTTAAGATATTTGTAAATAAATACTAATTTAAAATATTCATTTAAAATATACATTTTCACTTCACTGCTTTACTGCTAACTAAAAACTTTGTCTGACAAATCATAATCTTGTAGAAACATAAAATAAAAGTTTGAAAGTATTTTCCCTATAATCTCAGAAAAAAAGTAGACTTTTGTACCTAAAGGGTGCATATTGGTACCTTAATGGTACATATTAGCACCTAAAATGTACATATTAACACTTAGAATGTACATATTGGCACCTAAAATGTACATATTAGGACCTAAAATGTACATATTAGCACCTAAAATGTACATATTAACACTTAGAATGTACATATTGGCACCTAAAATGTACATATTAGCACCTAAAATGTACATATTAACACTTAGAATGTACATATTGGCACCTAAAATGTACATATTAGGACCTAAAATGTACATATTAGCACCTAAAATGTACATATTAACATTTAAAATGTACATATTGGCACCTGAAATGTACATATTAGCACCTAACATGTACATTAACACTTAAATATACATATTAGCACCTAAAATGTACATATTGTACATATTAGTACCTAAAATGGACAAAAGTTTACTTTTTGAAAAGGTACAGCCCCAGTGACAGCTTTTGTACCTTTTTTCTGAGAGTGTACAGACTATCATGACTGTGTCAAGGTCATTAAATATACATTTTTTATATATAAAATTTATATGGTATATAATATCATTTTATGACAAGGCAAGGATAGTTGCCTACAGGTTGTAAAAAATCATAGAAGGACTCCCCCAAAACTGAATATTTATATCCTTATTATGAGATTTATCAGAATTATTCATATTAGTGATATTTGATATTTATAATGATAACTTTTTTCCCTTAAAAACATATTAAAATGTTTTTGTTTTAAAATAATCATTAATGTCACTATGATATAAATGTACCCTTGTAATCTTGTAATTAAAATAACTTCCCTTCCTATTGCAGCAACATCACTTCTCTACTCTGATGATGCGTTTACTGGCTTGTCAACCTGTCACTCACATGACATCAGAGCAATAGCAAACCACAACCATTCAATGATCCAATCAATTCTTGTCCTTCTTCATATGACTTTTACGTTTCTTTTACGTTTCTCCAAAACCATATGAACCCAACATGAATATAAAGAGACAATTTCTAACAACTTGACATGTTTTGAACTAAATTTGAATTTTCAGGGGTTTTTTGTTGTCATTGACCCATTTATAATATTATAAAAAGCCAATCAAGTTCTCCAGAGAGCCCTGTAATAATATCAGTCAGTTTTCTGAAACATTTTCCATCATTGTTTTCCAGACCCATCACCCTTCAAGCAGTGAGAGGTGAGAAGTCTTGATGTCTTTTAGACTTTTCCGCCCATTCAGATGCTGGTCTGGAGCTCATGTGAGGCTCAGCATCAAACCCAGGGCTCTGAATGGCCCTGTGAGGGTTCAGGGCCCTCTGAGTGATGTCATGTGTCACTCTGCACACAAGGAGAGGGGACGTGGCGAGCGCTGGGGCCATTGTGCAATTGAACTGGACCTTAGGGGGGCTTTCAATAGCAACAGGCCGGTGACACAAACCCAGTCGAATGGGCAAACTAGACAGATTCAAAGAAAAGGGGACAAGGGTGGACAGACAGACAGGGAGAGAGATGTGTGTTCCTGTGTCAGCATGCGGCGGGCCGAAGAGGAGGAACTGCAGGGTTTGATTTCAACACTTGGTTTCAATTCATCCGAGACTCCCTCAAGGCATGTGACATTGATGCCACTCACCCAACCATCATCACACATATAAACACTCATGCTCTCTCACTCACACACATGCACAGACATTAGTATCCTATGTAAATGAGTCTCTTTAGATATTCAGCAAGGACTGATTGAATTGATCAAAAGTAACAGTAAAGACCTTTATAATTTCACAAAAGATTTCTGAAACAGCAAGGCTTGTGTGTTGTTTCTGGTCAGCAGTGGTAAAAATTTACAAACAAAACTGACGACAGGATACTCTAGGCAATGCTCTGCTGGAAAACCCTGGGTCCGGCCATTCATGTGGACGTAAATTTGAAACGTGCCAAACATTGTTGCAGACCAGGTACACCCCTTCATGACAATGCTGTTCCCTGGTGGAAGTGGCCTCTTTTTTTCAGCAGGACAATGCACACAGCACATGGTTTGGGGAACATGATGAAAAAACAAGGTCTTACCTTGGTCTCCAAATTTCCCAGAGCATCTATGGGATGTGCTGGACCAACAAGTTTGATCCACTGCGACTCCACCTCGCAACCTACAGTACTTGAAGGATTTGCTGGTTAAGTCCCGAAACCACAGTACACCTTCAAGGCTCCTGTAGAGTCCATGCCTCGGTGAGTCACGCTGTTTTGCCTGCAGAAGACCAACAGCATATTAGGCAGGTGGTCATAATGTATTGGTTCATCTGTGTAGATTTAAATGAAAGTAAATCTAAATGATTTAATGTGCATACACAAAATGTAACCCAGATGTGGTACATCAATATCGTGATGTCCCCAGTTCTCAGCACTCAAAGAGCAACGTTGAGTTATTTTGAATCTGCACAACTCACAAATAAATACACAGTGCACACATAAAAATGTTCCAATTAAATGAAAGCTGTCAAAACTAATATATATAGAGGGGGGAGGGGGGGGCTTCTGATTGTTTATGATGGAGGATGTCAATGTAAAAGTGTTTCTCAGACTTGATGAATGATGGGGGAGGTGGAGGACCGTGAGAGAAGCGTAACGAGTGTGTTGTTTGTTTGACATGGTAGGTGGTGATGGTGAATACCCAATGTTTATTTTGAGGGGGCTAGGGATGGGTGTGTGTGAGTGTTTATGTGCGAGAGAGTTTGTTTATCATGGGGCTGGGGGAATGAATGAGTGTGTGTTAAGAATTTGAGGTGAGTCGTAAGGCGTGTGACTGCCAATAGAAGACGTGTGTGTGTGTGTGTGTCCTGAGGTAAAGTGAAACAGACAAGCCCTGACAGAACACAGGATCCACAGATGTCTGACTGACAGATCTGTGAGGAGTGTGTAACTGAGCCTTTACTCTAGATGAGACGCTGATGGCAGTGATTTAACACAGTTACCGGTCAGCAGCAATATATGGAAACCAATGAATCTTTTGCATCAAGGGTGTGTTCACCAACAAAAGCTAATTCTGTCATCATTTAGTCATCTTCATGTCTTTCTGTTTTTTGATTAATGATTTAAACAAGTTTCTGTAAATGTGTGTTTCACTATGAACCATTAGTATTATCATTAGTATATAAATATTGAGTCTGGTAATAAAGCAAAATAACTGAGAATAACTAGAAATAGTCCTCAGATGACAAGTCTGTAATTTATATAAAAAATTGGATCTCAAACAGTTTTATTAAAAGTAGTTATTACTCCACCACGTGCGAAACCACGTGCGTGGTTGAACGATACTTTGCGACTGTGGGTTTCGAGAAACAGCCGTGACTAGCTAGTTGATTTCTCCAATGATGCATCGTACTATGGTAGTGAAGCTGCGAACTACGTAGTTGTACGGGAAACGCACCCCTGAGTAGCGGTCAAAGCCGAATCGAAAGACATTTGTTCGCCAGCAGCAGTCATTTTTTGTTTTCAAGTAGCAGTGAACCGTCGCAACTCTTTCGTCATTATGTTAAGCCCGCCCGCCGACTCTATACGAGATGTGATTGGCCTGACCAGAGTTTGGTTTTTCCAGCTAAAACGTCTATGGAGAGTTGCTAAACCACACTGGCTACGAAATAATTTTTGCTGCCGCTAGGGTGTGTCTAGATTTCTAGGCTACAGTTCTGTAGCTTTACACAAGGAATATGCTACACCTTCTGTAAAAATGTATATGCAAATATAAAAAATAAAGTGTGCTCCTATTTTACCACTTTTCAATGATGTTCACATTATCGTCACATAACGTTCCCATGGCAACAGGGGGAAATGACTGCTGTTGTATGAAGCAAATGTAACATTTTTCAACTTTCGGGTAAGATATATTTGCGAGGAAAATGCGAGGATTATGAAATCATGCAAGGCCTGCATATTTTGCATGGAAAACGGCAATGTATGCGGCGAAAGTGCGGCGTATTTAAAAAAAAATGCGGACTTTGGCTGATTATGCACTAAATCATGCAATCGCATAATCACGTTTTTCTGGATGGACTGCCTTAACCTATGATACCATTCTACATTTTTGCAGATCTTGGAGCTTGAGAGCACTTCAACTGCATGGACGTGAGCAGCTTGGACATTCTTCAAACTTTCTCTTTTTTTGGTTCAACGGAAGAAAGCAAGTGATTCAGGTTTGGCACAACCATGTGAACTATCCATTTAAGATCATTATGAATGTGTTCATCAAACTGATAAGTTTTGGACTTCTTATTAGCAGCGCTGCTGTGAAAACAATCCTCAACTGCTCATATGCATGCTCACCAACAACAAGCACACCAAACCAAACCCCTCCACCAACACCAGCATCCACCCGCCCCCACAGGCCCGAGGGTCCATAATTAACAAGCATTCTTTCAAGGACTCCTGTTATTCAACTCAGTGAAGCAGGCCTTTGTTCCATGCATACGCACACACAAACACTCTCCCACACTCCTCCACATCTGTTTTTATTTCTTCTCTGTCTGTGAACCTCCACCGACACACACATGCACATGCAAACACGCACTCTCTCGTCTCCCCTCTCTCCTCCCGATGGTCCCGGCAGGCAAAATGTCACGAAACCCGACGCCCCCCACCCACCGCGCCTCCCAGCTTCTCTCCTCCCTTCTGCTGTTCCCTCGTTCCTGCAGTTGCTGAATGTCAGGTATAAGGTGTCAGGATGGTGTGCGCACAGGATGCATCGGGGGATGTGAGCGCGGCTGCTGCTGCCGGCTCCCAGAGTTGACATAGTAAACCAATCCGGGCGAGCCGCTGCGCCGAGGGGCCTGGGGGACTAACAGGGGAAGTGGCTGCCACACACACACATACAAACACACACAAATGGGAGGGAGAGCGCTGGCCGAGCGACGCTCACACGGAGATTGGGTTACAGCCGAATTAGATCAGAGCTGTGGGAACCAGCACCTCGTCAGGCACACACACACGTACACTCACACACGTGTGCACACATGGCTGAGCACTCACATACGCAGTTGTGCTATGTACACAAACACACTCTGACGGATTGTTGCACGCACTCGTATTAACGTGCGCGGCTGTAGACGTAAACACACCTGTATGGCACGCATCTACCAACTGCAGACACATTTATTATATTGCATATGTGTGCTTATGTTATCAAAACATGCGCATAGAGGTGGACGCACCAGTAATTCCTGGTTCTTATTTCAGTTTTTTTTTTTTTTACTGGGGTCCGGGACCACAAGGGACCTTATGTTAGTATAAAATATATATATATATATATATATATATATATATATATATAAAATTATTACACACACACATATAATTATTATGGAGCCTATGTATATATATATATATATATATATATATATATATATATATATATATATATATATATATATATATATATATATATATATATAATGATTATTTAATGATAATATACATAATACATAGTAAATACATAATTATATATATATATATATATATTAAATTATTATTATTTAATATTTAAATATAGGCTACTGCATTATACATATGCATATTACATATAAATAATAATACATATTATAAGTGTATAATATAATACAAAATAAGATAAATAGAAAATAAATAACTACACAGGCTTAGACTTAAAATAGTAAAAATCATTAAATTAAATTAAAATAAGTTTCGAATGTATTATAAATATTGCATCTTGCTTTCTTAAGACTCGTCTACATTTGTGAGATTAATAACAATTATTTTAAAAGGGATAGTTCACCCAAAAATGAACATTTTGTTATCATTTACTCACCCTAAGGTTTTCCAAACCTGTATGAGTTTCGTTCTTCTGTTGAACACAAAAGAAGAAAGTTGGTAACCAGAGAGTTAATGCAGCCATTGACACCCATAATATTTATTTTTTTCCTACTATATGAAAGTCAGTGGCTACTGGCAACTCTCTGGTTACCAACGTTCTTTTAAATATCTTCTTTTGTGTTCAACAGAAGAAAGAAACTCTTTACAGGTTTGGAACAACTTGAGGGTGAGTAAATGATAACCATTTTTGGGAACTATCCCTTTAATGTTTCTCTTCAGGTTTACACGTAACAGGACACTATGATGGGTTAAAAACCTGTCAACATTATTTCTCTGTTAATATGGTACAAACTCACACACATATTTTGTCATATTTGGGGGTCAAATTTAGCATCAAACAGTCTTATCGAACTGTGGGCATTTGTGTTTATATATAAACAGTCTTATAGCACACTGGACTGATTTGTGTTTATATATGTGTTTATGTGATGAATGCAGGCACAAGTGTGTGTATGTGTGTGTGTGTGAAGTGTCAGACATCACTCCTGTGCTTGACTTCATGTTGAGTAGGGAAAACAGGGCTGGAATAAAGGGGGGGAGGGGGGAGGCGGTGTGGACCGAGCGAACTTGACAACTTTATTTCCTCCTTTTTCACATGCTAATGCCCCCAGTGTGCCAGGGCAGGGAAGCGACTGGCTCTTCAAAACTGACCCCCGTGATTCACAATACTGAACATCCTTCCAGCGTGTGAACCGAAGCGGCTTTTGTGACACAGGCCAAGAAATTCCTCCCAAACGAATCTATAACGGACAGATCTCTCACATCTATTCTCACAAAAGCAGCATAGCCCATGGAAGAGAAATGAAACATAGCAGCTTTCTTGATTCCTCAACATGGAAGAGATATTGCAGCGAAGCAACACAGCGAATTCACTCGGTCACTGTAAAGAAATATTGTTGGTTTAACTTAAAAAATTAAGTAACTTGGTTGCCTTAAAATTTTAAGTTGATTGAACTGGAAAAAGTGAGTTAAAACAACGAAGGAGATTGATTTAATCATCAGAAACTCAAAATAATAAGTTATCTGAACTACATAAATTATTTAAGTTGATTTGACAAAAGAAAAAATGTTGTGAAAACAAATCTTGAAAATATATATTTTTTAAGCGTATTACTGCCACATTAAAAAATATGCTTTGGTAAATCAAAATTATGACAGTTATAATATGACATACATAGTTAAATAGTTGACATACTAAGTCATGATTATAGGACACAATGTCATAATTAGGAAATACAATTATTTATCCATTATTATTAGATAATTAAGTTAGTTAAAATTATGACAAAACTTATTTTTACAGCAATTATACATTTGAATCTCTTTTAAATTTGGTCATAATTAAGACTTTTATCTCAGTTATGACGACTTAGCATATCTCATAATTTCTAAATTGCTTATTATTCAGTTTAAAGTACACGATACTCAGCTTAATTACAAGTCTAAGAATTAAATGGGGTGAGTTAAAGAAAAATATGGTGGAAAATTGATAACATTCAAACATTAAGATTGCATAAATCCCAATATGACCAATGATTAATAGATAGGGGAAAAAATTAAGTCATATTTCTTTTATTTCTGACCCTTAAAATTCTTTTAATTGGTGTAAGATGATATAAGTTGATTCCATCATTAATCATTTACAATTCTATTAAAATTAACTTTAGATACATTTTATTTAGTATATTTTTACTCATGAAAATGTTAACCTAAAAAAGGTGCTTTTTGTTTTTTGTGCTTTGATCTAAATAACAGATTTTCTTCTCCAAGTCAAAATATTATTTAACTTCACTAAAGTTACACCAACAAAACTAAAGGTCAGATCAGGTTAAAAGCTGACATTTTTCCTCAAGGTTACCTGACACATCCAAACAGGTAATTCTAACCATGAGTAATAAGAGCGACACTACTGGAAGCAGTGAACCTTAATGACTAAGAGAGAATGTATATTCTTTATTTTTTTGCACACGGAATATGTATAGTGCATAACACCTGAAGTCACAAAAACCCCAACACATATGAGCCTCCAGCTGAGATTGTTCTTCAAGTTAACACCTGCGATCCATCCCACCTGCCTCATACGCCATGGGAGGCCCAGGGCAATAATCTCCTCACATACTTTAAAAACTGCTTCAATCTCAGCCCCGTCCTCTATCTGACCTCATCGGCTCTTGTGAAACTATGCCGTCACAGAGGACACAACCGCATGCAACAGGAGACACAAAAGAGAGGGAAACCGACCACAAGCATTCAGTCCTGGCCTCAATAAATGCCCGCCGCAGGCCAGCGTCAACAACTGCATCTATGACCGCACCATTACCTGCTGCTCTTTAATTTGCCCAACCACACTTTAGAATGAAATAGGAAAGCAGACAATAGTACCAGGAGAGGGAGAGAGAGTGAGAGAACGCAATGCTGTGCAGTGGATCCGGTTTCAGGCACTGATGGGCCAAGCCAGAGGGTCGGAGCATGGGAACAGGCAAAAAGAAGGTCCTGTGTCAATAAGGGACAGTGGTCGGGCACAATGGGGCCAGCTTCACACAACAGCACTGACAGACACCCACACAAAAGCAGCCATCCATTCTCACACAGCCAGCAGAATGAGCCAGTGTGTGGCTGCCCAGGGGCATGTTTGAACAGAGCACACACACTCTTTCTCTCTCCCTCTTGCACTCACACCGTGCATAAACAAACACACACGCATACACAAACATTCCCTCAGATGAATGAACTTGGCCAAACAAACACACTTACACATATATCCTATATTTATATATTTTGGAAACTATTGGATTTTAGGCCGCAAAAACTATTTACCTTTCAAATGAAGATATATATATATATATATATATACACGAATGTACTGTATAACACTGAACACAGTGAAAAAAAGAAAGAAAAGTAAAATCAAAAAACAATGTAGGCCCTATCAGAATCATCTTAATTGGTTGTCGCAGAAACCATAAGTAATTAATATTTTCAAAACTATAAAAATCACTTGTGTGATTTAGCACCTTGTAGCAGGTCAAATATGAAAAGAGTTTTCAGTTTCAGTTTGAAGGTTCACCATAGTTCGATTTTATAATAGTTTGTTGACAACTGTGCTGATTGTGCTGTGTGAGTATTACGAAACTTTCATCAGGACATAGCTAATACATATCTATGATTTTATTGATTTTTTTTTTTTTTGAGTACAGGTGGTTTTAGAGGTAGGCCTACTGGATGATATGTCAGAATTTTGATCAAGAGATATCATCACCAGTCAACAGCGGACTTTCTGATAGACGTCGACGAGAAAGTAATTGTCTGCCATCTAGTGGACACTGGACGAAAGCGGGTCTAGAAGGGACTCTATGAAACTTTAAAATGTCCATATATATCGTCATGTAAGTTGTCATCATACAGTTTTGACGACTTATTTAAAGCTACACCTACCAAAATTCAAGCAAACCATAGTAAAATAAATTGAAGTAACCGGTAGACTTACTGTAGGTTTATGTCTGCAGCGAAAAAAACACTGAACGTTAAACTGGCATAACAACTGTCACTCTACCCTTCTACTGGCCCATAACTAATTGTAACTAACCCATGTGGACCTTATTCAAAGCAGCGCCGCCATGACAGTATGAAAACTAGACTGTGAGGAACAGGAACAAACAACAACTTACCGTGTTTTCAATGGCATCCACTGTAAAAAAAACAAAAAAGCCGTATAAAGCCCATATATCACTTATGATTTTACACGGCCCATGTTTTATGGACTTATTTTACCACTGGATATCCTAAATTAACTAAGCAAGTTAATAAATAAAACGTCAAAGCCTGAAAAATAAATTTACCATAAAGTACGATATCGGGGGAATGGCCACAAGGTGGCAGTGCTGTGCGATAAAGAAGTAGCCTAATAACAGCACGAGGAGAGTATGACATCACGTCACATCTTTATCCTAAAGTGGAACATTCTGGAATCCGGGGCCCTTCATAAACACCCAATATTTGGGGGTTATTCCATTACAACATTTACTTATTGCATATATTAGGAAGTAAATCTAAAACAACTTTCATAAGATAATTGAGAAACTTTTTAGAAAAGTTTGGTTCATGTACGTTTAAAGGATGTTGAGATTAGAGGGTCAAAGTGCAGGAAAAACACATTACATTAAATACAAATTAAAAATGCATACAATTAAAGATTTGGCTACTAAATATAGTGGATTTCAGTTTTTATTTGGAAATATTTCAGGAGCGTTTTCTGTTTATTCAACAGTCTATAATCCTGTCTATAATTATTCAACAGTCCTAATAAACTGCATTAGAAATGGGCATATCCACCTGATTCTATTAAATTTGTAGGTCAACGTTGACAATTACAAGATATGACACTTGAGCAGCCTCAAAACATCCTTTGGTGCAATAAGACAGTACAGCACAAAGAAATATCAAAGTTTTATTTGAAAATTTATAATAGAGGAACAGTAGTACAATTGAAAGAGAAGGAAAGCATATTCATTTAAATTCTTGAAAAAAAACATAAAAAGAATAACCTGATTTGATTTGTGTTTGAGGTGAGCCAGTGGCCCCATTTGCATCACTGTAAGAGTTGAAAAATACATCTTTGAAACAGCTTTTATAAAATACAGCTGAAAAAAAACTTCATCTGTAGTGTTTTTTTTTTTCTTTTTTGTCTGTTAACTCCATATACAGCATTAAGTCTAAGGAGTACATTAATGTGATTTGAACAGATACACAGACAAAACAAGAAAAAGTATAAACTAACATGATGGTGAACGTGCACGTGAACATAAAGAGATCAGGTCGGTGAGAACAGTGAAAGCCAGGCTGAGGTTTTAAACCGGTTAACTGCAGCGGTGGTGCCATCATTTAATTCAAACAATAATTAAATATCTATATAATATCCCCCCCACAGTGATCTGAAGGTAAGTAATACAAACAGGATCTTCTATACAGCTTTTAAAATACACTTTCATCTCGAGTAAAGGGAAAGATAGACGATTTCTGTATCAGTATAGCACTTCAATATATCCACTGCATATGAACAGAAACTCCTGCTCCTAGGATTTAACCCACAAACAATATTTCTTAAAAAACATGTGCTTAAAGCGAAATTAAAAAAAAAAAGAACACGATGGATGAACCAAAAACAAAATAACCTCGAAAGGAAGGACAAATAAACAATATATGCATCTAAGGGTAAAGTGAATGATTGATTTTTAGAATAAAACATTTAAATTTGACAACATACACAAGCAAGGATCTACACTAAATATTTACCTGGATTTCTTATACATTTTCTTAAACAATTAAACAACGATTTTGGTAGGACAATAAAAATTAACAGTCTTGATTGCATTTTGGAGTCAATACACATATAGCATTAAATAATGAAATGTCAAAAGAAAAAAAAAGAAAAGAAACGCTCTGCATGGAATAAAACACAACAGTTTCAATTTATTTCCATCCAGACCGGCTTTGGGGAAATAAGAAATAACAGAACGTAGTACGGTAAGTGCCCGTCTATGCGTTTTCATAGACCTTCCGTTCTACGTCAGCACAAGCAAAGTGTTTTCCACTCAGCAGACACATAACAAAGTCCAAATAAAAACGAAACCGAAATTATCGCAAATGTTAAGGGGGACCAAAACCGAGATCGGGAGTCTGTGGCAAAGCACCTCTTTCCATCTGCATTCTTCAAAAAAACGGTACACAGGTCGTTCAAGTGATTTAAAGTAAGCTCAGTACCACTAACCAACTCAAGAACATCAGGTCGTTCCATCTGTACAAGTACTGCCAGTAGTTTTAACAACAAATGGTATGTGTGTGTGTATGTATGCATGTGCATTTAATAGAAAAGACGTTAAAAACAGAAAAGCATACCTGATAGGCTCCTTAGCACAACAGTGTAAAATACAAAGCTGATTAGTATAACTGAGTTGAGTAGGCTTTACGATTATTAACATCATATACAGCTTGTAGGTCCAGTATTTAAAAATAAGAAAAAAACCCAAAAGCATTACAGCACCAAACGTTTCCACCATTTGGCAAAATTCAAGCTTTAAGTGAATGTCAAAATGCTTTATAAAGTGTTACTGTGATGCTGTGATTCAAATAAAGCTAGCAATAATATATTCCCCTTATATTTTACCATTTTCTCTTTTTCTGTTTTTTTTTTTCTTCTTGCTTATATTTCTCTGCTTTACGTTCTCTCAGCATTTTCAGTAGTTTTGTGTCCTGCAAACAATCTTGGTGTGCGTTCTGCTTGGCACGATCTAACAGCCCTGTATAATTTAATCATAAATATGGCTGTGGTCAATTAGAGTCACAAAACAGATTTTTGGTTCCAAGATTTGTGCAGGGAAAAGGAAAATATATATATATTTATATTTTTCATAAAAATTTCATGACAACATATAACTAGAAAGGAAAGCACATACACACACACACAAAAACAAATCTTCCTGTAGGCGGAATTTCTATAACGCTCGTCGTCGAGATCCTCCTCGGAGCAATATACGATCAGGTCTGTCAGGAAGCGCAGTTATGAACTGAAAACAAGCGATGTACATTAAAAAAACCAAAACAATCTAATTCTATCTTTTCATAAGACATAATATCTTTATTCATAAATTAAATAATTAATATTTCTTTTAATATGATTGGCCTGTTATAACTCAAAAACGCTGTACACCCTCATCCCCTACAAAAGAAAAAAAATACATCACAGAAAAACCTGATTTTTTCGTTATATATCATTATACCTCTTTCTCTGACGGGCACACGGCCCAGCCTCTGACACATAGACAATCTTTAAATATTGGAGTCCCTCTCTAACAAAGCTATATATCTCTTTGACATAACTCGACGTGCAACAGAGGTTTGATAGCACTTTGGAATAGTTGATTGTTTCCCAGCTATTTTTTCTTTGCATTTGATTTGTTTCTCTACCAGGTTATGTCTAAATTAGTTCTCCTCGGGGATGGCACCCGCATCACCCTTGCAGTTGGATTGGTCAATCTCATTGGGCTCCACCTCTTCCGCCTCCATGTCTTCGTCTCCCTCTACAGCCTCATCAAAGTCTTCGTCGCGTGGGAATTCCAGGTCCTGCATGCCCTCCAGACCCTCCTGCGTGCCTTGGTGGGAGTCTGCGCACTCCACACACACGCCATAGCGTCGGGAACCGTGCCGTATGCCCACGCTGGCCGCCAGCATGAAGATCTTCTTGCATACCATGCATTTGTATTTCTTATCCTTTTTGTGAACCTGCAAATGAATGTCATGAACGTTATTGAGTATTTTGAGATCAGTCTGTGGGTAAATATATATATATATATATATATATATATATATATATATATATATTAGTGCTGTCAAACAACAGAAATATTTAAATCGCATTAATGTCATAGTTAACTCGTGATTAATCACAATTAATCGCACATTTTTATCTATTCTAAATGTGTCTTGATTTATTTTTGTCCTATTATTTTTCTCATTTTAATGCTCTTATCAAGCATTAAAGCAGGCAAATATTTTTTTTATTGAAAACAACTAACAACCCTAATATATATATATATATATGATGTCATAGTTAACTCGCGATTAATTGCACATTTTAATCTGTTCTAAAATATACAGCCCTAAAATATATATATATATATTTTTAATTAAATTTTTATATATTATAAAGGTTTTAATTTACTAAGCAAAAGAATGTATTGCAAAAAAAAGTTTCACAGGAAAAAGTATACACTGACAACAAAGTAATCAGTTTTTAATATTTTGTTGGATCTCTCTTGTTTTTGTATGCGTTTTGTAATTTTTTGTATGACAGCCTGGCATGTTTCAAAATTATGTAAAAAAAAAAAAAAAAAAAAAAAAAAAAAAAAAAATAGCGTGTATCCAAGTAAACATAGTCAGATGCATTAGGTCTTAAAGTGACAGTAGCCTAATATTCCTGTAGTCTCTGTTTTTAATGTTAATCAAATAACAAAGGAAAAATAAATCACTAAATTTGCCTAAATTTGTAGTGGTTTTAAAAATAGACTTTGTTTTTCATCAAAAGAATCATTCTTTAGATGTTAGGGTGAAATGTTTCTGTGAGATCCAAGTCTTGAGGTTTCTGTCTTACCAGGGAATGTCTCTTGACGTGTTCTCTGCGAGTGAACAGCTTTCCGCAGATGTCACAGCTGAAAGAACGCACGCCCGAGTGGATGATCAGGTGCCTCTTTAGTGTTCGCCGGTGCTTGGCAATGTAGTTACAGTGGGGACACTTCAGCTTATTAAGGGAATTTTCAGGCGCTTCACCTAGGAGAAACCACACAAACAGATTCTCAGCACTTTTCACACCGGTTTCTGAGATATAGACAATCCAGCATGAGATTTAGCGCAGGTGTAGGTTGTCTTGTCAAAGGCACAATTGTCTTCATGCGCATTTTCAGCTCTAATTGTCAGTTGCGACATGCAAAAAGTTGCTTTGTGGCTGAGAGAGAAAATTAGTGCATGTAAGTGATGTGTCTGCATGTACCTTCATGTGTCACCCAAGCAAACGAATAAAAAAAACACACAGTGAAAGTGTGCCAGTTGCCATGGAAACCTCATGCCAGAGGCCGTAACTATATTAGTCTAATGCAATTTTCTACTGATAAACAAGCTGTATAATAAGCAAGAGCTCTTTCCTTCTGGTCACCATTCCTTTCCTCAAAACGAACATGCCTAAAAAGTCTGATTGTTTATCTGCAAGAGACTACTGTATAGTCCGAATTGCAATCTCTGCATTTTGCTGCCGAAAACACTCATCCCAACACTCAAGTTCTCTTGGGAGCGCTGCCTCGTGACAATTATGCTAGAGCTGTCTGTACAACGTGGTATTTGGGGGGGGAAATCCAGCTTTGTTTGAGCCAAAATTAGCAAAACAAAAGGGTCGTCAAGCAGGTTGCCAAGGGAGTGATGAGAGCCAGATCACCTGGGAATTCAATCGAGGCTCTAAACACCACCTTGCGGACTGAAGGAGGCCCGACAGCAGCTGTGCTGCTCATTTGTGTCGACGGGCTCAAAATTAAAGTTCAATCTGTTACTATGGGCTTGTCGGTACTTAAAATGGTTAACGATTAACCTGGAATCTCTAAGTCAGGAGACTGCTCAAAGATTGTGAAAATGGCCACTCTCCTCACTGAGAATCTTACAGTATGCTGAATGAGACCTGCTATGCCACAATTTAGACATTGGTGGTAAATGGGCTCAAGGTTTTAACCGACCCCACCCTTTATTTGCCAAGCCTGATCCCAACCCTCTAAGGAAACACCCACAGGCTCGAAAAGGCCCAAAATACACTCAATTACGCAATGACATGAATGCAAGCGCTTCTAGCAAGTAACTACACATTGTTGTTTTCAGAAAAGTATATAACTATAATGAAAGTACGCCACTAAATAATCCCATTTGTAGAAACAATCCCCCTCTTTGAGTACTGATGTTCGCGCTTGCAACATTTTAGTGAGGTATTTTGCTGTACTTTCCAGCTGTTAACTCTCACTGTAACGCATCAAGGATAAATCCTTAATTTCACATCACTATATGTGGCTATCTGTAAAGATCCCAACTTTGCGTAAGGCAGCAACTGTAAATGTGTGTCTGTGTGGGTGTGTGAAGGCGATATGATGTGTAAATAAATGGGTGAAGCCCTAACAGTGGATCATCTTACACACTGTGGATTAGCAGGCTGGCGGGCCAAAGCCATCAGATCCCATTGTGAGTACCTCTGCAGTGGGTCCACTCTGCCTGGGTCAATATTTGGAATGGCAGAGATAGTTGGGCTGCATTAGCAGGATTAGGGCAGGATGGACCAGCGCTGCACCTCAGAAGAGGGAATCGGGGGTAGTGCGTGTGTATGTGGGTGTGTGTGGGTGTGTGTCACTACCGCAAATCAACAATTCAACCGTCCTATTTGGAAAGCGCTCAAGCATTTATGGTGACGGATCCTGTTGTGTGAGAGAGAACAGACAGGGCACATTCAGGCACAACATGAAAAGTTTTTTTTTTTAACATTAAAACATTAAATTGCCTTAAATTGCCGATTTAGATTTTGAAAATACGACTGCAAAATAACTTAAACTTTTAAAAAAAAGAAGAAAAAAAGCTAATTCAAAATATGAATTGATACTAATATATATACATATATATATATATATATATATATATATATATATATATATGCACGGAAGGTTTTTCATTTCTCAGTTGATGAAGCTACCCATATTATTTAGTATTTACAATACAATTATAATAAATGTAACATGTTTTGTAGTGTGTGTATATATACATGCTAATTGATGGGCATCAAGCAATAAGCAAAATACCCTCACAAGAAAAATGTGTGAAACGTGTGAAAAAGGAAGTGGGCAGTCAACATGGACGCAAGTACACAGACGAGTACGTAAGTACACACGTAGGCATGTTTAGACAAACACACAAACACACACATGTCTTTCAGGTGTGAGCCGTCAGCTCTGCACATTTAAGTGCCCACGGGAATACGAGCTAAGTGCATTTTAGAGTGTTTAGGAAGCCTGAGGGTAACGTTTCCTCTGCTTTACTTCATTATCCTGCATTAGAGGAGTCGACAACGGGGAGAGAAAGCCTCTCCTCAGAACCGCGTCACTTAAGACATGATACTATACCACACGCTGCTCTGCTTAATGGGGGCAGAGAGTTTGAGCATGACATAGAGCATGACAGCTCAGCAGACTGGAGATTACACAGGTTTTTTGTGGTATGAGGTGGAGGGAGGGTCGACTCCCTTAATAAGGGCAGAAGAAAACGGACTGGCCACTCTAATTAAAAAAGCGAAGATGGTCTTGTGGCCCTGAGCTACACAGGACCTGAGGAGAAGCAAACATAATGTGAGACCTTGGCTGGCTGCCTGCCTGCCATAGCTGAAGGTTGAGGCGTGTGTAAGAATGTGCTTTAGAATCACAAGAGATATTTCTTCTTCAAAGGAAAGGAAGTGACAACAAATCAAGCTTATGTTTTGAACATCATCTAAGTGATTTTTTTTAAAAAAAAGGAACTCTGGAATTCTTCAAAAAAAAAAAAACTACAATTACAACACCAAGGAAAAAAAATCAAAAGCTATAGTCAGTGAGCTGAAACAAAAATGTAGGATGGGAATTTTTTGGAATGTGAAATGTGGGCGTTTTATATCCGACTTCAAATGAAGTAAATATCTTGAACATTGCCAACACCCATTGGTGGAAACTTAAGCAGCCTTGATGAGGTCAGCAGAAATCCATTTCAGAGACAGAGTACATTCTTGATAAATTATGAATACTAGAATTAATATAATATAAGGCACAGTAAAACTGAAAGAGATTGATTCAAGGTCTGTTTCTACAAGTAATCTACTGTATCAGACCAAAGTCCCTGAAAATCTGTTCACTTGGTGGCCGCATTTGCACCGCCTCCTGACAGTGATATCACTCAAGACCATCTACTTGAATGGAAAACACTGACAACAAAGTGCTTGCCAAACTCACATTTAAATAACATGTTTCTTATGCTGAAATAGCATTAAAAATGTGCACATTTCAGCTTGATTGGCCAGTCCTAAGCATGGGTTTCAGTACACTGACTGTTTCTAAGCAACAGTGATGCAAAAACTTTACCAATTGGCGTTGGGCAGGTCTTATTCCACTATATTGCACTTTCTCCCATTCATAGCAATACCATTGAACTTTTTTTGTCCTAAAAGTATATACAGTTTTGTATCATGCCAATCAAAATTGCATACTGTATATGAAAAGCTTTTTAAATAGAGTACACAAAATGTCAGACCATAACCATTTTCAAATTGATGTAGATCTAATCGCATCCCCAGATACAAGTCATTGTACTAATCAACTTTGTTTGGAAATTTGTTGAAATAGTAGATCGTAAACCATCTGCATTTTGATAATTTGCACAGTATGTACTCTGCATATCAAATTCTAGTAGTATGATAACGTGCTATTTGGAAAAAGGCATGAGCTCTTCCTCAAGGCTGTGTATTCAGCCTTTGATAAACAGTGATTATACCATTACCGAAGGCTTTACAGAAATGCATACTGGCCTTTGTGTGCGAGTGTGAGAGAGGTGTCAAAAACACTATTGTCATACATGACAATCCGGTGTGCTGATGAGTCTACACGATAGGGTGTCGACATTATTCAAATAACCAAACTCCCTTGACCTGAAAGACCTCAATAGACACTTCCAGCAAAGGAAACAATTTTTTTGTGTGTATTTTTAAACACACACATGATTTGAATTTGACTTGGCTTGAAGAGGTGCCTGAACAGGAGAAAAAAGGCATGATGGGTAACGTACCAGCATTCTCTGAGAGGTAAGAGAAGTCCTCTCTGGTGTAGGAGGCAGATGGTTGGATGAACATGCCCTCGTCGAAACCCTCTTCCGGCTCAGGTGGGATGTTGTAGACGAAGCGCTTGGCGGCCTGTTTTTTCCGTTTCCTGCTGCCCGGCTCAGGACGCTCCTCCCTGTTGATGGCTACCCCGGTGCCGGGATCTGGAGCGTTCCAGATGAACACTGGCCCCGGACCTTGCGGCTCCATCTCCGTGGACTCTGACGAGTTCTCTCCTCCCCAACTGGAGCTTCCCAATGGGCAACCTTCTCCCCCGGACACATCTACGTCGCTGGGCTCATCTTTTACGTGTCCACTGGCCTTGATGGACAACTTGGACAGGATGCTGGTGGCCCAGAAGTTGCTGGGCTTCTTGTCGGCACCATGGCAGTCTTTCGCCACCGTCCGGCGCTTGTTGTAGTCGACCACCACGGAGTCAGGGGCTTCCTGCTTGATGCTTATGTTAAGGGCATCTTTGATGAAGGCGCGACAGGACTGGACCACCTCGGTCATCTGGAGGTAACTCGCCACGGACATCACCTCGATGGCATTCTGGCTGGTCAGAAAGAGGTTGCCGGAATAGAGGAAGTCCAGGATGACGGAAAAGCCCTGCACGGCCGCCACATCCAGGTGCGTGATCGTAGTTTGGTCACAGCTCTCGTTCGTCAGGCAGTAGAGGGTCTTGAAGTAGCGGCTCCCGGCGACCAGGATGTTCTTGTGTGCCCTGAACATCTGGCCGCACACCATGATGTTGACGTCGCAGAGGATGCCGCTCTTGCGTTGCTTGTCCAGCTCCTGCAGAAGCTGGTAGCAGTACGAGTTCTCATTGGGCTTGTTCCTGTAGTCCTCCACCTCTGGGCTGTCCACGTCCTCAGGCCTTTCCATCTCCTAGTGGAGTGACAACAAACAAAAATGACAATCAGCATTAGTCTATAGAGTAAACACAAGGTGGAGGGCAGGTGTACAGTGACAACTCCGACAATAGAACTGGTTTAACAGGCTGGAAATCTGCAATACTGTGGGAACTATAGCACTGGTAAACCCCCCGCTTACAGGATGCACGCTCTGTGCCCTTGTTAATGCGCTTTAAGATGAAAAATATTTGGCCATTATCCCACCCCAACATCAATCTCCATCATCTGCTCTCACAATTAAGAGAGAAAGAGAAAGAGAGAGAACCGGCTGGTACCTACCAATGGGAGTGATTCTACACAATATATTTCTGAACTGCAAAGCAGATGTCCTAATCCATGCTGAAGTTTATATCACCCTACATTTCCCCCCTCCTACCACACAGCTGTTTTTTTTTTTGCAGAAGCAATTCAGATTAAATCTATTTCTCAGGGCGGAGGCCTTCCAAGCCCCCTCCTCCACACTGCTGGGCTTGTCCTGGTAGATGGGGTTATTACTGTAGCCTGATCCAGCTACAGCAAGCCAGTAGTCAGAGAGCGAGCGAGAGAGAGAGAGAGCAACCCCATTTCTCCACACAAAGCCAGTCCTTTCCTCCAGGCTCATTGTTCACTACTGCTTAGTGCTACACTGAAGCTTTGTGAAGAAAGCACTTACAATTCCCTTAGTAGCACACTGGAACACAACTGGAATTACAAAATCAGAGCTGGAATAAAACTGAACTCCCTCTCATATTCACCTGTGTGATTCATTTCAGCACAAAATATCATTTTTCAACGTTTTTTTCCACACTGCACTTGTCTTTACGATTTTTTTCCCATAATTTTTCATAAATAGAATTATTTGAAATAGACACTTTTGTAACAAATGTGTATGGTTGAATTATTATAATTGTTACTGAACCAAACTTCTGAACTGTACTAGTGTCTAGTGATTGTCAAGCTGTCAAAATGACCAACAAAAAATACTGCACATATTACTGCAGGCACTTTATTCAAAGTCATATTATAGTTGTGCGTGAGGAGCAGATTGAAATTTAAAGCTTGAGTGTGTTTTTTTTTTGTGCAACACAGGCTCAACCAATGGTGTGAGCTTGGGACGGTAATATCTGTTTGATGTGGTAGATATTTGCATGTTTGGAGAACCTGTTTAAAAACAGCATGAGGGTGAGTAAATGACGAGAGAAATCAAATTTTTCTGTAAACTATTTCTTTAAAATGAAGAAAATATTCTAAATAGCCTAAATGGCGGCACTGTTGAGTTCAGAGGGGTCTGGTGGAGAACAGGTTTGAAGAATGAGGAGGAGGTGGAGGAACGAGGAACGAGGGGGGGTGGGTTAGACGAGAATGAACGTTCGTTTGTGGTGTCACAATGTCCCCACTATTGTTCGCCTCTGTCTATCCAGAGAGAGCCTGACTGTGCGCCAAGCCAAGCTATGGTGAGAGGACAGATGAGGTGGCAGTTGAGAGTGGGTGTCAGGATATGCTAGTCCAGAATGAACCTCCATTTCTTTCTCTCATATATGCGCACACACAGTTCATCCTTTCTCCAGATGTGCCACGTGTAAACGCACACTACAAGAGAACAGATGCTTTCTGAGGATTCCCCCCATTAAAATCAGTCAAAATGAGTCTGTGGTGACAGTTTGAAATTCAACGTGGTCTTTTTCTTAATTGAATGTTTGCTATTGTTATTGTCTACTAGGTCGTTTGCGTTCCACTTTTGTACGCCAACTTTGCAAACTGTACAATGAAAGGAAAACACATTACTTTTACAATATCTATAAATACCAAAATTGTGATCTCATACAGTTGATGCTAATTGTGTTTCTCAGACCATTTTTTTCACTCACGACTGTCTGGATATTACGAGAAACCCTGAGATGTTTGCTGTTCTGGGGTCAGTAAGACTTTTTGAAAGAAATTAATACTTTTATTCAGCGAGGATGCATTAAATTGATCAAAAGTGAGAGCAATAATACATTTAGAATACATTTAGATTTCTATTTCACATACATTTTGTTTTTATATGTATTTATTATTAAAGAACCCTAAAATAGAGTATCACATGGCTGTTGAAAATTCAGCTTTGTCATTCACAGGAATACATCACATTTTAATACATATTTAAACAAAAAACTGTTGCTATTAATTGTAATAATATTTCACAATATTTTTAATTAAATAAATTCAGCCTTGTTGAGGATAAAACTTATTTAAAAAAACATGTAAAACATGTCTTACCAACCCTAAACTCTTACTAAACGGTGTAGGTACTCTAAAAAATGCTGGGTTGTTTTTACCCAAATTTGGCTCAAATATGGACAATCCCAAATGTTGGGTTAAAAATGTTTTTTTTAATGGCCGAGTTTGTCCATATTTGACCAAAAGATGGGTTAAAACAGCCTAGCGTTTTTTAGAGTGTATATCTAAAAGAAAAAAAAAACATATTCAAAATGAGACGCATCAAAAACAAACAAAAAAGGAAACCGGTTCTTTTCTGATTAAACATGTCGAATACGAAACTCGCTGTGGTTTCTCTTTCTGGTTTCCCACCCCAGACTTTCATTTTGATGCGAAACGGGAACATTATACAACCACTTCCAACACCGCTGCAGTTCTCCTGTGCTACAGTTGAACAGACAGCCGTCTAAAGCTCTTCAGGCAATGAGTTGCCAACACCCATTATTCCATTGTACACTTTCAACATGTTCCATTCACGGTAAACCAACAATAGCTCCCCAAAATTTAAACACATAGCCTTCAGCTACAGAGAGCCGGGCCTTTATCACCTACCAGGGCCGCAGTGAGCATACACTACACGAGTGGCACGTTAGGGGGACATTGTGCCTCAGACAACAGGGACGGCGGTTTTGTTTTCCTTGCGCATAGTCTTCCTGAGCCATCCCAGCCCCTGAGGCCAGCGCCTGGTCCCCTCATCCAGATGCATGAACAATACGGCAGTGTGCTTGACCCAAGGTGTGGGAGGGAAATGCCAGGATCTGGGCCTCCCAACAAAGAGCAGGGCTCATCGATACAAAATTCCTGGGAATTCTCCCCCACCAGCACAACCACAAGCACCAACAACACAACAAGCCTCCCAATACACACACATACATCACAGCGGCAGACAGTACAGGGGCGGGGACCCTCGTCTTCACTGGAGCTCACTAATAATGGGAAGAGGGGCCAAGTACTTTGAGGGTGAAGTCCAGACTGGAGAGTGAGGCAACCCAGATACCCTTCTTTAGAGGTAATTGAATTACGGGAGTTTGATATGGACCAGTGAAGAAATTTAGCCCATTATGACGGACAGACACTGCACTGAAGAACATAATAGATCACAATTATGAAATTGGCTATTGGAGGATGTGGCCTATCAGAATAGCCTTTCTTTCCCCGGACAGCAGACATCCTAATGTTTCGCCCAATTAGTCTACTTTAAGACAGATACTATTCATCCACAATCTCGTGACCTCCATGTACGCTACTCTTTATTTCCTGCTATATATCCTATATAAATAGCATATATATATATCCTATATATATATATATATATATATATATATATATATATATAAATACCATATATATATATATATATATATATATATATATATATGAAGAGTTCAGATGCAAAAGCCTCTAAATGCCATTTGAAATTTTCTTCTAAAATGACCATTTTATCAAGCTTGTATATTTAAGTTCAGTAATTTCACTTAAATGACAATTAATAGGTAATCTTCATTGCCATTTAAGTGAAATTACTGAACTTAAATATACAAGCTTGATAAAATTGGTCATTTTAGAAGAAAATTTCAAATGGCACTTAGAGGCTTTTGCATCTGAGCTCCTCATATATATATATATATATATATATATATATATATGTCGAATTTTCAAGTATTATCATTGAGATCGCCACTGGCGACGATATAAATTTACATGGTGTGATTAAAAATGTTGTGTAGGCCAAAAATGTAGACCATCACTTCCTTTATGGTGTTGAACTAAAAAATGAGACGGCTCGCAGGAAAGTTGCATGGGCACAGCGAGGATCAGCTTTCAGCGCAAGAAACATTTCAAAGCAAAATATCAGGCTTCTATATCGAGCAACAACACTGAGCCAGCTAGGAGAGATAGAAATCAACAGAGATGTGTCAATGAATGAACATGCAAGTATTGTAAAATAGATTGGGTGTGTGCAAGACATACAGCAACGTTTATAGGATCCATTTTGAGGCCACCAAACTATACTTATTGTCCAAATGATGCTGACAGAACATTATTATGGTCTGTGACACTGCTGAACAATTCTTTGTGACTGTATGTAGTTCTCAAGTTGGAAAAGCAATTCAGTTCCTACTTTAAATGAATCTTAGTTCCCAGGACATCCACAAGATGGATGAAAATGCTGACGTTGTAAAAGGAGGGCAGACGTGACAACACATGACAAAATTAAAACGTTTATTCTTTTGTGGCACAAAACAGTTATTTGGTGGCTCTTTTTGCTCTGAAAATAACTTTTTAGCAAAGCATTCCTGTGATAGCTAGGCGGATATATTTCTAAAGCAAACTATATTATATATTGTCATACAGCCCACCCTATAAGTACTAAAAATGTATGGTAAAGTAATGCATTTGAACTATTTGGGAATGAATAATATATAGGCCTATATATAAAAAGTGCCCACCATGAAATCAATATGGGTAATTCTTGTTTTTTTTAAAGGGATATTGCAGTATTTATTATGAATGATTTATGCGTGCACATCATAATTTTTTATTTTATTTTGTGCCTTCGTAATCTTCAATCAAAATGACTTCCTCTCCCTCTTGCAGCGACAACTCTTCACTGATGATGTGTGTTCGGGGAACAACCTGTCACCCACATGACGTCACAGCGATAGCAAACCACAACGATCCGATCAATTCACGATGGACAAAATGAACTCCGCCCTTCATTCTTTCTTGTTTGTGCCGTTTCACTCGGATATACGTCACAAAACGTAGAAATGCTGACTTTAATTGGCTAAATGACAGTCAAAACCGCAAGTCATTGCATTATGAGTCACATACTTTCAATTAAAAATGACAAAACATCCCTGGATATGGACTTATAGGTCATTTATATCATGAAACAATTGTCAAATATTAATTCTTATGACACACTTTTTGACTGTTAATACTTCATCGCGTGGCTTTCATTGAACGTTAAACCCCGCCTTCTTTTATTTGATTGCCCATTTCAATCATTCTGACTTTTGACGGGCGATCACGGACCACTGAAACAGCTCAGATGTTACGTTGTAAAATATTTTTGCAGATTAGTTATTATGCAAACTCTTCCTCTTTTGCTTTTCGGCAGGCTAACTTAACAAAATTCAACACAAAAGTGTTAACAGCTTAGAGTCGCAAATCGTACTAGGTCAAAACGCAAACAGGTTGCAGGTCTGAGAATGTCCCAGAATTTTTAATTAAAATATGTACAAACAACTAAATATAGAATCAGAGCAGTGCGTGTATACACGGTGTCTACTTCAGTGTAATAAATGTAGTCCCACATTTACTCCATATATTATGCAGAAACAACAAATAAAGTATTGTAAAAAGGGTTGATTGTCAGGGGTCACTTGAAAGTGAACAAACAGGAAAGCCTAACAGGGTTCAGATCTGCTGTAGAGTCTTAACCCCTCTGTTGCTAGGGAGGCGGCAGTAATCTCTCCTTTCCTTCCTAATTAGTGAGGGGTATAAATTGAGTTAGTGAAACACTTTGTGTCACCCTGATTAGACTGACTGGACATTATCATACAGCGCAATCCTAAGGGATTCTACTGCAAAACCAGGAACACGCCAACGCCATCTTTCTGGATGGCAACAGTCATTATGTGACTTGATAATAGACGGAACGAAATGCATAAAACAATATTGATCAATACCAATTTACCGTAAACGACATGATAATATACAATGCATCCATATATTTCACTATTACAGTGAGTGCATTATACTTACAAAAGTGGTTCTCAGATGCTATTCAACCCTTATCTTATTCTGTTCATTGCAGTGGCCTCAATGTCGTTCCAGATGACATAATTCACTCCAGCCCAACGTAGCAAGTGACACACACTATCTATGGATCTTGGGGAGTCACCTAACACAATGCCTCTAATTTAGGTGCACTGAAAGGGGAGGGTGAGATGTGCCAGAGGTCACTTTTTACAGCGAGGGGGTTGGGAAGGGGTGCGGCTCCCCAAAGGTAGCAGGGTCAGGCCCTTTCCATTGTGTGACCTCTGTGGCAATCAGGTTAGTTACCATGACAACCAGGGTTGATAATTACAGTGCAATCCAGGAAACAGTGAAGCAAACGAGGACAACATATTGAGCCACAATCTCTTTCGGTCTATTTAATAAAGGATATCTGACATTCCATTCCACAAAATCACCTAAATGGAGAATTTGAGCAAAAGTAGGTTTACACCTAATAGGCGGTCCATTTTCTATAAGGCTTCAAATGACAATACAAATAATGATTTAAATCACCTAGTAGTGAGTCTTTAAGCTCATCTCACTAACTGACAGCGCTGATCCAGTTAGCTCGCACATGCTAACCTGCTACCTCCGACGTGAGTCGACCTGTTAGCGCGCTAAACAGCATTCCCGCTCAAAAAAACACGGAAACACATCACCATTTGTAAAGTTAACAACGAATAGCATAGCCCAACTCGGCTTGGTCGCCTATCCGAGTGTCCCCGTCCCCATTATGTCGCAGTGTAGACGTACCTGTCTGGTCGGGTCATTCCTGCCGTGCTCCGAGGACAGGTGATGTCTCAGCAGCAAGGCCCGCTTGTAATTCCGACTGCCTTTCACCAGCTCGTCGCTGTTTTTGGTGGCGATGTTATGGCACCACGAGCATGACATCAATCCAGTTTCCTGGCTGAATTTGAGCCAGGGAAACTCTTGCTGCCAGGAGTCCTGGAAGAGCGAGTGTTTCTGCAACAGCAGCGTATGAGGTCTCATCTCCAGCAGCGGCTTTCTAGCGGCCGTTTCCTCCACCTCTCCCGTGCCACCGTCCTCCCGGTTCACGCCGTTACCGGTCTCCCAGTCGCAGCTCTCGATTTTCACCATTACGCTGTTTGTCATTACGCATTTGTCATGATGGTTCCCCGCTGTCCAACTGCTCCCTTCCGGGTCCTCGTCCTCCTCCGGCTCCGTGCTGTCGCTGACGGACCCCCCGCCCTCGACTTTCCCCAGCGATGGTCCTTTCGCCCCTAAATCCCCGTCGTCCTCTTGATCCGGCCTGTTCCCGTTTAAATGTCGGTCTTGACAAGCCGGGGCCTCACAGCTGTTACCGTTGCTGCCTTCTCCGACGGCACTGGCACCGGTGACGGCTAATCCACCTCCTCGGAAAGCCAGCGACCTGCGGCTTCGCTCTCCGGACATTTTCTTGAAATAAATTACAATCTACACTTTCTCAACAAAACAAAACTACGATCGCAGCTCTCTTAAATAAAGTATTCCGCATGAAATGAGCCGTTTTCCTGCGCTCCGGCCTCCTGGTGAGAGTATGTAGGTTATGCGGAAATAAATAGGGGTTTTAAAGGCATAATGAATTTCAGGGTTCTGTCTGCGTCCGCGCAGGCCCCGCAGAGGTCGAATGGCAACGACTTCCCCCACAATGCATCTCGGTCAGAGGGAGGAGGAGGAGGGGGGACTCGTGTTAAAGGAAGATGGGGGTGACGACGAACAGCCAGGGGTCTTTTGTGTCGATGACTGCACCCATTTTCCGCTTGCTTTTTCATCTATAGAGCTACACGTCCCGAACCAATAAGTCCTTGTATCCCTTTCACGCCCGACATTAAACACGTCGCCCCATGTTTGTCGCGCGAGTCGTGATGATAGGGACAGGTGGGCTATGGTAGGCGTTATTATGAGCGCGTGCATAGGTGTATTTTCCAGGTGGTGACGGAGGTTTACTGATAGGGTTTTCGATATCAATAACTTGTGTCATCGTTGTAAATTTAGTTTTTGATCCATTATTTTAATACATTTGAATGATTTCCGGTTAATTCAGAAACTTTAACAATACCGTTTTGTCAAATTATCTTAGAGAGCTTTATTTAAAGGAATTGATTTACGGTCACTGTGTTTTATCGAACTGTCTTTTATTTTTATTTTTTTTGTAACACACGTGCACATATATTATTTTTAAATACACGGTAAAAAACAAAACAAAAAACCTAGGCTAAATACAAAGCGTCAAGTTTAATTACACTTCTGCTTACATTAAGTAAAATTTGCTTTTTAAGTAGCTTAAATCAAAGCGAAGTCCATTGGACTTTTCAATTCCAATTCGATCACTTTAAATGTACAGCATAAGCCTACTGATGAAGGACTTCGAGTTGAACCACATTTATTTTAGTAAAAACCATGTTGACAAAATGGACTGATACGGAGATGGTCTTACAATATAATGCAATATACGTTCGTTTTAGTCGGATTTTATAGGCATTATGATGTGGGGGTTCAAAAAACATCAAAGAAACAAACATAAAAACAGAGTGAAAAATATATTGTTGGATTAGTCTATTAAATCCTGTCACCCAGTGGGTGGCGTAATTTCCTACAGTAGCCTACCAATTTGATTGACGATTTATTAACCAGCAATAACCGCCTTGCACTGTTTCCTTTGGATTAAAGGCGAAATAGTTTCCTTGAGAAAGTATTTTTCTAAGGAAAATATGTAACTTTGAGCCCACCTTGTGAACATGAAGGACTTCTCCTCTGCAAATAACTGTTCTTCTCTTCTTCATAAAGAGAAAAGACTACATTAAAAAACAAAAAAAATGCATAGCAATTGACATACCTCTAGATTTTTTACTTATAATTTTACTATACAAATTTGTTTAAAATGATTTGTAATAGATTCTAGTCAATATTGTAATTATACGTAGATCACTTTTTTATTATTTACGTTAACATACCAATATTTCTTTTAACCTGCGAGGAAAAGTCATTTCTAAATTAGCCAATATTTTATAATGAATTGCCATAAATAAGAAATATAAAATTGTTATTTTCACATATATGTCATATCTATTTTATTTAAGTTCATGTAATTAGCACAACAAATGATATCGAATAAATGATATTGGGCGCGCCAGGTGGGACCTCGTGCCCGTCTCTGTCTGTTTACATCTCTACGTGCTGTGCGTCATAACGTCACACGACCCCACCCCACCTCGCGTAGCAGCAGCCTGAATGCAGTGGCAGCTTTGAGCACAAATTTGCAAGATTGAAGTGGGAAAGCGGGACCGCAAGGATCAGAACAATTCACAACATAAAAAAGCCGCAAAGACAGTATGGAGGAAGCCGATCAAGGTAGATTCATTCTTTTGAGAACGTGACATGTTGGCACAGATTAGAAATGCAACAAAACTCAACTTTCAGAAGTTAGCTAGCTTGCTTACTAGCACAGCCAACAGCTGGTAATGGAATAGTGATTGTTTAATTTAGATGATTATTGGTAATGTGACAGTCAGTCAGGATACATATTTACCGGGATTTTACTCGTGGTGTAGCATTTGTGCACATTTTCAATAGTTCGTTTGCGTTTCTAATAATTAACTGTGTTTGTAAATACTGTTAAAACTTATTATGGAACTACCAGAACCATAGTCTCCCACTATCCAAAGGTAAAACTTGATGTATTTTTGTAAATAAGGATGTTTGTGACTTTATTTAACTTGCGTGGGCTTAACTTGCTTGCAGCATCACTGAAACATATGTTAGCTTTAAACACCTGTTGTAAATATGCGGCTAGTGGTGAACCTTCTCTTATCATTTCAGTATTATTAGCCTATTTCCAATCTTCTGTCGTGCCAAATCCGTTAATTCAGTTAGTATTTGAATGTCTTGACTTGCAGATCAACCGTCGTTCTATTTTAACTCATAACAATATGACCAGGGAAGTGTACAGTTTATTATATCACTATTTTGATAGCTTTCTTCCTATTCTTTATCATCTCATGTTTCTTATTCCCTTTATGTGATGTCATTCATATGCAGATTATGGACCTGGAAATTTAAATTTACCGGTATGTTAATCTGGTTAAGGTCAGATCATCAGCAGGATCATCCTATGTTTCATATACCTGACCCATTATAAACTTTAAAGTAAGGTTTTTTTTTTTTTTTTTTTTTTTTTTTTGCAATATAGTGGTCTGTTCCTCCTGATATGATCTGGCTATCTTTGTCATTGCATAAATAGTCGGCTAAGATGACTACAGCTATTTTTCCAACTCAAAGTGTTCTTAAATTGTGTTCAGATGCCTGATATTGAGGTTATCATTTGGCAGGAAATGTCATCATCCAGACTAGTTGAGTCTAGTCTTTGGTATGTAGTGTAGTCCTAGACTGAATGTCGGAATGGCATCTGTTTTGATGTAATACTTTACTAAAAAAAAAAAAAAGTAAAACAAATATAGTCTATTTGGAGAAAGACGTTTTTTTTCCCCCCATTTTACTATTTATGATCATATTTTTGATCAGCACTGATACTTATTATTATAAATGCAAACTTTTGTGTAAAATATAATATAGCTATCTAATCTCTGTACAGCTTTCCCTCTGTAGGGTCGTGGAGATGCTTGAGCCTTTCCGAGCTTCTCAGGCCATACAATGCTATAATACAAACCCAAATGTTTTCAAATCTTGTTCATATGAGCATGACAACAAGTCTTTTAATTTTTGAAAGACATTGCTCTTGTTTATAATAAAGGCCTAGCAGATACAATGGACGTCACTAAAGGTCACATCATGCTTTGTTTTCAAAGTCCTTTCTGACCCCCTGACCATCTTGTCTTCATCCTGGTCACCTGGTCTCCGCCCCACTCAGCCTGTTTTCTCTCAACTCTCCCGGGCTGCAGTGTGTCAGTGAGCAGCCTCCCCGGGAGCCAGAGCCTTCCTGTCTGAATCTTCTGTTGCCCTCCCTTCATCTCTCACGCAGGGCAGCCATCTGCTCATTCCTTTTAGCTGCGTGCCCATGTCTTTTTTTGCAGCTGGTGCCCATGGGCCGTTGTGCAATGTGATGAGCAAAGTGCTTGACAAAGCCTGAGATGTTTGTTTGTTTACCCTAGGTATACTGACCTTATGAGATTACTCTCATAATGTCATCTTATGAATGCTATAGTATCAAGTGCCAAGAACTTGTTAGTGATTTGCAGAGTGATTGTTGCAATAGTGAGTGTGAGTCATCATGGAAGACCTTTCACCCAAGCTGTGGGTAATCCTGTGGATTAGGACTTTTGATCAAAGCTGTCAGAATCAGAATATGTTTTTAATTCATAGTTTGCCTCTGCAGTCACCAGTTGCTAGTTAGTAGATCTGCACACACGGTTCTCCTTTTGCTGTCATGGCAACATAAGAAAATAAAAAAGATGAAGGACTAATAGAACTTCAGGGAGGAATGAGGAAGCTGCAATCAAATCTTCTATAGCCAGTTACTGTTATTGCAATGTTCTGTTATGAATTGCAGATTTTGCCTGAATCCGTTCGTTCGGTGGAGCATTCAGCAACTCAAGGTTGAAAGTTTACGTGATTGCCAAAAGCTAGCAGAGAATTCTTTTGATCTCATTGGTGGAAATTTCCACTCCTGGTGTTTGCTGGTCTGCTGCAGTTTTTAACTCTGTCCAGTCTGCATGTTATAACAGTTATGCTGTTACTTCTCCATCTTTTTTATGTCAGTTCAGTGAAAACATCAGAACTCAAAGCAGAAGGTTATATTTGTGATAACTGGAGACAGGTGACAGGTCATTTCCGTGTTTTCATGCGAAGCTGAAGTTCGCATGAAAACACGGAAATGAAGCGTTTTTATTTTTTTATTTTAAAGAAGTTTTTTCAGATATTGCCCCAAATACTCTCCTTGCTCTCTAAGGCTTGTAGATACATTTTTGTCATTCTTTTCTCTGTCTTTGTATGTGCGTACTGATGCATTAAACTATTGTTTAAAGTAAGATTTTTTTTTTTAATTTCAGTTGATCAAAACTAACTATGGAGACGTTTAAAATGATTTTTTTTTTTTTGGTCTCTATAAACAATTTGAATTCAAATAAAT
Source organism: Cyprinella venusta (assembly GCA_038021265.1). Classification (NCBI taxonomy): domain Eukaryota; kingdom Metazoa; phylum Chordata; class Actinopteri; order Cypriniformes; family Leuciscidae; genus Cyprinella; species Cyprinella venusta. Next base: position 5,869,102 of record CM075878.1, read on the forward strand.
GCTGCTCTTTGGAGTCGGACCTTCTATTCATCAAATAATCCTGAAAAAAAGTTTCAGTTTCCACAAAAATAAAAAAACTGTTTTCAACATTGATAATAAGAAATGTTTCTTGAGCACCGAATCAGTTTATTAGAATGATATCTGAAGGATCATGTGATTAAAAATTGGAATAATGATGCTGAAAATTCAGCTTTGCCATCATAGGAATAATACTATGATTTAGGCTAAGGCCTGTTCACAGAAAGAACGATAACTAAAGATCGCCCACACCAGCCGATAATATCGTTCTGTTTCTTCTACGCACATGCTAGTCTGTCACTTTAATTGCTCAAGCTAGAGTGCTGAAGTGATGACGTCACTTTGTAGGACAACTCGGAAGCTAGCGGCGCTTAGGTTCCCTCGATTGAAAAGCTATGCATTTTCCCCATAGACTTTTGGAAAATCGCAAAAAATAAGATCTGTGTTTAACAAAGAGTTGCACACTTACATGTTTTGTCTATCAAGATAATCTTTACAAGTTAGCCCAAAATTTATACATTTTAAAGCCTACATAAAGTTTTTTAAAAACACAAGCAGACACAGTGACGTTTAAAAAACCACAAGCAGGTTATAACTGTGTGTTCTATGTCATAGATCAAAACGTGAAAATATTTAGAGGCTTTGTTCAACATCTCAGACCTTATTTCAGGCGATTTGGCAAAAACCCATTCAAAAATCCCATAGACTTTAGAGTGAGGGAACCGGGAGTGCTAAAATGCTAACTCACTTCCGCGTTTTGGCCTACAGAGTGACGTCGTAACTTCGGCACTCTATTACAGCAATGTTTTCGTTTAGTTATTCCATCAATATTGTTTCTCTGTGCCGCTATTGTTATAGCTGTGGTGTGAACTCTGCTATTCTTAAATATTGAGAATGATTTTTAGAACTATATCTTTATAGTTATTTTCCTTGGTGTGAACTGGCATTTAGTTGTGTCCATATGACTTGTGTACTGTATTCCAAGTCTTTTAGAGCCTTCATATGATAGTTTTGTTGGAGAAACAGACCATAATATGTTTATTATAAGTTAATGATACTTGGCCTAAATTTTACTTTTTTGGAGCTCTTTCCCTGTACCACATGAGGATGAGTAAATCATGACATGATGTAATATAGGCTAGATTTTATGTGTGTGTGCACTGTGCATTTCGCAAAAACCCACAGAACAATGGCTTATGTTTTTCTGTGGGCCTGAACATTATTGGCTCTTAGTCTTACTCTTTAAGACCGCCGAACCAATGGAATATATTTGTATTATATACATTAATTGTAAAATTGTTGTGTTGTTATATTACACACACACACAAAAATCATTACTGAATTAACACATTTATTTCACTGGTAGACTGTCATCCGATTTTGTAATATCTTCCTGAAGCGTTTGTGTGAATTGGTTCACAGGTACACAGAGCCTTGATGGACTCTGCAAGTCATGGATGACCACTCAGACTTATGGTCTCCTGAGAGTTTTGGCCTAATAAAGGTGTGGACTAACATTGCACTGAGGGGAGAAAGTTAAGGCCTCACTGTGACCCTCTTTCAGTCGTGTGAACCTTTAGTTTGTGTGTTTTCAGTAGCGTTGCTTGGTAGAAAATAATGCCTCTCACATACCATGTCAGTAATGTTTTAAGATAAAATGTCCTCCATTTTCCCATTAGTCATGCTTTTCACAATTCTTAAACCCTTTAAACAAATATAGTTCCCCCTTTCCACCACCATAATGGTTGCTAAACCTTTTTCATTTCCCGCCTCTTATTGCTTATGTCTGTCCGGGCTGCTAGAGTCGCACTCTGTCTGTCCCATGATTCTCGTTTGTCCCAATCACGGGATGCAATGTGCTTGGAATAACCCTGTAATTGATTAGAAGCTGTGGTTTATTATGTGCTTCAAATGTCCTCTTTGTTTCTTTACTGGGGTGTTTATGTTCTTGTGCTCTCCGAGTTTAAATGCGAGTCATACGAGAGTCGGTTCTGAAGGGTTCCTGATGTTGAAGTGGCACGAGCCCATTGAAAGGCTTTCCCAGATGTATGAAAAGTCACGGGATTCCATGTCCATCCTATAATTGGCATTGTAAAGATCACTGCCACTCCATGTGGGGTCATGGATATGTTACTGGGCCAGAGGCAGAAGTTGGAATGTATCTAGTTAACAAAGAGTTTAGTCAAAACAAATGTGTGATTATTGCTTATTTCCTCTTTTAAACAATACTTCTCATCCGTTTTTTTTTAAAAGTGGGATGTCAAGCATCTCGTTTCATTGAATATCTCTGTTATATCTCCGCTGTTTGTTTTACTTTGTCATAGACAGGTCCTCCTAACATGAAGGTCGGGGCTTGTCACATGATCTGAAACTCTCCCACAAGGCACCAGGCCCCTGTAAAGCACATGAAAAAAGTATTTGTCTGAACTTGCTAACACATGCTGAAGTGTTAATGAAAATGTATTGTATTAGGTTTGTGTGAAAATGATTTGGCAAGCAAAGGAACATAAATTACATTTTTTCGATGATAGCATTCAAGTCTCTATTTGAACATCTGCAGGCTTTTGTTGTGCAATTTAGTCTGGATGGAAGCCAACAAGGACTTCGGTGAAAGGCAAATATCCGGGTACTAACCTGCACACAGTAGTGCGGAGGCGTCAAGGTTCTGCCGTCCTAGACGTGTGAGGTGAATTTAGTTAGGGTGTTAATTGATTGACATCTGCACATGTGTGTTTGTCACTGCTTGGCTCTCTTGTATATGAATATGTTGCTCACATATGATCGCAGCAGTTAGTAAACGATAACGATCCAATGATCCTATCAATTCCCAACGGACAAAATCAAGTTCTTGCCTTTGCAGTTATGTTTTGATAATATTAATAATGATCTTCCACAGTTTCATAAGACCTATAAAATCTGCATTCCTCGATATAATGCTGCATTGATGGAGTCTGCAGTATAATGGAGCCGAAGACTCAGGAGTGTCCATCAAACCATAAAGGTTGAATCCACTGCGCTTGGCTGAATCCATTTCAGTGTGTAGCTAATGGTTTGTGCAGCTGGTGTGTATCTGAAGTGATGCGGAGGCTCTTTGTGATGGATTAGGGCTGTAATCTGGGCCACCACAGATTACAGCTTCTTTTCGTGGGCTTTCCCCGGAGTCATGTGACCAGGGGACAAATGGTTCTTCATTTCTCGTGGATGTGGATAAATGGAGTGAAAGCTGAAGACGATGGCGATCGCTTTTTTCAGACCTTGAGAATCTGGCATTTTTACAGGATTGTCAACAATCCCTGTAAGGACAGTTGAGATTACAGCTGGGAGTGTCGGCTCGTGACGGAAATAGATTGCTCTGGAGAGGTAACTTATTAACGTGCTGCCGTCGTCGTCTTGTGCTGGACGTCATGTGAGCCTGCGGCTTCCCTGCTAGCGCTGCAGGATCCGCAACACACACTTCTACTCGCAAACGTAGCTAGCAAATAGGACAATCGGCACAGTGATCCTAACACGCTCAGTCACATGCAATCACTTAGTGTCCAGGGAGCTTCCTGTTCACGGGCAGCATGGAGGAACCTGTCGAGGAGTACACGTCTCCGTTCAACTTTGAGCAGGGATTGAACACTAGCTACCTCTACCTGTCACCCAAAGAGAGTTTCACTCCCCCTGGCTCACCCGTACCATCGCTCAGAGGTAACTGTGTTTGTTCAGGTGCTGTGTGTGTGTTTAGGTGCGGACTGGTGTTTGTCAGTGTAGCAGTGTTATGGAGAAAGAGACAAAGAATGTTATTAAAAGTACAAGAGCCCTCTTCCTGTCAATTGCTGATGTTTTGGAGAAGCTCAGCCATCAGGAGCAGGTGCTGTTCATGTTGGCCGTCGGGTTGCAGAATAACTCCCAAACACCGGGATAGTGCGGTCTGAGGAAGTGCAATCTCTACTAGCCATTCACCCTTATTATTTTGTATTATTTATTGTTTCTTCCCTAAGATCCACTCACAGTGGTTAGTTGTAATTTGTTTGTGCCTAAAACACATTTTAGTCATATTTAGTGCATATTTTTATGCAACTGTATGCTGTTGTTGGAATAAAATAAAATAAATGTGTGTATGTTTGAAATTTGAATTTTGATATGCTGTTTTCATCCCTTCAGATAAGGAAATATCAGTCTGAATAAATCCGGGAACTTGTTCAAAATAAAACCAGTTCCTCCTTTTTATCATTGGGGTCCTGTAGGATGCAGATCTCAGTCATCTCGTCAAATGGCGTATGTATGACACGCCAATTCGTATTTCCATTTTTGGCGTGCTATCAACACGCATAATCGCTTTTCAGCGTGTTTATGAACGTCGTTGACTTAACGTTATTACTGTATATACCGTAGAAATATTTGATCTACCCCAACCCGTCCCTAAACCTACCATCACTGGGTTTAATACCATTTATGAGTCTTCCCCTACCATTCTAGGAAAAAAAAATATCGTATAACATTTTGCTTCGTTTCACACAGACATTTAACGGCGTAGACATACGCATACACGCGGATTGCTCAAAATGCGTATAGAAACACGCCAAGTCAAGTGGCGTGTATGTTTACGCAAAAGCTTGATGTCATGTTGGGTGGTGCTACACACATCTAGGAACGGCACAGAGTATGGCGAACTTGCTTACACGTAATAGTCCGTTTTTCTGGTGCGTAAAGGGATACTTCACCCAAAAATGAAAATTCTGTCATTAATTAGTCACCCTTGTGTCATTCCAAACCCGTAAGACCTTTGTTCAGTTACCACTTTTCAAGGCCCAGAAAGGTAGTAAAGATATCATTGTAATAGTCCATGTGACTAGTGGTTCAGTTGTTAAGGGCACCGAGAATATTTTTTTATGACTTTATTAAAAGTTTCTTCTCTGACGCGGTTAATGTTGTAAACGCAGTGCAGCGCTTCAAGGTTCTAATACCAGCTATTAAAGTTATTTTTTTAATTTTATTTTTAATTTTTTTGCCCACAAAAAGTATTCTTGTCGCTTCATAACCTTAAGTTTAAACCATTGTAGTCACATGGATTATATTAATGATGTCTTTACTACCTTTCTGGGCCTTGAATGTGGTAATTGCGTTTCTGTTTCTGTCTATGGCCTCGCACTGAGACAGGGTGTGCCTGCTTTTGATCGCTCATTAAGCTTCACTGATGTGTAAATGTGGACATTGATGTGCAGATTTGATTTTGCAGGTTAGTTTCATTAAAAGTTCTTTCTGCACTAAGGAGGAAGTTTTGAGTTTTGAAAATACAGAATGGTTTCTAGTGGTGCACAGATATTCAAAATCTGTGTTTTTTTGGCAGATAACAGATAAATGGCCAATATTAAAATTAATTCTGTTTTGTCTAAATGAGTTTCAACATTAAAAACTAAACATAAATTGTTTTAAATCATACAAGTGAATTTATGCATCACAACATTATAATGTACAGTCACAGTACCATTACACTTAATAAATATTAGTGTATTTGAAAACAGTTACACGAGTATCCACTCCCCCTCTCACTCTCCGGAGTGATGACCGAGTCCATATATGTATATACGCTGAGTCAAAGTGCTCCAAAGCACTTGCTGTGGTATTCCGCCATACATTATAGTTATCCGCTTTACACGCTTAGAATTATTTTATGTGTAACTGAATTTAAATAGGGATTACGTGGAGGTGTTTGGTCGCTTCTCTGCCTGGATCCTAATTAATGAACTGGGATAAGTTAAGTGCTATCAAAGTTTCTCGCGTGCCAGAGTGATTGAGTGTGACGACAGAGGTATGTATCAACTCGTCTTAGTTAAGGGAATAACAGTTCAACATGAAAAAACAGTGGTGGATCGCTTTAACAAACATTGACTAAATTAACAGGACTCAAATGACAAACGCTTAACTGGTTGGTTCAGTTAAACTGTATAATTATTCTGTGGCTAGCAGTGTGTTCCTATAATGCAGTTTAGATTTTAATCCCTAAATGGAAGAGCCGTGAGCAATTGGTTAACAAAGTACAAGTGTGTTTACACAGGGCCCTCAATCTCATTAAAACAAGGTCATTGATCAAGCCTGTGAACCATCATGGGACATCAGGGTTGGAAATATTTCTTTTATATGGTGATTCGTGAGATGACAGCCTTTCGTAATCTTGTTATTTCAGATCTGGAAAGCCACATGTGGAGAAATCGATTCAACTCGAGGACAGATATTAATGTTGAACCACAAATGTAGCCTATTAAACAGGAATTGTGATGGTTAAGCTGGTGATGAAATCAGGGATTTCTGAACAAATCTGAAATGAGTTAATTACAGCTCGTCTTAGGGGTTAGAAAGAATTGAATTACTTTCTTTTTAATGTTCTCAGTGATTTCGTCTAGTGTTTCCCACCACTTCAGGTTATTGAGGCCATTTTTAAGTCATTTTGTCATGACTTTACAAAAGGTATTTCTAACATTAAAAAAGAGAATAGAAGTTGAGATCTAGAAAGTTAAACTGATATGATCTTGCATGAAAAAAAATGTGTGTGAAAGTGTGTATAATAGTTAGTACTTTGGGTTTTTTGCTTAGAATTCCTTTGGAGGAATGAGCCCCCATTGTTGTTTGCATCAAACCGGTTTATGCTGCAAAACAACTCTGTAGATGAATCTTTCACCTTGAATGCTTTCATGCAGTGCTCATCCCTGCTCAAATTCAGTATGATCTTCAGCCATTGGTTGTAGTCATAATTACTGTGCAAGTGATGTCATGTGAGTCCTCCTGTAAACCACTCAACTGTTTAAATTGACGGTTGAGCTTGGATGACATTGTCGATATTCCTTTCCCATGATGAATGAACGTGACACCAGCGTCAGTGCACTAGTGTGTTACTCAGAGTGAACTATAATAGTTGATGACGTTTCAAAAGAATTGTGTTTTGAGAGAAAATGGTGTATTTAATAGACATTGTGTAAGTGAACATAGAAGGTGGGAAAAGACTTTAATTTATTCAAACTGTAAATTACTGCTGCTAATTTAGGAACGCTCACCCTCCACTTAGCCAAAACTTGTATGATCTGTATTTAGTTCATCCTGTTCAGATTAGTAAGAAAGTAACCAGCTCATATAATCATTGTTCGGTGCATTTCAATAACTTTCTGTTAATAATTGTATTATATTATTTGGTTTGTCACAGTATGATTAAGAATACATTCCTGCTAGCATCAAGTCGCAAAAGTCTTATATATATATTTGTGTGTCAAACAAGCTCCTCACTTCTGTTTCTAATTACCTTTCTGTTGAGTTGAAGTGGGAGGTCTGCCTACCAGTTTTTCCAGAAATACCAAACAAGCTGCCTACAAATGAGTTGCACACCTTCCTCATGTGATGCAACTTTACATGCAGTTTCTTCCTCAAAACACGTTTCAAACCTCCCAGCTGCTAACTGAGACCTGAATCTCTGATTTGACCTTTAGTCATAAAATGTGGTCCATCAAATGGAAATGAGCAAGCTTTGAATTTGATTTTTTGGTCAGCTAACACAAATACTTTACTTTTAAACTCTGGGATCAGTGTTTAACAAAGTGAATGGTCTTATCAGGTAATTTTTGTTAATCGAATAATTATGTAAAGCACAAAAACACTGATTTGACTAAATAAGAATAAACTTCAGCTGATAACATTACAGTCAAGTAAAGTCAAGTCACCTTTATTTATATAGCGCTTTTTACAATACAGATTGTATCAAAGCAGTTTCACAGTGAAAACATGAAAATAATACAACACAGATCAATAATATTGTTGACTATAAAATGTCCCCAACTAAGCAAGCCAAAAGCCAAGGCAACAGTGGCAAGGAACCAAAACTCCAACAGGTGATTGAATGGAGAAAAAAACATTGGGAGAACCCAGGCTCAGTCCGGGGCCAGTTCTCCTCTGAGATACAAAACAAATTGAATCGAAACATTAAGAGTATTTGTCCATTTCCATCTGTTGTAAGTTGAAGTAATCACGCTGGTTTGGAGGCGAGATGTTGAGGATCAGTGCCGATGGCTGTCGTGTCGATGAGGCCGGCATTTAAGGATGAGTCGGGATGGGTCCAGGCGCAGGTCCACCATGGAGGGTCCCTCGGGATAAACAAAGAGACTAATATTAGCGTAGATGCCATCCTTCTTTAGATGTATCAAGTACATCAGGATTTACGGGACGTGTTTCCGGTTCCGGCTGATCTAAACTATGCTGCCTAATTTTGAATTAAGGAAGTCTATAGTGTGTTATGTGCATGCTAGGCCTAAGAGATGTGTTTTAGTCTAGATTTGAACTGACAGAGTGCGTCTGCTTCCCGGACAATGTTAGGAAGATTGTTCCAGAGTTTGGTTGCTAAATAAGAAAAGGATCTACCACCATCAGTCGATTTCGATATTCTAGGTATTAGTGTACTATACCATGTAGTACAGATCTATTCATTCAGGGCTGTCATATTTTTTTCAGTTTGATTGACAGTGTGCTTTTCTTCCTAGTTATAAGCCCACTGAACAGTGTCATCCAGGAGTTTTATTATATATTTAATATTTCCATTGCATGGGCTGTCAGTGACGGCTTCAAAGTACATCTTCCAGACATGTGTGAGCCCTTGGGTGGGTGTCCATCACATGACAAGCACCTTATAAAGTTTTAAAGTTCTTTGGCACATGACTTCTCTCTGCCCTCCTCATCTTCCTTGATGTCTGACACAATCGCTAAATCAGAACCAGAATCTTCCTACCATTCACCACTGAGCTAACAGGACTTCAGGACACTCAGACAGTTCAACTTGAAGTGAACTAAAACTTACTTGATGCTAAAATTCATATCATAAAGAATCAGTTGAATTTGTTTCTGGAACTTCTAATTGTTTTACCATTAAGAAAGCCCATTTATGCATCAAAATACAAAAGTACAAAGGTGATTTCTGCTCACGATGTAACTTTATATTGATTAAAAATAATTTGACTATTTCTTGTAATTGTAACTTAATATCTCGCAATGTGACTATTGTAATTGCGACTTTTTTCTCGGAATTGTAAATTCACATATCGCAGTGTAATTTTATTTCCTGTAATGTGGCTATCTAATTATTGTAACTAAATATCACATTGACTTTCTCGTAATTGTAACATAGTTAGAACTACATCTCAGTGTGTAATTTTATTTCCTGTAAATGTGACTTTTCTCATATTGTGATTTTTAAATCTCATAGTGTGGTTTTATTTCTTGTAAAGTGACTTTTTCCTCATCACAGAATGACTTTCTCGTAATTGTGATGTATTATTAGAGCTACATCTCAGTGAAATTTTATTTCTTGTAATCGGGACTTCAATTGCAATTGTAATTTTATCTCACAGTGTGACTTTCTAACTGCAACTTTTTTCATTATTGTAACTTTTTTTTACAGTGTGACGTATAAAGTGTCTCGCCATTGCCCTTTGTGGAGTTCAAACATGCAACCTTTTCTAAGGCCAGCAATTTTAAAATATTTCATAGCGCATGTCTTTGTTTTTGTAGGGAACCAGAGGCCAGATTTCATCCCAGAAGTAGGCGAAGATGCAGTGGATGCAGTGCCCTGTTCACCCTGCACAGCCCTAACTGAGAAAGAACAAGCAGATCTCTGCAGTGAACTAGCTAAGGTCGATTCAAGCATTCAGTCTACTTAGATTTCAACATCTCTGCAGCCATTCTCAAGGCTAAACTCATTTTGCAATGCCTACTCTCTTCACTATTTTTGACACATGCTGTGTTATGTCTTGTAGCTGGAGCAGTCTCTAATAGATAAGCTATATCAGTGATTTCAATATTTGGGAGTCTTACCACATTTTTATTTATATTTTCCATGTCAGATGAATTTTTCTGTCCTGTTTCCCTACAGGTGGAAGATGAGATCCAGACTCTTTCTCAGGTGCTGGCAGCCAAGGAGAAGCAGGTGGCGGAGATCAAGCGGAAGCTAGGCATCACTCCACTCAACGAGTTTAAACAGAACCTGAGCAAAGGCTGGCAGGAAGTCACTACCTCCACTGCGTACGTGCCCTCACTCGCCTCAGGCATCCGCGTGCCGCCCGCCGCCTCTCGTACGGCTGCTGCGGAGCGGCTCCATCTGTTGATGCTTCTGCTGTGCATTCACACTTGCTATTTGACTGAATTACATTAAAGAAGTACAGTTGTGAACATTATGACTTAACTAGCTCGCTCCAGCTGTTATAATGACATGATCTGGTGTTTTATGGTTATGTTGTGCTGTTGGTAACATTTTCTCTACATATCTGTCCTGGACAGGTATAAGAAGACCTCAGAGACCCTGTCCCAAGTGGGTCAGAAGGCAACGACAGCGTTCTCCAGCGTGGGCTCAGCCATTACCAGAAAGCTGGAGGACGTAAGGTGAGAATGGAAATTAATTTTCATCCTTTGATTGAACCTAAACTATCCCTTGTAACAAATGAATGAACACTCACTAATAACTACTAATATTGTCTGTTCTAAACCACTTTTGTTACGTTCACACAGCTTGAGCTAACGTTTATCACTCCTGTTTGGCGTTCTAAGTTCACAAAGTTATTTTATGAGAAAAATTAAAGGGGAATGGGACTACTTGAAGGAGTCACAAATGCAGTTTGGGAGGTTATGTGGTCAGAGATTGAGACACAACTCCTGTTAAATGCTGGGTGGAGTTTTTGACCTGACGTGAGGACGAGTTGTAGGAGTTTTCAAAAATTTCACAGAATTGAATCTTTAAATATTGAAAGTCCATGTAATCAAAACCTTGATACTTTTATTCAAAAAGAAACGTGCATTTTGCTCATCAAATATGGTAAACTCAGCTTCCGTTCCCTTTAAGGACTCAATTGAACATCTTAGCATATGCTTTATTTACCTGTCAGTGTGTTTACAGGCATTATTTGAGACAATTGAAACTTGAATTCAATTATCAGATTTTACAGACAGTATTCAGTCTGCTACTGTGTGAACGTAGCCATTGTGGTAACCACTTTTACATACATGTGCCTTTAGCATAACACTAATGGACAAAATGGCAAAGGACTGAATTTTTCACCCACACACTGGAATTACCAAAATTGAGGTAGAATAAAACCATTAACCATAGACACCCACCTCATACACTGAAGTCAAAGGAACTGACATGCGCTCAATTTCACCATCTTACGACACTCTTGCTGCAACGCTGGCAACAATGTTAACTGTTTTAGCTAATGACACCTCTGCCATTTACAGATTACAGTCATTTTCCAATTCTTTTGGGTAAGACTGTTTACAGAGGCTTCAAACAAAAGCCGGTTATTTTGGCTGCTACACCTCTCCGTAGTGTGATGAATGGTTTTATGGTGTGGCATGCACTTAGAGGTAGTGCTAGTCTACCATTTCATCCCCTGCATGTTTTAATATTGCATGCATACTTTGTCTTCTCAAACCTTTACTTTAAAGGGTTAGTTCACCTAAAAATCAAAAACGTGTCATTGATTACTTACCCTCATGTCGTTGCAAACCCGTTAGACTTTGGTTCATCTTCGAAAACAAATGAAGATATTTAAGTTAAATCTGAGAGATTGACAGTCCACACAACTGCCATTTTTGTTGCAACTTAAGAGATCGTTAACCGAATCTATATGAATCGAGTGGTTTAGCCCAAATTAGGGCTGTCAAACGATTAATCGCGATTAATCGCATCCAAAATAAAAGTTTGTGTTTACAAAATATATGTGGGTGCACTGTGTATAATTATTTTATATAAATACACACACATGCTTTTATATATTTAAGAAATATAAAGAAATATGTATATAAAGTATATAAATTTATATATAATTTATATTATATATAAATATATATATATTTATATTTTATATATATATATATATATATATATATATATATATATATATATATATATATATACACAAAATAATTATACACAGTGCACCCACATATATTATGTAAACACAAACTTTTATTTTGGATGCGATTAATCGTTTGAAAGCCCTAGCCCAAATGTTCTGTAAAGGCTTGATTTTGAATTTAGGCTTTTATTCACACAACAATGGAAGTTTATATGTGAATGAAAGCATACATTCAATCTGTTCATCAAATAAAGTGATAGTGTCTCCTCAGAAAATTTGGACTAAACCACTCTGTTCATCTATTTATGAACGTTTTGTGGCATTAAAGTGGTAGTTGCTTGGACTGTCAATGGAGGGACAGAAATCTTTCAGATTTCTTTAAAATATCTTCATTTATGTTTTGAAGATGAACAAAAGTGCAAAAATTTGCGATATAAAGTAAACGTGCCTTACCTCGCCCAAGTCATTTTTTGGGTGAACTAACCCTTTAGTGTATAAATGTGTCAAGTACATCATTCCATATTACTGTTTTTCTTCTGCTGAACACAAAAGGATACATTTTGAAGAACTGTCTTTGTCCATACAATGAAATTCACTAGTTCCATAAGATCATTTTTCAAAATATCTTCTTTTGTGTTCAGCAAAGAAAAACAGTCAAGTTTGGAGTAAATAATGACAATATTCCCTTTATTGATTTATTCTTGTAACAAAAAAAAAAATGCTTTTTTAATGGGTCTTGTCATCAAAGAATGAATAAATAGAAGTCAATAAGATGATTTCCCATCAGTCTTGATGCAAAGACTTGGTTTTTCTCCTGCTTTCTGTCTAAAAGGCAGCATTGTTTCTCGGCATTCTTCATAATGTATGTGCTCGTCATATCCCACACGAATCTATCGCTCTTCTTGCTGTCGCTCTGCTAAACAAATCATCCCCTCTGACAGTGATGCAGACATGTTTAAACCCTTTTTATTCCCTGCTAATTCCCTCACACACCCTGTTCATCCAAACTGGGCTTCCCAGCTGTGGTGTGAATCCGAGTCAATGATAGCGGTAATAAAGTCTTAAACCCCTCATGGATTAAAGCCTTATTCTCTTACTCAATGTCACGCAGCATGAAGGGCTGAGGTGTTTTTTTTTTCATGCTGATTATAAACTCAGACATGTGTAGGTGCATGACTTTATTTCCCCTCTTGTAATGCGTCTAATACTCACAGCTTTAGCTAACTCCTATTTGCTCTTCTTTGCTGCTGACGGATAGTATACGCTCCATACAGCACTCAGCTAGCATGCCAGTGATGAGGTAAGGAACCGTTCTGGCAGACTAATACAATCCTCTGTATTTTACAGGAATACCTGATTCTGATTGGCCAGTTGTGGCATTCTGTGCATTTCATTAGGATTTAGAGCACAGCCATGGTGGATTAAATGCAGCAAAACATTTGATATACTGATATACTTTTCAATATTGATTTTAAAGTGTGAAGATTCAGTCTGTTTTACATTATCATTGTCACGTCTCTTGCAGGAACACACCCACCTTCAAGTCATTTGAGGAGAAAGTGGAAACCTTAAAGGTGAAGGATATTATCAACACTGTGTATGCGCTGTGAGTTGAAAATGTGGAAAAATCCAGTCTCATTTCTGACTTTGCAGACTAAGATGAGCCCGACGCCATCGACAGGAGATATCGAAGAGGTTTCAAACTCCACACCTGACGGAGAGCCCGTGGTTGAACAGCCAGAGGGAACGTTTCTACCAGATCAACAAGCACACTGAGGATCTAGCCTCAAACGCTCCTCTCTGTTTACCTCCTTCTACTTCACAGCATAGTTAGTGAGCTTTGCTTTGTGGCCATTTTTTTTGTCTACTGGAGTCTGGTTCATCTCCAGACGGGACATGGTAGTCCTACACTGGAGCAGATGTGTCGGGAGTGTTAGATGAATGTTCAGGTTGTCCTTCAAAGGTCCCTTTTGATGAAAATCTCCTGAAGTCATTATAAAAGATTGAAATGTATAATTGAAGTTGATTTTCCTTATTCGTGTACATTTTCTGCAACACGTCTGACTACTTAAAATCACCAACCAAATTGACAAATTTCATTGTCTGTGTGTATAGTTCTTTTCCATTTTAAAACAAATGCCAAAAATGCAGAACATGAGTTATGTCTCTAAGTGTGTACTTTAAACTAAATATTTTGCATAGTATGTGTATTACTTTAATACAAAATATGATCAAATGGTAGTTACGTTACAATATTTCATTAATCTTTTTCTTTACATTGGATTCTAGTTTTAGAGAGTTTGTGTCATAAAATGAGCATACTTGTGTGCTTTTTGACTGTATTTCCGTAGCGTTAGGATAGTCGCACCACTGAGACCCCAGTGCCTTTTGTTGCTAAAGATGAGGTGATTTAAAGGGATAGTTCGCCCAGAAATTAAAATCATTTACTCCCCCTTTAAGTTGTTCCATACATTTCTGCTGAACACAAAAGATATTTTGAAGAACATGAATAACCAAACCCTGATTCTAGTATTGAAGAAAATAAAAAAAATACTATGGAAGTCAATGGGGTCCATCAACTCTGGCTTCTGACATTCTTCAAAATATCTTTTGTGTTTAGCAGAAAACTAAAAACTTTGGTTTGGAACAACTACAGGTTGTCCAAACAACAGGTTTGGAGTAAATGAGGACAGAATTTTTCCTTTTCAGTTACTATCCCTTTAATCCCACTTTGAGGGTGTTTCTGATGGCTTTGTAATCGGACCACTGCTGTAGTTTTTTTCAGATGACAGGACATACTATAAGAGGTATAGATATCAGTCTCCTAGACTATATGACACCTCTTCCCTGTTGTAGCCAAAAATCTGTGTTGATATGAAATTATTAGCTTTAGATCCAGCGCAACGACATATTTCCAAGCACTAATTCCAGTATTGTTAATGGATCCGCTTACACTAACGCCTGCTGTCAAATTCTTAAACGACACGTTAAGTTGTTATAGGTTAAATAAAGGTATATTTTTTATTGATATAGTTTGAGTTTGTAGATATAAAGTCAAATGTATGATTATAGTTAGGTGCAGGGGCTGCTGCATGTGGTACTTAACTGTTTTCTATTGTACTTAATGTTGTTGCGTTCAAAACAGATACATTAATATCATTCTTGGCTCTTAATTTAAGTGTACTTTCATATTTCTTGCATTTTGCTTTGATATACAGAGACAAGCAAATGTTTAATGCTTGCTGCTATGCTGTTGCAAAACATATATATATATATATATATATATATATATGAATATAGACGTTTACAGAGGTTTAAGTATATATATATATATATATATATATATATATATATATATATATATATATATATATATATATATATATATATATATATATATATATATATATATATATATGAAAATAGTCAACAGTAATCTGTTTAAAAAAATGTTTGTGTGTTTTGTGTTGCGTCTTGCTAGATGGAGGGTGGAAATCTCCAGTGTGACCAAAAATGTTTTAATGTGTCCCCTTCCGCCTCACTAATGTCATACTGTAGTTCAGGAGTTGTATGTTTCCGCTTTGCTCACGTCCTTTTGAATATGGATGTTGCTTTTCGCTGAATGTCACTAATTGGCTTTTGTTTTGGGTAGCAGTTGTATTCGAATATGTTCATTTATAATTAGCACCCTGAAAGACTAGATTTATTTTAATACAAGCATTTGTTCCTTGTTCCTTATGTCCAAAGCATAATAAAGCACATCACACACCGTCTTTGTCCAGCAGTCATTCTTTGAAATGTTGCAGTTACCCAATGCAGCTGTACTACTGCTACAGAACACTAGATGGCACCATCGTGTTTACTTTCTCAAGGTGACTAATGTCAAAAGGTCTGTAATAAAATTGTTTTCAGCTGTGAAGTATTAAAGGGATATCAGTTCGACGGCTGTTAACAAGAGGTAAAAACTATATAAATACTGTTCGTTTTCTCACACAAACCACTCTTTTCGTGTCTTAGGCCGTCAGTGTGTAGGCCTACTTACATTCACGAGTCATTAAATCATGTTTAATTTTGACTTCTCTGTGCCTTTGAGGTGGACCCCCTACAACTGCATTATAGGACTGAGAGACAACAACGGTTTGACCAAAAAATGTCATAAATTGAAAATGCTGTGTAAACAAAGACACCTACCTACATTTTGGATGCCCTTGAGGTGAGCTAAAACATATCAAAAATTGATTTCAAAGAGAACAATCCCTTTAAATAACGCTGTACTGTAACTGAGTCGCATTTATAATTGATAGTTGGCAACTAAACAATTCAGACGTTAGGCTACATTTTTGTCATATTATTGTTGAAAAGCTACACTGTGAAATGTCTAGAAACTGTCTGAGTACGTCTTGTAGTCTATAAACGTAACGTTCCACTTGACTAAATCAACATCTTTTAGCGTTTTAACAGTATCTATTATTCTCAAACATTTTCCCAGTCAGTATTTCGAAATAGTTATATTTCATACATAATATCCTAGAGACTATTTTAATTAGTCGTCTACCAAGGGGACTGCAAACACTCAAAATACTTGAAAGCTTTGTGTGCAATATCTTTTTTTTTTTTTTTTGACCGAAGGCTGCTAATTAAGCAACTTCAGTCTGCAACCTATTATAATCAAGGCAAGCCCGGTTTCTGAAACAAGCACATTAGGCCATGTTATATTCAGATTAATAAATACACACCAGCAGACATCTTATAGTAAACAGCTGCCGAAAAAAAATCGTTTTTATTTTTTCATGACCAATAACCAGGAGCTCATATGAACACAGGCACCTTCGAAAGAAAACACCAAAGAAAACAACAACAGCGGCACTGACGAGCACCAGAACATTGTCACCGTAGCACAATTACAATGGCAGTTTCTATTTACACACAGCTCAGAGTAAAAACTAGTACAGCCAGCAAGTGAGATAGATAATAATAACAGTCACCAAGTGTTTCTCCCTCAGGAGGAGGGAGATGGAAATCTATTCAACTTTGGGGAAAGGAGAAGAAACAAAACGATGCATTTAGATAAACATTGTAAGACATACATAGCAAGTGCTTTCAGTTAATGTATTGCGATATTTTATCAACTCCATACAATGAAATATCATCAGTTCCATGATCTATGGTCCTATATCCACAGACGAGACTATAGTGTGCGTCAATGCGAGCGGAGTAAAATATAATTTATTTCCGTCTATTACGAATTAGCGCGAACCTGTGCACTAAAGCATTAAATTGCATAATTGTATCGAGTGAACACAGACTAGACACTCACAATGACAAAATAGTGGCATGAAGCCTTAAAAATATCCTCTAATTAAAGGCCCTCGTTTCTGCTGAAACTTGACACCGTTTAACAACTGGGCTACTTTTTTCATCACATTTAAGTTAATTGTTGCCTAACTAACAGCCTTCAGCAGCAATCGTCATCATTAAGAAAAGCCTCTGAACCTTTGAAACCCGTGCTTCAACTCTTTCTGCACTGCATTATGATGTGTTTACAGAGATGAAAAGCTTGAGGGAGCGTGTTAAAGAGGAGCCCGTGTCGTGATGTCAAACCCCCGCTGGGCTTACGCACGTGAGCCTGAACAAGCGGCGGCCCGAAACGTGACAAACGTCACTGCGACGCTCGCTTGACGTCTGCATTAAACCCAGACCAAGTGTTCTTGTCACTAGTGACCGTAATTATTTAATGTTGAGATGAGCCGCTCATTTGTATCATCCCATCAGGTGACATCTACATCATCAACGTTTTCGCACTCTAATAAATCAGACAAGGGTCGTTCACACAGGACGTGGTTTTGCGGTCTAAAACACAAGATGAAACATCGAGGAAATAGAATAACGCTTTTAAAAGATGAAGGGCGATGACTTTCATTTGGATTTCCTTTTAAATATTTGCTACACCTTTAGCCTAAACCCCTTCTCAAGACGCTGTGCTGTTCTTTTATTGTTTTTTGGACTTTTTACAGGTCCTCTTTTATTGCTGGTTTATTGTTTTATGGACTTTAAAGGTGTTGTATGTATGCCGATATTTCTCTGACGAAATTCAATAGGAATAAATGCAATCTTTAAATTCGCGTAACATTTCCCTCCTCGGATTTCAAGGGGCCGTTCAAGTTTTTCCACTCCACAGTGTGCTTTTCCATTGTTTTTCAATAAACACGCGCTAGACTGACGTCTTTAACCGTTGCGTTCGCGTCAGCGTCTCCAACAAGACACCATTCTAAAATCGTCGCGCTCAAGTTAAAATGAATTAAACTTGTTCGTCTTGCGCTTTTAACAGCAAAAACGTGTTTTTTGTGAACCGTCCCTTAACACTCTATTTTTTTTTTAGCATTTACGAATATAGTAGCAGGCCAATGGAGCGTTTTTTTGTGTCTAAGTTTAACTTTTTTTTAACTTGAGCACTGCGTTTTTAAAATGCTGCGTCATTCATCTTTTGCATGTTTACGTTTTAAAAAAATGGAAAAGTAGTGCAGTGGAATGGAAAAACACATTCTGTGTGACCTGGTCATAAGGGTGAAATAAAACTTTAATTGTACACATTTACACAGAACGCGTATTGTGGTTAAAAACGCAGGTTAGTTAAGTAAAAAAAAAAAGAAACGTTTTTTTAAAAGTTGAACTTATGTAAACTAGCATTTTTAGAATGTCGTGTCAAGCATGAGACGCTGCTAAAGATGTGGGAAAAAAATGCGTTCTGTGTGAACCGGCCTTTATTGGGTCTTAATTTTTCATCAAATTTAAGTGAATAATCGTTGGGTTTCTTGATTTTCAAACAATTTCAACAGTATTCCTCAGTTGGTAAGTGTTAATGTCAAAAAGTTATATGAATAACATGGTACAACTCAAGTTGAATTCATTTTTTGAATACCCACCAATTTCAAGGGTGTCCCTCATCTGGATAACATCATTTTCTTTTATAAGCATATAAATAAACCATCCGTTTATTCATAGCTACATTCATAGCTATTGCATCTACAATAAAATCTGTCCCCCATCAATGACTTTATAAATCACATTGGCATAGAGTCATCAAGTACCTTCTTCAATGAACAGCTTCAATATACATATAGTCAATGTGCAATAATGGATAATACACAGTTATTGAATATAGTCTAGACATTGCTTACTGGTCAAAACAATAATTTTGGTAAATGGCATGGATCACCCTAGCACACCTCTTTTCCTTTATGGCTTTACAACTCAACTGCAGCATCTTTTTTCCTTGCTAGCAGTGGCATGCAAAGATGATGACATCCTGAGTTTCCCTTTTTCTCTTTACACAGTAGACTTCCATAATGTGCACAGGGCGTCAGACGTCCGTCCTTAACATCAAACAATACTTGTAAAATCAGGAATGTCAAAAGAACAGACAACGGGACAGAACGTGTGAATAAAAAATAAAAAAAGCACAGTTTGGGCTGACTAGGTTGGTCCTTGAGATGAACTGGTCCTCTGATTTGGATCATTTCGAAGTGCTTATGTTGTATCCGCCAGGCGTTTGTTTTTATAGCCTCTACTACGGCGGTCAGAAGCTGGTTATTTTATTGTCAGCATCTGTTGGTTTTATGGCAGTCCATTCACTAGATGTGAGCACATGGCGCTAAGTATAGAAGAGGTCTAAGAAGAAGCCACACATATTTGGCTTTCGCAGTGGAAAGAATGAAGAATGTGTCAGTTTCTATCAGCGCTTCAGCCAATAAGTTTGGAGCATTCTCGCTTAAAGGGATAGTTCACCAAAAAAAAAAAAAATGTCATATACTCACTTTGTTTTTAGATTGTTCCCAATCGTCATGACTAATTTTCACATGTGGAACACAAAAGATGATGTTTTGAAGAATGTTCACGAGGCTTTTTTTTCCCCATACAAAAAAAAAAAAACAACAACAACAACATAAAAGTAGCCGAATACTTTTGAGCTGTATAAATGTTCTTAAAAAAAAAATCTTAATTGCACTTCTGCTTATTCAAACATGACCTGTTGCATTCAATTATGAGACTGAAAATGTTCAAAACATCTCCTTTGTGTTTCACAGAAAAAAGCAAATCAAATGGGTTCATAAAGAAGGGTTAAGTGAATTTTTCATTTTTATTTTTTTTTTGGAGGGGTGTAAACTGTCCCTTTAAGGAATACGTATGGGAGAAGCCCTTTGTGGTAGAACATACCATAAAATTGTGTGACTTTTAAAAAGTGGTGAAATCGCATGATGAAAATGAATACATTTTCAAAGGAAGTGGTTTTTGCAAGTAATTCCTATAGTAAAGGCAGCCTGCCTGCCCTGTGCCTGTTTTTACAGATAAAACATCACAAACAACACATTCATAAAATTCAGATCATATATTTTTTGTGTTTGTTTTCTTCGGCATGCACATGCAGTATTACAAAATACAGTTAGATAAGTAAATACTTGAAAAAGTGTAAAAATCCAGTGCGACAGTCTTTGAGTTCTTGAGGTTAACATGGTTCTTGATTGACAATGGTCAGCAGTGAGATAATCCATTCAGAGCGCTTAGCCTACTTTCCCATCCAGTCGTTTTTGGACGGGTTTTTGTGGTTCTTTCTAGATACATTTGCTGCGTGTTTCATAGGGAAGCGCGGCACTGTGTTTGTTTACGTGCAAGCAGCTCCGCAACACGCGCCAATCGTTTTCTCAAAAATGGCTGTTGTCTACAAAAGAGCTTTCTGCTAAAATGAAAACTTGGTTTAACACTTTAAAATTAAGAAATAAGAAATAAAACGGTGTAATATAGTACTCCCAGTCAGAAACATAGTGTCGGCCCACATCTGGTACACATACGGCCCAGATCTGGGCCGACACTATGTTGCTGTCTGGGCTGTAAAATAACATTATTATATAATTTTTCTTAAATACTTGATTTTTTTATCAATATGATGTCATATTGATAGAAATTACAAAATGTTGGCCAAATAGTACGAAAAGTAAAAAAAAAAAAAAAAAATGCTGCGTGTTTCATAGGGATGCACGGCACTGTATTTGTTTACATGCAAGCAGCTCCGCAACATGCGCCAATCGTTTTCTCAAAACTGGCTGTTGTCTAAAAAAGAGCTTTCTGCTAAAATAAAAACTTGGTTCAACACTTTAAAATTAAGAAATAAGATATAAAACGGTGTAATATAGTACTCCCAGTCAGAAACATAGTGTCGGCCCACATCTGGTACACATACGGCCCAGATCTGGGCCGACATTATGTTTCCGTCTGGGCAGTAAATACTTGATTTTTTTTTTTATCAATATGATGTCATATTGATATAAATTACAAAATGTTGGCCAAATAGTACAAAAAGTAAAAAGTAAACAAAAAAAATTGCTGTGTGTTTCATAGGGAAGCACGGCACTGTGTTTGTTTACATGCAAGCAGCTCCGCAACACGCGCCAATCGTTTTCTCAAAAATGGCTGTTGTCTACAAAAGAGCTTTCAGCTAAAATAAAAACTTGGTTTAACACTTTAAAATTAAGAAATAAGAAATAAAAAGGTGTAATATAGTACTCCCAGTCAGAAACATAGTGTTGGCCCAGATCTGGGCCGTATGTGTACCAGATGTTTCTGACTGGGGGTACTATATTACACCGTTTTATTTCTTAATTTTAAAGTGTTTAACAAATTTTAATTTTAAAGTGTTAAAGTGTTTTTACAGCTGTCTGGGCTGTAAAATAACATTACTATATTATTTTTTTTAAAATAGTAATGGCCAAATAGTAAAAAAAGTAAAAATAAAAAAACAAACTTTTTTTAATCCAAAATTTTAGATTTTCATCAGGGTAAAAAAATAAATAAAAATGCAGCGCTACTTTGAAAGACCCGACCAAACTTGTGATTCATAACCCATGGCTGTTCTGGGCATGATCCTATCTGTTAGACAGGAGTTTTAGTCTCTGACAATAATGGATGATCTCACTGTTTAAGCATCTTGTAAGAAAAACGTCCCCCCGGTTTTTAAAACGCATTAAAAGCCGTATTCAACAAACCCCTGCTTGAAATGTTGATTAAATGTTTCCCGCTGCGTTTCCAAAACCGGAGATGAAAACAACAAGACAAAAACAACTACAATATTGTTGCAAAAATCGTTTTACAAAGCACAACCAGGAAAAGACACCCCCACCCCAAGCTTCAAATGCATCAAAAAACACTTTGAGCTGGGGAGAGGGGGGGGAAGCAAGATCTAGTCCTTAAATCAGTAAAAAAGGGGCCTCAACTCCCACAAGTTTAAATCCAGACAAAAAAAATGAACTCAGACAAGCCGACACCAGAAACATTCCTTTGCTTTTCTGTGCATCTCCACGCACAATATCAGACCTCACCAAGGCACAGTCAGACTCCTATATATCCTCATACAAATACATTCCTGAATGCAGTCAGAGGGACTGTCCCCCTCCACAGAAAATAAAAGCAAAACCTCTCAGGCCCCCTGAACTAGGATAGACATGACCTGATCATGCACCACGTGGGAACCCAGCATCTATTTGACCGGTACAATGCATTACATTACAGAATGCCAATGCTGAACGACAGCTAAGATTATAAGCCCTCAAAGAGAGAGCAAGTGCTATCCTGATGACTGTTTCATAATAGAAAACAAATGAAAATGTGCAGTCTGGAATGTCTACCTTTGTGCAGTCTTTCGACTACCTCTTTTTTTTCCTTCTCGGCACTATCTACAGCCTGTACTCTTTCTTGCCGTTTGTGGCTCGACACAAACATGCAAGTTACGTAAGTAGACTACTGAGTGGCCCATCTGCCATCTGGCTGTAGCCGAGTGGCGGTTTGGAGTTACACAAACAATTCAGTCTACGCAAAGACTGTCAGATTGGCTCATCTGCACAGATCTAACACTACAAAATCCATATGGATATCCGTTAACATCCCATTTTTGATGTGTGGGAAAAGAAACGGCGAGACCTCTTTAGAAATGGCTAGCTAGCATGTTAAACTCTGGACTTGGTGAAAGTTCAGAACAGGAAGCATCTTATTCGGTTCCCTGGTGTGTTAAAGTAGCTTAGGATCAGAACATTTACACATTTTGAGTATTACAACAGTATTATTATTTACCTTGGTTATTTCCTATACGGTGTGTTAACACAGAACCAGAAAAGACTACTTATAGGTTAAAGACAGCGAACACCTCGGTGTCCCGCTGGATCTGAACAATAAAAGCTTGGTACTGCGTTACTACGAGACATGGACCTAAGTAGGTATTCGTGAGAAGTGTCCTAAATACTGTTTAACAGGTAGCTTATATATGTACTAATGTCGGTACGTTATATACGGTTTAAATTGTGATCAAAGTTGGCAATAAACAAAGAAAATAGTGAAAACACGACCTACTCGTTGCAGCTTGATATGCACCGTGTGTTTGTTAAATTTCATGCTGTACAACAAAACAAAGGCCAGTGCAAAAGAAAACTAGCACCCCTGATGAACATGAGCTAGATAATAAAACCGTAGCCGAAGCACCATGGAGACAGGTGTGTGAAACATCATTAGAAATCAAACGCACCGTGATGTTACGTACAATAACTTCACACAACAGCTTATCCGAGGCAAGAGCATTACCAAAACTTGCTCTTAAAAATGACTTCGATCTCATTTGTAGGAAACATGATGAAAAGAGTTTCCCCACTGAGTGTAAACAGTTGTAGAAATCAACTTGCCCTCTTACGTAAAACGCCCATGAGATTTTGCAGACCCTTTGGTCTATTGTAGCACCAGGAAGGGAATGGAGGGACGGGCAGAAGCCTCTGAGATGTTCCTCACACCAGCTGAGGGGCCAAAATATGCAGCTATTAATTATTGAAACACGTCTTCATTTCTGGCATAAGATCACAAAGTGTTTTGACGAGTATTGGAGTCGAATTGGAGTGCTAGAGCCATTTAGGTGCTGGTGTGTGGTTTCAAAAACAGGTTGCCTCATAAACCTCGAGACCGTTTTCATGCAAGATCTGTTGAATTATGTCATCCATCATGTATATCTTGTTTGATAAACATGAACTCTATAAACACGAAACCAATAGAAGTTTTAAAGTGTTTTTGTTTTGGAGATGCTATTTAAATGCAAATTGATATTACTTATAGATTCACCTTCAAAATGTTCTTGCTTTACTCAGACAAGCAGCAAAAATCTGATTGGGGGGGCTCAATCCATTGATTTTTTTAGTTTTGTAAATCAGGTGTGAAATCAGATTGAATGCATCTGAGTGTAAACAAACCAATAAGATTTCAGGCTTTTCCAAGTACTCTACCATACTTTAAGATGTTTGTGAGTCATCCCGATCATTCCTAAATCAACTGGAGCTAACTTGAAATTGGATTTGAAACCAAATCGGATTTATGTGCAGTGTGAGCAAAGCCTTAATGCACATTCTACTAATAACACCAAGCATTACTCTGGGCGGAAAACGTTTTGTTTCGGAGAACTGAATGCTGTATACCTTATCTATATACACATATCGACAGTATGTAAAAGGGGAACCATGTGATGAACAAAATAGAAATAGACAATTGTGCTGATCACAATTAACACGGTTTGCATGCATATGATGAGTTAACTAGCGTGTGTCGATGTTATGTAGATTATATCATGTTAGACTGTATCAGAGCCACCAAAACAGTGCCAGATTACGACTGCCGTATTCCTTGAAAGGTCGAGATTATGCGTAACATCATCTTTTCCAAAGAAGCCCATCGTGAAAAGAAGTCCGTCCTCCCGCAACCAACATTCTGCCATGTTACAAGATACTGTACCAATTCCAGAGGAATAACACCATCACATCTGAGTGCTTCCAGCATGAGCTCCAGTGCTGGAGTAGATGTGGCATTTGCTATTTTTATTACTTCCTACTTGAACCTGTGAGGTCAGGAAAAAGGTGAGAGGAAAAGAGCTCTACACCTTCCAGAGGTAAAATTAACCACTTAGCAGAGTTTTGATACTCTTTACTCAGTCAGGCATGTTGGTCAGGCCTCATTTATGGCTCTAATATGAACGCAGTTCATTCCTGCTGATGGAGTCCGATGGGAAGGAGAGGTTGTGTTATGTTGCCTGAATGGCTGGTTCTTGCCACTGCTAACTTCGATGCAAGTCTGTGCTGTCGGATTTGAATGATTGCAATCTTTGTACTTCATTCAGTTGAAGTTACACAAGAAGAAGAGAAAAAAGGAAAGAAAATGGCACGTAAAAACCCTTTTTGGTAGCCTGTGACAAAAATCACTGAGTTCTCTGCTGTTAAATCTTAACTGCTGGTTTTGCTTTTACTGATCGCATCCCTGAAAGAAATGTCCTATTGGTAAACGCAAATATAAAACCAGAGATATAAAATCCGTCCTTTGTAGGTGCAATTGCTTGTGACAGCACGGCTGAAAAGGGAGCTGAAAGTCCTCGTCCCATACTTTTTTTCGTTCTTTTTTTTTTTTGCATTGATGAATTCAAGAGAGTTGTCCAGTCAACATCCCAAAACTAAACCCAGTTGTGGTACATTCTTAAAGAGACAGGGTTTTCTGGATGTCCAACCCTTAACCTTTAGTAAGATAGGCAGGAGAAATGCGAAAAAAGTGCCCGTGGAAAAAGAAACACTTTCTCAGGTTCTGTTTTATAGCACTCTCACAAAGTCTGAAAGAGAGCTTTCTTCTCTTTTAAAAAGAGCTCGGACAGAGGCTGGCCTTGCCTTAACTGGTCCTTTGAGAACTGACAAGAATGTTTTTTAAGTAGTCTATCGAACACAAACAAAAAGAGATGGATCACAAGTCCTTTTTTCTTTTTTTTCCTTTTCTTTTTGGAGTACAAAGCAACTCGCCTTGAGTGCGTCTGTTGGTTTTGGAGGAAATGCATAAGGGTTTGACCCCTGAAGTCCACATAGGTTTAAGGTGAGGCAGGGTGGGTCTGTGGTCAGTAACGAAGAGAAGGGACGTTTTTCATTATGCTACGCATGCAAAAGGAAGCCCACCCTGTTTTCGTGTGTCTCAGCCATCAGCTGCTTCAGTCAACAAATCTCTGGCAGGCTTTCTTCCAGCGGCAGGCCGTGCACCACATGTCTCTGTTTTCCATGCCGTACACCTTACGACACTTCTTCCCCTCGCCTCGTGACTTCCTACTGCAAAGCAAACACAAAATAAAAATTGTGATTCAAATTTGGCGCTCAAGGCAAGTTCATCTGAAGCTTATGATTATTAACTTAACTAGATGTGTGTGAATCCATCTTAAATGGAATATCAAACGTCTTCATTATCATTTTAACAGGTCAATTTGTGTAAACAACGTGTAACGTGTGATCGTCAACGAGTGGATCTCTGAGCTGGTGCGAGTGAGTGGAGACGGGGCTAATATGCATATTCATAGAACCGCGTATACTAAATGAGGCAAAGGGGGTAGAGTTACATTCAAGCTATTTAAAGTCATGAATAATATTTTTCAAGGAAAAAAACTTTTAAATATGTCATTTTCGTGATCAAAGATGAGTTTTAAGGGATTAAGTTATTGACTATGGGGGATATTAAAAAAAAAATTACAAACAAATTTTCTTTCTTTTGCGCTTTAATCCGTTTCAAACATTGGTTTTGTGTATTGTTTTATTGTATTTAAATGTTGAGTTTTGAAATGTTGAGAAAAAGTTATTAAACCTGTTCTGGGGACAACAAGTTTTTCAATTATTTCAAAACAGCAATGATTGTGGGATGTCTAAAATACTGTATAATATACTTTGGGAAAAAAGTAAGCGTCAACCCTGAGTAACTGTCAAATAGTAAATATAATAATATATACTAATATTACGTATAATACAGAATAAAACATATTTTCAATGTCACTGTTATGACTGGAGATTTATCTCAAAGTGAGTGAACATTTAATCGTATTTGTTCAAATTATTATTTGAAAAAAAAAATGTTACATGACAAACATGATACAAGCAATAGAAAAACCATAAAATTTGGAAAAATGCAACAATATTTAAATTCTGGATGATAATTTGTCAGAATAACAAATAAACTGAAATCACTTATTTTTATGTGTATGAAAAATGGATATTCGTTTTGTGATTTGCTTTGTCATCCTAGAGAGCTGCACATATTGCTAAATGTAGTTTTCTACACTACATACACATTTTAAAGTACAACATTAATTTCTTCAGATGTAAGGCTCTTAATGAACAGAAGTGTATTTAAGACTGTACCTGAGAGAGCCTGCAGCTCTAGGGGGAGATGAGAGCACTGCGATGGTCTGAGAGCGCTGCTCCCCAAAGCCCTGCGTTTGGCTGTGAGTGGGAGACGCCTGCAGTCAGAGAGAGAGAGAGAGAGAGACAAACACATTATTCATCCATTTCCTGTCATAAAAACCTCAAAGTTGTAATTTACAGAAGCACTCAGCATAAAATGGTGTCTGTTTAGCTTGTTTTGGGAGAGTTTTGGTATTTGGTTATCAATCAGTGATGAGATATTTGTCAGAAAGACTCGTCTGACAGTGATGTCAGCTAACTCAAATATGCAATCAATTGAAGTCCCAAACTGTGGTAGATCAGTGGGTGGTTATGAGACACAATCGATGTGAATAAGGGGACCGTCTAACACAAGGCACACTGGAGTTCAGTGTGTGCATGTGTGTGATGGGCACAGGAGTGTGTGTGTGTGTGTTTACTCACAGAGGTGCCAGTGAAAGTGACAGGTGGGGACTGCCAGGAGATACTGAAACTGCTGCTGGAGGGGGTGAAGCCAGTGGAGGTGGTGGAGGGGATGGTAACAGGGGCTGTGGCCTGTGGGGTGACAGTCACACTGATATAGAGTCTCTACGGGCCCGGGATCATGACTCGGCTCTGCATGTATACAATGTGATAACATCTAGCATTCAAGCAGTGGGCTTTCCTTTATTGGCCACCCTATTATTGGTCATTTCAAGGGATACTCCACTTTTTTTGGAAATAGGCTCATTTTACAACTCCCCCAGAGTTAAACAGTTGAGTTTTGCCGTTTTTCGAATCCACTTAGCCGATTTTCTGATATTTAGAAGAATATCAGTAACCAGACCGTTTCTGGTCTCATTGACTTCCATAGTAGGAAAAAAAAAATATACTATGGAAGTCAATGAGACAAGAAATAGATATTCTTAAGATATTCTTCTAAATATCAGAAAATTGGCTGGATGGATTAGAAAATGGTTAAACTCAACTGTTTAACTCTGGGGGAGTTGTAAAATGAGCCTATTTCCAAAAAAAGTGGAGTATCCCTTTAAAGCATGTATGATTACATTCACTGTTTAACAGGGTTATCATTATGTAACAGTTTTTATAAATTGGTTAATTGTGCTTTGGTTTCAGTGTTTAGTATAGTGGTTCTCAAATCCCGTCCTGGATTGTCAAGAATGCAGTTGTGAGTCCTGAAAATGTGCTGGTGTCAGTTCGGTTCTAGAATGGGATTGTCAAGCTCCTAAAAAAACAAAACTCTTTATGAACGCAACCGTATTAAGTGGCACTGCCACACTAGATGTCAAAATCTGGCTTCTGGAATTTCAGCTTCACCATAACAGGAATGAATTATATTTTAGACTATATTAAAATAGAACATTGCCACTATATATTTCACAATATTTCTGTTATAAATAAATGAATGAAGTCTTGGTGTGTATAAGAGACTTCTTTCAAAAAACATAAAAAAAAATTACTCTAAACTTTTGAACAGCCGTGTATTGACCTTATCATCCTCCATATTGAAATTGAGTGGTGTCTTTATGCACAGCTTGGCCTGTTGATATTTCTATCATATTGAGGCTGTCATCTGATTCTGTAATTGCATAGATCGACTAGGTCATATTACTTTTGTCTCGAGGTTGTGCACCGAGAGCATCAGTGTATCTCTCAAGTGATGTAATTGTACGTAAAACTCATCGTGATTGGGTGGGCTGTACCTGGTAGGCGTGGTCTGTGTGCACTAGGTAGAGTGCGCTTGGAGCGGAGCGACTGAGAGGGGTGGTGGTGCTGTTCTCATTCTTCACCCCGTTAGTGCCATCCGGCTGTCTCTGGTCCAAACCCGGCGGGGGAGACAGAACAGACGGGGACACAGGAGACAGACTGCTCAAACCGTCCGCTACCGAGTCTGTGTTCAGCTTTATCTCGGTGTAGTAGAAATCCTCCTCACCGTCACTACACTCGGAGTCACAATTCCTCCTGAAGAGAGACAGATCATTGAAACATGGCTTGCTTTCATTTAACAAATCCAATTCTAATATAACTGCTTGAACTATACAACACTATACTTTTCTGTCATTCTGTAAATCCCTATAGAGGCAAATCACAGTACTTCCACACTGAAGCTGAAAAAAATGTCTTCAAAGTTTTTGATTTGCTTGATTTTTAATATGAATTCATTTTTACATTTGATATAAACATGTCAAACCTGTCATTTTGAAACTATAGTAGTAAACGTGTACTACTTTATACTTTACGTAACTTAAGTACTTCTTTGATGCCAATAAAACAAGAACAAATACAATAGAGCAAATGTTACATAGAAAAGTAATGGTTACACTTTATTTTAAGGCGACATAGTTACATTGTACTGAGTAATTTTAATTAACTACATGTGTTACGGTTCGGGTTTAGGGTTAGTTATTTGTAATTATGCATCATTTACTGTTATTACTAAAGTAAGTACATGTAGTTACATGTACTGTAACTACGTCACCTTAAAATAAAATGTAACCAAAGTAAGGTCTAACAATAGTATAGTAATAGTAAATATCAAGTACAGAAACTGAATAATTATAATTATAAATGCAAATGAATTACTTAAAAATCATTCAATGGGATTTTCTGGATTTTTAGTTTAGTTTCTGTCACTCACAGTTGAAGAGTACCAATGATAAAAATTACAGACTTCTACATCCTTTGTAAGTGGGAAAAGCTGCAAAATCGGAAGTGTATCAAATACTTGTTCTCCCCACTGTTAACTGTAAAGTAACTCCATAGTGTTCACTGTACAAATTAAATACAGATTAAAAGAGGGTATTTATAGGCAGCGGGCAGCGGCCAATTTAAGACCTAATGCACGGATCCAATATAATGATATAAATCATTGAGATTTCTTTCTCAACTGTTTGTATGTAGTATGGTAAAGGTATAGTGTAGCATTCTGTGTTACAGTATAATATAGTATATTATAGTGTAGTGTTCTAAAGTATGGTATGATATAGTATAGTCTAGTATAGTTATTATGCTACGGTATCGTACAATACTTCTAACCGTTTCTTGATGCATAAGACTGTCAGTTTCTCATGTCCTTTCATTGAACCATACTTCTGAAAATGAGATTTTCTCAGAAATCCTCCCCGTATCTCCCAGCAGTACTTACGCTTGTGTGGTTTAATCAGACTTCACCAGAGAGAAACATAAACCTTCCTTCACAATCATCTGGCCTTTGCTGTCATTACTTTGTGCCTCGCAGTAATAGTGGAAGCGTGGTGATAATCCTGCTGGAATTAGTCTCATGTTTTGACATTGAACCAGGAGCAGTCTGTTGTCTCTTATCTCTCACTATATGCTATCCAGAGATCACTGTGATGAATATCAGCCAAGAGATAGTGCAACAGCATAAAATGTGAATGGCTTTAAGTGTACATGAAACGTTTTGAAAATGACGTGAAAATTTTTTTTATGCTTGTGTTGATGTACTGGGTCTGTTTCAAAGTGTTACCTCGACAATATTACCTCGATTATAAAATGATCAGGGTGAATACACAGGGAAATGCACCAAATGCATTTCTAAAAATGATTTTCCCACACTTTATGGACTTATTTTACACATGTACACTACCATTATAAAATCTGGGGTCAGTAAAGGTCCTTGCACAATGAGTCCGAAATTCTCGTCCGAAAATTTTGCACGTAAAAAAATAAATACAACCTCACGTTATGGCAATAACGTTTACACACTGTCTCCGAGACTTTCCTCCATCATAAAAAAAAATCAGATCTGGTTAGATCTACCTTTTTTGCATCCGTAGCAAGCATTTTGAGAGGCGTTTTGACAATTGAGAGCCACTGAATGACGAAAACGAAAAAAACACATACGAGAATTTCGGACACAAGGTTACTTCAATTTTCTGCGTTTTCTATAGCAAGCATTTTGCAGCCAACGTAAAAAGCAAATGGCAAAATCTAGAACTGTCCAGGATCATTTGGTTAATGTAAATTGGTGGTCTTGTTTTTAATAAGTGGCTCCAGTATAGCTAACACTGCATCAAACTGGGCCACTGACATCCTGAAGTAAATTTTTTATCGCTCGGGATAATCGCACAGCTCCTGGAAAAGGAGATGGAACTCTCCTTCCTTTCATACGTAATACCAGGATTGGATAGAATTTTTTTTTATTTTTAAGAAAAAAGAGAATAACAAAATCATCTTCACTGCTTGAAGACTATTTTGTATGTATTTTATCCACAACGGATCAATTAATACGTATCAGACACGTGGTGTGCAAGGTTTCTGTGCATTCTAAAATGATGATTTGGTGAGAAACATTTCATATCATCAATGTTTAAAACAGTTGTGCTGATGAATATTTTTGAGGAAACTTAATATTTTCATATTAATTAATGAATAGCATTTATTTGAAAAATGTATGTGAAATTATTGTTAAAGTCTTCACTGTCACTTTTGATCGAAACCCCAAACTTTAGAACGGTAATGTACCAAACACCCCTCTCATTAACAAATTTGCATTACCGTTAAAGGCAAATCTATAACAAGCCTAACTGACATAGATGAGGCATGTTTGTGCAAAAAAAAGACAATGACTTCATATATATATGACGCAATGCTATTTCAGTACATTTAACACCCGTTTAAAATGTATTGAGGGTGGTTATTAAATACGATACAATATTTTGTCATACCACAGGTGGCTTACCCCAAGTGGACGGTTCGAATGTGCCTCTGGATCCCGGCGGCTGTGCTCAAGACCTTTCCGCAGTTCTTCCACAGACACTTGAACATCACCTTCATGGAGTTCTGTCAAGGACACAGGTGCACAGTGAGTACACTAATCAACATCAATTGCCAGAGCGCTTATACTCAGTATTCAGATGCTCACAAAAGAATGACACGGGAGAATTCAAGGGATGAGAGCAGAACCCAGAGCCTCAGCAGGACGCCCACCTTAGATGTCTCTCCCGCTCTATTTCGAGGCTGGTAATTGGTCGGCATTGAGAGTGACACTATAGCGCAGTCTTTCAAAGCTCATGTCATTTTTCACACAATGTGTCTGCACTAATTACACAATTGTCATTTGAGAACTGCGGCTCCCGTGTCAAAACTGCACTCGAGTTGAAAGCACAAGTTAGCGTAAGTGAAGATGAAGGTCTTAATACTTCGATCTCTCGACATATCGGGTGGCGTGGTGTAGTTTGTTTACCATTGTCATGACGCTAATTTAATTTTCTCTAGATGGCCATTGTGTTGGTCTGGCAAACAAAGCAGTTCATTCCCACATAATCGGTTCACCATGTCCCTGGATGACAACAGCGCTGTAATTCCCAGTGCTATAAACCAGCTCCTAATTAACAACAGTTGAAACCGGCTGGTGTCCTCGTGTTGAAGTCAACTCTCTAGAAGGCAGCTGAAGGTCAAAGCAGAAAGCTTAGCTATTTTTCTGCTTTTAGGAAAGGCTCTTTAGAGGCTGCTGCCAGGAAAGACACTGAGAAATGACTGATTGATGTGTTTGGAGGCAGCTCGTGATTACTAGAACCGCAATTCCTAGAAATTAATCTAAAAGGAATTTAACTTCTCCATCAACAGCATTATTAATTAGTTAAATTTGTAGGAATTGGTGTGAAATCGTTACTTACCTTACAAGGTTTTTAGGTCATGGTACCAAAGTAATGTACCACGGTATTATTTTAGGTAGCATTGAGTGTGTAAATGCCATACAGGTAATACATAAATATGGTGATCATTCAGTAACACAATATTTATGAAAGTACTATGTTTTATGGACATAATATTCGCATCTATCAGCACACAAAAAGTGCCAAAAGTACGATGGCACTTTTGAACATTTATTCCTTTTTTATTTTAAGTATCTAAACATCATGAAGAGTACCATAATATTATCACGATACCATCAATGTACCATGGTACTATCAAAGTCATTTTTGTAATGGTTGTAAGTACCATTGTACATTGTGTAGTATACTAATAGTACCACCACAGTTTTTTTTAAAGGACCCCTATTATGGCCTTTTACAAAGTCTTCATTTAGTGTTTTGGGGTGTACTAGAATAAATTTTCATGCTCGATTGTTCGAAAAATGCATAATTTTTTCACATATTTTACATTATTACAGCTCCTCTCTCGTTGGGCTATGAAACGATTAATCGCGATTTATCGCATCCAAAAATAAAAGTTTGTGTTTACATAATATACATGTGTGTACTGTGTATATATATAATATAAAAAAATGTCCGATGACAATTTAGTTAGTCATTTTTTATTTTAGTACATAAAGTTAAACTTAATGAAAATGACAAATGTTTCTTTGGTAATTAGCTAAAATAAAATGAATAAATAAGTATATATATAAATAAGTATACATATATTTATGTCCATGGGATGAAATGCAAGGATAATAGCAGTGATAATGAAAACAAGGCAATGACAAACACTGGCATTGCTGTTGTCCTAGAATCCTGAGCCAGAGAGACAATAACAGATAAACGAAGGTCTATTCATTCCCACAAATGAGGGAAGACTGACAGAATCTGGGATGCTCCTGACATGAGCCTGATGAACTGGAAGATAAAGTAGATTGGTGCCTGTGAGCAGCCTAGTGCATTGGTAACTTGTCTTCGTAAAGACAAGTAAATTGCCTCTCTACACAGCATCATCATGTCTAGTAATGGCACCTCCAAACGAGCCACATCCCAGAGAGGACAGTGTGTTATTAAAAGTAATGAAATATGTACTCATGATTTCTCAAATAATCTGTCTGCAAGGCTAGTATGAATCCAGATATAAATCACTTTAACATGCCTTTCTCTAAATTCAGGAATCATGTCACATGTTCAAGGTCTGTCAATCATATAAAATAATTGAATCATTATTTATTCAGCTCAAATTGCATATTTCTGAATATGCATTGAAATACATAGGGAAATGCACTGAACACAATGTAGAAATCTTTTCTTTTGCGCTGGTTCTTTGATTAGGGCTTTTTCCATTCATCATGGTCTTGAAATGTGTTTTAGGCTGATAGGTTGTTTTTTAATTAATATTTTTATAATATACCATGTTGGAATGTTCCCCTAACCATTACATTCCATTT
Organism: Cyprinella venusta; assembly: GCA_038021265.1. Classification (NCBI taxonomy): domain Eukaryota; kingdom Metazoa; phylum Chordata; class Actinopteri; order Cypriniformes; family Leuciscidae; genus Cyprinella; species Cyprinella venusta. The sequence continues at coordinate 5,903,355 of CM075878.1, forward strand.
CCATTCAAAAAATAAGGCATAATGGCCTTGAATAGTGGTTGACTAATGCTATTTGTAGACACCCATAACTTAAAGGGATACTCCACTTTTTTTGGAAATAGGCTCATTTTACAACTCCCCCAGAGTTAAACAATTGAGTTGTATCGTTTTCGAATGCATTTAGCCGATTTTCTGATATTTAGAAGAATATCACTAACCAGACAGTTTCTGGTCTCATTGACTTCCATAGTAGGAAAAAAATATACTAAGGAAGTCAATGAGACCAGAAACTGTCTGGTTACTGAAATTCATCTAAATATCAGAAAATCTTCTGAATGGATTCGAAAACGGTAAAACTCAAATGTTTAACTCTCGGGGAGTTGTAAAATGAGCCTATTTCCAAAAAAAAGTGGAGTATCCCTTTAAAAAGTTTACAAACTGATTTCTGATTGGCCTGATTTCAAAAATTTTAAATAAATATGCTGAATGTCAAACAAATTTCCAGTCTTCAAAATACATGAAATCGCAGGAGCAGTTTATTGTGCAACCCAAACTAGAAAAATTATTAGGCCTATTTGCGCAATTAACAAAATAAAATAAAGCCGTTTAAATGACACTCAATACACTGTAACCACCACTAACTAACTTTCTCCTCATTTTAAGCCCATTTACACCAGCCATAATTAAAAATAAATCTTTAATACTGGCACTTTTTTTTTTTTAGAGATATTCAATATTTGCAAACGCCGTTTTTGGTGCCGATGAATATGCAAATCGACCTCAAGCATAAATAAGGGTGTACTCACACTAGGCACGGTTGCCATGAACCGGGCCCGAGTACGATTGTCCCCCCTCCCCACTCCCCCTCTGGCCTGCACTCACATTGGGTTTCAGCATTCGTGCCGGAGCACGCTTACGTCATCATTATGGTGCGACGGTTTCCATAGGTTTCGGGATAAACAAGAAGAGCGGCGCTCTCTGAACACTATGGAGTCCATCGCTCTGTTTTCTTTGTGGATAATTTTATGTCGTTTGGTCCACGGTGGTCCACAGCCCTCTCACGGCCTGTTGTTAAACAGATGTGTCGCCTTTGTGGCGCGAAAATTTTCACGTAATCGTGCTGCTCGTATGAGGAGGTTTGCAAGGTACCAGCTGAAGTGCAGAAAGGACTTTGCAGCTTTGATTACGGACTACAGTTCCTAAAAACCATGACTTCACACGTCCTGTTCCGTGCTCCAGCACGGTTAGCGCTCACACTGCATGCGAACCGCGCCCGAGTCCAACTGAACCGTGCTCTGGCCCACCTCTTCCAAGCGGGCCAGGGCCGGCTAATCGAGCCGCGCCCGGGCACGGTTCGGAGCACTCACACTAGTCAAACGAACCGCGCTTTGGTGGTCAAACGCGCTCGGGCACGGTTCAAACTGCTAGTGTGAGTACACCCTAAGTATTCAGCACCCACATAAGGGTCTTTGTCTCATTCTAAAGTGCATTTGAATTTCACTTCAAGGATCACAAACTGTGCCAGGGACATGGGCTGTGGATTTTTGTGCCGCTCATTGTAAATCTATCATCTTCCTTTATCCATTCTTCCTATAGTATCATTTAACTAAGTTACGTCTGATCAAATCTCCATAAGTGAAGGTGAGATGACAGTGGCTCACCTTGCGTTTGCGGGGGATGGGTTCGTCGAACAGCAAGCTGTTGCCGTCATGCTCATCGATGTTGTCGTCTGTCGGGCCGTTGTGGCTGGGCATCCGAAAGGGTTTGAAGCTGTCAGCGGACAGGGGCGGGGATGGCGTGGACGGGTTGGACTGATCACTGGGCGCGCTCCAGCTCCAGTATCCACTGCTGCTGTAGCTCGATGGAGTGAAACTTCCATCCTTCCAGGAGCCATTTTGACCCTCTGTATGGAAAGAATAGCACTCAGTGAGGGCCATAAAGACACATTAAGTGCGTAAAGTAATCATTACCATTATCCCGACATACTGCTTTATAATAAGCTAAACTTTCAATTAAGTGTAATGAGGAGTGTAAAGACATTAACGTCATGTTAGTTTATGAAACTCTCAGTGTGCAGTGCAGGAGTGCTTTAATGCACTTATATTACATAATAGACACAATTATAGTACTCTATTAAAGGCCTTGAAAATTTATAACACGTCTGCATCAAGATCTTGCGCCCGTTTCACACATGATCCATCTGTCTCATTGTGCTTTCAAACGAGACACATTTGAACTCTACTCTATATATTCAAATAGACATCTTTTGTAACAATATACACTACCGTTCAAAAGTTTGGGGGTCACAATTTCGTTTCTTTCTTTTTTGAAAAATTAATACTTTTATTAGCAAGGATGTGTTAAAGGTCCTGTTCACGATTCCATTTTTCCTTTAGTTATTGTGTAATGTTGCTGTTAGAGCATAAATAATACCTGTAAATACAGTATTTACTGTATAACATTTTTGAAACCGTGATCTGTCGTATATTTTTTGTTTCTCTGGCACTTTGCTTCTTTCTTTGTGTAAATATGTTGTTAGGTAATTCCAAGCCTCTTTTTCCCCCAAAAAAATATTTATGTAAAAAATAAACAAACAATTTGTGAAAATACTGATACAGTATTGAGAGGTAAAATAACTCAGTAAAATATTGTTGTTGTTTTTTGTACCCACCCCAGAATATCATTTGCAAAGAGGTTAGGTAATCATAGCAGGTCATTTACATATAGAGGGCTTAATTTGTTATGGCATGTCAGCACAAAAGGCGATATATATAGACGTATATTAAGTAGAGATATATATATATATATATATATATATAAAATAAAATAAACGTAGAGCACTTAAGGGTACAGTATTAAAAGTGAAAGATCAGAGAGAGGGAATTGAATTTTAACTCATTTATGACAGTTTTGGTGCAACACCTTTATTAACCTCTTTATGTTATTAGTAGATGACCGCTTTAAGACAGCAAAAGCTAGTCTTGTGATGGCTGAACTAATGCACCATCATCTCATGTGACACTTTCATGTGCATGTGACAGTGAAAACAGGAAATTGCTGAGTGAAAAGCAAGTTGTTTCTGCAGCTCTTGGCAGGCAGTGTGAAAACGACTTCATGATGACTGTGTAGTTGTGATCTAACGTTACTTACCGCTAACTTTTACGGGAGGGCTCCGCACCAGAGGACTAGTGGACAGGCTGGTCAACACCATGGCTGCCGTCACTTTGTCCATGTCCACCTCCTCCTCGGATTTCCTGTAAGAGCAAGAAACATTACTTAAATTCACCATGAAATCAAAAACATAACTTCCCCTCCCTCTCGCATCAACATCTCTTTGACATGGCTGTGGTTACACAAGGTAAAAACGATATAAAAACCGTTCGTTTTCTCACACAAACCGCTCGTTTCGTGTCTTAGGCCATCAATGTGTTCTTACATTTACGAGTCATTAAATCATGTTTAATTTGGACTTCTCTGCGTATGCTTTTTGACATGGACCCCCTAAACCTCCATTATATGACTGACGGACAAGAACGGTTTCGAAAAATATGAAAATTGAAAATACTGTAGAGACAAAGACACCTACATCTTGCATGCCCTTGAGGTAAGCTAAAACATATCAAAAATTCATTTCAAAACGAACTATCCCTTTAAGTGAAGAAACAGAACTTTGCCTTGAGTATATTGAGGCCTTAATGGTTAGGTATTACAGACCTCCCTAAAATGCTATTACATACATGTTGCTCCAAACTTCCCAGCCAGCTGTTGCGTTCATTGTTCTGGGATCTCCAAAGCTGCACTGCACAGCGTTCCTATGATGGACAGAACAGGAACATCTGTCCTGACAGATGACTCTCATCACTCACAGGTGCAGTGTAACATGTCTCTTTACGATAGCATGATGGAGAATGATATCTCAACACAACCCGTTTCTGCTTTGGGAATGGACCCGCTGATCTTACGCTGTTTGCAGGTCTTTAAACAACAAAAAAGGGCTGCGTGAAAGACGTCACTTGTTTTTATATAGCAACGGACATCTGTAAAATCTCAGATGAGTATTTCATGCCTGTGATTGAAGAACGGACAATGAATGCGATGACGTGTGGAAGGAGTAATAAATCTTCTCACCTGTCAGCTCACAGGAGCACATTCTCTCTTGGGAAAACCTGAGCTTGCCCTGCCAAAGGCACAGCATGAAATCTCATATGAGAGACAGAGAGAGAGACCTCTGGCTGACAGAGAAGCCCGGCACCTCCATTAGAGATAGGCCTAATTTATGTTTCTCGTGCGGCAAGAATGATGTCATTACGGCTTTCGGATAAATCACGGTAGGCTGCCATCGATGCCGCTTTTCCCAGGACCACACCATTACGGCTACTTCCTGGTCACCTTGGGAGAGCACACTGGGAGTGATGGAGCTTTCTAGATAATGCCACACTGGTGGTCCTGGATGACTGCTAATTAAGAGCTTTAACATCTCTCATCCAGTGGAATATTGTAAACTTCAAGAAATGCGTTAGATCCTGTGTAATTAGCATGCGATATATTGCCACACTTGAACAAAAAATGATCTCTGAGGTCCCAAATCACACGAGTCATTAGTGTCCTTATCAAGCCATGAGAGTGAAGCCGGCCGCACATTTATGAATAGTAATTAAAAGACAAGGTGAACAATACATTCACCTGTAAAACACACATATGATGGGACACTAAGGGAACTGCGGTCCAAATCCGAGCGCGATCGTTTCCGGCTCCCTCTGAAGCGGTGGTCGGCTTTCACACATAACTTGATTCTATCGAACCCTGGTATTCATCACAAACCAACACGGTGCATGGTCGAAAACAGGGCTCGGATCTAGCCCGACCGATACAGGATTTTGAAGGCGGATACCGATACAAATATTTGTTGGTTTTAAAATCCGATATATCGGCCGATATTATTATTATTTTATTTCAGAAACGAGCAACAAAATATTATTAGATTTCCCTAACATTAGTTATTTGTGGTTAATTATGAGTTTTAACTAAAATAATAAATGCATAACTGGTTCTCTCTGCCTGACTCTGGCTGGATCAGCAGGTTGCAGGATGTGTGGCGCGTTATACACGAGTGTTGCCAACAGGGACGGTGTTGAGTGCCCTCTGGTGGACAAACTCCAACACTCATTACATGGTTGAAGCGTGATTCGCCCGTTTTTATTTTATTTTTGAAATATTCATTTATCGGCCAATATAACTGCCGATGCCGATATTTTAGAAAATGGCTAATATCGGCCGATAATATCGGTCTGCCGATATATCGGTCTGGCTCTACTCGGGTCAATATATATTGTGTTTTCTACTAATTTGATGCTATTATCCACAGCAGAGTGAACGACACGGTTATTTACACCGGACTTCCAACTTGTAGATTATGAAAAGATGTCATTTTGCACATCCCTAATCATACCCTATCCCATCATCACTAGAATATCTCCAACCATGCTGGAAAAACACATTATGGGAGTTATTCTCAAATAGAGAAAAAGATGCTTTGCTGTGAACTGAGTCTGTGCTGTATCTTTGACGTGTTTGGTTTTCTCAATGGGACTGGGACAATATGATCATGCTCTTTCTGCTCATTTCCAATCAGGCAGATATAAATTAATGACCATGTTGTAGAAATGAGCTTGGCTATGAATTACCCAGATTTAAGAGTCAATAATACGCTTCCAGTGGCATCCCTCATTTGCAAGAAGACAAACGTCAATGGTTTTTTTTTTTGGTCATGTGGGTAAATGCGTGAGATGGCCGCCAGCCAAGAGGGGGGGGGGCAGTCCGCAGACATCTGTTGCGATTCAATGGACAGATGTGCCAACTTTTGTTGCCGTCCAAACTTGTAAGATAAATGATAGAGCGGTTGGCCAGAGAAAGGCTATCCTACATACCTTCAGACATCTGGACCTTTGTGTTTAATTAGTCCATTGAGGAGGCTTGTGCCCACAGTGGCGGAAAACGTGAAAGATGTTTCCAGTTTCGAAAATAACGGTGGTTTACGAGGATATAATGACAACTGATTGGATTACAGTCATTGTCCCAAGCCAATATCAGTCTTCCTGCATTTAATCACTGTGGACTCATCAAGCCATTCTTTCTTGCAACAGTGGCACAAAAAATCTTTGACAAAATAACAGTGCTACTTCAACATACCAAAATGATCGAAAACAAATTGCAATTCATTGAAAATTCAGAGAGCATTTCATTATCAGTAGACACTGATAACTCAGTGAAATAGCACTGGGGAAATCAGGGGAATTCCCCGAAAAACCAGAGCACTTAGCTCCTCCCCTGCAGCCATCCCCTTCCTGTTCGGTTTTTAGCTAGAACAGGAGGGAGCAGAGAGATGCCTTTGAAGTTGTTCGAGCTGGGCCGTCCATCGTTTATTACAGTCACTAGTGTATGACGCTCATTTCCTTCTAAATAACGGGCAATAAATCAGACACCTCAAGCCTCCCGGCATGAGCTCCTATGTTCTGTTATCACTGCCATCTATGTAAAAATCTGCATTCGACATGGGACAAATATGCATGAGAGACATTAAGGCATTATAAAACTTTAACCTGCTATAAACATGTAGCATTGTGACTGTGACCTCTGACTGTCAGATACTAATCAGATACGGTCATGGACCGAGCCTTTCGCGTTTTTCCACGGCCGTGTGCAGATCCAATCAACATAAAAAGATAAAAAGAGGCATATATGGGCTGATATCTATCAATTTCCTGTGCAATATTATTACAATGCAGCTCTGGTTGATATGACTGTACTGTATATATTGCATGGCAGTTCAAATAAGAAAAACTGAGCCAGGAGAGTGTCTGAAATTTGGTTGATTTGACCTGAAATGACACTGAAAGTAATGTCAAATCTCTAACTGTGGTCAGTCACTTCAGGAAGCGTCTGTCTAAGGTATGTTTACACGACAACGGTATGCTTAAAACGGAATAGTTTTTCCACGTACAGGCATCACCATTGTCAAAACGATCCCTTATAGGCTACATGCACAAGAGTAGTCACGAACTTCCGCTGTTGTCAGAAGTCGGCATATCAGTTTCCGGTTTACGACTGTTCATTCGCATCCGCTAATAAACAAACAAGATGAGTGCTGCTGTTGTACGAAAAAAAGAGGTCTTAAACACATCTAAGTTTCTAAGAACTGTAGGTGGATCTAACGATAGGGCTGGGTATCGTAACAAAATGTTCGATACCAATACCGATACCTCAGCACACATGAAGCTTGCCGCAAAGCACTGGCAACAGTAGCCTAATGATTATGGATGTGTCGGGAAACAACAACAAGGATATATTTTAATTGTTTATTAAAGTGTGCTAGCAGCAAATATGATTATGGCAATACTGACTCGTCATTCCTGCAATAGTGAATGTGTGCGCCTATATGGATTAGGTAATCAAACTATTTATTTCTAATTGTTTCGTTTAAAAGTAGACATATTTTGACCGTCTATAGGCCTATTTCTCATGTCTATGAGGCAAGTATACTATATGTTGAGTTTCGGTTTCATTTGTGACGCGCTCCAGTTCTTGCAGTTGAAAGTGGAAAAACTTCCTACTCTCAAGTGTCTGAGCGCTTATCAGATTTACTGTGTTACCGGTCTTGGCGGCAATTATCTTGTCGAAAATATTGCATCGTGTGCTTCTGCCAGAGTCTGACACTTTGGATCAGTTCCCCTTATTTTCTATCTATCCGTGTTGGGACGCTTACACACGCACACACCATAGACTGTGAATCACACACACACTAGCCTCACGTACGACGAGCTACATCTCTGGGCAGCCACGTAGACTAGTGTTTTCCGCCACAGCCAATCATGCTGCATGCTTATTGTTTCACTGACGTTGACGAGATTAACCTAGGTACCGAAAAACAAGACATTTCGATACTCGGTAGTACCGAGGCTACACTTGTTTACACGGAGACCGTATTCAAAAACTTGAGCTTTGAAACCAATTTTCAAAAGTTTGCGTTTTCAGGCACCCAAAACGCTGTTGTTGTGTAAATAAACGGCCAAAACGCATTACAATTTTTTACATTTTTAGTTTAAACAGCCCCTAGGTTAACAGCTCTTGGACAGAATAAGCTGCAAAAAAGGAAGTCTAACTAAAAAAAAAAAAACGATAACAGAAACTCTAGAAAATCTCTTGAGTCTGCTCTACCCAGAGGAGTAGATTCCAGTTTTGATAATGACTGAATCCACTGCACGCTCTACCACCCAACTGTTCTCGAAATCTCCCCCCTTTCTCTCTCTTTGGAAGGAAAACTTGCAAAGCGCTCTGGAGCAAGAGACATTAACCTTGGCAACCCGACATTCATACACTTTTAATTTGATTAAAGAAAAGATTAATCCATTCATCATCTATTACTTTGTATCATCACAGGTCGAGCGAGTCGCTGACACGGGGCACAAACACACGCACGTTCTTTGTTCTCAACGCCACACTCGTTTCATCTCGCCCCCTCCACCCCGGCTCCAGAAGTGCTCTCCTCACGCCCGTAGGCTGAGCCCTCGCACAGGATACGTTGAGTGTGTGGGCTGCGCTGGTCTCAGGGGCCCGAGGGGGGTACTGTCGGTCAACATGAGGATGCTCAAGGCGGTCCAGAAATCACAGTGGTTGGCACCGGTACAAAGCCAGCCTCCTCTTACCTCACACACACACGGCCCAGCTCCCTGTAGTATGGATAAACATTGTGCCTGTGAAACCTGGCCCGCGGCCAGACGCAAAGCTGGAGTCAAACAATGATTTCCCTTAATACTGGACAGCCTTGTTTACTTGCTAATCTGCAAACACAGAACCGACAAAATACAGTGCTGCGTTTCGGCTACACTGGCCACTCGTACGGCATTTATAGCCACCCCTGCCCCCACCCCGCACGCTTGGGTCGAGGTTTACAGTTCTCCGCAGTGTTCATGAGCGTTCCTCAATGTGAGGAGGGTAAACACACTCACAAAGAGGGAGGTTTCCACATTCCTGCTGAACATGGCCTGTGTAAGAGCTCAGGTATTAGGGTTAACGTCGACCTCGGGAACGTGTTTCTTTTTTACAAGTAGGACCAGATCATGTTTGAAAAGGAAAAGAGAAAACAAGGCTGTATCCGTCACACAGTGCCATTGTAAAAGAGCCTACTACATGAAAGAAAGAAGAAAATCACAGTCAGTGGTGCTACTGGGTAAAAAAATATGACAAGTATGCTTGATATATGAAGTATGACAAGCCTCTCACAAGCATGTCGAAGAAAAATGTCAGACAGGCTGCAGTTGCAGATGAACATCTTTGTTCTGAACCGTTTATCATATCATTTTGCTTTATTAGTTATGACTGTCACAATCAAGAAACTTTGACTGATGATAAAATGTAATAAATAGTATGAATGATAGTCTGAATGAATGATGTAATTGCCTGTTTTCATTACTTATACATGGAATTCAAACCAATAATATTTTATTATCTTCGTGAATAAATACTGCACAGAGGTAGAATATTTTCTTTTATTATAAATATGATAAATATCTGCTATTATGCTATGTTATTCAAATATTTAGAGTTTATTTTGCCTATTGCTTTTAATATGAACATTAGAATAGTATCAAATAATTAAAACAACAAAGCCATTTGTTACAAACCAATTTTCTTAAATAATTTAAAGATGGTCTGACCTGTAATGTCCAAAAATGTTATTATATATATATATATATATATATATATATATATATATATTTACAATTATTATTGTTTCATTATGAATATTAGAATATCATAAATGACTATGATAATTAAAAAAAATAGATTTTGGTCAACAGATGGTCTAGCTTGTTATTATGCAAAAAAATATATAGATAGATATATAAATATAGTAAAATAAAGCAAAAACTTTGACATGAGCGTCGGTCCACTGCGCACACACCAGGAGTTCACAAATTAATCATGAAATTATAAAAGTGATTAGATCAAATAATGCTGATTACTAATCGCATCAGGCCTTATAATGTTAAAGTCGCTTAAACAACTAAATAAATGGAATAATGAAAAATATGGGTCACATATTACAATTACTTGTATTAATCAAATCATTTTCCTGTTTTAGGTTAAACAAAACAAAAGCTAAATCGTTCCAAGTACCCACTGGAACCAGCTTAGTTCTCCCAGTTTGGGAATCAGTGATGAACATTAACCTATATACTTCAACCTCAAACATTGTCCCACCTCAGGAGACATGAATGTGAAATATGGTAGTGTGCATCGATGAGACGTGGCATTAGCGTCCTACATTTCAGTCTACATCCCACGGTATAGTTCACACAAAGATATGACCCACAAAAGGAACCAGCAAAAGACCAACCGTAGACTTTGCGTCACCTCCCCCAGAGATGTGCCATGATAGAGTACCTGAACTGCATTCACAAAGCCAGCGCCGGGATGTTTAAGAGCCGGGCCGTTCAGCGGGCATAGCAACTGCTTTGATGGACTCGGAGAATTGATGTTTCTGTCTGACCTAATGAGCAATGGGAATACAGAGCTTGTTGCTGCTGCAAGCCATTCATTTAGCCGCCCCTTTTGTCAGGAAAAAGAGCGAGGTGATAGTGAAAGGAAGAGGCAACCACGTGGAAAAAAAGAGTCTTTATAAAGTCTACAATGACTGCTGATCACACTCGGTCCCGTTCTATTCCCTGAATACTGAACTCACATCAATGCCAGTGTGTTCCTGCTGGCTACCTGCCAGATTCACATGTTGTCTTCAAGTCACGTCGGAATGATCAAATTTACGAGACGGGACACTTCAATGTCGTATCAACCAGCTGGAAACTCGGGGTTTTCTTTATAGGGTTAGTTTAACCAAAAATGATTATCATTTACACACCCTGTTATTTTTTTGTTCCTTTATTGAAAGTCAAAGGGGTTTAATGTTGTTTTAAACAGATGAAGCATTCTTCAAAATATCTCTCTTTGTTCTTCAAGAGAGAAAAGTCATAGTGGTTTGGATTGAGAGGGCTGGGCGAGTGAACTTTCCCTTTAAGGTTGCTTTCTGAATCATTCTGAATTGCTAATTGGAATTCTTAAAAATAAGTACAATTTTATTTGTAATGTGTAACACCATTCACAGTCCATACAGTATTATTTCAAAGCAGGTTTACAGAAAACCATGCCTTAATTCTCCCATAGAGCGAGCCATAATGACATAAGTCATAATAACCGTGAGGGACAAATTAACTAAACAGTTACAACACTTTGTGCAAATTCTGTTGATTTTCCACTAAGATAACCTTATCTAGCTGGCTAACATGGATAAGGTTTTGTAGAAATGTACTTGTTACTAATGTTAGATGCATCAGGTGTTAAAAACTATCAATCAGCAAAGATTTGCATTCAATGTCAACAGTTTCCAGCAAAACACGGTTTATAAATGTACGAGTTACTTTAAAGCTATTTTTGTGAAGAAAAAAATTAAGAAAACAAATGTTGTAAAAAAAACATAAGTAAGCACAAGTAATAAATAAGTTTTTTTTTTATTTTACTTTAAGTTTATACAGCTAATATAAAAATACTACAGTTCAAAAGTTTGGTTTCAGTAAGTTTTTTTATGCGTTTGAAAGAAATGCTTATAAAAGGCTCCATTTATTTTTATCAAACATACAGTAAAAACTGTAAAACTGTGAAATATTATTACAATTAAAATTACTTTTCTAATTGATCCTATGAGCCTATTTCCAAAAAAAAGTGTAATATCCCTTTAAACTAAGATTTACTGATCAAAAAGAAATATATCTATATTGCCTAACATGTTATGTTATGTAACTGTTATGACCAATGTAAGGTCACTTATATGTAACCTTCTGAACACCTTCTCAACTCATAAGTAGGAACTTCCCAAGAGGAAGTCTGTGGTAACAATAGAGATACGCACAAAGCTGAGGTCAATAGTACAAATGTCACACCGGAATTCACTAGTGACAATGTGATTCTTATAGAGTGCAAGTCCACAAAGCACCTGTGCTTCGTCCCGTGAAAAACATTCCTTGTTCCCACCACATTAAACAACAGAACTGCCTACAAAACTTTGATTTATGGGTAATGATGTACCTTTTAAAGTCTATGCTTCAATGTCAAAGCCAAAGTGTCCCTTTCTCTCGTAGACTAGATTCCCATGCCCACAATCCCTCACGCCGGCACGTGACCCCCCTCCATCCCCCGCTAGCATCACCGGATCACCCATTTCCCCAGGGAGCCATCACTACGACAGAGACGCTCCCAATTACACAGTGTGGGGGGTATTGGAGTGCCTCATAAAAGTCCATACTTCATGAGATGGGGCTGATGGGTAAAAAAGCTTGTGTGTGGTGGGGGTAGACGTCTTCCCCTTAACATCATGTCCTAACTGCCTCAGGCCGGGACAAAGATCCTGTCACTTGCGAGCGTGCTATGGACACTTATTAGGGGATTTGTTGTGGTTTCCACCGCTTTAATTTCTCGACGGAGCCGCCTAAAGGGTGTAATAAAAATGCCAAGTGCATGGTTAAGAGTGAGAAGTTGACTGTGGTAAGAAGCTCAAAGGAACACTGCTTCCATTAAAATGTGATCAGTGTATCTGCATTACCCCAGTTGAACAACAATACACACATATTCAGAAAGGCGTGCTTAAAGGAATCGTTCACTTCAAAACGAAAATTCTGTAATAGAATAAGTTGTACTTTTTTACTTTCAAAAACTGTAACTTGAACAGTATTTTACAGTAAAATTACAGATCCATCACAGTTATTATTTACCGTTTATTACGGAAACTTTCTGTTAACCAATTAACAGTTGTGCACTGTAGCATTTTTACAGTTTTTTTACCGTCAAAAATCATGATTAATTTTACAGTGTATATAACAGTGTTACTGTAAGTGGGTGTTAAATGATGGAAAAAAAATTAAGAGAAATGAGTACACAATTACTTTCTACTCTCAGCCAATATCTGATAAGTGTCCAAAATATAGTGCATCCCTAAAAACATTCAGAAGACCTTAGCAACCTTCTTCATTTACATTCACAAAATGGAAAATCTTTTGCTCTGAACATGCATCAATAGATAATTTTTATTTACGCAAGTGCGGTCACATTGAAATAGGTGCGTCTCCAAAACCGTAAACAAGTTATACCGAGACAGCATGTAAACTAATTTTCCTTTGTTTCCGTCGAGGCATGTTGATTCTGTGCACGCACACTTGGTAAACAGCAGCAGATGCCCTGTTTAAGGTAGAGCTGGCGCCAGGCTACTGTTCCTTATGTAAATGTGAAAGCCAGAGAAGGCGTAGCTCAATCCCCTGCACAGTGGCGAACGAGCAGCTCTCTTACACCGCAGAAAAACACCAGCCACGGAGACAAAGGGGAGCGAGAGAGCTAGGGTATGAACAGAAAAGAGAAGGTAAGAGAGCAAGATAGTGAGATGGAGAGGAGTCTCTGCCAATCAGCACCTGAGAGTAAAGGAAGAAAAGAGGGGGACGCGGGACAGAGCTCTGGTTGTTTTTAAGTGGCTGTGGGAGGGCCACTGCTGTATTTATGACCGTCACATAGAGCTCTACTCTCGCCGGGAATGACGGCAAGCTGCTGAAAGGGGGGTTAAGTTAGCCACAGGGGTCTCAAGAGGGCTTCAGCCTCATTTTATCAGCGGTGAATCACATTACGGGGGATTTTCACGCCAGTGCTCGGTTTATTGTAAAATATTCTGCGCAAATCTGGAGAATACAACAAGAAAGAGGGTCAACTAGTTTATCTAGTTCCTTTGTCCATGACATTTTTTGTAGCCACTTTGAATAAAAAGTTCAGCCAACTAGAGTTTGCGTTTTCTGAATGATTACAGACTTAAAGGTACAATATACAAGTTTTTTTCACCACCAGGGGTCGCTAACCTCTTACAATAACAAATGCGTATATTGATGACGTATATTCTGCATTAAGCGGAATTATGGATCTTGTCGTCAAGCTGACGGATCTTTTATGGATGAGTGAATACGGTGATGTTTTTAACATGACTGTGGTATGAAGCAATGCGCGATTGCTAAACGTATACCAGTGCCACACGCAACGCGAGTATCGCGGATATAAAGGAATGAGGACATTTCATTCAACCGAACTACACGCAAGTGCTGAATCACTCACACAGGTCAGTTTATTAGAGGAATTAAACTTGAGGTAACGCAACGCTGCTTCACTTGCTCTAACAGTTTCACTATCACACTTAATTGGATTTGAGTGTGTTGAATGTTGTTAGTTAGGTTGTTTGTTGGCTGTATGAGACTAAGCTAGATTAACATTAGAGAATAACATACAGATCATATTGTAACTTTTCATCATGTTGAACTAAATTTATTAGTTTGCTCACCTGTTTAATAAAGTAACCCTCGCGTCTCTAAGTCGAAGTTAGTCGCGGACGTGGAGCTCTCGGCATCTCGAAAGATGTTGATCTTCGTTTTAGTCCTCTTTTTGTCTCAAAGTCTGCTTGCCATGGTCCATAGTGTTTGAACAAAACAACAACAGCGTGAACGTCCTTCTACGCATAACAGGCATAACCGACCCAGTTTTCAACGTCTGACGCCATGGTTACTTTTGCCGTACGAGGTCAAACTTGGTGGAAACCGGGGGTAACGCGGACATGACGCTATCGACTGGCGCCTGCCCCGTTTCCTTGGTTAAAATTGCAATTTTTCACGATTTACAAATAGTTGAAAACGTGGGATATTCTTAGTAATCAACTAAAAAAAATATATATAACATTGTCCTGGTGGTTTTTGGATATTTTACTGCAAAATCCTGCATATTGTACTTTTAACATTGATGCTAGTTCAACCAATAGTAGATTTTGCCAAAAAACAATATTTAAAATGATGAAATTGTCCAATAACCAATTAATCCTATGATAGTTTTTTTTTAAAAAAAGGATAAATTACAAGAATAAGACTTTACAGACTTCTACATGCTTTGTAAGTGGGAAAGCATAACACTTGTTCTCCCCACTGTAACTCCACGACAAGTTGATTTTAATATGTTGTTTAATAGGCAGACAGCTGTGAAGCAGCAACCAACAGTGTATGTGTAAAGAACGACTGAGACAAAGAATAAAAAAGGAGGGGGGAGTTGGCCGAGTCATTTGTGCAGTGTTTTCCTGTCACTAGCTCTAGCCCCTCGCTTTCACAGTTCCTCGAGTTACACAAGAGACTTAAAAACGCACACAAGCCCCCGAGCACAGAGACGAGGAGCAGCCTCTCGGGTTTGGCAGGACCGATCGCCGTCCTTCCAAACAGAGCAAAGTTCAGCGCCCGTAAGAGGAGCGCAGTCGCTCCCACAGATGCTCACGAGACTGCCTTATTGTTTACTCCAGCACACAGGCTTTCAGAGGAGACTAGCACAACATGACTTGTGCTAGTCTCTAATTGTTTCTTGAAGGAGGCGTCGAGGGGAGACTTTACCTGTTGTCACAGTCACAAAGTGAAAAAAAGGAACTCAGAGAAAAAAGCCGAGCCGTTCTTAACATGCTTCTCAGAGCACAAGATGCGAAGATCAGCTCGGGATCAAATTATTCCGCTCGTATTGAAGTGTTGTTTGCTAAGCATTGTTTTAATAGCGTCAAAAGTAATTTGGCACCAAGCCAATGCTAAAATTTAAAAGAAAGTATAAAAATAATTAAAAAAAAATACAATAAAAACAGCTTAATAAGCATTTACAAACCCACTAAGTCGTATGGATTACTTTTATGATGGATGGATGCGCTTCAAAAACTCGGACACTATTCGAAGCATTACAAAGCTGGGAAGTGTCAGGATATTAATTAATACACATAAAGTCATATACACCTAGGATGGCTCAGGGGTAAATGATCAAATAATTAAAAAAAAATTGTGAAACATTCCTTTAAATACTTTGGTCAGTTCAAGACTAATTTAAGCAATTTCATATTATTATTTGAAAGAATTAATAGCAGTTTCATGTCTATCCTTTTATCGGTCAATTGATCAAGGTTGAGAAGTAATTATAAGTAAATACAATGCTTTTTAGAGTCAGTAATTAGCACAGTAGTCTAATTACTATAGACCAATAGAATATGTAATTAGTAGCCAGCAATTAATTACGTTTTAGAGTAAATTACCCAACACTGATTAAATGTCACAGGTAATGGTATCAATTACTGTCATTCATATTTAAAAACAATCAGATTCAGAGTACCAGTGGATAAAAACCTAAATGTGAAAACTGCAGTATCAAAGTCCTTAAAATTTGAGAACCTCGAATTATGCACAGTCTGACAGTAATTGTCTTGAAATGTATTGTTGAAGCTGAATAATTAGTTTAAAAGTGCTGCTTTGATTTGAAGTAGCGGTGGAGGGGATGAGAGCTTCGTAGAGAGAGTTTTCAGGGTGTCTATAAATTCATGTGCAGATAACCAAACTAACTAGCAAAACTATTAGTTTTATAGAGCAAAGGGAAAGTTGCCGTGCCTCTGTGCAACAGGCATAATATGAGGTTATGTGTCTGAATGATGGAGCTGAGAGCTCGCGATCACAATGATACTCCATCCCTTGGGCAATATAACGAAACCTCAGTGCAAAGGCTCTGCTACATGTAATGGATATGGTGTTTCAGAAGACATTCTTTAAACATCTGGAATATAGTGTACCGCTCTGCCGAAAGACCAGCAAGGGACCAAGAATAGTATGAGCGAACCTCAACTTGAGCAGTCTACTAAAATGTCTGTGGACAGTAATTGACCTTCCATATAAAAAATGTGTTATGCAAGAATTAGGAAGCTGTATTACAGCATGCATGAGTAAATCAAACTCATAACATCTAATCCATACAGTGTTGTTTTGGCTTAAGCTTAGTATTCTTGGCTTTATAAGCCCTAAACCTGTGGGAGAGAGATATAGATTTAGCAAAAAAACTTTATAATCACATTAATCATTAACAGTTTTCTTTCTCTTACTCCCTCAGAGGAAAATCAATTCATTCCCCTCCCTTATAGTGTGAGTGTAAGACTGCAGGAAGTCCAGTAAAATATATAACTGGATAGTTTTAAAATCAAATCTTAGAGGCCAATATAATCAATCATCACATTCATTTTCAAATTAATATTTAAAGCTGCAGTCTGTCGCTTTTTTGGGGTTAAAAATGATCCAAAATACATATTTGAGAAAATTACATGTAGTCACGCAATGCTGATGTTGTTAACAATTTGAGAACATTTTGAGAAGTATAATTTTCACGGTTTTCCATGATATGATAACTTGATAACTTATAAGCGATTGTTAGATTTAATAAGCGTGATTTACTGCAATGTTAGAACGAGAACAAAAGTGGAGGTTTCTTATAGGTTCAGATTACATTTTCCGGTGAAAATTATTATGTTGGTCTTACTTCCAAAAAGAATAAACTGTGATTCTGAATGCCAGTCTCGACAGCGGGGTGACTGACAGCCTCACACTCTCCTCAAACATTGTGTTCATCCACCCTGTGCCGTGTCGAGGGTGTTGACTCACGTAAAGTTGATAATTCCACAAATGACTGCAATTGCAGATATCGAACAGAGATGGCGACAAAGAGGAAAAACGCCAGACTGCAGATTTAATCTAAATTTTAGAATTGTACATGCCTTTGTCCTTCATAGTTGCCGAGGCAACATTTCTAACTGTTAAAGTTTACTTGTTTTTATCTAATTATTATATTTTAATGTCGTGTTTTATTTTGTTTCTGCTTCAGTTAAATTAACAATAATTATTTTTAATAATTCTAGTTTTAATTAACAATAACAGTAAAAATGTGTTAAACCGATTAAACAGAGCCATGTTTTGAAAACACCACAGAGCCACAATGTTCCTTCTCTTCAGGAAGCCAACCCGAGTCAACACATTGAAATGGGATAGGAGAAAGTCATGTATTTTAATAGTGTGTTGGGGGAACTCTGTTCTTCTGTTCGCCTGCTCATTACTCTTTCCTACTGTCACATCTCTAGCCTAGAGTCTCCCTTCATTTTCATTTCTCAGCGACAATTGGTGAGCGACACCCCCATGCTGAGAGCTTAATTAGTACATCTCCATTTTAATTAATAAAGCCTTTCAGCTCGACAGAGATCGATAATTTATGTTACTAACTACACTATCAAAACTGAAAGGTATAATTATAAATGCAGAAAATTTTACGCAGGTTTAGTTTAATAGGACACACTTGAGTAACTCAAGCCCCCCTGCCAGACAATCTTTGCCCCAAACTACAATTCAAACTGAATTAGTTCCTCTCAGTAGCCACAAGAGGAGACACATGTAAACTAGGCTACAACCTTTATGAAAAGAGCAACAGAGAAATTTACATCCAGACTTGAATCTAAAACCAATGATTTCTGTCAGGTGAACTCCTATGGCTTATTTTTTTTTACTTGGAATGAACTGTGATTTTATCAATATGATGTTTAATAATGTGTAATATTTATGTAATATAATATAGTTATAAATATATTTTATCTACGTCCCTACCAGAAGCCTACGATCAGTCAATAGCCCCTTTCACACAGCGCGTTGATCCCAGGACATGGCTGGGAAATTGCCAGAACGCCTTCTGTGTGAACGCAAACACGACTCGGGATTGATACCTGCATCAATGCCGGGTTGGGAACCTGGTGCCGCGAAATTTAAAAATACTACTTTTATTGTGTCACGAAATTTAGTTTTTAAAAGTTTTTCAGTCGAGAACTTTAAACATATAAGTTAAAAGACATTAATGACTCGTTATAACATAGTTCAAACGTCATCTATGATAAAAACATTTTCTCTGATTTGCAACCAGGCACTAAAGTGGCTTTGAACCAATCAGATTGCTTGGGTCCTAAGCTGGGACCCATTACTCGCTTTAATTTATTCCTAATTTGTAAGTCGCTTTGGATAAAAGAGTCTGCTAAAGGACTAAATGTAAATGTAATGCAACATTTCTATTGAAATCTCACAAACTTGTATCATTTATGAATCAGTGTTTGTGAAACACTAAATTACAGTCAATTTGACTTTCAAAACAACTAAAAACCATGATATTAGTCCTTTTGATTATTGCTACAGCACATAACATATCAATTCCAACATGCAATCAATTCATTCTTTCACACGGATCCAAGTTGGAGCCTCTTAAAATAGTGAGACAACCCAACAAAGCCTCCAACAATGATTTAAACAAGGCACTGCATGATCCCAGTATTGATGTAATATTATTTGCTCTTGATCACACTGCTGAGAATGCCACATGCACTCTTAACACACCTTCAAATTGGCGGCATGCAATGAAAAGCTATGCTGCAATTACATTTAAAGTAGTCCCTCCACCGCTTTACATTTTGATTTACAGTCACATGGTTGTCAGAATTACACAGCTGGAACATTTGTTTCTACTCCTGTGACTGCATGTGTAAAAGTGTTTAACGCATAAAACAAGGCGATACGTCATTATTTACAACCTTAATAAATGTAAATACACCTGTCCGTCTAAAGCTCTCAACACATCAGGCATTGTTCATAACTGAATGCAGCGTATTACACTTGCACACACAGTATCGTATTCGTAACTAGAAAAGCTGATGGAAACATACTTTGATCTTTTAAACAAATGACTCTCTTCAGACAGGAATCTTTAGGGAGGCTGGATGTTAATGGGAAGTCATTTCTGATCTGGTATGTCTGGTATCAAACACCTGAGCATCTTCAATCAGCTAGTGAGGACAACCTAACCTATTATTGCTGAGAAAGACATAATCCATTCTTGGCCACTCCCTCTCACTGATATTCAAGGATTTTAATTAAACCACTAATTTGCATAAAAATGCCAGCAAATCTCATTCCAAACCATCACAGGTGGCCATGACATGCTAGAGTCCGGTGATTTAAAGCTTCTAATGGAAAAGGCTATTATTGCTTAGCAATGAAAGAGGAACTATTCACGGATGGCCCTTTTGAACACAATTTCCAGATGACTGATTTTATAGTTATCTACATTCAACCAAAACCATTTTACCATTAAATTGCCACCTCTTTCATTTTTAAACAGAAAACACAACAATAATGTATTTTTAATGGCTTAAGCATATCACTAAGGGGGAAATAGTTGAACCACTTTTGCACTAAAGCATAAAGGGATACTCCACTTTTTTTGGAAATATGCTCATTTTAGCACTCCCCCAGAGTTAAACAGTTGGGTTTTACCGTTTTCGAATGTATTCAGCCGATTTTTTGATATGTAGAAGAATATCAGTAACCAAACAGTTTCTGGTCTCATTGACTTCCATAGCATATTTTTTTTTCGTACTATGGAAGTCAATGAGACCAGAAACTGCCTGGTTACTGATATTTTTCTACATATCAAAACATCAACTGAATAATACATTCGAAAACGTTAAAACCTAACTGTTTAACTCTGGGGGAGTGATAAAATGAGCCTATTTCCCAAAAAAGTGGAGTATCCCTTTAAAAAGTGTGTTAGTCACTGAACACCAGCTACTAAGTTTAACCAGGTGCATATGGATTGTGTAGTCATCTCGCTCCATGTCGAGCCAATCAGATATTGGAACCATTTAAAGACTACATCAATCCTCGTGAGGTTCAGGGAAGTCTGAAAAAATGAAAAAAACTTGCAGTGTCCAGTCTGATAAGACACCCAGGATCAACACTGTGTAGTTTGCTGTGAGAGTGCTGGAAAGAATCCAGCATCGCAGAAGAGAGGCGCTTTTCAGATGGTAATCACATGCTCTCTAAAGTTGCAGCCCAGCCACCACCCGCTTACTGAAGGAACTTGTTTTCTTTGGCAGCCACTACAGCTGCTCCACTGAGAAAGCATACTGTTTGACCAGAGCAGTCCCATTCCCAGTTGATTCACCCAGCACATATATGGACACTGGATGGCGGGGGGAGGAAAAAGCTTGTTGTTGAAAGAAAAAAGCATCAACAAAGATCACACAATATTTCAAGCAATATGGCTGTATGAGAGTTGGTAGGAAACCTAGTAATTTGGTTGCATTCGTTTCCGTAGGTTTACCACTGTAATGCAAAGGCTTATTTTTATGGAGCTTTCAGAGCAATGAGTTCATTTGGAGAATCCTCCCATGTGGTTTTCTGACCACTGTCTCCGCTATAGTCTCGGTCTCCCACAGGTGAATGAGCTATAATTCAGGACCCATAAATAATGATTCAGGATCACAAATCTCTTCGTTTAGTCAATAAACTCTGTTTTATTGTGCAGAGACGACTTTAAGTGAGGCAAAGTTTAAAGGGATACTCCACTTTTTTTGGAAATAGGCTCATTTTACCACTCTCCCAGAGTTAAACAGTTGGGTTTTACCGTTTTCAGATGTTTTCAGCCGATTTTTTGATATTTAGAAGAATATCAGTAACCAGACCGTTTCTGGTCTCATTGAATTTTTTTCCTACTATGGAAGTCAATGAGACCAGAAACGGTCTGGTTACTGATATTCTTCTAATTATCTGAAAATCGGCTGAATGGATTCGAAAACGGTAAAACTCAACCGTTTAACTCTGGGGGAGTGGTAAAATGAGCCTACCGGTATTTCCAAAAAAGTGGAGTATCCCTTTAAGTCACATTCACTAATAATCTTCCTCTCCGCTGAAGCTCTTAAATGGACTACAAACTCATATAAACTATAAAAATGCTGCAAGTGATGCCATTCGAGTTCTCAGATCCTCTCTTGGGGGTTGTGGGGGGCTTTCCAGAACTTTCATTTCGGAGTATCACCAGTGGAAACGAGTGGGCAGGACATTCTTTAAAAATTCATTTTCTTCTTCATAGAAGTTAAAAAGTCATATGGTTTTGGTTCATTAGATTAAGGGTGAGTAAATAATGCCCAAATTTTAGACTAAAAAACTAGTCTTTTAAAGTTTCTAATGTTGATTTTCCACAATTCTGAACAAACACACACGCAATCATCATTCATTTCCTGCTTGCAATTAGTCTAGTGAAGGCTATTTGTCAGGCCTGCAACTTTACAGCCTGACTGCTCTTGTACAAATAGGTTATTTCCTGCTATAGAAAAAAAAACAAAGCTGCCGTAGATTCGTGTTGTACACTAGTGAAAAAATGAACAAAAAAATGGTTTCCACATTCTAGCATTCCATCTTTTAACAAACCTCTCTTTTAGCAAAGCAGACGGGGCGGGGGTTAGGGAGGTCCATAATCATGTTCGGTCAACTAATACAAGACAGAATGCTTGTATTGTAATTATGTGAACAAATATGATGAATTAAGCTATTCGGTATCCAATAACAACTGACGTGAGGTGGGAAACATGTGGCTCTATTGACCAAATCACCAAACAAACTCCACCACACACTCCATTGAGCGCTGATTGAAAAGAAACCAAGTGGCTACTTAAGCTCCAGCCTTGTGATATTAAAGTGAGTTACAGCATCTTGGTCACAATCACAACTTTAAAAGCGTGTAGCCTGGTCTCCAATAACATATATGTGCTCGGATCACCTGCCTCACAACGATTTAGTCTTAAACACTCCACCAATTCCCATTTAGGTAGAACCAATGATGGTTTCAAAGCAATGAGTTGCAATTTCTGAGTAATCACACCAATAACCATTAGGCCTATAGAATTTTAAGGAAGCTGGTGAACCAATATCTGATCTTTTCTTTTGTCAAAGGGCCCCTTTCTGTGTTCATCAACTTAAGTGCTTGGTGCTCACATGATTTCATACAATACACTATTCGCCCATGGGATCTAATGATCTTCTCAAGTGCGCAATAAAATTATTTGTTGCAAGGCTCTATATATTGATTTTGACATGTTACACAATAACATGGTGCAGCTAATCCTCGTGTTACTTTGGCTTAAGGGATCGATCAACTATCTTGGATATATCCAGAACTTTTTCTGTTTGTCTAAACTGACCAGCCCAGCCAACAAAAAGGCAATTATTTTGAGATATGTAAACATGTGGCTGCTTCTTGTCCAAAGTCATGACTAATAGACCTCAGAGCTTAACATACATATGCTTTGAGGTTTGTGTTGTCCAAAAGAAACACAAAAAGAAAATATATTGAGAAAACATGGTTACACGGACTGAGACTGAGTCAGGATGTGGTATTGATTAATTGCACAGTACATGATACACTATCATTCAGAAGTTTTAGTAAGATTCTTTAATATTTTTAAGAAGTCTCTGCTCACGGCTGCATTTATTTGCTATAAATACAGGTTAAAACATTAATATTGTGTTACATTTAGTGTTACACGATCCTTCAGAAATCATTCTAACATGCTGCTCAAGAAACATTTCGTCTTATTATTATCATATATGTTCAAAACAGTTGTGCTGCTTAATATTTTTTGAGGAAACCACAATTTTTTCAGGATCCTTTGACGTACAAAGTTAAAAAGAACAGCATTTATTTGAAATAGAAATCTAGTAAAAGTGTTCAGCCATTTGACCCAAAACTTAAAAGTAATATATATTCAAGGCCAATTTAAATATTTAAATATTTAAGATTGATTAAAATTTAAATATCTCATGTTTTATACATAATCTGTTCAAAAAACTGTTATGACTACAGCACAACTGAATATCTGTCAGGATGGAGAGATAGCAAAACAAAAACATCACCATGTTGTAATGGAGGGGTAATCGCAGTTTTCTATAAGCATTAAAAATAATAAGCTTCATAAATTGAGCACCACTCAGGCAATCAATATAACACCCGGAGATATCAGCAGTCTATAGCGAATCGAACATGTTAGGCCAATTAACGGAGATAGAAATAATAAACCTTTTTGTCTGCCATAAAATAAATTCAGCGCTAAATAAGACCTTTTTTTTCTGAATGGATGAATAGAATGTAAATTGATCTGGGAGATCAATAATTCTTCAACAGATAAGTCAGTATCAGGTCTGAGTGTAGTAATAGAGCTATCACACAGCAGATGTTTTGCTGTGCTTCACACAAAGCTGCAAGTCAATTGATTTTTGATATTTATGTTATGCTACAAATTGCATGTGACAAACATAGGAAAGAGCCGTTAAAGGTTTTTTCGTTCTACCTATCTAACTTGCTGCATGCTAGAGGTGTCAGAAAAGGTACAAATGCTGTAAAGCGTTCAGACCACAAGATTCACAAAGCACAAACAAGCTTATCAATATAACAGTAGTCTGCACTTCACTTAGAGTGCTAAATGAATATAACTAACACGCTTCACTTTATTTAGTGAATATATCACAGTAAATCATAAAATTAAAAGGGGTCATGACATTATAAAGACAATTTTGCTTTATATTTTGACATATAATAGGCTTTTGTACCATTAAAACAACCTGCAAGTTTTTGCTTGAAATATCCTCCTCATTATAAATAAAGCATTTATTTAATCAAGCTCCAAAAAGGCTTTTTCGATATGACTATTTTGAAGGGTAATTCAACCGGTGGAAACATTAATATGTATTGAAAGTGGGTCGAATGTAGTAGAATAGTGTAAATTCTTACTGAATGGCAGTGTATTTACTATATTTTCCAGTACTGCAAAGAATACAAAGGTGTTACCATACAATATAATATAAGAGGGAAATACTTCAAGTTCTTGGAATCAATAACTTCTGAAAATGAAATGAAATATGCAGTGTAAACATCACTTTTACTGAAAAATATCAATAATTATAAAAGATAAGATCAAACCATTTATAGATCTTGTTAATGGCCTTTGGGATTCTGATGTTGGTTACCGTAGTTAACTAACTGCCAGTAGTTTACCGGTTTTTTACAGGATTATTTTTTACAGTGATGCATCTTCTCCCGTCTCCTCCCCGAACCAGTTTTACTATGCATATTCTCTGCATATCATATGCATATTTATCCACATGATACCATACCAACAGCACAAGACATTAGGAAAATATGAGATGGGGATTTCCCATCATATTACATTGCTAAATATCATTTAATAGCCTATCCTTGCTTTGTTTCTAAATAAATCAAATACATTTCAGAGAAAGTTTTTCTCAATCTTTTCCAATAGCTAAATAGTTTTCAATTGCGTTATATTTTTAATGGAAACAGATAGGCCTTATTGTGCATTATTGATCATTATTTGCGCAAAAATATTTTCTCAGACCATGAGTTCTGCCGTTACCATGCGCTAAGCAATCCCCGCTGTAGTTAAATCATTAAAACACAGCACGCCACAGGTAAAAAGTGTTCAAAAGCATTGCATCCACTGCAAATATTTCTATTTATTAGAATATAACATTTTCAATATAACGCTTCTCAATAATGATTTAATGTAATTGGTTACCTCCATTAATGAGAGTGCCATATATATTTATTTAAACTGTGTTGCATTGTATTTATGATTAGGACTCATAATGAAGATTTAAAGACAGTCCCTCAGCTCACCATTGGTGTCAACAAACTGCTTTGTCTCCAAAATGTGCGCAAGCATTGCTCAGAGTTTACTTACAGGAGCGCACCTTCTCCCGTCAAGTTTGTTTTTAATAGATCGCAACCTTTGCTTGGGAAGTGGTTTATAAATGAGACCTCAGCCCTTGTTATTTAGTGCGCGAAAGCAAACAATTCATGATGCCTTCAGTTCTCATCAGCACCTGTAGGGGGTGCTAATCCAGTAGCCTTACCTGGCTTGTGGTACGTCGATGCTGGAAGAGACCACCTTGCGTTTCTGTTCCAGCAGAGAAATGGAGCGGGTGTGATCCTTCTCCGGCTCTAGAGCCCGGCCCGTTCGCTTGTGCTCCAGCACCCGTGGCTCCTCTATGCTCTCCGGGCTGAGGGAGGGCGCCTCTCCTCTCGGCACACCTCCATTCTGGCCCTGCGTGGGCCAGTCCCGCTGGCCACCATTACAGGTGCTCTGCAGAGAGAAACATATTTACATTTTTTCAATCTTTCCACACGCCTCCAGTCAATGAAGCGCTATTTACACCTATGGGAGCTGTTAAAGCTATAGACCCCAACTGTGAGGCTTGTTTGCTTGCAATCACAGTGCATTAGGCTGTATTTAATCTGTTTGTATTAACATCGGTCCATACACCAATGTATTGGATGGAGAAATCATATCTGCAGGCTTGTTTGTTTTACAAGATCTTTGCGCTGCTGAAAAAAAAGAAAAATAAACCCCCCCTCACTCTTCCATTTCCCCCTTAGCACAACAAGCCACCATCCGTGACCACACTAATGCAAAGACGAGCAGCTTTTCCTCTTGCACGTCTCATCTGCACAGCTGCCGTAGACTTTTCTATTTATTGTGACTAAAGCTGCGGTACACTAAACCTCAAGCTTCAGAAAGGACATACAGGGGCCAAGACAACACACATCACCGCATGCACCAGCGGAGAGCATGATAACAGTGAGCGGCGTCGGCGTGCAATACAGATCAGTATCTTCCCGGAACATGATTAGTTTGACTGAAGAGAGGGTTAAACGCCTATCGTGCTGAGCTTTGAGCATCTGGGAGTTTACATACTACAATGGAGTTAAGAATAAAATGGATTACCTGCCTCAATACCCACTTCATCACTAGGGAAGTGTGGTTATCTTAATAAACTCTATTGAATTAATAACATTTTTATGTATGTACCATTTGTCATTATTTACTCACGCTCAAGTCGCTCCAAAGCTAAATGGGTTTACTGGTAGAGCACAAAGGAAGAAACCTTGAAGAATGTGCTGGCTGCTCTATTCTATGCAAAAACAGTGACTTGAGCTTTTCGGAGCTTCAAAATAAATAATACAGATGCAAAATAATGCTAAAAGAGATGCGAAAGTGCGGCGAATTTGAAAAAAGGCGGCCCCCGCATGAATATGCGGACTTTGCATTGAATTCAGCGATCGTATAATCGCGTTTTTCGTGATATACTGTTTTGAATATCAATCCTGCTAAACGCTTACTTTATTCCACTCCGCTCATGTTAATATTGAAATATTCACCAACGAACACTCAGGTGAGAAGACGTAACATAAGAGCAGCCTTCTATCTTTACCGTTTTGACTTCTTTGCTTGCTGTTTTGCTTTTATTCTTGTGCACTGACTCTTTCACTAAGCTGAACAGCCAATCAGAGTTCTCTCTTTCCCCGCCGGCCCGACGCCGATTCAACATGTCGAATCGGGTGAAACTAAGCCGACGAGGACTATTTTCAATTTGACGGCACGGGACCGTATGGAACACACCAAGGAAACTTCGGCCGACGCACAAAAACTGCCCGACGTCCGACCGTCGGCTTGGTGTGTTCCAGGCTTAAGGCATTTTCTTTTTGTATGAACATTTTTTTTTTTAAATAGGATGAATGTGATAAAAAATTAAACCAGCCAAAACACAGAACACAAATACATTGAAGTGAACTGGCAACCTTATTGCACATCCACGATGTGAAATGCTCTGCTCACACACACAAAAAAAATAGACATCAATGGGAGACTATAAATAAAAAATCGAATTGTCACATGATTTGTAAAAAATTCAGTTACAATACACAAAACAAAAAAATGAAGGGTCGATACCACAACGCATCCCTGGTGGAGTAAACACACACAACATAATGCTATTCCATCAAGAAGATGAATACCAGGCTTTGCCGTATTTTCACGAGATGAACGGATTTGTTAAAGCGGCATCATGTTGTGCAAGACTTCCAAGCGTCAAATCAAAAATGCACAGTTGACAAGTTCAAATTTAAATTTCACACACTATTAAGTTCTGTCTTTCTCTCTCAAACCACACACCCTTGCTTTGTGCATTTTAATGGCCACATCTTTCTCACATCATGTGAAGCACAGCCTCCAAAATGATCAAATTTGGGTCACAATTCATATGCCAGTCAAACTATTCAAATAAGTTCTTGTTTTTGCTAAAGAGTTAGAGGGTTTTAATCAATTTAAACAGATCTCGGCTGATCTAATAAGAGAATTAATTAGATTTGAGAGCAGGATGCACACAGATGAGCACTCGAAATTAATTATCTACAAATTATTTATTTATTTATATTTGAATATTCATGAGGAAAATAAACACAAGCACTATGCACGCTCACGTGCGAGATGCTTCACTCGGGGTTTGAAGTATCTACTGCCAAAAGGAACTATGCCGCTCCTTAGTCCTTATAAACCCATGTAAACTCATCTACTGCTTTTCTGCCTCTGTAACAAGGGTCCATCATGACCAAAACATCAACCCTTTTAATGTGAGGGAAGTGTAAACCAGCAACAAAGCCTTGGTGCATAAAGAGTTAAGGCTGGTAGACAGCCTGTGTGGATTAATTACATTTTGATATTAAGCAGTGGAAACAACAGGGGAACAAAAACAATCCAGTCCGCCTTTGTCTGGAAATACCACACTGTAACACACTTAATGTGAAGCCCCTCCTTATGTCTTACTATACCAGTCAACAAGTGGCATTCCCCCAAGCCCCAAGCCGAACGGCTCTCGTTTGGGAATCCAGGCGCCTTGCCAAAGCCCCAGATTCTATAAGCATGACCTCTGTGGAGCTCTGTTTTGCACCGTTACGGAGCAGCTGCTCCGGGACCATTAGCCCCCACCCTAGTTTCACATCCCTCTCTGCTTGCATCGCTTACATCTTAACCTTTTCCCCCATCATGCGTCACCAATGAAAATGTCACCATGTCTTGTATATAATATTTGCTTGTGTTACATTTGAAAATGCCACTTTAGTTTCTCTGATTGCAAATTAAATGAATGTCTGTTTGGGACTGCAGATGTACGTTACACAAACATTAAGGTGTAGCATGTTTGCCAAAAACAAACACATGCAAACCATTACATACAGCAGCATCCAAATAAAATTTGATTGCAAATATTGCATGCACATTGCAGTTATTGCATTTATTTTAATTTACTTCAATTATTTTTCTGATGTTATTAACCTTACAGTCTTACAGCTCTAATTATAAGAGAATGAAATAGAAGAACTGGTGCCATTCTTGTAATTTTGACCCTCTTTGTTTTGATTTAGCACCTCAGGGTGTTTAATTTGATGACTGCAATTAGGTCATTATAAAAAAAACCTTTGTATTTTGCAATCATGTGCAAGCGACTCAGCCTCCTGCGCTGTGCAATCACACAGAGTTCGGTGAATAAAATTAACATGATCTAAAGCATTAACTAAATATTAAAGGACATATTTGCAAAAACGCGATCACTGTAAAAGCAATTAATGTCGAAAACACACACACACTAAAGAGCCGGTTTCAGCGGAGAGACGTACGCGCGCGCACAGATGCTTCTGCTGGCGCGTGAATGAATGAATGCTGCAGTTACTGTGTTTGTTCGCCACTGTTATCCACCCACTGAAGTCAGATCATCAACGGCTTACACGGGCCCTACAGGGCTACAGACTGCGAGTAAAACGACCACAAATGCAACAAAACAACACTATTTTACACAATCATTTAGAATCTAGTCAGGCGGCAAAACTTTGTGTTTGTTTACCAATTTTTTATATAATAGTGTGATTGGACATACATGCAGTGTTTCCAGCACCGTTATTTTGCATCTATCTGTTGCGTTGTATTCGCAAAACAGCGCGAGATGTCAAGTTAGCGAACAAACGACTCTTATGAACATGTTCTTTATAATAAATGAGTCCAAAAGATTAAAAAACAAGCGTTTGCGTTGAGCTCTCTCGATTTGAAACATTCGGAGCAGTCATTGAGTTCACAAATGACTCCCACGATGAACTTGTGAGTCATTTATTCTTTTATGTTCGATTGAAAACGATCACGGCTACTCAGGCTTTACCGTTAAGACTTCAACATGACAACATGTAGCCTAAATCGAAATGCTTCCACAGTCGATTTAATTATTGTCATGAAAACTTAATTGTCGAATGCGATCCACTTATAAGATGGATTCGTTCTTAATATTCTCACAAAATATTTATATTTCGCAAATACAGTCTGACTCACAACAGCATTGTTGTAGCCACGTTTTTAACAACAATGACAACTAACAATTGTAGTTTCATTCATAGTGAAGGTTAAAAAGTAAACTATACGAACTCAAATTGCATATTCAATTCATACACTACTTCAAGCCTACTAAGTCATTTACTATTTCCATCTAACAATGAGGCCAAAATTGTCCATATTAAAAAAAAGTATTGAGTATGGATTGTGGATATGTATGGATTTGTTATGTATGGAAAAGTATGGATTGTGAGCATGGACACCGGCGCTTCTGCAATTCTAGAATTTGGTAAACTCAAAAGTAATTGGCCCTTAATATTTAATTTGAGGGGCCAATGACTCAATAGTCATTTTAATCTGTAGCTTCGTTCTCAGCATGATTACTGCAAAATTCACTCTCACAATATTTGGATAATCAAACAAACAACCTCGCAATGCACTGTAAACAATACTGTGTGCGATAACAGCACAACAACAACAAGCCCAGACATCACACACACGCACCTTCAAGCTCGACTTCAGCGGTGCTTTCGCAGTCATCTGTGCAATCTCTTCCTCCGAGTACTCTTTCAAGCTCCCGTCTTGCATGAGCACCGTATACACGTTCCGCCGATGGCCGGTTGAAGCATCTCTGTTGTCTTGTTTGACAGCCTGGATCACTCCCGTGAGCGGAGCCGCGTCTCCCGTTAAACCCGGCGCATACACGCGGCTCCCAATGACCGAGCGCTTCACCAGCCGCCGCGTATGCATAGTTGATATATCAGTGAAATGCCCAAATATAAGTACTTCGATCGTTGCACAGCCAAGCCGCTTTAAAAAAAAGAAATGTCACGTTGACAAAACACAACCGGACCGACCGTCATCATGGGCCGTTCATGCGAATAATACGACAACATCATCACCAAAGATATGAACCGCATCCACATCTTTCAGCCGGCGTGAGCACGCATGTTCAGGACATCGAACCAATGAACAGTTACAATATGCAAATGGACTACGCTTAATATCCTCTCTATCCGACCGAGCGAACAACCGACCGGCAACCGATATCTTTCTTCTGTCGACCTGTTTGTTTTGCTTGCCGTTCCCTTAAAGCTGGCGGGTTTGTTGTAAAACATGGAGCGGATCACCCGTTTTGAATCGACAAACACGATGTATTTTTCACAATACACACCACGAGCATTATGTCATAAATCATCGAAGATCGGCCGAACAGAAATCTAAATAATATTATAATATTAATAAACGTCTCCAGCGTCGACTGTACAGTTGTAATAGACAGTTTTTACTCCCCAGATTAGCGTAAATCCGTTATCATGTGAGAAAGACTCCATTCCTTAAAATCCATCCGGGTTTTCAAGAGCCACTGGCTGTACCGGCGGAATGTCGCCTGTAAACATGTGCGCTCGCGCAGCCAGTGTGAGTTCTCATTGGCTCACGGCACACACGCCTCCACTCACTCGCGCTCGCTTTCCTCTGCAGTTTCCCTCCAAATACAAGGAACGGCGCAAGGATGGAGAGATGAGAGTCCATCTTTCTGTGTGTGTGAGCTTCTGAGTAGTTATTATTTAGGTGGGTAGGTTGGTCAGTGTGCACAACATTAATAATAGTGATGATAATAATCTGTCAAAACCGGGTTATTATGAGTGTAATGTGAGGGTGTGTGACCCGGTAAGAATGATTGACAGGCGGTGGGGAGGATTCCTGAAGGTCCTCAATGTAACTTGTGAGCTGTCATTAGTTGTCAGAACAGAATGACTGTTTAAGCAAAATCAGTCACACTTGCCACATACCAAAATAAATAAATACATAAATAAAACTAAACATATGTTTAGTGAAAAGTAAAACTTCCGGGAATCTCTGTGTAAACAATGTGTGACGTAGACGCATGGTTCAGTTAGACATCTGATTCAGACCAGTTCGACGGCTGTTAACAAGAGGTAAAAACTATATAAATACTGTTCGTTTTCCCACACAAACCACTCTTTTCGTGTCTTAGGCCATCAGTGTGTAGACTACTTACATTCACGAGTCAATCATGTTTAATTTTGACTTCTTTGTGCATGCTCTTTGAGGTGGACTCCCTAAAACTGCATTACTGACAGATAATGACGGTTTGACCACAAAAATGTCAAAATTGAAAATGCTGTGGAAACAAAGACACTTACATCTTGGATGCCCTTGAGGTAAGCTAAAACATATCAAAAATTAATTTCAAAGTGAACTATCCCTTTAACTTTTATGACTCTGAGGATAATACAAATATTTTAAAAGATTTGTTACACTGAGGAAGGAAACGCTCTGGACATAATTCTATTTTTGACGTTTTAAAGGGATCGCTCAACCAAAAATGAGGATCTTATCATCAGTTAGACATTGGTCATTCTCATGTATGAATTCTTTTCTTCCATTGAACACACACACAAAATGAGATGACAGAATAACAGCCTCTGTCACTTGGTAAAGTATAAATTTTGTCATAATGTTAATTTCTGGCTGGACTATCTATGCCTAAATGAAATGTAATGACATTTGAAAAGTGACACTACTCGTCTTTTCACAAGTTTTTTTGAGGAAGTGAGCATATTCGGGAATGACTTTACCATTCAGACTAAATTCAGGATACTCCCTAGTGTAATATTAGGCTTATGAGTCTCAAACTTGAATCGAGGTGTTTAAATTAGGTAGGCCTACTATCACTATACTTACAATAAAGAGAGATCTGTCGCAGTTCTCATTTGAACATGACATTAAAGTTATCCTTCAGACATGGAAAATACCACTATGCCTCACTCCTTTTATTTGCAGTTCAAAAGGCTATAATTTAATAGTTTATTCAAATTTCACTTTTATGCCATTTATGCACTTGCCATTTTTATTCAACGTGACTTACAGAGCATTCAAACTACACATTATCAGCACATGAGTGCATTAAAATGCCTTAATTGGACATTTTTACCTTTGTGTCCCGTTAAACACGAACATGCACATGTTATTGTATATGCTTGTCAGTGTGAGTTCTGAATTGATGGTAGCATTGATCATTTCTCAGTGTATTTGATTACTGTGCACTTGTGGGCATGATTCGTATATAACAAACTGTCTATAGGTATAACCCCTTAAGGAATGGCTGAAAATATTTAATCTTTTAACAAACAGTGTATCCTCATGAAGTGAAAATAAAAAATCTATTCAGTGCCCTTGTTTGCCACCGCTCCCTTATAAGTCCTTGCATTGAAAATTAATGTTGCTTTGACCATGCACAGATTCAATCAATAGCAGGCTGTGCAGTAAAATATGAAGTGGGTTGTTTTTCTACACTTGAGAATTTAGTGGGATGTATCGACAGATTAAATATCAACAGATTATACTGTGTTTTTGCACACTAAGGCAATATACATGTCCTTGTCTTACTGAGATTGCGTTTAAAAATAGCACTATTAAGTTGATGTGAATAAACACACACATGCACACACGTTATATTAGTCCAGCATGACTATATTGTTTAAGAAGCAAATACCACTATACAAATATTATGATGAAATAAACAAATGCAAAATTCATTCTTATTTACAAACTAAATACACAGAATTTGGTTAGAGGGTGAAACAAAACATACAAAGTTTCACCATGATATTAACTATAACAAGGATCTTCTCTATATGGAACCTGTACCAACACAATGTACCATTACAAGCAAACACGGACAACATTGGGACTCAATCCAGTCCTTATTTAAACCTCACATTAAAATAAGAATTCCAAAGCAATACATATTCCTGCTATTAGGCTATTGAATGTTAATAAACCCTGACAGTCTTTAAACTTTCTTCAATTAAAAATGCATAATGAATCTAACAGCGTGTATTCCACTGACTCTTAAAGTTCCATTAGTTCCTCAATACAAACAAACTATAAAATGTCCTCATGCTGTCATTTGAGAGCTGTTGCCAAATATTACAGAAGCATACTTAAACTGATATAATTTAACAGATCAAAATAGTCCTTTGAATATTTACAAGTGTCTCTTGGCATGAAGTTGTCCCATGCGGTGTCTGGACACGCTATGCTTTTTGATTATACTGCTACATGAATGTAAAAGCAGCTAAATGCATACCGGATCATAAATTACATTTATAAGCTGCCAGGCAAAGCTGCATTGTGGCAGTACCATATCTCCTTCCCCCTGTGCTTTTCAGCCTTTTGAAATGTTGCGTACCTATTATATAAAACCAAACAATATCTGAAATATATAATGTATCTGATACACTTAATCAATACAGCTGAGTCAATAACAAAAAATAATCACACATACATATTGATGCAACATAGCTCAATTACATCACAAATGGCAATTCGTATACAACTGAACACCAGCAATAGATAATGGTCAACTTTTCATTAATACCCTTTTAGTACACTCATAAAATGAGTGCTTAACTTTGCGTACCTTAAAGATCACTTTTCTCACCTGAGCCTGTCAGTTGACACATTAATTATAAAACACGTCAAGCGGCTCAGAATGATGGCTACATTTAAATGTTCTTCTTTTATATTTTGATATGCGTTTTGTGAACGTCACTTGCGTACTACTTGTAAAAACAAAACACTCCAGCCGTTCTGAATGATTAAAATGGGTGTACTTCCTTAATGGACTGAGCTGAGAGGTCTGCTGTTGAATGTATCTGATTGGTTCTCTTTTTGGGGTTATATAAGGACAGAACCCCGTCAGTTGCTCAACTAGTATCACGTGATATCAGGCAGGCAGAGTGCAGCTTTCAAAAGCATGGAAACTACTAGTACACAATGAATTAAATATTTCTAATAAGACAACAGCCACTGGTGTGACTTTGCTTTGAAAAGTGATGGGGACATGTGGGAAGGGGTTACACAGATGTGCTGTTATGTCACATAACTTCTGAATATTAATTAGGATATGCAAATCATACGATATTTTACTGTTCTAATTGGTAGTCTGTAATTTACTGATCAAGTGTGTAGTTGCGTATTTTTGAGTCAAATCTGAAAAGTCATTACCATTAGAAGTGTCTTAAAATCATTTAAACTAATACATTTGTCACACACTGTTGCTAAGTTCTTGATGCAGCACTCATTCTTGCTTTATATTGCTACATATGAATTCTGAATCTTTGGTAGCAAAAATTATTTCTTTCTATATGAGGGGTTTGGGGTTTTAATCCGTCCTAATCGAACTCTAGCCGTAATTACAGCTTTACATCAGTGGATATCCGGAGTGGGAAAATAATTATTCGCAGTTTGTTTTGTGATTTCACTAGAACAGGAACGAGCCATGGAAAAATGATAGATTAGAGAACATATACTCATATCTGAGCAGGCGTTTGTGCTGAAGTGAACATTGCTATCCTTGCTTTCAGGGACATTATCATAACAACACACAAATGCACTGAAAACTCTCGCTTATCAACTAGAGATACCACCTCTGTATTAGATGCATCCCTATTGCAAGCTATTTCAGAAAGTGGTGGGGACAAAACTGGCTATGTCAAAAAGTGGTGTAGACATGTATGTCATGTCATGATGCCAATGAAAACAGCTTATAGGGGCTTCTCAGGTTTGTGGTACCCAATTATTCCCATGAAAAGCATAACAAACCCTCTTCTGGGTGACTCTAGAGTGTTTCATTTCCTATGCTAGGTCACAGGTCAGAATGAAGCCTTTCATTAGTAATGTTCAAAAACAATGGGGTGCATAAAAGCTACACTGAAAAACATTCAATCAGGAAAGGTTAAGTGCATTATTCTAAGATACCACCCCAAATTCCACTTCTAAACCTCAGAGAAGTGAGTTCTCTTTGTCCACGGTCCCCTAGATGGGTGGTCAGAGACGGGAGATGTCCCCGTTCAGACCCAGTTCCCCCACGCTCTCATAGTGAGGTTCCCCGATCCCATTGCCCTGATGATCCTCTTCAGGCGCTTTGGAGATCTTGATGGTCTCGTACGCAGGGTCTGCATTCTCTGTGAGCCCGTCCGGAGGCTGGGAGCCAAGAGCCATTGGGTAATCATCCCCAACTGTGGCATAAAGATCACTGGAAGTCGACTCCGGCACCATTCCCTTGATCTCTCCGATGCTGCTGTAGTCATTCTCTGTTTCCTTTACAGCATTCTTCACTTGCTTGGAGTACATGTCTGATAACTGAAATGTAACACAGAATGAGACATCTTTACTCCACATACTTAATTAGTTCAGGGCGATTTTAAAATGCAAATATTATTAATCGTTGGTAAAATCTACAAAGACTTCAAGTTGGTCTTTGCCAGGCTCTGAGATGTTGATAGACCTTACCTCATTGTCCGGAGATACATTGTCCTCAAGCTCTGGAGTCATAACCGGGGAGTGTAACTGTAGGACAATGATTGAAATGAGACCATTTGTTAAAAACATATTTAAATGAGAACTCCAGCATAAAATGAACCTTTGGTCTACCTTTTTCATGATAATCGAATGTAAAGAGTTTTATGTCTAAAAACTGTTTAGCGTATAATACTAGTATTGGGGGCATTTACTAAGTAAAAAGAAATCGCTCGTTTATACCACGAACAAGGCTCAAATTAGCCCTACACTAACACAGTAGCATAATGAGGGTCCATACTTATAGTCTCGATAAGTCGATCCCCGAACGCCGTTCAGAAGTTCGCTGAACTTCGTAAAGTTCAGCTCACTCAGCACGACGTTCATGGTTTGACTTGTCGTGACTTTTTTCCCAAGATGGCAAGATATACACGAAGTGAACTGTCTTTATAAAGTATCTTCTTATTAAATGGTCTGTACACTTACAAAGTTCTCTATGCTTCGTTTTGCATGAATGGACCCTCAGTATGTTACTGTGTTAGTGTGGGCTATTTTGAGCCTTGTTAGTGGTATAAACTATCGATTTCTTATGTCCCCAGAACTAGCATTATACGCTAAACAGTTTTTAGAGATAACACTCTTTACATTCGATTATCATGAAAACGAAACTCAGAGAACGGTTGACAAGGTACCAATGTTTATTAGACCAAAGGTTCATTTTGCGCCGGAGTTCTCTTTTAATCAATTTAAATGCACAGGAAATTGCTCACTTCTACTGACACATGCTAGTGTCAAGGACTGATTGATGCAAAAACGAAGCCACTCATTCATTACTTAAGAGTTACTGATTGAAATCAAATGTACAGTTCCTCTCCAAGCAAGAGCGGTTGTATATTTACAAAAGGAATCAATAACGGAGTCATTAATGAACACAGTAAATCCTACAGCAGGTCAATAACGGACACCTTAGCTGTTGGAGAATAATATCAATCCCTGTCTCAGTCACTTCACTGACAGAGAGACAACAGTCAAGTGAGAAAACCCCTCCAAGATTACATTTACATAACTGACGCTTTTATCCAAAGCGACTTACAATTGCTATATATGTCAGAGAACGCACGCCTCTGGAGCAACTAGGGGTTAAGTGTCTTGCTCAGGGACACATTGGTGTCTCACAGTGGATTCGAACCCCGGGTCTCTCACACCAAAGGCATGTGTCTTATCCACTGCACCATCACCCCCATTTTAAGTTTAATCCTAAGCAATTTTAGCACCACAATTTCAAGCCTGTTTTATAAAGCCACCTCACCCAATGAACCTGAAGTATGTTTTGCTTTGATTATGATTGTACAAAATGAGCATGAGGAGCTAGCCAGATGTGCCTTGATATTGGTTTAATTAGCAAAGCAATTCATTTAATAGCCCATCCAAGTAGCTCTGCAAAGACCCCCCTAACCTCATCACAACTAACAAATGCCTCTTACAATAAAGCTTATCTGCTAATTCACTCATGCCTTTGTCTCTGTCCAGCCCTCTATTTTAATTAAAGTGCCTCTTCCATTGATTTCCCCATATAAGAAACGAATGATCATCAGCAGCGTTTAAAAACACTGCAACGTCATCACACATGAATGTATATCAAATTAAGATGTATTTACATAAAATTCATATTGTTAAATATTAAAATTAGTCTACAAAGTATATTTAGTCATGCTTAGGACTGCAAAAATATTCGCTTTTAAGAAAACATTTATGGGACAGTTCATGTCAGCTTTTGTTACTGATTTGTTGTGAAGTTTAGCAAGCAGTTTCAGTACTTCCCTATTCAGACAGATTGGAGTTACACTTGCTTGACCGAAAATAGCTGCCTGGAGGTGTTGCAAATATGGCTGCCTAGTGAACTGGCTTTCCTTGAAAGGGACTATAGCCACATTTTGTATACTGAGTACTGAGGTGATATGCAATGACTTGTGGGTGACTTCCCAATTGATCTCCGTTTGTAGTGTCCTTGAGACTGATCGCATAAGTTCCCTTGATTACCCCAATGGCCGAACACCATTTGAAGTTCACATTGGAAGATATACCCTGAGTGTGACAGGATGCTGTACAGCCCGGGCATGAGGCAACGGCATGTAGCGCTGCTCTCAATGGTGTTTATTATTATTTTCTTTCACGCAAATGTCAGCATGTGCCCACATATCCTTTGCAGGCAGCAACACTAACAATAAAAGTCCTTCCCTTCAGCAGGAGACTTCTGAGTGTTGATGTGCTGAAATCCCAGTTTATCAAAGACAGCTGCCCTCAGTCCATCACGCTAGCATAGTGATAGTGGCACCTATGCATAATGACACACATGGCGCTCCAATCAAGCCAAGCTTGCGTGCTTCACTCAAATAACCAAGCATACAGTCCAGTCCACATCGTAAACTAATGAGGCAACGTGCTACATCAAGCGCTTGTCAGTTCGGGCATCCCAGCTTTAACTGACTGACTTTCTTTTCAAAAACAGACTGATGTACCTGTAAACACATGCTCTTCCGTCTCATTCATCATGAGAGTGAGCTGTCAGGCAGTGGACAGCTGGAACGCTCTGATCCCTATACGGATATGTTAGCACAAACATGTGACCGATAAGACGAATCATTGCTGCCCCATTACATGTCTACATCAAGCCATGGCGAATGGGATATGGAATGACAGGTGTCAAACCCACAGGGTAGTAGAAGGGTACAAACAGTTTCTCGAAATGATCAAACTCCCTTATTTTACCGAGTACTAGAGAGGACACTTTCCCACAAAAATTTCAGGTTAGTGACTCAACATTTGACATCAACAGATTTACTAAAGCCTCTTTCCACTGCCAGAGTGCCAGTGCCAGATCCAGTGGCCAATCTGGAACCATTACACACATTTCTGGTGCAGAAAGGTTGGGAAAAATTGGTTCTGCACTGGCCCTGGTCGCTACAATCTGCTGATTTTGAATCAGGAACAACTCACTTTTGGCATCCTATATAAGTCGCATCGCATCTGACACTTAATTTCTCAATCCGACATTCTGAATAAAATGATTTTGTTTACAAATATCAAATGTGAGTACTGATTGCTTGATTGGAGTTTTATTCATTATAAATTCTGATCGAAGCGTTTTTGATGTTAAAGTATGTTCTCAAATATTGTAAACAAAGACTCATAATGCATACATAATGTAAACAAAGAAGTCATAATTTAGCTCAGCTCAAGTCAGTGGAAGCGTGGGTCAGTTTTGGTTGGAGTTTTCCAAATCTCCAGATCATCATTAGCTCATGAGAACCACCAACTAGCACCATTTTTGGTGGAAAATACATACAATTGATATTGTACAAGTACAAAGGAAGCAGAAATACAGCGCAAAAAAAAAAAACATGAAATGAGAACAACAAAAGGAGAGAGAGCAAAAGAGAGAGGCTGACAGGGCGAGAGTGCATGAGGGAGGGATGAACAAAAGAGGTGCGGAGCGTCCTCGACTGGCGACAGTAGCGTGTGGCTGTAGTGGATGCTTACGCCGTGTGTATTGACTGCAGGCACAACAGCAGCCTCTCTGCTCGCCTCTACAGATGGCTTCATTAG
The DNA here is from genome assembly GCA_038021265.1 of Cyprinella venusta. Lineage (NCBI taxonomy): Eukaryota > Metazoa > Chordata > Actinopteri > Cypriniformes > Leuciscidae > Cyprinella > Cyprinella venusta. The sequence goes on from CM075878.1 coordinate 5,943,265, forward strand.
TATGCTATAGGCACATGTGCACATATCAGCGTCAACCAGAGCACATATCCTAAAAGATCGTAATTAAACTGGAAACACACTGTTCTCTATTGTTCTCTTGTGGTCTCTAGCTTGCACTTGAGAATGTTAGTGCAGTCCTTTTTGGTCTGTTTCTGAGAATATTCTTTTTTGTTCTTATGTTATATTTCATTATACATGTGAAGGGTCGCATCATTCCTGAGTGAGAAAGAAAATGCTGTTAACTCACTATTTAATACCTTAGTGAAACTTATAACAGTACTGTGGTGGTTACCATGGTAATCACATGATACTATGGTACTGTAAAATGTATTATGGTACTGAATGATTGCCACATTCATTTACCATGAGATTTACATGCTAGGGGTGTGCAATCGACCTCCTAGAAGGCCATTTGTTCTTAGCGTCAACCCTTATTAAACACCTAAACCAGCTAATCAAGATTATCTTCATATTTTTACCATTTATGACGGGTAGTAACCAGCGATAAGGTGCAATACCGCCAACTACTAGGTTGGAGTGTCAACCAGTTAACCTGTTGCAAGAGTATTTATGACATAACTGAAGTTTTAGCCACATGACAATGGTGGGCGTAGTACAGCAGGATGTCGCAAAGTAAGTTTTTCATGCAATGTAGTACATGCTCTGACACTACGCAATTTTGGACGCAGTGACTATTTGAAGTAAGTATGTTAGAGCTAAACCCAAACATTTGTACCAACTTACTGGTACTTTGGTAAGTTGACAACATACAGTAGACTGTAAAAAAATATGGATGTTGTGTCCGTGACGTCACCCCTAGGTTTATGAAGAGAATTTTTGAAGCCCAAAGTGAGCAGAACACGTCATCGCTTGTCATTTCTTGATAACCGAAAATGGGCAAAGAGGCGGGATTAGGTGACGTGGCAGCTACAAGAAAACAGGCAAATGGCTAATAGTGACAGCAGTGGCAATCCACCTGTCACTCAAGTGGCCACGCCCTTAATTACGCAGAACTTTAATATAATTCAAACGTCTGTGTTATAAAAAAATTCACCTCCCTCACAGTTCTCATGAAGGGCTAAATTAGCTATATAGACCAAAACCACTTTTTCTACTAGGCTGTAGACATGTTTTTTTCTGCAGTAAAGTTGGACATATTAACATGGGAGGTATATGGGATTGACTCTTTTTTGGAGCCTGTCTCTAGTGGCCAGTCGATGAATTACAGTTTAGGTCACTTCCATTTAAGTCTTCAAGAGAGAGACCATACCTTGAAGTATTGGTAGTACAGAGTTTCAATAACAGTAAATCCAGTACCAGTACAGTTTCTGTCAGGCAAAACCGGTAACGTGGATGCATGGATTGAACTTTTAATTACTTTTTTGTTAGAATGAACTCTGCAGGACAACAATGGTACTTTTATAAGAAAAACAGTTTGGTAGCCCCACCTGCCCATTTGGAATCTGCTGGTTGTCATTCTCATCCAGTACTTTATTTGGTATGGGAGGTGGTTTTTCTTCCTCAGGATCTGTGTACGCCACAATGTTGGCAGAGCGCCTGGCCTCTAGGTCAGTGCTGTAGCGGCTCTTCTTGCTGAGGTTGACGGAGGCGTACTCGACACCATTGGGGAGCATGGTGTGGTCTGGTGTAGCGGGGCTTGGGTGGCCGTTGTGAAGAGGCGCAGGTGGTTCCTCTTGGCTTAGTGTACCGTTGGGTAGGCCAATGTCCTTGAGCTCTTTCACCGTCTCGTACAGACAGTCCTCGACACTGACATCACGGGAGGCGCAGTCCTTCACCACCTCGTATGTGCCCTCTCCTGAGGCAGCTTGAGCATCGACCACAGCTGCTTTGAGGTTATCGGTGGGTGGAATGCTGGGCAATTCACGATCTTGGTGATACTTAGAGGATCTGAGCTCTGATTGGCTGGACAGCATGTCTTCAGAAGGCTGGGGACTTGTGTCCATTGTGTCCGTGAGTACTGAGGAAAAAGTTAAGGAGAAAGAGTGTGAATATCTGTTACAAGGGGTTTCAGGTCTGGAAAAGTACAGATAAAACAGCTTTTGAACCAGGGGTGTCCAATCGGGTTCTTGGAGATCTACCTTCCTGCAAAGTTCAGCTTTAATCATGATCAAACACAACTAAAGCAGCTAATTAAGATTTTTTATGTAGGTAGATCTCCTGGAATGGGATTGGGCACCCCTGTTGTAAATAATATGCCACGTAATGTTGTATTTACCTCAGAAAAGCCATTCAATGACCATAAACTTCATAGACAGTTAACTCTAGAGAGGAGTATTTTGCTAAATATATGCACTATATTGCATATTAATTGTGTTTTTACTTTACTAGATATTTAATGTATGTTTGAATAAATAATTTTTTTTTATGTCAGACACTATTTAAATGTTTATATTTCAAAAAGTGAGTAGAAAACATAATTATGCAATAAAAAGTTATTATAACCAGGGCTTGATGCTGTTGGATTTCAGCAGTGGTGTGAAACGGTTTGGCCAGCTTTGGCCGGTTGAATTTTCTATATAATATATTTACATTTTTCAATTGTAGTCTTTAAAAAAGTCATCTGAAATAATAAACTAAGTGCAATTTAGTGTTGTCAAAAATATAGATTTTTTAATACATATCGATACTGACAGACCTGAAACGCTTCCAACGCTGTATATATTTCCTGTAGAATACAGGATATCAGCTGCTCTTTCTCTCTCTCTCATCTCTCCGACGGCGAGTTACAAACAAACCCGCCTTCCTTCACTTACTCGCTTCATTTGCTACGCATGAATATTGTTGCTGTTACAGATTATGGCGTGGGATTGCGTGTATTGCACATAATTTAACTCATTCCCTCAGATTTTACACTTAAAATAAACATAAAGCCGCCTCTTAGTACTAAATTGAGTTCTTTATCACTGCTCTTTGTGCTTAAACAGTCAAATACACCCAAAATAATGTCAAAATCCTGATCTTGGTGAGTAATATTATAGTAATGTACTGGGGTTCCCTGTATAGTATACAGAATTAGTTGACTGTACCTGATACATAGCGGAATACATCTATATCGAAATTGGAGTTGAATTGAATCGCATGCTTTTGTGAAATTGTGAAATTTATGAATACACAACCATACAAGTAGAGTGTTTTATTGGTAAAGGTTTAGTTATTGTTTTATTGTCGAATATGACTGACTGAGTGAATGAATTCTTTACCATAAGCAAGTCTCTTTTGAACTTGACTAAACAAATTTCATTGCAATTTACAATATCAAACAATATCAATGTCATAAGCATTTACAATATCAAAGTCATGTGTCAAGGGTACATATATGTAGGTTACAAAGCTTTTTTGTTTGTTTTTTCTCATGATGTTATCACTTTGAGAAAACTGAGAAAATATGACTGTACTATATACCGAAAATAATGCTGTATGAACCATTTAAGTTAAATGTGGTCAAAGAATCGTCTGGAAATGTAAAATGTGTAGGAACTGTGAGACGATCATTGAGAACTGTTACCTGTACCACTTGTAAGAGGCCCATTATGGGAGCTGCTGACAGCCAAGTCAGTTCTATGACTTTCTATTGACTGACTACATGTTTCCTTTTCCGACACCTGCAGAGAAACAGGATAGAGAAAAAGTTACTATGCACCATTTGTGAGCTAAACAGTATTCATTGATGCAATCACTATTCAGACAGCATGCAAAATCAACCATGGGCATGATGCCATGGGTTCAGATTTGAATTATTTGTTATAGTCACAGAATCAATTCTAATGCTGTGGCCTGAATGTAAAATGTGTTTTATCCGTGTAACATAATTTGACACATATGATACGCTAACATACATAGCTTAACTCTGTGAAACTGGTAGTGGTGCAAGGATTTAAATTGTAAAATTGGGTCATGGACCAAAAAAAATGTGAAAACCCTTGCTATAAAAAGAGAGTAGAGACAAAGACACTTAGACAGAGCTCTTTGTTGTCATCTTTAACTCATTGCAAAAACACCATGCAGTAGCACTGTGGGACCACCTAGTGGCAGCCCATTGAAAATGCCTGTTGCTAAGGCAATGAAGTCCTTCAGATACAGAAGGTTAAAGCTGAGAGCCACTCAGATTGTCACAGCAAGACAAAGGCCCCATTTAACCTGTCAGGCTGTGACAGACACCGCCATTTAAATGAAGCCTCCCTCAATATATCGACAGGCAAGACGTACAATATCATGCAAAGGTTAGCCTTCGGATATCCATCAAAACTAAAGAGGTTTAGATTGTTAACAGAGAGAAAATGTCAGACAATTGCTTAAGCATATCATAATCGTTAATACACACTTTATAATATATTATACAGAGGATCTCAACCTTGAGGTCACAACCCCATTTGTTGATGCCAAAGCAGTTCACTTTTTTATTTTTTTTAAGTTATTTGTTGACAACACTCATATCTGATCACCCATAGCTTCTCTTGAGCATAAAATATAATTTCAACTACAATGTGAACTAGGTTCAATGTATATTAAAAATGTATATGAACTGCTCATATTTAACTTAAAATAAATTAATTAAAATTAATTCAATGTCGGTAAGATATTTGCAGGGATGTAACTGATAAAAAAACAGTAAAAACATTAATACTGTGAAATATGATTACAATTTAAAATAACCTTTGATATTTGAAGATATTTAAAAACACTCTCAAAAACATTTTTAAATCTTTTTTCAAGATTTACAAATTTCAAATAATGAGAAAATTCCACCAATCCTTATGATTCATATTATGAATTAAAAATTTAGTAAAATACTTGAGCTTAATAAAACATTTTGTGTGAATCTTAAGCTTAAATTTAAACTAGGGCTGTCAAACGATTAATCGTGATTAATCGCATACAAAATAAAAGTTTGTGTTTACATAATATATGTGGGTGCACTGTAATTATTTTGTATATATATTGTATATATTGTATATTTGTATATTATATATATGAATACACACACATGCATATATATTTAGGAAAAAATATTATTTATATACAAAATATTTATATTTATATATAATATAAATTATATATAAATCTATATACAGTATATTCATGAAAATATACTGTATATAGATTTATATATAATTTATATTAAAAAATATTATAATTATATAAAATAATTATAATATTTATAATTATATATTTATAATATTATATAATATATTTATATAATTTATAATTATATAAATGAGTTTTATAATTATAATAAACTTTTATTTTGGATGCGATTAATCGTTTGACAACCCCTAATTTAAACATATTTTCATATATATATATATATATATATATATATATATATAAAGTAAATACACAGGTGTTTGTGCTGCTTAATATGTTTGTGAAAAACTGATACTTTTTCACCACAATATCATTAAAAAGAATAGAATTTATTTGAAACAGAAATATTTTGTAACGATGCAGAAGTTTTTACCATCACTTTTGATCAATTAAATGGACCCTTGCGAAATAAAAGTAATAATTCATCTTTAAAAAATACTGACCCCAAATTTCAAATGGCACTTTACCATTTCTGATCCTTGGAACATTTGATTAAAACAAAACAAAAAAAACGTAATTTCTTTTGCACTTTCTGTTTGAGGCAGTAAAATTGTTTGCACTCAGCTATTTGACATATATAATGTACCTAAAAGACTATGCTTTGGTTGCTGCAAGTGGCGGTTTATCTCTTTTCCAATGCGTGGCAGGATGCCCATTGAGTTTTATAGTTCGCCCACCTCTTTTTCACAACTACAACCCAGTGCCCAAATGATTTGTTCAAGTTCTTGTCAGAGTCAACAACAATTAAACTGACTAAGTAGTAAAATGTGTTGTTATTCCTCCTGTAAAGTCTTGGGTCAAACAGACCCCAAAGCAACTACGGCATCTCTGAAAAAATATGCTAATTGCATTTATTAGAAGAATTCATAAACATGCACATCTTGTTACAGAGTTTTACAGAGCCTGTACACATTTTTACCCAATCGGTGATGTCTGGGGGTGTTTTGATCCCACACACATAACAGGAGGGTTAAGAACATCATTTTCAAATCATCTAATTGCACTTGTGAAACCCAAAATGAGTAAAAAAGCTGGCGAACCAACTGATAGTTTCTTTTACTGTCCGCATAACCAACGGCTGTCGTAATCATTGGCATAAAGGCATCAAGTTTAGAAATTTTTACAGCTTTCATAGTTCTGTTATTCTAGTGCACAGCATGCACATGTAGCAGTTAATGATACAGTTGGCGTAAACACAACCTGATGAACATTATAATAAACATAAAATCAACATCTGGCTGTGAAGTGGCCCCATGATCCATGTGTTCATTGAATATGTGCTTGAGAAGCCTTCACAGTCAGTCAACAAGCCATGAACACATGCTTGCCCCTCTCATTTAATAACAGTTACAATGAACAATTCAAGCATAACACAATCCCACAAGCACTGCCTATACAGCTGTTTATGTGTAAATGCTTGTGTGTGTGTGTGTGTTCTAGCAGTCAATTATGCCCTCAGTAGGTCACGCTAATCTCCTGATTCCTAAACATCTCCTGAACTCTTGAACTCTTTCCTCGGATGATAATTTCACACAAGACACCCAGTCAGACGCAGCAAAGCCGGAGATAAAGGCGACTCATGCATGAAGTTTCTCATCTCCCTGCGGTCAAACAAAAATGTTAATCCGTCTGCTTCATGCTTTCCTCCCACCAAACCCGGGCCTCACAATGACCGTCCATTCTCCTCTCCGTTCTCCCGACTTTACCAGGCCCTCAAGCACAGCGGTCACACATTCTCATGACTTAAACACTCTAAAGACGGTTCGCGTAATCTCGGGACTCTGTGTAATTGAAAAACGCCTTTTGAAATGAAAAACAGGGACATTGTATGGCTCCGTTTGAGCCGCAGTGAGGCAGCACAGGCTGAAAAGCGTCATGGTAGCACATGCTTACCCCATTCATCAGGTTTTCATGGTCTCCTGGCGGCCCCCCTTTTTTCTGCCTGTGGAGTCAGAGGGAGAGCATTACTGAGAAATGTTGATTAAGTCTGTAGATTTGGCCTTGTACTCGGAATCATTCAACATCATATTCCAAGATGCAAACTAAGCCTTGTTCTAGACAACAAAGCATTTAAAATCACATTTAATATAGTACCGAATCAAGGATTAAGCTTTATCTGTTGCAAGGGAAACTACCACTGGGAGTTTACTGCTGGTTATATGTTCAAATAAAATACAACAAATATTTCATAGGAAAATATTGATACATTTTACATCTTACTATTATATTAAAATATTTATTAATAATAAATATTATTATTATCATTTCTGATCTTGTCAATAAATGCATGGATTTAACGTACATCCATGACATATAAGGCTACTTAATATTAGTGACTGTTTATGTTTTATGAGCCAGGCCAATTTTTAACTCATAAACTTTTTTGAGATAATACTTGAAATCCAAATCCAAACATCCAAAAAATATTTTTTTATTATTTTTTAATATATATTATAATAATTATAACACACACACATATACATACAATTTTATATTTTTTATTTATTACTAATTTTATTACCTTTTTAAGAGTAACAATTTGTATTCAAAGAGTGCATCTTTTGTTTTCAAATTCTGATTTAGTGAATTTTCAGTAAATATTGTGTAAAATAAGTGTTTAATTTGCATTTTTTTCATGCAAAACACATTTGCAGGTCCAAATTAACTTTTTGTTAACATTTTTCTTGCTGATTTTGGAAACAGAATCAGTGGAACCCTGCAGAATGAATTTATGTTCAAATTAGTTCAAATGTGTTCAATGGAGATGACGCATGACATGTTAGTAGCAGAAAACATGGAAGCCATGGAATAAAAGAATAAATAAAGGTTATTTCAAGATATAAATTGATAAGTTTATACTAGACATTTTGCCATTTTACCCCTCAGAATATTGAGTTTATGTCCTGCAATTCTGATATAAACTCACAATTATTAAGTCCGAATAGAAAATTATGAGATAAAAAATGTTTTAGGTTTAAATTGTATCCATTTAAAATGCCATAGGTTTAAATAATATCTAACTGTAATAGATTATGCCCCCTATAAACTGCACATTAATATTATCTAGATCTATTGTTTACATCAAATTCATGCTATAATAGTAGGGTAATCATTGCAGGTTTCAGTCTATTCATTTAATGGCGTGCAACCATAAACGTCTGAAAAGCTTCAAAGGGCGTCTTCGACAACGTTATTCTGTAAAAATGAAGACCATCTTTTTTTAATTCTGATTCTGATAACCTAAGGCACAACAGGTCATTTATTCTGTTTTCCAAGGATTTAGCTCCACTTTTTTACCACAGTTTTTATGCCACCGCAATGTGCGCGCAACTGCGGTGATATAACCAGAGCCTTCGCTGGGTATCCGGGGCCCCTGTGTAGGTTGTGTGGGGCCCCTTAAAGCTGTAACTGTGACATTAGCTCCCAAATGGTCTCTAGGTTTGGAACAACAATACAATATTCATGAAAAAAACATTTTTTTAAGACGTTTCAAATAATGTTACTCACCCCTGGCAGCTCGCACACAGCAGCAGGAGAACAGAGAGCAGCAGGAAAGCCGTGAGTCCCGTGAGTGTGCCTACAAGTGCCAGCTCCCCTTTAGCCAGCCATGCCGCCCCGGCGACCTCTGACCCCACGGCCCCTGACCCCAACATAGCACTCAGAGCAGGAGCCATTATACATCACAATGATGAGTTGCCTTCATCGACCAAATGCACCTCACTGCAGAGGCTGGACACAAAACATAGATAGAGTCAGAGAGAAAGAATGGGGGAGGAGAGAAGAATAAAAAACACTTTCAAGGTTTACCAGAAGACCTTTGCACTTGATAGAATCAGCAGGATCATAAATCAGAAATGTTTTTGCTCTGATTATTGATATATCTAAGAGAAATAATTGAAATAACTTGATAGATAATCTCAGATTCAAATGACGTCATGGAAGAAACTTGCCATCATCCCTCACTGAGGTAGAATTCTTTGTCTACAAGAGCTTTGCGAATCAACATCCACAAGGGGGCAGACTAGTGCAGATGCACAATCCTGTCACGCGGTACTGCAGTGAACTCGGCTCCTTCAGAACAAACGGCTCTTGGACTTTTCACTCAGTAACCTAAACATGTCGGCTAGTTTTAATTGACAGCAGTCCAAAAAGCAAAGCCAGATTAAACAGAGCCCTGGTCCAGGATGATGTGTGATGGTGGGCCCCACCTCCACAAGCTGAATAGACAGATAACAATCAAATGGCTGGCATCCCAGCGGAGACTGAGGCCCGGGCAGCGCTTCTGATCTTTTGTGTGAGAGGAGATGGACAGCTAAGTCTTTCCTCTCCACTCGCTCAAACCCTCCGATAAGAAACCGAAGATTGGAAAGCCACCCAAATTCACAAAGAGCATAAAGTTGGCATTCATTCTGAACAGATGCAAAGTTTTTGAAATTATTCAGTCTTTTGGCTTTAAAAAAAAATGCAAATACAATCGTCCTACGCGTAAAATGAATAGTTAATACATACCAGAAGAAGTACTGTAGGTTTGTGTGAGATGAAAAAGCCAATTGTGCAACTCGAGAAAATATGCAAATGCGACTGAAGCGTAGGCATTTACATAACAACTGATTCTTAAACTAATTTTCATTAATTATTAGCCTTTCATCAACGCGCAAACTGCGAACCCCAATTTGGGAAACACTGATCTATATTCCTGGTGATAATCATAATAAATGTTATTTATTATTTGATTGTTTCATAAGTAATTATCAAATACTTGCTCTGGGCCTTATGTGTGCACTCTCAGAAAAAAGGTACAAAAGCTGTCACTGCTGGGGCTGAACCGTTTCAAAAGAAATTTTGGAAGGTACAGCCCCAGTGCTAATAAAGTAAATTGTAGGTGCTAATATGTACATTTTAAGTGTTAATATGTACGTTTTGGGTGCTAATATGTACATTTTAGGTGCTCATATGTCCAATTCAGGAGCTAATATGTCCATTTTAGGTCCTAATATGTCCATTTTAGATGCTAATATGTACATTTTAGTTGCTAATATGTCCATTTTAGGAGCTAATATGTCAATTTTAGGTCCTAATATGTACATTTTAGGTGCTACGTACATTTTAAGTGTTATTAATATGTACATTTCAGGTGCTAATATGTACATTTTAGGTGCTAATATGTACATTTTAGGTGCTAATATGTACATTTTATTTATGACCTACTATGTACATGTACATTTTAGGTGTTAATACGTATATTTTAGGTGCTATATATTATGTACATTTCCCAAACATTTCCCAAAAATCTGTAAAAACAAACCAAGCCTTGCACGGTTCTCAGTACCTAAGAAAAGACAAACAGGTCCTACCTGAAGATATGTTTGGCTCCAGTGATTGTTGCCTGCAGGGAAACAGAGAGAGAAGACGATTACATTCAGGAAAGGAGCTCTGCATATACTGTAGTACCAGACAACCTACTGAAAAATAAATATACTAATATATATTTTAACTACATTTTGGTTTTGTTTTCACTAGAGAACACATTGTGGAGAACATCTTGATGTGCAACCTTGAATGATCAGATACTAGTCAAACTTACAAATGACTCTGACCATAAATCACAATCTGTTACCTAAAGCATCATATTATGAAAGAAAAAAAAACTAGCAAGACAAAGTGACTCTTGAATGCAATGATAAATTCTGCATTCAGGGTCTATTGGAGTCTATGGATCATTGAGTCTCACAGCATGAGTACAGAGAGTCTCACAGCATGAGCGCATATCAAACGTCGGCTAAAATGCATGCAAGAACATCCACCAGAACCTTTTCTTGATCCTCATAAACGTGCTCCAGAGTAACTATAGCAACCACAATCTGAAGATAGTTTGCAATGATTTGCTCTAATGAATGTATTTAATGCCATATCAGGGAGGATAACATGCAAATGAAGATACATGGAAATCATAAAACGAGAGTTTGATGTCACTGTCACGAACTGTTATTGTCTTAATGTTTCTATCCACTTGCTAAACTGTATTAAGTGGTTTTAGCATGTTGTTATGTGGTTTCTAAAGGCTGGAATGTTCTATATTACTGTTGCCCAGATTTCCCCCCGAATTAGGGTCTTAACACTAGTGGCCGAAAGTAGACTGATTTCACAGAAAATCGTGATGGATGATGCTTTTTAGCTTCAAAGTTTGATCTTTAAAGTTTGAGACGATTAGAACACAGTCTAAAAGCAACAAGACATGAGTTTGTTCTGTTGTAATGACTTGAAAACCTGTTAGTGTGATTCTCAGTCATTTGACACCCAGTTTTTCCACTGTATCTTTACAAACTCGGCAAGTGCATGATGCCTATAGTATTTTCAAATCTGTTCGGATTTTAAAAGTCATGTTTGTGCTGCTTTTTGGTGGTTGCTTATTAGCACAAGTCCAAAGTACCAATCCCAAAGTCTCAACAATTTTGTCAATGGGTTTTTGGTTCCCATTTCCTTGTCCATCATCGACCATTCAAATATATAACCCTCCTAAATCAAGCACCAGTATTATGAAATACAGGGTCCATTCTCACTAAACTGTTAGACTGAAAAGTTATTTGCATGGAATGTTAGGATTGTGTGCTTCATGCCATATAAAATAAGGTACTGGAAAAGCCATTTAATGGGGGAATGTGTTTGGAAAGGCTGTAGTCCCAGACCGAGGTGAGCAACTGTGGTCCTTGGCAATACACTTTGTGCAAGCCATTGGTGGATTCTTTTCCATTATCACTTTAGGGATACTCTACTTTTTTTTTGAAAATAGGCTCATTTTATAACTTGCCAGAGTTAAACAGTTGGGTTTTACTGTTTTCGAATCCATTCAGACGATTTTCTGATATTTAGAAGAATATCAGTAACTAGACAGTTTCTGGTCCTCCATAGTATATATTTTTTACTACTATGGAAGTCAATGGGACCAGGTTACATATATTCCTCTAAATATCAGAAAATCGGCAGAATGGATTTGAAAATATGCACGCATCTGGCTGCCAAAGGTTAGAATAGGAAAAAAGTGACAAAGACTGAACCTGCCTATAGATAGATATCTGGAATAAAGCTACTTTATAGTTATACAGCAAAGACTTTCCTCCCCAGGGGTCATAGAGAGGGCTGGATTTTGTGTAAAAGCACAGCTGGATTGCTGCTGAGAACGCATCCGGCAAAAGATTCTCATGCGAACGCTAGCGGCAGCTCTTGAATAAATAATTGCACTGGAGCAGGGGTAATGCAATAAGGAATTTTGTGGATGCTCTGTTATTATAAGTTTTTCTGCTGACAGAAGCTTTGATAATAACTCATCTCCAGCAGGGGAAGGAGCTCGCTCTAAAAAAAGAACATTGCAGCATTTGTAACCCCTAATGGAAATTGTCTGCATTCTGTGTAGCATAAAATGACGAAATATTCGCAGCAGGAGGAGGTGAGAATAATACAGTTTCCATAGGTGTCAATCAAGATGCTATTAGCTTATAAAGCACCAACGGTTTCACAGCTTCTCTCTGGCCATGTTAGAGGAGAATGACACATTCGACATATGTCGCATTCTGGCTCTCTGCTGGACGCGGGGTGCATGTCGTCTGTCGTTACATTGCACTCGCTGTGACAGGAAGCTCAGTCTGCTTCAGGGCACTTTTAAGTGATTTAAAGGAAGAAGAGTTCACCCAAAAACAAGAATTGTGTCATCTTTATTCACCTTTATGTCGTTCCAGACACATATGGCTTTCTTTAAAACATAAGGTGGATTTTTTTTTATTCTAGCCTTTATTTCTATATATTGAAGGTGAATGAGGAATGCAATACGTGTGACTACATTTCAAGTTTTTTATGTAAGCAACAGACCACTGCTCACTGAAAATCTTTCTGAAAGCAGTGGCAAGTTCTTTTGAATTAAATCTTTTCAATGAATTGCGTGATCCAGCTCACAAATCAAGCTTTGATTAGAGCTTTTGTTCAATAAGAATGCATTGAGATTGACACTTTAATTCAGTAAGGACGCAGTAAATTGTTCAAAAGACATATCTGGTACAAAAGATTTCTATTTCAAATAAACACTGCTCTTTTGAACTTGCTATTCAACAAATGTAATTTGAATGAGGTTTTAAAATATACATCAATTGTAAAAATATTTTACATTATTGCTGTATTTTTGATCAAATAAATGCAGCCGTTATGAGCATTTTGACCCCAATCTTTTGAACGGTATTTTAGACTACTTAGTCTTCATTCGTTATAACTGAACAGAAAATTGAAATAAAAAATAAAACCGGTCTGGAATGGCATTAGGGGTTATTAAATGATCACACTATGTTATTTTGCCTTAACTGGCCCTTTAAGACCCAACACAGCTCCTTTTCAAACGCAACACTGCAGCTTATGTGCAACAACATACTGCAACATCCTCAGTTTCACAAAATGACCAATATGACAACAGTCAGGACACAGTTGTCCGCCCAACCCCCTCCTCATCACCAGACTGAGGCCAATTCATAGTGAGAGAAGGAGAGAACACTGGCCATCTTGAGTCTGGATGCAACAAGGCCACGTGTCTGGGTGAAAACAGAGGGATGAGCGAAAAGGACAGCCTGTTTTGAAGAATAAATCTGATCCTCACTGTATTCAAGGATGATGAAATAATACCCTCTACAGACAGCTAATGAACTGTATATGGTTTCATTAAGACCAGTCTTGAGGGCAAATGAACAAGAAGCAATTTCCTTGGGTCAATGGTCTGTCATCTGTGCCTTACAGCAACTGACTATCCAATCAGCGAGCTCGCTGTCGAGCGCGAGCCAGAGTGCCCTTCCAATTAAAATGGCCACATTTGATCAACTGACTTTGTGTCTCTATGGCAACCGCACTCATCCCATGGGTTAATCAGCTGGCATGGAAATCGATCCCCTGATGGTTTGCATATAAAGAGAACTTGCAGCGGCATGTACTAATGACCCGGCTAATAACAATCTGCGCGAAGGTCAGACGGCCTAGAATTGCTGCACCACCACAGAGAGACTCTAAAACACAGATCAGAGGAAGTGACTGTTTGCTGAACACCATTACATTTCACAGATAGGTTGAAAGTGTGTGTTTGGATTGCCGTCCTTCTCTGAAATGTGACAGATGTTTAAAGAGCACGCGTTCCTCTCGAAAAGCCCATGAGTTATGAAACCACAGTTTCAGCTTCCCGCGGAGTGTGTATTGGAGTGTGTATGCAACAGCTGTGCCTCTCTGTTCTCCGACAGACAGACTGATGTACCATTAAAGCCTGTCTCCAGAGACACTGTCATTTCCTTCTGCACGTACCACGAGCCTGCTTTGACCTCCCTCAGATCTACACTCAGTAACCACACACAGAGATGCATCGTTGGCATGTTTGTTGGTCTTAAGGGTGTGTTCACACTTGTAGTTTGGTTATTTTGGTCAGGACTAAAAAATGTATCCGATACATTTAGGGTGTGTTCACACCATAGACTGTAAAAAAATGGACGTAGTGTCCGTGACGTCACCCGTAGGTTTCTGAAGAGCATTTTTGAAACCCAAAGTGGCCGAAGCCGGCAGGTGCCATCTTGGCAGTGCATCACTCCCGGATAACCGAAAATGGGCAAAGAGGCGGGATTAGCTGAGGTGACGTGATGGCTAAAGACCCATTTATACTTCTGCGTCGACGGTACGCCGTAATAGGCTACGCACGTAGGCAACACCGTTGTGAGCATTTACACTTCTGCATTCAAGTCTTAGTTGCTCTGCAGTACAGCTCCGAAACGCTAGTTGGCGGCGGAGGGTTTGAATGTTCCACTGTGTTTAGATTTCTCGCGGCTAGGTTACTACAGGCAATGGCGACTGAAAGAGAACGGATCATGTTGGAGTTGGAGCTTATTGAGGTGGAAAAACAGTTAATTTTATATTACTAAAACTAAAAGGCAGAAATGAGAGAAGACGTCAGAGGAGATGGTACGTGCGGAAATGCGTAGGAGGAAATGCGATGCTACCAAGCCGACCAATCACAGATTTGCGGTCCACGTCGTTGCGACGTGTAGTTACATTTTTGAGGAGGTGCGCGTCAGGCTACGGTGAAGGGTACGCGGTATGGTACGCATCTATGCGTATGCTACGCCGTACCTACTGCATATAAATTGGTCTTAACAGACAGCTGACAAACGGCTAATAGTGACAGCAGCGGCAATCCACCTGTCACTCAAGTGGTCACGCCCTTAATTATGCAGAACTTTAAAGCTTAATAGAATTTAAATGGTTGGGTTATACAAATAAATTAAAAATCCAATCACAGTTGTGGTGAAGGACAACATTAGCTTGACCAAAACCACTTTTTGTACCAGGCTGTAAACATTTTTCCCGCTGTAAAGTTGGGCATTTTAACATGGGATTGACTCTCTTTTGGAGCCTGTCTCTAGTGGCCAGTCGATGAATTGCTGTTTAAGTCACTTCCATGTTGGATTCATGGAAAGAGATCGGAAGGTTGCCACTTGGTTCACACTTGGCATGTTTAGTTCAATTCAATTAAAACGAATCCTGTTGTGATTGCTCTGTTAGCACGGTTCATTTGAATAAGTGTAAACACTACCATTCGAACCCTGGAGCGCACAAGCGGATTGAAACCACTGAAAAGATGGGTCTCGGTCCGCTTCCAAACAAACTGTTTAAGCCAAGTGTAAGTAATAGTGCACAAGTTAAAGCAAGAATAACAAGATGCATTTCAAAGATTAACATTAGCCTGAATCTCTTTAAATAGAATCAATGTGAAACAGTAACTATTAAACCAGACATGACGTTCATTTTGTAATGAACAACTTTGACTAAGTGTTAATGTACCACTAACAAAACACAACCACAAAGTTCAACCACAGCAAAAACAAGACTAAACCTAAAATAAAAACGGTGTTTTAACCACCTGGAAGTGGATAAAAATGCAGTAAATGATGCTGGGTATTTGTAAGGGTGGGTGTGAGGGGTGCATGTGGCAGTGAGTGAACCCGTATTTGGGATTTGGTATATTTCAGCAATAAGTACAGACCCCTTATTTCTTTTTCCGTTTTCCTCTCTGATTTATTCTCTTTTCCCTGCAGTATCCCCTGTTATGACCAAATTAAATGAGCAAAGACTTGGTTCACTTGGCTGTCGGTCCAGATCAGCTTGTGTAAACCTATTCCACTCACTCTTCCGCTTTCTCTCTCACACTTTAGTAAACACTGGAGGAAAAAAAAGCAGGCTGTGCCAGTTCAAGTAAATGACTTTGACACTGCTTATTTAGAGGAGAGAGAGAGAAATCAGCTGAAAGCAAAGCACTCTAGGGCAAATTGTGCTATTTCTGCACAAACTGTCCGTACAAATTGAGTTCAGCACATATTTTGTAGGCTTGTTTGCACGTTACCTGATTCGCAAATTCCTTTAGTGGACACTAAAGCTTGAGCAAATAAATGACGCCATCAGTGGGCGCAATTCATTCTTATTGAATTCCCCTTCTCTGTATTCAGCACAAACAAAGAGAAATCAAATTTCCCTGCCATTGTGGTGGAGATAATGCTCAGGTGCTAATCAAACTGAGCAAGAAAATGATCACTGCTGTGGATAGATGCAAAGATTCGGCAGAGACTGGATCATTTTAAAATGCTAAACACATTCAGCGCTGACAGATGAACAGTGACATGTTTGTAGGGAGCGTCCCAGATTATTCTTGACCTTTATCTCGTTCCTTAACAAATTTACACCAGATCTGAACCATTGAACTGTGTTGACAACAGCAGCCAAACAATGCTTGCTCTCTGCAAAAAGAGGCCCACCCTACTGTAAATGTGTGTGTGACTGTCAGAACCCAGTCAAGTGTATTTCCCCACACTTGTAGTGAGACTTCAAGTACAAATGTCAGCCAAACTATCCACTCTAAACCATCTACTTCTAATTCTGAAATCTCTTTTATGTTATTTTTTATTTATAATTTGCTGATTTTTTTTAAATTGCTGATATTTTAAAATATTTTTTAAATACATATTTTAAAATAATTTCTAAGATGTTATTTTTAATTGTATTTTCAAACTAAATTAAAACAGTCAGAGAAAGAGAGAGAGGAGGAGGAGACAGGGTTGTCTTGGTGAGACAATGTTTATTAGATTAACAGGCTTAACATGCCTCTCAATGAGAACCCATATAACTTTGATTGATAGAGATGCCGATAACTTTGCTGCCTGACACTGGAGCTCCGGTGAGAGACATCGCTCTGCAGATAAAGGGATTAGCACACAGTATGAGAATAACTCCTGCCCTGCTCTTCGTCTGCTCTGCAGGGAAGGTACAAGTGTACCACCTTTCAAAGGATTAA
The DNA here is from genome assembly GCA_038021265.1 of Cyprinella venusta. Lineage (NCBI taxonomy): Eukaryota > Metazoa > Chordata > Actinopteri > Cypriniformes > Leuciscidae > Cyprinella > Cyprinella venusta. Next base: position 5,960,726 of record CM075878.1, read on the forward strand.
TCACAATACAGAGCATCAGAGCTTCCTCCCTGTGAATATCCCATCATCATCATCGTCATCATCTTAGTCATATATTAAAACCTTTGAACCGAGCATGACCACGCCCAATTGATTTTATACACAGTTTATATCTCAGCTTTTCAGAGAAGCTCCTGCAGGGATATAAGGAATGCACTAGACACATGACATGGATGGGAGTATCATATTTCTTAATAAGGGCTCTTAAGTTTAGCAATTGCAAATGGATTTATTAAAAGCTATCTGTAAACGCCTAAAAGAAACCCCACCCCATCCTTTTAACATGCACTTATTCACACACTTATTTTGATTTCATGTTGAAAGTGAGATGTGAAACTGTCCAACAACTCAGAAGTGGTTTTTCCACCCTTTTAGGGGTAGCTAATAATTCTTTCAGTAATCAAATATTCTAAAGACACATATCATGACTATATGTATATACACCTGCATATATGTTGTTGATCACAGTGATTTTGACATGGTCCTGGATGAAAATATTTTGTTGATCCTGGATTAACATTCCTGTCCAAAAAATGAGTCCTTACCCAATCCCTAACCCAAAACCTAACCCTACCCATAACTTTTCCCTAAAATCAGAGGGTAATGAAAGGTGAATAGCACTGATGTTAAGCCTAAACTTGACATAAAGTGGAAACTTGTCAAATCTGATTAGTTGATTGGAAAGTTGTAAATAAGCAATAATATTTTTTGGGGAAACCCACTATTAACTTGAAAGGGGCCCTTGAAATCAAAGGTTCAAAAATCCTTGTTTTATACCAAAGTGAACACACACCTAGGATTCATAATGATTCATAATGCTTTCGCCCCTCTACCCTTCCTTGTGCTTGTCTTGAAATGCGAGCAGGATTGGGCTGCACCTCCATGTGATTTATTTGAAAGTGGGGGAGGGGAAGCTCCTCATAACAGTATCACCCCTCCTCCATCCGATTTATTTGATTTAGTACACATGGAGTGGGGGTGCTGGTCAAACAAGTGTGTGTCTGTTGTCATGATTCTGCCTTTATGTCCTTGATATTCCCTAGTCGTGAGGCAGGATCATGACAGAATCATGTTTTGTGTGCAAGCGCAGGGCCTGTATGGGCCATGTGCTTGTGTTGTCTTGTTGCGTTACCCCGCCCCCTTGTTATCCTAGTCTTGTCATTATTGTCTAGTCAGTCTCACCTGTCCTCGTCATTAGTGTTCCCTATTTAATCCCCTTGTGTTTGCTGTCCTGTGCCGGTTCATTGTGAGTCTTTGAGATTCATGTTGTAAGGGTCGTCTAAACATTGTCTTCCTTGTGAGTATCTTGTCAAGTGTATTGGTTTCATAGAAGTTCTGATTCTTCGTTTGCTGTTTTGTTTTCTATCTAGTCATTATATAGTTTTTGTCTATCCTGTACTAGTCCTGTTTTACCCCCTCGTGGGTTTTGTTTTCCCTGTTTTTTGTCTGTTAATAAATCTTGTGTGAACGCACTCTGTCTGCACTTGGGTTCATCCTGAAATTCATGACAGAATGAACCGGCCAATAAAGAACCCAGCAGACAGTATGTCCTCCCGGCTACATCCGGAACAGTGGTGGTTGTCGGCTCCCACCGATGGTGAGAGAATCAACGGTCCTGTCCCACCCGAGGGTGAGTGGATCCTGAAGAATTGGGCCCGACTCTGGGATCATTTCTCCCAGGAGGATCCGCAGGCTTCCACCAACTCGTCACCACCTGCCAGGCTGCCAGTGATCCCGGAGGGTCACGTTTTAGCTGTGGTTACGCAGGGGAACCAGGCTAACTCCACTTCAGCTCCCGACGTGTCATCTGCACCCGCAAGTCTCCGTGGCAAACGTGAGAGACGGCTGTCGTGGGAGTCTACTTCGGAGTCCTCTTCCACTGAGACCACACTTCCTGCTGTGCCTCCCCAACCGGTCACGAGCCTGGCTATGTCCTCTGCTCCGCGACCCAGGAAGAAGAAGAGGAAGAAGGGAGCCTCTTGTCCTCTGTCTCTGTCCTCCCCTGAGCCTACGCCAGCAAGCGCTGTTCCTGAGCCCGCTCCAGCAAGCGCTGTTCCTGAGCCCGCTCCAGCAAGTGCTGTTCCTGAGCCCGCTACTGCCAGCGCTGTTCCTGAGCCCGCTACTGCCAGCGCTGTTCCTGAGCCCGTTACTGCAAGCGCTGTTCCTGAGCCCGTTACTGCCAGCGCTGTTCCTGAGCCCGCTACTGCCAGCGCTGTTCCTGAGCCCGTTACTGCAAGCGCTGTTCCTGAGCCCGTTACTGCCAGCGCTGTTCCTGAGCCCGCTACTGCCAGCGCTGTTCCTGAGCCCGCTCCAGCAAGTGCTGTTCCTGAGCCCGCTACTGCCAGCGCTGTTCCTGAGCCCGTTACTGCAAGCGCTGTTCCAGAGCCCGCTCCAGCAGGCGCCATCCAAGAGCCCGCTCCAGGAGGCGCCGTCCATGAGCCCGCTCCAGCAAGCGCTGTCCCAGAGCCCGCTCCAGCAGGCGCCGTCCCAGAGCCCACTGCGGAGAGAGCTGCGGCCGATCTAGCCGCAAGAGAGATTCTGGATTCGGTTTCTGCTCGTCAGGAGATGCCCATCTTCCTTGCCGCCAAGACCGTGTCTGACTATTTGTCTTGTCTGGCCAGGATCCTTGAAGTCCCTGTCTGTCCAGTCTTGTCCCCAGCACCCGTATCTGCCACAGAGGGCGCAGCACCCGTATCTGCCACAGAGAGCGCTGCACCCAGTCCTGTCCTTTCACCTGCCTTGTCCCCCGTCAGGAGTCCTGTTTCCCCATCCTCTGAGTCCTCTGAGTTTGTTGCTGCTGCCACAAATGCAGTACCCCAGTCTGTTTTCCCAGTCGCCCCTGTCTCCACTAATTCCCGGACTGTTTCCCCGTTTGTCCCTGCCTCCACTAGTCCCCGGACTGTTTCCCCTGTCGCCATTAAGCGCAGTACTGTTTCGCCCAAGTCCTCTCCTCGTGTGTCCTCCTCCAAGCCTGCCCGGATTCCTCATTCTCCGCCCTCATCCCATGGACCTAAGACCCCCAGCACTCCCACCCACCCTGGTCAACCCCCCATGAACTTTGTGTTTCCTCCACCACCTCTGCCGTGTATGTTATTTTTGATGTTTCATCCCAACCCTGTCATAGTTTTTTCATGTATGCCGTTAGTAGTGTTTTCCTTGTTTTGTTGGTTTTTATCTATGTCACAGTGTGTCATGTCTCGTGTTTAATGTCCCCTTGAGGAGCGTCTGGTAGCCGCTCCTTAAGGTGGGGGTTCTGTCATGATTCTGCCTTTATGTCCTTGATATTCCCTAGTCGTGAGGCAGGATCATGACAGAATCATGTTTTGTGTGCAAGCGCAGGGCCTGTATGGGCCATGTGCTTGTGTTGTCTTGTTGCGTTACCCCGCCCCCTTGTTATCCTAGTCTTGTCATTATTGTCTAGTCAGTCTCACCTGTCCTCGTCATTAGTGTTCCCTATTTAATCCCCTTGTGTTTGCTGTCCTGTGCCGGTTCATTGTGAGTCTTTGAGATTCATGTTGTAAGGGTCGTCTAAACATTGTCTTCCTTGTGAGTATCTTGTCAAGTGTATTGGTTTCATAGAAGTTCTGATTCTTCGTTTGCTGTTTTGTTTTCTATCTAGTCATTATATAGTTTTTGTCTATCCTGTACTAGTCCTGTTTTACCCCCTCGTGGGTTTTGTTTTCCCTGTTTTTTGTCTGTTAATAAATCTTGTGTGAACGCACTCTGTCTGCACTTGGGTTCATCCTGAAATTCATGACATCTGTTGCGTGTTTGTGTATGTATGCGTGTATGTGTGTAGACGGTCGGGGGGTTAGCACATAGCTCTCTTGGCGATTACACTGACCTTTCCAACACACCATTTATCAGCAGAGCCACCACAGGGTATGAATCCATATTGCTTTTGTTAGGATGTCTCTTTCTCTATATCCTTTCACACCCTCTATATACACAATATGTGACCCAGGACCACAAAACCAGTCACATGGGTAAAAAAAAATCAAATTGAGATTTATACATCACCTGAAAGCTGGGTAAATAAGCTTTCCATGGATGTATGATTTGATAGGACAATATTTTGCAGAGATACAACTATTTGAAAATCTGGAATCTGAGGGTGCAAGCAAATCGAAACATTGAGAAAATCGCCTTTAAAGTTGACCATTTATGTTCGTGATTGTGCTGCATTCACTCACAAAAATAACTTTTTATATATTTACCGTAGAGAATGTACAAAATATCGATCGTTATTTAATATCCCAATGATTTTTTGCATAAAACAAAAATTGATAATTTTGACCCATACATTTGACCCATATTAAACATAAAATTACAGAAAACTTGCAATACATTTTTTTCTCCTATTCAATCTACTGGTAAAGTTTCATAGTGATATCTGTCAGTTAAAATTTTTACCCTATTTACCTGTAGTGGTGTCTCACCTTAACTTAAATTTGAAGGTCAAAAATAGGTCAAATCAATAAATCTACATAATTTATGAATTTCTTGACCCAAATAGTCTCAGAAACCATGTATTATGCAGCACTGTGGGCAAAACCATTAAAAAGTTAATTTTCCAGCTTGGCCGATGACAGCCATTTTGGAAATCGAGCTCTCACAAAATTTCCCCACATTTTTGTTAGGAGGCACCCCAGCTCATTTTTTTCTTTAACCTTTATAGATGACAACAAATCCAGTGAGAGACGAACCTTCGCTCTCCACGGTCACGGAACTGCTATGACCCAACTATATAGTAATTTTTTTCCAAAAAAGGGTTTGAATCCATAATAGGGAGTGATTCAGCTGAGCGGAGTCGACTGAGATGTCTGCTAATGCTAACGGAATAGAAATGAACCAATTAAAGCGACTGCCTGCCCAACAGAGCTCAGTCTGAGCAGGAGAATACATTAGCCCGCTGTGAAGCTGTATCTGCAGATGTGTTTGACACTTTTAGGTGCTTAGTTGGCTGTAGTCAACACCGCACATTTGAAAGCAGTCGATTATAGCAGAAAGCATGACTGTCTGAAGGGGAGGGTCTTTACCAGTCATTTCTGGTGCAACAAAGTGTACATGAATGTTGATTTAGACTGCAATCAGCTACAAAAAGCCTGCTTCTTCACTTTAATTAGGAGTTTGCAGACCCTGATGTACTTGCTAATAAATGAATTTAAATATGAAATATTTTTAGAGATTAAAAGGCATTTCCTGTAGTAAATAATGATAAATAAATATGCATTCAATGTGTAATTGCATTCTCTTGAGCGCTTCTGCTGCTTTCATGTCAAGTCAAAATTACCATAATTACAGATTCCAACTTGTGAAAACCATTAAAGTCCTAATTACAAGTTTGAAATACTGAATTTATTAAAAGCTTGCTATGCAACATCTATACTGTACATATTTTCTCAAGACATTTTTTTTAACAGTTTGTTCTTATTTTTTTTTTTAGCAATACCGTCAAGGTGAATTTAGTTCTTAAAGTGTTTTGCAGTCATCAATAATAAAGCTGCACTTCCTCATTGCCATAGAAACAAAGAACTCAGGGATGAGAACAGCTCTCAGTAGAATCTCAGTAGAGTTGTCATCTATTAATTATACAGTAATTTCGATAACATGAACATAGTGCAGTGTGTCGAATGTCATAACATCAATTCTGATTTGAAGCTTGCGATATAAACATCAACCCGATCACTTTTTAGCGTTCAAGTAAACAGCATGTTCGGATTCATCAATCGGAATGATTTCATTCAATCAAAAGGTGTCCATGTAGCTAAATTCAGCTTCAGATAGAATATTTTAAACTCAAAATTTAAAGTGACAACAATGACATCATAGGCTATTGAATTCTGAATTTCCTCTTTTAGTGTTTGAACTGAAATCTGGCTTAAAAGGTTTTGAAAAACCACCTTCCATTAGCAACAATTACATCTCAATTGACTGCCTTAATTTCTTCTATCAGAGCATTAATTCCCTAGATACTTAAAGCGGAAGAAGTAAAGCTCACACACACACACACACACCACTCTTCAGTGCTGACATATTGCCCATCATGTCTGTCTGGCTCTCTGCCTGATCACTTTATCAGGATGTTGTTTGAGCAGCCGTTCAAAGCCCACGTTGTTAGCATGAAATATGATGAAGCACCCGAGTCCCAGCGCACTGTCCGGCAGCTCGCCTTTCATATTTCCCTCAAACCTACGGGGTCATTAATAATTCTGTTCAAATGATTCTATAATGGCTATCATATTTTTTTGCTCTCACAAGCTGGAAAACCTTATATCCACTGCGGGGCCCTGCAATCACGTATAAACAATAACCATCCAAATGCTGGACAATCGTTATTCTCGTTATAATATTTTTATGTGATATTATAATATATTATATGATATTATCTGATATTATATGATAATATATGATATTATGATATGAGGTACAATATTATATGATATTATATTATATTATATTATTATAATATATTATATTATGTTATAAAAAGGAATAATATATACTTTTGGGTGAGCTATCCCTTTATTTACACATTTCCCACCCTTTAAATATTGATATTTTTCAGATAGAGATATGGTATATATATTTATATATTATATAATATATAAAATTTAAATAAACATAACATATAATAACACAACATTATATTATATTATATTATATGTTATTAAAAGGAATAATATATACTTTTGGGTGAAGTATCCCTTTATTTACAAATTTCCCACCCTTTAAAAAATATAATATAATATAATTTAATATAATATAATATTTAAAGGGTGGGCAATTTGTAAATAAAGGGATAGTTAACCCAAAACTTTTCAGAGACAGAATATATTTTTCCTTTTATAAATATAATATAATATAATATAATATAATATAATATAATATAATATAATATAATATAATATAATATAATATAATATAATATAATAAATATAATATAATATAATCATTTTGTAATGGGTGGGAATTTCTGTACTTTTGGGTACATTTTCCTTTTGAGAGCACATGCAATAATAATTAGGAAGAGATTGCATTCCTTTCCTACACTGCCTGAAATGCTAGAAAAGAAATATTTGTAATCCTCTGTGAGCAAAAGCAGTATTTCTACCTGTGACAGAGGACTTTATGCCATCGCCTGGTGTACACATACTCAGGACCGTATTTCTCCAAAGTCTCTCTCCACATATCAGGCTGCTTGAGACTCCCGCTGGAGTTGACAAACAGGATGATGGATTAGTTCCTCTCTGAGCCTTTGCAGTAAACAGAGTACACAGCCCCTCATAATTAAAGAGAGAGCAAATCCAGTCCTAATGCCACAGCACCAGGAGGTATTTCTAGGGACTCTTTCGAGGCTAGGGCCTTGGCCCAAGGACCCTCAAGGGCCTTAAATAAACCAGACAGAGCACAAGGCCACAGGAAACATAAGTTCAGTGGCATAGAAAGAACCTAGTCTAAAAATACACCGGCATTAGGAATAACAAAGGAATATGGATCGATGTTTTCAATGGCATTAAAGGAATGTGGCCTTTTGGAGACCTCGGAAGATGAACTGGGGGTTTATGATCTCATGATATGTGAGCTAAACACAAATCTGTAGTGGATTAACATGCTGTTGCATCTGCTTGAACACAGAAACAAGTAGTACAAGTGAGGTGAAAAAAGTTTACAAGTCTGCTGCTTCCGCTTTCATTCGAAGGGCTCACTAAACATCTGGATTGTGAGACGAATGGTATCATTCTACTTGGGACAATTAATTTTCTAGGTCAATACGAGATTAGGACAGTGTCTCAGAGCAGGGATGAATGAAGTCTCAAACTGGTCACGAGACACGATCACCAAAATAAAAGAAAAACAGGTGACCTAATATGATGAGAACATGAGCTGCAGTTAGAAAGAAAGAACTACAACTTCCCATTTTCTTATGTGGTTTAAAACGGTTTTGTGGTTCATTTGAAAAGTTTCAGCTTCTCATATTGTCCCAAGCAATCATAAGCAAGAACAAGTATGCTTTGAAAAAAAAACTGAATAAAAATTTTGGTAAGATCATCATTTCAAAGTGCTTCTTTTCACCATTTTTACTAGAGATTATAAGCCTGTTACAGTAAACAAGGCAAATCCTTCTCATCCATTATAGAAAAGCTCAATTGAAAGAAGTGGAGTGTCACAGTTCTGATTCATTCTGATTCAACAGGCCATTTGGGTCATATGATGTGTACATTTTTATAAATTTGCATTTAGTGCAAACAGAAAAGTCTGTAAAAACAATTTTTTTTACTTCAAAAATAAAGTATTAACCTTCTTTTCTTTTAGGAATTTTTAATTTAACAAAAAGGTACACCCCAAAGGTGCACCCCACTGCTTTATGAGCGCACAAATCAGGACCATGTGAGGCTTGTTTTTGACAGAAAATCATTATGCAGTCCTAAAAACCCAGCACCATGGGTGCTTTGATGTGGGCTCCTTTAAGATGAGAGAGAGTATGCGACAAGAAAGAGAGAGAGAAAAAAAGAGAGAATGAGGAAGGTAGAGTGAAACTCACATCTGCTGAGCGAGTCGTCTTTAGACCTTCGGAAGTGGCCTAGCATTTTTGTTTAAAGAGAAAAATGAAAATGCAATTTCTCAGAGGTTTTGCTCAAGAGACTTTAGGAGAAATAAAAATAGACACAATAAGGCAGTTGATGACATTAGAGTGCAGAGATATTTTCTGAAACTCTCTCAGTATAAAAGGTGTGAGGGATCTGTTTTCTCAGGAGAATAATCTGAGAAGCGGGAAAATTTACTTTTTTCCTACAGGGAGAGACTGAGTCACACCATCATCTGAGTCTGAAAGATATACTCAAAAGTTTGGGGTCAGTAAGATATTTTTTTGGAAAGGAATTATACTTCTTTTATTAAGTAAGGATGCATCAAATTGATCAAAAGTAACTGCATTTATAATGTACCAAATATATCTATTTCAAATAAATACTGTTCTTTGGAACTTTCTATTCATCAAAGTATTAAACATTTTTAAAAGAATCAGTGTTCCCACAGAAATATTTGCTCCTTCCATGCCAGCGTTAAAAAAAAAATGTTGCCAGTCAATGCCATAATTTTTGATAATTTTCACAAAACATTAATATTGGCATAAATATCTGAACATAAAATTAATCAAAAGAAATTGGATCGGATTTAGAAAGATGATCAAAACATACTTGCACAGTTACCTCGTCCTGAGTCGACTTTTCATTCGATATACGCAGTTTTGATTTATATGCTGTTTAATGTTTGATAATTTCATTATTTTATATGTGCATAAACAATGCTTCTATCGCTTGTTTATGCTTTTTCTCTGCCTGTGTTTTGACCCATGAGATTCTATACTCTTTCAGAAGATGCGTATTAGCGCCCCCTACCGTGTAACGTGATTTCAATGACAGAGAAGGGTTGTGTCGTAAATGACGGAAAATTTCGTCAACACCAAGGAAAGTGTTAAGCAGCACAACTATTTTAAACATTGATAATAATAATAATAAGAGGAAATGTTTCCTGAGCACCAAAATCAGCAAATTAGTATGATTTCTGAAGGATCTTGTGAACAAACTGAAAACTGAAAATTCAACTTTCAATATACTGCATTAATATATAAGCATCTACTGAAAGAAATGCACACAATATGGCAATAACCATAGTATAGTTGACATTAAATCCACTAAAAAACAGCTTAGCTTTAAACCCCATAGTAAGAGTAGCAAATATTTAAGCTGCGTCATCTGAGTTTGCATTCCATTCACATTCCAGAGTCTAAGACTCTATTTTAAAACCTAGCAAGCTGCCTCAATGTCTTAATCGATTCATAGACAGCTGTCTTCTCAGGCAATATGAATATCCTAACTAAAATGAACATTTGAAACACCCTGATTCCACAATCACAACTGATTTCAACAGTTTGATGCATGTTAGCACGTTGCTAAGCTAACACAGTGTTGCTAAGCAAACACAATGCTTTAATGTGTATAAAAATACACAGCACATTAAAAATATTGAGTAAAATCATCAATTTGTAATATCATTTGTCTGTTTTTTTTTAATTGATAGTTTTTGCCTTTTCAGTAAATGTTTTAGCTATGTGAGGCAACAAGTAATCTTAGAAGCATCATAATTACTGGTCATTAGAACAGTTTCTTTTTAATGTGTTCTTTTCTTTTAACAATCTTGTACAGTATCTGTTCAGACAGTCCTTCTCTCTCTCTCTCTCTGTGAGTGGTTGGTTTGTAAAATTGACAGCACACAAAGGACCTTTAATGGAGTTACGACACAGGGCATCAAAGCCGTGATACTATAATCACTAGTGATGGACTCCAGCTGCCGATGTAATTCTCACTCCCGTCTGTCCTGTCCTCAGAGGGGACGGGCTGTTTCGTATGACAGCCACTTTATCTCTCATATACGCTACACGGTAAATTAAGCTTCAAGTAAAACAGCCTTGAATGGATGTTGCAACACAAGATACCTCGGTGAATTGGACGAGTGAGAATACACTAAACTGTAACAATAAACCGTTTTCAACGCTGATAATAATAAGAAATGTTTTTTGAGCAGCAAACCAGCGTATTAGAATGATTTCTGAAGGATCATGTGACGTATTACTGTTTTTTCTGTATTTTTGATCAAATAAATGCATGCCAGATAACCATAAGATGCTTCTTTTATAAACATTAAAAAATCTTACCAACCCCAAACATTTGAACAGTAGTATATGTAGGCGGTTACACTTTATTTTAAGGTGATGTAACATTGTACTTACTCAGATAAGTAGATGAACAATATTAATGAACTGTATGTACTTACTACAGAGTTATGGATAGGGTTGGGTTTTGATTTAGGGTTAGTTACTTGTAACTATACATAATTTATTTATTTATAATTTAATAAGTATGTAGTAACATGTAACTACGTCACCTTAATATAAAGTGTTGCCTATAGTGATTACCGTTTCCAATAATTGTAGATGGCATGTGGAAGTACATATACTGTATTGTATGGGCCACACAGTCCATTCAGCAATCCACATCTGTGTCCAATCACAACATCAGACAAACATGTAGCACACTTTGGGTGGGCAACTCTGCTCATTTCTTAATATTCTCCCATAATCCTTAGCTTTACATTCGTCACAGTATTATAGTGACGGCAAAAAGAAAACCAAATCAACACGTGTGGCCTGATCTTTCCCGCACACATCATTGTTTCAAATATTTCCATTTTCATGTCAATGTAAACTTGTCTTCTCATATAAATGCTAAAGTGGAAATGGAAACTTCCTCTAGCCACAAAAAAAGAGAAGATCGCTTTACAGTGATTGCCAAATATTCTAAAATATGTGACATTTCCAGCCTACAATAACATAACAATTCATGACGGTTTATTTAGGTAAGAATTTACCAGAATTTCCCTCCCAATCCTGAACTTGGGCAGTTTTTCTGGGAGACGAGTACTGTCGGGAATGCTAACTGTGGCCAATAAAGACTCTAAGTGCCCATCTGGCAGATGACAGGCACCTCTCAGCTCACTCCACTGCTCTGTATTAAAATACAGAATGCACGGGTCATGGCACCAAAAAACATGCATCCTCCCTAAATCCCAGCACAGACAGGCTAAGTAATTAGAGAGATCAGAAGAAAAACCTATAAATAAACAGACAATGGACCAAGCAAGTTAGTGTGAGACATTAGCAGCCGATGAATCACACTGAAATATTCTCAAAGCGAATTTAAAACAACTTTACAGCATCTGAGTCACCTTGATGCAACACTTATGTTACCGCCCATATTGAAAAGTAACAGTATTCACACAGTCCGCCCAAGCAAAACAGTGTAGCGGACATGAAGCATACAGGGGCTTTGGGGTTGAACTTAGCAGATAGTAAAAATGTACTATTTGTCAGCATAATGTTTAGCAAGCGAAGTCGAATCAACGGCCGTTACTGGCGTGCAAAGACTGGAGGGAACTACTCACCAATTATTTTGACAAATATGTCAGTCAGCCTTCCTGGAAGCTAAACAAGCAGTTTCTATTCAGTAAATCTGACTGAATTCAGATGAGTTAAGCAGTTTGTGGATACGCCATGGGGTTTGGGTTTCATTTTAGGTAGATTAAATATTAATTGGGTGTAAATGGGCCTCTCCTCTAGTTGTAAATTAGATTTCACTGTAATCAAGTTTGTAATAATTCACCATGGCCTACTTTTGATAAACAAGTTATAAAAGGAAATAATCAGTATTGAATAAATACATTTTATTTAAATTCCTAACCCAAAACACCATCAGTGTGAAACTACAAGGCATTCCTGTTGTTAGTTTCTCAGGTGCTTTGCTTTCGTGTCGCTATTCGTGCCGAATATTTCAGATGGAGAACTGTGTGTGAGGTGAAGAGACAAAGCAAGTGTAATGTGAGAGATCTTAACACCAGTCCAAACCATAAAGGCTCATTCACAGTTTTGGAGGGAACATGAAGCATCTGTTTTGATGGTCTGTGCCTCTCTCTGGCCTCTCGGGTCTCTCGCTGAGATTCGGTCGCAAAGTCACTCTCCGGAACGTTCTGTAGCAATTATTTCTGCTCTGTGGTGGTTAAACGGCAGCAACAGCTGGGGTGGAAGTTTGATGTCTTGGGGGAGTGCGTGTTTTATCGTAGGTATACATGTGATTTAGGGTCCAATGACCAATGACAAATGAGGGTCAGGATGGAAAAATGACATTTATGACTTTTTACAGGTCTCACAGAAACCATGGCAGACAGGTTAGCTAAAGATTTACTTGCATGTGTTCTTTAAATACTTTTTCTTCACTTACAAACCACAAGTTCTTATAGGACTGGCATTCAGCCTAGAAAGAGCTCGGCCGATGAAAAGAGACACTATCAAATGACCCGTCCACATATTTGGAGGGATGAGATTGAAAATGAGGGACAAATGAAAGAGAAACACTTTCAGCCCCATCCGCAGGAATCTGTTGAAATATGAGGGATGCTTTAAGTCAACATGAAATCAAAATGAACCCTAGTTGCGTTCTTAATAAGCTTTCCTGGTCTTACAATGCACAATCCATCAGTGTATGTTCTTCCAAAGAAATAAAATGCATATTTTTTACATGTGTATTTGAATGTCGGTTGTGAGTTGCTGAAACCCACTATAGTATTTTTTTCCTACTAAAGTCAATGGGGTCCATCAACTGTCTGATTACTGACATTCTTAAAAATATTTTCCTTTGTGTTCAGCAGAAGGAAGAAATTCATACATGTTAAAAACAACTATTCCTTTATATATTGAGGATATTAAGAATGTTTTCCCCCACTGTTTAAAACTTGCCAATCCAGTAAAATAAAATACTCTTGGATTAAGACACATTACACAACATGTCTCTTAAATAACCCTCGGGTCTCTCAGTCATCTCCTGGTGTGTGATTATCGTTGGGATTTCCCCTTCATACATCCTGAATCACCCTCAGCACAAGAGTCCACTCCTTTTTTTTTACTTGCCCTTGATTTCTTCCTGCCACCACCATTTGTTCTCCATTTGCTGCCACATATTCAGAAGCAAAGAAGCCCTGAGTCACACGCCTCTCCCTCCCCTCATTCTTGCTTTCTCTGCCTCTAAATGTTTCTTTTAAATTACCTGTCAAATATCATTACTAGAAGACCAGGGACATCCTGATTGGAAGATCTCATTCGATTAAGACAAACAAACAGTTCTCAGGTTTTCTTCTGCTTATTCTTCTGTTCTGCATGACCGTTTTCTAAAGTGCACCGTCCTCTGTGGGACTCAGTTGCTTTTAAAGTGGAGCTTTCATAGGATTCCATTAGTAAAAGGTGTACTGATCTTGACTGGCCAGAATGAAGCCTGGTCATGATATGAGGCATGCTACAATAGTACACACATTAATGTCATATTGCAAAAGAAAAACAATTCAATATGAGTGTATTTAATCTTTTTGCATTGGCAAATTCTTCACTTGTATTTAACTTATTCATAAAACAAGTACACTGTAAAAAACACATGTTCATGATTTGTAATCACAACATTTTTTCTTTTGTTAAATCAACTTAAATAATTTATGTAGTTCAGATAACAATATTTTATAAGAGATAACAGTAGTAATATTTTGAGTTTCTGCTGATTAAATCAATATCCTTCATTGTATTAACTCAATTTTTCCATTTCAATGAACTTAAAATTTTAAGGCAACCAGGTTACTTCATTTATTAAGTTAAACCAACAATATTTTTTAACCAAATCTACCAGAACTGTAATACACTTATTAAATACACATTTTCTGAAAGTTAAAAATGATTGTGTTTTAAGGATTTGTAGATATTTTAACTGAGAAAAGACTATAAAGTTCATAAAATTCATCAACAAGTCATCTTTTTGTCACTTTCTGTTTTCGATATAATATTTTTATAGTGCACAGAAGTCTCTTGAGTCATGAAAACGCAATAAAATGTTCCTCAAGGCACAACTGCTAAACTGTAATGCTTGTTTTCAGCATTAATCAATCTGATATTTGTCATCCTATAAAAAATATATGATCAATACGTTTTGACAACATACGTTTTTACATTGCTCGTCGAAATAAGATAGCAATTTTCAACTTTCAAGATTAACTAACTAATTTTTCAGTTTAATGTAATTTAAGTTGAAATAACTTCAATATCTAAGTCGATTACTTAAAAATGTAAGGTAGCAACTTTTTTTACATCATTTTATTTAAGCTAATTGTTTATTTTGGGGAGGTTTATTTTATATATATTATATATAGTTTTTTTAACTAGAAAACAAGACAAAAATACAGAATTTTGATAGAATACTGATCAAATTTTACCAAGCCTTAACTATATATCTTAGCTTTGGCTTCTTTAAGCTTTCTCACTTATATCATCTCTAAGCAAAATAGAGAATTCAATAGCTTTGGAATATGAGATAATCTAATCTGTCTAAAATTAGATAAAAAAAATGCATTGCTGGAGTTTGCCTGCAGTGAAACTAAAAAAACTGCATTTTTTTAGCAGCTCTGACACATTGATTAAAGATAACAGGGAGACAGACCACATAAACGAGCCTTAAACTAGTCTGGTCTGCTGAAAGATGCAGCATTTACTCAAAAGAAGGCAGCTCTTTCAAGCCATATGTCTATGAGAAAGGGCTGCTCCATTTAGGCAATCGCTGACAAACACTGGTATCATTTGGACAGATTATCCTGCCATACAAGCATGCCGGACCCACAGAGAGAGATTAATTGAAGACCTCATTCACATAATCACATTGGTATGAATTAGCATAATCCTCAGCATTATTCCTTTAGCATGACCGATAATTATTTTTGTGAGCGGATACTATGAAGGCATCAGAAACGGGGGCCATTATCATCGTGATAATGTCTGTGGACCAATGGTTGTCACACTAATCAGCACATACACAAACACTGACAATGAAAGACCCTTTTCCCCAGAGGGAATCCCCCCACTAACAAAACGTGCACATTCCTAGGCATCTCAAGACTGAAAAGTGGGACTGGGAACATGTTTCTGATAATAATACAACTATTTAAGAAAGCAGTCCTTCAGTTAGTACCAAAACCAATGCATGACAGGGCTTTCAGAGGGGTCTCTAGCAAAGCCTGATTTACAATGGAGTCCCAAGCTATTGTCTGGGATTGAGTGAAAGACATTTCCATATTGTCTTGGCCTGGCAAGCCACCAGCCGCTGGTTTTTCCACTGCTTACAAACACTTTCTTTGAATAGACTATGTATACTTGCGTTGTCGGAAAACAGCCCCAGAGATGGGCACAGTGGCAACAAATAATGTAATAACATGGGTAATGGCCCTAATCGCATCATTTTACCATGCTGTTGTGCTCTCATTACTGATCTGCTTTGACATACACTGCTGAAAGCAATGAGATGAGGGAAATTCAATGATGTGGCTTATTCATATTACAGGACCATTAGAGCAAATGACGTTGTTGTGCTGTCCGGTTTCATCCTGGTTAGGATTCAAGCAACTCACAAGTACTCTCATTGCCTAACTTACAAGAGGTTTTAGACATCCTCATTGGCATTTTACCAATCGATAAGCAGCATAATTATGCCTCATTTTGTCTAAATTCTAAATCAGTATTGCATATCCTTTGAGAAGACAATCCCAGAATGCATTGCAATGGTGCCCTGATGAAATGTATCAGTTTTTTATTCAATACTGAAAGATATCTGAAGACGGACCATGTCACCCAATACTTCTGTGATTTTTTTTGTGCTCATCAGTGTATTGTTAAAGTCCTAATAAGACAAGTCAGTTCACTAGGCTATGTGACCATCTTATAAGACAGATATTTTCTATATAGGTATACAGGTACATCTTTTCACGATTTTGTGGTTGGTAATGTTTTTCAAAGAAGTCTCTTGTGCTTATTTGACAAATTATGCAGTAATAATGTGAAATATCATTCAAAATTTGAATCATTTTCTATTTAGATAATTTTCAAAACATAATTTATTCCTGTGAAGGCAAAGCTGAATTTTCAGCATCATTTCTCCAGTCTTCAGTGTCACATGATCCTTTATTAATCATTATTATTTATTTATTATTGTTATGAATAGTCCTGGAAACAGTGCTGCTTAATATTTTTGTGGAAATCGTGATGCATTTTTTCAGGATTCTCTTATGAATAGAAAATTCAAAAGACCAGCATTTGAAAACTCGTCTTTACTGTCACATTTGATCAATAATCTGTCATTATTGAATAAAATTACTAATTTATTTTAAAAAAAATTTAGAGACAGCATCTTTTGAACACTAGTTTGTTTAAATGAGGAAATACCAAAGTCACCTAATAATCTGTTTGTCAATATAACATTTTTCAAATTAACATTTATTATTTTCCTTCTTCCTCAAATTGTAGAAACGCCGGTATATCCAATATGAAAACGATCCTAAAAGGCAGAACTTACATTCATACATCTAGACTATTGTGCATTTTTGTGGTTTACTCCCTCAGGTGCTTTTAGCTTAGCAACATGCTAACACCAAATTCTAATGTAATGAACTGTGAGCATATAGTTGAGATTTCTGGTTCAGAAACTCCCTGTTTGTGTAGAGCTTTCCAAATCATGAGGTTGTATGTCATTTGTGAGACATTAATTAGGTTTTTAGAACGGAGCTACTTTATGTCTATATGAAAAGAGTACAGGAAAACATAACAGACCTCACACTTAGGACCTCTATCTTCTGCAATTAACCATAACAAAAGCTTGTGTATGCTTCAATTCTGCTGTTTTTTAGTTTTGTTTTTTCACTGTGTCCTGATCACACATGTACAAAAACATCTCAAAGCAGTATCACTATGTAACCACTGGATAATATTTTTAGTTTCACTTCTGCAAGTCATTTCAGAGATGCATAAAAACTCAACTACTCATACTACCAAGTGCAACATTTACAGATCAGTTCCAGCAGTAGGGTATTCACCCAGCAGACAGCACTTCTGCCAAACTGTCAAGCACTTCCTGTTCTTTTGTTGATACAATGTCCCCTAATCCAGTCAAAAACACACACACACACGCTCACACACACTAGTTCTTTGAAGTTGTTGGGGCACAGATGTGGCTAGGGCATCTCTCTATGAGCTAGCCATTGTTTTTCAAGGCCTGTTATTAATACAGTATGCCCTCTGTTGATAACAACACATTTCCGAAAGGAAGGGAAATGGGGAGGGTTAGTTAATAAGAAAAGTCTAGTCTGAAAGCAGGTTATTTCAATATTGCATTTCAGATATGGTCTCCCCTTTCCCCTCCATCTACCCATGCAGGATGGCGGCCGGCCACCAGATCAGAGTGATCAGGAAGTTTACGTCCACTGGGACAAAGAAATGAATTGAGCGCAAATCATGCAAATAGGGTAGCCAGCCGTCCGATTTGTGACTAGGTTTTTTAAAAAACTAGATTTGTCAGTGCTAAACATTATATATGAGTTAAAAAATATTTATGTACATTCACAATCATACCAATCCCTTTGTCAAGCCCAGCCTTAAAATGTTACTGAACAATTCTACCTCAGCATCTCTTTTGTAATGCAAGTCTATAAAGGATCTATATGTTTCAAGTGCAATTTTATAATAATTATTATCAAATATGATTGTTGTCGGGTCACTTAAAGGAAAGTTAAAGGAATGCGAGGAATGCGATAGCAGTTTTCCTTAATTCCCATTCTTGCGATTTCAGCAGCACATCAGAAACCTGACTTCACACATTTCTGTTTAACAACACAAACATTGTCTGAACGCAGCCAGTGAGTAAATATGCCTCCCTTCATTTTCTTCTGAAGACGACTAAACAGAAGAACATTTGTACGGCTCGGTCATGAGCCACATCCCGCAGGACAGATGCTGTAGTCTTTGCATCGCAGTGTCTACATGGCATGACATTTCACCTAAAATCAAAACATAAGCAGAAGAGGGAAAACATACACCATCATTTTTCGTTTCTCATAAACAGATCAGCTTCACTCTAAAGTCTGTTTTCAGACAGGCAGCACTGGACGGCAGTGTTTGGCTCGGATAGAAGCAGAGAGGCTGAAAACCCTCCGTGTGCCATACAAACCCACGGGCAGCTTGCCAAACAAACCCCGGTCTACAGCTCTTCAGACATCCCCACAGACCCAACATTCAGTTGAAAACTCTCTCAATGAAATCAATCATAAACATGAAGGTAGACACACTCTTTAAAACCTTTCACAGCAAGAACATAATTGAATGACAATCCATAAACACTAGTACTACATGAGCATCAGTGGTTAGGTCCTTCGCTACATGCAAATGTGTATCTTTAACTAAATGACGTCATATGAACTAAGTAATGATAGTGATATAGATCTCACAAACCTCAAGTAAACAAAACTTGCTTCATTTCGAAATACAGCAATATTGGTTTACAGCTCAGTAAAGTCAAAATATAGGATTATATAGATATAAAGTCAAAATATATAGAATAAAGTCAAATATGGGATTTCTTTGACCAATTCAAACCAAAACCCAGAGCCTTTATGAGCCTTTTTGAATGATACAATAAAGGAACAAGAGTTATGATTCAGATTTTTGATGCACTGTATGCTTTTTAGCAATTCTTTTGAAGTACCGAAATACTTTTTAAGCACTTCTATTCAGGCTGGATACTCACATTCACAAGTTCATTTATTTAGCCATTTATCTGGGGAGTCAGTGATATTTTTTTTCCTAGGATGGTAGAGGAAGACTCTTAAACGCTAATAACCCCAGTGACGGGTAGGTTTAGGAACGGGGTTGGGGTAGGTCGTATATTTATATAGTAATGTAACATTAAGTCAACGGCATTCATAAACTGACTGAAAAGCGATTATTATTTGTTGATAGCATGCCAAAAAATGGAAATACGAATTGACATGTCATACACACGCCATTTCATTAGTCTAGTAAATGTTATTGTCTACATAAGGACTACAGCTACTACAAGAATGGGAAACTCTATACTTGATAAATCAGAAAACCATTGTAGTACTTAGCAACTGTCAGCAACTTGATTTTGAAACCATGTTCGAGGTATGACTGCGTGTAATTCAGACTCTACAAGTAATAATAACCACAGATCTTATTTCACTCATAAATCCAAAACCAATATTCTAAAAACCCATTATACATTCCCCAAGGGAACCATGTCCAAATAATTGACCAGGTTGGCTTACAAATTGAATCCGTTATGACGGCTTTATTATTTCTAAAATACAGTTATTCCTCTTGCATGGCTCCTGTTTGTTTATACTGATTGTCTCTGTGAAATGTTAATCATAACCAAAGAATATAATCCATGATTGTCTGTGGCTTTAGTAGCTCAGGAGGATGTCACGACATTACTGTAATAGTCCAGTTATCTGCAGCATGACCACCCATAGGGGACAGAAGCAAATGACACACAGGGTGAGCTTGATGTGGCACATTATGTACGCTCTCAAGAAGCCTTAGATTTCCCTGCACCACACTGATAATTTGGTTTAATTAAATTTGCTCTCTTTTTTTACGTGAAGGAGTCACACACTTCCTCAGCAGGAAGCAATTTCTATTTGAGTGGCGTGGAGCGAGTGAGTGCAGTCAACAAAACAACAATCAAACATACCTCCCTGTTATCCGGAGAAAATTGCAATTGGCCCCTCGTTAGATAACAGAGTGCGACAAGATCAGGCAAGCCCTGTTTTGTCTGAGACCGGCCAAACATGTCTGATGACAGCTAACGCTGTCAGTTTCACGTAAAAAAAAATGATCGAAGCAGATAATCGGCATTCCAGCGTTACATTTTTTCGACACAACATGCGAGACAAATTGCGACACAGTCATTTTGGGACTCAGGAGTTAAACAACTTCCCATCATTTTATGCTGATTGAAGCAAAAAATCTAAAATTGAAGCATCATTTTATGCACTGAACACAAAAGAGAATTTTGGTAAACAGACAGTAGCCATTGACTTCCATTGTATTTTGTTCACCAATATGGAAGTCAATGGCTATTGTCAATTGTTTGATTACCAACTTTCTAAGTGATTTTCGAGAACCTCAATATAGTTCTCTAAAATGCTTATTGTGATTAATAAGTGATAGTTTTTGAGGTCAGGACAGTTATTATTTGTTAAAATTAAGCAGGGTTTTTTTTTCGTTTTAGTTTCTATTTTCTGAATAGGCAAAATCGCTTTATGATGTACAGATTTAATGTAGACTTATATTCACGTATTGATCAGCAAACATTAACATGGTATGTCAATGAAGCACAAAAATCTCGCAGATTTCATTAAAAACTTGATATGTGTTGGAACGACCTGACGTAAAATGAAGTAAAAATTAAGAGAATTTTCATTTCGAGGTTCTTTTTGGAATTTTCACGCTCTTTATTTTACAAAATAGCAAAGAAGTGTGCATAAGTACGTGAATTGGGAGGGACATCATGAATGTTCTACTCTTTATTTAGTGCTTGAACACTAGTCCTTCTTGTTTCTCCTCGTTGGGTAATCGAGAATGCAAAACTGTTTCATCAAACCATTTCATCAAGTACATCCTGCAACTCGAGGAATAAATTCAGCTCTTGTTAATATTCTGTTCTCAGAAACATTATCATCATCAGGAAGCTGTTTCACCATTGGTGGATTCCATCATTTCCCTATATCATTTGCATATACATGTGCACTGTACAGTTTAGTAAAGGTAACATTAGTATTGCGTGACATTTGCAATCTATCTTCCATGATTTTACAGATTTTCTCTCTAAAATATTTGAAAATATTAGACACTCCAAAGTCTAATTTCAGACACATTAAACACACTGTCCTCAAGTTCAACTAACAGTTTTAATGGGAGTGAATCAACAAAAGAAATCGAATGAATGTTTTCTTGACTCTTTCATATGTGAAAAGCTGAATTCTAGTTCTTCCTGTTCCCTTGACTACAGATATACTTGGGTCACTGACCTACTGTTCCTGCAATGTTACTGAATCAAAGCAGCACAGATTTTTGCATCCTGGTTGTCTGTTTTTTAATGATCATTAGCAGAACATCTCGTTTTATTCAGTTTACACACATTGAACATCATATCTCATCTGCTGCTGTGTATCTTAGCAACAAGCGCTGAACAACAATAAAAATGTAGATCAATGATAATGTAGAGAATATCCATTAATGCATTGAGGATTATATACCGGATTACGGTATCCCCATTATGCCCCATTTGAGAGGATTTAGCGCACCCCCTATAGAACAGATTCCAGAAACATCCATGGATCCAATCAGACGTTTCTCGATAGCAAAAACAGCTTTGAACTTCTCGGTTCAAAACTAGTTCTGTTCCATTTAAGATGGAAACCCTTTGAAGGAAACTTCACTTTCTTTCACTCCCATCCTTTAGACATTTATGAGTAAAACTCCATGAAGCACCAGAGCTGTGCTAACCGACATATACTCAATTCAAAAGCCTTCTTACACTGGAGCTCATTTGCATCGGTTTTGAGGAACAGCTCTAAGACAGAGTCCAAAGTTCCAACCATAAAAAAGAAATCTGACAATGCTTTGTTGTACCAAAGCATGAAATCTGGACTCTGCTATACAAGAATCAGTCGAGGGAAACTCAAGTGTAAAGGACAGGTGCAGACACATAGTAAAACCTGCACTGCTGCAGAGTCGAGAGTGCCAGCAGTGGAACGGAGCCTGAATCTCTGCTCTGCCAACCAGAAAAACACTATCTGCCTAATAAACATGTGAGGCAGGGCTTCTGTCCCGAGTGTTTGACCTCAATCCAACTGTTTTGATGCTCCTTAGATGTGGGAAACTGATTTAAGACAATAGCTTTTATCGTGATCCTACTTTAAAACCTGCTATGTTGTCTATGTTTATGTCACAATAGGCTTTATTTTGTGCTGAGAGGGTAGATTTACAGTGAACTGATATTTACACGCTTTGCTGACTTGCAGATAACCATCTGGTAATGTAATGATGAGTTATGTGTGATATGCATTTAGCCTTTATCATTAACTAATGGCATTACCCTTAGCCCTATTCTGACCAGGAAATATAAAGGTTTAAGAAAGGCTCAATAAAATGAGTATGCGGAAAAAAGATCTGTCTATTTGTTTAAGATAAAGTTGTAGAAGACAAGAATGTTCAATGCTGTTTCATTGAACTGTGTATAACGTTTTATTTTTACTTAGCACATGTTACACAAATTAAAGGTCTTCATTTGTCTTTTGATCAAATCATAAAAGCATAAATGTGATGTGAGGCTCATTTGTTTTGACCGGATCTAAAATTACGTCAGTAGACTATACTTCTGATGAAGAATGAACGTGTTTGTTTATTTCTTTTTGTGCACATTGTGGGTGGGACTTAAAGAAAAACATAATGTAACTGTCCAAGATTGTAAAACAAACACATAAGCTAACAAAAAAAAAAGAAAGTAGTTCATATCACTGTAAAAAAAAATGTTTTCAAGATTTATCACAACATTTTTCCTTTTGTCAAATCAACTTAAATAATTTATCTAGTTGAGATAACTTATTATTTTGAGTTTCTGATGATTAAATCGATCTCCTTCATTGCATTAACTCTTTTTTCTCCAGTTCAATCAACTTAAAATTTTAAGGCAACCAGGTTACTTACCTTTTTAAGTTAAACCAACAATATTTTTACAGTGTATAACATAATATTTAGAGTTTTTGATGATTAAATCAATCTCCTGCAATGTATTAACTCAATTTTTCCATTTCAATGAACTTAAAAATTTTAAGGCAACAAGGTTACTTTTTACTTTATATATATATATATATATATATATATATACACACACACTGTATTGTTAAGTTAAACAATACAGTGTATGTGTGTGTATATATATATATATATATATATATATATATATATATATATATATATATATATATATATATATTTATATATATATATATATATATATATATATATATATAGGCTATAGTATATAGTTTTTGTTTTTTGAAAAAATGCTCATTTATTGAAAGTGCATGAAGTATTTAATAGGCTACTTTTATGGATAATTACGCAACTCGACAATTTTTAGAGATAATCCAAATAATTGTGGAAAGTATTGCTAATATCTAATAAATGTAGAAGTCACTTTGATTTGTTTACACGTTGGAATAATTCTTGTTTGAGGCAAATCACATGTAGGCTAGTGATATTGAAACATCCCATGTCTCTCATACATGAGCAGAACTAAGAAATCAACAGATGACTCCCGTCGATTGGCTATTCTTTGACACCTAATCACCCAGACTTACTCATTCCATGTCATTCCGTTACATTCCACTTCTCCCTCAATCGGTATGCAGGGAATTCTGTCGTATAAATAAATAGCATTGGGATACAGTGTCCGTCTGTCCTCTCTCACGCGCGCAATGCAAAATATATGCGAGAAGTTCAGTTTATATGTAGTCAACAGTCAAAACGGGCTAATTCTCATTACAGACATTTCTCTTTCCGTGAAACTTTTCCAGTCATGTAGACAGTGTGTTCGGGTGGGCTGATAATAAAGGAGCGCTTACCCCAGACGACCATCCGTGGATCAGCTGTTTCTCCGGTCTCGAGTTTATATGATCAGCGCAGGTTCGCGAGCTCAGGGCAGCACTCAAACAACAACATGCTGTATTTACAAATGATCACAGAGGAAAGTGCCAGTGAGGCTGGAGAGCTGCAGTGCGCACTGAGGTGTGTGCCACTGACACACACTCATATACCATAACCGGTCCGGTGCTGCTGTGACTCTGTGCCTGCGATCCTCCGCTACACTTCACAGATGCAGAGGGGTGGAGTGACAGATCCCAGCCGCGCAATGTGTCACGGGAGGTGTAGTTCTGCTCACACTGCAACAAAGCGGGTGTGTTCAGGTGGCTGCTTGGCCGTTTGTGGTTTAGATGATGTGAAAACAGTTTATGTGCTTGGGGAAAAGCTGCATTTTAAAGGAGGCCTTTAATAATAAAGTTCCATATTAAAGTATTTTTTAACTTCATTATAACGTTTTGCAAAGCCATATAAATTTAGACCAATTAAATATGTTTTATTGACATACAAATCATATCAAGCTTATACATTTCATTTTTACTCCACATATGTCAGTGTGGGAGGGACAATGAAACATATAGCTTACCCAGATAGCATAAGTCTATTTGATGTAATGTTTACATCTGGAAGACGTATTTTTAAGAGTGTTTGCTTATCTGCAATATGTCTGTTTCCTGACAGGTGTCAAATAGACGTTTAGAAGATGTCTTTAAGATGATTTATTATTTAGAATATGAATTAGAATAATGATTTAGACTGCATGTTAAACTGACATCTTCTAAACGTCTATTTGACACCGGAAACGTCATAGACGTATTGCAGATGAGCAAACGCTCTTAAAAATACGTCTTCCAGATGTAAACATTATATCAAATAGACTTGTGCTATCTGGGAAGTCTATGTCATGTTTACATCTGGAAGACATATTTTTAAGTTTTGAGAAGAAATAACAGTGTTTTGAATGTAATGTTTCATTTTGTCAGAAGAATTGTTGGAACATTTCAATTGGAATATATAGCTACAGGATTGCTAGGGACTTTTTATCATTTATCATGTGTGTGTGTGTGTGTGTGTGTGTGTGTGTGTGTGTGTAAATATTAAATTATACAATACACAATACTGTTATGTACAAGGACAATATACTACAGTGATTGACTTCGTAAAAATACCATCAGCATGGAAGAACCTTGAATGTCTCTCTAATGGAAAGACATCAAATTCAGTATCAGATCCCAGTGCTTCTTTCACAGTACCCAATGTTTGCTATCCGACTTCCTGTAAAGCATCTAAAATTATGATTACAAAAAGCAATGACGGCAATCCTAAAATAACTTTTAACATATAAAAGGTTAATCCCTCCTGGGGGTTCTGCCTTCGGGGCTTTATTTTGGATACTGTAATGGTGGCAGGAGCATTCACTGTCATTGTTTTAGTAAGGAAAAGAGAAACTTGTTTTTAGAAAGGGCTTGATAGGAAGTTCAGCCTTCAAGCCTGTGTCTAAATATAGTTCTAATGTGTGACCAAACTCTGCACTTAGTTGTTCAGGAAACACTATGGTCACCAGAAGCATGAGAGCGGGGCCTGTGTAAAATGCAACGTTTTCGGCGTAGTTTGGCATAGTTACCAGACAACACTGAACGTATTGCTGACAATAGCACGTTTATCAATAGTGTGCACATTTATTTAGATGTGCCAGAATAAGGTAGAAGCACACATATTGATATTGTTCATGATACTGCTCAGGCTGTACATTTTATATTGGCTTGATACGAGTTATGTAGAATGCAGTTATGTACAATGTAGGAGTTTGATTAATATGTATAAAAATTATCTCTGTTCAAAGGGTTTTATATATCTGCATTTGTTCAAATATTGCAAATTGAACTGTTAAAATTGAATGCATATATGAGAGCATATTTATATGTCTTGAGGGCTTATTATGATCAGATGTTCTTCAGTGTGATATATCTCATTCACCTCTTATTTAAGTCTAAGACTGACTTGTGACCAAACCGTCACACTCATCAGTGCCACAAATAGCTTCATGAATTTTGATGTGCTTGTTTATTAAGAATTCAAACTGCCTATGAATCTATTTAAAAGGACAGGGCATATTCTCCATTTCCACTCTTGTATAATTCTGTCATAACATCTCAAATTTAGGGGCTCTAAAAAATGTCACAATGGAAGTATGGTCTGTAAAAAGCAGTTAGACACATTTGCAAACGGATGTAGAAAATCATGAAAGTCATCTTGATACTATGTTAGAGGGAAAGTGTTTTTGCTGGTTATTTGGTATAATATGACTTGATCAAAATGATTTCTTGTTGAAAGTGTATTTTAAACAAATTTAATTTGAGGGCTATCCAACAGATTTTCCGAAGTCTGTGTGAATGAAGATAAGGCGAAATTAAACTATTAAAATGAACTCAATGAACTGAACATAAAATGATGTGGATGGTAAATACTGTAATAATACACTATCCACTTGCGCCATCTACTGGATGTGCTTCATGTTTTGTCGAATAGAAAATACTGCGGGAACGAAGACACCTACATCTTTGGAATGGATGCCCTTGAGGTAAGCTAAAACATCTCAAAAAAGTAATTTCAAAGTGAACTATCCTTTTAATTTGATGGAACGGACACCGCTGCTTAGAAAAAAAGTACAGATACAAGCTGTTATATTGACGGCAAAATTATATTTTATTAATAAAATATTTTTTTAGAAACACTAGGTCTATTATAATATACGAATATAAATTAATTACATAATTAACGAACGACACTTTTTTATTTGTTCATTTTTAATATATAATTTGAATGGAACTTTACAAATAAAAAAATCTACAAGTTCTCGAGACATTTCACAATTTTTATAATTTGCTAGTACAATTTAAAAAAAGCGGTAAGTAGCTAAATTAAGTAGGCCTAGGCCTAAGTAAAATAAAATTAAGTAAAATAAATAAAATGTAAATCAAAATATATTAAATTAATTCAATAGACACGCAGTTCTTTGGGCTTTTTGATTATTTCTAAATAAGCCTTTAAAAGCTGTCATATTTTGTCTGGCGAGCCCTGGTACTTACGTCATCGTTAGCAAGTGAAAGGTCATGTAGACAAAGATGGCGGCGTCCAGGGGAGCTGTAGTGTTAAAGGCGGTTAAGAAAGTTATTGTACAGTTTTGCCCCTTTGAAAATAATGTTCGCTCCACAAGGTAAGTTTACTGTAGCTTCATTTCCCTTAAATGAGAGTGGTTAAAGTTAAAGAGGTTAAAAAACAGGTCTATTACAGTACAATCAGTGTATTACAGTGTATGAGAATGACTAACGTTAATGACTCGTCCCGTAATAGCGGTTATAGGGACGGAATATAATATCCCTAGAATTATATTTATTTAGATGTCACCGTGTGTTTCTCAGTTTATTAACGTTTGATTTCAGCGTAGTCAGATAGTCACGACTATTGCGCTGCTCTCCACCCGACATTTAGCTGTAGAGGACAAAAGTTGACTATTATATGCCGATTATGTGCGATAATATGCGAATTTATTGTTAAACGTCGTTACATGAACATGCTTATGATTCCAAATGCAGATAATGATGCTTGAGTTATATTATGTTAATTTTCAAATCTCTTAGTGAAATCTCTGGCGCCACTCTCAGCCTAAACGCAGTAATTACAGCAGGCTGTCAAACTGTTATGAACTTGAACTATTACAACTACTGCTATGTATTCTCCTACTATGGATACTGGCACAGTACATCAAATTTCTATATGCTTTGTACATTACTTCCCAGCCTTAAACCAAATTTCTGTTTCTCTCTATCATGGCAGTTGATTCTACAGACACATTTCCTTATGTCCATAGAATCAGCAATGATATTATTCTCAAAATCTGTGAAAAGCTATGCAAATCTACCTACCCCAAAGGAATCTGTTTTTGATGACAAACTGCCCACTCTGTATAGATGACATGTTTAGTGTGAGCTGTTTACTTCAAGAGCCACTTTAGGTTTACATCCCACAGTCCTAAAGCGTTTGCTACAGAAATTAAATTTGCTTTTACTTATACCTTCATAATTTTCATAAATTCACAAGTCAGTCGCACTGCATAGCTGTCAATTACCAAAAAGCTCTTCATTCCATCACATCTCATGCATATCTTGTGTCCCTTTCATTCCCGCAGAGAGTTTCTCTTCAAGGTCGGGTCCGAAAAAGTCAGAGCCACAAATATGAACTGTGAAGTTATCGCAGAAGTAAAGCATGACCAATCAGAGCCTATGATTGACATCACATTCTGTGAGTGACCTCAGAGTTACTCCAATATTGTAATTAAGCATTCAGTTAACATAGTTGTGGTCTTTTGTAGTGGATGGAGAGAGGCTGGTGATGAAGGGATCCAAACTCACCTCTGAAGAAATGCTTACAGCCTTACAGACCCGCTGCACTGCTAAAGATCCTCAGGGTAAAACAGGAGACAAGAAGTAGTGTATTCAAGATTATGTATTTATATG
Source organism: Cyprinella venusta (assembly GCA_038021265.1). Taxonomy (NCBI): domain Eukaryota; kingdom Metazoa; phylum Chordata; class Actinopteri; order Cypriniformes; family Leuciscidae; genus Cyprinella; species Cyprinella venusta. Next base: position 5,989,400 of record CM075878.1, read on the forward strand.
TGTGTGGATTGGTAATAAAATTGGTATTTGTCATGTATTTGTGAGTTGAGGACACTTTATCCTGTACAGTTTTGAGGAATCTAATCTAGCAATCAACTGTCTCTACTCATCTAATGTTCCACTCTGACACACATTTTGTGGAAATGTGAATCTGATTTGACCAAACAAATGCGTGCGTGTTATTTTAACATCACATCCAGGTAAATAATCCACAACATTTACCGTAGAGGAATTTCTGGTGTTGTATCATATACTGAAACCTTTAAAATCATGAAAGGAGATTTATAGGTTTGTTATTACATACCAGAGAAAGGTATGCCGTGTAAAGTGTATTCTGCACAGTAAATATTATGTCAGTATTCCCTTCTGAACATAGCCAAATAGTTGCTGGACTCATAACCATTCATTTGGTAGCGTCTGGTTTTCTCGTTCTATACTTGAATTATTATTTATGCGAAAATAATGTCAGGGACATAATTTGCTTTTGTCTGTGAAATAAGTATTCTTGAATGCTTAGAAAAAATGTTTTGCCTAGATAAATTTGAAAGTAAGTTGTCTATATTCATTGTAATACCGGTAAGCAGGTTATTACATAGTTGTTAGAGGACAATGGTAACATTTTTCGTACAATAAGGTCTAATTAGTTAATGCACTATTCTTTACTAACAATTAGCAATATGGTTTTACAACATTAATTAACAATGGTTAATGTTATGTAATAAAATTGTTCATATTCATGTTAGATTGGGGTGCATTATCATGAACTCAATACGTAAGGCTATCAGTAAATATTGAGGTTAACGCTAAGATTTAAAATAATATGTTATAGAAGTGTTTTTAATTTGTTCATGTTAACTAATATAGGCCTACGATGTTAACAAATGAGACCTTGTCAGGAACATTGAGGGAACGTCATCTTTTCAGTCAGGAAAGATTTTGTCTCATAGTTGGCTAAACGCGTAATTGTAAAACTATTCAGCCTTTATATGTGAATGATCTTTGTGATTGTTATCCTCTGACCCAGTGAATGTTATTAGTTTTTTGTGGTTGCAAAAAAAAAAAAAAAAATGCGAACCCTTCCCCAGTTCTGAGTTGCGTTTTCGGGTGGGAGGTTGAGGAACTCCGCTCAATGACGCCGGATGATCTGATTGGCTAGTGTGATCTTGCACGTGCTGGAGGAGCTGTTCAAAAACCCCGCAGTCATTCGATCACATCAGATCCAATCTGAGTTTTGAGCTGTTGTTTGAGTGACAGGGAACATCATCATCCAGAAAAATGGTTGAAAAATTCGTGGGAACATGGAAGATGACCACCAGCGATAATTTTGACGAGTACATGAAGGCTATAGGTATTACTCTTCATCATTTAATAAGTTATCAAGCAATCATTATTATAGTTATTTTGCAAATCTCTCCATTTTGTTAAATGCAAAAAGAAAAGTTTAAGAAAAAAATTGTCAGTGCATTTAACGTGCATTATTCATTTTCTGTTGATGGGCAAGGTGTCTCGTGACGTTTCCTTTTTCAGGTGTCGGTTTCGCTACTCGTCAGGTGGGGAACCGGACCAAACCCAACCTGGTGTTGTGTGTGGATGATCAGGGGCTCATATGCATGAAGTCGCAGAGCACCTTCAAAACTACTGAGATCAAATTTAAACTGAACGAGTCATTCGAGGAGACCACCGCAGATGATAGAAAGACTACGGTTTGTCATGGAATAGTCAAATATTTTCAGTGCCTGCATTATAAAAAAAATATTGAATTAATTAAATATAAATATTTAATTGGTTGCCCTAAAATTTTGAGTGCATTGTAATTATAATTTTTAGTTAATACAACGCTCACAATATTGTCTTATGTGAACCACATTAATTTTCTAAGTTGATTCAACAAAAGATAATAAGTTGTAAAATTTAACGGGCTCCTCTCTCTCTTTCTTTTCCTGCAGACTGTCGTGACTCTTGAGAACGGCAAACTTTTGCAGAAACAGACCTGGGATGGCAAGGAGACGACGATAGAGAGGGAGGTTACGGATGGGAAGTTAATAGCTGTAAGAATGATTTTTATTTATTATAAACACGTCATAAAAAGGTCATAACATTAACAAATGGCATTAATGCTTAGAAGATAATTGCTAACTCTTATTAAAATATATAAATATATAAAATATATAAATAACATTTTTTAAAATGTTATTTGCAATTTGAAAATAAATCTAAAGATATTATGGATTGCACTTTTATTTAAAAAAGGATTTTTTAACGTATTACATTTCCATGTATAAATATAGGCTAGTTTCCCATAGAAAACTGGAACTATCAGGAAATTTTAAAATGGTCATGCAAGCTGCTGTATTAAATATACCATTTTATAATTTGTAATATTCTAAAATATTTTATTCTGCTAGTTTGCTCTTTGAGAGTGCAATCTTTATAAAATTATTAAAATCCTTACCCAGTAACCACGGACAGCTATTAGTTATTTTAACAGTTTGGTTATTTTAAATTATCATTCCCTTCTCAGATGTTCAATTTTTCAAAATGACTGGGTGGTGCAATATAAATGGAAACAGTCTGGAATAGCCTAATATAGAAATGCTTAACAACTATTGTACAAAACAGTTGCAGATGGACTTTTGAGTACTTTTTTCCCATTTACTTTCTCAGTTGAGTCTTTTAAGGTATGTATAACCATATCTTCTTTTTCCAGAAATGCACTATGGGTGATGTGGTGGCTGTAAGGACATATGTGAAGGAGGCATGAAGTTATCCAATCTGGATTTGAAGATGCCAGGCTCAGTTCAATGAGCAAAAAGCCAAAGTGAAACGTTATTTCTCTACTGACAATCTCATGTTATTTTTGACACCAAAGCAAATGCGTGCCGACCCTTTTAAAATGCATTTATTATCAGTCTTTATGGTGCTTTGAATAAAGTTGTTTTTATTTGACTTCAGCTGAGTTGTGGTTTGTTGATCCCTGCTGTTTTAACATAGGCTTAGTCAAAATGCATGTGTCAACGTTTTCGGAAAATCTAGGCCAGAGATTTAGCGTTGACTCACAGTAAGGAATAAACTTCTCATTTGGGCATACTTTGAAAGCATAATACAAGGCGTATAACACAAGGCGTGAGAGATGTTTTCTCATGAGAATCAAGGATTATGCAATTATATTGTAAGGATTATCTAATATAATTATAAGGATTATCTCACTAATTATGTGAGTTTTTATTTTTTTGAACTATCAAATGTTTCTATTTCACATCCAAGAAATCCCTAAATTGACCACTTTAACTGCCCAATTGTTCTAGTCTTCCTTCTTTTGGAACCCTTCCATATAGCTTAACGTCTCATAAAATGTGTTAAAGTGTTTAAAGTTAATTATTCATTACTTAAGATCTAAAATTGACCAAACCCTCCTTAAAAGGATAGTTCACCCACTAGTCAAAAACTAGACCAAACTTAGTTTTTGGGTGAGCTATGCCCTTAAGGAGCAACAAAGAATGTATTTTCTCACAGCATTTGAAATTGAGTAATGCCATTTGAAAACATCATAAGATTTACTTACAAGTTAACACTCTTTTACACAGTTTAGTCTTGCTTCATGACATGATGTTGATGTGGAAAATCTGCATATTGATAAACAAATGATATTTAACTGTACTGTGCTTCTGAATAAAAAGGGCTAATGATTTGAAATTTCACCTATTGAACTATTACAATCTTAGTTAAAATGCTCCTTGCACTCATCTATGAGTGTTCATAATGGACATTATTTCCACATATCAAATATTTGTAACCTCTGACTGAGATATTCGTCACTAAAAATGAAAGTTACCGTCCTGATGGACTGATTTGATTTATCTTCATTAAACTATCCACAATGTTCTTATGTAGATCCAGATGGTTCTTGCATTTCTATGTCTTTTTTTGCCCCTTCACCTCAGTTGGATGAAGACAACAAGAGAGTAACTGTAACAGTGGACTGTGTCCAAGGGTACAGAGGATATGTATTTCTTTCCTCCTTTTAGTCGAACATTTCCCCTTTTGAACATAGTTTTAGCATGCGTAACTAAACTGGAACACAACGAGTCCCCAGAGTCATTCCTTTTGACCCACACAAAGAGCAGAGAATGTTCCACCAGTGGCTACTTTCCCAGGACAGGAAAGTGTAGAGATCCACTGATTGAAATTGACTGCAAAAACAGCTGAAACAGGTGGTTATGAGCCAGCTCTCTCTGCAGCCTATTCAATAAAAACAATGCATTTTCCTATTACCCAACCTGTACAAAGTTTAAAAGGTGGAAGGTACAGGAAATGTGTTTTGAATGTATGAAGATTTCGTTTTTTTCAGACACATTAGCACGCTCTAATTCTAACATAGTGATTCCTATCTCATTTGATTTGGGTTTTGCCTGATGCACCTCTCGTCGCCATGCTGAGATCAGAAGAGCAGAACATATGGAATGATTTACTTCATAAAAAGATGTTTGTTGTCATAAATGAGCCAAGACTCAGAAAAGTTAGATTACAAGCGATAGGTTTCTTGTTTGCTGTTCCAGATTTAAGGGAAAGTGCTGTTGCCCCAGTTGTATGTTATAGTTATAATAGCCTATTAGCAGGGACCTGCACAGACATTCTGACGTGAAAAAAAGGGCACTTCTCAAAATTATGATTTTTTCTTTTTACTTTTTTTTTTTTTAAAAAGTATATATATATATATATATATATATATAAACACAACTCTGTGTTTTTCATTATCATTCACGCCATCGGTTTCGCGCCATCCTCTTACGCCCCTCGCCCTCGATTGTCTTCCTTGCCACAGCCAACTAACTAGAAGTTTTGTATGAAATGAATTTCAAACTCTGGTGACAGCTAATGTTAGCCTTATAGACGGAAGAGTGATTTCTCTGGTTGCGCTGTTCTGGATTAGTGGGTGTGGCTTGCGGAGCTGTGCAACGCGGTGCATTGTGGGAGTTGTTGTCTTACATAATGTGCCCCTCGGTTATTTTCTGTCTTTTCTCAGTCAAGAGGGCACCAAATTCAAAAATTATTTTACATTTCGACTGCATATATGATCCACTTTCAAAAAAGATTAATGTTGAAATGGGTGAAATGCTCCTTTAAAATGACGTTGGAAAATGTTCATCCTATTGTTTTTTACATCATAAAGTTGCATGTGTTTTGTCAGTAATGTAGCAATGACTGAAGAACAAGTCAGGAGTCCCTTTCAAGAAGCTTTCTAATTTTCAGTGCCGCAAATTTGCTTGATTGCTTGAACTTGAACGGAATCAGTGTGTGGGAAACTTTTTCTCACTTATGCAAATCTCCCGAAATGGTGGATTATTAGAACCACTGGATTTCACCCGCAACATTTTTCCGAGAAACGGTAAATGTGACTCGCACCTTAAAGTCAACATGAAATCAAAATGGACTATTTTTATTTTTGTAAATGGAATATCACAGCGACATCTCTTTTCTGATGGTGACGTGTTTATTGGCGCAAGGGTGGAACAACCTGTCCCTCAGGCCCCGTCCACACTACTGTGTTTTCGTTTAAAAACAGAGTCCTTTTGTTACGTTTATGTAAAACTGTTATCCACTCACAGCAGTGCCCATTTATTTCCAAGTTTTCAGTGCGACACGCCTATAAAAACCGACCGTTTTTCAGGAAGGCTCACAATTTGGGTACAAAATACCCTATTACTTATTCATTTTGATGTTTTTGAATGCAAAAACCAAGCGAACGTCATAAATTGACCTCAGACAACAATATAATAAAATTTATAAAGCCAGTTCATGACCCCTTTAATGATTACTTCATAGATGTCAAGCTTCGTCGAACTTCGTCGACATCTGTCTGGTTCCGTTTATCAAATTTGTTATCTGTACACACAATCAGGTGCTTGACATACACACATCTCTAAAGTACAAAATGTCTTAGTACATTGTCTTATAGATTTAGCAGATAAATTAAGTCAACTGATAAGCGCTTGTCTCCGCAAAACACTCGTTACCTTCACATTGTGTTCTAGTATGCAAAACTGTCCTATCTTCATAGCTTAGTCCAAATCGAGTTTCTAACCATTGTCGATCATCTTCATCTTTTTCATTCATCATTGAGTCAAGTTCCTCCCCACTTTCAGGTTGCTCAATCATTGTTATGGTACATAGGACATATGTACTTCTCCCCGCAGTCCAAATATATGAAATATATGTACCTCCCCAACCACCATCTCCCCAATTCCCTGTAGTCAGAGTGACCTTCAATTTTACATTGGGATTTTCAATCAGTTCCTCAAATTCCATTTTATAAATCATCTGGGGATCACTATGACCATATCTAGAAGTATATTCAGGATCTTCAACTTTCCCTGCATTTTCTAGCAGGCTACATATATATTTGGACAACATAAGTTTCATGGACAACCTAAGTAATAATAATAAAATAATAATACTGTTTTTAGTGCAAAAGAACAAATATATTGATGCTGCTTCTTCAAATACAGCTGTTTTGCACTTTGTGTGAGTTTGTTCCTGTAAGGTCCCCTTTCTTTCGCCTTATCTTTTTGCATTGCTTTACTTTCTTCCTTTTTTTTCTCATATTCTTAGATCCGTCTCTGTCCTACCAAAATAATAAATGCGCGAAAATTTAAGAGCTCTGGAATGTTTAGTCGTGTCTATGGGTTCTAAAGGCGTTGCCCCTGGTAACCGATAACATATCCCGCCATCATGGCCGAACGGCTCAGACCCTGCCCAAATCGGCACGTGACTCCTCATTCTCAATAGCACTGTCCATTTCATGGCGTCTTTAATAGACTATTTTATTTAATTGTGGGTGCGTTACAATAATATACAGGTAAAGTTATTTAAAAAAAAACCCTGAAACTTTAAAAACATTGATTAATTTGGTGAATCTCCTAACACAGTCTCATCCCAAGAAGTCATATAACTGACGTCTTGGGACGTCTTTTGACCATACGTCAACATCCGCCTTTTTAGGGTACCCTTAAACGTCGGTTACATGACGATCCCGGGCCGTCATACAACTGACGCTTTACCTTTAACGTCGGTTGGGTGACGGGGTAGGTTTAGTGGTAGGTTTAGGTCTGGGGTAGGGTTAGGATCCGATAACGTCATCTAACCGACGTTTAAGGGTGCCCTAAAAAGGCGGATGTTGACGTATGGTCAAAAGACGTCCCAAAAAGACGTCTTGGGATGAATTTTCGGTAATGCTTCCTTTTACAGTCCAGTTACCCATGTAAATACTATGTACTTATTTTAATAACTAAAATTACTGGGTAATAACTAGTACTAACCCTGAACCTACCCCTAAACCTACCCCTGTTTCATGTACTTTATATTAGCCAGTACTTTCTAGGTAAGTACACTCTAAGTACACTGTAAGTACTGTACTGTAAAAGGAAGCGTTACCGAATCTTCATGCAACAAGGTAGGTTATGTATACAGTAAGCTGGTCATTATCGACTGCATTGATCAGATCTTGTGTTCGTCTGTGTATTGCATTATGGGTGTGTGCACCGCTTGCGGGATGTCTCGGTATTGTGTGTCGGATTCACAGGGGTCCTGTCTTCGTGTGTTGACCTGCAGACTGTTTTTCTTGTGCAGATAACACTACAGGAATGAAATCATATCCTTTGAGTAACATCTGGAAAGCTCCACCGCAGGAGAGCGATCGCACCCATCCGCTCACTTTCCTTACATTAGAACGGACAATCGTATCGGCCAAGGATACAGTCCCTCACACTGCCATAAAACAGCTTCCTCTGTTATTGACACATCAACAGAGCCTCTTTCACAGACCACAAAGGTTATAAAACCTATAGAGACCTGCAGGCTTAACTGATAATAGTCAGTTAGCATTTCTAGCATGTTTGTAACATTCCCACAGAGGCCTACCATGACCTCTGTGTTTTAATTGGTCAATTCGTGCCTTCACAACAGTAGCTGATATGTTGTAAAATGCTTTGATTTGCAAATCAATCTGTCGACATAGCTGCTGAAAAGGGTTTTGAGTTCACTTCAGTTGCCTGGTGGGAATCAGGGTTGCTGTGTGTCAGTTGAGTCAGGGCTGATATCAGCAGGGGCTTCTGGGAAGCTTGTTGCTATGCAACTAGCCTGTTGGACTCCAAATCTATAGCTCAGAGCACAAAGAGCTGCAATGGTCACTGAAGGAGGGACGTCCGTGGCAAAATAATCTGGGCTGAAAGATTTGAGCACACAGCCTGACCTCACGCTTTAACAATCTTGAGAAATGGCTGTAAATGCAAGGAATCTTTTTCTTATTCTGAAAAAAAAATGAACACATAGGCTAGGGTAATTACAAGACATTTAATCTAAAAAAAAAATTGTCCACTCATTTTTTTTCGGTTTGATACCCTATGCGTTTGTTTGTTTTTGTGCAACACAAAATGAGATATTTTGTTTTGCACAATGTCTGGTTAATGGTTATTCACTTTGTAAAATCTGCTTTTGTGTTCCATGAAAAAAATGTTTAGAAAAAACATGTTTCAGTAGACTAACTAACTAACTAACTAACTAACTAACTAACTAACTAACTAACTAACTAACTAACTAAATAAATAAATAAATAAATAAATAAATAAATTAATTAATTAATAAATAAATAAATAAATAAATAAACTTTATTTTACAGTCATGTTTCCTGTTACCTATACTTTTTATAATTGCAATAACTGGGTAACTAGGCACTAACCCTGAACCCTAACCTTAATCCATTTAGTTACATTTATGTTACTTTCTTAGGTAAGTATACTGTAATCACATGCAAGTACACATACTGTAAAATAAAGTGCAGCAAACCAACCAACCAACCAACCAACCAACCAACAAACCAAATAAATGAAAAACAAACCAACCAACCAGATTTTAAATAATTAAATTCTTCACTGTTCTTTTAAAGCATTACTTTTATTCAATATTTGAAATCAAACAGATCATTTTATACCCACGCACTCTGTCTCCTTTTTTGCATTTGCTTTTTGACTATAAGCGAAACATTTATTGGTTTTGCATTCATTACCCAAGACTGCTAAACATGAGGTCAGCTTTGTTTAAGAACACTCCAATCTGTCCAAACTCTCCCTTTAACCTTGATAAGGTGGGATGAGCCATGAATGAGTGTTTAGCTGATTTCCTTCCTCATCCTTTGGATTCACTGAGGACATGTGATCTGTAATCCCACAGAGAGAACTGCTCAGTGTGAAGCCTCCATACAACATCAAAAAGGGGCCAGTCAAAACAGTCACAGATGTTCATCCTATATAATTGTAGAGGAGTTTCTCAAGGGCACAATGGAAACAGCACACAATATTGTGAACTTGGAACTTTTAACTATTGAAAGCTGAATCCACAATCAAAGTAACCATTAGGCTCCCCCGTCCCAATTTCAGTCCAGCAAACTTTCACTTGAAAATATGCTGTAATTGCTATGTGGACACTTGAGGACTACATGTGCTTGATGTTCTGGAACTCTGTGAATCGTCCCATTTGGGATCAGATAAAGAAGGAAATGAAGATCTTTGGAATTCTGTTTAGAATTCCTGTTAGATATAGTTTTAGGAACATGCAGTACTCGTCTCAGATAAGAGAATGTGCAAGTGGGGGTTAAATCTCATTCACCCATCCTAAGGTGGTGAATATGGCATGTTTTAGAAAATCTTTCAATTTAAAAGTGCTTTTTTGTTGCTTTTTCAACATGGTTAGTGAAAAGAGGGGTTTAGTCTTCATTAAATGTTGACAGTGTCAAGTATGTCAAACTATCTTTTCTATGAAGTGTTTACTTTTTGCCTTTTTATTTTCGTAATTGCAAAAATGAACTCTAAAAGTATATAACTGTAACACACATAGCCTATATTTCTCATTATCAAGGAAAAATAGTGGTTTCATAATTTTTCCAATAATGAATGGTTGAGATTGACAAATGCAGTCAACAATAAAGTTTGCATACAATTTGAGAAATTGAAATTGAATTTCAAATTTTTTTGTCCTGGTTGCCACAATTCTATGGATTTTTAAAATAATTATTGTGGGAATATTGTTATTATTATTATTATTATTATTATTTAATAATAATAGGTATATATATATATATATATATATACTGTAGAAATGAATATGCTTCATCTGATCAATAAAATTGTGGCAACAGATTACCAGCAATCGTATTTATTAAATTGAACAAATTAGAATTGAGTAATAGTTAATCAAATTAATATTCTAATTAATTCTAATTTGTACAATTTAATTAATAATATTGCTTGTAATATGTTGCCACAATTTTATTGATTAGATAAAGCATATTATTTTTTTCAGTGCATATAAAATATTATATTAAATTTAAATTTTATTAAATTATATATATATATATATATATATATATATATATATATATATATATATATATATATATATATATATATATATATATATATATATATATATATAAACATACTAAATATTTTGACATAATACAATTCAAAAAATGTAAATGTAAATTAATCAGAATATGTCGTAGTCTAGGGGGTCCTCCGCTGGGACAGGCCCACCTCTCATGGCAAATCATAATTATTTTATGTTTAGTTGAACTGATATGATATCACTATTATGCCCCACTGACAGTTAGATTTAGGGGTGGGACCTTCATGCTTATATTTTTCTAAACATTTTAAATTGTTCTTTATGAATTACATTGTACAAAGTCATGCAAAATTGCCACATTTTTCATGTGATGACAGGATGCAGGCCAAAATCCAAAGGGACTTTAATGTGTTACTAACAATATACTTTTTTATAGAGCAATGTTAAGTTAGGTCATATATCTAACAAATTCAGTAGTTCTCAAAAAACAAAACAAACAAAGGTATGATTTGTGTCTCTAATGCTTTGAATTTGCACCCAATTCATGGGCATAAATCCACTCAGGTTCTCTTACCTTATGACCCTGCCAATGAAATGCCTGTTATGTTCTGAATGAACAAAGCTCTCCCTTTCCGTCAACTCGAGGAGCAAGGGAAATTGACGTTTGAGAGTCATAATACTTTGCCTGTATAGTTTATATAAAAAGAGATATATCTATGTGTTTTTATTTTTAAGAACACGAGTCTAGAGAACAATAGCTCTGTGAACAGCCTTTAATTACTTTCAAACACGTACTTCCACACGCTGTAGGGGGGAGATAACGTGGGTCCGTGATAGCTCAGAGGAAGAGGAAGCTATAAGTCATTCACTGACCGTTCTTCTTACTGCTTGTAAACAAAACACTTCAGTTGTACTTGAATTTAACCCCTGAATCTTCACAGATTGAGATTTATTTGAAACACCAAACAGGATTTGGTGTAATGTTCACCAATTTATCACTATAGTCATACCTTCTTAGATCAATGCTATTTCAAGAATGACAAATTTAACCCATTACATTGTTGCTCAGTGCTCTAAATGTGGAATACAAAGCAACTTTGAAGTGATGGCCGCTTGTCTTCGGCTTTGTCTGCACACAGCTGCAAGTAGCTTATAGCAAACAAACATTTTCAAATGTCAGATGTTCTGGAATGCTTTATGGCTTTTCCCACGGCTAACTTTTGATCTAGAAAAGCCGAGGGGGAAGTGTCTCATGTGATCAGACAGACAGGGCCACATATAGGGCTGAGAGGTACTCTGAATGAAAGGGAGGAGGTGGGAGGTATATGAGCTCTGACTGCATGACGCCAAGCCCCTCACATTTGTGCTCACCTCTGAAATGTGACATAATTCACTTAATGGGGTCTATGTGTCAAATAATGGCTACAAATCAAATGAAAAGGGATCTGCGTGTTCTTAGTTCTCAGTTAAGGAACAAAATACGCAAGCAGTCGACGTATTCGGAAGCAGTTAAGGAACTTGCTTTGTTTTCCTTTTTTTAATATGTCATGTCATGATATATTTTTGAGTCATATTATGTGAGAGATTATGCTTTTTTAAATGGAATTTCTGCAACAAAAAAACAGAAAATGACAAAAAAAAACAAGAAAATAAATTATGGAATTATGTGGAAATGTTGTACTTTTAAACAAAACAAAAGAGAACGAGGCTTAAATAAATACATAATGTGTCGCACTATTAGAGTATTTAAAATGAAATAGTGAAGGTTTAGAAGAATGTCATGACCAATGTTACACAATGATTTCGGTAAAAAAAAATATTTCCGTGATTTGTAATCACAACATTTTTTTCTTTTGTCATATCAACTTAGATAATTTATGTAGGCCTAGTTCAGATAACATAAGATTTTGAGTTTCGGATGATTAAATCAATCTCCTTCATTGTATTAACTCTTAAAATTTTAGAACTTAAAATTTTGAGGCAGCCAGGTTACTTCATTTTTAAAGTTAAACCACCTATATATATATATATATATATATATATATATATATATATATATATATATATATATATATATATATATATATATATATATATTTACAATGTAGACATTTCTGAATTAAGTTACAATATACTGTAGTGTACGTCACAGAGGTTAAATCTCGTGTGGGTGCTGACCTCACATGATTTTCTGCACAAGTCACCACAATTTCTTATTAAACTTCCTTAACATTAGCGCTGAAATAAGGACATTTACATCACAAACATTGAGACTTTGCAGAGATTTGAGTTTATAAAAAAACAAGTCAGCAAAGAAAAGATGTATCACTGCTGCATGAAGGAATTGTAACACTGTAAAAAGCTTGAGCTCTTTAAAGTCTGGTGGTTTCTGATTGGCTGTCAACCGGAAAAACAATTGTTCTGAGAGTGAATCCCAAGATATCATTCCCCTGTGCCCTTGTCGTTATAGTTGTGGTGTGTACTCATGCTTATTCTTTTTATATTTAAAGTGATTTTTAGAATAATATCTTTATCAGTAGCCTATAGCTATCGTCCTCGGTGTGAACAGCCTCTTGAAGAAATGCTTTGAATATACCATGAAATGATGAAGGAAAAGAGCATTTAAATGTTCTTTAATTTTGCAGATCATCTGTTAACATGACACAGAGGTCAGCAAAGGGTTTAAGTCACTTATTGCCTCAGACATTGCACAGCACTCTTGAGACAACAGTAACAAAGTTCAAGTAGGCTATAACCCAATAAATTCCAGTGTAAAATGTCCTCCTCTGCGTTTACAGTGTGGTTTTATTTTGAATACTTTGACCCATCGTGGTTCTTCGCTTTAAACCTTGCAGCAGACAGACTCTCACACACCTCACTCGTAATCCTCAGCCGGTGGCAGGTTCCATGCAGGTCAGCGTTTGCTGGACACAGCTTTTATTTGCCCCTGATTATTTCTGTGCAGGTCACCCCACATCCTGTCAGGGGTGATCATCCTCACACGGGCTGATTCTGTTCCGCCTGGAGGCCTCCATTCAGGGACCAGCACAGTCACTAGGCCGGCCAGACCTTACTCACAGGCCCAAGGGCAGCCCAGTCAGCAAATACACTACCAACAGAGAATGAGAGCAACACACAGACATATTACATCCCGGTCTTTCAACAGCTGGCCACCATAACAAGCGTCCAGAGACAAAACCAGCGGACAGTTTTTGAAGCCGTTTACATTTGACCCTTTTGCATTGACTTGTGGATGTCTAAATAAGCACAATTAATAAGCATCACACTTTATAACTCCAGAAACTCAATTTAGGAATGCTCGCAAGAGTTTACAAGTCATCCTCTCTCTGTCGTTCTTGCTCCCCTTTTTAAATAAAATAACTTTTAAGTCTAAGAAACTGTATTATTTGATAATAAAGCACTCAATTTAAATGTATTGAGAATTGAGCAGTTCACTTTCATAACTGAAAACTCATATGAATGACATTGTCGCCACCTAGTGGTGATGAGACTAGCCAAGATGACTTTTTTTTATTAAGAAAATATTTTTTCTATGAACGTTTAAACTGTTATTTTATGGTTCTATTTTTTATTTTCTAGTTCATTTTAAATGGTTATTTAGTGTGACTAATTATTTTATAAAAAACCCAAATATTCTATTCTAAATAAATACGAGGACATGAACAATGCATGCTTAATAATTTTTAAATAATTATAAAAATTGAATTTAAAACACTTTATAAGAGAGTGTTAAAAATACAAAACTTACAAATATAAATAATTATTTTAATAATTTATACTTGTCTCGCAGCTAAATTAATTTTCCAAATGTTTCAGATAAATAATTGTTGTAGTGCTTTGAATAATAATAATAATAATAATAATAATTACAATAAAAGTTTCATGAGAATACATTCACTAATAAAACTCACTCTGATGATAGTCGTTTTAGAGTCAGCCAAATGTATAAAAGCAGGCCTTAATAATTATTTTATTATAAATATTTGAAAGTATATACTGTAATTATCGGTTTAAAATAATTGATCATTGTATTAATATTTTGATAGTTTCAAATTAATCATGACTGTCTGATTGACTGTGTCTATCTTCACATCCGATCCTAATGGTCTTTGCAGCCTGCACCACTATTGGATATCACAGGGGTGCACAGTATACAGTTGGTGCTGTTTAATTTTGAGTTACTTGCACAGTTTGTGTCTTTTTTAGCAGACACGTCTTTGTGTAATGATAAAAATTATTTTTAAAACTGTTTAAGGCATTTGAAGTGAAAAAACACCAACTACAAATGTATTAGCATAGTGGTATATTCCGACTCGAATGAGCAGTTGTCATGGCCGCTGCCTGAGCAGATTAGCCTCTTTAGTGAGTTGAAGTCTAAATAAGATTAACAAAAAGAGTCAACATGACGGATAGTGCGGAAGAAACGGCCAAAAACGGTCAGAAATCCGATGACAGTGACAACATGACAACGACTGAATACTGCGCGCGGCTGCAGCAGTGGATGTGGCGCTATTACTGTGGATATGCGAGCTGGCAGAGCTGGGTGTTGATGTCCGCGCCGCTGTTTCCTCCGCCTCAGTTCGGTTGCCAGGCACCCGGCAGCTCCACATCATCTGCATATGCCGCGACGCCCGCTGACATTGCCGCCTGGTATAACCAGACGAGCCCACCGTCCAGTCGTCCAGCAGCCGCTGCCACATCCAGCACTGCTGAGAGAAGACCAGCACAGCCCGCAGGTAACCTTACTGTAGCTGTCAATCCAATGCTCGGAGGAGACGAAGTTATCAGTTGCATCATTGAACACACGTTAACTTGCGTGAAGAATTGAACTACTGACAGTTTATCTAGCTATAGTATATCTATATACTATTATCTATTATATAGTATAATCCCCAGCTGTATACACTTTTAGTGTTATATATCAAATGGCCAAACACAATCAGAGTTATATTAAAAAATATCCTGGCCCTTAAGGTTTATAATGGGAGTGAATGGGTACCTTAGATTTTATGCTCAAAAAAGCACATCCATCCATCATAAAAGTTATCCATTCGGCTCCAGGGGGTTAATAAAGGCCCTCTATTAATATTAAGTTATGAATTATAATTAATCACTGGATGTATGCCACAAGTTCCGGCAGAAGAGTGACCTCTGACCCGACTTAAGTGGAAGCAAAACAAAACACCGTCAAGAATTAAAAGTCTAAAATTAGAATTTTTAGAGAGAAATGTCGGATGAGCTTGAGTTGAGCTTGCCCAGTCATATACTGTACTGTATGTTTGAACTACGAGAGGTGTCTTCTCTCACCGAAGCTTATGGTACTCCTACATAAGTTATAAATATGAAGATTTTTCATATAAAAAATGCATTGCTTTGCTTCCGAAGGCCTTTATTAACCCCCTGGTGCTGTGTTGATTACTTTTATGATGTATGGATGCTCTATTCACTCCCATTAAAGCTTGGAGGAGCCCGGATATATTTTTAATATAATGCTGATTATGTCTGCCTGAAAGAAGAAAGTCATATACACAAGGAATGGCTTGAGGCCGAGTAAATTACGAGATAATTTTAATTTTTGGGTGAGCTAACTCTAACTGTTAGACTACACTGTGCCTACTAAAAATTCAGTGTAAAGACAGAATGTTGTATAAAAACAGATTAAATTATACCTGCTCTGATCTACCTCAACCTCTTGTAACAAAGTATGCAGTATACCTAAGCATCAATAAACAGAGTGTACACACTTAAAATCCATCTCAACGTGGGGTACAAAAGTCTCACACCACATATAAACGACACATAAATGCACAAAACCAACCTTAGTGCACATGTCACATATTATTTCTTAGTGGAAGTAAGAATGCACTGAGGTTTGTTGAATTTCTTGCGATTTCATTATTTGATACATTTATGTCTGCCTATGATGGCACTCTCTGTCCTAAGTTATGTTATCTTTATTCTTTCAGGTAGAGAGTACACCATCCCCTCCCCTCTACGTAGATTTCTGGCTGAAACTGTGGATTTCTTCCTTCTCTTCTGTGTAAAGGCAACCATAGTGTTGTGGATCATGCATCTCAGTGGAATGAAGTGAGCTGAGAAGTTGTTCAAAATACTAACTACTGTCAGAATTATTTCCTTCTGGATCACCGAACAGTTTTAGATTTAGTTATATTTCTAAAATAGTACTGCATCAATTATATTATGAGATATGCACTACTTAAAAGTTTGGTGTCAGTAATATTTCTTTAAGAAATCTGAATAATTTTGTTTAGCATGGATGAATTAAATGGAAAAAAGTTAAATAAATGCAGTTCTTTAAACTTTCTGTTCATCAAAGAATCCTATAAAGAGTTTTAAGTTAAAGGGATTAGTTCACTTTGAAATTAATTTTTGATATGTTTTAGCTTACCTCAAGGGCATCCAAGAAGTAGGTGTCTTTGTTTCCACAGTATTTTCAATTTTGATATTTTTAGGCCAAAAAAAAACTATATAAATACTGTTAGTTTTCTCACACAAACCGCTCGTTTCGTGTCTTAGGCCATCAATGTGTACTTACATTTACGACGAGTCATTATGTTTAATTTGGACTTCTCTGTGCACGCTCTTCGAGGTGGACCCCATATACCTCCATTATATGAGAACGGTTTGGCCTAAAAATATCAAAATTGAAAATACTGTGGAAACAAAGACACCTACATCTTGGATGCCCTTGAGGTAAGCTAAAACATATCAAAAATTAATTTCAAAGTGAACTATCCCTCTAATTGTTATTGAAGTTTAAACATTGATAATAATAATAATAATGATGTTTCTTGAGCACAAATTCAGTAAATGGCTGCTGAAAGTTCAGATTTGCCATAACAGGAATAAATTACATTTTCAAAATATTAAAATAGTTATTTAACAGTATTGCTGTTTTACTGTTTATCTGATCAAATAAATGCTGCCTTGCTGAGCATAAAAGACATCTTTCATAACCGACTCATATGTTGTATAATGACAGTTCATGATCTTCTGAACAGAGATATTTCCAAATTCATGATGCAGTTTATTGTGGAAGAGATTGATGAGACCACATCATTGGAGGATCTGCAGAAGATGATGGTTGTGGCTTTAGCATACAGAGTCCTAGTGTGCGTCTATGAAGTGAGTGAGTCTCCGCAAGCTTCTGCCATCGTTTGTCTTCCATTTTACAAACCTTGTCTCTCAATCTGTTTTTAATTTACATTTTTCAGAAAGTTAAATAATTATTAATTCCATCCTTATTATATTGTCACTTACTAACAGCATCTGATGCAAAGCCTCTGTAGTCTGATTTGAAGAGAGTTTGTGGTTTTAGACAGCTCACACATTTCTTGAGTCTGTGTTCTGTCTTTATCTGCAGATCATCTGTATTTGGGGAGCTGGAGGAGCCACTCCGGGAAAGTTCTTGCTGGGTCTTCGAGTCGTCACATGTGACACGACAGTCCTAGTGCAGCCTAATCGGGTTTTGGTAGCACCGGCAACCAATGTCAGCTTATCTGCGTGAGTTATGCGTGTATTTATAATGCATGGGCGGTACACATTAGAAATATTTCAATTTAATAACTTTTTTTTTGATCTTGCAGGTCCACAGTACGGGCCTTAAACAAAAACTTCTCCATCGCCTTCCTTTTCCCTATCTTTATCACGCTGCTATTTTTTCAACACAACAGAACTGTTTATGACGTTGTGGCTGGAACCATCGTGGTTCGGAGGAGAAGAGCCAGATGACAGGTCTGTTTGTGTCAAAGTCATGTGAAAACGGCCCCTGTCAAACATCAAATGCTTACAGATGTTCTCAGTATTATATTTTAATATATCCCAATACTCTGTACTGCAGATTTGCACTAATGATCCCTGTATCAAAGTCTAATCACATAGCGATTGTTTACAACACTGGGAAATATCTGCTTTCTTAGAGAAGTTACTGATCTTGCAACGAACTGTTTTTCATGTTGAAGAATGATGAGTGATATTAAGCTCAAGACACATGTTTTATGTAGACATGCTTGGGAATTTGATCCGAGTGGAATGTTTTACTCTAAACACCAGCTTAATCCACAAGGTTTTCATAACTTCTCCCCAGATTCGAGCTTTATGGCCCAGACGAGTCTGTTATTAATCTTACCAAAGGCAAGGAATTGAGCTCGTGTCCTTCCACACATGCATGCAGCTGTCCGGAATGTTCCATTCCTGTTGTAAATTCAGTCGGAGGATGATATGCCTCACAACATTTCTCAGGGTTTCTTAAAAACCTGTTTTGTTTGTCATGCGTTTCAGTTAGGATCTTTTATTTGTAAAGTATTAAGTATTACAGTTTGAAATTCACATTATCTGCCCTACACTATTCGGCATGCCAAACACATCAGCTGTTTTGATTTATCATGCATGGTTCATAAATAAAAAATTATTAAAATCCTTGAAGACGATATTTTATGCTGGGATACATTATATTTCTCATGTCACAGTATCATTGGGATACTAATATATTTTTTATTTATATATACCAGTATATATTTTTATTTATTTTAGTCAGTTTTAGTCATTTTGTTGTCATTTTTTTATTTAAAACAATATATCCATAGTTTAATTAGTCTTTATTTCAGTATTAGTGTTACTCATTTAAGTATATCAAGTTAAAAATTAAATATTAAATTAAATGCCTTGGAAAATAGCTGAAATAAAGTAAGTTTAAGCTTTTTATATTTTTATTTCTGGTAACATTTATTTTATTTCAAGTTGCCGGTTTTAGTTAACCATATAAGTACAAGGTTAAGGGATGATATTGATTACTTTTGTAGAGAATTAAAACAGTGCTTTTTGATAACCACTAGGTGGTGATATTTGTTCATAAACACAAGCTGGAACTCCAATTTGACGATCATAGTGGTGAGTTTTTTGAAATTCAAATCCATTGTTCAATTACACAGTCACATTCCATGGTGGCAGTCCACATTCTCACGAGCAGAAAATGTTTCCTAATTATCACGTGCCAATCATGCAAAACAACTGTGAAATTGTATTGCTCTGGTAAGACTCACTGATGATTTAGATCTTTGAAAATACATCCATATAAAGCTTTTTTGTTTCTATTTTTCTTTCTGTTTGCCCATTCTGGTCTCTCTGGAGGTCTTGGTGTTCCAGGGGTAATTCCTCATAATCCAAACCTTGTGGACCAAATGAAGAAAACAGACACACGGGTTGTATTAGCTAGGACAAATGTGCACACCAAAATGCACACACAAACACGTCCAAAGTCTAATAAAGCAAGGTTTCGAACAAACATCACAAGATACAATTTATCATCTTGTGATGTTTGTTCAATATGCATTATCAGATAAACTTGCATCATACAAGTTCATCTG
This sequence comes from Cyprinella venusta, assembly GCA_038021265.1. NCBI lineage: Eukaryota > Metazoa > Chordata > Actinopteri > Cypriniformes > Leuciscidae > Cyprinella > Cyprinella venusta. The sequence goes on from CM075878.1 coordinate 6,009,205, forward strand.
ATATATAAGCCTATTGAATTTGTAGTCCTCTGCAGCAGGAGTTTCTCTTGCTCTCTTTTTGTGTTTGTCTGCCAGTTTGCTTCAGAGACAACGAATCTTTACTCACCCAAAGCTCTACCCGTCATTTCTAATATGAATTTTTACTGGGTTGCACATCTGGTTTGGCTGGCCAGCGGTGCTTGGCAAGGCCACTGGGTTCACAGCTGCTGGCTCTTCCCACATCCTCTTCATCCGGGATTCTGGTAAAGCCGTCCCCATGGATAGTACTTCACCCTGCTGAGAGGACTGATTGGCAGGCTCAAGACAACTTGATCTGGTAGGTTTGTTTGCCACTGAACCGCAGTGCAGCCCAATCTGGAACCGACAGCAGGCTGAAATTATTAGTTACATTAGTCTTGATTTCCAATGCGAAAACAGACATTATGTTTAATAATATGGAGCATCATCTGAGTGGTTAAAGTGTTGGACTTTAACCAGCCAGTGGTGTTTCCCATGCAGATTTGAATCTTGCTTGTAACATATGGCATGTTAAAAAGCTCAATAGCTAATTTCTCAGTGATAATTTAGTCACATAATCATAGGAATCTTATAGTTTGTTTTTGGGCCAGTGTTACTATTTATGGATCTGTTTCGGTTTTTCATAATTCTTCAGCTGTAAATATATCCTGATTAAAAAAAAACATTAAAGGCTTGTGAGTATTGTTATTATAATATTTGAATGTTCAAATAATCAAGTTCAGAAATCCTTCTATGGTAACATGCTAATTTGGTGCTCAAAAAAAAAAATATTATCAATGTTGAAAACAGCTTTGCTGCTTAGTGTTTTTGTGGAAAACATTAAGCATACTAAGCTGAATGACCTAATCAATATTTTTACTAAATATTTGACATGGAATTGTTGGATCTGATGGTGTTCTGTGTAGCGCACAAGGCACACAAACAAACGGGAAGGAATCTGAACATGTTGAAACGAGCAATCCAAAATAATTCCGACATAAACTTTTATTATTCAGTTAATTTTGCGTTCAATGTTTCTGCATGTGAACAAACCTGTGAAACAAAATTCACTTTGCACTCTCTAGTAGACCTGAAAACACGGCCTCATTAAAATGACTCTTTTTATATTTTTGTGTATTGTGTGCTGCTCACTGTGAATCAGGAGAGACTAGGTGACTAATTAGGGAACTTCACAGCGAGAGGAGCTGGTGAGGATGCTTGTGACAATAACAAGCCCCGTCGACAGGAAGGATCTCTCCTGAGCTGATCCCACAGCGATCCACAGCACCGAAAGCAGAGCAGTAATAATGCCTCGACTTAATGAGGCATGTTTGGAGAGTACTGTTTACAACAGGTTACATTTAGCTGATGACCTATTTCTATTTTTTTTTTCTGATGCAAAAAGTACAGGAATGGTTTAAATATTAATGTTATTGATACTAAAGTGTACACCAGACCTTCAAAGTATAAAGTGGTCTACATACAGTATTTAGACCTTTAAGGCTTTAGACTTGTTGACGTTGGGTCTTTTTTTCTCTGTCTTGGAATAACAAGCCAATGAAATTGCATTCATTTTACTTTTATTTGGCTCCAGATACATCATAGCAGCAATACATATGCTTCAGGATTCTAAACAACATAGTGTCTGCCTAGATCTGGAACACATTGAATCCAGGCCCGGATCTGGGCCGACACTATGTTACTGTCTGGGGAATATTAACTTCAAAAGAACAGCATTTGAAATAGAAATGACCTTGCTGCATAAAAGCTTATTGCATTTGGTTAATTCTGGTTCACCACCAATGGTTACTGCCAACCAACCAATGACTGATCGATACAATAAACACAGTGGCATAAAAAGCTTCATCTGGTTGGCTATCAGAACTATGGCATAACAGCAAGTCTGAAGATTGAACTACACAGCATAGTAATTTAGGGGATAATCCATGGATTTTCCACCTCCTTTCAGAAGGGAAAAATGTGTCTCTGTCTCCCCTCCTCTGTGTAGAGTCTTTAAATAGCCTCCATTAATCCTTATGCATTCATAATCACCAGCTCTGCCATTTTTATCACTCTAAGAGCTGAAATCACCATTGAAGCCAAAGCCATATATTACAAGCAGCCCATCTTGCAGATCCCCGTACTCCCCTTCTGAAACTGAAAGGCAGAGTTTCTACAGTAAGATGTGGTCTAATCGGGTTTCCTACAGTGGGACAGAAGGAGAATTAGTGCCTTTCAAACAAGAGTCACGCTGTGCACGAATAACCACGGCTGCTGTATGCTGATATCACTGTGGTGAAGTCTGAACCAAGTGACCTTATTTAGTGTGACTCTGGATTTCCGGACAAGGGGAAGTCAGGATTTTCCTCATAACCTACACAAGAAAGCACATTTGGTGCTCTAAACAGGGTTACTAAAGTTTGATCTTCACTCGCATTCAAATCAAGCCTCTTTATGCAGAGCGTTTGCAGCATAATTGAAGATGCGCCGCTCCGCTGTGATAGTCACGCAAGGGTCAGGCTTCGCTGAGATCCAGAGAAGTTTCTGGAGAGGAGGCTTCTCAGTTGTTGTCTTCCACACAATAAAATAGGTAAAGATTCTTTAGCTATAATTGCATCTCGAGTGGGCCAAATGCAAATGGAGAACAGGAGAATGAGAAGTGCAGTGATTGTATATTCTCTCTGATGTTTAGACATGGAGTCATGCTGAGTGAAATTCCCTGAGGGAATCCATTAAGATTCAGATTCTAACAATGCCTGGAGTTACATAAGATACTTATTCAACACTCTCTGCTCTACAAGGGTCATAAATCCAGTGTTGACACAAAGTTCATGATGTAATTTGTAGCTTGTAAACTGAAAGGTTAGGCTATATTTTTGTAGTAGCCAATTATATTATATTATTATACAACAGTTAGTTCTGGATACAACAGTCCAAAAACACTGATTTATACCTGTATCACTTGCTAGTGTGTGTTTGGTGCTGATTTTTGAGTGATTCTTCTAGGTTAAATCATTGTCAGTGCCAGTAGGTGGCGACAAATGACAATTTCAATGTTATATTTTACAAGCGAGTCACTGAATCATTCATTCAAAACGATTTATTCAGAACACATGCCTGTCGAGAAATGCCAACACTGTACTCATTTAGAAACTGTGGAGCATATTTTATTTCAGTGCACAAAGTACAGTGAAGAAAGAAACCAGCTTTTTCAATCTCTATGGTTAATCAGAATAATTTCACAATGCAAGGTTTATTAGGGAAAACATCCAGCAACAATTATCACTATGTTATTAAGTTTCTGAGGGATACAGACTTAGCAAAAAGGATATCATTTATTTATTTATTTTTAATTAAAATAAAAAAATTTTAAGTTCCAATATCTCCTGATTCACACTCCAGCCCAGTCGGTGGCGATAAATGCACCGTTAAGTTGGTTTGCCAACCGCCAAAAAAAAAAACCAAAAGAAGAAGAATAATACATGCCTGTCGAATCATTCACTCAACCGATTCGTTCAAAACACTAATTCATTCATAGAGCTCGGAGGTGCAACGGCTCTGCTGTGGATTTGTTTGGAAGTCGCTTTTGAGAGAACAAAATAGACACTGTAGCTGGGAGTATTGTGTCTAAAATGTAAGTTACTCAACCTTAATTCCTTGTTTACTGAACTTTAATGTCATATATTGTATCAAGTTGTCTAAGTTAAATATCTACCTGCAGCAGTTGAGAAAACCATAATCTTATTTGCCCATACAGATCAGAGAGTGCTTGCATGCAGAGCAGACCTTTTATCCTGTGATACATTTATGACATTTGCATGTTTACATTTCAAAAGGTGAGCCCACATAATGGATGCTAAGAGTAGAAAGCCTAACATACACACACCATACCCTGTAGTATCAGCCTAGGCTAAGTGTAGTCTGAAGGTTATCTTCTTCCTCGTGATGTTACAAAAACCCTAACATGACTGCTCCATAAAGATAAAGGTTTTCTTGGTTTGGACCAGTTCTGGTAAGGGCTGCAAGGGTAAGAAGAGCTCATAAGGCCCCTCTGTGGAGCTGAGTCTGCAAGAACCTTGTAAAAATTCAGAAATATGCCCTTTTTCCGCAGTATAATGCTAATCAGCCAATAGAGAACAGATGGTAACTGGAGGTAGACTTGTAGCTTCCAGGCAGCCTTAGCACATTCGGTCTGACGCTAACTAAGGTCAGCTCACTTGACAGATAAACAGAGAGCATATTATCTGCTCATATAGTATGCGCATGATAGACACACTGTGAAAAAGGATTCAAGGCTTTACCTCAACTCATTTTCATAAGTCAGTTGAACTAAAATGTTGAGTGCACTTAAGATATCAAGTTTACCTGCGCCAAACTACTCCGTAGTAGTTTAAGCAACATAGATTTGCTCTTTGTTTAAAAGGGTCACCTTTTTTGTTCTGGAAAGAATCCAAACATGCCAATCAATGCAAAGGCCTCACAAAGCAGACATTTTGTTTTGTCTTTTCAGGTCATAACCTCAGAATGCTTTTAATATTTTGAACAGTGAGAACTGATGGTTGCATTTCAAAAGACCAACAGGTGGCGCCATTCAGATGGTTTGCTACTGCAGAAGGCTGCCGATATTTTACTGCTAACATGTTAACCGTATAAAGACTTTTTCGTAACACTAGTTTAGGGAGTACAGTTCTCACTATTAACTAGTTGCTTTTTAGCATGCATATCACTAGGATATTATTAGTACTTATAAAGCACATTAAAGCCTTATTCTGCATGACCATCTTCTACATCCCTTAATCCACTCCATACCTAAACTTAACAACTACCTTACTATTAAAAAACAGTAATTAGGAGTTTATTGAGTCAAAAGTTAGTGAGAATTAGACCATAAATGAATCTTTACGACTCTCGCGACTCAAAAGACTTGTAAAAAAAAGTTTGTTTGCATTTGCTCTCTTATGAGTTTTACTGTTGTGCCATGGTGCAGTACTTTTCTTTCTAATGTTTTGTAATCTGATGGGTGCAACAGTTTCTAATGTACTAGAGCAAATAGTGCCCACACTGCTAGTCATTTCATCAAATTAACTTGTGTTTATGGGCACACTCCGAGGCAGGTTATTTGTGAATCTATCTTTAGTGGTAACGATGGTTGTGCACACAGATTCACATTTATTTGTATATTAATTGTTCTACCTGGCAATAAAGTGCTGTGGTATGGCAAATATTAGCAGTATGCACATTACAAGGTAGTGATCACTAACATCATCAATGCAAGAGGAAGGGGAAGTTATCTTGTTAACAGAGGTGGACAAAGTACACTGGTCAAATATTACTCTGCTACAAGTAAAAGTTGTAAAGACTTATTTTTTTACTTAAGTAAAAGTACTCGATTTTGAAAGTACTTATCAGAAGTAAAAAGTAAATGTCAATCAATGCATTGATTTATTATTGTTGCATACAGTACATTGCCTCTGAATCTATGCCTGCCTACCTTCACTCATATCAAAATTAAATTTATTTCTAGAACAGTTCCAGTAGTGGGACTGAATATGAGATTGAATAAGTACATTTCATAACATCCATGGTTTCGAACACCCAAATGGCTGGTCCCTCTAGTATCCTATTTAAAGTTTTTTGGCTTTGAGCATGAATATGTTAGCCTTACTGATATCTATTAGCTAGTGTGCTCCAAAACAATAACCAAAATCGCATTTAAAAGACCAAACCCAGCATTGAAAATGAAAATCAGGTTGATGTCAGAAACCAACGTCAGATTGACGTTGGATGAATGTGGTTGAAAATCGGGTTCTGACATCAATCCGATGTCGGATTCGGATGTCAACCCGATCATTTCATCCAACCAAAATCCTCCCCTGACTGACGTTACAACATTCTACTCAAGGTCCTTGACAAACATGTAGTGGAGTAAAATGTACAATACTTGTCTTTCAAATGTAGTGAAGTAAAAAGTACTCAATACTCAAGTAAAGTTCAGACTCAAAAAGTGTATACTTAAGTAAATGTACTCTTGTCAATCTCCACCTCTGCTTGTTAAAGGCATATGAATAAAAAAATGATGTTGTTGTGCACAGATAAATAATTTAATGAGAATATTGCAATATTTCATAAAAAGTGTCATCATGGAAAACAACGTTTCATTACATATTAAATCAGTCAGCATCCTCACTAGTTAATTCATTCATTCTTGTTGCATACTGATAACAGTTTTTTCACAAGCACCAGATCCAATTTTCCCTCAGCTTAGTGGATGTCTTCCATTGTCTCTGATCCAGAGTCTTTGAAAATGTCTTTGAGAGGAGATGTGAGGCATCAGGGGGGCTGGCTGCGGAAGAATGAAGGCTCAGTGGATCTTTGTTAAAACTATTTACTACTGTTTCATGGTTTGACATAGTCTGAATAAATAAGTAAGCGTATACCCTTAACAACCAGGGCTTCAGCTGTCAGGCCATGGCAATAACCATTAGGTGCCCGAGGTCTGTCTGGCATTCTTTCATTCCTTCGCAGATGTTTTTTTTTCCACATGTCTAGTATAAAACAGACTAAAGAACAGCAGGATAGTCAAAAATATTTCATGTTGTGTGTTACGTAACGTGTAAAGCGACAGAACAGTCTCCACTAAGAGTTCAGAGCTGAATAGGCACCTGACTGTGTGTTTTCAGCAGTCTGCATTAGTGACTGTGTGTGTCAGCACTGCCCCGTACACCAGATGCCATTGATTTACTACCTTCCTCGCGGCACTCTGGAGCAGGAACCTCATTGGCTGTCTGCGTCTCCAGTGTCAGAGGCTCCTCCACCAATCAGAGGTCTTCTGGGCCACAAGTATCTAAAGTAGTAATAATGTGGAATGTGCTGCCTCAACATGTGCTGTCAGCTGTAAAGTGTAGTACTAAAAGCTCTTGGGCTTGCTGGAAGGAGCATAGAGAGGTGGAGGAGACAGAGCGTGGGAGGAAGAGAGGGAAAAAAAAAGAGTGAGGGGAAGGACTAAACACTTGGTGACAGGACTACAATATTATGTTTGAGGCTGTAGCTGTGCACTATTTCTCAGTCAAATATGTACATATAAAGCATTCTAATCAGTTGTGCAGCATGATCTATCTATCTATCTATCTATCTATCTATCTATCTATCTATCTATCTATCTATCTATCTATCTATCTATCTATCTATCTATCTATCTATCTATCTATCTATCTATCTATCTATCTATCTATCTATCTATGCACAAAGCATTCTAGTCAGTTGTGCAGCATGATCTATCTATCTATCTATCTATCTATCTATCTATCTATCTATCTATCTATCTATCTATCTATCTATCTATCTATCTATCTATCTATCTATCTATCTATCTATCTATCTATCTATCTATCTATCTATCTATCTATGCACAAAGCATTCTAATCAGTTGTGCAGCATGATCTATCTATCTATCTATCTATCTATCTATCTATCTATCTATCTATCTATCTATCTATCTATCTATCTATCTATCTATCTATCTATCTATCTATCTATCTATCTATCTATCTATCTATCTATCTATCTATCATCTATCTATCTATCTATCTATCTATCTATCTATCTATCTATCTATCTATCTATCTATCTATCTATCTATCTATCTATCTATCTATCTATCTATCTATGCACAAAGCATTCTAGTCAGTTGTGCTTATCTATCTATCTATCTATCTATCTATCTATCTATCTATCTATCTATCTATCTATCTATCTATCTATCTATCTATCTATCTATCTATCTATCTATCTATCTATCTATCTATCTATCTATCTATCTATCTATCTATCTATCTATCTATCTATCTATCTATCTATCTATCTATCTATCTATCTATCTATCTATCTATCTATCTATCTATCTATCTACTTGTTTGCCTGTGGTTGTGAGGCAATGGAAAATTTCCAGTTGTGTGTGCAGTGCTTTATGTAAGTGTCATGTTTTTCACCATCAGTGGTATTGATGTAACGTATTAAGGGCACCTGTTGCTCTAGACTGACTGCGACACGTAAATGACAGTGACCTGACTCTGAGAGGTGTGTGTCATGGGTTGAAACGCATATGCAAGACAAAAACCAGACTTGACCAAGCATGACCTGTTGCTGTCGCTTTATGTGTGTATTTGAAACAGTGCGTGCATGTCTCTGTATGAGCTCTTTCATTGAGTATCTGTATGTGTGTGCGGGTGTGTGGTAACTGGTATCATATTACTGGAACGAGCTCAGCTACCGATAATCTTGTTTACACAGCCATTAGAGCCCCTCACTCAAAGCCTCTCTGCTGGCTTGGCTGGCCTCTCCTTCACTCCCTATAAAAGTATGGGCTGCAGCCCAACTTCTCATGGTTGTGTCTCTCTGCGCAAACACAGCGCTCTCTGTGTGGGAAAAGACCAGCGCTGGTGACTCACAGGCCATGTTTCCAGGCACACAACGCCCTCAGTATGGCTTTAGTGACCCTGGGAATTACTAAACATCCAAGCAGAGGCTGTTCAAAATCTCCCCACCTGTGTTACAGTTGCTGAACTTCCCGTTTGGGAAATATAGCATAAGATGGTATGATGGTTGGAACAAGGTAGCTGGTTTCTAGATGTCCAAGATGGTGTAAATGAATATAATTATTTTTTTACAAATTTAATTAGTTAATTTACCTTTAATTTATCTTTAAATAATTTAATTATACTATTTAATATATATATATTTTTGTTTTAGTTTTTTGACACATGGTAAAAATGAAAATGCCACACAATACTTAAAACAATAAATCATTATAAAACTTGAAAGACAAATGACAAAACATACAACTATAAATTAATTTAAAAATATTAACAAAAAACAGTACATCAATGGTACTAAAATATCACTGGATCTTGATGAGAAATGTAATGCCATTAACTTCGTCAGCCCTAAAATATTAAAGCAAAAATAGCAATGAAATAAACTGAAATTCTTTGGGGGAAAATAAATACAAATGAGAATGAAACTAAAAACTATCATTAATCTTAGACTTGGACCAGATAATAACCAGTTTGGACCAGCTAATAACCAGCTACCAACTTAAGTTGGATTTTCCAAGGTTGTTATATCTATATTTATAAAATACACACGTGCTGCTTTGTAAAACTTGTTTTAGCTGAGATCAGACACCTGCGTAGTGCTTACCTCTCATGGCCTAGTTCTGCTGCTGACAGGGCCAGACAGGCAGGCGATGTGTACAAATGTGAATAGTGTAGCATGTGCCCCTGGCGACCAAGGCTCAGAGAGACAGATTCTCCTGCAATACCCCACAACAAGTGCCATTTTGACAATGGGGCCTCAGCAGGCGGTGCACCTAGTTCACCCGGACAAGGTATGTACTCTATGCCGAGTGGCCTGTGGCTCATACCTCAAAAATAATCATGAGCAGTTAAAGAGACACACTTCAGATACACAACATTATTGCAGCTGACCTTCAGTAACTCCATCTGATGATCACACATCTCTGTGTGTAACTCAGTTTGTATGTGTTTTGCATGTAGTGTGTGTGTGTTTGTGTGTGTGTGGTCCTAAATGTCCCTCAGAGATCGAAATATCAAAAAAAAAAAAAAAAACCTTGTCCATGTGAGGACAATTTTTAGTCCCCATGAGGAAAACGGCTTATAAATCACACGGTTATGTTTTAAAAAAAATGTTTTCTGTGATAGCTGGTTTATGGTTAGGGGATAGAATTTACAGTATGTACAGTATACAAATCCTTATGTATATGGAATGACCCCCAAAAAACATGAAAACCCAACATCTGTGTGTGTAGTGGGGTCCAAAAGCTAAAAGTCTGATACCCCTAGTAAAAATGCGTCTGTTTTTAAATTTTGAATCTCAGATTTTCAGTGTAGTCACATACTTTTAATGGCTTTTTAAAGCTATGGCACTGTGTATGAGTGCACCAGCCATGTATTCTGCATCATTTCCACATGCAACAGCCATGATTAATACCCATGTTTTGAGCTTGATAACCCACAGCTTTACGACCTTACTGACAGCGCTCCCAACAACACGAACTTGTGTTCCTGACGCCTGGAGCCTTCGGTACAAGACGATACTGTATACGTGAAACAAGATATGGTCACAGATGGTAGAAAAACAGCCTAATCTGTGAACCTGCTGACTGACAGCATGCATTTAAGAATGGCTGCGCGCTGCTAGGGGTTTTTAAAAATAGCCCGGCAAAGATGGAGTGAGGGATCACACAAATAATACACTGCAGCAGAGGCCAGCCATCTGTGTGTGGCTGTGTGCGTTCGTGTGGGTGTGTTGTCTTGTCTCTATAACCCTGGCTCTGATACGTGCAGCAGAAGTCATTTGAAGGATGCAGTAGTAACTCTGACTCATGGCTCCCAGCTGTAATGAGAGAAACAGCACCTTAATGGTGTTCAGTTACCAATAATAGCTCTGCACACAACACAGATTTTTCTTACCGTGATGCTGGGCACGTGCTGTTTAAGGGACATTTCACCGGGAAAAGATGGGTTATTTCACTACATGACAGCCTGTTAGGACTCTGACATACAGGGTATAGACCCTGTCACATATCTTATATCGTTTTATTTCCCTCTTAATCTAACTGAATAAATTAATATAATTTTGTATAGTAATAAATTATATTTTATTACTGTAATAGCCTATACTACTTGGCCCTGTGTGCTATCATTTTATTTTAGCGTCATTATCATACAGTATGGCACACACACACACACACACACACCTGAGCTAAGATTAACTTACATTATTTTTATTAATTAATGCAAACAATGATTTATAATTACTGTAATAAATATATTGCTCTTAGTTAATGCATAACTAATCGAACTAGTGGTGTTGTATTCTGTGTGTATATATATATATATATATATATATATATATATATATATTAGGGCTGTGCAAAAATTAATCGCATCCAAAATAAAAGTCTGTGTTTACATAATATATTTGTGTGTGCTGTATAATTATTTTGTATATATAAATACCTATGCATGCATGTATTTATTTAAGAATTATTTGCACTTAAATTATATATATATATATATATATATATATATATATACATAATCTATATTATATAAATATTTTACATATGAATAACACATTTTCTTAAATATATACATGCATGTGTGTGTTTTTATATATACAAAATAATCATACAGCACACAAATATATTATGTAAACACAGACTTTTGGATGCGATTAATCACAATTAATTTTTGCACAGTCCTAATATATATATATATATATATATATATATATATATACACACACTGTATATATATATATATATATATATATATATATATATATATATATATATATATATATATATGTGGTTTGGGTTCTGCAAGATTTTTTATGTTTCTAAAAAGTATTTTATACTCACCAATGTTGCATTTATTTGAACACAAAGATACAGTAAAAACAGCAATGTTGTGAAATATTATCAACATTTTCAATCTAAATATATTTGAAAAAAATAATTTATTCCTGTGATGGCAAAGCTGAATTTTCAAGAGACATTGCAGTCTTTTTTTCTCTATATCATGTTTTAAACAGCTTTTTGTTGTTGTTGTATAGAAACACTTCACGCTGTAGCTCAGCAGAGGTGATTACACACCACTAAAAATAGTCATGGCAGTGCATGTTGTCTAAAGCGAGCTCCAAAGCTCATTCAGGGTAATGACAAATGCTACGGCTTACAGTCGGCATATTTAGATTAATGTTGCTCTGAAATCACTTTGAGTCACGTCTTTGGAGATTTAATCACTGAAACTGTCACGGCAGTGTTCACTAGAACAGAATTACAAGAAAACATTAAAAAAAAAACACTGAACTGAGGCACACAACAGAGCCACAGGAGGGCTTGTTGGACCGTAGCCTCTACTTTGTCTTAAAGCCCAGCGACAGGAATGATGGCAGCTTGGTTTGCTTAATGAGGACTGTTTTCCTCACAGACGCTGTTATTCGCCTCGAGAGTGAAGGGTGAGAGGAGGGAGGGGGTTTTGAGAGAGTGTGTAAGGTGAGTGTGAGGTGAATAGCTGACCGGGTGCAAGTACACAACAGAATGCCAGAAGTCTCTGGGGAAGAATGGAAAGCAACTGGTGAGAACAGGCCCTGATGGGGGCTTGAAAGAATCTGTAGTTGTTCAGATGGCATTCGCGCACACATTAACTGAACTTCTCAGGGGAGCAGTAGTGATGTGTGTGTGTGTGCGTGTGTGACCTCTCAAAGGACTGTGTCAGTTCACATCCTTTCGTTGTGGTCAGTGTAGGTTCCAAGCCTAGTTTATTCTCTGTCCTCGGTCTCACAGATGCTACATTCTCTAGTGATTGCCTCTAAAAACTCAATGAGAACCTGTGGGTCATTCTGCACAGAAGGTGCCATTTGAGCTCATAATATACATGCGTAAAAGCTTACTTCAACAATGAAGATCTGATGGGATGCTTCACTGTGTTATTTGTTTTTACACACATTTTTGTCAGTACAAAATTCAGTAGCTTAATTTTTTTCATTGTTTCTAATGGTCTGTTCCCACAATTTAGCTTTATAAAACAAATATATAAAAGTTTGAGGTTGATAAAATTTACCTTTTTTTTATCAAATTCATTCTCACCAAAGCTGCATTTATCAAAAATACAGTAAACACTATTATTGTGAAATACTATTTCAATTTAAAATAACTGTTTTCTTTTACGTCCTTTATTCCTATGAGGGCAGCTTTTACAGTCTTCAGTGTCACTATCCTTCAGAAATCCATCCTTCTGAAATGCTGGTTTGATGCTAAAGTAAAAATATTTGATATTTAATATTTTTAATATTTAATATTTTAAATATTAAATTTTCCCTTAATATTTTTTGGGAAATCTTGAATGGAAATCTTGGGTTATAACTGTGTGTCCTATTTCATAGATCAAAACGTGAAAATATTTAGAGGCTTTGTTCACCACAGACCTTATTTCAGGCGATTTAGCTAAAACCCATTCAAAAATCCCATCGAATTTAGAGCGAGGGAACCGGGAGTGCTAAAGTGACGTTGTAACTTCGGCACTCTATTGCAATTCCATGTATACAGGAGAAACTGTCTCTGCTCACGCATGTAGACGGATTATTCCGAATGTTTCAGAAACCCGAATAGTGACCTTAACCCGACCATAACCCGAAAATTGGCTGCATGTAAACGTAGTCATTGTTGTGTAAACAACCTTTAGTTTGGTTTTCTACTGTGAAACAACAGGCTTGGACAGTGTTGCTATTAGTTCAAAACAAATTCAATATGCATTACATAAATCAGATGATGGCGCGTACTAAACAAAACGTGATTTCAAGGGGGCGCACAACCTGCACGGGGCCCTCGATGCACCCAGCTAATGAAATTTGCGTCACACACCACTATATGCAGACCCTCGTGTATACGCGCAAGAAACGAAGTATACTTTAACATATGTTTGATTATTAAACATGTTTTTGTTTACAACCATACTTTCAAAGTCACCTTTTCAAAAAGCCCATATAATCTCACTACATTCAATCTGCCTCTTATTTATTTACCTATAAACACTCACAAACTCCCTGAAGAGAATCCAGCCGTAGGTTAAACCAGTTACTCAACCAGACTGTGACCAGTCATATTATGTAACTCTCCAGAGGGCAGATACACACAAACACACACACACGCACACATTCTTTATCTATTAGCTGTTTCAAGTAATAAAGTATGTGCACTATGTGTCAAATTCAGGTTGCTAGGGCAGGGCTGCAGAAACTCAGAGGAGGCTTGATTTATTGTGCTGAATTATGTGAGACGGGGCTACAACTGGCAGCCTGCCATAGGGGGAGCCCTTGACCTAGAAACTAGGGAACAAAAAAAGAAGTTAAAGAAAAGTGAACACTATAACAGCCACGAAAACTGCTCAATAACCCTTCAGAAACACCAAAGCTCTTGGACACTTAATCAGTACTGTTTATCAGACGCTCAGTAGATTGTGTTCTGGACAATGTCGATTCACTAGGTTACATGCCCCAGGCTTCGTTTGTAATTTGTCGTTTAGTATAGTGCATAGACAAACCTGAGAACACAGACATATTTAAACAAATATTTAATGACATTTCTCCACTTCTCCCATCCTCTACACAATATATATATACATATACTTGGATACAAATTAAATAATATATATAATATATAATAAATAAATAACTACATTATAAATTATTAAAAAATATAAATATAAAATTATTTTATATAAAATTGATACAATGCTCAAACAGAATGAAGAGCAGACATATGCAGTTTATTTAATAACTTTTCTTTCCATAACATTTTGTAATCTTTGTCCTATCTGCATTAAAATTTTCAGAGATAATTGGATAAACCATGGCTCTTCTACACAGCGGAGTGAAAATGTATCTTAAGTTCTTCAAATTTATTTTGAAACTCTAATGCACTTTGTAACTAGAGCTTGAAAAACAAAACTGCATACATTTTGTGGAAGAACATTGTTTTGGTTGTGCTTTGGCTCTGCATGACTGTTTAGACTAATATGACCCTTCACAATAAATGATTATTTACAATAAACTCTGTTAGAGAGCTAACTTAGGCTATCTTGCCAGGTCTAAACACTTAAAATATCCTTTACGTAGTGAATCAGGGTGAGAATATTCACATTTTGGAAAAAGGATTGATCATATTTTGTCTTATCAAGTAGGCTACATTTTGAACAAAATAAATTACATAGTGTTTAATGTAGATAAACAAGTTGTACAAAAGTACTCATGAAGAGAGAAAAGGGCTACATTTGTCTCTTCTTCTGTCAGATCTGAGTCCATTATCCATTTAATTATACTGTGTTATTATGAAACTGCTTGTTTTCCACAGCGAACTCTGTGGTCACGGGGGAGTTACAGTACGCACTCATACCTGTACATGCTTCAGTGATGCTAACATCAATAGATTGAGGTCATCGGCTCCATGTGCCATTCCATCACTAATAGGAATGAAAGATTAAGGTGAAAAAATGTGATGCTACGATAGATATATGCTCACGTTTTCACAGTTTGTTCTTTCGGTTAGTCAAAATACTGTGTCAAAGGAGTGTCATCTCTCTACAGATCCGCTGCTAATGAGTAATACGCTCATGAAAAAAGAGAAATCTGAAAAGAAAGAAGATGCTTTTGATGATGTTGTCCTTTTCTAGTAATGACTGAGCTCTTCCTTGACATGATAAATCAATGTGACTGGCATTGATTTTTTGCAGTTACACAGTAGAAACATATCACCTGTCCACAGTGATGTTTAGTACTAAAGATCGGTGCACTTTGCATTAAAAGGATAGTTCAAATTAGGGATATAATGATATTTACACACCCTTGTGTTGTTCCAAACTTGTACCCTTTTTTTTTCTTCTTCCGCTGATCACAAAAGAAGATATGAGTGTCTTATAGTGTTTTTTGTTTGTTTAGTTTTTTTTTTTTTTACTGAAAGACAAATGGGTCAAGTGTGGTTTTGGACTTGAGGTACTATAATAATGTACAATATATAAAAATAATGGGTTTTAGTAACCTACAGCAGTGGTTCTCAAACATTTATGACTTCATTGTCATAAATGTCCAACACTTTGACGCTCCATTGTAAAAGACAATATTTGAAGGGCCCCCAATAAATTTCAGATACTTCTGTTTTAAACTTTGTATTTAAAGAAACTGGGAGTGGCAATATATTTAAATAATTAAATCAAATAATTATAAACAATTAAATCCCAATATCTAAATGTTCTTCATGCCATGGTTGACACTTTTTAAAAACAATTAATTTAAGTGACTTTTCTACATTTCTATACCTATAGGCTATAAATATGCTTGCATATGCTCATGTCAACCCTGGTTCTTAAAGGAGTAGTTCACTTTAAAATAACTTTAGCTGATAATTTACTCACCCCCATGTCACCCAAGATGTCCATGTCTTTCTTTCTTCAATTGAAAAGAAATTATTTTTTTTTCAGGATTTTCTCCATATAATGGATTTCATTGGGAACCAAACGGTTCAAGGTCCAAATGAGAGTTTCAGAGCAGCTTCAAAGGGATTTAAACGACACCAGATGATGAATAAGGGTCTTATCTAGCGAAACGATCGGTCATTTAAAAAATAAATAAAAAAGTTTAAGTTATATAAGCTCAAATGCTCGCCTTGCTCTGTTCTGTGATGAGCGTTCGTGAGTCTCCTGTTCGAACTCGTTCATCAAAATGAACAAATCTCTTTTCGAGTCATGATTCGAAGGGTCCTTGATAATGAAGTCCATTATATGGAGAAAATCCTGGAATGTTTTCATCAAAAACCTTAATTTCTTTTCGACAGAAGAAAGAAAGACGTGCACATCTTGGTATACATGGGGGTAAGTAAATTATCAAGTGAACTACTCCTTTAAGAACACCCTGGTTCTTAAAGAAATATTTTTTCAGCTTACATCTTGATTTTAGCTTATTTTTAAAAAAAATATTATTTTAAGTCATCTCACAGCTCCCTTTGAAGTGTGCTGAGGCCTCTTAGTGAGTCTCGGCCCCTTGGTTGAGAACCACTGATCTACAAACACATCAAGTCTGAATTTATAACTCATTTAGTTTGTGGCATTTGATGCATGTACAGTATACATCTTGCTCATCCCTTGAAATTCAGTTCAGCTCATAGACCCCATTCACATCCACCTCTGGTCCACCAGTTTACAGGAGCCACCGCGAAAGCTGATTCCCATTTTGTTCAGCGCCTGCCGCTGTTTCTCTCATCCATAATTCAGCCACCCCTAGATCGACCCCTCTTTCACAGGAACACACTCTGCATGCTGTATAGCATGCTAATGTCATTGCGTGTGTGTGTGTGAGCTAGTAAGTGACAGGGGGTTTTATCATCAGGGCTGCTCTCTCCTTGTCAATATTTAACCAATGGCTTTCTCTCTCACTCATTTTTACTCACTTTTTCTGCCTCTTTCACTTGTTCCGAACACAAGCACTGAGCTGTCTGAGATTAACACAAACACTGAGCTGTCTGAGATTAAAGTTAGCATAAAATCAGTTACTGATCCCTGGTATTACAGTGCATGATTCATCATTACAAAACGTAGTAACATCCTTTGCCTCTATAATGATTTTCCTTTACAGTTGATGTCACCACCAAGCTCTATTATCATAATGGGTAATGTTAACCGATATTTCTGGATTCCTGTGCAAACTAAGGGTACATTTACACCACAATGATCTATTAAAAATGAAAATACATTGCATACACACTATACACCAAAACGCTGTTGTCGTGTAGATGAACGGCCAAAAAGTTTTACATTTTTTAAAGCTACACTGTGCAACACAGTTTATCCTTAGTTAAAAACACTTAGTTCTTTCAAAAATATATGTGCTCATTAATGTGTATTTACTTCGTTTAAGTAATAAAGTATTCTCATGAGTGTATAATATGCCATTGAAAATACGGGTAAGGGGTTCTAATGTTGGTCGCCATGTTGCCCCTCCATCTTGAAAGTACATTAGCCAAAGAGGGACATACCCGTTAATTCAAGCTTCGTCTTTCCCGTTTACGTTTGAGTTAACACTCATGGACCAGGTCTAACTGGAAGCCATGTTAATCTTGGACTACATTGGCCACTGTAGGAGTTAAACGAACAGAAACTAATATTCACTGAATGGTCATATACCTTTTCACCGCTAGATGGGGGTTAAAATCACACAGCGTAGCTTTAAACGGTGTCATGTAAACGGCCACTAATGGGACATGGTCTCACCCTCGGCCCATGGACCACTCACAGCAGGGTTGGACCAAATTCTGAATTTAAGATACACAAGAACTCAAATTGCATATCAACATAATGAGAAATGGTCCAATTGAACTTCAAGCTTTAAAGTCTTAAGAAGTAAAGTACACATCACTTCTGATTCAGGAACTGTAGATCCTAAAGACATATCAGTGTTTCCTCTCTAATGATTAAATAACTGTTGGAATGGCAGGGTTCCTCAGCCAGCCTCATTTGTGCATTTGCTTTTGAAGGCATTAACCGTCCATCTGAAGAGCACCTCGGAGTCTCAAAGGAGAGAGAGATAGAGAGAGCTCCGAAGGGGGTTTTATAGTCTATAGCTCTTGGGTTTCTCTCTGTGATTCCCGCCTTGTGTTGCTGAATGTGGCGTGATAAGTGTTAGATGAGTTACCTTTGATCTGTTTGGTTATGCATAATTCAGATGTTGTCGCTTGCTTGCTCTATCTGGCTCTGTGACGGAGAGGGGCAAGATTTCTCCCTGACTCGGCATGTTCTCATGGATTTTCCAACCACTAATTAACGCAAAATTTTCTGAAGATAGCAATAGGCATACAAAGATTAGCATTAATCGTTCTTTATCAAATACGTTGATTAAACTGGGTGGTTAATAGCATGATAATAGCACTCTTCATGTCTAATCTGAAAACTATTTCTCGTAGCTGCTTCAGAGCCATGTGTAGCTTCAAATTCATGGCATGCAAAAAGCGGCAGATAACTGAATGTGTGTTCCATGACAAAGCGTGCAGATCTACGCCACATGGAATGCTGAGAATGATAGGGATGTGAAATGCTAATGTGAAACAGCATGCCATGCTGAGGTTTACACTACACTGTCATCTGATAAATATCCGCTGGAGAATTCCCGGCTTTGTCTGTGCCTGCCTGCCTGCTCGTGTCACAGTGACTGAATACCTTGTATATCAGTTGTAGTAAGCAGTGATTCCCAACCATTCATTTTGCTTTGTTAATTATGACTTTAAAATAAAATAAACACACACACACACACACACACACATATATATATATGTGTGTGTGTGTGTGTATATATGTATATATACACTAAGGAATGTTACATATTTCTATTGAATGATTTCATTAGGATCATGTGACACTGAAGACTTGAGTAATGGCTGCAGAAAATTAAGCGTTAACATTACAGGAATACATGATATTTTAACATATATTAAAATAAAATCAATTTCTTTAACACATTATATATATATATATATATATATATATATATGTGTGTGTGTGTGTATATATATATATATATATATATATATATGTTGAAACCCTAGCACATCTATACATTATAAACAAAAAACTAAAAGTATAGGAGTTGTTTGTACAAGAAACAAGAAAAAGCTTTTGAAACATAATAGATACTTTTTTTATATATATATTATGTAAAACATATAGGCATAAAAAAGGAAAATCCCAAAATTAAGACTTTAAACACAGATAATTCTGCAGCACTTCTAAATAGTATATACATCAATCTTTCCCATTTTTGTCCTTTCAAATGTCAGTCAAAAATTCAGTTATAAAAGTACAGATTCTATGTAGAGTAGACCACCCTTCATATGACATGAATATGAACTTGTAAAAATGTATTACAAACATAAACATATAATACAATGTCAATATAGCTATAAACACACAACTAAATCCCCACATTAATATATACATTGAAAACTCTAAAGCTGTTTTTTTAGTATGATTTAAATAACAGTTGTTTATATAAGCGGACCAAACATTTATACTAAAGATTAGAGGACAGAGTGTTCTGGCTGTAGATGTGAGAATATTGCTCAAGATAAATCCCTTAGCACTCTTTATTTGTTGAGTTCATTTAAGTGTACAATAAATTTAGAGAAGAGCGTGCAATAGCAAACACCCACACGTGCATTTGTTCTCATGTCTACAGCTACAAGCCCAGAGATCATCCACACAGACGTTGTTCTCTGAGTCCGGCACAGATTGAAGCATTTACGCGTAGCACTGTGAAAAATGCAGAAGAGGTTTGATTTAGTGATGCATTATCCACTATCATAACAAGACAATCTCACGTTCAATAAATTATTATTACAGTGGAAACTCATAAGAAGCTCAGAGAGAGAGAGAGTGAGGGCTGATAAGGGAACATTTTCCCTGTCAAGTTTGCACAACAGATGAATCTAATTTAGAGAGACCTGTGTGGGCAGTTCCTATTTGCTTGAAGCTCAAGCGGAACGTCTTCTAATATAAAGTTCCCTCAACATACAGCAGAAAAAAAACGATTGATTCTTTTTCAGCTGAGTTTTGCAGGGACTATCATACCATAAAATACCTTGCACTCACTATTTCAATCACTATTTTTTAGGGCTGTCAAACGATTAATCGCGATTGATCGCATCCAAAATAAAAGTTTGTGTTTACATAATATATGTGGGTGCACTGTGTATAATTATTTTGTATATATATATACAGTATAAATAGACACACATGCTTGTATATATTTAAGAAATATTTTCATGAATATACTGTATATAGATTTATATATAATTTATATTATATATAAATATATATATTTTATATATAAATAATATTTTTTTCTTAAATATACATGCATGTGTGTGTATTTATATATACAAAATAATTATACACAGTGCACCCACATATATTATGTAAACACAAACTTTTATTTTGGATGCGATTAATCGCGATTAATCATTTGACAGCCCTACTATTTTTTCTAATCTATTTATTATTTTTATTATGTGTAATAGTAACTACTGTTTGCTAAGCAAGCGTTGTTTGCCAAAGAATGAGAAATTGGTTTAGTAAAAAACCCCAAAAAACATTAGTATTGAACTTAGTATTAAAGTATAGAACTTTTTGTTAAATGCATTATTAATGTTAATGTGTGCCATTACCTTTGAGTCAATATTGTTTTGACCAAATGCAATTCATTCATAAACTGTCTTGAATACAGCTTTATTTACGAATGAATATTAATTGTGATGTTTTTTGGGGTAAGATTTTAAAATAAAGTCATACAACTGATATCTAAAAATTAATTAAAATTTAATTTAAAAAATTAATTAAATATTCTTTAAAATAAATTATTTGGTATAATCTCTTATTATTAATTCTTAGAAAATATTTATATTTAAATACTTGAAACAAGTAATGTGGTGCAATTCCCCAAAAACCTAATATTTATGAATTAATAGTGCATGATTTTTATAATATTTATTATTTTAATAAAATATTAAGATGTGTCCACTCACAAGGCAAAATTAGAATTCGCCAAAACCATTGGTAACCAGCATTAATACAAGATTATTCCTTTTCTTTGTTAAAACACTTTTATTTCCCACTAACCCACCCCTCACATTTCACAATATATATTTTAAATGCTTCAGACCTTGCATGACAGCAAATCTCTTTCTGTGACCAGTAGAGGGCAGACGTCTTGATGAAACCCATTCAGAAACAGCCCTCTTTCATTTCCCATAATCTCCACACATTCTTCCTCAGACAACCCAAACTCTATTCAACTTCAAGACATCTGTGGCTGCGATACTAGAGCAGAAATAAGGTATGGGCATCAACACGTCCTTCCATCACGGTGAATACAACTTGACAAGATGCCTACCGAGCGTGACTGTGCTTGCAGGCGGAGTAAAGACTGGCATAAAGTGCGTGGCTGATATACAGATGAACATCTGACATGCCAGGGGAAGAAGGAAGAGTGCTGTGCATTTGACAGGCAGATAGTCTCAGTGCTTGGGTGTGGTGCGAAAACAGGTACAGACAACTCAGTCTGCCGGTATTTACAGAAAGTGAAATGCTGCTGCAGCATCCATCATTTTCTTATTGAATACTGCATGTGTTTTTTTAGCAGGCGTCGTATGATTGTGGGGTCTAGCACGTGGATGTGTGTGTGTTGGAGAAGCAGTGGCTGATCATTAGGGCACTAAGTGTAAACAGCATCAGGCCCAGAGGGAAAGGCCTAAACGTACCCTCCTCACAGAAGATCAATAGCACATCCACAGAGAGCGGCCTTGCCATTCACTCATGCACACATACACATTCACACTCAATTTTATCCTTCGCAACAGTCTTGGGCCCTGTTCCAAATGGCATACTTATAGGCCGCTACGTGCACGTGTTTGTTAACTCCACAAGACCGTAGGGTGTCCCGTTTGTCATTTTAGGTTTCAGAGAGGTGCTCGTGAGCTGGTCTAATAGTTAATGGCGCAATATTTTATTTGTTATTTAAAGAGCGAGTTAGTAATGCCTATGCAGGTCGACATTGCGCGTACACTTTGCCCCGTAGATGGTCTGCTCACGTGCTTTAACCTTGTGCACTAGCAGATCCGTTTCCTTAGTGTTCAGTTTCGAGGTTCGCAATTCTGCCATGTAAATAGTGAACCCGCCATTGCACGATCTCAGCTGGCTTAAAGTGAATGGGAGATGAGACTCTGATTGGTTTATTGCACGTTACGCCCAAAAACACACCCATTACTCATTAAAGGAGAAGTTCACTTTTGAAAAAACTTGCTGATAATTTACTCACCTCCATATCATCCAAGATGTCCATGTTATTCTTTCTTCAGTCGAAAAGAAATTAAGGTTTTTGATGAAAACATTCCAGCATTTTTCTCCATATAATGCAGTTCAAGGTCCATAAGACACTTTCAGTACAAACTGTTCGAAGGGTTTTAAATGATTCCAGACGATGAATAAGGGTCTAATCAAGCAAAACGATTGCTCATTTAATAAATAAAAAATAAAGTTTAAGTTTTATAAGCTCAAATGGTCGTTTTGCTCTGTTCTGTGATGCATGTTCGTGACTCTCCTGTTCGAACTCGTTCATCATAATGAACGAATCTTTTTACGAGTCATTTGGTTCATTCAACAAACGAAATAAATTTGTTCATTTTGATGAATGAGTTCAAACAGGTCGCTCATTAGACACTACATGAGTAATGTTTGGTGACTAGATGCTTAAGAACCAATGTCATTCTGTGATAATGCACCATGCATTTTCCCAGTCCATTTCAGTACTTCAGTGGAGACCATTATCAGTAAATAACCACTTAAACAGTCTGTTCCTCTCACAAACTTATTTTTGTTCTATTGCAATACTGCTTTTTTGTCATTTTGAGAATCGATAAACCCAGTTTATTTTTATTATACTGAAAAGAGCAGGCATCGTATTCCTCAGAAATGCTCCTTTTGTGTTTCACAGAATAGAGAATTTATGTCTCAGTTATCTATCCCACTATTTTTGAGTGTTGAGGACTGTTGTAATTCCTAAAGAACTGGTTGTTCTGGCAATGTTCTCAAACACTGTATTTATAGTAGGGCTGTGCAAAAGTTAATTGCGATTAATCGCATCCAAAATAAAAGTCTGTGTTTACATAAAATAATTGTGTGTGCTGTATATAATTATTTTGTATATATAAATACCTATGCATGCATGTTTAAATTTAAGAATTATTTGCGCTTCAATTCTGTATATGTATATAAATACATAATCTATATTATATAAATATTTTATATATGAATAACACATTTTCTTAAATATATACATGCATGTTTGTGTGTTTATATATACAAAATAATTATATACAGCACACACAAATACATTATGTAAACACAGACTTTTATTTTGGATGCGATTAATTGCAATTAATTTTTGCACAGCCCTAATTTATAGGTTTTGAACACGTAAAACTTCTTGACCAAATGCTGCGTTGAAACTCTTAAATAATAGTGCAGATATGCTAATGTAATTCCAGGGTGGTGGATAGTTATGTTATAGTCTCCATAGAAACACAGGAGCAAACTCTTCTGGAAAGTCCCTTCCCAAACACTGACCACAATGTGTCAGTGTGTGAGTGCATGCGTTTAACATTTAGTCTAATTCTATTCACCTCCATAATGGGGGTTAAATCGCTAGAGTAAATATTCAAAGAAAATGTTATAGACTACCATTGTTATGGGTATGCCATAGCACAATTAACAATAACATTACATGTCATGTTGAAACAGAATGTTCTACTCAAGCAGAACAGCAAATTATTTTAATATAGCTTTTTACACGAGTATTTACATGATGCCAGTGTCAGCTCCTTCCAGTTATTTTTGCTCTTATTTATCTCTTGATGTCGTAAACTGGTATTTGTTATCATATTATTTTTATTTATTATCGTAATCAAAACACACTGGTTTGTGGCGAAAAATGGTTTTATCGTTTACTGCACGGATGATTGCCTAACCCTAAGTCACCATGAAATCAAATATATATTTAAGTATGTAATATAAATGATTTATCCATACATTTCATTTGTTTTATTAATGTGTCCTCATAATCTTTCATCCCTATTATGTTTTTTCTTATACTTTTTAATGGAACAACCTCCCACCCCTTCTTTAACTGGGCCGGCCAACTGCTCCATATTTGGATTACACATTCACACACACTCTTACGCACGCCTCCACACACTCACTCCCTCCGTCAAACACACTCGCTCACTCACTCACTCACTGGAGGTGGGGGCACGGAGCGATAGAGCTATTAGCTCGGGCTGCAGCAGACATCATTGTACGAGCGGAGGGGAGACGATTCCACCAGTAGTGCGCGAGAACGCACGGAGCCCTGGCAACACGGAGAGCCTCGCGCTTCCCTGCCCGTTAAACCCTACAGTAAGTCCGTGCATTTGTGTTACCAGCACAAAACTGTCTTTTGAGTTTGCTTGGGGAAAAATGGCTGGGAAGTAAAAGACGCAGGGGGAACAGAATGTGACGTTTATTTCAAAACCCTTGTAAGTATTTACTGTGACATTTGCACTAATTATTATGCCATCTTGTCTGCGATCGACTGGGCGAGACGTACAAGATGTGCTGTTTGTCATCTCGATTAAAAATTATATAACTACTTTGAAGTAGCGCACGGGAAGCGGGGCGGTTACTTGCGAGCTGTAAGCCCGAGCAGGGAGCGCTCTCGCCGGGGCTGGAGGAACTGCGCCACCCCGCCTTCTTCCATCGCTCCTGGTCGATTTCTAAACGTCAAGTTATCGGTGGATTAATGATCAGTCAGTTGGACTTTTTAAAAGACACTGTCACTCACCGTATCCGTGCGCACTTCTGCTGAGTCAACACTGTTGCTGGAAAGGCTTTTGATGTGAAAACACAATCGCGGAAGTTTTAGCAAGAGTTGCAATGTCAACCCTTGCGCACTAGTGTTTAATCCTCGGCGACGCGGTTTATGCTAGTGAAGTGTATTTTTAATTGATACAGTAATAGCCCGTAATAGTAGGGGACAACATTTGTCTCCGTTTCACTGTCACTTTTTTAATATAAACTGGCTGTGTTTTAATACTCAACACGCGTCGTTTTCGGGCATCATAATGTATGATACCTAAAACGCAGTGTGATTTGTTTGGCACGTTCTGAATTGGCTCCACTACTGCTGTCTAGGTAGGCAGCCTTACTAGGTTTGGAGACGCAGCCATTGAGTGTATCCCGTCGTGATGTCACTCGGTTCATCCCGGCTGGTTATATAATGAGCTGTTGCTGTGTATATTTCATGTGTTGGCAGGGCTGAAGGGGCGCTAGATGCATTGTGACCGACATGCATTGCCGGGTTTTGTTGCTTTACTAAATAAACGGTGCAATTTATGTAAACGCCGATTATGTAAACAGTTGGTTAAGACATACAGCCTTAAAGTGGGTCTTTCGTTAGGGCCAGTAACATGATGTCACATACTATACTGTAACTGTACTGTGTGCTCTGTTTATTAATATACTATGCGACATAGCCTTGAGTTTGTGGATTTTACAGTTCCATACTGAACACTACCAAACTATATTGTGCAAATAACCGTTTTAAATGAGGTTTTGCAACGATTTATTGCTCATGTATCATGCAGTTATAGTATAAGCACTATACTTTTAACACTTGTAACTTGAGTTGAGCTGATTGTGGCTCATATGTAATGTTTATGGCTCATGGGACTGTTGCTACTATGTATTATACCACTATACTTTATTGTACTGTAGGCCTACTTCTAAATTACACTTCAACTTTTATTTATTTAAATATAGCACATTTAATAGCAACGTTGTTGCCTAAAGTGCTTCAACTAAAAACAATAAAACATACATATATAAAAACGTTTACCGAACCTAGCAAATGAAAACAGACCCCTCACACAACTTTATAGTGAGATCAGTGTAGAGAGAAAGACAACTAAATAAAGTTATTACTTATTGTAAATTATTTTGTTAGTTTTTTAATGTATTCATTTCATTGTGCACAGGTTTACAGCAGTTAATACACTATAGGCAAGGCAAGTTTATTAATATAGCACATTTCATACACAATGGCAATTCAAAGTGCTTTACATAGAAGAAATTAAAATAATCAAAAGGAATCAGAATGATTAAAACAGTTTAGAATAAAAAATATGAAATAATGAAAAATAAAAATAATGATAAAATTAAAATACAGTAAATAATTAATACAATTTAGAATAAAAAATAAAATGAAGTACAGTAGCAGTCTATACGATCCTACACTACCCTATACTATACTAGACTAGAATATACTATGATGCAATGTGTACTGTAGAGCTTTTGCTTTTGAATGGACTTAATTATGCAATGGTTCATTGTTGATAGGACAAATGCAGCATATTCTAATCTATTCTATGCTGTCCAATGCAATGTATATACATTACGTGTATACCTATGCAATGTATATATATTACGTGCAATGTATATACATTACAATGCATATAAATTACATTTTTGGATTTAGCTGTGTGCAGATTTACAGCTTATAGGACATTTTTCCATAGGCAAAAAATTCTATATGGAAACATTGTTACTCCCAAAGGGCTGTTCAAATAGAAAGAAAACATCTGAAGAGATTCAGTTTTTTTTTAAGAGATTTAATTCACTTTTAGAATTCGCATGCCATAAACAGCCAAAGGCTGAGAAATGAAATTTACAGAGATCATATTTCTGGCGTTGATTGTTGAAAGACACGCATGTTCAAATAAATAAGGCGGATTGCTTGCAAGGTCACCGTGCTGCGGTTTCACCGTGTTCTGCAGAGTATTGCCGCCGCATGCTTGGTTTATTATTAGTGTACATTTCCATGGCTCTCGGATGATTAAGAAATCCTAGCGTTTTTTAATGAAAATCCTATTGTTTCGGAGAGCGAGCGGATTAGTGTTTCCCCTTTTTTGTGTGGTTGTAATACATTTCAAACGGTATGGGCTGCCCTTTGCAACCTGGGGACTAAGCTGTCTGCTCTGATTATGCAGTGAATGCTTTTTTTTAAGAGGGATTTGTGCGGTGGTGAATTGCTCAGTGCTATAACTCGGTAAGCAAATCTCTTTTTGATGGCCCGAGTACCACTTACTTTTAAATGCTAATGAGCAGTAATTAAGACACAGAGTATGACCTAATCACAATTGCACTAGTGTGTCTGCGCATTTGTTTGTTTTCACGCACACACACCTGCCACTTGGAGTGCTCATTCTTACTCCTCCTTTCTAGCTGCGCTGTTCAAACTACTACGGTGTCAATGGAGTTGAGTTTGATGAACCCAACTGAGCTTGTGACAGATGCATGCAAGGTTAACTTGTCACACTCGAGTGCCAGTGAACTATGGAGGGACACACCTCCACATGCAGACAATGCTTACACAATTCCACTGTGATTGTCAGGGAAAGATTTAGCCATAGGTGAGTAGAGCCAACTGGACAAAAAAATTGTTTACACATCAGAGGGGTGGAGCCTAAGTCAACCTGGTTTCACCCTTTGCTGGAAAATTAGTCTCAAGTTAGACCTATCCAGGCAAGCTTTTAAAGTACACTCCCTCACAGGTATGCATGCATGAACTCAAGACTTGGGTGGCATTGTTCTGCAGCATAAAAGGCAAATTAATGTTACGCCAAGAGCTCTAACCTTCTGCTTTTCTGTGATTGAAATCTGAGGAAGGACAGTCCACAGTCTTTCCCCTTCTAATACTTCATCTGTTTATTGAAATCTGTCCTGGTTATTTGATCACAAATTTGAAGCCATCTGTTGCAGCATGTTCCATACTTTTGAGTTTTAATCTCGCCACCTACGTGATGTTTGTGCAGAATGCTTTGCATTATTTTAAAGGAATAGTTGACCCATTCTTATTATCTTTATTCTACAGAACCCGAAAATGATATTTATAATAATAATAATTATAATTCGTTACATTTATTTGGCAGCCATATTGCGCCAGAATGCTCACCATGACCAGTTTATTGGTGGTGAGGATACAGATAAGCAGATACTGGGATGATTTAGGAGGCCATGATGGATAGAGGCCAATGGGCAAACTTGTTTCCATTTATGTTGATGTTAAAATCCTTGTTTTAGCGGAGTGGTGGATTGACAGGCGAGTAGGCGGTCCTTCACTGCTTCCCTGGACGCCTCAAAACGGATTAGAGTTTACTCTACAAATGCCATGTAGTCATGTGCGTTTTTGACTACCTCTGAATGTGATGTGAGAGATTTGATCCAAACATTTTGGACCCCATTTACACCTATATTTATCTCTGTAGGCTTGTGATTAGATGCTAGTACCCTGTGTAAACGGAGTCTACAGGAGTTCAATGTCCTTTCACAGTGTCAAAGTCTCACAGCGGGGAGAGAGTGTGAGGTGGGGAGAGGGAGGCGAGGAATGGGAGGGGAATGGGATCGATTGAGCAATTCTGTTTCCAGACCTTTATAGCCCTTTTCTTTCATCTCTCAGCTCTATTCATTTGCTCTCCCTCCATGGACGCAGTACACATCCCCAACCTGCTTTTGTACTGCAGCGCTCAAGAGCTTTTTTTGATATCGAGATGAAAAACATTCCTTTCTCCAATGAGTGGATGTCAGCGTGCGGGCTGCTCGTCTTCCTCTAGACTCCCCGCGATGGCTTTATGTATAGCCTGAATTGAAGCTTTTACTTTTTCAGCTGAACAATGGGATAAACGTGAACGTGCTCGAAACTGTTAATTGTTCAGTGGAAGTTATGTAATAAAAATATGTATTTAGGTCCTCTTATTCTTTTTGTGAAAGTGTGGCGCTTCAGGTTCATCAATTAATCTTTTCATCCATCTAGAAGCATAGTTAAAAATAAAGCACTTGCATGAATAAATCACATGAAAGGCTTCAGAATTCATATCCAGGCTCTACTGCTTGTAGATTAACTTATGTATGTGGTTTCTGGATGGCCAGGAGTCATTTTTAAGCCTTTAAAGTCTCATTTAATAGACTTGTGTGGCCTTAATGAGTCAGAAATATTGTGATTTTTTTGAGTTAAAAGCACATGAACGATCAAGGCAAGCAAAGTGATACCTGGGTTGTTAAACATCAAAGTTGGTGGAAGGCAACGCTGCAGTATAGATTCAAGATTTTGGAAAAATTAGAATTTTTCCTGCAATATAGGCTATTATCTTGCCAATTTTCACCAGATGACTTGAATAGCTCAATTTGGAAATAATTAATTATGATTAGGGTGATTGTGTTGCAAACTTGCATACAAAATAAAATAAGTTAAAAATCTGAAATTACTTTTTACTCTGAAGGCTGTTTGTAAGTGAGTTTTTTTTTTTTTTTTGGCTGAACAATTTGGATTGGTTGATAACTTAAAAAATGATGATGTACTCTTCATAAGATCCAACTTAAATCTATTTCAGTAACTGTAAGTTGAACAAAAGAGTTTGAAAGGAATTCTTTCTATTTGAGTTTCCACATTTTCACTGTTTTAACCCATTCATTATGACTATAAAATATGATTTTTATAAAATAAAAATACTAAACAAAATATAAAAATAAATTGCAATAATACTATTGTGATATAACTTAAAATATTATATAAAAAAGGGTATTTCATAATACACTCTCTAATTAATTTTTACATCGTAGTTTCAGCATCACCATCAAACTATCAAGCTTTAATTTTTGGCCCAGCAAACAAATACAACAATGGTTTGAAGTGGAGTGAAGTGTGGCATTATGTCAACTTCACACGTGTGTCTCAGTGTGGCTCGATTCACAGTAAATGAATGAGACGCTGAAACACCATAAATCGAAGCCTTTGCGGTTTGATAATCACATTGAGCTACATTGCAATATTGATTTTGTTTCAATATAACGTGCAACCCTAGATTAAAGTGAATGATTTCGCTGTTTATAGTGCTGTGTGTCAGCAAAATTAATGGATTTTGTATATGACAAGGTTTTGGTCTACAAATATAAAGCTTAGGATTCACACATTGTGGGTGCTCATATGTAAATTAATCTATTATTTTTCATTAACCATGCATAACTAAACCAAAGGCTGCATGAAAGTGAGGCAGGGTATAATCACTAATGTTTATCCACTTGTACAAGCTTATCAGGCGGTGTAGTTGTTTGGTTCTGTACATCTGTATTTTGTTTCCAACTTAAATTCTGTGATCGGCTGCCTACTTTAGCAGCTTACCAGGTGCATGTGAAGACTGATCTGTGACATTGTAGTGAAGATGGGCTCTGAAGGAATCGATAGCTGAAGTTCTGAATGGCAGAGTGTGAGTGTAGCAGCTCTATGTTAGTGTTGGGATCGATGACCCCTCTATGGGCCCGTATTCTGTATGCTTGGTGCTCCCTCTGGGCATATCCAGACAGTAGAGCCACTATTGATGCCACTCCTTCACCGGGAAAGCAACAAAGAAGCTTCACGCTCATGTGCAGCTGGCTTAGAACATGTTGAAAATCCTCTTTAAGCTTGTCATGGAAAAGGCCTGTTTGTGAAATCCTTAAGCAGAACTTTTGGAGTGTCCTTAAAGGGATGTGCCTAGTGCAAAATAAAAATTCAGCCCTCGTTAATTCATCTTTATTGACTTACTTTCTTCTGTGGAACAGAAAAGTAGATATTTAGCAGAATGTTCATGCTAATCTTTTCCATACAATGAAAGTGAATGGGGATCACAAAAGTAGCCGAGATTTGCTCTATAGTATATCTCATGTAAACTAAAGCAATATGTAGTATAGCAAATCTTGGCTGTGTGAAGATATATCATATTAAGATATCTTAAACGTTAACATCTTGATTTTTTAAAACAATATGCATTGTGAAAAGGACTATACATTTGACTTGACAAAAAGCTGGCTAGTAAAAAGCAGCAAAAAAACAACAAAAAGGACCATAAAAGCATCATAAATAATTCTTCCACTATTTTGCAAGTCATCTGAAGCTGAGTGTGGTGAAGAGATTGAAAGTTATGCCCTTGTTGGCCAAAAATCTTCCTTTACAGTAGCAGTCACCATTTACTTTCATTGAGTGGGGGAAAAAGCAGCTTTAGCATCATGCTAACAATATTGTTTGGTGTTTTGTTAAAGTCATACTTGGAACACAAAGGTGATGACAAAGAAAATTTTGACGATATCAAAGATGAGACTTTCAATTATGGGTGAACTATCTCTTTAATGTTTCTCAGTTGTCTGTTATGCACTGCAGTTCATCAATGTGCAAGAGGATGATGGTCCTTATATAACAGGAAAATGAGTCTAAAAGCCCCATTCTCAACATATATTGCAAAAGAATTATACATCAGTCTGTTATTGAGGTTCTGCACAAAGCTAGACCTCTGTGCGGTCTTAGTGTACATTCATGTCTCTCAACCATTTTTATCCCAGCAGTTGGCCTTCATTTATTTTTAATGGCATTCACTATAGTTTGGAACTAGAATTGCCTTATTTGTAATGAGGAACTTGGTAGGGAAAAAAATTGCCCACCTATTTTTAGGCTCCATACCGTCAGTCTCATGTTTCATGTCACTAGTAATTATTTTAGTATGAAAATGACTAAATAATAGAGCATTATGTGGCTGAATATCTCCTCTCTGCTTCTTCCTTTCCATCTGATATGCATTACATTTTGAAGCAGCAATAAATTTAGCTTGTTTTGAACTGTTTTGCATATAGTTTATAAACAAAGGGCAGCTGGAAGCATTTGACCAGCATGTTATGAGCCCTGAAGCAAAGAACACACAAATGAAGACCAATTTTCGTGAAGCCAAGATGCCATCCTTCTTGATGCAACTAGGCAGATAAATAGGACCACCAATGTTCTTCAACCGCAAAGCATACTTCTGTCTGCCCTCACATATCATGCAGTACAGGGTGGGATTACAAATTAAACTTCCTTGGAGGGACAGATTGAAAGTGAATGGAGACACGGTATGGATTCCATAAAGAATGAATTCACGAAAATCTTCTTAAAGGGATAGTTCACCCAAAAATGAAAATTAAGTCATTAATTATTCACCCCCCATGCGGTACCAACCCCATAAGACCTTCGCTTGACTTCGGAACACAAATAAAGATATTTTTGATTAAATTTGAGAGGTGGATCACTACTACATATAATAATACATATATTTTTTTTTGTGCGAAAAAACAAACAAAATGAACGACTTTATTCGACTATTCTTTTTCTTCTTTTTAGGCCTGAGACGAGAGTTCAAGAGATTTCTACGACGCATGCGCGAGAATTGCGATCTCCTTCAACTACTTCAGTTCAGTTCTCGCGTCGTGGAAATCTCTTGAACTCTCGTCTTAGGCCTACAGGGAAGAAAAGGAATAGTCAAATAAAATTGTTATTTTTGTTTGTTTTTTACGCACAAAAAGTATTCTCGTCGCTTGATAAACTTATAGTTTAGCCACTGTAGTCACATGGAATATTTAAACATTTTCTTCATTGACTTTCTGGGCCGTCAAGTTTCAATCCCATAGGATGCCTATGTAGCAGTGATCCAGCTCTCAAATTTAATAAAAAATATCTTCGTTTGTGTTCCGAAGACAAACGAAGGTCTTATGGGGTTGGTACAGCATGGGGGTGAGTAATTAATGACTTAATTATCAATTCTGGGTGAACTAACCCTTTAAGAATAAAGTCACTACAATTCCTAAGAAGAATATTAAGGAATTTACATGAATGTTCCTAAGTCCTAGTTCCTGAGAAGTTCTGTGATCGGCTGCCTATAGACAGAGTCTAGTCACAGTCACCACACTGTAAAAATAAATATTTGATAAATACGTTATGACAGCATACTGTTTATTCATACGAAATGTTGAAATTACTTAAACATTCAAGTTGATTGTACTTAAAAAAAAAAATATATATATATATATATATATATATATATATATATATATTTATGGAATATTGCAATGTTTATGAATGATTATTCCGTGCACATAATTATTTCTTAAAATTCATGTGCTCTTGTAATCTTTAATCAATATAAGTCAGTGACGGGGCAACCGGCCACTCAAATGAGATCACAGCAATAGCAAACCACAATGCAATGCGTTCCTGAATCCCGATGGACAAAATTCCTGCCTTACATTTTTCTTGTTCAAGAAGCCATTTCACTTGGATATAAATCACAATAGGGAAGAAAAGACTATCGCAACTGTCACAAAGGATTGGCCCACAGAGGTGGGAATATACCGGAAGATGTCTCCACCTCACCAGGTGAGAGGGATATAGTGGGACCTGCCAAGCATCATGGGTCTCACAGCGGGTATCAGGATTGAATACTTCCAGCACAAAGGAGGATATGCACCGAGAAAGGAATTCAATAACAGGAAAACTGCATGGATACAAACAATCCGTGGAATACCAAAATCCACCCTTACCACTGTTATGTTTGGCATGAGAGAGTCTTTCCTTAATATACATGCTGTATTATTCAGGTGACGTGAAGTCCCTATAGCAACTACTCTCACCTTGGTGAATTTTGTGGAAAGAATGCAGAGTTTTTGGGCAGGGTGCAAGGACTTCACTTCAAGCTGTACTTAGTGCAGTTACAGTACGTTGAAGGAATTTCCTGAAGTTAACATTGGCCTTGAATAGACAAAGTGTGGTTTTGACAAAGGGGAGACGCACCAGAGAAAAAGCAGGCTGACGCAAAGCAAAATATTGCATGCTGAGATAAAACAAGCAAACGGCCATCCCAGTTCCGTCCCATTTCCCCTCTTAAGTGATGTCATTGGAGCGTTGGAGACGCGCCAACTTTGGAGGGAGAGACGCTTCCCCTTTTTTTAAATCCCATATAGTCTTTCCAGAGAGACTCTCAGAGGAGTCAGCCAGACAAGCATTCCTCCCTCTCGCATCTCTACCGCTCTGTTTTTTTTTTCCATCAATCCCTCCAACAATGTGTGTCTGAGTCAGCCAGAGGTACTTAAAACATAAATTCAAAACGTGGGCACACTGAGAACAATTGAGTGTGTTCATTAACATTATCCAGCTCTCAAATCATTTGGAGGAGATCACAGATCTCATAAGTCTTATTTAATGACTGTTAGCTGCATCACAAAAGGATAATCTGTCTGGCTAATGTTTTTATTGTTGATTTTTTTTTCTTACCATTATAGGAATTATTACTATTGCTCATGCTTAAGGTTAGAGGCCTGGTTAGAGTAACTAAACTTTAGCTATCCTCAAATCATGTGGTTTATTGACGAGAGGTCTGTTATTCATTTTCCAAATGAGCAAAACAGGAAAACAATAGTGTTGCACTGATTAAAATTCTTTAATATCTTGTCTAAATAAATGAAAAAGTTATTTGTTGAATAAAATTGTTGAATGCTCTAAGTGAATTTAGGCTTTGGAATTGGTTATGTACTGAATGAAACATGGATATTTATTTACTATATTGTTGGTTCTTTTTGCCATTATATACATAATTTACTTATATACATAATTTATTTTATAATATAAATCTTAATATATAATATTAAATGTTGCACATGCTGAAATTCTAATTTTCTGAAGTTTCCATTTAACTGTTATTAAATTATTCGTGTTTTTAAAGATTCATTTTAAGTGAGCGTAAGGTGACGGCAAAAGTAATCTAAATGTAAAATAGAGGAAATGAGCACGAACAATTTAATATCCAATTCTGGCCGATGAATATCCAATATGCACATGTGAATTAAAATATCTCTAATCTCGACTGATAAGGAGTACATCCCTAAAAATCACTGGAAGGGGGAGGGGGGACACAAACCACATATAGAGACCAGCTAGCAATCATAACGCCTTAGCAATTTTGCATACAAAATCAAGCTAAAAAGCCTGTTAATGATAAATGTGAAGGTTCTTGCTAAATAGGATGTCTCTTGCACTGAGTCAACAGCTGTCAGCGTACTGAAGCAGCTTTGGGATGGGGAGGTTTGCAGGTTGAATGAGCAGCAGGCAGTGGACTGATGAGGCCTGACACAGATGAATGAGGTTAATCTGAGGGCCACCGTGTAAAGCGGTATCCCAGGTGTCAGCAGTGACTGAGAATATTTACCATAAGCTACTGCACAGGAAGTCCAGATATCTGTTTGTTTACTGTACTGTACTCCTCTTGTGATGGTTCCCCAACCGAAACCACCATCTCTGAAACCACATGGATAAGGGGTCACTGTAGTACACGGAATTAGGATGTTCTGCTGTCGATGAGTCTTGTTCCTGGAATGATCGCTGTCTGTGACATCTGCAGATCCACACTTGATTCTTATGCAGGTTCAATGGGTTTAGCTGGAACGGTAAAAGGGAATTTTCCCATACATGAAACAAAAGACATCATATCCTCTACAAAATTAATGATTGATCATTTTTAGGGATTTTTGTTTGTGTCTGAAGGGTTGTTTTTTAGGGAGAGAGATTTGGTATGCAAAATAGATACTACAACCTTTGCACTGCTTCTGTTAAACATTTCATGTCACGTCCGGAATTGCAATTTATTTACCCTTCACAGTTGGAGGTGAGAAGGAGAGCAGGCGCAAGGGAAGGGCACAGGGCGAGTTCTACTTCATCTGGCTGAATGCAGACAAATATCCATTTCATGAGAAAATAAACTTATAACAGAAAATATTTCCTAGATAAATTTTTAAATCTCTCTTCTTTAGTTGTGGGTGTGACATATTGAAGCTTGTCTCCGCCACAGAATAAAACATTTGAAAAGATAATTGCGAGTTTACATCTTGCAGTCCGGAGAAAATAATTCAGAATTGCGTGATTATAAATATGACTTTTTTTAGATTATAGCTTGCAATTTTGACTTTATAATACACAATTGCAACTTTATATCACGCAATTCAAGTTATAACATCATAAACAATGTCTAAAACATTTTTTTTGCGAGTTTATATCATGCAATTCTGACTTTATTACACACAATTCTGACTTTATCTTTATTCAAAGACTGAGTCTTTGAAGGGTTGAGTTCGAGTCGAGACCGAGTCCGTTGGTTTTCAAATACAGTCGAGGCCGAGTCAAGACCGAGTCTTTGAAGGGTCGAGTCCGAGTCGAGACCAAGTCTGTCGGTTTTCAAATACAGTCGAGTCCGAGTCAAGACCGAGTCTTTGAAGGATTGAGTCCGAGTCGAGACCGAGTCCATTGGTTTTCAAATACAGTCGAGTCCGAGTCAAGACTGAGTCATTGAAGGGTCGATTCCGAGTGAAGACTGAGTCTTTGAAGGGTCGAGACCGAGTCTTTGAAGGGTCGAGTCCGAGTCAAGACTGAGTCTTTGAAGGGTTGAGTCCGAGTCAAGACTGAGTCTTTGAAGGGTCGAGTCCGAGTCAAGACCGAGTCCGTTGGTTTTCAAATACAATCAAGGCCGAGTCAAGACTGAGTCTTTGAAGGATCGAGTCCGAGTCAAGTCCGAGTCCATTGGTCTCGGTCAATGGGAAAATTGAAAATTCATCTTCAGATAAATATTTTCTTTTACTGAAATTTTTGTGCATAGCCAGTTACCAACCTTTTGGTTCTAAGGTAAAGGTCTGTACGTAATGCATAACAAGCTGACAGCGACTACCTTACAAGGATTTCTAGTTGACCCTGACTGAGATGGTGTGACCTTGAGTGTCCATGAACTTGATTTGACGGTAGATGTTCACTGTGGCCGGGGTCATTGTTGGGAAGAAGGCCATCTCGATGAGCGTGCTTGTGTTGTTCTGGAGATTACATCAGGAAAGGCATACCAGAAAGGGGCTGGAGGCTTCTTCTTTTTCCTGTTGGGGAAATGATTTTATTCATGTCGCCTGTGTTCTCAGGAATACATTCATAGTTACCTCAACGTTAGAGCACAAGCCGAGCTTTGGCGTTTTCTCACAGCCGGTGACGGAGAGACAGTGGGGGTAAAATATGGTGTGTGTTGTGGACCACAGAATAGCACTGTATTTTTTTGGGCTTTGAACAACTTCAGAGAAGAGGCAGTATTTTTTTTTGAGTTTTCTCTGACAGGAACCCACCCTCAGAGAAATATTATATGGTAGACTCGCAATTTCAAGGATAGTCTACTTTGAGCACAAAGACATTCTTTCCCCTTCTCCGGCGAGCCTTCAGACTTTCAAGTCCAAAGACAAGGGAACGTAACAGTTTCCAAATAGTTTCCTCAGTGAAAAACGTTGGCAGATGATGTGCCGTAGACTTCGCTCTAACTGCTCAGATTTTGCTAGATTAGCAGGTTTCATTGAATTCTCACAGTCTTGTTTGCCAAGTGTAGCTCGTGATCGTTCCATCAATAGTAATATTTCACAATCCTGCCTGTTCTAGCTTAGAAAGCAGTGTACTTGCTGTTGTTGTTGTCGGTGGTGATGTTTAATCTCTTAAGCCTGAGGGCCGATTTTGTAATACATTGTAAAGGAATTACACGTTGTTACACCGACTTTCCATAGTTACTCCAATTTCCCAAATCTCAGAGGATAAATCAGCCCTTCAGTAAGCATTTTTTTTTAGTTCTGGATGTTTTTTTTCTGTTTGTTGTGGTAAAAAAAAGCCCATTCAGTCTGACTATTTTTCAGAAGAGCCGCATTTCATGGCAAGGCAAAAACAGTGTTAAAGTAGCATAAGTATTTGCAAAATTATTCCTGTTTACTTTTCATTGCCCCTTCCTTCTTATATGAGCAATATGGAACATGTAATTATAATTATTTACTGTTTTGGGCAACTGTTAAGGCATTTGTGAACAGTTTTGATTGTTTTGAATTCTATTGGGTTTTCTCGAAAACTTTGCGTTCCTCACAAAAAGGTATGATGGGAAAAAAATAAAGAAATTCATAATAATGATCATGTTAGTATTTATAAGACACATCATGTGTTTTTGTTTTCTAATAATTGTGTTGTTGTGTCTAAAAAACAATTAATAAGTAACAATTGTAGTTTAGATTGCATAAATATAATAGGGTCAGATAGTTATAGTACATTTTTATTTTATTATAGTCAAATAATACATTCAGAAATGTCAAC
Organism: Cyprinella venusta; assembly: GCA_038021265.1. NCBI lineage: Eukaryota > Metazoa > Chordata > Actinopteri > Cypriniformes > Leuciscidae > Cyprinella > Cyprinella venusta. The sequence goes on from CM075878.1 coordinate 6,047,392, forward strand.
TAATTTCTGTTTTTCCATAGACAGCTCTCCACTCTCGCTTGGTTTATTTTCGTTTTCTCACTGCAGTTTAATCATGTTAGCTAATCACTAGGGGTCAGATAGTAGTATTTCTGTTTCTGATAAAAAAGTTTTTCCATTAAATAGGTCAGTAGAAAAGACACGAAGCACTGCAGTCTAATCTGGGAATTCTTCTTAAGGGCTTCTCGGTAACCATTACTTAAAATTGTGCAGCGCTTCTCTTATGATTAATTAAAAGACCCCAGATCTTTCCCTCAATTACTTATCAATTATCCCGGTGTTTCTCTGTGGTTCTGCGGGGCTGACTGGCCCGTTCCCCCTGGTGATGCGGATTTGAATGGGACTGTATAAAGAAGTGAAGCTGTGTTGGTGTATGCTTATGGGTGGAGGAGGAGGGGTCTTTTTATTTCTACCACTGCAGTCGTTTTCATTTTTTTCTTGTCATCATCTGCCCCACTTTCAGTCTTTCATCTTCAGAATGGACTGTCAAGGAGATGTATGTTTGTGTGGGCGTGTGTCACCTTGTGTTTTTGTGTGCATGTGAGTAAGATGCCTTTACACGCTTTTATATAATGTTGTGTGTGAAATGGGTGTGTACTCTGCGGTTTATAGAGGGTGAGTGTATGCAGGGAAGAGCTATTTCGGTCCTCTTGTGTTCTTGTATTTGTATCTGTAAGCGTATTGCGTGGGTCGGAGAATGAGCGTTATGAGCTGCTATCGATTTGGTGTGTGGAAACTGGTGGGGTCATTGGTGAAACTTCAACTGGGGGATCCCCTGATCCTTGGTACCTCTCACGAGTCTTATATCTGTTTACCATGAGGTTAAAGTTCATTGAGTTAGGACTAAAATTTACCATACCTGCGCATGATGTTTGTTTTGACAAAATATATTATTGGTCTATTATGTTTTTTTCTCCCAATAAAACGTCAGAGTTGTGAATTTATTCTTCATTTTTATTTATTCTTCTGCTTTGACACTGCCCGGCCATAAAGTCGCTGTCTGGATTTAAATAGGCAAATGCTTCAGAGTCTATGATTGGATAATTATTTCTGACCTTAAATTCATTGAAAGTTTTCGGGATGTGCTGGAGGAGACTTTACAGAGTGCTGGACTCTTGCGTTGTCAATGAAAAATGACTAAAATGTGCATATGTGACTAAAGATTTATACACCTCTTAAAGAAAATAAATGTTATGATGTTATTTCCATCAAGATGTGCATGCATTTTTGTTCAATATCTTGTATTGACAATACAAGAGTTGATGGAATAAATTTTGAAAGATCACGTGACAGATGCTGAAAATTCAGCTTTGCCATCAAAGGAATAAATTACATTTTAAAATTGATATTAAAAGTTTTTTCCTATTGTAATAATATTTCACAATATTTCGTTTTTTATAGGTCAAATAAATGCAGCCTTGGTGAGCTTAAGAGACTTCTTTGAAAAATATTTTAAAAAATCGTTTCAAACCCATTTATTTATTTAGTAATGAATAATAATAATAATAGGCCGGACACCAGAATGCTTCAGATCTTAGCAGATATCCTTAGACCAAGTGTGGGCTAAATAACAGCAGCAAGAAGCTCTCTAGAATAAGTGTGTGTGTGTGTGTGTCCCTGCATCCTTCATTACATAAGCAGGGTCATTGCAAACCCGCAGAGACAAGAAACGAGGGACCCTGATGTGTCTGCTGTACACACAAACACTCACACGTTTTGCCTAGTTTTACAGAATAATGATAGCAGGGTCCCCACGGATCAAGTCTTAAATTATATTTTATCACAGCTAAGGCTATAAAAAGTCTTAAGTATCTTAAAGAACTCTATATGATAATTTCAAGAGGTCTTAAATTTAGGCTCTGTAACAGGAATCCCGATACAGTGTATTGTGACTGATTATTAAACATTTTATTAAATGAAATGGATATGATTTAATTAAAAGAGTGCTGCATGTTTCAAAGTAAAAAGTTATGCTCGTGTTTTTAGAGCAGTTCACAATCAATGAATAGTACCACACATTTATGCCAAGCAATTGCTTATTGATTTACTGTTGATGAATTATGACAATGTTTTCTTTATGGTGCTTATATCATACCTGCAGACTCTCCACCTCATGGTGTTACCAGGGTAACCGCTATTACTGTTGTTCCATAAGCACCACCTACTGGTAGGGACTCATGGAGTGAGTTTCCATTTTCATTCAGCCGGTCTGCTGTTTTTGTTCAGAGACCAGATGCAAAAAACAACCCTTTTTTAAGCAGGATGCATATTTCATTCTCTTATCTTAAATGAGTTTAAAGATCATAAAAAGCCTTACTTTTTATAAGATCTGCAGATACCCTGAAATAGACATATAAGAATAACTATCTCACAACAACTATCTTACATTTTCACCCCAGGCGTGCAGGTCTCAAATACTCTTCCTGATAAAAATCACAAGGTGGGTCACATGACGGGCCTGCTCAGATCACTGGATAGCTCTTTGGAAAAACAGCTCCACTTTGTAAAACAGGTTTTGTTTTCAGAATTAGTCATATCATGTGTCGTAGCTACATCCCACCGTCAACGAGATCTTTGAGGATCAGTTCAGTAGGCTATGTAGTAAACCGTTCGTTTCCAACGGTTTCACTGAGGTTGCTATAACTTTGGAGCTGTTATGTAAGAGCCTTCATTGAAAGTGACAGAAAAAGTTTTTCTGAAAGGTTTTGCGACCTTTTATCTGCGTCCAAGGCTATAATGTTAACAAACCGTTGTAAGGAGAGCATGGGAAAGCTGAAAGGTTGTGCTGTCAGAGTCATGAAATTTTGTTGGGTTTGGATTGAATCGGCAAGTCACTCTCACCGCCTACTGTCTGCCTGGCCACTGGCCTATCGCTTGCGCAGCTGCACACACACACACACACACACGCGCGGCGGGGGTGTCACGCGATTGACTGTCGTTGCTGGATCAGTGAGCTGAGCTCGTGGTGTTTCATTCTCACTCCAGCTCTGTTTGTGCTGCTTTCACTGATCTCCGTGAGGAGGCCCCCACTTTCGTAAAGCACATGCTTGTGTTGTGTTCATATGCTCTGCAAAAGAGGGCAGAGAAGAGAGATGGAGAGATACAGAGCTTGCACTTACAAAAAAGTAGGATGTCACTATGGTTTCTGAACATGTACTAGCGTACTGTTTAGATGCCGACCGATAAAGGATTTTGAAGGCCGATACCGATACAAATATTTGTTGGTTTTAAAATCCGATATTCGATATATCGGCCGTTATTTTTTTTTCCAGAAACGCGCAACAAAACATTAACAGATTTCCCTAGCATTAGTTATTTGTATTGTATTGTTATTTATGAGTTTTAACTAAAATAATATGATAATGCATTTTAAAAATAAACTTGTTTCTTTTAATGTCACAACAGAACAGACTGATGATTGTGGCATTAGCTTTGTGGTTAGCTAGTCTGTGATGAGCCATAATTTAGCAATGGATAACGTCATACTGCAAATTGTAAAACATACATTTAGAGCCCGACCGATAAATGGTTTTGAAGGCCGATACCGATACAAATATTTTTGGGTTTTAAAATACGATATTCCGATATATCAGCCGATATTTTATTGATTTATTTATTTATTTAAACTGGACATGATAGTCACAAATTTTGTCATGTTTATTTGAGTTAATTCTTTTAATTGTTATTTAAACAATGTATGTATCGTGACCAACTCAACGAGTGTTGCCAACAGGAACGGTGTAGAGTGCCCTCTGGTGGACAAACTATGCAACTCCAGCACTCGTGACATGGTTCAAGCATGTTTCGTTCGTTTTTATTTTACTTCTGAAATATTCATTTATTGGGCATTATAACTGCCGATACCGATAGTTTGGAAAATGCCTAATATCGGCTGATAATATCGGTCTGCCGATATATCGGTCTGGCTCTATTTTCAATATAATAGGCCAAGGAGAGATGATACGTCTCATTGCTATAACTCATACACTACCAAAAATCAACCTGATTGCATGATGGTGCGATGTATTGACATGTAACTATTTGAAGCACCTTTGTGTGTCATGTAAATACTATAGTATATGAATATGGTAATCATTCTGTGTCATGGAATGTCAAAATATTACCATCTGGTAACACCAGAGTATGTTTTTGTTAGGGCAGCATGTGTATTTATTGAGAGAGAGAGAGTGAGTGAAGGCAGGTGAATAGAGATGCGTTTGAAGTGTGTGTTTTGGATTGTAATGCCTTGCAGCTCTAATCCCTGCATTATACCCTCTGTGGATTTGCACAGGGAATTACTCTAGTAAAGAGCTCAGTGTGTTTGACTGGGCCGTGCGTGGGCTGACAGTGGCCAGACGCTGATAAGTAATGCTGATGGAGGGGAGGGTTTGGTCTGAATGACAGCGAGATGGTCTCTACTGTGTCGTTTTTACTGAGTGGCCGAAAGCCAGGACAGAGAGAGAGAGAATCTCATTGGATGTGACAGTGTTGTGAAACAAACCAGCAGCAACATAGCAAGTGAATTAGAGAAGCGGAGGCCTGGTGTGTGTGTGTGTGAGCATGCGGTCTTGTGTGCATGTGGGAGAGGTTGATGTTGGCAAAGTTTTTTTTTTTAAGTGTGTAGAGAATCGTGTTTTTTTCCTTTCTTTTTTTGTCTCTTCAACATTAATTTTTAATTGCAATACTACTCGATTTACAAATAAATGGTACTTAGTTCAACCAAAAATACAAATTATTTCTATAATTACTCACCCCCATGTCATTCGAAACCCATAAGACTTTCGTTTATCTTCAGAACACAAATAAAGATATTTTTAATGAAATCTGAAAGATGTTCCTTCCATAGACAGCTACGCAACAAACTTTGGAGTTTCAAAAAGTTCATAAAGGGATCTTAAAACTAATCCATATGAATTACCGGTAAGTGGTTTAGTCCAAATTTTCTGAAGAGACTCGGTTGCTTTATGATGAAAAGATTGAATTTAGGCTTTTATTCACACATAAACATTGATCCGCGAACATAAACAGAAGATTAACTGAACCTGCTTGATGTGCAAGAACAATCCTCTTGTTGACGCTCAAATGTCCTGCGTAGTATGAGAATGATAAATGAAATATGCTTTCTTTTGTTAACCCCCATATCAGTTATTAAAACTGGTTTGATACGTTATTTTTGAGCGGAAAATGGCAAAAAATTTTGAAAATTATGATTAATGAAGTTACCCAGTTTTGTCAAATGTCACAAATGTTGTGGGAAAATTTAACTGTGCTATAGAAACATGTTCAGTGCATTAACTTTGATTATACTATACATTTACAGTAGAGAGGATTAATAACTGTATTGTGCTTTTATTAAGAACATATAATAGTCTATCCCTAGTGTAAATATGTTGTTTAAATATACATACTGGAGTAAATGCTTTATATGTGGACATTGGGGATGGTTTAGCCAATCCCTTTGTCGCATTTAGATCTGCAGTCTTGGCCTCATCACCGATGCCTCTGTAACCTGTAGTTTCCATCAAAATGTGGATTGGTTTAAAAAGCTAGAGATTCTCAACCATTCATGTTGAGTGGAAAAAAATCTTCAACAAACAAATAACCAAGTCCAAGTTCTCTTGATGACACTTGACACTTCATGGACACACACATTACGCAAGTTCAGAACAGCAAATACTAAACTGCCAGATTATCAACGTTCATGTCATAAAGAGACTAAAGGCTCAGTCTCATGTCTGGACTTAAAGGTATAGTTCACACAAACAAATTCATTTAAGTGCTAATTGTAATTTTATGTAATAGATCAGCTAGCTCATTCTTCAAAATATCTAATTTCCATTAGGCCTATTTGCACATTTCCAGTCATACGAGTGACATGATGAACATTTTTCTTCTTTTTGTATAATTAATTCTCTTATGTATAATAAATTATTTTCTTTTGCATTATTTCGTTACGTGTTGTCTCTTACCCCCTTACCAAGTGTATCACAACCTCAATGTTACCTTTTCTGGCCCTTCGTAACAGGTTGAATAAATGATGACCGAACGTTAATTCTAATTGTCCCTTTAAGGATTAGATTGTAGATACTCGCTTTGGGCCGCAATGTTATTACTGTGAAGCAAGAGTCCATTGGCAGTTCACTAGTAAGCCATTGTCATGGAGCTTGTTCTGGGTGGAGTGTTTGTGTGTGTTTTCATTATCCATGTCAGCAGTGTGCTGCGTGACTGGCTGCTGCGCGCTGACAGGTCAGAGGTCAGCCATCTGCAATGAGCCGAAGAACTTTGAGCTGACCGATAGGGGTGTGTGTTCACGGTTATGTAACTGCCGCTGAGCCCAGCGTGTGTGTGCCAGGAGCTTCATTCAGTAGTTTCTAAAGGGCCGTTCACATTGAAGGGGATTAGTAGCGACAGAGAAACCCGAAGTCGTTAATTTTCAATGAGAGTTAGTGATTTCCGATGAGTGCTTGCCATGACATAGAAAACATTTATGAGGGCGATGTGAGTGACAGTTAATTTTTGAAAGGGTTGCGGACATCCAAGACAAAAAAACAACAACAATGCTAAATGCAAATAATACAACTGAACTAACCATCAAATTAAGATGGCAAAAATAATAATTATACCTATACTCAGGGCCTGAAGTTAACTTTTTCGGCCACCGGCCACTGAGGCAGGTGGATTTAAAAATTCATCTGCCACAGACTTTTTACCTGCCATTTTTTTTGCCTCATAAAGGTGAAAAAAAAAACCCCGGGAATTTCACAATATTGTTCTTTAATATTGTTGTAAGAATATACACATTTAAGTGCTGTCAAGTAATAATAACTCTAAGAACATACATTTTTATTCACTGATTTTGACAAACACAACATGTATAGTATAGTATAGTATATATTCATACCTTGGTGGCCAGCACCAATAAACACATAAAGGGGGATACACAGACATATAATGGCCAGTACACACAATAAAAGAATATGAAAACACCCAATATAGATAAACAAACAGCTCAAATAATACTATCAAAATACTTCACTTAATAAATATACTTCTTATAAACAAACAACAGAAAAGCAAGCAAAATAGTCCTTGGAGTTCCCCCGGAGAAGAAACCGGAATGATTGTGGCCCGATCATCGGCCGGAACCATATAATTACGTCCAATTTTCCTTTCGAACCCCTTTGGATACTGCACCAGCTGACGGGACTCAGACATAGACAGTAAAAGGGACTCAGACGTATTAAACAAACAAACAAAAAGAGCGGTAAGAATAAACTTTAACTAAATGTTAAAGAGTGTGCGCACTTAACTGCAAACGAAAGTTTAAATAAAGTTTATTGAACCAAAGTAATGTTGTTGTGTATTCTTTACTGTAAACAAATTCCATTAAATAAAAAACTCAAACTGTCCTGACCCAGGCTCACCAACATCCGCCACAGTCACGTAACGTTAAACAGGTCTTAACAGCTGTTAGTTACAGCGTTCAGGAACCGTTAACTATGAACTAAATTAATATTGTTATTACTGGTAGTTTAGTTTTCTTTGTCAATGGTGGACTTCGTTGAGATGTAAAAATCCTAATGAATCTGGTCACATAGATATCCACAAATAAAGATATCTCGTCCTAGCTGCTGGCCAATGGAGGTACACGTCCGCACCTGGCGGCCATCTTGTCACAGGCAACTCGCTCACTCGTAACGTGTTTTAATGGTGAATGTACTTTTTAAATAACCATAACTTGCTCAATTTTAAACCGATTTTCAGACGGTTTGGTTCGTTATAAACGTCAAAGATGAAGTTATGCCACTGCAAACACAGGCAAACATGTGATTAAACAGACTGTGTGTGTAAATACGTGTGTACAGGTTTGATGAGGGTTGTGAGGTCCAAAAGTAATGTCCTCAGTAATGGTGAAACCTGTCACTAACATTAGGCCTGACTGCACATATTTAACTCTTCACATTCTGAAAAGCGTAATGTGATCTGATTGGCCAGCTGGACCAGTGTGTTTTGATCGGTCAACCGCTTCAAGTGTGTTTAGGGAATGTCACGCCCTTACAATAACCGTGAGTTTCAACACACTACTAATGCAACTCATATAATTGTAATGTGTACTAGCAGAAGAAAATTCAAGATTTAATTTGGAGGCGTTTCATGGAGTTCAGAAACAGTGTGCACTGATATAGACCAACTCCCTTTGGAGTGACTTTGTGCTTTGTAACTTTGCAGACCTTTTTCATGTTCAAACAGGAACATTGCACACTAAAGAAAGTTAAAAAAAGCATAATAGGTCCTCTTTAAAAAGGCTTATAAATTGGCCAAATCATGTTTTTATTTAAATCTAGTGTTTCTGTGAGGTTTATGTTTAAGGGTAGGGATCAGGACTCGGGTTAGTCCATAGAAAATGTGAAATACTGATATAAAACCAAAGTCTCTGAGATGTCCTGAGTAATATAGTGGAACAAACGTGTGTGAAAGAGAGGGAAAGTTGAGGTTAAGACATTTTTAACCTTTTCTTTAGTAATCTAAACACAGCTGCTAATGTGAATGGGCAGATGAACTTATGACATTATGAATTTTTTAAAGACTGAAAGCCCTCAGGAGCACACACTCTCACACACCATAGCAGTATAAATATGAGTGGTGAAGGTCATTTTGTTAGTGGGAGATTAAAGCTCCTGTCAATCTGTCTTTTGTGTGTTATGTTCTCCTACTTTAGAATAATGTGGAATAATCCTAGTAGCATATATATATTTTTTTTTTGGGTGGGGGGTGGGGGGGTGAACCATTTCATTTGCAGTAATGAGAGTTGGCATGTGAGAGACAGAACTGCAGTTTATGCTGTTGTTTGATGAAAATACATAGTCTAGTAGACAGACAGGCTATATATTAAAAACAGGGTTTGTAAAAAAAAAAAAGGTTGACTCCATGTTGAGCAGACTGTGTTTTGGTTTAGTTTGTCCAACAAAATACACAGTCGACTATCAAGACATATCACTTAGCATTGTTAGCAGCGTGTGAATACTATTATATCTTGACTTGTTTCATAAAGGAACAAATACAAGTGATACTAATTTGACTGTTTGTGGTCAGCTGCTATTTACCCGTTACATATCATTGCAAGAATTGGTTGCCATTAAAAAGTGGTCTTATTTTAATTTGTAAAGTTTGGCTAGGTAAGCAGATTAACAAGTTTAAAGCGTACGGTTCAGCCCTTTAACATTAGTTAAAGTATTAGGCATCATGAACTAATAATAAATAACCTTTTCTTTTACAATGTATAAGGTTAATGTTAGCATTTAGATATCATTTATCTTGGTTAAAGTTTTTTTTTTTTATCAGGCTATTAATTCATATTTGTTTATAATACATTATTACAATTGCCTAATTATGAACAATGAATGTTAATTTGTACATAATAATGTTATTATTGCATGGGTGTGTGTGTGTTTCTATCTAGATATATTAGTCACTTCCTACCAGTGTGCCAGTAAGCCTATATCTTATTTTGACTGAGATGTGATTAGGTTTTGACATATCAGATGACTAACTGTTAGTACTATTGTCATGACTAACTAAAATAGTTCTCTGAATAGCAACTTAATAAAGCCAAGATATTCGGTAATGTAATGTGGTGTAATGTATGTAACCCTTTTGAAGAAAGAGGTGGGAGGTGTCTGACTGACATTGGGCAGGGCATCAGACAGACATTAGTATTCTTTCCACCCTTTTTGAACAGTCAGCAAAACTCAGAACTACTAAGACAAGGAAGGGAGATGGTTTATATGTGAGTATAATCGTGTGTCTACGTATACCTGTTTGTATGCATGTCTGATTCATAAAATTGAATTCAGTGTTGTAGCTGCAGAACTCAAGGTTCCAGTAAAGATTTCAACAAAAAGAGCAAAACATGTCAATAGAGCACATCAGAGGCTGCCTACCTCATCAAGAATGATTTTCCCCATTCATTTTCTCAATAGGAATTTCAAATTAAGCTTTAATAACGAGTTCTAAACCATGTACCACATCATTGAGGGAGTCAACTACTAATTATGTCATATAAACCACAATATAATTGAAGGTTATTGCAACTTATTGAAATACATAAGTTGTTTGAGATTGAGTGAGAAGCCATTCAGAGTCTTGAAAGGTTTACATTACGGTATGTATGTTAAAAATCAATTTCTCTATGGTGAAAATGAATTGAAATGAATAGTGTTTTCAGTTCTGCGACCTCACTGTACGAAAACCTCGCAACCAGGGTTTGTTTTACTCAACGAGTTGCTCTTTCAATCAGATGTGAAACTGACCTCCAGTTTTCCAAATACAATTTGAACCAATCTGGTTTAGACTGATGTAAACAGCTTGTGACTCCTTTACACATGTAAAAACTGTATGTGCTGCCCTAGTTGCCATAGGTGATGGCATCTAAACAAGATTAACTTGTGGTTTACTCGGAATAGATTTGACACAGCAATTTTTAAGAGCACAGGCTTGTACACAAACGCACAAATGGACTCTTATCGCCCTGCCAGAGCATACCCTCCACCCTGCCTCTTGTTTTGGAGAAACATAGCAGAGCCAAATGAGACATCTGAGTGTCTTAAGTCTCAGCGTCTGCTTTGAAGCAAGAAGCGAAACATTTGAGGGGGGGAAAAAAGGAGAAATAGTTTCTGATTCTGATTCAAACAAACAAAGAGTGGTTGCCATGTCGACAGGCATCTATAAATAGTGTCCAATGTTTGTTTTGTGAATGCGGTCTCCCCTAGGAGCTTCAGAGACCCGGAGAGTGATTCTGATTAAACAGCTTTTCCTCATACCGCTCAGCCCTGGAATGAACCATTAAACTGGACAGAGGTCGGGCGGTTTAAGAAAAAAAAAAAAACATTATGGCTAAAAAAATGGCTTTCCTTAGAGGAATGTGCACTCACTGATGAACGACTGTATTATTGGAATGAAATCAGATAAATGTATCGTAATTTAATAAATATAATGTATTATATGCAATGTTTGGGTCAGCACTCACTTCACTTAATGTAATTTATTCCATTGATGGCGTAGCTACATTTTCAGCATCTTTACTCCAGTCTTCAGTGTCACATGATCCTTCATAAATAATTCTAATGTTCTGATTTAATTCTCAGTAAACATTTATTATTATTATTTATTAATGTTGAGAGCCGTTTTTGTGGAGACTTTAATACTTTTCAGCATACTTTTATGAAAGGAAGTGAAAACCCCCTGCTTATTTATGTGAAATGGAAATCTTTTGTAACTATATTTTTACTGTCACTTTTTATCAATTTAATGCATCCTTGTTGAAAAAGTAATCATTTCTTTAAAAAAATCTTACTCACCCTATATTGATTGTTATTATCAAATATATTAGTTATATTTTATATTGTGTGTGTATTAGTCTATTTTTGTTGAATAAGCTGCTGGACGCCTTGAATAACCTTAGGATTAATAAAGCATCCATCCATCCATTCTTAATTAATCTTTTTTATTTTTGATGGATGGTTTTAGTCTGATAGTAAAACCCAAACCTAAAGTCTCGCTAGATCATATGGCTGAAACTATTTAAAGTACATTCTCAACTAGTCTCTTGTTACCTTGGTTACATATTCAAGAGGAGTGACAGTAGCATTGCAAGAGGATTTCAGAACACATTTATTTGAATAAATGATAGATATAAATCTACATATTTAATATATTTCTAAAATGATGTATCCAATTTAAAGCTAATTTATAAAACACAGTTTCAGTTCTGAATGTTGACTGGTTTAAACAGTACCAATCGTGATCAAATATACATTCTAGCAGTACAAAATAATGCAATATAGCACAACAGCTGCATGGAGCTTCAGCTGCATTGCTGAAGTGTAAATCTCTTTGTCTTTGAATGTGGCAGGGAATGGTGAGGGTAGTTGGAGGCAGACAGACGTGGACAGACAGAGTGGGAATCACGAGCCGTCCCCTCAGACAGCAGGAGGAGAGATTTACTCGTCCCCATCACAGTGCTTTCAGCTGGACCCTTCTCTCCGATTGAACATCGGAACATTCTACCTGCTCAAGATCCACCTGTAACCTCCCGATTGGGTAAGACAGCTGTTTACTTTCAGTTGAACGTTTCTAGATTGGCTTGTGCACAAGACTCATACACACTGTACCTCTTATGAAATAATAATAGACCTCTAATAGATTAACCTCTAATAGACCTCTTATGAAAGAGAGACTTGTGTAGTGATGTTCCATCATGATTTTTCAAGGTCGATTCCGCTTCTTTTTACAAGCAAAATGGCCGATTCTGACAGTTGCCGCTCTTTAACAGGCCAAACTGACCTTAAACAAAAAACATCTGTAGCCATTTGAAATTGGAGGAAACCACTTACTTTTAATCGTGACTCAAACAAAGATGATTTTACAAATATGTAGCATGAGAGCAGTTGTTTTTGTTTTACATTTACAGTTAGTCATTTAGCAGACGCTTTTATTCAAAGTGACTAAATCAAACAAGTCTCGAATTAGATTGTATAATTTCAAGATTTAAAGCAAAAACAGAATGGTCTGACTTTAGATTTGGGAAATGATGCTACATAAGACGCCCGCACAAAATAAAAACACCAGACAGACTGAATGAAAATGCAAATTCACTTTCCGACAGTAGGTGGCGCTTATTTGGGTACTTTCTGCTTATAAACACTACTTTACACAGAGGTAAGAGGAAAAGACAGTCAGTTGCCTATATATATATATATATATATATATATATATATATGTGATAGAGATTGTAGAGATTGATAGAGATTATAGAGATTGACCGAAATAAAACTAAAAACCGTTTCCAATTTATGGCTGTTCGGTTCATCTCTAGACTTGTGTGTTTTCTTCTGCCTGTAGGGCTTTCTGTCAGATGTGATTACTGGAAAAAAACGTGGAATATTTTCAGTCCTTTTTTCAGTAGTGGTTGTGTGTAAAGACAGTTTACGTGAGGTCAGCCTCATCAGACAGCTGCGTGAAAATGTAGTAAGTGTCTATGTTTCTCTTCTTCTTTCTCCACACATCGATCATTTACTTGTTATCTCTCTTTCTCTTGATGACTCAACACTGGACTTCCTCTTTTTTAAACTCTTCTCAATTGTTTGCCATTTGTTTTTACCTCCAGTTTTCTTTTGTTGTGATCACATAGTGTTTTGTTGTCCTTTTGTTCACTCATTTTCACAGTCTATGCCTTCATGTTTATTTCCATCTTAGAAGGATATTTCCCCCCAAATATATAACAATTCATGTTATTCCAAACCCCTATGACTTTCTTCTGCGGAACACAAAATGAGATATTTTCAAAAGCAACACTTGACCTCACTGACTTTCATTTGAGTAGGCAGAAAAAATGACAAGTAGACAAAATGGACGATGAGACTATTTTGGAGACATTTTGGAGACAGCTTTTTTTCAGCTCACAAAAGGAAGTTATTTCAAACACTCAACTGACGTTTTCAAGTGAGTTGAGTAAAAACGTTATTAAATGTCTTGTTAGACAACAGGTTTTTATAAATGCATTACAAGTTTTGGAAGATGTTTGCTTTTGTCTAAGGAACATTATAAGACATGGAGTAGCATTTAGCCGTTCCTCACTAACACGCTGTGCATATATTTATTTAATTAAAAATCAAAAACAATTGAGTCCAAGGTAGGGTTTTATTTCGATTAAAGGCGAGGTAGGTGATTTGTTCCAGAAACATTTTTTTGTAATGCTGGTTGAAAATCTCTTTACATCCTGATAGCAATCACTAAGTTAAGTGGTCTAAATGTATTTATATGTATATACACATCATTTTCGAAAGCGGTTCTTGACTCGAAACACTATCAACGGCAAAATGAATCTGCAGAAATCAGGTGGTAGACGTCAGTGCTCTTTAAGTTGTTTGTGTTCATTATTATTGTAACATTATGTGCTTTGAGACATGAGGTAGTTTAATGCTTTTGTTTGCTCCCTGCTGTGTAGGGATGGTGGGATCTTATACTTTCAAAGTTGGCTCGCTATTGCTATGCTAGCCTCTCTGAAAAATACCTACCCTACCTTAAATGAATCCATTTTTTTCCACAGTGAGTGTAGAAATGTGGTAGTCACGTTATTAAACATTTAGACCCACCTTTTCCTCATCAAAAAGTGTATTCCCTCTCAGCGCCATAAGACAGTGGAAATAATTTAGCTTCTGTTGTGGAACTAATTTCACTTCCCATTCTGACTACGAGCTTCTGTTTGGAAAGAAAGAAGCTTCCAGCCTGTCGTAGCGTGTTAGTGCACATATAGACTGAATGTGATATGTGGTGCAAGATGACGTTTCTGTGGGATTGGCTGTGTGTTTGCGTGTAGCGTGTCTTTGGGGACGGGATCTGATGCTGGTTGAGCTGTAGTCAGGCCCAGTGGTGCGTGGATAAACCCGTCAGGAGTGTCTGTTCAGCTTTGAGTTCTGACAGGAATCTTTCTCTGCGTCTGGTGTCATTTCACACTCCCTCATTTTCTACTCCAGTCCCCCCTCATTGGTCGAAATGTAAATCTACTCATTCTCTCTTTCCCCTTCATTTCGGTGTCCTTCATGTCTCTCAACCTTTTTTTTCATCAGTCTCCAGTAGGAATGTCAGAAGTCGAAAGTAAAATTTGTACCAGAGTATGTAAGCGAGAAATGTGTGGAGATAATTCTTCCCCCGAGTAAATAGAGTGTGTAAAATTGGCCTTTTGTGGTTAAATGTAGTTGAATAATGACCACTAAATTGCTTTGCTACGTAACTGTTGTGTCTCTAGTTCACTCCACAGTTACTTATTTATCACATAATAAAATAAATGAAAATCAAATCAATATTTCATTCCAATTTATTTGGTTTATACCATTGTTTAAAACTGGATAATGTACAGTCAAGGTCCTGTTAGGTTATTTTGCTATAAAAGCTCACTGACTGCATACTAGTATGCTTTATATACTAATTAGGGCTGTGAAACGATTAATCGCGATTAATCGCATCCAAAATAAAAGTTTGTGTTTACATAATATATCTGTGTGTAGTGTGCATAATTATTTTAGTTATATAAATACACACATATGCATGTATATATTTAAGAAAAATGTGTTATTAAAATATCAAATATTTATATTTATGTATAATATTAATTTTGTATAAATATATATAAAGTATATACATGCAAATATTTCATAAATATATACATGCATGTGTTTGTATTTATATATTCAAAATAATTTTACACACTACACACATATATACTGTGCTATGTAAACACAAACTTTTATTTTGGATGCGATTAATCGTTTCACAGCCCTAATACTAATATTAAATTAAATTAAATGATTTTTCAATGATTTAGAGAAAATGCTCAGGATACATTTATTTGATAAAAATTGTAATATTGTGACATTATTACAAAGTTTAATATTTTAATATTATGTAAAAGCTAATTTATTCCTATAATGGCAAAGCTGAACTTTCAGCAGTCTTTACTCAAGTCTTCAGTGTCACATGATCCATTTAAAATGGATATTTATTGTTATACTGTATGTATAGTTAAAATGTATATGAATTATAATTTTACTTATAGTTTTTACGATTTTTTGCAGTATGTTAGTATTGACTTTGGTACTTTTGACATCCCATGTTCCTTTTGCTGTTGTTGTTGTCATCCTCTTATCCTTCCTGATTTTTTTTTCATCTCCAACAAACATTCTCAGTCTTTCATTCTCTTTTTCTCTCTCTCCTGATCTCTAATTACTAAACAATGAGTTAATTACCTGAGTCAGAGCTCATGAATTTATTCATATGCTCTCTGGCACTCTGGTAATTACCAAAAGCTTGTAGTGTACCAAGAAGAAAGGTTCTTCCCCGCAAAGGGACTGTTCATGTCTTTATTACAGCATTGAGCGCCCCCTGTTCACTGTATCTCAACACGGTGACCATAATGCTGTTACCAAAAGATGACCTATCACACTATTTTTACATCTCATGTTATGAAAGTCATATCTCTGTTCTCATAGATGAATGTTTACAATTTCCACTTGGAACGAGTGACAAAATGATTAATTACATCACCATTGTTTACAGCAGCAATACCCATATGGAAAAGGTTTGCTAAAAACACCTGTGATTCTTATATGTTCCAACAGAATATTGTAAGGGACATATATGCTGCAAAATCCACATATATAAATTGCATAATGTTAATATATTTTTTAATCATATATGTCATATACTGCATGTCCTACACAAAAGCCATATAGATTTTCTTGATGTGAACACATAGGAAAATAATGCTACTTTAATATTCATGTCCAGCATCTTAAAGTATTAAGTTGACTTTCAAACTCACCCTAATGTCATCCAAGATATCCATAGGCCTATCACTTAAATTTTGTGGCCACTTCAATGGCCACCAACTATTCAAATGTTCAAAGAAGTTTCAAAAGTGTATATATATACATATATATCATATTAGATTATATTATTTTTAGTAATTTTTTAATTATTATTATTTTTTAATGACCGATCGTTTCGCGATTAGACCCTTTTCTTGACTGGGATCGCGTCGAGACTTCGAAGCTACATGGAGACGGACATTTGAACCTTCTTTGAAAATTTGAATCGTTGGTTACCATTGAATTCCATTCTGTGAAGAAAAATCCTAGAATGTTTTCCTCAAAAACCTTAATTTATTTTCGACTAAAGAAAGAAAGACATGGATATCTTTGACATCAGGGTTTGAGTAAATTATCATAAATTATCAGAATTGGGGGGGGGGGGTCCTAGTCATTCATGCTCATATACAGTACATAATTAACATTTGATGAAACTTAATAGAAAACTATTTAAAACTACACACACAAGCACACATTTAAATTGCAAAAAAAAAAAAAAATATTGGAGTGTAAAAATATAAAAATATTTATTGGAGTGTATTTACAAGATACAGTTGAATATTTTACATATATCAATAGTTTTATTTTAAATTCTGAATCACCATATTTCATTTCATTTGTGACAATTTCTGTAAACTTTATCACAGTAGGCCTACTAAGTTACTACATCTACTATTCTTAACCTGAAAATGATACTTAATGTATTAGAAAGATGATTGATGTGAAATAAGATGCAGAATTGTGATTATATCTGTTTCATGGATTCAAATGTCTCTGTATTTCCCTTTAACGTTTTCTCAATATTAAAATACAAAAATAAAAAATTAAATAAAATATAATACTATTCTTTACCTAGTACAAACATAAAACTTTCCTTAAGTTATTCTTATGCATATTACCACCAGAGTTTGTCACATACAAAAATATATTCTAGCCAATTTTCAACATTTTATTCACAGTTCTAGAAACATATTTGACGCCTCTGATTTAAATAAACACTGTGATGAATTACATCCGGGACTTTTACTTGCTGAGCGAGACGAAACGTGCAGAGACAGTTTTTACACAGACGCCATTTTCTTTGACTCGCGATGCAAGGCATACATGAGGGAAACGCATGGAATAAGTGTTTTATCGCATTTAAATATGCATTGTATAACGTCTTATTGTTTTATAACAATGTGTATTTGCTGTGCGTGGCTAAACCGCTCTCAGGGGGGCATTTCCGTCGAAGCCCGATGCAGAGGTGACCTAGCCAGGATGCCTGGGTTTGCTTTTTAACAGGGAAACGGCGAAAGTAAGTGTTTTATCTAATTTACAATATCTAGTTTATAATATATTGATTTATAGCGATATTTAAATGCTTTGTGCGCTTAAACGAGCCAAATATTTTCTCTAAGGCGACGATCTTCTTTGACTCAATACTGAGCTGACGACGAGGGAGGTTTATAACGTTAACAGGAAAAACACAGAAAGTAAGTTAAGTGTTTTTAATCTAATCTACAAAATGTATTTCATGGCATTATATTGTTTTGTAACAATATTTATGTGATGTGCGTGCTTAAACCTTTCTCACAGACTAAGTTAGGCCTGTATCTTCTTTGACTCATGACACAGCGCTGACATGAGTGCTTTTAGCAGTAAAAACAAACAGTAAGTGTTTTAACTCGTTACAATACGTGTTTTATATTGTTTGACAATATTTGTGATGTGCAAATATTAAAAGTATGTATTTATCCTCAAACTATCTTTTACTCTTGTTTACTAGGACACCTACTGTAAGTTTACTGAAAAATAGAAGAACAACTCCACAGACTGCAGATCAACAATGCATGTGAAATTGTCACTTTATTTCCTTTTTTGGAGGACCAATTTTCTTAGAATGGGTAATTAATTCTTTCAGATTAAGTATTTATGCAAAATGTACTTATTAGAATAACTTTTGATGTTGGGTGGTTATGCTTTCATTGATTTAGCTATTTGTGTTTTCTAGGAGCATTTCTATGATGCACAGAGTGGCTAAGGCTATCCAGGCTTGGTGTTTAAAGACCGTACAGACTAGAACTTGGTGATGGTAAGATTTAACAGATGACATGAGAGAATCATGGGCACAAAAAAATAATCATAGCTTTGTTGCTATTTGGTATAACTAAGATTTTCTGTTTCATAACAATCATTTTGAATTTCTTCAGTCAAATAACTTTAGAAATGTAATTTTTATTTTTTTACTTAAAATTAGTTTTCAAACCAATTGTTTTCATGACTTGACATATAGATGTTTTCTTGCTGTTTAATTTTAGACTCCACTGACTGGGAAAATCTGCCTATCACCTGTCCAACATCAGAGCCACAAGAAGGGAACACAGATTCTTCCGGCGGATGACTATTAGGGAGATTCCTTAAGGTGGGTGTCTAAATTTATGTCTGTCATTAATTACTCACCCTCACGTTGTTCCAAACATGTAAGAATTTCTTTCATCTTCACAACACAAATAAAGATATTTTTAATGAAATCTGAGAGCTTCCTGCCCTCCATTGACGGTCTATGCAACTACTACTTTCAAGCCCCAGAAAGGTAAAGCAGTGATCTCAAACTCAATTCCTGGTGGGCCACAAGTCTGCACAGTTTTGCTCCAAACCTAATCAAACACACCTGATCCAGATCCATTGAGCTAATCATGGCCTTCAGGATTACGAGAAACTTCCTTACAGGTGTGAGCTGGAGCTAAACTGTGCAGAGCTGTGGCCCTCCAGGAATTGAGTTTGAGATCACTAGAATAAAGGTACATCATTATGCTGCGTTCACATGTATAGGCTTGAACACTTTGAATCCATTCGTGCATCGCAGACAGGCTCATTTTTTTAGCATTGCCAAATTGACGGCAAAGTTAAAATTTTTCAACAGGATTTTTTTATGCGCGTTACGCGTCTTTGCATTGACTTGACGATATAGATCCACTTTTGCGACACGACTGTTGCGACGCCTCCCCACATTTGTACTTTGATGGGCGTTCCTTAAGTTTACCACTAAGGAAGTGGTTTTGACTTGATTTCCTTTCCATGGCTTTGGAAGTGGTAGTTGAATAGGCTGTCAATTGAGGGACAGAAATCTCTTAGATTCCATTAAACATAACTTCGTTAAGTGTAGCAAGATGAGCAAAACTCTGGTTTGGAACAACATGTGGGTGAATAATGACAGAATTAAGATTTTTGGATGAAGTCTTTAATTTACTTTAAAATCAGTAAATTCTAGTCTTAATCTAACCAAAATAGTTTCTTGTGTGACTCAAAGTCTAAAATGATTTAACTTTTTCCACCATAAATTTGCTGTATTTCTAAAACACAAATTGTATTAATTGTGATCGATCTGGTTTTGTGTTGTCTAGAGAACCAGCACTCCAGGATTTTTTGAGAAAGTTGGATCTGCACAGCCGTTCCTGCTCTATGAAACTCTACTGTTAGCAACTGGACACAACTGATCCACTCGTACCCTGCGACTGATCCACTCATACCCTTGAACTGTTCATCTGCTGAATGTTGTTGAGTCGAGCACTGTTCTGTACTGTTGCAGAGTCGAAGGTACTGAATCAACTTCACTGACACTGGACTTACATTCACTGTTCAGGATTTGAAGTATGACAGATCATTTGACAGAAATGCCTATATTGTGCATTCATTGTTTATTTTAAAGGTTAAAGGTTCTATAAGCGATGTCGGGGCAAAACATTTCTTGTCACGTACAGCAAACGTCTCCTCACTATCGGCTAGCTGCCTGTCCCCTAAACACACTGTAAAAAAACGCGGTCTCTGTAGACACCACAGGCTCCACAAATGTCTACAAAAACAATCATGTCTTACCTGGACCACGAAACCTAACAAACAGTGTTCCAGCCAATCACTGGCAAGAAGTATTTGAGGGTGGGTCTGGGGGTTAGTGCGCGTGCACATGAAGGGTGTGTGTGTGTGTGTGAAGGAGAGACAAGCGTCAGAAGGAAATTTGAAAAATGCCCAAGACACGACCAAAGAGACGTCGTTCTGAAGAACAAATTAAAAAGAAGAAGGAGTCGGATAAAGAACGTGCGAAGTTCCGAATTTACATCGGTAGCAAAGCTTTTGAACGATGGCGAGAACTCCGGCGGCAGAAGGGCTTCCAGTCCGACGCTTACAATTATTTCAGGAAGCACGGAAGGGAGGGGGAGGAGATGAGATGCGGAGGAGGTAGGGTGTAGCTAGCCTCCGATTTGTTTGAAAATATTGCGAACGTCAACACCCCCAGGATCGCTTATAGGACCTTTAACCTATGATGTAAAGGGGCTTGTTTGTTCATAAAGTCAATAGTTTGTTAAAACCACTGTTTGTATTTTGGATTTTTTTTACTTTCAATGAACAGAATTCTGCACTGTACAATTTCTAAATTTGCAAACTTCATATAAGTGATGTTGGTCATCTAAACATGAAATCTGTATGACACATTTTATAACGAGTATAAAAAAATGACACAAAATGTGTATAAATCCTATATGACTTTAATTTGACTAGCATATGATTCAATATAAGAACTTTAAATGATTTGTATATGAATTTAAGTTATTTTCTAATAAAACCATATACCACTGCATATGTTTGTCATGTAAAATTCATATAATTCAATATAAGAACTTTAAATGATTTGTATATGAATATTGTGTTTTTTCTACAAATACCATACACAATTGCATACTTTTGTCATGTACAACTCATATAAGACTTTTATAGTATTCATATATGACACAAAAATCCCCTATAAGTTGTGTGTGTGCTATTTAGTATGAAAGGGGCCATAATCGGTCTGATTTTTTATAGGACATATATTGGTCTTACATGAAACACGTAAGGTAATTTTGGCCAATTTAAGCAAGGAAGATATATGGTTGCTGTATATGAACCATGCAGTTTTTTTTCATATGGGTATTTTGGAAAAGACTTAGAAAAGGGAGGGCTGGAGTTATTTTTCAGCTGTGTTATTGTCCACAAGCTCAAGGCAGATCTCCATCGATTGGCCCATTTCCAGTTAGTCCATCCTGAAGTGAGTCTTTGTGCCGATAAGACAAGCTCCGCATCTGTCCTCTCCACAGCCCTCGGCACAAACTGCACAACAATGCAGTCACTTTAGTATTTATAGAGTTAGAAAGCTTTGTATAATGATCTTTAATATCTGCGGCTTATTGGGAGATAATTTCTCCTCTGTGGAGAAATTGAGTCGATTGAAGGGCGACTGGGGAAGAAGAGTTTCATAATCTGTTTACATTTTAACAACGGTTTCAATCTCAAAAATGAAACAACAATATGTTTAGAATAATCCTTGTAGGCGTTATATGAAATAATATTGTGAATTAACAGGATTGCTGGTCATAGGAGGTCAATGTCACATGAAAAATTCTTGCCGAATTAATTTTTTTTTTGTCGTTATTTTTAGTGTGCTTGGCATATCATCACTGCTATGAAATGCGCTGGACGTACTGAAGCGCTGTCATTTCCCTCATGGCCACCCTGAAAGGTCAGCCGGATGTCTCACGAACAATGAGTTCAAAGGAACTGCTGTTTTTCATAGAAGTTATTATCGAACGGGTGCTTCTTTCTCACACTTTATTCAGCCAGATAATGAAACAAAACAATTGAAACATCCTTATCTTCTCCGCATTGCAAATCCTCATATTAGCATTACTATTTATGCCGTTACATTACGATATCAGTGACGACTATGTATCCTTAATGTCTACTCTTTTTACATATCCTCCTTAACTACAACCAAACCTTTTTATGGCTATTTCAGTTTGCATAGATTCTTTCCACGCGTCGTGATGTTTTGATGGCCTCACAAGGACGGTTTTATTCGCTGGGTTATCCCCACTCACATTGGAATGTATCAATTATAAAATGCCAAGCAAGGCGTTGGACCAGTATGTTTTGATTGGCTTTGTTTTATAGCTTTCCTCTGTAGAACACAAAAGGTGAAGTTTTGAAGAGCTTCCTGGTCACTCTTATCCATGCAATTACGATAAATGAGCTTCAATATTTTATAAATTAGCTTTAAAGAGTAACTAAACCCTAAACCAACTTTGTTTAGTTAATGATCTGTAAGAATGGATCTTTATTAATACCAGTCATCGATTTGAGTAACTTTTCTGACATTTGTGTATAAAGTGTTTTATTTCTACAATATATGGTGTAAAAACCTCTTAGTGCTGCCCTCTTCAGGTTGAACGGTGGCTACTGCAGTTGAATTTTCCTATTGGATGTTAGCTGCACGTTTTCAGCTCACCACGCCCTTGGCAGTATAAAAACCAGCTTGTTTCGTCAAAACCATTGTAGCGAGTCAGGAGTTGGAATTGTGAGTATTGAAAATGATCAGGATAGAGTGTCTTAGCATCTATTTCATTCCCACTAACTCCGCTGGGATCTGCCCACTTTTTCAGCATTTTTCAAATATTGCCAGTGGGTGGAGTCAGGCTCTGACCAGGGGTTTAGTTACCCTTTAAGCTTTGAAATTTAAGTCCACTTGAAGTTTTCCCTGGCCTGTTGATGAGATTTAAAAAATTAATACTTCTTTAAAATCATTCAGATCTTTTTGATGAGTCCAGTTCACGAAACCAAACTCACTGTCTGAAGTTTCAGCAATTAAAGAATCACTGGAGATGAAAATTTGCCAATGACAACTTATATTTCGACTTAAATTTCAATCTGATCCAGCCACAAATGTCTTCAGAAAATGGATATAACACATTTATGCTTATTAGTGCTTTTGCATCTGTATTGTTCATTCCCAGTTCTGTGCAACTGCAAGGGAGAAGAAACAACCAGTGCAGTCTTCAATTTCATCATATTTGTGCAAGAAATCTTGTACTTTCGGTGGTCCTGCGCTACTATTGAGATAAATGGGATACGAGCAGGCAATAAGATATTCACATAAATAAATTGTAGTTGTTCCTATACATTCCTGCAGGTTGTTTTGTCTGGTTCAGGGACACTGGCTAGTAAGAAGAGAACAGATCAAGTCTTTCACAGAGACGGAGAGAGATGAGTCATTCTTCATGTGAGATTTTGAGGAAGAATTAAAGGGAAGCCTTCGGCAGGGACACTCTGCGCTCTGAAGCTGCGATAGAAAGACATGTGGCAGATAAGGTGCAAGGCAGGGGAGGTGGTGAGTTTATTGTAGGCAGTGTGTGTGTGAGCGTGAATGTTTTTTCACAGGACGGGCAGCTTCCATAATGTGTTGCAAGATGCTTGAGGTCTCCGTGATTGACGGGTGCTGCCGGGTCTGATGGATCCTCAGAGGGAGAGGGTAGATTAATGTCTCTATTTTTCTGGCAATCACTACTTTGTTTAGCTCTCGCCCTTTTGCTCCCACTCACGCTCTCCTGCGCTTTCTTTATTGTTATCCAGAGTGAAACTTGATTCATTTGTCTGACAGGAAGTGCAATTCTTGGAATGTAAACCCTAGCATGCTTGTATCTGTCACACCCTCGTGAAAATGCAAACATTGCACAGCAGTGTTTAATCAACACATGCAAAACATGCAGCGACACTCAGAAACGCTCATTTGCATGTAGTGATCCGTGACTTTTTGAAATAAATTCAAAAATTCATATCCCCCCTGAGGATAAATTAATGTTTGCGAATGATATTTGCATTTGATGTTTATTAAAGTCATGCATGGCTGGGTTTTTCAAACAGGATTCTGTGGGGAAAAATAATGTAAAAAAAACCCAAGTAAACAAACAAAAGAAAAAACACTCGAAGAATTAAAGGGGTCATATGATGCTGTTTTTTATTATTATTATTATTTTGATTATCAGGTGTAATAAAATTGGCTAACATTAATGTTAATTATTGTAGCTCCTCTATTCCCAGTCTTTCTAAAAGTCTAAAAGGTGCTGATTTCAACAAAGCTCCTCCTTCCGAAAAGCTCAGAGTGCTTTGATTGGCCAGCTGACTCAGTGCTTTGTGATTGGCCAAACACCTCAAGCTTGTGTTGGAAATGTAATGCCCCTTACTATAATCTCAAGCTTTAACTTTCAAGGCCTCTAAGCATTTGTAAACTCACAGTTACATAATAATATTGTCAGTTTTTACCTTATCGGTTATCAGTTATAATCCAAGTAATCACTATAGAAATAGAAAATAGAAACAGTTTTTTTCTACTTCTGTCATTAGTCAACAAATCCTTGGAAAACATACACTTTTATCTTGTAATATTTGTTTTGCTCTATTTTTAATATCAGTATTTTTCTCTTTCACATTTTTGAGCATTCTGCCTCCTTGGACGGAAGGCTTTGGTTGTAATTGTTAGAGCATGTGTTCAGTAGTCCATTCTTGGAAAATCATGCCCTCTTTAATTCTCTCTCTCTGTTCCCTTGTTCTCTCTATTTCTTTCACATTCACAGAGACAGAGATCGAGGGATCAAGTTGAGTAGCTGTCTCTGGTTGAATGATTCACACACACACACACACACACACACATAGCAAGGAGAGCTTCTGATGCAGATATTTTTAGAGTGCGTTAGCAATGGGATCCAGAGAGATGTGCGTGTGTGTGAGTATGTGTGTGAGTACTATAGACAAAACCAGAACGTGATCAGAGAAGTAATGTCACATCAGAGTGCAAAGACAGTGACTCAGTCTCCTTCCAGTAAAAACACACAGCACCCACAATCAACAGACTGCCGTTCAACTCATTATAGACATTGACTATGAATGCATGCAAACCCAACACAAGTCAACACACTATGACAAAATCACTGAGCAGTCAATACACTTGCTACAAACTATACTTACATCAGCAACCAGAACACAGAATCTACTAGACGCTACTGAACAATCAACACAGGTGACACAGAAAATGTTGCCTGTTCTATAACATGAACACTAGTTTAACAAATATTTTAGTGTATTTTTATTTATTTATTTAAAGCTACACTGTGTGATTTTTACCCCCATCTAGTGGTGAAAAGGTATATGACCATCTAGTGAATATTAGTTTCTGTTCCTCTCAATTCCGATTTCGTTTTAACTCCTACGTGTAGTCCAAGATTAACATGGCTTCCAGTTCGACCTCGTCCATTAGTGTTAACTCAAACGTAAACGCGAAAGGCGAAGCTTGAATTAATGGGTATGTCCCTCTTTGGATAATGTACTTTCAAGATGGAGGGTCAACATGGCGACCGACATTAGAACCCCTTACCCGTATGTATTTCAATGGTATATTATACACTCACGAGAATACTTTATTACTTGAACGAAGTAAATATACATTAATGAGCACATATATTTTTGAAAGATCTAAGTGTTTTTAGCTAAGAATAAACTAAAAGAGTTAAACAGTGTAGCTTTAAAAAATCACTTGTACTTGCTCTTCCATGTGAAATGTGATGAATAAACCAGAAGAAATATCCATATTCATTTCAATATTGTTTGATCAGACTACTAAAAGACACAGTATGTATACAGCAATGTGCTAGTACTACTTTATAAACATATGCTAAAATAGACTCTATACTAAAATCACTTAAACAGTGACCTCATAGCACCATTAAAGTATTTCTTGTGATTTGCTCATTAGGTATGTTCACTATGCAGATGCAAGCGCTCCTCATTCAACTATGTAGTGTAAACACTGCCCTGCCCTAAATTAAGGTTCTAGTGCTTATCACAGACACTATATCAGCCTGCTAATAGAAATACTTTTCAATTAGTGTGGATGTACTTCCAGTCGGTCTTTGCTAAATCCTTTATGTGAGTCATATGTCAGGCTCGGAGCTTAGTCGAAGCAGCCATTCTTCTGTAAATGAGCGCTGACTCTGAATAATTAAAATGCCTGGCCAGTTCCCTTGTCCTTGCCTGGGCCTTCTCTCATAACTCACCCACATATAGAGACCCGGGCTGGAATCATTTTGCAAATCTAATACGGGTGGTGGAAATGCTCATTCCGAGGGACAACCTGTTCTCACTGTCTAGATGAAAACGATGAGTGAGGTGTGGTTGTCATTCTCTCTCTCTTTCTCTCGCTCTCACATTCTCTCAGGTGTTTCACTTCACTCACAACTCTGAGTGAGCGAAAACTTGTTTAGTGAGTGAGAGCATGGGGTTTGTAGGTGTGACGGCGTGTCTGTGTGTGCGTTCGCACTTGAACATGCACGCTCGCATACAATACATCGGATTGTGTGCAAGAACATCTTTTCATTCTAGCAGAGCTTTATGTGATCAGCAAGTAAAGGAATTTATGCTTTTCACTGTTTTCGCTTTGAATGTTTGAACTATATAGCCTACCGTGATTGTGACGTGACTGCGACAAATGGGTTTTTAGTAGAGAGGTTAAAGGGATACTTCACTTTTTTGTGAAATAGGCTCATTTTAAAACTCCCCCAGAGTTAAACAGTTGGGTTTTACCGTTTTCTAATCCATTTAGCCGATTTTCTGATATTTAGAAGAATATCAGTAAACAGATAGTTTCTGGTCTCATTGACTTCCATAGTATTTTTTTTCCTGCTATAGAAGTCAATGAGACCAGAAACTGTCTGTTTACTGTTATTATTCTAAATATCAGAAAATCGGCTGAATGGATTCGAAAACGGTAAAACTCAAACGTTTAACCCTGAAGGAGTTGTAAAATGAGCCTATTTCCCAAAAAAAGTGGAGTATGCAAAGGTCCCCTTTGGTATGGAAGTACCTTAAGGCCATAGAAATAAATTCATCCTAAGACACAAGTGAGACCACATTTTGTTTCTTATATACGCACATTTTTTAAAAATGGCCGCCGACCACACTTGAGAGGCCCATATCTTTGCTTCTGTTATAGCTATAATGACAAATTTGCTATCAACGTGTACATTTTTGTGGTCAAGGAGTCCAATAAAGTAGGTTCCAAGACTAAAAAAACAATAATGTTGTCCTTTATTGTTCTTTATTTTTGGGCTTAACCTTCCTACTATTTGAGAGGGAACGAATAAGACGGGCAAAAGGAAATTGCAGCAAGAAAAGGATTTCAGAATGTCTTTTTCTTTAAAAAAAGGGATTTAAAGAGTATGACAAGTTTGCAGCAATAATGCTTAGAGACATAAAGTCAGCCAATCAGAACGTGTTTGATGTTCTATGATCAAATCTATGAAAAAAAAAAATCACTTGATTTAAGTGGCTTATTGCTTTTATAAAACAGTGCCAACAGCAATTCATTATTTTAACTTTATGTAAAATATTGTTAATATATATTTATTGTATGTACAATTTTGAACACATGAATAATTATACATATACATATATATGATGCTGTGTGATATATATATATATATTATATTAATATCTGGTTGTTAAGATACAGTGTAAGATTTTATTATTTATATGTGTCTGAATTCATAACCATCGCAGAAAATAGACGCCCACCATCTCTGCTACCATATCCATCCTTCCATCCACCTATACATTTCTTATTGTCTTATTGTCATGCTTGTTTGGAGGTTTCCGGAGCCCTCAAAACACACATTTCTTCACCCGACAGTGATAGGCACTGATTGGAGACTCAAACCAATACAAGGTTTGAAGAAGAGGGTGAAGTTGGTATTCATCCCGTATCCTCCGCTTGCTTTGGGTGGCTTTTCCTCAGGTCTCTCTCCTGACAGCCTTGGCTAGCACACGAGGTAGGCTGCTGTCACTGATAAGGCAGGTGACAAATGAGCCAGCCGCTGCCTACATCGGTTTTACATTTAAAAATGGACCAGGCCATCTTTCGGGATGCCATGAAAGATTCTCACCTCACACCATCGGAATCAAAGCTTACTGATGTGACCTCCCAGTTCAAGTCCATTTTAACCCTTCGGATGGACCAATAGGGGTTTGGTAGACTTGAATGGATAAGACATGGAGCTTCTATTTAAGAACTGAGTTGAGTGTTAGTGGCACTGCCATTTGAACAGTGAGACTTATGAGAGCAGTGTTGTTATTTTACGCTCTCCTCGTCTCCATGGTCACAGGGCAGATTGGAGTGCCAGTGCTGTGTGTTGTGATTGAATTGATGCCCTGGTAGCGGCACGGCTGACGTGAGTGTTGTAGGAACCAGAGGATGCAAGATGGATAGGGTTAGGATAGCAACCGAACAACTGACGACCAATCTATCAAATGTCTCTCACCCCTACATCACTTTTCTCTCATTTGTTTTTTAATCTATCAATGTTGTTTTTTTTTATTTTTATTTTTTTAGCATCGCCCATTTCCAAGATCCTTTAATTAAGGCCGTGGCTATCAGGACACTACATTCGGGTCAAATTACATGTCGCTGTGACACTATAATGTCATAAAGGCCATTTATAGTAGTGGCCAGCTTTAAGATATTAGACATGATGTGCAGAACAAGGCATGCGCGTGAGAAAACGTTGCTATGTTTTTTAATAGCTGTCTATTTCAAGTCATACTGTTGCTATTTTCAAAAGTTTATAGTCATTGTGAAATCCAAGTTATTTTGACCCTCTTTATTTTAGTGGATGTTTCTGGTCCTGTGGTCTTTCTGTTTCACATGAATCATTGGTTGCTGCATGTTAGTACAGTGTGTTCAAAACTTATTTGATGACCAATAAATACACTCAACACAAACTGTGTACTGACCAATCAGAAACAACTTTGCTCTCAACTAAGAAACTTTCAATTTTATTTTTATTATTATTATTATTATATTATTGCAGTATTATTTAATAGAAGTTGTATTAAAATAAGTTCACTAGCTAGGAATATATCTTAATCTTAATTATTTTTTTTTATTTCTTAATAATAGAAATTAATAATAATATGTTTTGTTTTTTTCAGATTTTAATGAAGAACATACAATTCTAATTAATCACAGAATGAATTGCATTTAATTAGATAGTATATGAAGAGTTCAGATGCAAAAGCCTCTAAATGCCATTTGAAATTTTCTTCTAAAATGATCATTTTTATCAAGCTTATATATTCAAGTTCAGTAATTTCACTTAAATGACAATTAATAGGTAATCCTCATTGCAATTTAAGTGAAATTACTGAACTTAAATATACAAGCTTGATAAATATGATCATTCTAGAAGAAAATTTCAAATGGCACTTAGAGGCTTTTGCATCTGAACTCTTCATATAATATAGGCTATATTTAATTCATTATTTTATTTAATGTTTATATTTTATAAATAGACTGTCATAAAGATGCAAAAAAAAAAAAACAGTGATGGTGACTAAATAACGAACATGTGTGGTTTATTGAATGTCAAATATAATGACACAGATCATGACAGACTCAATGAGAAGTTTCTGTTTCAAAACAGTGCTTTTAGCATGCAGCAGCTTTATCATCAGAAGTACCAGAAGAAATATTTTTACCTGCATATTGGATCTCTAAACATTGTGTTTGCCATTGTGAGTGTTGGTCTCAAAAAGGTTGAGAACTACTGATATAGGCTGCACAAGCTATATATTTTTTCACTTCATCATATGAACCTCATGGAAATATAACAGGTTGCGAATTTTGTTGCACTTTGACTGATTTATCATACTGTATAGGTTTCGTTTTGAATCAAGGTAGTCTTGATATGACTGGTGAGGAACCAAACTGCAGCAGAATGAAAGATTACACAGCCTAATTTCACAGAAATTACAGGCTGATGTGGGGAATTCACACTGGATGCTCTGATAGGTCACTGTGTCTTTCATGAGGATGTGGTTTAGGCATTGAATCAGTAATAAAAGACCCCCAGTGCTGTTTAAATTCTGTGGCCTGGGCTCTGTTCTCATGGTCCTGGTCCATATGCTAATCATTAAACACATGTTGAATGACCAAAGAGTCTGGGACTGCTGATTCATTTCCTGTTTAACTGTACGGGTGAGCATGTGATATGCGATCAGTGTGTGTACTCTTAAAAATAAAGGTTCCCAAATGGGGTTTTCACAGTGATTTTTGATTCTCTAAAAAACCTGTGAACAGTTCTTGAAAGAACCATTTTCTTCTTATAGTGTCAAGAGCATTTTTAAAAAATCTAAAGAACCTTTTTCCACTATAAAGAACCTTTTGTGCAATGAAAAGTTTCTGTGGATGTTGGAACTATCAATGCTAATAAAGAACCTTTATTTTTAAGAGTATACAGTATCAAGGTCCAAGAGAAGTCGATCAGTACTCAAGTGACAAGAAACAGGAGTGCTGGAAAATGATGGATGTCCTCATTTGGTCAGCTCATTGGAGAATTTTGAGGCGAGTAGAGTACAGTGATGATGTTACAGAGTCAGTTTAGTGCACGTTATTGACTCGACTATGAATGCCACGTGCTGTATCCATGGTCTGTACTGTTATAATCGTTCCTTCTGGGTCGGTGTGAGATCATTGTTTGGAGAGCTGTTACTTTAGACCTAAAAATACAAGCTGAGTTCACAGCTTCGATGGAGGCTGCTGTGTTAGTTTCCGTATGGGCTCGAGGGTTCGCTGAAAAGCATGCGATGAAGCTGAGAAGAGGTGGGAAATGGGAAAGCCTGTAGGGAGGGAGTGATTGTGAAATCTCTTTGACAGGGTTCTTGCCATTTTTATGTTACTTTTTTAGTCTTTATGCATTTCTTTTTTAGTCTTTATGCATTTCAAGACTAAAAGACTACTTTTATAGTCTTTATGCATTCCCTTTTACATCTTATGCCATGAGAGGTGCTGAAAATGGAGTAGCATTTTTTAATAGCCCCCACACTAATCAGGGCTATGAAGGTGTGATGCAACACCTGGTGATCCCTGACTCACAGTGAAGACTTGCTATGGGGAATGGAGCTTTTTTGTTCATTAATAAATGATTTTATATACCTTCAAATGATTCATGTCAGCGCTTGCTTTGTTGAGTAAAGTAAATAAAGTTTGCCATTAGCAGGTGTGGCAAAAAGTTGAACAACAATATATACAGAGGCAAAAAGCAATGAACAATATAGAGTATTAAAGGGATACTCCACTTTTTTGGAAATAGGCTCATTTTACAACTCCCCCAGAGTTAAACAGTTGAGTTTTACCGTTTTCGAATCCATTCAGCTGATTTTCTGGTATTTAGAAAAATTTCAGTAACCAGACAGTTTCTGGTCTCATTGACTTCCATAGTAGGAAAGAAAATATACTATGGAAGTCAATGAGACCAGAAACTGTCTGGTTACTGATATTCTTGGATTCACTCTAAAAATTGCTGGGTTGTTTTAACCCAATTTTGGGTAAAATATGGACAAACCCAGCCATTGGGTTAAAAATTTTAATTCAAAAATGTAACCCAATGGCTGGGTTTGTCCATATTTTACCCAAAATTGGGTTAAAACAACCCAGCATTTTTTAGAGTGTTCGAATGGATTCGAAAACGGTAAAACCCAACTGTTTAACTATGGGGGAGTGGTAAAATGAGCCTATTTCCCAAAAAAGTGGAGAATCCCTTTAATACCACATCAGTGATTGGGCGATATTAGAGTTTTTTTATCATTATAGTTTTTTATTATAGTATTGCATTGATCAATATTGGATGTTTAATTGTGCATAGTACTCAATTCCTCTATTTTTAAATTTAGATTACATTTGCCGCCATCTTAAGTCAATCTTTATATGATTATAACAATGTGAAATGTAATATTTACCAAAATTGGAAAATAATTATCAGCTTGCCAGTATCATATTCAATGTTAGTACTAATGCATGGCTGACAGTCAGAGATTGGGCTTATAAAATCTGCCTTCTGTAGCGTAGCTTCCTATCTACTTGTTGGAAGGTGCATTGAAGTCCTGATATGAGTCATGTGAAAGGATCTTGCATGTACACCCATTAGATGTGGGGCACATACAAAGATGTAATTTCTCGATCTCGGGTTGCACATTACAGTCTGAACGTATAAAGGAAATGTATCTTGCTTAATCCATATAGGAAATGTATTTCTCTTTCACAGGAAACTGAGCCATATGACCCTCAGAATCTATGGATTATAGTGAAATACCAGTCAGAAGTTTGGACACACTTTCCCATTCGTGTGTACGAACTTTTGGCATACTGTAGAATAGACAGTATACATAAACAGAATATATAGAAACACACTCAAATGTGGTGATCAAACACTTGTGTGACAAAGATATGTCATGGGGGGACTACAGAAACGGAAAATTCTTGGGCCAGCAGCATGTGTTCAAATTTTAATCTTAACCGTTCTATTTCATCAGAAATGATCTTAAAACAGGGCTTTAAGTGTAAAATACAGAACTTGTCCTTTAAATACAAGGGAGAGTAAACAATGGGAAAACAACCATGGAGATTAACTAGGAGGAACACAGATGAAAAGAACAGAACCAAACTAAAACACAATGAGACTAAAACATGTTACAATAATACCATACCATATATGATATGTTTTTTAATATCAGGGCTTCAGCCACCTCCTGGACTGGAGTGTGAAGCATTGGATGGTACACAGTAGAGAAATGTCATCTGCCAAGATTGTTAAAATTGATTGAGTGTATTTTACTGCTAAAATTGTTAAAATAGAGTGAATTCGGAGTGTAAGCCATTTTAGAGTTCAAGGCTCATTTGTTAGTCATTTTGAATCATTTAAAATTGTGACATGCATTCAAGCAGGAACTACACAATGGAAAAATGTTTTGTTTATTTATTTTTTCATTGTATTATTTCTCAATCCAGACCCCAAGCTGTATGCCTGCAGGAATTTCTAGCATTTTGTTAAGGTATTTCCTCCATGTTGATTAATACATGTTCAAAAACTGTTAACAGAACCAAGTATTACAAAAATCAATTCTGAACATGTATGATTCTTGATTCCCAACACACACTACACTTTTCCTGTGAAACACATAGAGACTGCATACCCACTGACACATCTATTAATCGATTCATTGATCACACCAGATGGTAGATCACCTCGAGACCACATCCTGAACTCGATATTCTTACAGACTGAGACACAGATAAATGGATCAGGATGATTTGCAGTAGACACTGTAGGAGCCGTAAAGAAGCAGAACACATTGATTAGGTAAGAGTGAGCCTGAGAGCTGAAGAAACCTCCTCGTCTTGCACGTAGGACAAGGGCACTTATCATTAATGAGAAGATGGGAGTGATCGCAGCAATGAATCTATCAGAGCATACATGATGTAATATATGGATGTGGCATGTTAGTGTGTTTTAATGGACGTGTGGGGGTGTTTCCTTTTGTTTTAGTTGGTATGTTTCTGTTGAACACAAGGGACCCATCTGGGAAGCAAATCTCAAAGCCAGACCACTCTTAATTCTCTCTGTCTCTCTCTCTCTCTCTCTGCATGATGGTGTGGTGAAGTGGCACTTATACTCCCACTCAACTGGACTGTATTCACTATCATATGACTAGTGTATAAACAGATAAACTGTGGCCACAAACATTATGCACTGACCAAAACAGACCAACTTCCTCTAAGTAGTAATGCTTTTCTGCTCTTCTCATGAAGTACAGTATGGTACTGGTGTGTAGTAAAGCACATAATGGGAATATTGGGAAATGGGAATGATTATGAAGCGCCAGTATTGACAGTGTTTTTGCTCTTCTATATGCATCATTTTGATTTTAAAATAATTTTGATACCTTTTAAAGTCAAAATTGTCAGGATAAATGAACTGTCCTGACATTGTAATGAATAAAAAAGTCTTATTAAAATCTTTTATTTTAATGAGGCTTTATTGGCATAATTTTTATTAATATTTCAATTTCAATATTTTAACCTAAATTTAAAATTTATGTCTTTATTTGTTTTTCTTTGCTTTACTTGTAATTAATATTGAAAAAATATGTCATAGTGTGTGAGTGTGTCAGGGCCAGTGTCAAGGTCAACATGTTTTGAAAGGCAATGCTAGTTCAGGTTGTAAATTGTCATGTGGTGTGATTCCCCCAAAACTGAAGTATATTGATAAATAGATATTTGCAAAAAAAATAAAAAATAAAAAACATAAAAAAATGTAGATGCATAATCTGACCTCATCAATCTCATAAGCTACATAGATGGCAATCTTCCACAGCTCACTGGTGTGTATTAAAGCACATAATGGGAGCTCACTTTATGGAAATTCTTCACAGTTCTTCTTCTTAGCTCTACTGAATCCAAATTCTTCCCTTCCAGACTTGTGCAGGCTGCAGCGAAACAGAGAGAAGCAAGCAGGTTTCAATTAAAGAACGTGGGAGTTTGGCAATTTATTGTTATTTTGGATCTTCCGCTACACTTAACGTCATGGCATTTGTGTGTGTGCAAGTTAATGTGTTTAATGACTGTGAGAATGTCAGACTTGTTCAAGAGTGTCAAGACTGATTTGTGCATCTTATATACATGTTGCCGCGTGCATCTGTGTGTGCACACGTCTTCATGATTGTGTAAGAGGTCGTGGATTTGATTGATTGAGAACTAAAAGCCCTGCTGAGAGGCGCAGACAGCTGTGCCTGTGTGTGTGGAATGTGTGGGCCTTAATGTTGATGCATTATCACAAGCGCTGGTCCATTAATAATGACACATGTAATTTGCTGCCTCTCTAGTGCCCTTCTTCCTCATGCCCAAAATGGGATAAAAAGCCATGATTGGTGCGTTGTGTAGAAAGCTGTTTGTCAAACTGTGGATAGCCCTAATCTTCCACAAATAGGAGGATGGCACTGGCAATGCTAACCAATTATGTCGGCCCCCGCGCCCTGCACGGATCTCCATACTGCCCATTTAGAGCCGTTTAACTGGTGATCCCACTGGGACATTAGTGTGTGCAGTGAAGACCTATCAAATGACTGTAAATCAAAATACATTGAAATGAGTGAACATTTCCTACGATGTTTTAATAGCTTGTAATCCCATCTTGCAATTTTTATCAGGATTCTTGAGAGATCTAGTATTTTGAACTGTAAAACATGACAGTTAGAAAGAAAGAAATGAAATTTAGAAATACTTTTCTAAAATATTTATAATTATAGTATTTATAAAAGTTTAATATTATATTATACTATTATGATATTATAAGAAATATACCAAAACATATTAGAGCCAGTATTACTAGAAAAAGTTCGTCGAGACAAACTTTAAGTTGGGTTGTGAAAGTTTGGAACAGAAAGTTTGAAGAAGTTTAAAGTAGTTGGAAGCTTAAATTTGTTATAGTTTAAATTAGTTTGAAATTTAAAGTAAAGTTTAAATTAGTCTAAAGCTTTAATTAGTTTGAATTTTAAAGTAGTTTGAAGTTTAAATTAGTCTAAAGTTTAAATAAGTTTGAAATTTGAAGTAGTTTCAATTAGTCTAAAGTTTAAATTAGTTTGAATTTTAAAGTAGTTTGAAGTTTAAATTAGTTTGAAGTTAAATTAGTTTAGTTTGAAGTCATTTAAAGTTGCTTCAGTGTTTCTAGTGGGTTGCTAAGGTGTTCTGGGTGGTTGCTAGGCAGTTGTTAAGGTATTTTGGGTGGTTGCTATGGTGTTCTGGGTGGTTGCTACTTGCTAGGATGTTCTAACGTATTTTGGGTGGTTGCTTGGCGGTTGCTAAAGTATTTCAGTGGTTGCTAGGGTGTTGTGGGCGGTTGCTAGGGTGTTTTAATGTATTTTGGGTGGTTGTTTTCTGTTTTTTGGTTTCCTATTTACTAATGGTAATTGAGAAACGGGCCATTTTTAAATATTTATTTATTTAAATATGTATTTAATCGTATTTAAATATATCTTCTAATCACTTATTTTTAATGATTTAACTTTTAACTTTAAATTTAGCTTGAATTGGCCTACATATTATGAGCGTTGAAGTGAACAAAATGTGTATTGGCATACAGTCCTGAAAGATAAGAACTGTTCTTTCACTTATTTTACTGTGCAGAAATGTTTGACAACAAATGATAGACAGCAACAGACAGTCACAGCACAGAATGGATAGAGAAAAGACAGAAATGACAGAAAAACAGGCAAACGACATCTGGAGTTTTTCCACTCTAAATAACGTCAATGTGGCATTTGCTATAATGTGTTTGTGTTATGTTTGCTAAGTTAAGAGGTTTCTATAATGGTTAGTCAGGGGTAAACAAAAATAAATCTGATAATTTGCCAATTGAGCTCTTTTAAATGTGAAATTAGGTTGGTTTGCAAATATGTCTGATGGTTATATTCATTTTTACTTCTGAAAATAAAAAGAAAATCCATTTACTAAAGGTATAGTGTAATAGAATTGATCAACAATATTGATTTATTGATCGTACTCGTAATAAGTGGTATTAACCTAGCTTCATTTTAAAATCTTGCCTCTCAAATAAATTATTTTGTTTCAAGACTGCTGGGATACATTTCCTGGAAAACAAGACACTGATTAAGAAGAGGATTTTTTTGCAGTGTATCGGAAAATCCTTTTCAGCTGCGTCTGCTTGTGTGAGTGAATATGAGTGTGCACTGTACTTAGTAAGCATCTGTTCTTGTCTGTGAATGTACCTATGTTGGGGATAAAGTGCATGAAAGGGCACATGTGTGGTTGACTCAGCCTTTTAGGCTTAAGTTTGTGAAACAATTTTGTTTCTCCTACTTTCTTCTTGGTCTGGCAGAAATGCTAAGCATGCTAAATGCAAAGGGTCATCGATGGTTGCAAATTGGACGAGCGAGCTGTAGGCTGTGATTCGCTGCCCACGGAAAGAGCTGTAAAACCAGCTGGGCTTCAAGTCAAGGTTGATTGGATTGCAAATAGCATTGAGAGGAAGGATCAGCCCACATCAGTGGCTAGCACCGCTAATGACCTCTACATTTTGCCTGAATTAATTAGTGTGGATGAACATGAGAAATATATTTATAAATATATTGTTTGTATAGTATAATTATTCTCAGAACAATAATCCTGAATGGTTGTTAGCATGTTGCTATGCAGAAGTTAAAGTGTTCTCAGTGGTTGTTAGCATGTTGCTATACAGTTGCTAGTGTGTTCTTTGTGGTTGCTAACTTGCTATCATGTTGTTATATGTGTGTGAAAAAGAAGATTTAGCTCCTGCCCTCTCTCATGAATCACAGTTTCTCAAATTTCCTTTATTATATATGTATCAGGGGCATTTCCTCTGTGGAGACATGGAAGGCAGTGAGTGCCTCCTCAAAAAATGAGAAAATAACCCATATTTAAAAAAAACCCAATGCGAATATTACAAAATGTGACATTAAAAAGTGTATAATTTGTTCGTTTTTAAGTAACACTGTACAACGGCGACACCAGCAGCGGGATGACGCGTCTCTCTTGCCTCCCCTGAGCCCATTGAGTTTTAATAGACCCCCCCAAAGTGTGTGGTGGGTTTGGTGGGGGAAAATTGAGAATTAATGGGGGAAAGTTAGATGAAAGGAGGCAATGCCTCCTTTGCCCAATAATTGGTTATGGTTGGATACGATTGGATTGTGCGATTAATCCCGCTCTTGTTTTCGTGCGCATCCGTGAATCGGTCTGAAGGAACAAAATGATTCGGTTAATGGAAAGACTAATTGAAAAAATAAGTAAAAAACTCAGCCACTTAGATATCATGCTTTATCACGTCAAAATCAAACTTGAAATGATCATAAAAACATGATGACTGTGTTTTTTTTAGTGAGCAATCTGCATGGTGAAATTAAGGGCTGTTTAGACTACACCATTTTTAACTAAAAACGTAAAACTTTTAATGCGTTTGGCCGTTCGTTTACACGACAACTGCGTTTGGGTGGCTGAAAACGCAAACTTTTGAAAACGGGTTTCCAAGTGCAAGGTTTTGAAAACAATCTTAGTGGAAACAAAATCGCGAATCTCTGAAAACGATGACATGCATATTCCGTGTTCAATATATAGTGTTTCATCGCCATCTAACGGCCTGGCAGCAAAATACAGCCTTTTTAGTTGCTTTCGCGGATCCGTCTGCACGTGGATTGTTTTGACGCTTGTTGTCATGTAAACCTACCCTAAAGGTACATATTTGTGTCTGTGACTAGTGTTTGCCGAGCTTGATGACTGATGAAAATAAGTTGACTATTAGAACAGTTGAACATAAATGAAATTGTTACTGCAGTCAGTCATTATTTTGGAATAAAATGTAAAAGTAGAAAAGTAACTTTTTTTTTAATGTGACGTTTATTTAACCAGGGGAATTTGACAACATTAAGTGTAACTGGGACATGAATTTACTTTTAATATATTATCCTCATTTTAGAACACCAAAGATATAGTTTGAGAAGAGCAGCTCGGTGAACAAGCGCAGAGTGAAGCGTATAGGAGTAGGAGGAGCTTCTGTGAGTGTAGGCTATCTGATGTTACTGTGCTTGGCTGCAGTTTTGCATTGCTTTATTTGATCGCCTACCTGGGATCTGTAACACAATGGCTCTCTCAAGACTGCATTTACCCGATACGCGTGGAAAGGGTGCAGATCTGGCCTCTTTTACTTAAACATGGCCACTGATACTCATGCAGATTCTGCACACCGCAGTAATACTCTCACACGCGCACACACACATGCTCGCCTTCACACGCTTTGTGTAGTGAGTGCAAGTAATCCCCCCTGCTGTTTCAGGCAGTGACTCATCATAAACACTCATGTGGCTGTCTTTGCTGGAGTACACACCACCCTGCTAAACCGCACACACGTACACACTGTAGTAACGAGAAATGAAAGCACAGCCTTCTGACTGACAAACACTCACATGCACTACTTCACACTGTTGTAGCAATTGTGGCTACAATAGTACAAGAAAGTGGCGTGGGCGATATAGGCATAATCTCCAAGGGCGGCATCGATTTCTGGTGTTGCATCGGGTAAAGGTAGCTTCTAGGTATGGACATTTTTGCCATTTTTTAATTTCCAGTACTGATAGGTCTCAAAAACAAGTTCTCGAGTACTCAGGGCGGGGCTTGTGCAGGGGGGCGGAGTAGGGCGTTTCCGTCCCGGCGATAGTGAAAATATTTGATTTAAAACCGCTATGAAAATTAATGTGGACAGATAAAAATATGACATGAAAATATGTCGATCAAAATATAAAAATATGACTAGAAAATAACTGCTAGATTATTACAAATATTATCATCTGCTAGGTCTAAAAGGAATAGCTGCATGAGGTGTAGCTGACGAGTGAATGAACACAATGAAGGATGCAAATGCAACTTAACTTGAAGCAAGTTACATGCTAGCCAGAAAGTGTTACTCTCTCATTGTAAATGCGCTCTACCTGTAACAACGCGCTAAAACATGAGCAACTAAAGCATAAATAATTCATAATAAGGAATTCTATAGTGTTCTTATTTTATGTGTTATTATTAGAAGTCACGGTGTGGGTTTTGTGTCATGTCATGTTCAACTGTCATTCACAACTTTATTAAATAAACTCTAGACTAGACTCAGACTCAGATTTTGGGAACAGAACAGAACAACCAACATCACAATTATAGCAGATTGGCGCTGCACAGCTTGCACTTAACTGTATAAATATAACCAGTTTCATGATCATTCATCACTGTCACATCCAAATACTCAGGCACATCCCTAATTTTATGAAAACAGACTGTCACTGATTTTATTTTTATTTCTGCTTAACTTTGTAACATTTTGCATTTTTTATTTTCATTGTTATTTTTTATTTTAAAAACATGTAGATGTCATATTTTATTTTATAATTTTTATTTATTTTATTATATAAACGTGAGTTAAGAATATCGGTCATTTTTGTTTCTATTTTTAATTTGTTATTGTATTTATTTTTCATTTAACTTAATTATTTATTTTTTTTATTTCATAAATATATGTTAGTACTACATAGGTAATTTTTTATTTTATGGGTAGAAAAATCATAGTTAATTTTTTGTACAGGTTTTAAGGGCAGCATGTGAGTTAGGACTACTAATGCAATAGCGACTGCCACATAACACGCAAACATGTTTGCTCACATGCATGCGTAGACACATCTAAAGCTAGTGGAATGGTTATCCACAGCAGGAAAACCACACGGCATATGTAAATGAGATGCGAGGGAAGTGTGAGTGCACGGCTCCCATGCAAATGTAATGGAGACCTCAAAGACAGAGGTTATAAATAGACTCGCAGTGTGTGGTTGCCTCAATAAACACCACGTCGCTCTTAAAGCGACACTCACGACACGTTCTCGTTCAAACATGCACACTTCAGGGCGTTTGAAAGGGCGATTTGGAGTTCATGTATGCGAATGCTCAAAGCGACATGTAACCCAGTTAAATGGGGGCTTATGACGTCCTCTTGCACAGATTTTGTATTGTGTGCAGTTTGCTCAGAATAGACACCCTCTCATTCTACTATATGATAGAAAGACTCTGAAGATGAGGAGGAGAATTTTTAGAAACAGAAAGGCAATAAGGCAAGACAAGTCATGAGAATCTCTGAGATTTTGCAAAGCATAGTATAAGTGTAATGTAAGCATTACATGCCTGCTAGTTTGTTCTCCTCACAGTGACAGGCTGTGGGATGCCCTAAAAATACTTGAAGAAATGTCATATTTTAATCACAATCTGTCAAAAGCTGCTTTTCTAAACCTGTAGCCTCTTGCGGTGGGGTTCCCCCTCATTTGAGTTTACCTTCTCTCTTTTCTTCTCCTGATTTTTGCACTTACTTCATGACCTGGAGCTGTTTAATCAGGTTTTGGCTGTTTACCATATTGTAGTGATCTCAAGAAACCACCTACATACCCACCCACTTCAAAAGATTTGCATACAAACTGCATTTGCCATTGCAGAAAGTGTAGAACTTCATGTTACACCATTTCCAAATCAGGCATGAAGGTTTTTGTACAGACGACTGTACAGGGTGGGAGGGTCCCACTTTAAATCATACAGCTGGAGCCAAGCATGTGAGCGACATGATTTTGTCAGTCTTTTGGACTGTGCCTGGAATCAACCCCCTATAGTCTTAAAGGATGTATCTTTATCAGCAGAAGAGATGTAAAATAAAACTTCACAAAAAAATAAAACAAAGATGGCAAATGAATGACAAGGAAGAACATAGAGTATTCTAATATATACAAGCAAGAGATTGTTACTCGTATATGGAGCAGAAACAACGCAACCTCCGCGTCTGTTTTCTGGACTCCCCACTCATGTCTCTCCAGCCCTAGAAAGCTTTTCTAATATTAACTCGGGTCCTAAAGCTCTTGCCTGATCCTAACCATTTTTTACCATGTTCCTCCGACCTTTTCTCTTTTGTATTGTCTCTCAGCCATGTCTCTTTCTACAGTCTCCCTCTCGATCATTCTCTCTTGTCATCCATCATGAGTGATCACGCCCCTGCTGCTGATTGGCTCTGTTTTCATTCTCACACATAGTGAACTGGATTCATTTGGGTGGTCATTTCTATAACACCGAAAAGGAGGAAACTTTGCAGTATTCAGTAAAGCCAGGATAAAAACTTATTATTAAAATAATCCCAAACCTATAAGCAATGACTGAAACGTTTCCATTAACAGGGGGCACCCTTTGATTTTTTTTTTTTTAACCTTTATACGGGAATCTTTTCTAGACTTTTTTAGATGTCCCCTTTCATGTAAATTATTTAATACATTTACTAATGCAATTATAATAGGATGAAGCTATAGGATTTTTACCAGTCAAATTAAATCAGTATCAAAAAAACATTTTGCAAGAGGCATTTAGATGTATATACAATACACAGTTCATTGCAGCTCAGAGATGCCATGAATGCATTTACACTGCGGTTATAATTGCATATTTTTTGAGATTAGTGTTTTGAATATGACATAGGCTAAATTTAATATAGAAATATGAAATGTTTGAAGCAATTAAGCTGGTTAAAACATCTCACTGTTTTAATGATACATTCAGGAACAAAGCCTTAATGAATGACTCATTGAATCATTGACTCACCCGATTCATTCAAAAACACTACTGTGTTAATCAG
This sequence comes from Cyprinella venusta, assembly GCA_038021265.1. Taxonomy (NCBI): domain Eukaryota; kingdom Metazoa; phylum Chordata; class Actinopteri; order Cypriniformes; family Leuciscidae; genus Cyprinella; species Cyprinella venusta. The sequence continues at coordinate 6,089,732 of CM075878.1, forward strand.
AGATTAACCGTTCTACTCTGACTGTTTTCATTTTCATTGATGGAATAGAGCAAAAACAGTCAATATTGATAATATTGCATATAAAATGTACATAACCTTATATTAACTTGAACAGCCTATTTTTAATGAATCATATACCATGGGATAAAGTACACAATAGTGATTATCTTAAAATGAGGTCAAATGTCCTTCCGACTCAAGGCTGTGCCTGTGAACAGAAATGGAAGGGAGTAGTGAACGAGTTCATAAGCAAATTCGAATACCGCCTTGGTTTCTGTTTTTGTAGCTGGAAGCTCCACCCACAAAGAAATCTCATTGGTTCAAAAATCCTGCTCCACACAACCATAAACATCAAATACGTTCTGAGGTTTTTATTGTGCCACATCACACTGCTTTTTCACTCTCAGTGTGGACCGACAACTTGGTTAGGACACGTTGCCACAGTAAGGTGTTTTACAGCCCGTTGTCACACTTGACACTGCTTTTCAAACACAAAATGAGACCATATGGTAGCCTGACCACATACAGTTATTATACATCAGGTTCTTCCCACGGTGATTTCCACTGTGTCATATACACATGCATGTAATTATGTTGTGCAAATCCTGAGATTTTACTTCATCATTCTGAGACACTCCCACTGAGCACTGACTGCAGATGAGAGATCCACCATGTAATATTTATGTACACTGATCCCAGAACTGTTCTTGTTTCCCCATTAAATCACTTTAAGGTGAAATACAGTGCCATCTGGTGTCCAAAAACAGCACTGCATCCACTTCTTGTTCATGTGAATGAAAATAAATGCAGTAGGCTATCTATACATGATCTTCTCTTTGAATTTACTATTCTTTACATAGTATATATTATATTAGGGCTATGCAGAGTTGTTTAAATTCTCCTTGTAACTCCTAGATATATTATCAATTAAGCATGAAAGCACAAAACTAGTTTGGTTCGCTTTCAGGCTTGTCTCACAGTAGGGGGCTGAAGAAGCGGCGGTCCTATACACACTGAGTCGACTCCCAGGAGTCATCAGGGGCTTTGAACGTCTGAAGATCTGCAGAAATAAACTCTCCCTTATTTCTCCCATGTTCTTGTCTCTCTTTCTCTTTTATAAACTCCCTTTTCACTTTTTTATCTATCCATCATATGCCTTTGTATCTCTGTTGCTTTGATTCTTTTACTTAGACTTGGTGTTTTTTGCTGTCTCTGAGCTTGTATAAGGCTTGATTGCAGGGGTTAGCTTGAGGGTGCTTTAAAGTGAAAGCCTACGCATATGTAGTGTGTTTGCTTTGGTGCTTGATTAATTTGCTTGTCCTCTCTTACTGCAGATAAATAGACCCGAGCGTGCCTCGAATTCTGCTTTTATATATTTTTTCATGCTCAGCGCCAAGCCGACTTCATGTTTTAACAGTAAGTAGCAATAGCAAGTCACAAAGCTCTTGTTTGTCTGAACCATCTAGTGCCAAATACTGTAAAAAAAGCAAAACTGTAAAAAAAAAAAACGCAATCTTTTCAAATTAAAACTTAAATAAAAGAATGTAGTATGTCGTCAGCATCTTTTTACATCTCTTTATACTTTTTACACATTTAAGACTCTCCTGGATGCATAAAATAAAAATAATAAATAATAATAAACTTTTTATATCATGCAGGTTAGTATAGGATAAAATGTTGACAAGAACACTGCATTTTATCGTATTGTAGTTGTTTAAAAAATATATATTTTTCTAAGATTTCTATTCAGCTTTTTTAATTACAACTTTTTTTTCAGGTTTAGTAATTTTAATTTTAACTTTTTTCACCTAGAAAATCATTTAATATTTATATTTTTTTCAGATTTTTTTCAATTAACAAATTTTTTTTTAATGGTTTTAGTTGCAGTTAACGATCACAGGCCTCCTCTGATGGATATCTCCATATTTTCTCCATATTTTTGCTTGTCTTTTACTATATCGAGATATTCAGAGCCATGTCACACATTTTGTAGGTTCCTATTCCTTTACAATTTCTTTGTTAGATTTCAAATATTTTGTTTCCAGAAGGTGGTAAACAAATCCTTGACAGGAGAAGGACCACGGTGCCAAACGAGAGCACAGACACACACGTTGACATGATGGGATGACAATGATGTCAGTCAGGTTGTCAGAGAAAAAGGAGCGCCTATGACGCCCTCAGCACTGAGAAAGAGACAGACAGAGAAAGAGAGAAGTTAAAAGGAATGAGGTCAGCCTGGGGTACGACACGGTAACCTGAGAGAAGTACCTGCCCTCACACTATCCACTTACTGCTGCGTTTGTCCCAGCTGAGCACAGCAGGAGAAACGCAGGAAGCACAAAGCTATCGCTCCATCAGTCCCTCACAATGACCCAAAGACGGCCCTGAATGAACCTGTCACCGATTGGGTTTTACTACTTTGAGTGTGACCAGGAGCTTTTGAGGTTTTCAGTGGCTTTTTAGGCAGTTGTAAATGAGTTCGTGTGTGTGTGTGTGTGTGTGTGTAGAAGAGATATCCACTTCTCCTGTTGTACCTCTCCAGTAGTTTCACACAAAAGGGAGGTATTGAATGGTGATTGTTGGTTGAGTGACAGGCTTTGTGATTGTCAATGACACGATTACGCTTGCCATGATTTATTTGTGACTATATACAGCTGAGGTATCAATGTTCGTCTGCCCTGGTAAAAAGAAAAAGAGAAAAAAGTTCTGATTTATTTTTCATTTTCACCTTGATTTAGGCTTTAATAATTTAAAAATAAATTAATAATTTAAAAATATCTATTAAAGGGATACTGCATTTTTTTTTTGGAAATTGGCTCATTTTACAACTCCCCCAGAGGTAAACAGTTGAGTTTAACCGTTTTTTAATATATTCAGCCGATTTGCTGATATTTAGAAGAATATCATTAACCAGACAGTTTCTGGTCTCATTGACTTCCATAGTATATTTTTTTTTCCCACTATGGAAGTCAATGAGACCAGAAACTGTCTGGTTACTGATATTCTTCTAAATATCAGAAAATCGGCAGAATACATAAAAAAACGCCTTTAATATAAATCATCCCTTTAGGAAATGACAAAAAAAAATCCTTTTAATATAAATCATTTTCTTAAATTACACTACTGCTAAAAAGTTTTGGGTTGGTTTGATATTTTTTTATTTGAAAGAAGTCTCTAATGCTCAACAGGGCTGCTTTTATTTATAAAAATAGAGTAAAAAGAGAGTAAAGTTGTTAAATAATACAATTTAAAGTGACTATTTAAAATTTATATTTTTTAAATGTGACGGCAAAGCTGAATTTTAGCATTATTATTACAGTTTTCAGTGTCACTCTGAAAACTGTAATTTGGTGTAATTTGGATTTGGTTCTTAAGAAACATTTCCCATTATGATCAATGTTGAAAGCAGTATTGCTGCTTAGTATTTTAAACCCTGATACATTATTTTAAGGATCCATTGATGAATAGAAAGTTGAATAAAAAAAAAATGAGTCAATATTAATTTAAAAATTCCAAATATAAATCAAAAGCTTGACATTTAGAATATATGCATATATGCATTCATTAAAAACAGATTAGATTGATGTTTACTTAGTATTGGCCTTCATGTTTTAGCATATTTCTGTGAAAATCTCCCTGTACATATTTTTATCTATGATAATCGCTCCTTTTTAAAAATATATTTATTAAGAGATTATTTTTCTCTAACTTTCTCACTTTCTGGCACACATAATAAGTTATGTTAAAACACATACTTTCAGAGATGTAAGGTAATTTTTTTTGATAATATTAGTGTATACGCCAAAGCCTTCTTCCATTAATATTATACCGTGACATCCGTCCTCTTGAGTCACTGGTTTTCCACTCTTGTTTCATATATAAATGTTGCTTTTTCCCTGGCTGGCTGAATAAACTAGTCCTGTCTCATTATGTTAAATGGTGGAATGAATAGACTGTAACATTGCTGTGGAAACAGGGAGCATCCCTCAGCACAGAGCCTGTGTAAAGTCATTTCTCATCATTACAAACTGCATGGCTTAAATGCTGGAGATGCCTACTGTGGTGGTTAGATGCATTTCAGTGTGTGTGTGCTATGTCACATATAGGGGAATTTCCTGTTGCTTTTAGTGTAGTAGATGCCTCACTTTGGATATGTGTGTGTGTTTGAGGAGCGGATTCTCATTGGGTGGCTCCAGCCATCTGGCGTTAGCTCAGATGATCTCATTTCTGCTTCTCTATTGATCGGTGAAATAACAGAGCTGCTGTAGTAATGATGTCATCACCTGCCTCTCAGCGCTGACCTTGAATGAAGCAAGCTACTGAGCATGCTCACCACACGAGTGTGTGTATGTGTGTGCTGGATTCCGGAGGTTGATAGAAGGAAGGCTTTCAACTTGCTGTCCTCCTAATGCACACACACACACACACACACACCTGCTGCTGAATTCCTTTGAGGCACTCCATCTTGTTTCCTCTCTGTCCGGTGAGAAAAGAGATGGTGTCGGCCATGACACTTCCATCTGTAGAAGAAAAGCACCATGATTACTCCATGTGCAAAGCATATGGTGCACCTTATGACAGCGGTATGAGGCATTCATGCATCATTATGTCTGAATGCTTGATTTGACATTTTAAATAACTTTGTATTGTCTAATAGGTCTGATTAAACACGCTCAATGCATTTTAGAATAAATACACAGGTTTTGGGGAACAGATTATTCTAAAATGAAGATTCTCTCATCATTTACTCACCCTCGTGTCATTTCAGATCCATTTGACTTATCAGTTCAGTGTTATAAGTCTTAGAAACAATCTACTTAAATGGTTAGTCCAACCAAAAATGAAAAATCTGTCATTATTTACTCACCCTTATGTTGTTCTAAACCTGTATGTGTTTATTTTTGCTGTTGAACTAAAAAGAAGATATTTTGAAGAATGTTGGTAACCAGTAGCCATTGAAAGTCAATTCTTCAAAATATCAAAATTCTTCAAAATATCTTCTTTTTTGTTAAACTGAAGAAAGAAATTCATTCAGATTTGGAACAACGTAAGGGTGAGTAAATGATGACAAAATTTTCTTTTTCTTTTTTTTTTCTTTCATGACTCGCTTATCCGAGTTAAAAATATAACATAAGTGTGAAAGTTTCACCAAAATGTGAAATATTTCATTTTCTCAATTCACCCACTATTGGTAGCTGTAGCAAAAAAGTTAATTCTGTTCCCTGCTCACACATATGTGGTCCGGCCAAGTTACAGGAAGGTACATGTAAGAAGGGAATCAGGCACTGTAACCTCTCGATCTATCATCACCCATCATTCTCTCTGCTCTTTACTCTTCCTCACTTTCTGCTTTCTGTCTCTTTCCCTGCTAACCGAGCTTTGCTAAAAGCATGGTATTGGCTTACGGCTTGTCCTATATCTGCACATAGAAACATTACACGCTGTACTGTTGTGTATCACACGGGTACTTTATACTACTCCAAAATGAACTTTGTGGAGCAGAATCTGAGAAGACCAACTTGTTTTAGAAACCACAAACAGGTACAGGGAAAAGGGATCCTGTTTGTGTATGCGTGAGTGCTTGCATGATACTTGCAAGATGCGTCTGAATTAATCATTTTCCTTCAGTTTGATATGACATTTTCCATGTGACATTAAAGGGATACTCCACTTTTTTTTGGAAATAAGCTCATTTTACAACTCCTCCAGAGTTAAACAGTTGAGTTTTACCGTTTTTGAATCCATTCAGTCGATTTTCTGATATTTAGAAGAATATCAGTAACCAGACAGTTTCTGGTCTCATTGACTTCCATAGTATTTTTTTTTTCCTACTATGGAAGTCAATGAAACCAGAAACTGACTGGTTACTGATATTCTTCTAAATATCAGAAAATCGGCTGAATGGATTTGAAAACGGTGAAACTCAACTGTTTAACTCTGGGGGAGTTGTAAAATGAGCTTATTTCCAAAAAAAAAGTGGAGTATCCCTTTAAAGGATTTTGAGTCTGAGGGCAAAGCTCCATTAGAATATATGCTAGTCCTTTCCATTATGAATGTGACATCAAGACAGTTTCATTTCGAACCCTTTAAACAACCATGATTCTCACAAAACTGTAGATATGAATAACTATATTTGCTATCCTTGCTTTAGTGCAATGGTGTCAAAGTCAAAAGTCTATGCCACCCACAGGTCAATGTAAATCTATTGGTTTAATTTCCAAAATTTGTATCATCCACCAGGTAAAAAATCGTCACCTTCAAAAGTCTTCAGCAAGCCACATGATTTGAGGTTTCATTCATACCTGTGGCTCAAATGGTCCAGTATGTGTTGTTTGTTAAAGTTTAATGTTTAGTCTGCTGCTGAAATGCGCTGTTAGTTAAGAACAGCAGGTATTTACAGAGAAGAGAATCCCTGCTGATGTGATCTGATCCCTTATCAGGTTCTTCTGACAAAAGATAGTGATAACAGAGTGATAGATACCGCGATTTCATTTAAATTCTCCTAGTGGCAAAATTGAAAAGTTTCCGCTTTGTGTCACTTCCTATATCTATATTGTTTTAGGTTTGGTTATACATTTTAAACAGTCTCAGTCATTCCAGCGTGTCTGTCCATCTGCCACGTCTGAAACACTTTATGGTGGACACGTGGAAAACGGTACAGTTGAAATGTCATGGTAAACCAATCCAAGGAGGTCCTTTGAACCTGCTAGTAAAAGTGCACCATCTTGTTTTTAAAAGCATTTTTCTCATACTGTACATACATGTCACCTTAAACACTGACCTGAGTGACCCTGCTCTTTACCTGTGTTTACCCAACACATCGGCCTCCTTGAGCTGATAGTAACTTCAGGGGAAGTGACATTCAGTGAAACGTTTCAATGACGAAGACAGTGTGTACCATGTCTCATAAAAAGACTGAGTTTGCAAGAATTACCCCATTGCTGTTTATGACTTGTGGCCACAGCCACAACCACATGATATATGAAAGAAGAAAAAGGCATTAAAGTGACAGTAACTGTTTACGGGTGTCTTTTTCACATACTAAAAAGGCTAAATACTTCAGATATAGAGCAAGCATACAGCCACAAGACTTAGTTTTAACCTCAAAATAGATTCAATAGAATTGGTATCATGCTCGGTTACCTATTGATGAACAGCACTTGGTGTAATAATTTTCTCACTGTGCTCCTGACTCTAGGTTAGATTGATCATTCACACTAGAAGAGTTGTGGACATTTTGAGGTAGGAGATTCAAGCAGTAGAATCTACAGTATGTTTAATGTACAATTAATCAGCAGCTAAACCCTTTTTTAAACAGTACTAAAACAGGTTAATTCCACCACAAAATCTGCAAAACATGACAAAATCCCATCAATAGTCTGTGGAAATGTGTGACGCCACACAATCACAGCCAGACTCAGAACATATTTGATGTTTATTACACAGCTTTTGTAGAGTGCGATTTTGGACCATTGAGATTTCTCGCATGATTAATTCATGTTGTTTGGCTACTTTTCTATTATCCTGAAGGACGATGTCAGTCAACATCTGGAAGCATTAAATTCTGTAATGTGAAATATTTAGGTGTTTTATATTTATTTTCTTGATTTTATTGGTTAACATTATTTTCTCCACCCATGCAACCTGTGAACTGTGAAAACATTTTGCATTTTGTGACAATAAACATTTCAAATCATAATGTTACATGGTTACATCAGAAATCCTTTTAATAATATCCAAACAAATATTGAGCCAAGATGTTTACAGTCACAGTTAATACTACGTTCTTCACACTGGAAATAAAAGTGTATTGCGTTTTTGGATATACTATTGCATGCAGTGTGCTGTTATATTATACATTTTGGGAAATTTTGTAAGTAACCTGAATTTTTTCTTTACATAATAGAAATGTGTCATACTGTGCATTATGGTAGCATAGCATGCTGTTCTGAAAATACAGATGTCAAACAGTTATTTTTTTTAGAGTAACATGAACTGATGAATCAGTGTATGGTTTTCTAAGACCACATGCTATATTTATTAAGAATTTAAATGAGTTTTAAGCTTCTCAAGCACAGACAAGCAAAGCATGATCTGTATGTCTAGATATATTATTGTATTGACTGTCTATAGCAGTTGTGTCTTCGTTTTCTTCTCCTTTGCATTCAGGTTTCTCACTCGTTCTCTCCCTCGTTCACATGTTCACACATCCCACTATCTGTCCTCGGTCTCAGACTCCGGTAGCACTAATGGCTGTTGTCACAAGTTTTACTGCACCCACCCGCTGCGACCATCTGTCTGATATCTCTCTCACTCTCTCTATCTCTCTCATCAATGATGCTTTATCAGCATGCCTGCCAAAATACAATGTTGCCAAAGAAGTACAGAGGATAATTAATCTGCAGAATCGGATGATATGGGAGAAGTGTATACTTGTTTATCACTGCAAAGAAAGCATGAAATGACATTGACATGAACCGTGACCTCTCCTCTTCCTCCTTTGCAACTCGTGCCATAAAACTTGCTTCCTCGTTGCAGCTATGGGATGGGTAACAGATATGAAAATCTTTAATACATATTTTGTTATTATTTTTATATGTGTTATATAAATTATAAATTATAATAATAATAATAAATTATTATTATTTTGTGGTATAAAAGTGTTTAAAATTCATATTTCTGTTAAAGGTATTTAAAAAAAATCATATAATAATGAATTATATATATATATATATATATATATATATATATATATATATATATATACACACACACACATTAATAAATCATTTATTTAAATTCTATATATTATATTTTTAAATAAAATAAAAAATGACAGTATTTATTTTGTATTATATATATATATATATAAAAAATATAATTATATTATATTATTAATAATATAAATAGTAAATTTATTTAAAAAAATCATATTCATAAAATATAAAAATAATATATTTATTTAATAATAATATTTGTATTTTAATTATTTTAGATATTAAATATTTTGATATATTTAACTTTTAATTAATTTATATGTAGGCCTATTATTGTTGTTGTTATTTTTGTTGTAAAAGTGAAGTGAAAGACAAGTGATATATATATATATATATATATATATATATATATATATATAAAATAAGTGATATATAATGCATATATCTGCTTAAAGTGATTTTGTTCAGCATTCAGGAGTGACCACCATAAAAATGGTCTCAAAACTCTCATTTTGTTTTTTGTGGAGTGCCTCTGCTACAACCACACACATGCAGACTGAAATCTTTACCCATTGCGTCATCTTTTTTATGCATCCTGCCACAAGCATGGTATTTTTAAGGTGTCATATCTTCTTGAAAATAGTCCAACTTTTAAAAACCCATACTTTCTCTTCCATTCATTAGAGCATTAGCTCTTTTAGGATTTTTTTATTGCTATGAATCACTGCAAATAGGGCTCAAGTGAACCTAAAATCTGCCTTTTTATACATGGCTTCCAGTTACGAAAGATTAGTTGACCAGTCAACTTTTAAAAATATTTTTTTCACATCCCTAGTTGCAACACAAATGATACGCCGAGAGCATGTCGTTTGGAAATAGATTGCCTCTATCTAAATCTCTAAAGACGACAGTTTATTTCTCACGTAATGCCCCAGAGATAAATGATACACGGCTTCCTCGCTGCTATCTGCAGTCTGTATTGTGGAGTCCTACTCCTGAATACTGATCTAAGATCTGTGCTTCTGGGAGTTGAGGGATGTGATGTCAGTCTCGTTTTATGCCTTCTGGAATACCGCAGGTGGTTACTAAAAGAAACCAAACAAAGTCAAGCAACAGATCTTCTGAGCTCAACTCTGATCTGAGAGCAGCTCTAATGAGGACCGTCTTTATTTAAAGAGCACACTCACTGTACACCTCCGCCTTTGTGTTGTCTTGTTACTCGGGTTTCCATAGCGGTCCTTTCTGTGTTGTGAGCGTCTGAAGGGAGTGGAGCTGCAAGATGACAGAGTTGCAGTAGTATGAGTGTCTACTAGAGTAAATGCACCTGAGTGCATCTGTAAGTGGATCATGTTCGCTCATCGCTTAGTTCACAGCCTCAAGACAGGACGGAAATTCAAGGGTAGGAGTGTGTCCTATTGGCGACTGTGTATAGGCTGCTAGCTCTGTGTTATTGAGTAATATATATTGTGTGTGTTTGTCCATAGGCTTTGCTGGAGGCCAGCACTGAGACTAAGAACCGTGTTGAGATTGTAACAACTTCAATGGGCCGCAACACTCACTAAAACACTGGAGGCAACTGAATGAGGTATGACTATAAGACACACCCACACACACACACACATACCTTTTGATAGCCATGACCTTTAATTTAGCATTTTACTACGTGTGCAGGGGCATTATATGGAGAGCAATTGTAAAAATAACTCTTGCTTAAGCTGTGTCCTATTCACTCGTCCAGTACAGGCCCTGATTGGTGGAGCAATAATACAGGTCTGCCTAGCAACAGAGCTATTTACCAAACAACACAACTGGGGCTGAAAGCCAGGCTTTCACGTAAAACACCTCCAGGAAAAAGGAAGCTAGCACAGCCCGCTTGGGACAACACAGCTTTATTGATTCATGCCTGAAGCGCGGTCGGTGGCAGGCGTACTGTAACACACAGGTTTATTGTATAGCATGGTCACACACTGGCATGTGCACGTGCAGCAGGTTCAGAGACGTCAGTTAAGTGTCTCATTAGCAAATAATACACGTTCATGTGAGATGTGTGTGTGAACGGACCCTTGTACTCAAGAGTGTAGACATGGTCTAATCTAATTCAAGTGATGTCAGTCAGAAATTTCTGTTCTGTTGTTTATGGACACAAACCCAGATTTTATGTTGGTTTGTGAATGAATCCCATAAGCGCCCCCTATTGGTAGAATATACATATACTGTAAATGTTGTAGTGCTGTCTTGTATAATATTTGTGTTTATGTATGTAGACTTTATTTTAAAATGATTATTATTTGAAAATATTAGTATATTAGAATATATATATATATATATATATATGTGTGTGTGTGTGTGTGTGTGTAAACATAATTATTTTTTAATTTTTATTTAAAAAAAATATTTTTTTTAATTATTAAATATTTGTTTATATTTTGTTAATTTTACAATTATTATTTTGTGTCTTAAAAAATGTAGAGAGACTAAATTTGAAGTGCATATATCAGATTTTGGCCAACATTCAGAAGTAAACTATCAGATAAAATTAAGGTTTGAGAATTTGAAAGTTATTACACAATGTATAGGTTTCTTCATGTTTATTTTCAGTTCAGTTTTTCACCCAATTTTTATGCTTATTATAGAATTTATCAAAAGATGTTTTAAATTAGACAAAATGTTAAATTGTTGCATAAAAGGTCTATTAATCACATACTGAAACTGACACATAGGCAACTACCAAAATGAATCAGCGACACAGACGCAGTTATAATCTCAAAATGGCCGAATATGAGCCGATTAATAAGCCTGGCCAATATATCAGCGCATGACTACTCAGAAAATCAGGATACGAGTATTACGAGAGACAAATAGCCAGACAGGCAGTGCTAGCTCGTGGACAGGCCTGTTAAATGCTTGATATGAGCTCATTTTGAGGGTAATTAACAGAGACGTCTGAAAATTAGTACTTCATGAGCTGAGGCTCTCTTTTCTATGTCTGTCTTGCTCGCTCAGTTTTTCATCTCAGATAGTTCTACTATGCCATGGCTCCTTTAACCAATCGTGGGCTTTTAGAGTAAAAGCTCTCATCCTGTTAAAGGTCACTGGCCTTTTAGTGTGCGTGGTGAAGCATAGCAGTTCATCACACTCACACTGCTGTTTTGTACCCTGCGATTCCTAATGGTTTTTGAACGTCTTCCGTCAACTGTTAATATGGCAAAGGTTGGGTTCGGCAATGTGTGGTTTTTTTTTTTTTTGTGTTGGTTTCTTCTCAAAAGACATTTGAAAAAATAAATAGCCTAGAGGAATGGACGACAAATTGATGCTAAGAGCACATTGGAATGCTTCAGAGTCCATTTATATGTGTGATGTCATTATAAAAAGGTGGATCTGCAAGATCAAAGTTTTATGTGCTTATGAAAACATTAAAGGGGTAGTCAATGCTGTCATCATTTACTCAACCTTATTGTAGAGTAAAAACTCTACACTCTTGTACTCTTAAAAATAAAGTTTTATTTTGGCATCTATGATAGGCTAGCATAGCATCCACAGAACCTAAAGAAGGTTATTTGTACTATTTATACTGGTTCTTTAGATTTTAAACGCCTCGATTGTAGTCTTGACTTTACTTCCAGGAACATAAACATCATAATATTCCTCATATAAGTAATTCCCACCCATGACATGCACAATAAAGGTGGTGATGCCTGGATGAGTTGCATTAGTAGTATGTTGAAACTCATGGTTATGGTGAGGGGCGTAACATTTCCGAAACACACTTGACCAATCACAGCACACTGGTGCAGCTGGCCAATCAGAGCACATGTGGAAATTATGCTTTTTAAACATCCAAGAAATCATGACTTTGCAATAGGGCGTAATATGTGTCTGGACCCCATTGATCTTCATTGGGAAGACAAAATACACTGGGACCTCTTTAAAAATTTAATTTTTGGAGAAACATGAGGGTGAATTTTTGGGTGAACTAGGTTAGTCATCTGTAATCTTTATATCCTAATACATTTTTTGTCAGGTGTATGTAACTGCACAGATTGGGGGCTACAGAACCCAGCCTTATGCTTGCTTAGTGAGTGTGTGCGTGTGTGAGTGTGAGTGAGAGTTTGGTGAGGACAGCAGTGCTATTCTTGGCTGTTGGGGGAAGTCTTGGCTCCTGGGCGCATGGGAAAAGTGTTCTTGGCAGGAGTAGTGGTGGCATTCCATTGTGCCTGAATCCCTCTCCCCCAGCACTTAAAACTGTGTCCTTTCACACTGTGATCTCAGTGGAGCGCTTTCTAGAAAGAGGGAGAATAAATAAATTACGAGCTTAAACACAAAAGCACCTCGCAGTCACAGCTACATTTCCAACCATACACATAGATGTGCCCGTCCGCACCTGTTTGCACGTTGCAGACATGTATCATACATCTATTTTCATTCTTTTAAAGAGTTTTGAACGGCTCAAGGTTCAGAATGAACTTTCAGAATGAATCGTCCACTGCTGGCATAAACATGTCTCTCAGCACATTGGCCCTCATTCGCTGGAGCCAGGTTCTGGAACATTGAAAGAGCGGTAAAGGAATAAACATCCAGCTCTCTGAAACGCTATGATATTAACTTCCTAGAACTCATTTGACCTTTGACCTAGGGGTGGGAATCAGCAGGGATGACCAGCTGACTGTTACAATATGGCGGTTTTACATATTTTTGAGCAGTTTCTGACCAAAAATATTCATTTAGAGCTTAAAAAAAGAATTCTTGGTCTTAAGTAGCTATTTTGACTGCAGAGTTTGTCTTGCAGGTATAGTTTTTGTAGTCAAGGTCATGTCTTGTACTTTATTTAGACACTGGATTTTTTTAAACTGGTCTCTCTCTCTCTCTGTGTGTGTGTGTGTGCCCCCACAAAGATAGCATTGGTCCCCATGAGGAAAACAGTTTATAAATACATACTACTAAGAATACGTTTTTTATTATTTATTTATTTTGTAATAAATACAAAATAAAGTTTCAAAGTTTTCAGTTTCAAACTTAAGTTTCAAACTTAAGGACATCGTATTTTAGTTTCAAACTTAAGGACAGTTTGAAACTTAGTTTCAAACTTAAGGACATCGTATTTTATTTCTTTATTTATTTTAAATTGGATGCGTGATAGATTGGTATATCACTTATTAGTTTTTATTTATTTATTTATCAAATAATTCTCCATATACTTTATACTTTATTTTTATTGCTATGGCCAATATTAGATATTTAATAATTCATGCGTATTTCCCTTTTTACATTTAGATTAGATATGCTCTCATCTAACGATCACTTAAAATAAATATTTTTTTAAGACATAATAAATGTAAATAAATCTCGAAATTAATATCCATTTTTCACACTCTACATTTAAATTGAGTGATACTTAAATTCACTTGCAAAATGATCTTTTCTAGTTTTGTGTGTAACTTTTTTCCTTTATTTAGAATTATTTAATTAGTTACCTATTTAAGCGTAGGAGCTGTACAGTTATGGTTAGAAATAACTGCCTGGGCGTATTACAAATGTGACTACAGAGTGAACTGACTTCCCTTAAAAAGTACTTCGATACTCAACAATGCACTAATGCTCGCTCTAATAATACATTCATTCTAAATACACACACACATTTGTCCTTTATCCAAACAACCTCTTACACTGAATGGCCTTTAGGGACTTAAGAGCACAAATGTTTGCTTTTGCCTTTTTAATCACCAAAGTGGTTCATTTAAGCTGTGCCTGAAACCAAACAACTGTTGCTCTTATTCTCAGGTGACAGAGGTCTTATGTCTGACAGACTGGGTCAAGAGGTCAGACTGTTACTGCTGAAAATCTAGACGTCAGTGTGAATTAAGTGCATGCGTTCACAAATAGTTTTTACCAGCATTAACATTCCATCACTAAAATGTTGATATTATCTTCAAACTTCTTTAGTTACTTGTTTTGACTGCATCTTATTCTTGGAAATCAATTATATACCTCCAAACAAGCGCCCAACAGGCCAGGGATTTGGTAGCGTGTGTGAAAGGTGACCCGCTGACCCTCTGCCAGTGTGCACAAGCTTGAGGTCAGTTTGCATTACAAACTTGTTCTCTGTGTGAAACCAACTTTGTTAGGATAGAGATATGCAGGTTCATAGAGGTTAAATTAAAAATCCTTGTCCTTTGAAAACAGGGTCAAGGAGAGACAAGCTATGAATGTGAAGTTAGATTCTGAGAAGTGTTGCTGCTATTAGCTTCCATATATATCAAGGTCGACCTGAATCCTGATGTATTGAGTGTAGTTTGACATTGATTACTCACAATGAATAATTGTCAATATTCTGCTTTGTAACCCACATCACAGGGCATGTTTAAGCAACAGCAAAGGTCAAAATGCCAAAAAATGACGTTGGTGGTGCTTGCAGAAAAAAGCTTCAAGAAGAAAAGAGTGTATATTTGTTTGGCTCATACATAAACTCAAAGCACCGTCGGGGGTCTTTCATTGCGGCTGTATTTGTCATTATAGTCTCTTGCTCGTTCGCACCAGGTCGTGTGATTCTCATGCTATCGGGTTCCGTGCTGTTTTTGGGTTTAGGTGGTCTGTGCGGTGGGGAGCTGGCCCGTCATGCTCATTTCTCACCCTCTATTTATTACCTCAGTGTTATCTAAATCTTTAATTGGTCATGAATGAATGATCACAGGACTGCTAAAGAGAGCGTTCGCAGGATAGGAGATATCACTCTGTTTAGCCTGAACAGAGAGATCACAGCACAATGTGTTATGATTTTGAACTGGCTTTGGATTTGAATTATGCTTCCGATGACCCTTATGTCATTTTATTTTATTTATTTTTAATCTTTTTTATTTATTTATTTATTTATTTTTAAAACTTTAACATTTATATATATATATATATATATATATATATATATACTTTAAATATAAATATTTAATTTTTTTAAATATATATATATATATATATATATACATATATATATACTTTAACATTTAAAAAAAAATTAAGAATGAAAAATGTAATCCTTTTTTTAAATAATTTTATAATATATATATATATATATATATATATATATATATTTTACGTGCTACCAAAATGTCAAATCAAATGAAATTTGTTTTGAAGAAAGACACCTAAGCACAATTTACACACAAAAATAAGGTCAGTGCGTACAATGACAAAAGGTGATGTATAATAACCATTTATAAAAAAAAAAATGAAATGCAGCAAAATGTAACTAATAACAATCTCTCAAATGATCACATACATTTGACACCAAATATTTTTTTAAGCGGTTTACGGTATGCACCTTTTATTTAAAGCAGGACAAAACAAATAAAATGCTGAATAAAAGATTGCTCAAAATGTCATTTTAGCATTATTTCTTTTGAGATGTCATTTGGGAATGGTATGTTGTTATCTAATGCAGTAACATTCATAAATTAGCATTTCCAATACATTTTTTTGTCACCCAGACCTGATGATTTGTACAGGACATCAGCCAAAGTGGGCAGACGTGAGTATTGTTATGGATCACAGCAGTGTCCTCAAACCAACCCTTTTGTCTGTCTTAGTTTGGCCAGCACCGCGGAGCCAAACAAGGCCACACCAAACACAATTGCGCTTCGTCCCATTTTGCCACAATTCAAAGAGCCTTCGTCCTGTGGCCCCGCTCTCTTAGGAACATAAAGGCTTCTCTGCGTGGTTCACAGTGTGTGAATGGCTTTGAACAGGGCCCCGTGCTGTGCTTTGGTGCATAGTTTGTGTGTGTGTGTTCAGTGGAGGTCCACTTTTATGTTCTGTCTTTGCGGGTTCGGCGTGATGCAGCTGTGAGTTTGTATGCAGGGGTCGGTTTTCTCAGCAGTACAGTCGTGATGATGGGCTCTTGCTCTGAGGTTTGTGGCTGCGTGTTACATGCTGCTACATGGGTCGGTGGTCTTTTATGCGAAAGGACAGTGAGTGGCGGTGCATGGACGCAGAAAGCTAGAATCTCGAAGAGAATCTCGAAGCCGAAGTTCGGGATTGTGAATTAATTTAGAAATCGAAATCATGACACCCTTAATAATCATGAATTTCTAATGTTATTATTAAGCATTCAAAAGGTCCCTTTACATTTTTTAAGTGAAATTTTATTATAAAAATATATATTATGAAAAAAAAACTGATTTTTTTTATTAATGTTTTTTAATATGCCGATCATAATGATGAATAGTAACTAATCATAATGTACCACACTCTAAAAATTGGGTTGTTTTAACCCAACTTTGAGTCAAATATGGACAAACCCAGCCATTGGGTTAAATTTTTTAATTACATTTTTAACCCAGTGTTTGGGTTTGTCCATATTTGACCCAAAGTTGGGTTAAAACATCCCAGCATTTTTAGAGTGCACTTACCTAATACCTAATATTAAAAATAATGTACTTCTGATAATACCTAATAATAAGTATTATTTTTTAACATTATTTTTAACATTCAAATAATTGTAATCACTTAAAAATTAAAGAAAAAACTTAAAATATTTTATTTTATTTTTTTAAATTGATAGCTCATAAGCAGCTTGGAATATGGTGCTCATAATATCTAATAATAATCGCAATAGTATACTGACAAAACGCAAGTTGTTTCGCCTTATTTCAATTTATATGTATTAGTGAATTGTGCAATTGCTTTAAAGTGTATTTTAATATATTTTGATGCTTGTCTGAGACTTGACTCATTAAACTACTTGAACCCAGTCTCCTCTGAGCGTGTGTATCTTTAGCCTGTATTTGTCAGTAGGTCTGCATGTTCTTAGTGAGCGTGTGTACACACTCCTGTGGGATTATCGAGTAATAGAGGGGTTTAGCAGTGCTTTGCCTCACTGTAATCCGTCACACACACACTGATACACACTTCGCATAGTGGCGGATTTAGGATCGCTTGTGAATGGAGTGAAGGCGAGGGACACATCGAGCGGTAGTGGCGGACAAGACACAGAGGCACCGGCAACTGTTTGCGCTGAGGACAAACATGCGCGTGAAATCGATTTCAGGTCGAAACCAGATTCCGGCATACGTCTGCAATTATGTGCATCTAATCTGCACTTTTCGAACTCAATTGAAGCTTTGGCTCTGTGGAGCTGTCTCTGAGGAGAGAGGAGAGCTATTCATTTCTGTGACTCAGATTTAGAGGTCATTCAGTGCTAGTATTATTTCCGAATGACACAAGCACCATGGCAATTTGCATCTCCGATCGGACACGCTAATTAAAACAGTCATCATAGATTTAATTCGTGTACTAGGCTATCAATATATAACTATAGCATATGTATACCGACCTCAGAGACTTCCCTCACTCTCATTTATCATTATAGTTACACCTTTAGACTTGAGAGAGAATGAACAGAGCCAGGTCTGAGTTTCTGTTCGGCTGTAGTTGCATTCAGAAAGAGAGAATGAGGCCTCTCAGGAACATAGAACTGTAGACACCAACAAAGTTAAGATACAATTCAGAATTGAACAATTTAATTGAATTCGATTTAAATGGGAATGACAGAGAAAAGAATTTACTATACTTTAGGACGTTTTTATTTTTATTTGAACACAATCATACATATATTTGTTGCAACAAAACATTAAGAATTAGTACATTTTGACTAATTGTGTCCATAGCATATAGTTTCCTGTTTTTTTCTCACACATTTTTGAGTAATTTGATTGTGTAATAATTAAATTGTCATATTTGTAAACTTCAAAACCAATTTTAAAACAATGACTAGCAATCAAATCAGATTTTAATATTTAAATTGCCATTTTTTAATTGGCATTTATAAGTATAATTAAATTATATGCCTCCAACATTCAAGAGTTAGTACGATTTTTGTGAGAGAACCGACTCTCACGCAAACCAAGAGTTGAATACTTTCCTTCCGACTGGAGTGTTTGAGTCTCACTGGTGTTAGCTCAGCATTCGGCCATCACATTTTGCTTTGGGCGCTTATGTTAAAAGCACATAAAGTTAATCTGCAGTCATTCCTCTCCCCTCAGGGCTCAGTATGGGGTTAATGCTCCACTCTGTAATGCTGCTGGGCATGCTGGGTATGACTGTAGCGCTGCTCTCCCTTTGCCAGTCTGTCTATTCACCCAGCTAATGAGTCATTGTTGGGTTGTTAGTGCCAGATGACGGTGATACAAGCAAGGGAGAATGTTCCACATGATCATAGAAGTGCTTGGTTGTTGGAACTGGGTTAAAGGAATAATTCACCTGGGAACTGGGAATGTCAAACTGCCAAATGAGACTAGAATTAATATTACAAAGTCATGTGGACTATTTTTAGCATTACAAAAGTTTTACAAAGTCATGTGGACTGTTTTTTATGAACCTTTTATGCTCAGCCCCATTCACTTTGATAATATGGAAAAGAGCAGCAAGGACATTCTTCAAAATATCTCCCTTTGTGTTCCACTGAAGAAAGTAAGTCACACAGGAGTGCAAGTAATGACAGAATTTTCTTTTCTTTTTTAACTATGCCTTTAAACGTAATGTAGCACGGTATGCAATGTGCATGCTGGGAGTTGTGCGGGAGACCTCTTTCATGCACATATGTATGCGTGGGTGCGCGTTATGCATATGTATAGAGCATTTGATGTGTCTCCTTGGCGACACGTCTCTGGAGTTCACAGTGACACTGAAGCACAGAGAGGGAAGCCACAGCTGAACGGCAGACAGTCGGAGGGAGTCACAGCCATTCTCTCTCGTGCAGGTGCGATCAAAGGCTCGCTGCTATTCAGGTCTGCTTGTGAAAATGCATATCAGTCTGAAAGCATTCAGTGTGCGTGCATGTAAAAGGACGCATCTGGCTATGAGAGGGTGGTTACATTCCACTGAATGGTGCAGACTAGCTTTCCTGTGAAGATTTGAGTGGGTTTTTAAATCACTGCTCCATCAGATTCACACAGAATGAACAAATTTTTGGCAAATGGCATGAGTGCTTCACACCTGAGCATTCAGTGGAATTCAAAACCAATCCTTTTGTGCATTAGGAAAACACAACTATATCTATTTATAGAACTTTATGTATGTGCCTATTGCTGTTTGGATTAATATTTTTTATTCATGTTTATTTATAGATACTGTGATTAGCAGCATGTGTCAAGTATAAAACAGTGTTGTACTTGGATATGATTTTAACTCGGGTAACTGTTAGAGTTTAAAATAGACGTGCCTGTGATAGTCTGGTCATCCACCATGTTAGAGCCATTAGGATTATTTCAAGACCAGATGCACCCTGGGGCCTTGCTTTCACTGTTGAAACTATCAGGCTCTTTTATTTATACATACATATATATATATATATATATATATATATATATATATATATATATATATATATATATATATATATATATATTATATTGCTTTGAATACATTGATTGGACAAGTACAGCACAACAATGCTCGCTTTGGTCATCTTCAAATTATTATATCATTCTGTATCTCTCCAGTTACGCATTTGCCAGCACTGTTGTATTCGACCCTTTTAACTTCCCTCAGATGCCAGAACTAAAAGCAGGAAGTGTTTCTGCAACTGTACAAAGCTCATGCATAATTAACAAGACAAGCATCGCTTAGTTTATGATTGGTTGTCAGTTGCTAAGCATTCCTGTTTCACAGTCTTTAAGAACTCAAAGTCTTTCTTGAATAATGTGCAATATATCACAATATATGACTTGTATGACTGCAAGGAATTAAAGCTGTTCTGAGTGCTAAGGGTAGTGCTATACTTCTTAAAGTCCCACCGAAGAGCCTTGAAACGCACATCGTTATTCAGTGTGTTGATGCAGTTTCCTCTAAAACACAGAGACGGGGCAGGACACATCGAACAGCTCCTCCCCTTTTTTAAAATAGCCAATAGTGTTTCATTTATATCACAGCTCGGCCAGAGCCATTTAGTTCGGTAAAGCCACATAGATTCCCCTTTGTTGGTGCTACTGAAGTGCTGTTTCTAATGCCGAGTCAGTTTAACTACACGAGTAGTGTAACTCGACCAAGAATGGTGACACAAAATAAAACGTTGCACTTTTCTAAGCGTGTAAAGTGGATAACTATAATGTATGACGGAATACAGTACCACAGCAAGTGCTTGGGAGCACTTCGACTAAAGAGAGGTATGTATTACACGATAAAGAGAGGTAGGCCTATGTATCAACTCATCTTAGTTAAGGGAATAACATGAGTATCCCTTTAAGGCTAAGATATTCATACTAAAAGCCCTTCATTTCTGATTTCATGGGGACTTTAAATGGACTCTTTTTCTCTTTCTTAATGACTGCAATCTGTAGAGAGGAGAAAGATGTTCCCCTCTGTGAAGAGATTCATCTCCTGCTAAAATAATTTAAGGGGATATTTTCTTATCAGGTAGTTAGCAGTTACAGCCTTTTTTATCCTACTCTACTTCTGTCTGTCCTCATAATCTCTTGTCTGCATCTCTTTGTTGTTTCTCTCTTCCCGTGTCCATTTATCAATCTCTCAGGTGACTGCATGCGCTTCAGAGTAAACACACGAAAACTAATTGAATTACCCCAAAGGCTCAGAAATGGTGAGCATAGCTAATTTGTTGCCACAGCAACAGGCAAACCTTCCCGTGCCGCTTGTTTTGTTGACTGCGGTTCTGTAAACAGCACACACTCCCTCGCCTAACAAGGGAACTCCTTGCGTCATGCGCTGCGCTTCAGATTGATTCGCATTAATGCCTGAACCCGAGGTTCAAAGCACTGGCAACCTCTGACTGCCTCGTACTTTCCATAACACGGCCCATAGGGACGCGTTCAGTCGTGCATTAAATTGACTCATCGGCAGGCACACATGGAGTCTGCGCACAGAGAACTTCAGCGAGCATCAATCACAAAGTCCTGAGCACCCCTTCTGTGCAGGTTTATTCCATATTTTGGTTATTTTAATGATGTTTTCAGCCAGCAATAATAGTATAGTGCTGAATTTAACACATTTAAATCCATACCACAGACATCCACGGACTTTCCTATAATCAGTGTGGGAAATGCATAATTTTCTGCATGTACCTTTTAGGCCTGGGCTGGTAGAGAACTTTAGCTAAGCTATACTCTGTTTTCATAAAGAATGTGAGTGTAAACAGAGGAAGTTTGAGCTCTCACTGGTGTTATTTTAGCATAGTTGTATTCATCTAAGACCCTTATTCATTGTCTGGTGTCGTTTAAAGCCCCTTGAAGCTGCACTGAAACTCTCATTTGGAACTTGAACCGTTTGGTTCCCAATGAAGTCCATTATATGGAGAAAATCCTGGAATGTTTTCATTTCTTTTCTACTGAAGAAAGAAAGATGTGAACTTCTTGGATGACATGGGGGGAGTAAATTATCAACAAACGCTTTTTTTTTTAAAAGTGAACTACTCCTTTAAACCTAAAATATAACAATTAAATATCTTTTTTCATTTAACATTTATTTAATATCAAGTAACCGATTTTTTTTTAAATTAAACTTTAATAAATTTGAATCGGTCACCCTTTTTTCAACACTTAAAAAAGTTGCCAAAAGAGGAGTTATAAGACAAAAGAACAATAAAAGAACCAAAGTTCAAAGTAACTTTTTTTTTTGTAGTGTAGTGTAAAGAACATTTCAATAATCCGAAGAACCTTTTTCCACTATAAAGAGCCTTTTGTGCAATGGAACATTCAATGGAATTCTTCTTGGAACCATCAATGCCAATAACGAGCTTTTATTTTTAAGAGTGAATATCGTTTTTCCTCTGTGGGAGACATTTCTGTTGTCCGCTCTCACTGCACCATCCTCACAACCATTGAGCATAATATATATTTATCAAAACTGCATAGCTAACTAGGTCAGCTAAACAAACTCTAGCCTTTAGCTATGAATCTGAGACGTTGCTGTCTCTATCACCACCTGCTGGTGAGTTAATAGAACTGCAACAGTTCTCTCCAGGATTTATATGCCTTTTTGATTTTTAAATGGTTCAGAGACCTCCAATTCGATGAGATTTTGCTGTACGGGATTAGCATCAAAATGCCCTTGTGCTTTCGTTGAGCTCACCTGAAATGAGCTTCTAATCTGGGGAATGCCTTGACTCTCCGTGGAAGTGTGTGTGGGTCGGTGTTTGTGTGTGCTCTTCTGCCATGTGTGGGAGTGCATACTGCACATTTAAGGGAGAGTAGTCTGTCTTTAGGCCTGTTTGAAGCACTTTTAGAAAATAACCCCCCTGAATACACTTTTGATAATGATTTATTGTGTTTGACATCATTCTGTGATGGAAATGTCTCTGGAAATGACATTTGAGGCATTTTTTTTGCATTTAAAATGGTAGATTAGTCTTGCCAAGGCTAATTTCATATCATTTGTATCCTGTTAAAATCACACTCAGTTTGACTAGAAATGATGCACTATAAATAAACAAAAAACATTGGTAACACTTTATTTTAGTGTCTTTGTTACATGTTGCTATAGTAATATAACAGTAATTACATGCAATTAGCCCAAACAAAACCTTGATCCTAACCCTATAGTCAGAGCTGCCAACTCTCACGCATTCAGCGTGAAACACGCAATTTCACTTATGTAGAGATAAATCGCTAAGCAAAGAACCAGACGACGAATAAGAGTCTTATCTAGGACCCTTCGAGTCATGACTCAAAAAAAATTTGTTCATTTTGATGAACGAGTTAGAACCGGAGAGTCACGAATGCTCATCACAGAACAGAGCAAGGCGATCATTTGTGCTTATAAAACTTAAACTTTTTAATTTATTTTTTAAATGATCGATCGTTTCGCTAGATAAGACCCTTATTCATCGTCTGGTGTCGTTTAAAGCCCTTTGAAGCTGCACTGAAACTCTCATTTGGACCTGGAACCGTTTGGTTCCCATTGAAGTCCATTATATGGAGAAAATCCTGGAATGTTTTCATCAAAAACCTTAATTTCTTTTCAACTGAAGAGAGAAAGACTGATGACATGGGGTGAGTAAATTATCAGCAAAAGTGTTTTTAAAAGTGAACTACTCCTTTAATAGTAAATGAACACAAATACACAATGATAGGTATGTTGAAAGAGACAGTACAACTTATCGAAATGTAAAGGCCTCATGCAAGCTGGTTTTACTCTTTAGATCATTTCACAAAAGATTTAGTGAAATTTTGTGATGAATTAAAAAAAGTAAAGCAATTAAATCTATAGCAAAATAAAAAAAGGCACTTGCAAAGTTTCCAGATTTAATGTGATCTTCGCTTAACAAAAAGAAAATCTGTTCATTTGAATAATAATCATCCGCTCTGGGACATAGAAGTGCCTGTAGCTGTAGAAACAGCCTTATATCTCTTCATCTCTCTCTAGTTTAATCCCCCCTCTCTCGATTTCCCTCGTACTCTCGTTCCCTCGCCTCCCTCCTCCGTCTTTCTGTACATCCCTCCCTCTCTCCCTGATCTCCTCCCTCATTCTGCCTCTCTTTCATTCTTTTGCTCTCTCTTTCTTTAGCAGTGTAGTCTGGGCACGCTGCCAGCTGGCATGTGTCTTTTTTGAATGAATACCTGATGAAGTTGGTGGTGCGCAGTGAGGTGAGGAGTGGGAGGAGCTGAGTGAGTGAGCGAGCGAGAGGAAAGGGAGAACTGGTGGCCTGGCTTGGCCTTGCATAACGCACGTTTGAGTGCTGCAGGCAGGGCTCAGAGCTCAGCGCTCCTGTGTGACACACGGGGCCCGGCGGGGCAGGGGGCAGTGCCTGACCACAGCCATGACTTAGAGCAGGAAGGGTCATTGGTTCACGCCGGCCGCACCGCTGTACCTCCGTAAGGTGTCAGGGTGTCTTTACAGTGCCTGTGTGGCTCCTGTGGGAACAAGGGAGAGACTGAGAGAGCGACTCAAATGGCCTCTCTGAACAACAGGGTAAGCTTTTACGCACTCCCACTACAATCTGTTTTACTCAAATGCATGTATGTTAGAGATTTTTCTATCACTTCTGTTATAGTTATAGTGTTACTCAACCGTAGCCAAGGGTATTCCTGCAGCTTTCAGGTGGTACTTAAAAAGATCCTTGCTTTGTTAAACTTAGAATCTTAGAAATAGATTAAAATGATTAGTAGTCAACACATTGGTGCAATAAACTGCTTTTGAAAGCAAAAAGCAAAACAAACTAAGTATATGTGCATATTGCTAGAGTAAAGACTCCAAAACTCTTTCCTCGATTGATGATAATGTCAAAAGATATGCAGCCTACTGCAAAACAAGTTCTCTGGTTTGGTTTTGATGAAGTGTTTGAGCGTTAATGATCGGACTATGAAGGTTCATAAGGCACAGAAACATCAGTTTCTCTCTTTCTCTGTCTTGTCGTTGTGCTTCATGTTCTTTATGAGTATCTCTGGACTTGAAAGTGCAAGTCATTCAGCTGCACTTCTTCATGCAGCTACTCTCTCTCTCTCTCTCTCCTGAGAGTGTTCTGTTTCTTCTTTCCTTATGTTGTATCTACTTTACAACCTGTCTCCGTTTCACTCGCTCTATCCATTTCTGTGCTGTTCATTGTAGAGATCAGGCACTGGGACAGTTTGGGAGTATCTGCCCACCTTTTAAAGGGAAAGCGCCTCAGAAATGTGTGGAAAGATCTACAGTACAGTAAGGTTGTGTCTTAAATGCTAGTGAGCAAAGACAGCATGTGTGACCATCTTAAATGCTCTAAACTGTTATTTTATGCTATTGTCATTTATCAGTACCTATGAAGTAATAAGCTCACTAGAGGTTTTGAGACTGCGGTCACTTTTGGTTTAAGAATGACACTTTTTGCATCATGTTGTGTTTAAAGATAATGTCGGATAAGTTGTTTTGGAAAAAGACCGAAATTTACTCTAATATTGTATGTAGTTTCTCAATTAATATGACGTGATAAAAATCATAGTTAATACTTCTACAAGAATATTGAAAGATTATGTTTGAAATAATTTCAGTTGAACTTCTGTATGGCATGACACGCACAGTATAAAAATAAATGTAATACATTATATATTGCCTTCTGTGGTTTTATTTTATTGTGATAGATAGCTGTTTCCCAGTTTTTGCATTTTAAATCAATGCGTTTGGTTTTGTGCACAGAGTTGCATTCTTGTCAATAATGCTGAGGTTATATTGACTTAAACCTGGTCATCCTCACGGTCATCTCCCATTGACCCGCTAATGCAGCACACAGATCTCAGTGGATGACATGTTGTGCTGCATTATTGCGGTGCAAGTGGGTTTTTATGGAGAGAAATGCGTTCTGAGAGCCCACGCTTCTTCTCATTCATGTCTGTGTTAGAGTCACAGTGAATGTCTTTGATTAATGTCTCTGATTTGTCCCCGCGGTTCTCGGTGGCTCTGAGGCCCCGGGGACGTGATTCATAGTGTTGCCAGGGCTGATGGAGGACAATAAGTTTAGGTTTCAGGTCATCTGATACTGTTCTGTTCCTAGTGCGCTCAGCAAGATCCAGCTGACAAGGCTTTTACACTGCAGTCTCTCTCTCTCTCTCTCTCTCTCTCTCTCTCTCTCTCTCACTACGCTCTTAGTTTACAGTTAGTAAGCAGTGGAGGTGTGTGTGTTATGTGTGTGTTAATGAGTATTTGAATGAGCCTCTGTGCTGGTCTTCTGTTGCTATGTGCTTGCTATTTTTCAAGTGTGTAAGTGTGTGTGTGTGTGTGTGTAGGTGTAGCATAGTGTTCTCGCTAATGTAGGTCAGTAGATTGCTCGCTCCCTCCCAGCTCTGTGTGTGTATGTGTGTGTGTGTGTGTGTTGGGTTTAATCCTGAGGGATAAGCAGCCAGAGCTGAGAGGACCCAACTGTGAAAGATTAGGACTTGGCTTTCCCCGGGATACCACAGCGACACGCTGAGGCGTGTGTGTGTGTGTGTGTGTGTGTGTGTGTGTGTGTGTGTGTATACGCAAAATACCAGCCATTGGCATCAGTGTCATTAATCCTAACTGGCTCCCTGCAGTATCAGACATTCATTAAAGAATTGTGTAAGCTGCAGTCAGTTGAGTTGAGAATATACTACGCTTTCACTCTCTCTCTCTCTCTCTCTCTCTCTCTCTCTCTCTGTCTCTCTCTCTCATACTGTGGCCTTCTTTCTATTCTGCTTTTGGCTGCATGCTTTCGTAGTATGTACTACACATCCCTATTTAGTACATACTACGAAAACATGCAGCCACCGTCACAGTTGTCCATAGAGGTTGATACCTATTATATTATCGGTCAGTTTGACAGACTGAGTTTTATGTTTTTTCCCCCTCTGAAACATTTTTCCAGTTGTATTTTGTTGTTTTATTTTTGTTTTATCACAGTTTTATCACAGGTTTTTTTTAGTGAGAAATTATCGACCTGAGGTTGAGCTAGGTCTCAAAATCAGGTTGATATTAAGGATACTCACAAGGCTATGGCTCCAACCTCTGTATTAATTTAAATTTTAGTTAACGTTTTAGTAATTTTGCTGTGCATGTTTGCCATTTTTATTAATGTCATCTTTATAAAAACATCTAAATATGTATTAAAGGGTTAGTTCACCCCCCCCAAAAAATGAAAATTCTGTCATCATTTACTCACCCTCAAGTTGTTCCAAACCTGTGTGAGTTTCTTTGTTCTGCTGACCACAAAATAAGATATTTTGAAGAATGTCGGTAATCTGACCCCATTGACTTCCATAGTTTGGACATAGGCTAAGTACCAGTCATGCTTGGTACTTACTTAGTCATCAGTACATTCTTGGAAGTGTACATTTCACACGTGCCATGGTTGCATTGTCCTGGTCCTTTTACTAGGGCTGTGCAAAAATTAATTGCGATTAATCGCATCCAAAATAAAAGTCTGTGTTTGCATAATGTATTTGTGTATGCTGTATATAATTATTTTGTATATAGCTATAAATACACACACATACATGTATATATTTAAGAAAATGTGTTATTCATATATAAAATATTTATATAACATAGATTATGTGTATATATATATATATATATACACAGAATTTAAGTGCAAATAATTCTTAAATATATACATGCATGCATAGGTATTTATATATACAAAATAATTATATACAGCACACACAAATATATTATGTAAACACAGACTTTTATTTTCAATGTGATTAATCGCAATTAATTTTTGCACAGCTCTACCTTTTATCCGCATGTTCTTTGACCTATGACGTGCTAACAACAACAACTACAAAAATGTACTGAGATGTTTAAAGCAGTACATAAACAAACAAGATTTGGGACCTATTGCAGTTATACACGAAAAGAGCCGTCCAGCTCATAGTTCTCTTTTTCCCCCAGTTTTCATACCTTATTGATTTTAATTTTTGCATAATATGTGGCTGATAAGTACGCAAATTCAGATTTGGAAGAGTGTCTTTGGTTGTGCTTTCATGGTTGTGCATATATCATATCATATCCTCTTGCAGAGACTAATCCGAGATGTATCGTACATCTAACTGGGAACAATGAATCACTGATTACCATTTTAATCAGTTTTCAAATATAATCTCATCATAAAGATTTTAGTTCACCGCAAGCGTTCAAGGACCTGGCAGAGACCAGTTTAGAATTGCCTTTGGAGTAAGTTATAATACCATCTGGATAATATTGTCATCTACCATGCATGATTACTTAAATCATTAATTAAAATGATTATGATAATTGGGTTATTAACATGCTTGATTGCCCTTGCCTGATTCAAATTATGGTAAAGGAAAAAGACTTACAAGAGAGGTTGGGGGTGGTGCAAAGAGAGATGAAAAGATACAGTATATGAGCCAAAGGGAAGGAATGAGAGTGTAACTGATGTGGGTGAAATGTAGAAAAAAAAGAGGTAGAAAACACTGATTGAGAGAGTGCTGAGAATAAACACCCTGCTCAATGTCAATAGTGTCAATCAATGTTGTTCAGCTGTTGTGTAACCTTTCTACTCTACTTTGAGCAAACAGAGAGGACATGCTCCTGCTGTTTGTAATCAGCTGAGGGCTGTTGTGTCTGCTTTAAGTGATGGCATGAACTTTATGAACCATAAACGTTGAAGAAAACGGTTTCTTATTTTGTCCAATTTTAAAACATTGTCTGAGGATATAGAGTTTGATAGGCACACTTTAGTGATATAGTGATGGTATCGGATGGTAATACCATGGTAATTTGATTTACATCATGGTTCTAAATGATTAACATATTCATATAATACGGCATTTATCTGGTTCTTCATGCTACATACTTCATAGAATATATTGCCATGTCCAAACAAGCATAGTATTGTGCAACACCATGGTATAGTGCATCTTATAGTATTACCTTGGTACTTGCATATACTATGGTACTACCATCTGATACCTGTTACTGCAAGATACACCCAAGAATACTATACTGCTATCATAGTACAGTATTAGCTTGGTGCCATGTCCAGTAAACCATAGAGAATTTTCTGTCCAAAAAACATGATGCTAGCAATGTACTTATCCAAAACATCAATAATACTAATGAGACATGTACTTTCATACACACACAAAAAAGTAAGCCGCGATACAGACTGGCTTAAAGGATAGGTTTCCCTCACAGCAGAATCCGCCTGCTCTTTTATAGCACTGCGACACTTGTTAAATCATCAGGGCCTGTTTATCATGCAAAACCACCCTCCCACCAGTTCTGGACAACAGACGCAGCTGAATGGGTCCAATCAGTAGAGCTCAGGGAGAAATGTCAAACAAGCCATAACACTGCACAACATCACTGTTTCGTCACGTGTATCCCCATACTCTCTGGAGTGGGAGGGAGAAGAAAAAGGGACTGGCTTCCTACTTTGATGGAGAGCTCTTATAGTTAACATCAAATCCTTCCAATTAGAAAGTTTCCATGTATGCATTCAGTAATTCATTTGTGCATGTTATTCCAAAGAAAATCTTTCATCAATATATGCTGACTTGCTTTGTCTCTGAAATGTTTCCTTTTGTTTGATGTCACCTAAGCCATGTGGGCTGTTGGTTAATGCAGTCCTTTAATACTGAAAGCAAGTCATTTATCAATCAAGTCTATCTCCATTATGCTCTATAAATACCCACTGTTCACAATTCAGTCAATTCGTGATAGATAAACATTTCGGTAAGTTGTACTGTATCTTTCAACACACCTATTGTTCATTCGTGTTTATTTACTATTAAAGAGTAAGAGATGTTGGTTTACGACCACGATCTGTCACATCACATTTACCAGCGCCAAAATGCTATTGTTTGAATTTCGTAATAAAATTGACAGAATTTGAGAGCTGATTATTTGTTCAAAAATGGATGTGTGGCATGAGAGTGTGTGAAAAGTGTCAATTGCGTGAGTCTCACGCTGATTAAGTGACATTTGGCAGCCCTGCTCTCTCTGCTCAGTGTCGGTTATCTTAAAGGCAAAATATCGCCATATAATAAAAGAGGTAGATTTTTTTCTGGCCACCAGTCCAGTGGCCGTCTGCTCGGCATCCATCTTCACCTGTTCCCCGCGCTGCCGGAAAAAGTCAAGACATGACCATGCGCGCCAAACGTCAAATTTAACCATTTTAATCTTACTATTAAATCTAACTGATGCTAACATTGTCTTCAATGGTGTTCAACACACATACTTCTGTTAAAAAAATTTGGTTTGGGGTTTCATGACCCTTTAAAAAGGCCTGTCTTAAAATAGAAATAACCTTAATGATGCCTTGGTTATTTTTCAGGTTCTTCCTGCAGTCCTGGAGACTCGCTCTCAGAGGGAAATGATTCCACATGAATTGCATGGACCGCTCTCCCACAGCAGGTGTGACTTCCATTGCTTAAGACTGAAATCTGTGTCCATCCAACCTTAGGAGCAGGACATTTCCCCTCTCACCACCACTCTCCTCTCTATCCCATCCCCATCCTCGCTCCGAGCCAATCAGTGTGAGGGCACACTCTGTTAGCAAGACAAACTGAGTCCAAGAGGGAACGGAAAAGAGCCAGAAAAGACTGGGGGAAGCGTGGTACAAGATTCTCAGACACCATGAAGTCAAACCAGGAGCGGAGCAATGAATGCCTGCCCCCAAAGAAGCGTGAAATCCCAGCAAGCACTCTGCCCTCAGAGGTTAGGCCTATGGTGATGGCGCCTGCAAGTGATAGCCAGCGTGGAGGGAACCTGGCCTGGCTTGCCAGTCTGGCAAGCGGGCATGACAGAGGGCGGCAGCACATCAGTACCTCCGCAGAAGCTGAGGGGCCTCAATACAAACCCTTGTCAGCCATGGCTGAAAGTGCACCTTCCTCATCAGCGCACTCAACCAGAGCTCTATCTACAGTGACCACAATACCTGCAGTGTACACGTCACCCCTCTCTCAGCCTACTGGCACCATCCAATACACACCCCTGCCTCACAATCTACATTTCATCAGCTCTCCGTATACTGCACCATATGCTGGATACATCTCTCCACTAGTTCCCAATTCGGCTGCCACCACTACCGCACAACGTGAGGTTTATGCCAGCACCTCCATTTCTCCAGTATCCAAAATTGACCATCACCATCATTTGGGTCGGTCAGGCCTGGTCACAACTGACAACACCTCTTCAGCCCACTCCACCCAATACGTCCACATTGCTGGTTCTCCTCTAAGCGTATCCCCTCGGACTGCTCCGTCACCCCATGCTCACTTGCCTCTACACTTACACCCTCACCACACGCTCCCCCTCAGTGGCCCTTCGCAGGTCTTAGTTCAGTACACAGATGGACTTTTACCCAAGAGAGAGGAGACGAGGCCCAGGGTGGTGCTGAACGGAGAGCTGGAAAAGGACAGACGCTTTGGTCCATCTCCCGAGTCCAGTGCAGGGAAGCAGGGCAGCACTGCCAAAGGGGGTTCCTCCTCCCATCAGCACCACATTCACCAGCAGCAGAGCCCACGTCACTATGAGGCTCGGCATGTGGTGCTACCTGCCGAATATGCACAGGACAGTACAGCCGTGCGGACCTCGTTAGTGCTAGTTCCAAACAGTCATAGCTCCAGTGTTGCTGATCCTGGAGGTTCACTGGACAAGCTGCCTACCCCAACATCCCACACTGAAAAAGGAGGGATTTGTGCAGGCAGACCTGTGTCCCGCAGTTCTTCCTCCTCTGCCTCCCTTCCATTTCCTCCTCCCCCTCCTCCACCTATGGACAATCTGAAGGGAGCAGTTACCACACTGTCTCCCCATGCAGTCATGCAGACCACGCATAACACAACAGAGTCACTCTCCCTGGGCCTCCCCTCCACCAATTTCTACTCCACCCAGCAACCCATCATTGGTTACATTGCCGGAACAGGGCACCAGCAACCTCTCAGCTACCACACCAGCCTACCCCAGCACCTGGTCATCCCTGGAACTCAGCCGGTCATCATCCCAGTAAGTGGAACCGAAGCTACTGCTACATCGACCACAACGCACTTGTCTGCGGCACTGCCCCATGCTTTCGTCACCTCAACGGCCCCCAAAGTGGAGAATTTTGAAACTCCGGCTCTATATTCCCACCCTGCCCCAGCCGTGGTTCAAGCCCAGCTGCATCTGCCTGTGGTTCCAGCCCCTGCCAGCCTGCTGACGACTCCACCACCACCCTCAGCCCCTTCCCTGCCCCCTTACTTCACAAAGGGCTCCATCATCCAGTTGGCAGATGGGGAACTAAAGCGGGTAGAGGACCTCAAGACGGAGGATTTCATTCAGAGTGCTGAGATCAGCAATGAGCTGAAGATTGACTCCAGCACTGTAGAACGTATCGACAGCAGTCACACACCTAACTTCGCTATTATACAGTTTGCTGTAGGAGAACATCGCTCACAGGTGGGGTAATATATTTTTGCTTTACAGTTGCTGTAGAAATGTTTGATGAGCATCTATTTCTCACATATACAAGGATAAGGGTGGGCGATATATCAGTAGAAATTACAGTAGAAATTTGTCAAATGATATACATTTTTTTAGGATCATTGAATGGCACATGGTAGTAAAAGAATTTATTAGAAAAAAAATAATGTAATGAAATTGACTATTGGCTAAACCCTTATGTAATTATATTTTAATCAAAATAAATGTTTTCTAGAATATATATTTTTGCTTTTGTTGCCCACTCCTATTAACGGATAGCACAGGTTGTTTTTTACTAAATTACTATTGCAATGATTTTTCAAATGCTCATAGGTATGTTTATACTGTATGTTTATTTTTGCAGCATGCAGCCACTTATACTGTATGTTTATGTTTATTTTTTATGGAATGTTTATTATTAGGTATATAAAGTGCATTTTTTATGATTCATATGATTCAATATCATTCATATTTGATCCCCAGTCATTTGAATCCTGCTGTCTTAAAGGGATACTTCAATTGTTTTTGGAAATAGGCTCATTTTACAACTCCCCCAGAGTTAAAGTGTGGGGTTTTACCGTTTTCAAATCCATTCAGCCAATTTTCTGATATTTAGAAGAATATCAGTAACCAGACAGTTTCTGGACTCATTGACTTCCATAGTATATTTTTGTTCCTACTATGGAAGTCAATGAGGCCAGAAACGGTCTGGTTACTGATATTTTTCTGAATATCAGAAAATCGGCTGAATGGATTCGAAAACGGTAAAACTCAACTGTTTAACTCTGGGGGAGTGGTAAAATGAGCCTATTTCCAAAAAAAGTGGAGTATCCCTTAAAGAGGTGGAATTTCAGTGGAAAAATTTGGCAATATATTTTGCCCCTTAAAGACATTTTTAGAATATGCAGATGGCATCTAAAATGGCTAATTTAATTTCATATTTAACAGTGCTCACTTGGGAAAAATCTTTATGGCATTTACAAATGCCCAGGGATCTTCTCTCCTTTATTACATCTTTTATGCATTTTTATCATCTGTTTGAATAATCATATGATTATTCAAGTCGTTAAGTTTATTTTTTATATGCTTTGAGCGTGTGAATGTCCTCCTATATGAACTCCACCTTCACTCAATCAGTGTAACTAGATGTGGGGTAAATTGGCAGCTGAAATCATCTCCCTGTTCCATAATCCCTCCCCTGGCTGTCCCCATGGCATCTTTGTTTAGTTTGTGTGGGATTCACTGACAGAATTGAGTCATTCCTTATTTCTGCTTCCTTCTGTTGTGCTGTGAGTAGGCTGTATGAAAAATCTGCTTCGTTTGTCTGGGAGTTGAGATGGGGCCACCCACTCAAAAGCAGTTCTAAAGTCTGTCAGTTTGAGAGGCGCTGATTAACAGATGCTATTTAGCAAAGGCATTCATTCATATCATCAGGCATTTGTGCTTGACTTCTACTGTGTGAATTTCATTTCCTCTTTTTGCCTCCTTTTTTTCTTGTAGGTCAGCGTGGAGGTTCTAGTAGAGTATCCTTTCTTTGTGTTTGGCCAGGGCTGGTCATCCTGTTGTCCAGAACGGACTAGCCAGCTGCTCGAGTTGCCATGCGCCAAGCTTTCAGTGGGTGACGTCTGCATCTCCCTCACCCTGAAAAACCTGAGGAACGGCTCCATTAAGAAGAGCCAGGGGGAAGTCTTGGATGCGCCTACCCTTGGCCCACCCCTTAAATCACCCAAAGCACTCTCAAGCGGCACACGCGGAGGTATTCGGCACACAGAACAGGAAAATGGACTTGGGCAATGTGTAGATCAGAGAGGTCAAGGCAATAGAGAGAATGGAGAACTGAGGTTTAGCGAAAGAGACTTCTGCAAAGCACCACCGCTCACTGAATCCGAGTCCGGCGGTAAACCTACGGGCCGAAAAAGGAGGTGGTCGGCCCCTGAGGGCTGCAAAGTAGAAAATCCCGAAGGAGAGCCCCCTTTAACGTTCCCCAAGCCTTCCTTCATCCCTCAGGAGGTTAAAATCAGTATCGAAGGCAGATCAAATATTGGCAAGTGAACACGTATTGGACTGTCAGATTTTAAAAGCAAAATTTGCCCTCAGAATGTTTTTTTATTTTTAGTTCTGATTTGATTTTCTATCCAGATTACTATACTTAAAGGCTAAATTGACTCAGTGTGTACATGATCACTGCTAACATTGTAATAGATGCATTCAAGATTACACAAACAATTGGTGCAATTCATTTGATTGGTCAAAATCAGGGCTAAAGTAGGACAAGGTGAGAACGTAATGAGCACTGCACGATATCCTGAAGGCTTCGGTATATACAATCAGTCACAGCTAACAAGTCTGGGTCTCTCTAGTCTCTCACCTATGATGTCCTATGACAAATTTGGTTCAACTACACCTAGTGGCAATTTAAACATTCACCTGCTGAGTGAATCTGAAAATGTTAGTAAGGGAAGATGAACAACTGGTGTGAATAAAAATAGCTAATGATGGCAGAACGGAAATCACTCCTTCACTGGTTGCAGGAGCTTACATGATGTCAGCCATCTTGTTTAACTGTGACTAAAAGAGACTATCCAAATCAATCCTAACAATATAGTGCAGCATCGTCAGCACAGTTAGACTAGCATAGATTAAATTAACATTTATTGAAACGCAAGAAGAGGTTTCCAAATACTATGGTACCGGCCAAGAGAGATGATGTCATTGAGCGGGGACAGTTGCCCCATAGAAAGACGAAACTATAATTTTAAACAGGGAAGATGGACGAGTCTATTTTTATATATCCAACTGTCTAACCTTTTATTTAACTATTTTTGTAGTTTTGCATGTTTTAATTTTCTGTCTCACTTTTCAAACCCTCCCATCATACCTTGATGGGTAGATTTTTCTTGTTTTATTTTTTGTGATGAATGTGTAAACCTTGCAATCAGGGGTAATTTTTTACTTAGACACAGGATGGGTTCTTTCTTGATGCATACAAACACAGTGGTGAGTAGTCCCTTGTTTTTAGTGCCGTCTCACCTGTTTTTTTGTTCAAAGAAAGTAGATTATTTTGAAAGAAAGAGAGCGAAAGTTGTCTGAGGATGAGATTAGTGTTGTCCTGAAGCACTTAGTTAACACCTGTCATGCTCACTAGCTGATAGTCAATTGAGTCAAATGATTATTATATTAATTATTACTATTATTATTATTACTGCTACTACTATTTTCTGTTGATCTTTTAACATG
The DNA here is from genome assembly GCA_038021265.1 of Cyprinella venusta. Classification (NCBI taxonomy): domain Eukaryota; kingdom Metazoa; phylum Chordata; class Actinopteri; order Cypriniformes; family Leuciscidae; genus Cyprinella; species Cyprinella venusta. Next base: position 6,125,542 of record CM075878.1, read on the forward strand.
AACACCGTACTGTATGCTGTATCATGAATTGGATGTTGTGTGGCACTCTGTGAGAAGGTGATTTGCTCACAAGGGTCGCCGTGAAAGGATGAATGTAACAGTTGATGAAAGAGCAAACAATGAGATTTTGTCCCCAAGAGGACTGCTTTAAAGGAAGCACTTTTTTCATTGCGTCTGATTGGCTTAGCCATCTGAAGCAAGTTGACGGCTCGAGGAAAGACGGGCACGAGAGGCCGTGGCCCTTTAAACAACTGCCATTTAAGTCATTTAAAGCAAAAAGAGTCATGAAAGTGTGAATGCAGATGGAAATAAATAGAGACTGTTTATATATTTACAATAGATATGAGAGTTGACGTGAAAGTGAGAAACTCTGGCTACAGAAATCTTTGGATGATCGAAGGGTGTCATATACCTGTTTGTTAGCAATGTATGTGGTCGTGCACTCATGCAAGTTTGTGTGCAGCTGCGCACAGGCTTATACACATGTACACGGTTACGGTAATTTTCAATCATGTTGAAATATGTCATGTATTTTTTTGTACATTAACATGTATAGAGCTGCAAATGCTATATCTATCTTACTGTATGAGAGCGTAAGACTACATGAGCACGTTTTTAGTCCCGTCCCCCAAGACTCATCGAACGTATGTAAAAAAACAGTCATGTAGTAATTTCAGTGATCTGTATAATATTTGTGTGAATGTGAGTGTGTGTGTGTGTGCGTACAAACCACACATATTATGAATAGATATTTAAGTTCTACTTAAAAGAATATTGCAATTTGCACATCTGGAGAGATAGTAACATGATTTATTTTGTTTTCTGCCAGCACAGGACAGGGCCGAAAACCCAATTTTTACTAAAAAATGTAGCAGTTTCTTGACATATTTGCTTGGTTTGCAGGTCTGTTTAATTTTCATTAGGAAAACAAGGACGCCTCTTTTAAGGGGGTTCGAATTACACACAAACACATGAAAGCAGGATTGTGCACGGTGCTTTGTCAAAGGCGTTCGCTCCGTAGGGGCGGATGAAGTCATAGCTTGTAGCCTGCAAACCTGTCGAGTCATTCGAGCGGCCACACTCAAGTCAAGTCAGCTTGGGTTGGTGAAGATCTGGCAGGAAGAAGGGTTGTAGTTGAAAATAAAAGATGCATTGATGGACGGATGGATTTAATGAGTGGTGGAGGGTGGGTGAGTGCACCCCATATACAATTTGAAAATGCTTTATTTTTTATAATAAAACAGGGTTTCTCAGATCAACACCACAATCGTGCATTTTTTTTTTCTTTTTTCCATTTGACATGCCGTCTCTGTCCCCTTGTAATGTGCGTTTAGTTTGACTTAGATTGTGTGTGGATGTATCTGCTTCAACCAATCAAACTTGATATTTTCATTGTGTTTATTTTGGGCCAAAAGCTAGAAATAATATTTTGTTTGTCCATTGAACCACCCCAAGAACATGACTGTCAATGGCGAATCGGTCTTGCATTTGTTTGGTTTTTCTGATCTTTATCACTGTTGTCCTTCCCTTCATGTAATGATCAGTGTTTCGATGTTGCTTACTGCTTCGATCATTTTACAGTCTGCCTCCTTCTGGTTGCACAGTGCGGTTCCACGTATATACGAGAAGCATTCCGAACAACAGCACGTAGCAATAACCCCTAGTCTCTAGTGCTGAACCAAAAAAAAAACAAAAAACAGAGAAACGGACATCAATGCCAGATCTTCTGTTCGACCTCAGCAATCTGTTTTTTATCCTCTTTAGGTTTATTTGCAGTTTGCACAGCCAGCCCTCAGTAACTTCAGGGAGAAATGTAAATTTATATGCAGTGACAGAGTCTGTCCCCTCCTAGCCGTCTTAACCCGTAATCGATAGTGACCTCCAGATGCTCTTCAGGTGCCCATACAGAACCAGTACACCTCTCTCAGAGTATGTTTACCCAACCGCAACCGTTAGCTACCTTCTGTTGCCTGGCATGTACGTGCGACCCCTTTCTCACCCGGCACACCCGCTGTAGTTGAAGAACGCTCTTTTCTTTCCTCTTCTTTTTAATCGCTCTCATTCATAGCCATAGAACCTTGACAGTATTTGTGATGGAGTTTCATATTGCCTAGCCTGTCGAAATATTTTGGTGGGAGGGGGTCAATTATGACTGTAATTTGCTTGTAATGTATGTCACTTACGATACCTTTTGAAGTCAATGTGAATTGACATTTCAACCCATTTTGCTTCCATAATCTGAAGTATTCCACAGTTAAATAAGAAAAGTTGGCTTTTTATACTAGAATGCAGTCTATAATACCTAAATAGCTAATTGTTTAAGATTAGCCATTAAGTGACTTTAAATGGTAATTCTCTGAAATACCATGCACAGATGAATTGCTCACAAAAAGACCTGGAATGAGCATTGAGGAAGTAAAATAGGTTTGATTTTGATTCATGTTAACTTTTAAGCATCAGTTGTTATCGACCAGGAGACAAGCAAGTGTGTGTGTTCAGTTCCCGGTATGTCATTTGTTTGGATTTGGACTTATAACTTTAAGACTTTTCGACATGATTTTGAACATCCATGTTGGTTGTTTATCTGCTATTGAGGAATAAGTCCAACTGCAAATGAATTGAATATGCTTTGCGTGCGATGTCCTGAATGAATGAAACATCACAGATGTTCTGTGCCATCACATTTAATGGTCATCACAAACAAAGAGAATAAAAGATGCACACGGTACAGCTGGTGGTTTATTGTGCTGATAATAGTCTCTTATGACCTCCAGTGCTGAGAGACAAGAGAAATAAGAGCACATTAAAAGTGGTGGATGCTGTTTTGACACCTATTCTTTTAGCATCAATGTCACGTGAAACTCAAACCCCACTGATGATGTTTTAAACTCTTATTCTGTTTAAAGGGATACTCCACTTTTTTGGAAATAGGCTCATTTTACCACTCCCCCAGAGTTAAACAATTGGGTTTTACCATTTTCGAATGTATTCAGCCGATTTATATATATATATATATATATATATATATATATATATATATATATATATATATATTTAGAAAAGTATCAGTAACCAGACAGTTTCTGGTCTCATTGACTCCATAGTATATTTTTTTCCTACTATGGAAGTCAATGAGACCAGAAACAGTCTGGTTCCTGACATTCTTCTAAATATCAGAAAATCGGCTGAATGGATTTGAAAACGGTAAAACTCAACTGTTTAATGCTGGGGGAGTGGTAAAATGAGCCTATTTCCAAAAAAGTGGAGTATCCCTTTAAGCTTGACATGTTCATGCGTAACAGTTTGTGCCATCTGCATGTACAGTAGCACTGTTTCTGTGGTTTCCATTCATACTCCAGTAGCACTTTATTTGACAGTCCTGTTACGCATGTACATACTGTGTACTTATTATAGCAATTACAGTAACTGGGTTATAACTAGGTACTAACTCTAAACCTAATATTGACCCATGTCGTTACTTTATATTACTTTAATTGTTTTGGGTAACTACACTGTTAAGTACACGTACTGTAAAATAAAGTGTAACCCATACACCTTCTCCCACAAATTGTATTATTTTTAGGCGGTGGGTTTTATTATTTTATTATGCTTTTTGTGAGTAAACATGGCAAATATTGTGTTTCACTTTGTTGAAATGTTGCACATTTCATTTACTTTGGCCGAGGGGTGAGTTTGCTGTGTCTGACATTATGATAAAATCGTTTGCTTTTCTGATAAAGGTCAAAATCTTTCCTTGGGCTTACTCAGGGATGGGGAAGAGGTGTGAATGTGTGTGTGTCGAGGAGGTTGTGTGACCTTTGAAAGATTTTTGTACATGTTTATATATATATATATATATATATATATATATATATTCTTGTGTGTGGTAAACTGCTGTAACCAGAATCAGTCATTTCATTGGCCCTGTGCTTTGGTTTCCCACAATGTCTCTACACCATTTGAGGCCTTCCTAAAACACTCTGTCCGTCTCCGTGAAAGCGTCTGTGTCAGTCTGTTTGTCCGCATCACAAGCTGTCTGTCCGTCTGCCTGTTGTCCTTTTGACGTCACAAGCCCAGATCCTCACACACGCAAGATACTGAAAAAAAAGACTGAGAAATGATTCATCGACCTCATCAAAGTGGGGACCACTTTTATAGAAACAAACGAAAACAAAATGCACATTTTTGTCATTCATAGAATAGATAGACTTGATAATACTGTTTCAGCACTTTCTAATCCTGAGGAAGATAGAGTGAGACTATGGTGTCATCGCAGTTTCTCCCCTCCAATACGAATTCCCTCCGTCTCGGCCCGTTCCTGGGTCCAACGGGTTGAGACGACGAGGAAAAAGAGTTGAAATAACGTTTGAATGGTCCTCTATGAACCTGAGATGACTTTACTTTTTGTTGTACTGATGTGTGCTCGAACACCATCGTGTTATTTTTATGTTCTATACTTCATGTACTTTGGACTTTTTTGCTTCGGTCTCCTCTGTAGCACTCTTTTATCATGGTTGGAGACAAGAGAAAGTGTTTTAATGAATGTTTTCAAGAGTGACTCAGTGACGTCTCTCTCTCTCTCTCCTTCTCTGTCTCTCATAAGAGGAGCACCGCTGACTTTTCCTTGTTTATACTTTCATTACTCTGGCACAAATGACAAAAAAAGATGAATGTTGGATTGCGAGTTTCAGCAGTTTTAAAAATAAATCAAAAGTTGTTTCTTTTATTGTGGCTCTCATTGAAAAACAACTTTATTTTGAGTTTGCTTTTCTTTGAAATGAGTTGTAAAATCAGTCAGGATTTCTCTGTTCCACTTGACTGTTGTTTGACATCATTGTCAATTGTCCAAACAGCTGGATTAATAACCTCAGGCTGAGAATCTTCTACAAGCCCACGTTAAGGTTTTGTTTCACCCTTATGTATGGGCTGCTTGATTATGGGTATTGTAACTAGTCTTATTGTTAATGCTATAAGTGATATTATGATCATTCAGCTATATCAGTGCTAATGCAGTGCGCACTCCTCAATAAAGGAGTCATGCCCGGCCCTCGTCTCTCACGTTGTCGAACTGACAAACGCTTCCTCAGAGAGAGGTACATCCTGTGTTCTGTTACCCAGGCCTGACCAGAGCGTAGGAATGAGACTCATGTTGAATCTTCAGGAGTATTTGTCACTGTTGGGTTGAACTGGACACTCAACCACGGTTAACCACTGAGAACTAAACGCCAGGGACGTTTTGACCATCACAGGCCGGAACCGACTCGTGTACAGATTTTCACATACACAATGTCACCTTCACGCATAGCAATCAACAGCCTCGTAACGTGTATTTATCCTTCAGAATTTGTACAACTATACATATCTTCAAGAAAAAAGGTCATTTTGTAATTCTGGATTTCTTGCCAATGAATGCTTAATAAGATGTCTCTGTAAAATTGTACTCTTTTTAGGCCTAATTTTAACAAGAATGTTTTGTGTAGATTCTGAATGAATGGTGAAGGTAGATTTGCACGAATAATCGCCCCACGATTTGAAAGCTGAGGCCAGATCAATTATTAGCAGGAGGTGAAATAACACTATACACCTGAACAGAGTTTGGTTATCATTTAATGTCCAGCCACCTTTATTTTTTTCCCCCTGTTTGTTTTCTCTTTTTGAGATTGAAATGTTAAGATGTGTTTTGTGAAAAAGGAAGCCATTGGTCATTCCTCAGGAAGGAGTGGGTTCAGATATAGCAGTAATACCCCATGTTTGCTGGACTAAAGGTGTTGCGGGTCGTGTCATAAAGAGATTTGAAGTCTTCCATTGGAAGGGAAATGGAGGATTTTTCTAGTTTCTTTTTACACTTGCCATTGGGCAGAATGATGCACGATCATAAAACCTCTAGATTGGACTTCTGCCTACTGTTCAAAAATCATCAACTCAGTGGAGGTACAGTAGGTTGTTGTTTTCTCCATAGTTTCAGCGCTGTGGATTGACTGGACCTATAGTATGGTAGACACCATGCAGAAATGTTAAAGCGAGACTGTTAAAGTTGCAAAATTGAATGTCACATCCAATCATGGGGTTTTATTTTCTTGGAATTGAATTTGAGGATTCTGGCCAGTAGCAAGCGAAGGTTGTTGGGAAAGGAAGTTGTGTTTTGCACCTTACTTATAAAGGAAAATATATGTAAAATATAAATATATATATAAAGCCCTAGATAGGAAATAATTGTGAAAGGCAATTTGTTTTTGCTCTTTTGGTTCATTTTATTTCCATATGCGTGCATACTCTGTAAGTTGTGTAAAATATTGTACTTGCACTAGCTTTTTTAAGAAAGAAAACTAATATAAAAAATTGAATTGAAATTCTATTTTCTAATTGTGGTGTGTCTATTTGTAGGATACACTCACATTGTTTCTTGGATTTTTTTTGGTCCCTTTCTTTGATGGTGCTTGCCGGTTTTCTAGTTAGAACTTATTTCATTATTCTGAACAACAAAACAATATTTGATTCAGGTTGTGAACAAATTTGTTTAAAAAAATTATCTGTATACCAGTACAAGTTTATTGTTGCAGTATACACGTACTAATAAAAATTACAGTGCCAATTGCAAACTGCACCCTTTTTGGTGTTTGATTTGTGTGAATGGAGTGCTTTTGTCAGAGAGTGCTTATTTCGCTGACAGACATGAACACACACTCACAATTTTGCAGGTATTTCACAGGCTTCTTTGACTCCAGCACACCTAGTCAATGGAGTGTGGGTATTGGTGGAGGTGGTGATCATGTGTATTCGCTAGATCATTCCTTTGAAAAAGTGTAGATGGAAGACATTGAGATCTTATCAGACACGACAAACCCACACTTGACCGTGTGCAGGGGCGTAGGAGCCATTATACGTGGGGGGGACACGTCCCCCCCCCCCCACACACACATTTCAAAATCTTAGTTTTGTCCCCCCCACTATTTACCAATGTAGGATTTTGTTTTGCATTGCCTGCCTATCTCTGCCAATTTTGGAGTCTCCCAATTAATCCATTTTGCAACTTTTAAATACATAATTACATTTTTTTTAAAAAAAGGGCGATATTCTTCAGCTGCTTATAGAGAGCCTAAGTCCCTCCCCTTCCGGTCGACCACCATGGGACCTAACTTCGAAAAAATATTGAATGGGAGTCAATGGCAAGAGACAACAAATATTTTGATCTGGTTTGAATTGTGCCCTGAATTACACATATGATGTTTGTCAATTTAAAAGATACATTTTAAAGTAAAGAAAGTCGCAGTTTGATGTAAAAGCGTTGAGGTATAAGACTGTGAAAATACGTAATTACAAAGACTACAAACCCCAAAGGCGCACATTTTCTCTCAATGACTGAAGCTAACTTTACTGAGGCTGTCTGTCATTGTTTCTACAGCCTTATAATCGTAACGTTACGCCGTCCTACCTGAGTGTTTTGTACCAGACTGCACACACACGAGCAGCGGATCTCGTTTCTCTTCCCGGGAGATGTAGTTCACAGAGCGATTTTCACATAAAACTAAATGTTACTCTTCTGCTGTATGACAAACTGCGACGTTTTTGACTTTGAGAATCATCTTTTAAATTGACAAACATCATATGTGTAATTCAGGGCACAGTTCAGACGGAATAAAAAGATAAGTTAAGTTGTCTCTCCCCATTGACTTCCATTCATATTTTTTCCGAAATAATGGTGCGTTCTATTATTCATCCGTCTCGGAGATCCGAATCGGACGACAGACGTTGCCTAGCAACACGCCCCCTTTCCTCGGATTTCTCCTCTCGGACGTCGGACCACCGTGAGGACACCGAGCAAGAATTCCGTTTCGGAATTCAAGATGGCTGCGCCCTGTGACTTGTACGAATGAATTGTTTTCATTGTTTTTGAACCGCTTTGGTATTTGAAATGACGGTTATAATCACTCGTGTTACTGCGTCCCCTGTGGGTATGGGAATCGGTTGTTGTGAGTGCAATTACTAACGTTGCTAGCGTTGTTAACAGAAGATTAACATGAAAAACATTAAATAAAGTGAATATTTTCAAGTTCAAATGGCTGCGTTTTGATAAGGTGTAGTCATAATATATTTTTTTTTTTAAATGTAAGTGCCTGGTACTCGGCCAGTGCTACCATGACAACAACTCTCTCCGACTCGGACACGCAAAACATAATAGAACGCTTGAAGTGTGGACGTCATAGATATCATATAGAGACTAGATACCCTATTGGCCTCTGAAAAACGAGAAATACGGCCGCCATCTTGAACCGGTCGTACTCTTGTCTCGTTGCGTGGCAGCAGATAGGATGCCAGAGCACTGTGGAGCATTTTTCTGTTCTAATCGCCGGACCACCGAAAATAGTGATTTTCACAAGTAAGTCTTAACATTACCGTACTATTGGTTGTATTTTGTGAATAGAATATTACCAGATAATCGAGAAGGAGCAAGGATATTTGCTATTACTGTACTGAAATCGTTGTGAAATGCTGTTTACTGCATCAGCCGGTGTTCACCCGGCACGAAGAGGCGGGGTAACTGTTAAAGTAATAATTACAAGAGCTTCTAGGTTATCAGATAAGCATTCAACTGGCCTGTTTTATAGGTTATTTGTGTTTGCGCACATCAGGAAGCAACGTAATATACACGCATGACAGCGATGCGCAAATTGAGTTACCCTTCTAACTTCTAGTTTTATTGATAACCTATATCTTATCACATGCGATTTGGCTATTGATATTACAGAACTCCTGTGGTAAAATTACATTAATTTACTTCAGCCTAAAGTTAATCCGTAAAGGGCTTTAATCTAGACATGTTCCCCTCCAAAAATCCACATATAATAAAAATGTATAGGCTTAATGTTGTACGAATTTAGAAATTACTGATGCAAACACGTTGAAAAGCTTCTTCTCGATTTTTATTACAAGTGGCTGCGTTCGGTGGATTCGGTGGCTGCGTTCTGTGTGTGTGAAAGTGTGTGCGTGTGTGTGTGCGTGTGTGTGTGTGTGTGTGTGAGAGAGAGAGAGAGAGAGAGAGAGAGAGAGTATGTGTTCGTGTGTGTTCGTGTGTCTGTTCGTATGTGCGTGTGTATGTCCGTATACGGACATGTCAATTATAAATTGTTTCTTCAACTTATTAAAATATCTTACTTTACTGCTGCTACTATCGGTTTCTGCTTCTTTATTATTTTTTATAGTGTGTGATTTATAAAATACATGATATCCTTCATCACATATATTGTGTTTGGTCACTTTTATCTTATTTCAGAATATTATATTATTGTTAACCTACAATGGATATTAAAATACGCCGAACTATGTGTCCTATATCATAGCTACATGAATGACCTTTGCAGCAAAAAAAACCGCGTGAAAATCAGTTCAGTATTCAGTGAGATATGATTAATTTAATGCGCTGACAGCTCATTTCACCTGCCATTCAGATTACACTGAGCGGAGCGGATGACCGGTTTAAGATGGCGGCTCCAATTCTCGTCCGTGCCAATAGGCAGTAGCGGTCGATAGGGCGTCTACCTATATGATGTCTATGGTGGACGTGACGTCAAATCCGAGGTCCGAGACGGTTCGTTGGGTATAATAGAACGCACCATAAGGTCCCATGAGCCGGAAGCGAAGGGGCGGGACTTAGGCTCTCTATGTCGTCAGTCGACCATAGGTGCGTTCCATTCGACCGTTAGTGAACTGCGAAGTGGACTTCACAGGGTATTTCGCCATCTTAAGTGAGATTCCAATCCGAAGGGAACGAACATGTTCAGTTGGAAGGGCACTGCAAACGGCGTAGGGAATAAGTGAACATCGATACATCACTTCACAGGAAGTCGAGAGCGGAATCACCCAACTGTCATTGCGCGTCACGTCATCACCAGTCAGAGCGGTCGTAAATAACGATGGAGGAGTTTGTTTGTGTGTAAGTATGCATACATTTTGTCATTATTATACTAACTAAGTATTTTTTAACGGTTATTGGGGTGAATATTACATTTACATATGCTATTTGTATGTCCTTGGGACTTTATAAACGATTACCACAACCATTTACCTCAGAATTTACCTTATCATATTTTTATTTATTGTTGTATATTATATATATATATTTTTTAAATGTGATATTAAATTCAATTGAAATATTAATGTAAGCCTATATCTATTTGTTTTATTATCATAATCTGCGGAACCCCGTACGTTAACTTAACTTAACTGATGACGTTTGCAGGGCATTCCAAATGAGCGGTATTGTCAGCGAAGTCCACTTCAACTGATGTACCGTGTTCAGGGAGTAGGGAGCAGTGAACACTGCGTAGGGACCCTGTCGAATGGAACGCAGCTCATGATCGCGGCATCGCGCACCGCTCGCGCATGCGCATCGTGACACGGATAAACGGACGCAGTATGTTCCTGGGAGATCTGTAGTTGCACGGGATGTGGAAGCGCGCAAAAGTTCCAGAAATGTACAAAAATGCCCTGGCCTTGAATGACAAGGTAAGGAAAATAAGACTCAACCAAATTAAATAACCAAGACTTGGTTGGTATTTTTCTCAGGGGATGTTTTGAGCATTTTACTTCAGACACTGGATTATCAGCAAACTGCCAAGAGACCTGCTACTGTAGCTGGCTACTCAAAATAAACTAGCAATCTATTCAATCAGCATTTGTGTTTGATCTGTGTGAAAAACTTGAAATATAATTGCTAGACCTACTTTTAGCTACCAAGCAACCTTTCCACGAGGGATAGATTGACTTTATTGATTTTAGTATTTTATAATTAATGGAAATCAGATCAACCATTTATTTGAGTTAATCAGTACATGACTGATTAACAGTAATGTAAATGCTAAATGCCTTAATACATGTTGATACTACAACAATGCAAAGTATAACATAAGCCTCAATTTCTCCATTTCTTTGCACAAAACTCTCCAGAAAGTGTCATTTAATGGTTTATTTTTCAAAAAATTTTCACGGGGGGGGGGCATACCCCCGGACCCCCCTAGCATTTAATGTCCCCCCCAGGTTCAAAATTGCTCCTACGCCCCTGACCGTGTGGGAAAAAGCAATGGCTGGCAGAATGAGCCCAACTGATTCAGCTCGGTCTGCTGGTCTGTCTTTGTGTTACCATAGTTTCAACCACAATACAGTAGCCTTGTCTTAAAAGAAGGTAAGTTGAAAGTCTAAATATACACATTTAATGAAAGAAACAAGAAATATCATATGTGTGATGAAGACTCCCCCAGGTACAGAACCCTGTAAGGAATGTTTATCAAATCATTTCACGTCTTTTTAGAAGGCTCGATTCTGATTGGTCGATCACTGAAATCAGTGGTCAGATATTAAAGTGGCAAAGCTGAATACCTGTATGTCAGCAGAAACCAGTATGTGAGAAATCGGGTCTACGCCATGTCGCAATTACCCTAATTTCAAGTTGACAACACATGATGTTCTTCTCTGAGCTCGGGCTGGGAATTATGCATTTCTATCACTATCAAATGAATCTTCAGCAGTCAGGTACAAGTAGGAGCTCTCCAAAAAATAGAAAATGGAAAAAAATGGAATTTGTTCTGGAGTTCAGAAGTAGGCTCCAAATCACATTCATTTTCTCCATAGGGGATTTTTAACAATTTAATAATCATTCAATAGAGAGCCTAAGTCCCGCCCCTTCCGGTTGGCCACCATGGGACCTAACTTCGGAAAAATATTGAATGGTAGTCAATGGCAAGTGACAACTTATTTTTTTATTCCGTCTGAACTGTGCCCTCAATTACACATATGATGTTTGCCAATTTAAAAGATACATTTTAAAGTAAAGAAAGTCGCAGTTTGATGTAAAAGCGTTGAGGTATAAGACTGTGAAAATACGTAATTACAAAGACTACAAACCCCAAAGGCGCACATTTTCTCTCAATGACTGAAGCTAACTTTACTGAGGCTGTCTGTCATTGTTTCTACAGCCTTACGTTATAATCGTAACGTTACGCCGTCCTACCTGAGTGTTTTGAACCAGACTGCACACACACGAGCAGCGGATCTCGTTTCTCTTCCCGGGAGATGTAGTTCACAGAGCGATTTTCACATAAAACTAAACGTTACTCTTCTGTTGTATGACAAACTGCGACGTTTTTGACTTTGAGAATCATCTTTTAAATTGACAAACATCATATGTGTAATTGAGGGCACAGTTCAGACGGAATAAAAAGATAAGTTGTCTCTCCCCATTGACTTCCATTCATATTTTTTCCGAAATAAGGTCCCATGAGCCGGAAGCGAAGAGGCGGGACTTAGGCTCTCTATACAGCTATTGTGAGCTTCAGAGTTGTTAATCAATGATATATGCATTTGGTGAAGAGATTTTGCCATTAGTATGCTTTACTTCAACTTATTTTTTAAAAAATTGTGTTCATCAGTTGAATTACCCTTGATTCTTCTCTGAGAAATCTTCTTCACCTATCACTCACATGAGTGCTGTGTTGAAAAAATCGATTCACCGATTCTGAATCGATTTTCATATTAATTTCTAAAGATCGATCCGTTGCTCAGAGAATCGATTTATTAATAGGCCATTTTCCCCGTGAACTTTAACTTTCCGCGAGTGATCCCTACGTGCGCATTGAAAGCTTTCACTCAGCGCGCACATTGTTACGACAATGGACTTTGATTCATTAAACCGTTCATTCAACGAACATGTTCAAAAAAGCAGATTCTGATTTTATTTCTTCGCGGTTTCCTCGTGCTGTGGGATGCTGATCAGCGCTGCTGCTGACGCGCATTTATGCTAAATACCCGTAACGTGAACGTTAAAAGGATGATTCGACAACTTTTTCGCGTTCCTTTGACACGACACGGCAAGCTTTTCGCTAACACATATGACTTCAAAGACGGACGCAGGTAATCGCACGCGCTCTGCCGATCTCTTTCATTCACTGTCTGTGTGAAGCCCTCTGTAGTAGGCTACACATCATAAACAGTCTCGTTATCATTATGAACTTGTCTAACATTCAATACACATGCATGGAGTTCAAAACAAGAAGGGTATAGCCTTATAAAAAACGTTAATATCACGGTTCCTGCGGTTACGCGGGGATTGTTCTTTACAACAAGTATAGGCTATACTAATTTGCAGTTGAATGTCTATAATAAATTATTACAGTACTGTAGTTATGCAACATATTGATACTATTATAGTATCAATATGTTGCATAACTACAGTCCTGTAATTCAGGTAACAGCTGGAAAAAATGCTTTTTTTCAAAAACAAATATCTAAATCTCAAAGATCGGATCGAATCGGATCGAATCGAATAATGATAATAGATTCAAGATCTTGAGAATCGGAATCGAATCGATTCTTGAAATTTGAATCGAAATACAGCTCTTTACCCCTTACGTTTTTTTTCGGGTCGAAATTTTGACCTTCGATATCTCGGCTCGGGAAGGGTCTAGAGCCTCCATTTTTGCACGCTGGTCGAAGTCTCGTAGCCCTCTGTCAGAATCCAGAGTTTCAAGAAGATCGGAGGGGGTCAAAATTTCGGCCAAAAAAAAAAAATGACAGTGTTACCCCTTATGTTTTTTTTTCAGGTCCAAATTTTGACCTTCGATGTCTCGGCTCTGGAAGGGTCTAGAGCCTCCATTTTTGCGCACTGGTCGAAGTCTCGTGGCCCTCTGTCAGAATCCAGAGTTTCAAGAAGATCGGAGGGGGTCAAAATTTCGGCCAAAAAAAAAAATGACAGTGTTACCCCTTATGTTTTTTTTTCAGGTCCAAATTTTGACCTTCGATATCTCGGCTCTGGAAGGGTCTAGAGCCTCCATTTTTGCGCGCTGGTCGAAGTCTCGTGGCCCTCTGTCAGAATCCAGAGTTTCAAGAAGATCGGAGGGGGTCAAAATTTCGGCCAAAAAAAAAATGACAGTGTTACCCCTTATGTTTTTTTTTTCAGGTCCAAATTTTGACCTTCGATATCTCAGCTCTGGAAGGGTCTAGAGCCTCCATTTTTGCGCGCTGGTCGAAGTCTCGTGGCCCTCTGTCAGAGTCCAGAGTTTCAAGAAGATCGGAGGGGGTCAAAATTTCGGCCAAAAAAAAATGACAGTGTTACCCCTTATGTTTTTTTTTTCAGGTCCAAATTTTGACCTTCAATATCTCGGCTCTGGAAGGGTCTAGAGCCTCCATTTTTGCGCGCTGGTCGAAGTCTCGTGGCCCTCTGTCAGAATCCAGAGTTTCAAGAAGATCGGAGGGGGTCAAAATTTCCGCCAAAAAAAAAAAAAATGACAGTGTTACCCATTATGTTTTTTTTCAGGTCCAAATTTTGACCTTCGATATCTCGGCTCTGGAAGGGTCTAGAGCCTCAATTTTTGTGCGTTGGTCGAAGTCTCGTGGCCCTCTGTCAGAGTCCAGAGTTTCAAGAAGATCGGAGGGGGTCAAAATTTCGGCCAAAAAAAAATGACAGTGTTACCCCTTATGTTTTTTTTTCAAGTCCAAATTTTGACCTTCGATATCTCGGCTCTGGAAGGGTCTAGAGCCTCCATTTTTGCGCGCTGGTCGAAGTCTCGTGGCCCTCTGTCAGAGTCCAGAGTTTCAAGAAGATCGGAGGGGGTCAAAATTTCGGCCAAAAAAAAATGACAGTGTTACCCCTTATGTTTTTTTTTTCAGGTCCAAATTTTGACCTTCGATATCTCGGCTCTGGAAGGGTCTAGAGCCTCCATTTTTGCACGCTGGTCGAAGTCTCGTGGCCCTCTGTCAGAGTCCAGAGTTTCAAGAAGATCGGAGGGGGTCAAAATTTCGGCCAAAAAAAAATGACAGTGTTACCCCTTATGTTTTTTTTTCAGGTCCAAATTTTGACCTTCGATATCTCAGCTCTGGAAGGGTCTAGAGTCTCCATTTTTGCGCGCTGGTCGAAGTTTCGTGGCCCTCTGTCAGAGTCCAGAGTTTCAAGAAGATCGGAGGGGGTCAAAATTTCGGCCAAAAAAAAAAAAAATGACAGTGTTACCCCTTATGTGTTTTTTTTTTCAGGTCCAAATTTTGACCTTCGATATCTCGGCTCTGGAAGGGTCTAGAGCCTCAATTTTTGCGCGTTGGTCGAAGTCTCGTGGCCCTCTGTCAGAATCCAGAGTTTCAAGAAGATCGGAGGGGGGTCAAAATTTCGGCCAAAAAAAAAATGACAGTGTTACCCCTTATGTTTTTTTTCAGGTCCAAATTTTGACCTTCGATATCTCGGCTCTGGAAGGGTCTAGAGCCTCCATTTTTGCGCGCTGGTCGAAGTCTCGTGGCCCTCTGTCAGAATCCAGAGTTTCAAGAAGATCGGAGGGGGTCAAAATTTCGGCCAAAAGAAAATGACAGTGTTACCCCTTATGTTTTTTTTTTTCAGGTCCAAATTTTGACCTTCGATATCTCGGCTCTGGAAGGGTCTAGAGTCTCCATTTTTGCGCGCTGGTTGAAGTTTCGTGGCCCTCTGTCAGAGTCCAGAGTTTCAAGAAGATCGGAGGGGGTCAAAATTTCGGCCAAAAAAAAAAAATGACAGTGTTACCCCTTATGTTTTTTTTTTCAGGTCCAAATTTTGACCTTCGATGTCTCGGCTCTGGAAGGGTCTAGAGCCTCCATTTTTGCGCGCTGGTCGAAGTCTCGTGGCCCTCTGTCAGAATCCAGAGTTTCAAGAAGATCGGAGGGGGTCAAAATTTTGGCCAAAAAAAAAAATGAAAGTGTTACCCCTTATGTTTTTTTTTCAGGTCCAAATGTTGACCTTCGATATCTCGGCTCTGGAAGGGTCTAGAGCCTCAATTTTTGCGCGCTGGTCGAAGTCTCGTGGCCCTCTGTCAGAATCCAGAGTTTCAAGAAGATCAGAGGGGGTCAAAATTTCGGCCAAAAAAAAATGACAGTGTTACCCCTTATGTTTTTTTTTTCAGGTCCAAATTTTGACCTTCGATATCTCAGCTCTGGAAGGGTCTAGAGCCTCCATTTTTGCGCGCTGGTCGAAGTCTCGTGGCCCTCTGTCAGAATCCAGAGTTTCAAGAAGATCGGAGGGGGTCAAAATTTCGGCCAAAAAAAAATGACAGTGTTACCCCTTAGGTTTTTTTTTTCAGGTCCAAATTTTGACCTTCGATATCTCGGCTCTGGAAGGGTCTAGAGCCTCCATTTTTGCGCGCTGGTCGAAGTCTCGTGGCCCTCTGTCAGAGTCCAGAGTTTCAAGAAGATCGGAGGGGGTCAAAATTTCGGCCAAAAAAAAAAAAATGACAGTGTTACCCCTTATGTTTTTTTTCAGGTCCAAATTTTGACCTTCGATATCTCGGCTCTGGAAGGGTCTAGAGTCTCCATTTTTGCGCGCTGGTCGAAGTTTCGTGGCCCTCTGTCAGAGTCCAGAGTTTCAAGAAGATCGGAGGGGGTCAAAATTTCGGACAAAAAAAATGACAGTGTTACCCCTTATGTTTTTTTTTAGGTCCAAATGTTGACCTTCGATATCTCGGCTCTGGAAGGGTCTAGAGCCTCCATTTTTGCGCGCTGGTCGAAGTCTCGTGGCCCTCTCTCAGAATCCAGAGTTTCAAGAAGATCGGAGGGGGTCAAAATTTCGGCCAAAAAAAAAAATGACAGTGTTACCCCTTATGTTTTTTTTTCAGGTCCAAATTTTGACCTTCGATATCTCAGCTCTGGAAGGGTCTAGAGCCTCCATTTTTGCGCGCTGGTCGAAGTCTCGTGGCCCTCTGTCAGAATCCAGAGTTTCAAGAAGATCGGAGGGGGTCAAAATTTCGGCCAAAAAAAAAATGACAGTGTTACCCCTTATGTTTTTTTTTCAGGTCCAAATGTTGACCTTTGATATCTCGGCTCTGGAAGGGTCTAGAGCCTCCATTTTTGCGCGCTCGTCGAAGTCTCGTGGCCCTCTGTCAGAATCCAGAGTTTCAAGAAGATCGGAGGGGGTCAAAATTTCGGACAAAAAAAATGACAGTGTTACCCCTTATGTTTTTTTTTAGGTCCAAATGTTGACCTTCGATATCTCGGCTCTGGAAGGGTCTAGAGCCTCCATTTTTGCGCGCTGGTCGAAGTCTCGTGGCCCTCTCTCAGAATCCAGAGTTTCAAGAAGATCGGAGGGGGTCAAAATTTCGGCCAAAAAAAAAAATGACAGTGTTACCCCTTATGTTTTTTTTTCAGGTCCAAATTTTGACCTTCGATATCTCAGCTCTGGAAGGGTCTAGAGCCTCCATTTTTGCGCGCTGGTCGAAGTCTCGTGGCCCTCTGTCAGAATCCAGAGTTTCAAGAAGATCGGAGGGGGTCAAAATTTCGGCCAAAAAAAAAATGACAGTGTTACCCCTTATGTTTTTTTTTCAGGTCCAAATGTTGACCTTTGATATCTCGGCTCTGGAAGGGTCTAGAGCCTCCATTTTTGCGCGCTCGTCGAAGTCTCGTGGCCCTCTGTCAGAATCCAGAGTTTCAAGAAGATCGGAGGGGGTCAAAATTTCGGCCAAAAAAAAAAAAATGACAGTGTTACCCCTTATGTTTTTTTTTCAGGTCCAAATTTTGACCTTCGATATCTCGGCTCTGGAAGGGTCTAGAGCCTCCATTTTTGCGCGCTGGTCGAAGTCTCGTGGCCCTCTGTCAGAATCCAGAGTTTCAAGAAGATCGGAGGGGGTCAAAATTTCGGCCAAAAAAAAAATGACAGTGTTACCCCTTATGTTTTTTTTTTCAGGTCCAAATTTTGACCTTCGATATCTCAGCTCTGGAAGGGTCTAGAGCCTCCATTTTTGCGCGATGGTCGAAGTCTCGTGGCCCTCTGTCAGAGTCCAGAGTTTCAAGAAGATCGGAGGGGGTCAAAATTTCGGCCAAAAAAAAAATGACAGTGTTACCCCTTATGTTTTTTTTTTCAGGTCCAAATTTTGACCTTCGATATCTCGGCTCTGGAAGGGTCTAGAGCCTCCATTTTTGCGCGCTGGTCGAAGTCTCGTGGCCCTCTGTCAGAGTCCAGAGTTTCAAGAAGATCGAAGGGGGTCAAAATTTCGGCCAAAAAAAAAATGACAGTGTTACCCCTTATGTTTTTTTTTTCAGGTCCAAATTTTGACCTTCGATATCTCGGCTCTGGAAGGGTCTAGAGCCTCCATTTTTGCGCGCTGGTCGAAGTCTCGTGGCCCTCTGTCAGAGTCCAGAGTTTCAAGAAGATCGGAGGGGGTCAAAATTTCGGCCAAAAAAAAAAAAGACAGTATTACCCCTTATGTTTTTTTTTTCAGGTCCAAATTTTGACCTTCGATATCTCAGCTCTGGAAGGGTCTAGAGCCTCCATTTTTGCTCGCTGGTCGAAGTCTCGTGGCCCTCTGTCAGAATCCAGAGTTTCAAGAAGATCAGAGGGGGTCAAAATTTCGGCCAAAAAAAAATGACAGTGTTACCCCTTAGGTTTTTTTTTCAGGTCCAAATTTTGACCTTCGATATCTCGGCTCTGGAAGGGTCTAGAGCCTCAATTTTTGCGCGCTGGTCGAAGTCTCGTGGCCCTCTGTCAGAATCCAGAGTTTCAAGAAGATCGGAGGGGGTCAAAATTTCGGCCAAAAAAAAATGACAGTGTTACCCCTTATGTTTTTTTTCAGGTCCAAATTTTGACCTTCGATATCTCGGCTCTGGAAGGGTCTAGAGCCTCCATTTTTGCGCGCTGGTTGAAGTCTCGTGGCCCTCTGTCAGAATCCAGAGTTTCAAGAAGATCGGAGGGGGTCAAAATTTCGGCCAAAAAAAAAAATGACAGTGTTACCCCTTATGTTTTTTTTTCAGGTCCAAATTTTGACCTTCGATATCTCGGCTCTGGAAGGGTCTAGAGCCTCAATTTTTGCGCGTTGGTCGAAGTCTCGTGGCCCTCTGTCAGAATCCAGAGTTTCAAGAAGATCGGAGGGGGTCAAAATTTTGGCCAAAAAAAAATGACAGTGTTACCCCTTATGTTTTTTTATCAGGTCCAAATTTTGACCTTCGATATCTCGGCTCTGGAAGGGTCTAGAGCCTCCAGTTTTGCGCGCTGGTCGAAGTCTCGTGGCCCTCTGTCAGAGTCCAGAGTTTCAAGAAGATCGAAGGGGGTCAAAATTTCGGCCAAAAAAAAAAATGACAGTGTTACCCCTTATGTTTTTTTTTTCAGGTCCAAATTTTGACCTTCGATATCTCGGCTCTGGAAGGGTCTAGAGCCTCCATTTTTGCGCGCTGGTCGAAGTCTCGTGGCCCTCTGTCAGAATCCAGAGTTTCAAGAAGATCGGAGGGGGTCAAAATTTCGGCCAAAAAAAAAATGACAGTGTTACCCCTTATGTTTTTTTTTTTTCAGGTCCAAATTTTGACCTTCGATATATCGGCTCTGGAAGGGTCTAGAGCCTCCATTTTTGCGCGCTGGTCGAAGTCTCGTGGCCCTCTGTCAGAATCCAGAGTTTCAAGAAGATCGGAGGGGGTCAAAATTTCGGCCAAAAAAAAAAATTGACAGTGTTACCCCTTATGTTTTTTTTTTCAGGTCCAAATTTTGACCTTCGATATCTCGGCTCTGGAAGGGTCTAGAGCCTCCATTTTTGCGCGCTGGTCTAAGTCTCGTGG
Organism: Cyprinella venusta; assembly: GCA_038021265.1. Taxonomy (NCBI): domain Eukaryota; kingdom Metazoa; phylum Chordata; class Actinopteri; order Cypriniformes; family Leuciscidae; genus Cyprinella; species Cyprinella venusta. Next base: position 6,145,081 of record CM075878.1, read on the forward strand.
CCCTCTGTCAGAATCCAGAGTTTCAAGAAGATTGGGGAAACTTAATTTTTCGCCCCCCCAAAAAAAACGTAAGGGGTAACATTGTCATTTTTTTTTTCGGGTCGAAATTTTGAGTTTCCATATCTCAGCTCTGGAAGAGCCTAGAGCCTACATTTTTGCACTCAGGTCTAAGTCTTTTTTTTTTGTGATGTTGTTTGGAATGATGCAAGTCATTTTATAATAACTATATGTAAACTGCTTGTAAAGACTTTATAGAACAGTCTTTTATGTAAACAGCTTTCTATATGAAACGATATGTAAACTGCTTCTAAAGACTTTATAGAACAGTCTTTTATGTAAAACAGCTTTTATATGAAACCATATGTAAAAGACTTTATAGTCTTCTGTTATACAGTTTTTATATGTAAACTGTTTATAATAAATACACAGAAACATATTGTAACAAATGTTTATTGGTTTTATAAGAAAGACACAGAAACATATTGTAACAAGAATGCTTTATTAATGGAATGTAACCAGTATTATGCATGTAAGTAGTAAAAGAAAAAATTCGATATCTTGGCTCTGGACGGGTCTAGAGCCTCCATTTTTGCGTGCTGGTCGAAGTCTCGTGGCCCTCTGTCAGAATCCAGAGTTTCAAGAAGATCGGAGGGGGTCAAAATTTCGGCCAAAAAAAAAAAAAACGACAGTGTTACCCCTTATGTTTTTTTTTCGGGTCCAAATTTTGACCTTCGATATCTCGGATCTGGAAGGGTCTAGAGCCTCCATTTTTGCGCGCTGGTCGAAGTCTCGTGGCCCTCTGTGAGAATCCAGAGTTTCAAGAAGATCGGAGGGGGTCAAAATTTCGGCCAAAAAAAAAAAAAAACGACTGTGTTACCCCTTATGTTTTTTTTTCGGGTCCAAATTTTGACCTTCGATATCTCGGCTCTGGAAGGGTCTAGAGCCTCCATTTTTGCGTGCTGGTCGAAGTTTCGTGGCCCTCTGTCAGAGTCCAGAGTTTCAAGAAGATCGGAGGGGGTCAAAATTTCGGCCAAAAAAAAAAAATGACAGTGTTACCCCTTATGTTTTTTTTTTCAGGTCCAAATTTTGACCTTCGATATCTCGGCTCTGGAAGGGTCTAGAGCTTCCATTTTTGCGCGCTGGTCGAAGTCTCGTGGCCCTCTGTCAAGAGTCCAGAGTTTCAAGAAGATCGGAGGTGGTCAAAATTTCGGCCAAAAAAAAATGACAGTGTTACCCCTTATGTTTTTTTTTCAGGTCCAAATTTTGACCTTCGATATCTCGGCTCTGGAAAGGTCTAGAGCCTCCATTTTTGCGCGCTGGTCGAAGTCTCGTGGCCCTCTGTCAGAGTCCAGAGTTTCAAGAAGATCGGAGGGGTCAAAATTTCGGCCAAAAAAAAAAATGACAGTGTTACCCCTTATGTTTTTTTTTTCAGGTCCAAATTTTGACCTTCAATATCTCGGCTCTGGAAGGGTCTAGAGTCTCCATTTTTGCGCGCTGGTCGAAGTTTCGTGGCCCTCTGTCAGAATCCAGAGTTTCAAGAAGATCGGAGGGGGTCAAAATTTCGGCCAAAAACGACAGTGTTACCCCTTATGTTTTTTTTTTTCGGGTCAAAACTTTGACATCCGATATCTCGGCTCTGGAAGGGTCTAGAGCCTCCATTTTTGCGCGCTGGTCGAAGTCTCGTAGCCCTCTGTCAGAATCCAGAGTTTCAAGAAGATCGGAGGGGGTCAAAATTTCGGCCAAAAACGACAGTGTTACCCCTTATGTTTTTTTTTCAGGTCAAAACTTTGACATCCGATATCTCGGCTCTGGAAGGGTCTAGAGCCTCCATTTTTGCGCGCTGGTCGAAGTCTCGTGGCCCTCTGTCAGAATCCAGAGTTTCAAGAAGATCGGAGGGGGTCAAAATTTCGGCCAAAAACGACAGTGTTACCCCTTATGTTTTTTTTCAGGTCAAAACTTTGACATCCGATATCTCGGCTCTGGAAGGGTCTAGAGCCTCCATTTTTGCGCGCTGGTCGAAGTCTCGTGGCCCTCTGTCAGAATCCAGAGTTTCAAGAAGATCGGAGGGGGTCAAAATTTCGACCAAAAACGACAGTGTTACCCCTTATGTTTTTTTTTTCAGGTCAAAACTTTGACATCCGATATCTCGGCTCTGGAAGGGTCTAGAGCCTCCATTTTTGCGCGCTGGTCGAAGTCTCGTGGCCCTCTGTCAGAATCCAGAGTTTCAAGAAGATCGGAGGGGGTCAAAATTTCGGCAAAAAACGACAGTGTTACCCCTTATGTTTTTTTTTTCAGGTCAAAACTTTGACATCCGATATCTCGGCTCTGGAAGGGTCTAGAGCCTCCATTTTTGCGCGCTGGTCGAAGTCTTGTGGCCCTCTGTCAGAATCCAGAGTTTCAAGAAGATCGGAGGGGGTCAAAATTTCGGCCAAAAACGACAGTGTTACCCCTTATGTTTTTTTTTCAGGTCAAAACTTTGACATCCGATATCTCGGCTCTGGAAGGGTCTAGAGCCTCCATTTTTGCGCGCTGGTCGAAGTCTTGTGGCCCTCTGTCAGAATCCAGAGTTTCAAGAAGATCGGAGGGGGTCAAAATTTCGGCCAAAAACGACAGTGTTACCCCTTATGTTTTTTTTTCGGGTCAAAACTTTGACATCCGATATCTCGGCTCTGGAAGGGTCTAGAGCCTCCATTTTTGCGCGCTGGTCGAAGTCTCATGGCCCTCTGTCAGAATCCAGAGTTTCAAGAAGATCGGAGGGGGTCAAAATTTCGGCCAAAAACGACAGTGTTACCCCTTATGTTTTTTTTTTCAGGTCAAAACTTTGACATCCGATATCTCGGCTCTGGAAGTGTCTAGAGCCTCCATTTTTGCGCGCTGGTCGAAGTCTCGTGGCCCTCTGTCAGAATCCAGAGTTTCAAGAAGATCGGAGGGGGTCAAAATTTCGGCCAAAAACGACAGTGTTACCCCTTATGTTTTTTTTTTCAGGTCAAAACTTTGACATCAGATATCTCGGCTCTGGAAGGGTCTAGAGCCTCCATTTTTGCGCGCTGGTCGAAGTCTCGTGGCCCTCTGTCAGAATCCAGCGTTTCAAGAAGATCGGAGGGGGTCAAAATTTCGGCCAAAAACGACAGTGTTACCCCTTATGTTTTTTTTTTCAGGTCAAAACTTTGACATCCGATATCTCGGCTCTGGAAGGGTCTAGAGCCTCCATTTTTGCGCGCTGGTCGAAGTCTTGTGGCCCTCTGTCACAATCCAGAGTTTCAAGAAGATCGGAGGGGGTCAAAATTTCGGCCAAAAACGACAGTGTTACCCCTTATGTTTTTTTTTCAGGTCAAAACTTTGACATCCGATATCTCGGCTCTGGAAGGGTCTAGAGCCTCCATTTTTGCGCGCTGGTCGAAGTCTTGTGGCCCTCTGTCAGAATCCAGAGTTTCAAGAAGATTGGGGAAACTTAATTTTTCGCCCCAAAAAAAAAAACGTAAGGGGTAACATTGTCATTTTTTTTTTCGGGTCGAAATTTTGAGTTTCCATATCTCAGCTCTGGAAGAGCCTAGAGCCTACATTTTTGCACTCAGGTCTAAGTCTTTTTTTTGTGATGTTGTTTGGAATGATGCAACTCATTTTATAATAACTATATGTAAACTGCTTGTAAAGACTTTATAGAACAGTCTTTTATGTAAACAGCTTTCTATATGAAACGATATGTAAACTGCTTCTAAAGACTTTATAGAACAGTCTTTTATGTAAAACAGCTTTTATATGAAACCATATGTAAAAGACTTTATAGTCTTCTGTTATACAGTTTTTATATGTAAACTGTTTATAATAAATACACAGAAACATATTGTAACAAATGTTTATTGGTTTTATAAGAAAGACACAGAAACATATTGTAACAAGAATGCTTTATTAATGGAATGTAACCAGTATTATGCATGTTTTATTAATGGAATGTAACAAGTATTATGCATGTAAGTAGTAAAAGAAAAAATTCGATATCTCGGCTCTGGACGGGTCTAGAGCCTCCATTTTTGCGTGCTGGTCGAAGTCTCGTGGCCCTCTGTCAGAATCCAGAGTTTCAAGAAGATCGGAGGGGGTCAAAATTTCGGCCAAAAAAAAAATTGACAGTGTTACCCCTTATGTTTTTTTTTTCAGGTCCAAAATTTGACCTTCGATATCTCGGCTCTGGAAGGGTCTAGAGCCTCCATTTTTGCGCGCAGGTCGAAGTCTCGTGGCCCTCTGTCAGAATCCAGAGTTTCAAGAAGATCGGAGGGGGTCAAAATTTCGGCCAAAAAAAAAAATGACAGTGTTACCCCTTATGTTTTTTTTTTTTCGGGTCAAAACTTTGACATCCGATATCTCGGCTCTGGAAGGGTCTAGAGCCTCCATTTTTGCGCGCTGGTCGAAGTCTCGTGGTCCTCTGTCAGAATCCAGAGTTTCAAGAAGATCGGAGGGGGTCAAAATTTCGGCCAAAAACGACAGTGTTACCCCTTATGTTTTTTTTTCGGGTCAAAACTTTGACATCCGATATCTCGGCTCTGGAACGGTCTAGAGCCTCCATTTTTGCGCGCTGGTCGAAGTCTCGTGGCCCTCTGTCAGAATCCAGAGTTTCAAGAAGATCGGAGGGGGTCAAAATTTCGGCCAAAAACGACAGTGTTACCCCTTATGTTTTTTTTTCAGGTCAAAACTTTGACATCCGATATCTCGGCTCTGGAAGGGTCTAGAGCCCCCATTTTTGCGCGCTGGTCGAAGTCTCGTGGCCCTCTGTCAGAATCCAGAGTTTCAAGAAGATCGGAGGGGGTCAAAATTTCGGCCAAAAACGACAGTGTTACCCCTTGTGTTTTTTTTTCAGGTCAAAACTTTGACATCCGATATCTCGGCTCTGGAAGGGTTTAGAGCCTCCATTTTTGCGCGCTGGTCGAAGTCTCGTGGCCCTCTGTCAGAATCCAGAGTTTCAAGAAGATCGGAGGGGGTCAAAATTTCAGCCAAAAACGACAGTGTTACCCCTTATGTTTTTTTTTCAGGTCAAAACTTTGACATCCGATATCTCGGCTCTGGAAGGGTCTAGAGCCTCCATTTTTGCGCGCTTGTCGAAGTCTCGTGGCCCTCTGTCAGAATCCAGAGTTTCAAGAAGATCGGAGGGGGTCAAAATTTCGGCCAAAAACGACAGTGTTACCCCTTATGTTTTTTTTTTCAGGTCAAAACTTTGACATCCGATATCTCGGCTCTGGAAGGGTCTAGAGCCTCCATTTTTGCGCGCTGGTCGAAGTCTCGTGGCCCTCTGTCAGAATCCAGAGTTTCAAGAAGATCGGAGGGGGTCAAAATTTCGGCCAAAAACGACAGTGTTACCCCTTATGTTTTTTTTTTCAGGTCAAAACTTTGACGTCCGATATCTCGGTTCTGGAAGGGTCTACACCCTCCATTTTTGCGCGCTGGTCGAAGTCTCGTGGCCCTCTGTCAGAATCCAGAGTTTCAAGAAGATCGGAGGGGGTCAAAATTTCGGCCAAAAACGACAGTGTTACCCCTTATGTTTTTTTTTCAGGTCAAAACTTTGAAGTCCGATATCTCGGTTCTGGAAGGGTCTAGAGCCTCCATTTTTGCGCGCTGGTCGAAGTCTCGTGGCCCTCTGTCAGAATCCAGAGTTTCAAGAAGATCGGAGGGGGTCAAAATTTCGGCCAAAAACGACAGTGTTACCCCTTATGTTTTTTTTTTCAGGTCAAAACTTTGAAGTCCGATATCTCGGTTCTGGAAGGGTCTAGAGCCTCCATTTTTGCGCGCTGGTCCAAGTCTCGTGGCCCTCTGTCAGAATCCAGAGTTTCAAGAAGATCGGAGGGGGTCAAAATTTCGGCCAAAAACGACAGTGTTACCCCTTATGTTTTTTTTTCAGGTCAAAACTTTGACATCCGATATCTCGGCTCTGGAAGGGTCTAGAGCCTCCATTTTTGCGCGCTGGTCGAAGTCTCGTGGCCCTCTGTCAGAATCCAGAGTTCCAAGAAGATCGGAGGGGGTCAAAATTTCGGCCAAAAACGACAGTGTTACCCCTTATGTTTTTTTTTTTTTTCGGGTCAAAACTTTGACATCCGATATCTCGGCTCTGGAAGGGTCTAGAGCCTCCATTTTTGCGCGCTGGTCGAAGTCTCGTGGCCCTCTGTCAGAATCCAGAGTTTCAAGAAGATCGGAGGGGGTCAAAATTTCGGCCAAAAACGACAGTGTTACCCCTTATGTTTTTTTTTTCAGGTCAAAACTTTGACATCCGATATCTCGGCTCTGGAAGGGTCTAGAGCCTCCATTTTTGCGCGCTGGTCGAAGTCTCGTGGCCCTCTGTCAGAATCCAGAGTTTCAAGAAGATCGGAGGGGGTCAAAATTTCGGCCAAAAACGACAGTGTTACCCCTTATGTTTTTTTTTTTCAGGTCAAAGCTTTGAAGTCCGATATCTCGGTTCTGGAAGGGTCTAGAGCCTCCATTTTTGCGCGCTGGTCGAAGTCTCGTGGCCCTCTGTCAGAATCCAGAGTTTCAAGAAGATCGGAGGGGGTCAAAATTTCGGCCAAAAACGACAGTGTTACCCCTTATGTTTTTTTTTTCAGGTCAAAACTTTGACATCCGATATCTCGGCTCTGGAAGGGTCTAGAGCCTCCATTTTTGCGCGCTGGTCGAAGTCTCGTGGCCCTCTGTCAGAATCCAGAGTTTCAAGAAGATCGGAGGGGGTCAAAATTTCGGCCAAAAACGACAGTGTTACCCCTTATGTTTTTTTTTTCAGGTCAAAACTTTGACATCCGATATCTCGGCTCTGGAAGGGTCTAGAGCCTCCATTTTTGCGCGCTGGTCGAAGTCTCGTGGCCCTCTGTCAGAATCCAGAGTTTCAAGAAGATCGGAGGGGGTCAAAATTTCGGCCAAAAACGACAGTGTTACCCCTTATGTTTTTTTTCGGGTCAAAACTTTGACATCCGATATCTCGGCTCTGGAAGGGTCTAGAGCCTCCATTTTTGCGCGCTGGTCGAAGTCTCGTGGCCCTCTGTCAGAATCCAGAGTTTCAAGAAGATCGGAGGGGGTCAAAATTTCAGCCAAAAACGACAGTGTTACCCCTTATGTTTTTTTTTCAGGTCAAAACTTTGACATCCGATATCTCGGCTCTGGAAGGGTCTAGAGCCTCCATTTTTGCGCGCTTGTCGAAGTCTCGTGGCCCTCTGTCAAGAGTCCAGAGTTTCAAGAAGATCGGAGGGGGTCAAAATTTCGGCCAAAAACGACAGTGTTACCCCTTATGTTTTTTTTTCAGGTCAAAACTTTGACATCCGATATCTCGGCTCTGGAAGGGTCTAGAGCCTCCATTTTTGCGCGCTGGTCGAAGTCTTGTGGCCCTCTGTCAGAATCCAGAGTTTCAAGAAGATCGGAGGGGGTCAAAATTTCGGCCAAAAACGACAGTGTTACCCCTTATGTTTTTTTTTCGGGTCAAAACTTTGACATCCGATATCTCGGCTCTGGAAGGGTCTAGAGCCTCCATTTTTGCGCGCTGGTCGAAGTCTCGTGGCCCTCTGTCAGAATCCAGAGTTTCAAGAAGATCGGAGGGGGTCAAAATTTCGGCCAAAAACGACAGTGTTACCCCTTATGTTTTTTTTTTTCAGGTCAAAACTTTGACATCCGATATCTCGGCTCTGGAAGGGTCTAGAGCCTCCATTTTTGCGCGCTGGTCGAAGTCTCGTGGCCCTCTGTAAGAATCCAGAGTTTCAAGAAGATCGGAGGGGGTCAAAATTTCGGCCAAAAACGACAGTGTTACCCCTTATGTTTTTTTTTTTCAGGTCAAAACTTTGACATCAGATATCTCGGCTCTGGAAGGGTCTAGAGCCTCCATTTTTGCGCGCTGGTCGAAGTCTCGTGGCCCTCTGTCAGAATCCAGAGTTTCAAGAAGATCGGAGGGGGTCAAAATTTCGGCCAAAAACGACAGTGTTACCCCTTATGTTTTTTTTTTCAGGTCAAAACTTTGACATCCGATATCTCGGCTCTGGAAGGGTCTAGAGCCTCCATTTTTGCGCGCTGGTCGAAGTCTTGTGGCCCTCTGTCACAATCCAGAGTTTCAAGAAGATCGGAGGGGGTCAAAATTTCGGCCAAAAACGACAGTGTTACCCCTTATGTTTTTTTTTCAGGTCAAAACTTTGACATCCGATATCTCGGCTCTGGAAGGGTCTAGAGCCTCCATTTTTGCGCGCTGGTCGAAGTCTTGTGGCCCTCTGTCAGAATCCAGAGTTTCAAGAAGATTGGGGAAACTTAATTTTTCGCCCCAAAAAAAAAAACGTAAGGGGTAACATTGTCATTTTTTTTTTCGGGTCGAAATTTTGAGTTTCCATATCTCAGCTCTGGAAGAGCCTAGAGCCTACATTTTTGCACTCAGGTCTAAGTCTTTTTTTTGTGATGTTGTTTGGAATGATGCAACTCATTTTATAATAACTATATGTAAACTGCTTGTAAAGACTTTATAGAACAGTCTTTTATGTAAACAGCTTTCTATATGAAACGATATGTAAACTGCTTCTAAAGACTTTATAGAACAGTCTTTTATGTAAAACAGCTTTTATATGAAACCATATGTAAAAGACTTTATAGTCTTCTGTTATACAGTTTTTATATGTAAACTGTTTATAATAAATACACAGAAACATATTGTAACAAATGTTTATTGGTTTTATAAGAAAGACACAGAAACATATTGTAACAAGAATGCTTTATTAATGGAATGTAACCAGTATTATGCATGTTTTATTAATGGAATGTAACAAGTATTATGCATGTAAGTAGTAAAAGAAAAAATTCGATATCTCGGCTCTGGACGGGTCTAGAGCCTCCATTTTTGCGTGCTGGTCGAAGTCTCGTGGCCCTCTGTCAGAATCCAGAGTTTCAAGAAGATCGGAGGGGGTCAAAATTTCGGCCAAAAAAAAAATTGACAGTGTTACCCCTTATGTTTTTTTTTTCAGGTCCAAAATTTGACCTTCGATATCTCGGCTCTGGAAGGGTCTAGAGCCTCCATTTTTGCGCGCAGGTCGAAGTCTCGTGGCCCTCTGTCAGAATCCAGAGTTTCAAGAAGATCGGAGGGGGTCAAAATTTCGGCCAAAAAAAAAAATGACAGTGTTACCCCTTATGTTTTTTTTTTCGGGTCAAAACTTTGACATCCGATATCTCGGCTCTGGAAGGGTCTAGAGCCTCCATTTTTGCGCGCTGGTCGAAGTCTCGTGGTCCTCTGTCAGAATCCAGAGTTTCAGGAAGATCGGAGGGGGTCAAAATTTCGGCCAAAAACGACAGTGTTACCCCTTATGTTTTTTTTTCGGGTCAAAACTTTGACATCCGATATCTCGGCTCTGGAACGGTCTAGAGCCTCCATTTTTGCGCGCTGGTCGAAGTCTCGTGGCCCTCTGTCAGAATCCAGAGTTTCAAGAAGATCGGAGGGGGTCAAAATTTCGGCCAAAAACGACAGTGTTACCCCTTATGTTTTTTTTTCAGGTCAAAACTTTGACATCCGATATCTCGGCTCTGGAAGGGTCTAGAGCCCCCATTTTTGCGCGCTGGTCGAAGTCTCGTGGCCCTCTGTCAGAATCCAGAGTTTCAAGAAGATCGGAGGGGGTCAAAATTTCGGCCAAAAACGACAGTGTTACCCCTTGTGTTTTTTTTTCAGGTCAAAACTTTGACATCCGATATCTCGGCTCTGGAAGGGTTTAGAGCCTCCATTTTTGCGCGCTGGTCGAAGTCTCGTGGCCCTCTGTCAGAATCCAGAGTTTCAAGAAGATCGGAGGGGGTCAAAATTTCAGCCAAAAACGACAGTGTTACCCCTTATGTTTTTTTTTCAGGTCAAAACTTTGACATCCGATATCTCGGCTCTGGAAGGGTCTAGAGCCTCCATTTTTGCGCGCTTGTCGAAGTCTCGTGGCCCTCTGTCAGAATCCAGAGTTTCAAGAAGATCGGAGGGGGTCAAAATTTCGGCCAAAAACGACAGTGTTACCCCTTATGTTTTTTTTTCAGGTCAAAACTTTGACATCCGATATCTCGGCTCTGGAAGGGTCTAGAGCCTCCATTTTTGCGCGCTGGTCGAAGTCTCGTGGCCCTCTGTCAGAATCCAGAGTTTCAAGAAGATCGGAGGGGGTCAAAATTTCGGCCAAAAACGACAGTGTTACCCCTTATGTTTTTTTTTTCGGGTCAAAACTTTGACATCCGATATCTCGGCTCTGGAAGGGTCTAGAGCCTCCATTTTTGCGCTTTGGTCGAAGTCTCGTGGCCCTCTGTCAGAATCCAGAGTTTCAAGAAGATCGGAGGGGGTCAAAATTTCGGCCAAAAACGACAGTGTTACCCCTTATGTTTTTTTTTCAGGTCAAAACTTTGACATCCGATATCTCGGCTCTGGAAGGGTCTAGAGCCTCCATTTTTGCGCGCTGGTCGAAGTCTCGTGGCCCTCTGTCAGAATCCAGAGTTCCAAGAAGATCGGAGGGGGTCAAAATTTCGGCCAAAAACGACAGTGTTACCCCTTATGTTTTTTTTTTTTTTCGGGTAAAAACTTTGACATCCGATATCTCGGCTCTGGAAGGGTCTAGAGCCTCCATTTTTGCGCGCTGGTCGAAGTCTCGTGGCCCTCTGTCAGAATCCAGAGTTTCAAGAAGATCGGAGGGGGTCAAAATTTCGGCCAAAAACGACAGTGTTACCCCTTATGTTTTTTTTTTCAGGTCAAAACTTTGACATCCGATATCTCGGCTCTGGAAGGGTCTAGAGCCTCCATTTTTGCGCGCTGGTCGAAGTCTCGTGGCCCTCTGTCAGAATCCAGAGTTTCAAGAAGATCGGAGGGGGTCAAAATTTCGGCACAAAACGACAGTGTTACCCCTTATGTTTTTTTTCAGGTCAAAACTTTGACATCCGATATCTCGGCTCTGGAAGGGTCTAGAGCCTCCATTTTTGCGCGCTGGTCGAAGTCTCGTGGCCCTCTGTCAGAATCCAGAGTTTCAAGAAGATCGGAGGGGGTCAAAATTTCGGCCAAAAACGACAGTGTTACCCCTTATGTTTTTTTTTCAGGTCAAAACTTTGACATCCGATATCTCGGCTCTGGAAGGGTCTAGAGCCTCCATTTTTGCGCGCTGGTCGAAGTCTTGTGGCCCTCTGTCAGAATCCAGAGTTTCAAGAAGATCGGAGGGGGTCAAAATTTCGGCTAAAAACGACAGTGTTACCCCTTATGTTTTTTTTTCAGGTCAAAACTTTGACATCCGATATCTCGGCTCTGGAAGGGTCTAGAGCCTCCATTTTTGCGCGCTGGTCGAAGTCTCGTGGCCCTCTGTCAGAATCCAGAGTTTCAAGAAGATCGGAGGGGGTCAAAATTTCGGCCAAAAACGACAGTGTTACCCCTTATGTTTTTTTTTCAGGTCAAAACTTTGACATCCGATATCTCGGCTCTGGAAGGGTCTAGAGCCTCCATTTTTGCGCGCTGGTCGAAGTCTCGTGGCCCTCTGTCAGAATCCAGAGTTTCAAGAAGATCGGAGGGGGTCAAAATTTCGGCCAAAAACGACAGTGTTACCCCTTATATTTTTTTTCAGGTCAAAACTTTGACATCCGATATCTCGGCTCTGGAAGGGTCTAGAGCCTCCATTTTTGCGCGCTGGTCGAAGTCTCGTGGCCCTCTGTCAGAATCCAGAGTTTCAAGAAGATCGGAGGGGGTCAAAATTTCGGCCAAAAACGACAGTGTTACCCCTTATGTTTTTTTTTTCGGGTCAAAACTTTGACATCCGATATCTCGGCTCTGGAAGGGTCTAGAGCCTCCATTTTTGCGCGCTGGTCGAAGTCTCGTGGCCCTCTGTCAGAATCCAGAGTTTCAAGAAGATCGGAGGGGGTCAAAATTTCGGCCAAAAACGACAGTGTTACCCCTTATGTTTTTTTTTCAGGTCAAAACTTTGACATCCGATATCTCGGCTCTGGAAGGGTCTAGAGCCTCCATTTTTGCGCGCTGGTCGAAGTCTCGTGGCCCTCTGTCAGAATCCAGAGTTTTAAGAAGATCGGAGGGGGTCAAAATTTCGGCCAAAAACGACAGTGTTACCCCTTATGTTTTTTTTTTCAGGTCAAAACTTTGACATCCGATATCTCGGCTCTGGAAGGGTCTAGAGCCTCCATTTTTGCGCGCTGGTCGAAGTCTCGTGGCCCTCTGTCAGAATCCAGAGTTTTAAGAAGATCGGAGGGGGTCAAAATTTCGGCCAAAAACGACAGTGTTACCCCTTATGTTTTTTTTTTCAGGTCAAAACTTTGACGTCCGATATCTCGGCTCTGGAAGGGTCTAGAGCCTCCATTTTTGCGCGCTGGTCGAAGTCTCGTGGCCCTCTGTCAGAATCCAGAGTTTCAAGAAGATCGGAGGGGGTCAAAATTTCGGCCAAAAACGACAGTGTTACCCCTTATGTTTTTTTTTTCAGGTCAAAACTTTGAAGTCCGATATCTCGGTTCTGGAAGGGTCTAGAGCCTCCATTTTTGCGCGCTGGTCGAAGTCTCGTGGCCCTCTGTCAGAATCCAGAGTTTCAAGAAGATCGGAGGGGGTCAAAATTTCGGCCAAAAACGACAGTGTTACCCCTTATGTTTTTTTTTCAGGTCAAAACTTTGAAGTCCGATATCTCGGTTCTGGAAGGGTCTAGAGCCTCCATTTTTGCGCGCTGGTCGAAGTCTCGTGGCCCTCTGTCAGAATCCAGAGTTTCAAGAAGATCGGAGGGGGTCAAAATTTCGGCCAAAAACGACAGTGTTACCCCTTATGTTTTTTTTTCAGGTCAAAACTTTGAAGTCCGATATCTCGGTTCTGGAAGGGTCTAGAGCCTCCATTTTTGCGCGCTGGTCGAAGTCTCGTGGCCCTCTGTCAGAATCCAGAGTTTCAAGAAGATCGGAGGGGGTCAAAATTTCGGCCAAAAACGAGAGTGTTACCCCTTATGTTTTTTTTTTCAGGTCAAAACTTTGACATCCGATATCTCGGCTCTGGAAGGGTCTAGAGCCTCCATTTTTGCGCGCTGGTCGAAGTCTCGTGGCCCTCTGTCAGAATCCAGAGTTTCAAGAAGATCGGAGGGGGTCAAAATTTCGGCCAAAAACGACAGTGTTACCCCTTATGTTTTTTTTTCGGGTCAAAACTTTGACATCCGATATCTCGGCTCTGGAAGGGTCTAGAGCCTCCATTTTTGCGCGCTGGTCGAAGTCTCGTGGCCCTCTGTCAGAATCCAGAGTTTCAAGAAGATCGGAGGGGGTCAAAATTTCGGCCAAAAACGACAGTGTTACCCCTTATGTTTTTTTTTCAGGTCAAAACTTTGACATCCGATATCTCGGCTCTGGAAGGGTCTAGAGCCTCCATTTTTGCGCGCTGGTCGAAGTCTCGTGGCCCTCTGTCAGAATCCAGAGTTTTAAGAAGATCGGAGGGGGTCAAAATTTCGGCCAAAAACGACAGTGTTACCCCTTATGTTTTTTTTTCAGGTCAAAACTTTGAAGTCCGATATCTCGGTTCTGGAAGGGTCTAGAGCCTCCATTTTTGCGCGCTGGTCGAAGTCTCGTGGCCCTCTGTCAGAATCCAGAGTTTCAAGAAGATCGGAGGGGGTCAAAATTTCGGCCAAAAACGACAGTGTTACCCCTTATGTTTTTTTTTCAGGTCAAAACTTTGACGTCCGATATCTCGGCTCTGGAAGGGTCTAGAGCCTCCATTTTTGCGCGCTGGTCGAAGTCTCGTGGCCCTCTGTCAGAATCCAGAGTTTCAAGAAGATCGGAGGGGGTCAAAATTTCGGCCAAAAACGACAGTGTTACCCCTTATGTTTTTTTTTTCAGGTCAAAACTTTGAAGTCCGATATCTCGGTTCTGGAAGGGTCTAGAGCCTCCATTTTTGCGCGCTGGTCGAAGTCTCGTGGCCCTCTGTCAGAATCCAGAGTTTCAAGAAGATCGGAGGGGGTCAAAATTTCGGCCAAAAACGACAGTGTTACCCCTTATGTTTTTTTTTCAGGTCAAAACTTTGAAGTCCGATATCTCGGTTCTGGAAGGGTCTAGAGCCTCCATTTTTGCGCGCTGGTCGAAGTCTCGTGGCCCTCTGTCAGAATCCAGAGTTTCAAGAAGATCGGAGGGGGTCAAAATTTCGGCCAAAAACGACAGTGTTACCCCTTATGTTTTTTTTTTCAGGTCAAAACTTTGAAGTCCGATATCTCGGTTCTGGAAGGGTCTAGAGCCTCCATTTTTGCGCGCTGGTCGAAGTCTCGTGGCCCTCTGTCAGAATCCAGAGTTTTAAGAAGATCGGAGGGGGTCAAAATTTCGGCCAAAAACGACAGTGTTACCCCTTATGTTTTTTTTTCAGGTCAAAACTTTGACATCCGATATCTCGGCTCTGGAAGGGTCTAGAGCCTCCATTTTTGCGCGCTGGTCGAAGTCTCGTGGCCCTCTGTCAGAATCCAGAGTTTCAAGAAGATCGGAGGGGGTCAAAATTTCAGCCAAAAACGACAGTGTTACCCCTTATGTTTTTTTTTCAGGTCAAAACTTTGAAGTCCGATATCTCGGTTCTGGAAGGGTCTAGAGCCTCCATTTTTGCGCGCTGGTCGAAGTCTCGTGGCCCTCTGTCAGAATCCAGAGTTTCAAGAAGATCGGAGGGGGTCAAAATTTCGGCCAAAAACGACAGTGTTACCCCTTATGTTTTTTTTTCAGGTCAAAACTTTGAAGTCCGATATCTCGGTTCTGGAAGGGTCTAGAGCCTCCATTTTTGCGCGCTGGTCGAAGTCTCGTGGCCCTCTGTCAGAATCCAGAGTTTCAAGAAGATCGGAGGGGGTCAAAATTTCGGCCAAAAACGACAGTGTTACCCCATATGTTTTTTTTTCAGGTCAAAACTTTGACGTCCGATATCTCGGCTCTGGAAGGGTCTAGAGCCTCCATTTTTGCGCGCTGGTCGAAGTCTCGTGGCCCTCTGTCAGAATCCAGAGTTTCAAGAAGATCGGAGGGGGTCAAAATTTCGGCCAAAAACGACAGTGTTACCCCTTATGTTTTTTTTTTTCAGGTCAAAACTTTGAAGTCCGATATCTTGGTTCTGGAAGGGTCTAGAGCCTCCATTTTTGCGCGCTGGTCGAAGTCTCGTGGCCCTCTGTCAGAATCCAGAGTTTCAAGAAGATCGGAGGGGGTCAAAATTTCGGCCAAAAACGACAGTGTTAACCCCTTATGTTTTTTTTTTCAGGTCAAAACTTTGAAGTCCGATATCTCGGTTCTGGAAGGGTCTAGAGCCTCCATTTTTGCGCGCTGGTCGAAGTCTCGTGGCCCTCTGTCAGAATCCAGAGTTTCAAGAAGATCGGAGGGGGTCAAAATTTCGGCCAAAAACGACAGTGTTACCCCTTATGTTTTTTTTTCAGGTCAAAACTTTGACGTCCGATATCTCGGCTCTGGAAGGGTCTAGAGCCTCCATTTTTGCGCGCTGGTCAAAGTCTCGTGGCCCTCTGTCAGAATCCAGAGTTTCAAGAAGATCGGAGGGGGTCAAAATTTCGGCCAAAAACGACAGTGTTACCCCTTATGTTTTTTTTTCAGGTCAAAACTTTGAAGTCCGATATCTCGGTTCTGGAAGGGTCTAGAGCCTCCATTTTTGCGCGCTGGTCGAAGTCTCGTGGCCCTCTGTCAGAATCCAGAGTTTCAAGAAGATCAGAGGGGGTCAAAATTTCGGCCGAAAACGACAGTGTTACCCCTTATGTTTTTTTTTTCAGGTCAAAACTTTGACGTCCGATATCTCGGCTCTGGAAGGGTCTAGAGCCTCCATTTTTGCGCGCTGGTCGAAGTCTCGTGGCCCTCTGTCAGAATCCAGAGTTTCAAGAAGATCGGAGGGGGTCAAAATTTCGGCCAAAAACGACAGTGTTACCCCTTATGTTTTTTTTTTCAGGTCAAAACTTTGAAGTCCGATATCTCGGTTCTGGAAGGGTCTAGAGCCTCCATTTTTGCGCGCTGGTCGAAGTCTCGTGGCCTTCTGTCAGAATCCAGAGTTTCAAGAAGATCGGAGGGGGTCAAAATTTCGGCCAAAAGCGACAGTGTTACCCCTTATGTTTTTTTTTTCAGGTCAAAACTTTGAAGTCCGATATCTCGGTTCTGGAAGGGTCTAGAGCCTCCATTTTGCGCTCTGGTCAAAGTCTCGTGGCCCTCTGTCAGAATCCAGAGTTTCAACAAGATCGGAGGGGGTCAAAATTTCGGCCAAAAACGACAGTGTTACCCCTTATGTTTTTTTTTTCAGGTCAAAACTTTGACGTCCGATATCTCGGCTCTGGAAGGGTCTAGAGCCTCCATTTTTGCGCGCTGGTCGAAGTCTCGTGGCCCTCTGTCAGAATCCAGAGTTTCAAGAAGATCGGAGGGGGTCAAAATTTCGGCCAAAAACGACAGTGTTACCCCTTATGTTTTTTTTTTCAGGTCAAAACTTTGACGTCCGATATCTCGGTTCTGGAAGGGTCTACACCCTCCATTTTTGCGCGCTGGTCGAAGTCTCGTGGCCCTCTGTCAGATCCAGAGTTTCAAGAAGATCGGAGGGGGTCAAAATTTCGGCCAAAAACGACAGTGTTACCCCCTTATGTTTTTTTTTCAGGTCAAAACTTTGAAGTCCGATATCTCGGTTCTGGAAGGGTCTAGAGCCTCCATTTTTGCGCGCTGGTCGAAGTCTCGTGGCCCTCTGTCAGAATCCAGAGTTTCAAGAAGATCGGAGGGGGTCAAAATTTCGGCCAAAAACGACAGTGTTACCCCTTATGTTTTTTTTTTCAGGTCAAAACTTTGAAGTCCGATATCTAGGTTCTGGAAGGGTCTAGAGCCTCCATTTTTGCGCGCTGGTCGAAGTCTCGTGGCCCTCTGTCAGAATCCAGAGTTTCAAGAAGATCGGAGGGGGTCAAAATTTCGCCAAAAACGACAGTGTTACCCCTTATGTTTTTTTTTCAGGTCAAAACTTTGACATCCGATATCTCGGCTCTGGAAGGGTCTAGAGCCTCCATTTTTGCGCGCTGGTCGAAGTCTCGTGGCCCTCTGTCAGAATCCAGAGTTCCAAGAAGATCGGAGGGGGGTCAAAATTTCGGCCAAAAACGACAGTGTTACCCTTATGTTTTTTTTTTTTTTCGGGTCAAAACTTTGACATCCGATATCTCGGCTCTGGAAGGGTCTAGAGCCTCCATTTTTGCGCGCTGGTCGAAGTCTCGTGGCCCTCTGTCAGAATCCAGAGTTTCAAGAAGATCGGAGGGGGTCAAAATTTCGGCCAAAAACGACAGTGTTACCCCTTATGTTTTTTTTTTCAGGTCAAAACTTTGACATCCGATATCTCGGCTCTGGAAGGGTCTAGAGCCTCCATTTTTGCGCGCTGGTCGAAGTCTCGTGGCCCTCTGTCAGAATCCAGAGTTTCAAGAAGATCGGAGGGGGTCAAAATTTCGGCCAAAAACGACAGTGTTACCCCTTATGTTTTTTTTTTCAGGTCAAAGCTTTGAAGTCCGATATCTCGGTTCTGGAAGGGTCTAGAGCCTCCATTTTTGCGCGCTGGTCGAAGTCTCGTGGCCCTCTGTCAGAATCCAGAGTTTCAAGAAGATCGGAGGGGTCAAAATTTCGGCCAAAAACGACAGTGTTACCCCTTATGTTTTTTTTTTTCAGGTCAAAACTTTGAAGTCCGATATCTCGGTTCTGGAAGGGTCTAGAGCCTCCATTTTTGCGCGCTGGTCGAAGTCTCGTGGCCCTCTGTCAGAATCCAGAGTTTCAAGAAGATCGGAGGGGGTCAAAATTTCGGCCAAAAACGACAGTGTTACCCCTTATGTTTTTTTTTCAGGTCAAAACTTTGACGTCCGATATCTCGGCTCTGGAAGGGTCTAGAGCCTCCATTTTTGCGCGCTGGTCGAAGTCTCGTGGCCCTCTGTCAGAAATCCAGAGTTTCAAGAAGATCGGAGGGGGTCAAAATTTCGGCCAAAAACGACAGTGTTACCCCTTATGTTTTTTTTTTTCAGGTCAAAACTTTGAGTCCGATATCTCGGTTCTGGAAGGGTCTAGAGCCTCCATTTTTGCGCGCTGGTCGAAGTCTCGTGGCCCTCTGTCAGAATCCAGAGTTTCAAGAAGATCGGAGGGGGTCAAAATTTCGGCCAGAAACGTCAGTGTTACCCCTATGTTTTTTTTTTTCAGGTCAAAACTTTGACGTCCGATATCTCGGCTCTGGAAGGGTCTAGAGCCTCCATTTTTGCGCGCTGGTCGAAGTCTCGTGGCCCTCTGTCCAGAATCCAGATTTTCAAGAAGATCGGAGGGGGTCAAAATTTCGGCCAAAAACGACAGTGTTACCCCTTATGTTTTTTTTTTCAGGTCAAAACTTTGACGTCCGATATCTCGGCTCTGGAAGGGTCTAGAGCCTCCATTTTTGCGCGCTGGTCGAAGTCTCGTGGCCCTCTGTCAGAATCCAGAGTTTCAAGAAGATCGGAGGGGGTCAAAATTTCGGCCAAAAACGACAGTGTTACCCCTTATGTTTTTTTTTTCAGGTCAAAACTTTGAAGTCCGATATCTCGGTTCTGGAAGGGTCTAGAGCCTCCATTTTTGCGCGCTGGTCGAAAGTCTCGTGGCCCTCTGTCAGAATCCAGAGTTTCAAGAAGATCGGAGGGGGGTCAAAATTTCGGCCAAAAACGACAGTGTTACCCCTTATGTTTTTTTTTTCAGGTCAAAACTTTGAAGTCCGATATCTCGGTTCTGGAAGGGTCTAGAGCCTCCATTTTTGCGCGCTGGTCGAAGTCTCGTGGCCCTCTGTCAGAATCCAGAGTTTCAAGAAGATCGGAGGGGGTCAAAATTTCGGCCGAAAACGACAGTGTTACCCCTTATGTTTTTTTTTTCAGGTCAAAACTTTGACGTCCGATATCTCGGCTCTGGAAGGGTCTAGAGCCTCCATTTTTGCGCGCTGGTCGAAGTCTCGTGGCCCTCTGTCAGAATCCAGAGTTTCAAGAAGATCGGAGGGGGTCAAAATTTCGGCCAAAAACGACAGTGTTACCCCTTATGTTTTTTTTTCAGGTCAAAACTTTGAAGTCCGATATCTCGGTTCTGGAAGGGTCTAGAGCCTCCATTTTTGCGCGCTGGTCGAAGTCTCGTGGCCCTCTGTCAGAATCCAGAGTTTCAAGAAGATCGGAGGGGGTCAAAATTTCGGCCAAAAACGACAGTGTTACCCCTTATGTTTTTTTTTTTCAGGTCAAAACTTTGACGTCCGATATCTCGGCTCTGGAAGGGTCTAGAGCCTCCATTTTTTGCGCGCTGGTCGAAGTCTCGTGGCCCTCTGTCAGAATCCAGAGTTTCAAGAAGATCGGAGGGGGTCAAAATTTCGGCCAAAAACGACAGTGTTACCCCTTATGTTTTTTTTTTCAGGTCAAAACTTTGAAGTCCGATATCTCGGTTCTGGAAGGGTCTAGAGCCTCCATTTTTGCGCGCTGGTCGAAGTCTCGTGGCCCTCTGTCAGAATCCAGAGTTTCAAGAAGATCGGAGGGGGTCAAAATTTCGGCCAAAAACGACAGTGTTACCCTTATGTTTTTTTTTTCAGGTCAAAACTTTGACGTCCGATATCTCGGCTCTGGAAGGGTCTAGAGCCTCCATTTTTGCGCGCTGGTCGAAGTCTCGTGGCCCTCTGTCAGAATCCAGATTTTCAAGAAGATCGGAGGGGGTCAAAATTTCGGCCAAAAACGACAGTGTTACCCCTTATGTTTTTTTTTTCAGGTCAAAACTTTGACGTCCGATATCTCGGCTCTGGAAGGGTCTAGAGCCTCCATTTTTGCGCGCTGGTCGAAGTCTCGTGGCCCTCTGTCAGAATCCAGAGTTTCAAGAAGATCGGAGGGGGTCAAAATTTCGGCCAAAAACGACAGTGTTACCCCTTATGTTTTTTTTTTCAGGTCAAAACTTTGAAGTCCGATATCTCGGTTCTGGTAGGGTCTAGAGCCTCCATTTTGCTCGCTGGTCGAAGTCTCGTGGCCTCTGTCAGAATCCAGAGTTTCAAGAAGATCGGAGGGGGTCAAAATTTCGGCCAAAAACGACAGTGTTACCCCTTATGTTTTTTTTTTCAGGTCAAAACTTTGAAGTCCGATATCTCGGTTCTGGAAGGGTCTAGAGCCTCCATTTTTGCGCGCTGGTCGAAGTCTCGTGGCCCTCTGTCAGAATCCAGAGTTTCAAGAAGATCGGAGGGGGTCAAAATTTCGGCCAAAAACGACAGTGTTACCCCTTATGTTTTTTTTTTTCAGGTCAAAACTTTGAAGTCTGATATCTCGGTTCTGGAAGGGTCTAGAGCCTCCATTTTTGCGCTCTGGTCGAAGTCTCGTGGCCCTCTGTCAGAATCCAGAGTTTCAAGAAGATCGGAGGGGGTCAAAATTTCGGCAAAAACGACAGTGTTACCCCTTATGTTTTTTTTTCAGGTCAAAACTTTGACGTCCGATATCTCGGCTCTGGAAGGGTCTAGAGCCTCCATTTTGCGCGCTGGTCGAAGTCTCGTGGCCCTCTGTCAGAATCCAGAGTTTCAAGAAGATCGGAGGGGGTCAAAATTTCAGCCAAAAACGACAGTGTTACCCCTTATGTTTTTTTTTTCAGGTCAAAACTTTGACGTCCGATATCTCGGCTCTGGAAGGGTCTAGAGCCTCCATTTTCGCGCGCTGGTCGAAGTCTCGTGGCCCTCTGTCAGAATCCAGAGTTTCAAGAAGATCGGAGGGGGTCAAAATTTCGGCCGAAAACGACAGTGTTACCCCTTATGTTTTTTTTTTCAGGTCAAAACTTTGACGTCCGATATCTCGGCTCTGGAAGGGTCTAGAGCCTCCATTTTGCGCGCTGGTCGAAAGTCTCGTGGCCCTCTGTCAGAATCCAGAGTTTCAAGAAGATCGGAGGGGGTCAAATTTCGGCCAAAAACGACAGTGTTACCCCTTATGTTTTTTTTTTCAGGTCAAAACTTTGAAGTCCGATATCTCGGTTCTGGAAGGGTCTAGAGCCTCCATTTTTGCGCGCTGGTCGAAGTCTCGTGGCCCTCTGTCAGAATCCAGAGTTTCAGAAGATCGGAGGGGGTCAAAATTTCGGCCAAAAACGACAGTGTTACCCCTTATGTTTTTTTTTTCAGGTCAAAACTTTGACGTCCGATATCTCGGCTCTGGAAGGGTCTAGAGCCTCCATTTTTGCGCGCTGGTCGAAGTCTCGTGGCCCTCTGTCAGAATCCAGAGTTTCAAGAAGATCGGAGGGGGTCAAAATTTCGGCCAAAACGACAGTGTTACCCCTTATGTTTTTTTTTTCAGGTCAAACTTTGAAGTCCGATATCTCGGTTCTGGAAGGGGTCTAGAGCCTCCATTTTTGTGCGCTGGTCGAAGTCTCGTGGCCCTCTGTCAGAATCCAGAGTTTCAAGAAGATCGGAGGGGTCAAAATTCGGCCAAAAACGACAGTGTTACCCCTTATGTTTTTTTTTCAGGTCAAAACTTTGACGTCCGATATCTCGGCTCTGGAAGGGTCTAGAGCCTCCATTTTTGCGCGCTGGTCGAAGTCTCGTGGCCCTCTGTCAGAATCCAGATTTTCAAGAAGATCGGAGGGGGGTCAAAATTTCGGCCAAAAACGACAGTGTTACCCCTTATGTTTTTTTTTTCAGGTCAAAACTTTGAAGTCCGATATCTCGGCTCTGGAAGGTCTAGAGCCTCCATTTTTGCGCGCTGGTCGAAGTCTCGTGGCCCTCTGTCAGAATCCAGAGTTTTCAAGAAGATCGGAGGGGGTCAAAATTTCGGCCAAAAACGACAGTGTTACCCCTTATGTTTTTTTTTTTCAGGTCAAAACTTTGAAGTCCGATATCTCCGGTTCTGGAAGGGTCTAGAGCCTCCATTTTTGCTCGCTGGTCGAAGTCTCGTGGCCCTCTGTCAGAATCCAGAGTTTCAAGAAGATCGGAGGGGGTCAAAATTTCGGCCAAAAACGACAGTGTTACCCCTTATGTTTTTTTTTTTCAGGTCAAAACTTTGAAGTCCGATATCTCGGTTCTGGAAGGGTCTAGAGCCTCCATTTTTGCGCGCTGGTCGAAGTCTCGTGGCCCTCTGTCAGAATCCAGAGTTTCAAGAAGATCGGAGGGGGTCAAAATTTCGGCCAAAAACGACAGTGTTACCCCTTATGTTTTTTTTTTCAGGTCAAAACTTTGAAGTCTGATATCTCGGTTCTGGAAGGGTCTAGAGCCTCCATTTTTGCGCGCTGGTCGAAGTCTCGTGGCCCTCTGTCAGAATCCAGAGTTTCAAGAAGATCGGAGGGGGTCAAAATTTCGGCCAAAAACGACAGTGTTACCCCTTATGTTTTTTTTTCAGGTCAAAACTTTGACGTCCGATATCTCGGCTCTGGAAGGGTCTAGAGCCTCCATTTTTGCGCGCTGGTCGAAGTCTCGTGGCCCTCTGTCAGAATCCAGAGTTTCAAGAAGATCGGAGGGGGTCAAAATTTCAGCCAAAAACGACAGTGTTACCCCTTATGTTTTTTTTTTTCAGGTCAAAACTTTGACGTCCGATATCTCGGTCTGGAAGGGTCTAGAGCCTCCATTTTCGCGCGCTGGTCGAAGTCTCGTGGCCCTCTGTCAGAATCCAGAGTTTCAAGAAGATCGGAGGGGGTCAAAATTTCGGCCAAAAACGACAGTGTTACCCCTTATGTTTTTTTTTTTTCAGGTCAAAACTTTGAAGTCCGATATCTCGGTTCTGGAAGGGTCTAGAGCCTCCATTTTTGCGCGCTGGTCGAAGTCTCGTGGCCCTCTGTCAGAATCCAGAGTTTCAAGAAGATCGGAGGGGGTCAAAATTTCGGCCAAAAACGACAGTGTTACCCCTTATGTTTTTTTTTCAGGTCAAAACTTTGACGTCCGATATCTCGGCTCTGGAAGGGTCTAGAGCCTCCATTTTTGCGCGCTGGTCGAAGTCTCGTGGCCCTCTGTCAGAATCCAGAGTTTCAAGAAGATCGGAGGGGGTCAAAATTTCGGCCAAAAACGACAGTGTTACCCCTTATGTTTTTTTTTCAGGTCAAAACTTTGACGTCCGATATCTCGGCTCTGGAAGGGTCTAGAGCCTCCATTTTTGCGCGTGGTCGAAGTCTCGTGGCCCTCTGTCAGAATCAGAGTTTCAAGAAGATCGGAGGGGGGTCAAAATTTCCGGCAAAAACGACAGTGTTACCCCTTATGTTTTTTTTTTTCAGGTCAAAACTTTGAAGTCCGATATCTCGGTTCTGGAAGGGTCTAGAGCCTCCATTTTTGCGCGTTGGTCGAAGTCTCGTGGCCCTCTGTCAGAATCCAGAGTTTCAAGAAGATCGGAGGGGGTCAAAATTTCGGCCAAAAACGACAGTGTTACCCCTTATGTTTTTTTTTCAGGTCAAAACTTTGAAGTCCGATATCTCGGCTCTGGAAGGGTCTAGAGCCTCCATTTTTGCGCGCTGGTCGAAGTCTCGTGGCCCTCTGTCAGAATCCAGAGTTTCAAGAAGATCGGAGGGGGTCAAAATTTCGGCCAAAAACGACAGTGTTACCCCTTATGTTTTTTTTTTCAGGTCAAAACTTTGACGTCCGATATCTCGCTCTGGAAGGGTCTAGAGCCTCCATTTTTGCGCGCTGGTCGAAGTCTCGTGGCCCTCTGTCAGAATCCAGAGTTTCAAGAAGATCGGAGGGGGTCAAAATTTCGGCCAAAACGACAGTGTTACCCCTTATGTTTTTTTTTCAGGTCAAAACTTTGAAGTCCGATATCTCGGTTCTGGAAGGGTCTAGAGCCTCCATTTTTGCGCGCTGGTCGAAGTCTCGTGGCCCTCTGTCAGAATCCAGAGTTTCAAGAAGATCGGAGGGGGTCAAAATTTCGGCCAAAAACGACAGTGTTACCCCTTATGTTTTTTTTCAGGTCAAAACTTTGAAGTCCGATATCTCGGTGTCGTGAAGGGTCTAGAGCCTCCATTTTTGCGCGCTGGTCGAAGTCTCGTGGCCCTCTGTCAGATCCAGGAGGGTTTCAAGAAGATCGGAGGGGGTCAAATTTCGGCCAACAAACGACAGTGTTACCTCTTATGTTTTTTTCAGGTCAAACTTGAAGTCCGATA